>OU342767.1:14800000-16250000 GCA_910591435.1 Acronicta aceris
TTAGTACGAGGGGTTAATAAGAATACTAGTAATGTGGGACCAACATTGCTAGTAAGCTTTAAAAAGTTTTTTTTTTCTGACATTGCCGATATTCAAAGGATAGACTGATTGTCAGGCATTTTAGGCTTCTGACTCACTCCGATTTTCACAACATCTATTACTATTCGGGTGTAAATCAAAATACCGAGTAGCTGCTGAGAATTTCATAGAAAATCCTAATAACACCAATCGATATGAAAGTGGAACCCAGGACCTCTAGCATGTCGGTCATGACCACGAGACTAAAGAGACAGTCATTAAGACATAAAGAAATACACACCCGATCCAGAAGCCCGATCTCACTGAAATCAATCCAGCCAGGCAGGAAGGTGTTTGCTATCGTTACTAAGGGGTCTTTGTAACCCCAGAAGATTTCTTGCACGGTCAGCTTCTTGAAGAGTTTGGACCCCAGCGCAGACATGGAGTAGTATGCGCCTGCGTTCGCGACATAGCCCAAACGATCCGCTGCTAATGTGCTCATAGCCTGAAATAAAATAGGAACTTTAAAAAAATCTTATATGGATGCTTATAAAGACACTATCTTTCTTTTTTTACCCAAAAAAGCTTTTGGTGTAGGTGTCCAAGTCTGTATTTCAGTTGCATCAGAAATCAACTAGTTCCGAAACATTAAAAGCCATCAGAGAACAAGACTAGATTGGTTAGTCATTTTTTTATTGATTCGCTTACCATCCGGCGATTCGTGTGCTCAATTTTCCCCATATCCCATAAATAAAAATTCAGACCCAAAGAAGTCCTACTACCGAGCATGTCAGATATTTTCTCGCTTCTTACGAAATACTTATCATTTGTACATTATTAAACATATTATCATGCCTGTATTCCCCGAAGGATTAAGCAGAGGTGTACTAGGATGTACAACCACATTTCACCTGTATATTTAGGTAATAAGGAGCGAGCCTATTGCGATTAACTGGCCACAAATCCAAATTACAAGCTGCTTGCTGCTTGTACTTTGTAGGTATAATAGTTGGATACATACATGACAGATGGCAGGTGGCAATTAATCCTACTTCATAATTATATAATCTAAAATATACCTAAAGCTTATGTCATCGCCATAAGAAATCTAAGCAAATACCATAAAATTATAAATGTAAATATAAAAATGTCAATTTCTAAGAAAAACCTATAAAAACGACCTTGATAACTTGCTATTTTTATTTATACTACAAGAATTGTTTAAATAAAGGGTTTAGAGTTACAAAATGCTATAATTTCCATTAATAACCCATTAGCCAAGACACTGACAGTGGAATGAGAGGTCGTTAGTTCCAATCAGGTTTTGAGGAACTATGTAATATGTTAATTAGGAAATTATATCACGGAACAGAGGTAAAAATACTATGTATTGTAACTGTTGATATTTTTTTTTATTATTTAAACGAGCCATACAAATTAGCAGGTAGTCATTGCCGCCCATGGACCCCTGCTACACCAGAGCAGTAGGTGATAATTTACCGAGTGTAATAGCCCCTACGGACTGCAGACTGCTGGAGCCGCAGCAATCGAGAGAAAACTGACTCTCACCCGCAAAATGTCGAAACACACGCTAAGTTGCATTATGACAGACTCCGACGCTAAGGTTGTCGCAAGCCAGTTAAGAGCTCACACGCACAGAGATGTGACCAGCTTTAGAGTCTTAAGCTACCATCACATGTAAGTCCGGATCCATAAATATAATAATATTAGGCAGCGGTGTACTAATATAACCCACAGTTCGCTAGTATGTATTTAAATCCCATGTAATAGGGGCGAGCCTATTGCCATTGACCGAACTAAATCCAAGCTCCGTGTTCTGCTACTGAGCATTTTATAGAAAAATCGAATAACGCTTTGCATCGAACTGAGGACCTCTGGCTCTGTCTATATATTCAACGGGAATACGTTTACGTTAGTAACTAATCTAATGTAGAATAATTAATAATTAAAACCCCGTGTGGGGGCGGGTTAGAATACTATTCCTCACTGCTTTTCAGATAGGCAGTATGAGGCGTGAATATATCTAACTTGCTCGGTGGTAGAACCTCTTGGGGTCTGACTGGCTGGCGACCACCCTTACGTCGGAGTCTGTCGTGAAGCACCTTGGTGTGTGTTTCGACTTTTGCACGTAAGGGCCAGTTCCTCTCGGTTGCAGCGGCTCTGGCAGTTTGCAATCCGTAAGGGCTCTTAAAGATCTGAAACGCATCTGTTGCAGGTGTCCATGGGCGACGATGACTACTTACCACCAGGTGGCTCGTCAGCTCATTTGCCGACTTAATCAATAACAAAATAATTAGGTATAACGATTTATATTTAGCTGTGCTTACGGTCATATGTTATCGCAAAAATATGCTAAGTGTCAATGACATACCTACTCGTACAACAATAATCACAATCCATTAATATTTTTATCGCTTAGTTGCCTAATATTTATAGGAAATAAATTAAAAACATTGGTGATAACAGATCACCGGAACAATAATAGCTTTTGATCTATTTATTAATTATGAAATTAATGAGAATGACAAATGTTTGTTAATCTACAGTCTAAAAATAACAGTAAATTTATTTACTAGGCACTTATCATCCGTCTATTAACCCAACTTAAAAGAAGTAGGTATGTTTTCTTTTAAAAGAAGACTATAAATGTATAAGAGATTGATTGAGTGTGTATCCGAATATTGTTAGCAAGTAAGCATGTGATGGATGAATGTATCCGAATAAGTTGAGTAAAAGGGAAGTATATGTGGGAAAGGGACAAAAGATGAACGAGAGGGGACAAGAAGGAAGTGAGTAAGACGTGAGGGACGACATTTTAAGAGTGGATAAGGATAATAGAAATTAAGAGTCGAAATAGAAATTAAGGACCGAATTTCTCTTACAAACGTAATACCGACATAAATCAAATACAAACACAATTTAATCAAATTGTGTTATTATTCGGATTTCGATACTGTTAATCTAGGTTCTTACGTTACCATTTTATCCAAAATATAGTTCACTGGACATAAATGTAAGCAAATGCAATTTTTGATAAAATTACCAAGTTTGGAACGATTTTGCAATTTTTTATTTCCAGTGAAGTAGTAATAGACGTAATAGTGTAGGAACCTCGATTAACGGGTCCCAAATCCGAATAATGTAATAAACATAATTTGATAAAATATTACGTTTTTGTGGGCAATTCAAGCTCCGCCGGACCCTTAAGATTATAGAATTAAGAAGAATAGTTGTAAGTGAGAATTCGAAGAAATAAAACAGGAAATTTACGAGGCATTTTATATTTAACATCTACTTGACTTAAATCGACTTAGAAAGTCAAAGTAAGTCTTACCGTGAAATTACAAGACAAACCCTGTCTTTTATGGTACCTAGTTGAGTAAAAAATGAGTCGCGTTTCTTGTCCATAAGCACTAAATTTGGCTGCCCCTGAATTTTATAAGGTCAAGTAAGTATTTAATGTAGTATTTTTAGTAGAATTTTAGTGTTATGCCCTCTAAAACTCAGAAACACGCATTAAAAAAATATAATAAAGAGTAGTAATACCTTTTCCTGGTAGATATGTGAAATAGGGATGAGCAAAAAATATCGATATATTTATCAAAAAAATCGTTGATATTTTTAATCCACGATAATATCATACCATCACGCCTGTATTCCCCGAAGGGTAAGGCAGGGGTGTGCTAATGTATACCCACAGTTCGCCGGTATGTTTAGGTCCCATGTAATGGGGGCGAGTCTATTCCCATTAACCGGGCACAAATCCAGACTCCGAGCTGTTACTGAGAATTTCATAGAAAAACCCAATAACACTTCGCTTGACCTTGGACCTCTAGCATAGCAGTCGCGTTTGGGACCACTAGACTAATGAGGCGATATATATGTTTATTTAGGAGTATCAAATTCATATTATTTTCAAATTCGATAGATTTTTTCATTTATTTCTTTTTTATTTTAGAACTCCAACGACCACGCGCACCTTGAAAAAAAATGACGATAATTTGCCAAATATCGGAATATCGATAGTATTCACTCGATAGTTATCGATCCTGTTTAAAAATATCGATACGATAACTTATAGTTATATTTTTTGCCCATCCCTTATGTGAAAAAAAACAGTCAAGTGCGAGTCAGACTCCTGCACCGAGCTTCCGTATAAAATTTATACTAGCACAAATATAATGAATATTACTAAAATTCATGATCTATGAAAGCACCAAACCGTCATCGGGGTCTTTTACGTGGGAGAGCCATGCTTCGGCACGAATGGGCCGGTTCGACCGGAGTGATACCACGGCCTCACAGAAAACCGGCGTCAAACAACGCTTACGTTGTGTTTCGCCGAGTGAGTGAGGTTACCGGAGGCCCAATCTTCTTTTAAAAGGTCGGCAACGCATTTGTGACTCCTCTGGTGTTGCGGTTGTCCATGGGCGGCGGTAATCGCTTACCATCAGGTGACCCATCTGCTCGTGTTCCTATCCCATAAAAAAAAATCGGGTCGTATTTTTCTATTGCGATGACATAGAAACATGATTTTTTCAGCTCCAAGGAACTGTAGACTTAAGTATTTGTAATTAATTTTAACTTGATACAGCCTTGCTAGTCAAGGACTTAAGCGCAATGCTACGCTAGAGGTTCTGGGTTCAATGCCCAGGTCAATCAAAGTGTTATTGGAATTTTCTATGAAATTCTAACTCAGCTCGGAGTTTGGACTTGTGCCAATGCCAATAAGCTCGCCCCCTTTTACATGCGACCTAAACATACCGGCGAACTGTGACTGTACATTAGTACTCCTGTGCCTAACTCTTCGGGGAATACAGGCGTGATGATATGTTAATCTAATTGACATAACTGAAGTTTTTAAAAAATTGGGCTAAGTAATAGAACGCGGAAGTAGGCATGGAACAAATCATTTGATAAACAATAACAGGAAGTTTCAGTATCTTCACGACTTGTATTCATAGCCTACAATTGAGTGCTTATTAACATTAACAACAACAACAACTATATAACAAAATTTAAAGCACCGACTTGTAAAAGTGTCTTTAAGAGATCTCTTGTTAGATCTCTAGAGTAATGTGTGACGCACATTACTAGTATTCTTGCGAACCAATCGTGGTAAGCTAAATGCGTGTGTTACGACCTCTTCCTATAACCCTTCGGGGAATAAAAGCGTATTTTTTTTTATGGGATGGGGACAAACGAGCAGACGGATTGCCTGACGGTAAGCGATTACCGCCGCCCATGGACACCCGCAACACCAGAGGAGTCACAAGTGCACTGCCCGCCTTTTAAAAGCGGATTGTTCCTCCGGTAACCTCACTCACTCGTCGAAACACAACGTAAGCGTTGTTTGACGCCGGTTTTCTGTGAGGCCGTGGTATCACTCCGTTCGAGCCGGCCCATTCGTGCCGAAGCATGGCTCTCCCACGTTAAATATTGTGTTGTTATGTACTTACAAGAAGTGGTATGTTAGGCACGTGGATGGAGACGTTTTTGATATCATCCACTGACTCATCCAACAGGAACTTGAGCTTCAGCTTAGGATTCATGGTCATCACTCCTCGCTCCTTATCTATACGTATGTCTTCGTTCGTTCGTAGTTCTCTGGAAATAAAACAAATAATAAGATTTTCTTCCAAAGAAGAAACAAAGTGGACATCGTTGAATTAATTCAATAATGGCATAAGTCGGAAAATATTAAAAACCAGAAAGTTGATATATATAATTGAGGAGGAATTAAATTGATTCTCAGGGACTTCTTCGGAAAACCCTCGAGGTAGTCGCTTTTTGTAAGATACTGATATTTAGTTGCATCTTATATCGAAAGCCGACCCCAATACAAACTGGAAAAGGCAAAAATGACATTTATGTATGTCATCCTTGCTATTTCCAGACTGAAGAAAAATATGAATGAAACAATACTTTTAATCTTTGATTTACTGGCAAGCCGTGTAACTAGATGTGGCTAAAATATTGTATAACAATTCAATCCATGCGCACCCGCACCGCATCACATGTTGCTAAAGCCAAACTTATCTCGCTAAATCATAGCATGTTAGACTTCGATAAAACTTACAATCGGACAACTTAAAACTTCTCACCGATGGATGACTCAAAGTCTCGATTATCGTAACTAACATTAAGTGTAACAGCTGTTTAAAATTCTGTTTAAGTGCGGGTCAAGCGAGGATAATGGCAGTTTTAACCTGCAAAGTTTATGCGAAATCGTGACAATTTGAAACACGTGTGCAGTGTGACGAAGTAAAACGATTGTAGAATTGAACACTCAAGATAAAACGGTGCACAAAATAGATTTATGTGGCGATATATATTTTTTTAATGGTACAACTGATCGGTGTCTTGAGAAAACTCAAGGTAATTCAGCGAACCATGGAGAAAACTTGGCATTTCTCTACGCGATGGAATAAAAAATTAGGAGATCCGTAGAATAACCAAAGTTGTAGTTCGCGGGGCACATAGCTAGTAGAACTGATGGCGGTTGGGGTAGAAAGGTTCTCGAGTGGAGACGGAGTATGGGGAAACGTTAAAAAAGTTTTTTTTTATGTAACAACCCTAACCACCAGATAAAACCGCAACACTAACGGCAGATTAACAGGAAAATCAAGTCAGTTACGTCTACAATACTGTAAGTAAACTACGCGATGTTGTTTCAACATGTTTGACTAATATTAATGAATATGATCAACACGGAAGTCTGAGGTCTAATCAAGCAGTGGAATACCAGTGTGATATAAAAAACCCCAAAAGATGCTTGGAAAATATTCTTGACCTTGGAAAAATTATGGCTATAATAAAATGGCCCTACTCCACCTGCGCGTTAGCCAAAAACATTACTGTGACGTAGCCAATATATTATTGCATTAGGTACTTAATTGGTATTATTATGCTTCTGTTCCATCTCTATTAAAGTCCAGACATAGTACTTAGTAGCAAATATGTGAGTTTCAATGTTTGAAATGGCCGAAGAAAAAGCCATAGCTGCTTTGGGTAGGTCAGTCCCATCTGACGTCACGCTTGCATCAGCCATGGGGTAGCTCGACCATAATCTAGGGAGCTAAACAACTGCACGACGAGACCAGATCAGTGGAATATTTGCGTAGACGAGGTAAAAGTCTCACTATAATCATAAATAACAACTGAGGTCTCAAGATGACACTACTGACGTTGCTAGCGTCTATGGTTACTGGCAACGGTTACCATCAGGCGGGAAGTATACTTGTTTACATCTTATTATATGAGAAAACACGACAGCCATTGATTCATGCAGCGAGCAATTTTTTACGAGGAGTTAAAAGTCATCATCTATATTTTTCACATATTCAAAAAAATACTACCTATTCAAGGAGTTACTACTTAACTATTATGTGTTACCTGTTTTTTTTTTTTTTAATTTATTTAACAAATATTCATGCAAGTGATAACGATTATGAAGGCTGCCAAACTGCTATGCAGTTTGCTGGCAGCAGTTCTCGCTTTACAATAAGAAATATATAATTATTTATGTATTTTTGTTTTGTTTTTTCTCTTCTCTTTCTTTTGTTTTTACTGACATTAAGTTCGTACTTCAAGAAATGTTCTACAATATTGTCTCAATTCCCTTCATATCGCTGTCTGATTTCAATAGTGGCATTAATCGTAATATTGGCATTTTGAGATTCTCGTTCTAAATTACATGGTTTGGTACATATTTATTATACCTATGCTATTTGTATATTACTTGGTTTTTAAGTAGATGCACCATCAAACCCATTTTTTGTTCAATTTTTGTTAAGTTAAAGTTGTCTGGAACTGGAAGAGATCGCTAGTCGCGATAAGGCTGCCCATTATATGTTTTAAAATATGTAAAATATAAAAAGATTTAATAAATCTTTAATTTATAAAGAGTATTTATATAAATACATTATATAATCAACCTGTATTATTTCCTGACTTGTGCCACTATTGAATTCAGTCAGCGACATTATGTAACCATTTGAAAGATAATTCAATAAATAAACTTATCGACGGCGATAAATGGGGACTTTGACCTTTTAATATTTTGAATAATTTATATTTTACTAAAATTCTCGTATACACAAACACCCAGAACCGGAACAAATACTTGTAGGCCACACAAATATTTGTTTTTTCGGGAATCGAATTCGCTACCAGTGGCACAGAAGTTGATCGCTGAGCTATTAGATAATAAGTGTCCTATTAAGGTGCTCGTCACATTGCGTAAATAGTTCCAGCTCAGATAAGTACTTACTGAAACGTGAATGGTCCAACCTCTTGTAGCTTCAGCACCGACTCCTCACCGCTCAGGTACTCCTCCCAGTTAGTGTAGTTGAACACCCACATCTTATTGAACAGCTCATAAGTCGGGTTCTCCCACATCGTGTAGAGAAATGACCCTTCTCGCATGTCCAGGTACTGTTGACAATGGAAAGATGTATAATGGTGATAGAACTTAAAACACTATACACAATATTGTTAACAATGTATATATTTTAATGATTATATCAGCAAAAAAGCAGATGAGTCACTTGATGGTAAGTATTCATCGCCGCCCAGATATCACAGGTGTTGCCTTATACGTTGCCGACCGTCAAGAACCCCTACAGACTGCAGAATGCAAGACCTGCAGCAACTAAAGGATCTCTCACGCGCAAAAGTGATGATGAACATTCGAGTTTCTTGCCAGTTCTTCTCGATAGGACCCAATTTTGGAATCGTGGTACTAGTTTTTGATTTTTCAATGGTAGTTATCTATTTCAATGGTTTAATTTAAATATGGTGGGTACAACCGCATTACCAAATATTCTGGTTAGAAGTGTTAATGTTATAACCAATTAGATCACTGTGCAAACGAGAATTAACAACTGACGTTTCAAGATGACAACGCGCAAATGACATCACTATAGGCCGACCGTTTAACTCGCGTATTGCCTGCGCGGTAAGAAGGGAGCGGGGGCGGGTAACGCTACACACGGAGTCAATAATCCAAAGATTTATCTCGAGATAGACATTTGGTAAAGAATAAAATAATAAGTATCTTTTTTAAGTATTTATTTTTAAGTTTTACAAATATTTTATAATAGATTCATAGGTACAAAATTATAAAACGATAATTAACTCCGTTTAAGAAATATTTAACCACAGATATAAAAATTATAGGACTATTTGTCACTAATATCCATATCGCTTGAATCATCATCACTGTCTGAGTAGCTTGAGGAGTCAGAATCTTGCAAATTAATAATAAATCGGTCCATCTCTTCATCAACGATGCGATCGTGCAGACAATATTCATCTTCAATAGTTTATAGTGCTGTTGGTGTTTATTAGACTGCGACTATCGCTTACCACCTTGGGTCTCAGTAGCAACTCGGAGTCTGCGTTTGTGCCCGGTTATTGGGAATAGGCTCGCCTCCTATTACATGGTACCCAAACACACCGGCGAACTGTGGGTGTAAATTTGTAAGCCTCTGCCCTTTCGGGGAATACAGGCGTCATGGTATGTTATATAATTATATTTATTCATAATGTTATAATTATGTTTCATGTGTCCAACTGGAAAATACCTAACACTACAAAACGATCACAAAAATCTACAATATTTTAGCATTTTAGAAGTGCTAAAATATAAACCTATGACAAAAAGTTTGGTCTGTGTTCTTGATATTAGTATGTTAATTTAATAACGCAAAAACCTCTTCCGTTTATGGTACTATGGTCGTAAAACAGCGTTGATTAATTCGCACATTTTATTTTCTTAGGAATGTCGAACGTCATTGCCCGGTTTAAGAAAAAAAAAACATTCGAAAAAAAAAATGTTATTACCCACACCCCTGACTATGCTCGAATCGCTCTACAACTACATAAGCAACATGATGTTTTTACAAGTGCCAATGTGTGCGCAACAGCATGAAATAATTAGGGTTGCCACTGCATGCACCTGCACGGATTGTGTGCTTACAACGTGATCTTGTTTCAGCTTTGAAGCACAAAGAGGTGCATCGGAGGGGGAAAAGATGGAAAATATTCGCCCATCCATAGACTGACCGGGGAAAAATGCAACTTAACCTTGTAGGTCGACTGATCAGCGTAATTAATACTTAGCCTTAAGCCCCTCCAAATTATATGATATTGATAACGATAATCGTATCGCAAAGGGAACTATAGGTACTAGACAAACATCCATAAATATTTATAACCTACAATTTGCCAAAAATCAACCTGTAGCTATAGTTATAAAAAAATCTACCAACTAGTTCTCATAGCTTACAAAAAGAAAAAAATTTTTGACGCCAAGTTACACGTCGACATTTTTTTTCTTATATGTACAGTTTTTCTGGGCGCGTGTATATTTAATTAACTGTCATATTTGTTTATTATCTATGAGCAATGGCAATGTCATAACGGACAGAATGACGTCAATCGTCGTTCTAAAATGTGGCAATAAAAAAATCTCCAATCTCATCTCCTTCCACTGATCTCTGTCAAGTGCTGAGGCAAATTTAATTTTATTTTTGTTTTTTATTTTATACTTTACGATCTCAATCCATTCGATTAGATAATTATAATAGGATAAAACTTGTATGAGTACTTATATGTGTGTCCACGAAATAATATCGCAACGAGACATTCTATACACAGTCAGACAAAATTGTGCGTGCTCTGAAGTTATGCGCAGTAGCAAATTTTGATATAAAAATACTCAAGTCCCGGTGGACCGAGTCTCTTTTACAAACGTAATACCGAAATAAATCGTAATTCAAACACAATTGAATCAAATTATGTTAATATTCGGATTCCGATACCGTTAATTTAAGTTTCTACACTACCATTTCGTCAAAAATACTTCACTAGAAATAAATGTAAGCGAATGCAATTTTTGATAACTTTACCTACCTTTACCTTTACCTTTGATCACTGTTATGTTAAATTAGCTGTAAGTTTTCCATGTATTAAATAAATAAATAATTCATGGTTTATGTCATAGTTGACTACTATCATAAGTACTTTCAACCCCTTACAGTGAATTAAATATCATCATTTACCTATAAGTACCTAATACTTATCGGAGTATATATTCGGTTTTTACGTTAAGTAAATATATAATAATATATAGCCAGCAGCCAATCATATTTTTTCCAAACAAGTTCAATTAGTTCCCAAAAAAACCATACGCTTAGTTACACGCGAAAAAAGATCCGATATGTTTCTTTTTGGTTTTTTAAAACATTAATATTATATAAGTGTATTTAATCAACTGTCATATTTTATTTTTTATTTATTATCTATGAACCATCTATAGCCGTGTCAGTGTCATAACGGACGGAATGACGTCACTCGCCAGTTTTTTGCTTCATCGGAATAATTATGATTTTAATGTTTATTATCATATTGCTCAATCATAATGGGCATTTTTCAATCTGCCCGGGCGGTCCACACCCTTGGATACCCACATGACAATCCTATCGCGTTGCCATGAACAGTTCGAAAGCTATGCGGAAATAGCTAGATAGATAGATAGATAGAATATTATTTATTGTACACTAAAAACTAATATCACTTTTTTTTTATACCACTAAGGTGGCAAACAAGCATACTGCCCGCTTGATGGTAAGCTGATACCGTAGCCTATGGACGCTTGCAACCGCAGGGGTATCACTTGCACCAGGAGTAATAGTTGGGCTGGCAGTATAAGAGATAACGCATGATGCTTATCCTATCTGCCAACACAACGCTTCCTCGCGGAGCTCTGGCGACCTTGCTCACCGTTAGAAACACAACATAGCACGGAGCTGTGTTATTTGGCTACGATTTTCTGCAAGGTGGAGGTACTTCCCCAGTCGGGCAGTTCCAATGAGTGGAATGAAGTTAGTTGAATATTAATGAGAAATAATATTAATAACTGTACCTACCTACTGTCGCCAACAATCACGGAATCAAGGTGATTGCCAATGCATTATCGACCATAAAGACAAAATTGAAAAGTCTCATTTACTTATAATTTTTGTATACCCTTCAGACTGACACACACTATACCTATAACTGAATAAACAAATCCATATCATACGGAACCTTGCTTTTAAAGTCACACTATTTTATATTATTTGCTTGACAATGAGTTTGTGTGAATATATTTTGTAGTTTAACTGTTAGTTTTTGCATATATTTTGACATTTGACCCTAAATGAAACCTTCGATATTGTTCGTTCGTAAATATCGTAAAAACCAAGTATTTGACCAAATGAACTTTGGAAGACACAAAAACGGTATTCATTAATCATCACTACATAGTATAAAACAAAGTCGCTGTCGCTGTCTGTCCGTCCCTATGTATGCTTAAATCTTTAAAACTACGCAACGGATTTTGAAGCGGTTTTTTTAAATAGATAGAGTGATTCAAGAGGATGATTTTAAGCTATTTAACATTACGCTACGACTCTTAGGAATGGGGCAACGCGGGTGAAACCGCGGACGGCTCGCTAGTAGAGTATAAAAATATTTATAATGCTTTGTATTTCATGTTTTTTTTAATAGCATGTAATATATTTATATATAATATACATATATTTATATTATACGACATAATAAAATAACAGATTGGTAATCCATACTTCCATCTATACTAATCCTATGTATTTTTAAGTATAAATGCGAAAGTTATTATTAGTTAAGAAAGCTACATTATCAGCGACTAACATAGGCTGTATTTTTTTAAATTAGAGATCCCAACGAAAATTACAATCATGTAACCCAAGGTATCAAAAGCAAAGCAGAAGCTAGTTATGTATAAATGCGGAAGTATGTAACTCAATCTGTTACCTTTCCCGCCTAAACCACTGAATCAATTTTGATGAATATTTGTATAGGTAAGACTGGCCTTTAGAGAAGAACATGACTACGAAAAGTCGGTTTGGATGCGAGTGAAACCAGCTTTTTGACTAGTCTTATCACATCGAACCAGCCAACCAAATATAAAATGTATATGTCTTTCTCCAAGGTCTAATCTATCTCTATACCAACATTCATCAAAATTGATCCAGCAGTTTAGTAGTGAAAACAACAGAATATATATAAAAAGATAAACAGATTCACATTTGCATTTATAATGTTAATGTGAATTAGTACGGATTTATGTTAATCTGCGATTATGATTTACAAATTCATTGATGTAAAATTATTCATATTCATAGTGTAACATGCCAAAGCCCGCAATAATGATTAATATCGATATAATGATTAATTAATAAAGTATGCATTCGGTCAGGTGGGGGGTCCCGCAACGCTATTCGTAGTGGAGATCGTCCGAAAAGACATTGTCGAGATGATTCCAACTACTTTTCAACCGATTTCAAAAAGGAGGAGGTTCTCAGTTCGGCTATATGTTTTTTTTGTATGTTTGTTACTCGATTATTCCGTCAATTATGATTCTTTTTTGACAATAACACGTAACGATCTTGTAGGTATACGTAAAATTTTACTCGCTACTAAAAAAGGTTGAAATAAAATAATATGAAAAAGTAAAATCGCCTTCAAAAACATAAAAAGTAATGTTATGTGCGAAACAGTTTCGGAAGTCGGTGGCGAAATCAAAAGATCCCAAATTAAAGGCACTGACTTCCGAAACTGTTTCACACATAGGTACTAGTACCTATCATACAAAATGGTGGGTTTGCTATTTGCCCCATACAGAATCTAAAGGATTAGTCCAACTCTTACTTGACTGGTTTTTGATTAATCATTTTTAAATAATTACAAAATATACTTAATCGAAGATACCTAATCATTTTATTATGCAACGTAATTGAGAATGACATTTATCATCAAATAAATCTTTACAAAATAAAGGGGAAATTGTGTTTAGATGATTATAATATAAAGGTCAGAAACGATTTATTATTGACACAAGAACAGGGCCACAGATTTTATTTGAATTATAACAGAATCAAGAACCATAAACATAAGATTCTAAGTTTCGAGAAGGTGTCAAAAATCAACAATTCAAGAAAATTGTAGATAGACCTGACACAAGACCCCAAGCAAGAACCCTGGTGATCTGACAGATATTTTAAATTGGCATTTCTATGCAGGGTAGTTAAAGGAGAACCAACTCAGATGAGGGACACGTCGCAGTGTCCAGCTATAACACAGTCACTGATCTCTATATTTCTCTATGCCTATAGAGTCAGAGGTCAGTGAGCTGTAAGCAGTAAATAATAGTTCCAAATTCCTCCAAAATGGCGCTAGCAGAGGTAAACGGTATGGTAAATACTCTTTGCCTTTAAGTACTAGGTTTAGTGATTTTTTATTGTTTTATAATTTTTTTAAATAATTGAATAATCAGTAATGAGCAAAGTTTGCGTCGTAAAAAGTTGTCCAAGTGGACGTAAATTTACCATGTGGCTGCGCCTTAATATAACTCATTTTGATGGACACTTCATACACAGAGTCGGTTCTCGTTTATTAACCGTCTATAGGTATTTTTAAGCCCAGTTGTCAAACACTATGTAAACGTGGTGCTTAGTAACTGGCAAATAATACTTAGTTAAATTTTTTACTCAACTGGCATCCTAGTCAGACAGAAAATACTTAGGCAGACAAATTATAATGTCATTTGTGATAGCTGTAACAATTGCTGGTTAATAATAGCTAGTCCAAAAGTATGGCCAATTGCATGAAATAGCATGACACATGAAATTCCTGAGCTTTGTTCCCCGGCATGCGTTGCAATACCTCCTTTTTTGTTTTTTTTTCGTCATTAAGCTTTCCAGGCACGCACACAACAACTTGATAAAGTTTCATCACAATAGCTTACAGGTTTAGCAATGCATACAGGAAAAATATATAAAAAAAACACTCAAAGTCAAAAGTCAAAGTCAAAATCATTTATTCAAGATAGACTACTAGGTAGTACTTCATTTTACTGAACGTCATTTTACATTATAGATAGCCCCCAAAACGTTCACCTTTCACCGGCTCCTAGTCTTTTCGCTGGGAAGAAGAAGCGGGGCAACAAACTCCCCTTTAATACATTTCTGTCTAATAAGAGGCCGGCGGACCGAATTTCTCTTACAAACGTAATACCGAAATAAATCGTAATTCAAACACAATTTAGTCAAATTGTGTTATTATTCGGATTCTGATACCGTTAATCTAGGTTTCTACGCTACCATTTTGTCCAAAATACTTCACTGGTGGAAATAAATATAAGCGAATGCAATTTTTGATAAAATTACCAAGTTTTGAATTATTTTCCAATCCTTTATATGTCCAGTGAAGTAGTAGTCGACGAAATAGTATTGTAGGAACCTAGATTAACGGTATCCAATTCCGAATAATAATATCTATATGATTTGATAGAATATTGTCTGGATTACGATTTATTTCGGTATTACTTTTTTGTGGGCAATTCAAACTCCGCCGGACCCTTAAGTTAAGGCATAAGTTTAATAAAATATAATTTACATTGTTGTTTGGGATAAAATTATTAATGATTAATATTTTTTTTCCTTGCTACCTGTCCGCTGACACACAATGGAATGGTGAAATCAAAGTAGGTACTCAAACATTATTCTATAATATTAGCTAGTCTCTCTTCTAGTGATTTAATTGTCAATTTTAGTAACGCTGAATATGCTCACACTGCTATGACAATAATATGCATGATAACTAGGACCTACAAGGCGATTTAGTCAACCATTTTGTGAGATTTTTATTTATATAGATAGATAGATTACGTGTTATTGCAAATAATAAAAACGTGATTTCACGTTTGATGGGTGACCCTCACCCCAACCGTTGTGCCCTTTATCGAAGGTTCTTTTCCCACTCGAGGCAATATTTGTGTGTTCCACGAATATTTGTTTAATTATTATACCACATAACATACCATCACGCCTGTATTCGCCGAAGGGTTCGGCAGAGGTGTACTAATTTACACCCTCAGTTCGCCGATATGTTTAGGTCCCAGGTAATAGGGGGCGAGCCTATTGCCATTAACTGGGCACAAATCCAGACTCCGAGCTGTTACTGAGATTTTCATAGGAAAACCCAATAACACTTTGCTCGACCTAGGGGTCGAACCCAAGACCTCTAGCGTAGCAGTCACGCTCGGGACCACTAGACTAATGAGGCAGTCAATTAGTTATTATAATTCAGTTAAATAGTCAGTTAATTATATTAATAGTAAAAAAATACACACGTCACCTAAATTATCACCCTATTTAAAATTATGGAGATTCCAGACTTCCGCCTTCATTGATTACGTGTTATCAATATGTTATGTCTTAGATACCTACTTAATATTCATTATGTTAGTTATTATTTTAGAACAAAACAACAAATTAATCGTTGACCTGTTAATTTCACAATGATTTATCAACACTGTTGTACTTTCTCGAGTATTGTGAAAAAAAAAATTGATAACGTTTTTACGAACTTTTAATAAATATAGGTTAACTTATTAGTGATAAACTTTATAGCATCCGTTACAGCGTATTTATCAGTAAAGAAAGAACGAGTTTCGATTCGATCCAATCAGACAGTCCTGTAAATAGTTTGCCGTCCTGTCTACGTGGCAAATGTCGCGAATCCCATGTCTCGTGAGTATAGGCAAAAGGAATACAAGTGTAAATTTTAGTCAAGAGGTACGATTCCGACATAACCTACCACTTCCTCGGGTGGGAGACGATCAATATGCGGTCATATGGCATTTTTGTCAAAGAATACCTATTATGAGTGTTAAGAGTAACTAATATTAACTTAACATTACATAATATCGTCACACATGTATTCCCGATGTTCGGTATGTTTAGGTTCTAGGTGATAGGGGCAGGTAAAGCAGGTCTTTCTTTAGATAAAGTCATGGGCGTGATCGAAAGGGGATTCTGTCCACGCGGGTGACCTCAAAAAGTACGATTAAGCCGTGATCACGTGTTGCCATGAACAGCGAGGCTCAGGAAAGAATGAGGTTTTTCCTATATCCTCCGAGAAGGTTCAGTTTCTGGTTTTTTAAGAGGATACGATATCGCCTACCATGTACTGATTGTCGCCACCAGAGTACCTACACGGATGATGGTTGCCTCAAAACTCAGCTACATCTGATTAGATGAGACACGATACTGATATTTTTACCATGTGAAGAATACTAGTTAGGTAGGTCATTAAAAATGTAGCTGTTGATAAAATCTATCAAAAAAGCTTGTTAGAAGGCCATTAACAAAATTTTGCACAACTCAAATATCATAATAATTTGTAGTATTTCTTGTAGAGATTCGTAAATTATACCTAGCGACGTAAAATATGATTGTTTTTATACTTAATTACTAGAATTAAGCAAGAATAATGTACGCTTTTTTATGTAAGTAATAATAAAAATCACAAAAAAATTATAATAAAAATTAAAAATATATCAGCAAGACAATAGAATTTGGATTGATATTTAATACGTATTGAGGCTCTGTGAATGATTTCACGTAACGGTCATCACTTTGCGTTGAAAAAAAAAACCATTTTTTTTCATCTATTTTAACTGTTACGAATTTTTCATTTCGCGATTCAAAATTACTAGTTACAATATAACGCTGTCAGTAAGTAATGGTTAAGTATATTTAGTAGGTATGTCTATTACAAAAAAAAATGCCATAAACATATTTTTCGGAGGAGCTTTATGATGGCAAAGGTAATCATTATATACAGCCTATTGTTTCTGAGTTTTTATTCAATTGACGTAATTCAAAAACAGTCGGGAATTATATGGCTGTTTTTTTGTTCTTAGATCATAACTTTACTATTCATGAATCCGGGTTGATGACTTTATGACCCGCATTTTTTAATATATTTTTTTTATCTGACTGTTACATCTAAAGCAGGATAATGTTCTACACGTGTATACTTAGGAGCTTGTGTATTAATACAGGTCGAAATAAATATAGGTACGCGTTTGAAGTTCTTCCCTTGACTCAATTTATTTGGGGTTGGCACAGAATGTCCTTTTCTTCAATTCATCCCTATCAGCCCTCATCTCAACATCACTCCCTTTCCCATCATATCGGCCTTACAATCTACTTACAACCTTCATAATTACTACTCTTCAGTTACATACGTTTCATCCCTCCTCATCACATGCTGCACTATCGCCACTTTCAGATTTTAAATTTATTCTTGTATTTTTGTGCAAAAATAAATTCTCTTATGCACGGTTGTAGGTATCAATGACGTCACGAAGTAATTAAAAATATTTGGACCGGCTTGACAGGACACGGGCGCGTTTATACGTCATTTTTTTATTTCTATGAGGTTTGACGTCGGAGTTCTGACCTAACACCTTAAGCTGGCAGTTATTGTGTTGTCTTTTTTTTTTATTGCAATAAGATGAAAAACAAGCAAACGGGCCGCTTGATGGTATGCGGTAACCGCAGCCCCAATTGTTAAGTCTCCTATGTAGTTAGTAGTCTCAGTAGTTTGACATTATCCTTTAAACCGGAACACAATAATGTTAGATTATTGGATAATGGGAGAATATTTGACAATGTTTGGTACCACCCCAGACTAATTCAGCAGTGGAGTTCAACCACCTCAAAAACATTTTTGTCTTTATTTTGTTTGCAGTAATTCGTAAAACGAGGGACAATACAAGTAATCTATACCTTCTTAATGTATATACATCTATCTTCTTCTTCTATATATATAAAACATAATGTATGTCTGTCCTTTATGCATTGATAAACCATTCTTCCTATTACGATGAAACTTTGGTGAGTTATTGTGTGCGTGCTTGGGAAGGTTTATGAAGAGAAAAAGGCATTGCAACGCCAGGGTATGGTTAATATTACCATAAAAACTGTCATAGTATTTTCATCTGCCTCATTGGATTAGTGATTGCAAGCTTTCGAGTTCGATTCCCGGGTTAAGAAATGTGCTATTGGGGTTTTGTATGATATTTGCAGCACTTCGGTGTTTTGATCAGGCGGAAAGTGAGTGAACAACAATACATCTCTGCCTAATCTTTTGGGCATACAGGCGTGATGGTATATCATATTTTACGTATTCTATTATATTAGTTAGTACCTATACCAAAAGAAGCAAAAGAAAACGTCAGACTCAAATTGGCGACCCAAACAATTTATCTCCACGAACTCAATTCAACGATTCAAAGAATTTCTCTGTCCGACTC
This sequence comes from Acronicta aceris, assembly GCA_910591435.1. Taxonomy (NCBI): domain Eukaryota; kingdom Metazoa; phylum Arthropoda; class Insecta; order Lepidoptera; family Noctuidae; genus Acronicta; species Acronicta aceris. Next base: position 14,819,232 of record OU342767.1, read on the forward strand.
AAATTGGCGATTCGTAAAATTTGTCTATCTCATCACGAAGGCATTAATTAGTAATTACAGATACATTTATGCATTATACATTTATTTTTAAAGGTCGTTGAGCTCCCCAAATTATGGTTGAGCTACACGATGACTGATGCATGCGTGCCGTCAGTTGGGACTGATCTACTCAAAGCTGCTACGGTTCTTTCCTCAAAAGGCCATGTCAGACATTACCTTACATCGTACCGCTCACATATAAGTGTTCTTCCATGTCTGGACTTTAAAAGAGACCATGATTCTCTGAGTTTGTTTCGGTGTTTCTTCTCAGAGGTTAGTCAGTTAGGAAATGCCGAAGCCATCTAGCTAAAAAAAACCCAAACCATTGACATATAAAAGTATCTCTAAAGATCTACTTGCAGAATAAATAATTTCATTTCATTTCATTTCATAAAGTCTAACCTTACACCTCGGATAATCAGTTACCTATTTATTTGCCATTGACTTGTCACAGCAATTAACATTTTAATTGTATTAGCAATAATCATATGTAAACGGATAAATGGATTTATAAATCGCTGTATGTTAATTTTTTGAAAAAAATTGACTCCGTAATTGAACCTGCGGCCTCCTAATATGTATGACGACCGTTTATTACTTTAATTTACTCTTTAACATGCAATTACGCCTATATTACATAAGACCAATTCCTATATCAAATCAGTCAGTAGATTTGCTTATACTAGAGATAGGATTTTGACATAAGGTCCATACAAGTAACATCAAAATCCTATCTCCAGTAAGCAAATCTATCGACAGATTTGTTATTAGGTCTGGCCGTTAAAAAATTACACGGAAAAAATCTTTAGCCTTCAGAAATGAATAAAATAATAAAAAAGAATAGTACCTTAAAGTTCCCATGGGAATAGGACCTTAATGTCCTGAATTAAGGTCGAGCAACGTTCGACCTGGAAACCGAACCCAAGACCTTAAAGACAAACTCTAATATAACAAACGTGAAAGACGATAATACCAACACATCCTTGCTTTGCGCAGAAACGATAAACGTCAGAAACATCAAAGCCACAAAATTCTATTATTTTTTTATTTTAATCTATACTAATAACTAAAAGTAACATGTTATATAACATCACGCTACGCCTCTTAGGAACGGAGAAGCGTGGGTGAAACCGCGAGCGCACCGCTAGTTTATAATAAAAAAACGTTGCCCCACACTAGGATTTTTTCCTGTATCGTGGGTGCGTTTACAAATACAAATTAATTCTCACATACACAAACGCCCAGACCCGATACAACTAGAGATGAGAGAACTCCGTAGATCATACAAATATTTGCTTCGTGTGGGGATCGAAACCGCAACACGTGGCGCAGAAGCCGATCGCTGAGCCGTTACGCCAAACGTGTTTTTGAAAGAAAATAATTTCAATGTTATGTTATTTAGGACTACGCATGCATATGCACGCACCGCCATGTTTATGCATAAGCATATCTAACTTGGTTATCTATACTTATAATAAATCTGTAGAGAGGTCAATTCTGTACATGAAATATATTTCCAAAATAACTATCAGCGGGTGATTAGTGATCGATACTGACGCCAAAAATGCAATCAGTAAAATTTTTGTCTGTCTGTCTGTCTGTCTGTCTGTCTGTATGTTCGTTATAGAAACAAAAACCGCTCGACGGATTTCAACGAAACTTGGTACAATTGTTCTTCATACTCCAGGTTATAGTATACTTTTCATGACGCTACGATCAATAGGAGCAGAGCAGTGAAGGGAAATGTTGGGAAAATGAGTGATTCATGAGAAAGGTTTCAAGCTATAAAACATCACGCTACAACCCTTAGGAACGGGGCAACGCAGGTGAAACCGCGGGCGAAGAACTAGGGAACAAAGTAACTATTCCACGCGGACGAAGTCGCTGGCAAAAGCTAGTTAATTAAATAAAGACATAACGTACATCATACCATCATGCCTATATTTCACGAAAGGTTACTCAGAGATGTACAAACCAAAGATGAGAGACAAGATATTTAAGTTATTGCCATTATCCAGACAGAAAACCAATCACCGAGCTGCTAATGAGATATATAGAAAGATCCAAAATAATATTTTTAATCACACTGAGGTCGACCTGGGAATCAAACCAAGGATCTCTAGAGTATTATAAGAGTAGTTACAATATAGATACTTACATAAATACTTATTGAAATGACTCTTTCTAGACTATTCTCGACTCTTCCTAGAATCATCCAGGTGCAAAGATTGAATTAAATCCATTGGTAATTCTTTTCAAGATAATTTTATTTTAATTTTAATACTTCGCGCCATCTAAATAAATTATTCTTTCAACTTTTTATGGCGTGACATTCAGGCATTCAATCAAATATCTAGACAAAATCCTCGGTTCAATAACATTTAACGACTTACCTAGCCTGAATGTCATTCAAGTTACTTGATTGAACGGTGATGTTTAATACAAAGGTCTTAAGGTTAGACTCTTATTATTTAAAAGGCTAATTACGTTGCTTAATAATTATTATCAATATTATGTATAATTGATTTTATTACTCTAGTGGATCAAGTAAGACTGTGACGCTAGAAATCCTGGTATCGATTCGACACCCAGATCCGGAACAATTGTTTAGAATTATATTAATAAGAATAATTATATATATTTTATGCATATTTTTAAATGTTTTTATATTAGCAATGTTTAAATAATTTAAGAATCTAAAAAATATGTTTACTTTAAATTAATGTAGGATATTATTAAAATAAATTACACAATGGTTGAATATTTGTAGGATGGCTGCCTCATTAGTGTAGTGGTCCCAAGCGCGACTTCTACGCTAGAGGTCCTGGGTTCGATACCCAGGTCGAGCAAAGTGTTATTGGGTTTTTCTATGAAATTTTCAGTAGCAGCTCGGAGTTTGGTATTTGTGCCCGGTTAATGGCAATAGGCGCGGCCCCTATTACATGGGACTTAAACATACTGGCGAACTGTGGGTATACATTAATACACCTCTGCCTAACCCTTCGTCCCAATACAGGGGTGATGGTATGATAATAATGTTTTAGAACGGGAATTGGGAATATTTTCATAAAACAATCTTGTTCTATCCTTGATTTTATCGCGTTATATTCAAATTGTAGAATACGCATAAGTAGAGATTGACAATGTGCATTTATCGCGATAGAATCCGTAAAGTGGTATTGTTAACCCTTTAGACCGCCAGTCATGTATAGTGCGCAAACCAAAATCTGCCCAGCACGCTACGTTCATATTCATTTATTTGCATTCCACAATGTCGTCTTAGATGGTAGGTATATGTATGCTTATATCTAGGAACAATCATGGACCCTGTAGGGCACAGCAAATTACATTAATAATATTGTAATTATATATATATATATATATATATATATATATATATAATTACAATATTATTAATGTAATTATATATATATATATCTTTATTATTAATTATAGATATACTTATCAAATACTATAAACTATTTCTTATTATTGTAGGTTTTAGATGGTGCTTTACTATTTTTATTTTTTATTGGATAATTAATATTATTGTATTAATTCAATTATTAGATACATATAAATAATTATATTTATATATATATTATTTTTAAAGTTTACGTTCACGAGAGGTTGTCAGATTTTTAAAGGAAATTCGGAGCTTGGCGCCGGGAGCAAGCTTTTTCTGTTATGTCATGGCGATGAAAGGGTTAAATAGATTTACCACTGCAAATCCACTTGCGAACAACTTCAGACGCGCAGTAGTTTCGCCCGTATATATTGTAATGTTGTTAAAAAAAACTGACAAGTACATAGGTCTAAGTAGATACCTATAATAAATTATTACTAGTGACCCGCTCGCGGTTTCACCCGCACTGCTCCGTTCCTAAGAGGCGTAGCGTGATGTTATATAGCCTATAACCTTCCTCGATAAATGGACTATACATCAAAAAAATAATTTTAAAATCGGTTCAGTAAATCCAAAGATTACCCCCTACAAAAACTATTACCTCTTTTTAAAAGATTACCTTAATATATATTAATATAGCCGAGTGGGTCTTCCCCGATAGATATAATCTGGGTGTCTTTAAATCACGAGTGAATCGGTTTCTTCTAGGCAAGCGCGCTACGTCGCATATCGCAGTGTCGCTTAACATCAGGCGAACTGGCGGTCAAGCGTAAGCCTATCAAGAATAAAAAAATATATTAAAGTAAGTAACCTTTTCGTAACTGGTTATCATTTGATCGGTTTTATTATGGTTACCGAAAGCCAGTTGCGTCATAATCTTAAGAAATATAAGACCGGTTCACCAGTACCTATCAAGTCACAGAAAAAATCTTATCTGCCTATCAAGGTACAATCACAGGGTAAAAAGTCATTTTTTTATGATTTCAATAAAGGAAAACGTCTTGTACTCATCTGTGCCTACATATATGTTTTGATGTGCGTTTGCGCATGAGTTTGTCGTGAACCGATTTTTTCTTCTATAGAATAGTTGGTCTGCCTCATTAGTCTAGTGGTCCCAAGCGCGACTGCTACACTGGAGGTCCTGGGTTCGATCCCCAGGTCGAGCAAAGTTTTATTGGGTTTTTCTATGAAATTGTCAGTAGAAGCTAGGAGTCTGGATTTGTGCCCGGTTAATGGCTATAGGCCCGCCCTCTATGACATGGGACGTAAACATACCGGCGAACTGTGGGTGTACATTAAATACGCCTCTGCCTAACCCTTCGGGGAATACAGGCGTGATGGTATGTATAGTTGTATAGTTGGTGTAGACTTGGCTCGCCCCTTAGCTCTTGCCCCTACCAACAAACCTATCAACTCGCCTCCTTGAATATTAGATACCTCACATCGCCCCCGATTGTTAGTAAGTTAAATGTACCATCAGCACACAATTTTTAAAATATTTCAATAAATGGTGAAAGTTAATTTGGGATCTAATCACGTACATAATATTTAATTTTTTTTAGACTTTTGGTTTAAATTCTATTAAAAAGGTATAATATATTGCTTTGCTTTATTTTATTTTTTTTGGTGTGCAATATTATTGCTTCTTTTGAACTGTACAACGCTTTGGTTCCTTACTGTACCTAATGTTGTGCGTGTGTATTTAAAATAAATAAATAAATATTGCATAAAGTGGTGTTTTGTTACCGCCGCTGTCATGCATGACAGCATGTCTTCTCGGCTGCCAGCCCAACTATTCCTCCTGATTTTACACAGCATCACGCGAGTAATACCCTTGGTGTTGCAAGCGTCCATAGGCTACGGTAACCGCTTACCATCAGACGGGCCGTATGCTTATTTGCCACAATAGTGGTTTAAAAAAAATACCTAACATAACATACCATCACACCTGTATTCCCCAAAGAGTTAGGCAGACATATATACAGGCTGTACATCTACATTTCGCCGGTGTGTTTAGGTTCCATGAAATAGGAGGTGAACCCATTGACATTTAAAGGCGGGCATAAGTCTAAACTCCGAGCTGGTACTGAGTAGGTAGTATTTGATAGAAAAACCCAATAACACTTTGCTCGACCCGGAAATCGAACCCAGGATGTTTTACTATGGAGCCGCGCATACGATCGCTAGACTAAAGAGGCAGATTATTTTATTAAAAAACAATCCAAATATTTCGTATCAAAATAAATACATATGTAAATATAATTTATAAAGATAATTTTTTATTTGATCAATTGATACATTAGCTTTTTCAATAAAAAATAATTAGGCGTGGTTTTACGCATGGCTACATACCTAACAAGCTTTGAAATCCATTATAAGCTGACCTCTCCATAGAAGGAAAGCCTTTACAATCCGAGGTCAACTTATACTGGAAATTAATAGATCAATATTTCTAAAAAGGTTACATTACTCATACAGGTAAAATTGATTGTTTAACGTATCAAAGACTGAGAAAAAAATATTACTTTGACAGATCATTTATTTTATTGATGTAAAATCATTATTATATTATATTATTATATTATATATTATTATTATCCAACACAAAAAGATTTTTCTAATTCCAACCAGTAGTTCCTGAGATTAGCGCGTTCAAACAAACAAACCCCTCAGCAATATAGATTACTAGCGACCCACTAGCGGTTTCATCCGCGTTGCCCCGCTCCTATTGGTCGTAGCGTGATGTTATATAGCCTATAAACTTTCTCGATAAATGGACTATCCAACACAAAAAGAATTTTTCAATTCAAACCAGTAGTTCTTGAGATTAGCGCGTTCAAACAAATAAACAAAATCTTTAGCTTTATAATATTAGTATATATTTTAAGTACTATTAATTAGTAACATTATGCTTGATTTTTAATTTTATGATTTCTATCAATAAATATTTGTCTTAATCACAATTGCGACCACTAGGTAACGATCACGGTTGCTAAATGAGGTCCCGAGTTAGATTTCTAAGTCGGGAACGATGGCTCCTTTAGGATAGGTACTCTCTACAGAAGCAGTTCTTAAAAGCCTGCTTAACCTGTCGGGATTTGAATTAATGATGGTATGTATTACGAGTAAAAAGTAAAAAGACGATCTTGGAAAACTAGGATTTTCTCCTGTATCGTGGGTACGTTTACAAACACAAATTCTCACATACACAAACGCCCAGACCTGAAAACACTACCTGTAGATCATACAAATATTTGCTCCGTGTGGGGATTGAACCCACAATGGCGCAGAAGAAGATCACTACGCTAAACGTACCGTCGTTTGAATGTGGTAGAAGCAAAAGTCTGGTCTGGTTTCTGACTACCCCTGTGGGAAAAAGGCATAAATGTATGTATTATCGTATAATGTATATTATGTATCACTACATAGTATAAAACAAAGTCGTTGTCGCTGTCTGTCCGTCCCTATGTATGCTTAAATCTTTAAAACTACGCAACGGATTTTGAAGCGGTTTTTTTTAATAGATAGAGTGATTCAAGGGGAAGGTTTTAAGCTATTTAACATTACGCTACGGCTCTTAGGAATGGGGCAACGCGGGTGAAACCGCGGGCGGGCCGCTAGTTTATTATATTCAAACAGATAATAAATATATCTAGGTTTGCACTATGTAATATTTTAGTTTTTACTGAACTACGCAAATTAAGTACATACATTCCCCTAATAGTTTTTATAATTGTAACTGTCAGACTCTTAAATACATATAATATATTGAATTACTGGTCAAACTCGTTACATAAGTACAAAAACACAGGCTGTAAAATAAATTGCCTGCAATAAAAATACCTATGTCGAAAATTGACAGCTCTAATAAAAAAAAACTTTTTTATAGAGGAAAAAAAAACGTTAAAAACGAACTAATGCTTTGTAATTTCAACGTTTTTACAAGACTGCGCACAGCAGACATGGTTTTTTTTTACAATACTTACTTCTAACATAATACAAATAAGCATAATCTTAATAATATATTTCCAAGTTTTTCAATAGTCTAGTGGTTTTGATACGACTTCTACGCTAGAGGTCCTGGGTTCGATTCTCAGGTCGAGCAAAGTGTTATTGGGTTTTTCTATTAAATTCTCAATAGCGGGCTTCTATTTGAGAACCACTCGAACCCAGGACATAATTACAGATAATGACAGACAGATTTTTAACCCCCGACCCAAAAAGAAGGGTTGTTTTTATACCACTAAAGGTGGCAAACAAGCATACGGCCCGCCTGATGGTAAGCGGTTACCGTAGCCTATGGACGCATGAAATACCAGGGGTATCACTCGCACGTTGCCGATCCTGTAAATTAAGGAGGAATAGTTGGACTGGCAGCATAGGAGAATTGCTGCCATGTATGACAGCGGTGGTAACAAAACACCGCCGGTCCTTCCCACTGTCAACACAGCGCTTCTTCGCGGAGCTCTGGCGACCTTGCTTACCGTTAGGAACACAACATAGCACGGAGCTATGTTATTTGGCTACGATTTCCAGCTCTTTTCTGGTTCGTGAATTCGATTTGAAATTTGGTATCCTATTACTTCAATGATATCGCAAGAACATAATAACCTTGTCTTAATACTGAGGGGTTTTATTTTATTTTGTACACAATTGTAAATTGCTTACGAATAAAATGAAATGATGGTAATGAAAATGTTAATAAAAAAAATCACTTACCCAATTAGAAATAATATTTATTGGATTGATTGCAGCCATAACTGTTCCTATGACCATCAGTAGGATGCCGTATGACAGTTTGATCACAGAATCTAAAAAAAAAGAAAATAGCTGTATTTACCACATAACATACCACAGCTCGTCGGTCCTATGTAGTAGGAGGTAAGCCTATTGCCATTTACTGGGCAACAATCCAAACTCCGAGCTGATACTGAGAGTTTCATATAATATAAAAACCGAATAACACTTTGCTCGACCTGGGTATGGAATCCAGGACTAGCATAGCAGTCGCATTTGGGACCACTAGACTAATGAGGCAGTTATCTGATAATACTATGGGCTAATATTATAAATGCAATGCGATTATTATACTAAATATTATGGAACACATCGCCACCTGATCAGAGGTATCTCTTTTAAATAATTATTTATATTAAGGTATAAAATATACAGTGTCTTTGGTGGAGTAAGTATGAATCCAACTGCGACATTACGCTTTGATTAATTCCTTTGCTTAATTTTTTTTCGAAAATAGAATCGTGATTGAAGTTGCGTGCCTATTTAGTAGTTAACTGACCTATGGTCGAAAGGATCGTTCGATCCGAGGGAATTTGTTCAGAGGGAAGTGTTTGCTTAAAAATGATCTGCTTGACATAAAACTAACCTTGCATTCTAAAAAACTATATTAGCATAAACACGTGAGGTTTCATCACGTGTAATAAACGGTGTCTAGATTATACCATTTCATAATATCTGACATCGTTATGAAAAAAATGATTGTATGTTGCGTTAATTCTGAATGTATAAAAACCGTTAAGTTCGAGTCTGACTGGTGCACAGAGAGTTCTGTACAAACTTGCTTCTTTTATAGAAATCATTAACATTACTAAAGTTCATAAAATCATATCATAGAATATTGCTCCATATAAAATATACATACAGGGTTAAATTTCAAAGAGCAGCCAAATTTTAAAATAGAATCGTTAAGGTCAAACCCAAACTGCATTTTAAATATTACAATGTCTTACATTGAAACTCACATATTTGCTACTAAGTATTATGTCTGGACTTAAAGAGACCATGATCCTTTGAGTTTGTTTCGGTGTTTCTTCTCAGAGGTCGTCAGTTAGGAAATGCCGGTGTCATCTAGTAAAAAAAAAGGACTTGTAAGTGTCCATAAAAGCTCTATTTACAGAAATAAATATCATTTAATCTTTTTATCATTTAATCATTTAATCATTTACAAGTCAGTCTTTGTTTTGAGTTACAGAAACTCGATACATTACACCAAAATGTTACAAATGCAGTCTCCACCTTTAGAGATTTATAAAGTAGATAAAGCAATACTCACATCGTTTCTGTACTGTAAAGTTCTGTATTTTCATGATTGATATTCGCCCCTTACTTGGGACATGTTGTAGTGTGCCTACAACCATCTTTCAGGAACCTGAAACAAAAAAAAACAAAATCAATATTGCAGCGTGAATATAACTTTTTCGTCTCTAAGGTTTAAGTACAATAACATAACATAACATACCATCACGTCTGTATTCCCCGAAGGGTTAGGCAGAGGCGTACTTAATATACACCCACACTTCGCCGGTATGTTTAGGTCCCATGTTATAGGGGGCGAGCCTATAGCCATTCACCGGGCACAAATCCAGACCAATAACACTTTGCTCGACCTGGGGATTGAACCCGGGACCTCTAGTTTAGCAGTCGCGCTTGTCCGCCACGTGTTGTGGGTTATCGAACCCACAACACGTGGCGGACAAGCATACAAATATTTGGTCCGTGTGGGGATCGCCCCACACGGACCAAATATTTGTATGATCTACAGGTAGTTGTTCCGGGTCTGGGCGTTTGTGTATGTGAGAATTTGTGTTTGTAAACGCATCCACGATACAGGAGAAAATCCTAGTGTGGGGCAACGTTTTTTAAAAAGAAAGAAGAAGAAGAAACTGTATCAAACAAATATTTGGTCCATGCTGGAATTGAACCTGGTGTGGGTTGTCGAAGAAACCGATCACCAAGTCACTACGCCAAAGCTACAATCAAAACTTATTCAGTTAAAATTTTGATCTCAACAATTCACTTCAAAGGTAAAACAATAAACACTCATATTTTTTTCTGTCAAGTTAATTAATATTCTTTATAATAGATTGTTAAATACATTTATTTTTAATTAAAATTTTTTGGACCCACCTAGGTTGTGATAACTTATTAATAACTCTTGATTGCTTATTTTATTGCTAGATTCAACAAACTTAAACGTTCGCTAATTTTTAGCGCTGTTCTCATTCGTAATATTTTTTTATTCTCACGTGTAAATAAACGTGTAAGTTGCAAAATTGGCAGGAAATAATACCTAATATGGACGTCTGTTTAATACGAAATGAAATCCCAAAATCGGTCCATTACGTGTTTTACTATACCTAGACAAGTTAATAAAATTATATTTTAAATGTCAATTAAATATTAATAGATAGACGGATAGAATATTCTTTAGTGCACATCAAAAACTAATGTCAAATACAATTTTATAAATCATAATAATGGTACAATGGGTGGTCCTATCGCTAAAAGCGATCTCTTACACTTCTTACAGACAATTTTTGGATGGACTTAAGAGAAAGGAAATGTGATAAATAGGTAGTCTGATTAGGATAGGCATATCAATAGAAAAAAATAGAAGCATCCTTTAAATCTCAATTGTTTGTCAATTCTCAATTGATTATGATAAGTAGTTTATTCTTACGCTGGCCGAACATCCCGGCCACAAAATATACGATACAATACTATACGCCTAATTAGAGTCTACAAATATGCATAGTAAAAATTGGGAAAAAAATCCTTCAACCATGAGCAGGATTCACACCTGCCTCCTTGGGTATCCACCCGCAAATACGGGGTACCAAACCAGAGATATTCGCAAACGAAAGATTTTTCACAATTTTTAGTAACCGTAAAAATAAAAATGAATCTCATTTCCGATATCAATTTTGCTTTTTTTTATACCATTAAGGTGGCAAACCAGCATACGGCCCGCACGGTGGTATGCGGTTACCGTAGCTTATGGACGCTTGAATTTTCTGCAAGGCTTGGCTACTTCCATAATAGAAACCAAAGTCCACGTGGAATAATTTGCGAGTTGAAACGTAATCTAATAAAAAAACAACAGTTACTAATTATCCCCAATGGGGGGCAAAGGCCTTTACTTTACTTTATACAATTACGTATGAAGTCACTCGCAACAATGTGATGAAATGAGACAGGTTCGAGGATCAGCTATTCTGTGGTGATCTTTTAACCTATAATCACCTGTTCTGTGGGGAGCAAGGTTTAATCACAATTACCCTTAGGTTGGTAATAAAATTGCCTCATTATTTTAGTGGTCCTAAGCACGACTGCGACGATAGAGATCCTGGATTCAATTCCCAGGTCAAGCAGTGTTATTCTGTTAACAAAGTAATGTCGCAATCTCAATTACAAGCATTCTATACACAAATCTGCTTTAGACTGCTGCATGAGCCTAGTTCCTAAGGGCGACTTCAACGCTAGAGGTCCTGGATTCAATTCCCAGGTCAAGCAAAATGTTATTCAGTTTTTCTATGACACTCTCAGTGGCAGCTCGGAGTTTGCTTGCCCCTTATTACATGGAACCTAACCTAACCTGGTGTATACTACCTAGTACGCCTCTACAAGGGGACTACAAGCATGATGGTATGTATGTAAGTAATATATTGTTCCGGTTTGAAGGACAATGTAGCCACTGTACCGGGTATAATAAAGCTTAAAAACGGAGGTTTCAAGATGACAATGCGCACGTAAAATCCTGGAGTTGCTAGCGTCATAGGCTGCGTCCACCGCTTACCATCAGGCGATCAGTGAGTATATGTTTGTCCTTGTACCAATAAAAAAAAATTGCAGATTTACCTAGTATCAGAAGTGTTCTCATAAAAATAAAGGTAAAACATCTTTGCTGGCTTCCTAGAAAATCACTGTGACATTGAGTCGCATTTCAGAATAGTTTGCAATCGTGTAGATTTAATAATTAGCACAAAGATTACTCAAATAACGTGCTAAACTCAGTTAGCGTATTTGCGTGTTGACGCATATTTGTTTTTTGATGAATGGGCTTGAGTGGAGAATCCCTGACATTGATTCGCAGAAATCTTGTCATTTCCTAGTCTTCTGTAAGCTAGTAAGACCGGATTCTGGTTGAACTAAAAACCGTATTCATGGACATAGGGAAGTTCGTCCACCCATCAACACAAAATCCGAAATTAATTAAGAAGTTTAGGCGTGGAAAGGTAACACAGGTTAGTTGTTTTTATGGTTCATTTCGGTAAACGAGCTGACGAGCTACCTGGTGATAAAATAGTCATCGTCACCCATGGACACCTGCAACGCCAGAGGAGTTGTCGATCTTTAAGAGCCCCTACGGACTGCAGACTGCCAAAGTCGTAGCGATCGAGGGGAACTGGCTCTTACATACAATAGTCGAAACACACACTCCGACATACTTGACTAGGTTTGGAGGCAGGCTGTTGATTCAGGGAATATTTACAGTGTAACCGAATTTGGTGGCGATGCACCGAATGCCTCCAGCCAGGAGCGACGTATCAAATAAGCAACAGCAGCAAAACGCGTCCCCGAACGGGACAGGGGGGACTTGCTGACGGGGGGGGGGGACCTGGGTTAGAGAGAAGCAATAGTTCGTTCGAGTGATTAGCAACGATTGAAATAAGGATGTGCGATTCATACGAATCTCGATAAAATTACCTACCTAAAACATCGACACCGAAACTCCCGGGATTATTATTTAGTATACATAATCCCGGAAATAGTTATTTTATAACAAAAGTATGTTTACTTAATACCGTACGGCATTATTTTATACAGCAAGATTGTAATAATATTTTTTGCAACTCCTACGAAAAGTGAATTAATAACTAAAGACTTGACTAAAAATAAAAATATTTGTGGCTTTTTGTCAATCATGAGATTTTTAAGTATCTGTAAACGTACCTAGTTTCATAATAATTTTTTTTTCTATATATTCCCGAATTTGAGCAATATTTCCAACGCTCTACCGTTGTAAATATTTTTTTTGATTAAGTTGGCAAACGAGCTGAAGAGCCACCTGGTAAATAGTCATCGTCGCCCATGAACATCTGCAAAACCAGAGGAGTTGCTGATGTGTTGCCGAGCTTTAAGAGGCCCTATGGACTGGAGACTGCCAGAGCCACAGCAACCTAGGGGGAACCGGCTCTTACGTTCAAAAGTCGAAACACACCAAGGTGCTTTACGACAGACTTCGACGTAAGGGTAGTCGCCAGCCAGTCAGACCCCGAGACGTCCTACCACCGAGCAAGTCAGATATTTCCTCGGCTCTTACGAGATGCCTATCTGAATGCGGTGAGGAACTGTATTCTAACCCGTCCCCACACGGAGAAAAACATTCCGAAAACGAAAATTCTGAGATAGGTAATTAAAACCTGCATTATGTACCTGCATTATGATGGTTTGGACATGTTGAAAGAATGAATGAAAGACGATTAACGAAAGGAATTTATAAGGCGAATGTCAGCGGCAGCGCCGGTAGAGGTCGCCCTAGAAGGACATACGCCGATCTTATTGGCGTAATCCTTCAAAAAGGTGCGTGTATGAGAAGATGTATGAATGTGGAAGAAGTAAAAGAATTATGCAAGAATCGTAGCAAGTGGCGGTCTATAGTTTCTGCCTACCCCTGTGGGAGAAAGGCGTGATTGTATGTATGTATGTGTATTATGTACCTATTTACAAAAAAAAATACCTACCCTTGCTTCGTGACATGGATTAAAAATGATATCATCAATAAAATAACTACCTAAATCATACGTCTATAAGAATACATTACAATGAAACTAAATACTAATTGCTTTTTTGTTTGTTTTTTTTTTGCTAATAATCGTTATGGCGTATTTGTGAATGTCGTGTCTATGGAAAAAACTAAATACCATGCTTAATAAATTATCTTCTCTGCTCAGTATAATTCCATTACGTCTAAAGGTTGAAACCGCAGGACGGGCAAAGGTTATCTGTTAAAAAAAATCATTAGTACCTATATAGTTTACTTGTATCAGCACTCATGGATAGTTTACCCCCTGGGAAGGCGGCTGATTTACTGATTAAGAACCGGATTTTCCTTCTCTTACTCTATAGTCACGGAATTGTGTCATTCGTCACGACGATGATGAACCAACGTTTCTCAATCTTTTTAACCCCCGATGCACAAAGAGGGGTGTTATAATATTAACGTGTGTGTCTGTGAGATACACAGACAGCGGATGTGTCTGATTGTTGCATCGTACCGCCCAAAGGAATTGACCGATTTTAATTCAGTTTTTTTTTGTCTGAAAGGTCACTTGATCGAGTGTTCTTAGTTGTGATTTAAGAAAATCTGGCCAACCGTTTGAAGATTATCAACTCTTTTCTGGTTAATGTAGGGATGTGAGCAACTTCCACAGGGCTGATCAATTTGTTTCGTATTTTGTTACTTCAATTATATTGCAAGAAAATGGTAACCAAGTCTTAATGCTGCCCGATTTTTTAATTTTAAATTTACAGTGACTAGTAAAAACGTTGCGACCCCCTTTGCTACAAGTGACATTGACACTGTGACATTGAGTCGCATTTCAGAATAGTTTGCAATCGTGTAGATTTAATAATTAGCACAAAGATTACTCAAATAACGTGCTAAACTCAGTTAGCGTATTTGCGTGTTGACGCATATTTGTTTTTTGATGAATGGGCTTGAGTGGAGAATCCCTGACATTGATTCGCAGAAATCTTGTCATTTCCTAGTCTTCTGTAAGCTAGTAAGACCGGATTCTGGTTGAACTAAAAACCGTATTCATGGGAAGTTCGTCCACCCATCAACACAAAATCCGAAATTAATTAAGAAGTTTAGGCGTGGAAAGGTAACACAGGTTAGTTGTTTTTATGGTTTATTTCGGCAAACGAGCTGACGAGCCACCTGGTGATAAAATAGTCATCGTCACCCATGGATACCTGCAACGCCAGAGGAGTTGTCGATCTTTAAGAGCCCCTACGGACTGCAGACTGCCAAAGCCCTAGCGACCGAGGGGAACTGGCTCTTACGTGCAATAGTCGAAACACACACTCCGACATACTTGACTAGGTTTGGAGGCAGGCTGTTGATTCAGGGAATATTTACAGTGTAACCGAATTTGGTAGCGATGCACCGAATGCCTCCAGCCAGGAGCGACGTATCAAATAAGCAACAGCAGCTAAACGCGTCCCCGAACGGGACAGGGGGGACTTGCTGAGGGGGGGGGACCTGGGTTAGAGAGAAGCTGGATTGGCTGGTTGGATTGAACTGCCGTTAAATTGAGTGTTTTTATTAAACCTTAGCTGCGGATTAGTTTGAATTTGTTTCCGATAAACCTAAAAACATACTGGGAAACTGTAGGTGTAGATTTGTACACATCTGCCTAACCGTCGGAGAATACAAGCATGCTGATATATTCTGTTTATACTACGTTATTCTAAAATTGCTTTTTTGCAAAGATAGTGCGTCAATGTAAAGTTTATTTTTAACTTAAACGTGGCTCCGATTAGAGCTATGCCATTAACGTCCATAATGAGACGGTATTTGTCATTACCATGGTGATACTAATGCTTTTGTTAAGTTTTTTATTCACATTAGTTAAACAAGACAACACTGACGCGTTTGATGACATTTCAATAGTTCGTTCCGAGTGATTAGCAAGGATTGAAATAAGGATGTGCGATTCATACGAATCTCGATAAAATTACCTACCTAAAACATCGACACCGAAACTCCCGGGATTATTATTTAGTATACATAATCCCGGAAATAGTTATTTTATAACAAAAGTATATTTACTTAATACCGTACGGCATTATTTTATACATCAAGATTGTAATAATATTTTTTGCAACACCGACAAAAAGTGAATTAATAACCAAAGACTTGACTAAAAATAAAAATATTTGTGGCTTTTTTGTCAATCATGAGATTTTTAAGTATCTGTAAACGTACCTAGTTTCATAATATTTTTTTTCTATATATTCCCGAATTTGAGCAATATTTCCAACGCTCTACCGTTGTAAATATTTTTTATTGATTAAGTTGGCAAAAGAGCTGAAGAGCCACCTGGTAAATAGTCATCGTCGCCCATGAACATCTGCAAAACCAGAGGAGTTGCTGATGTGTTGCCGAGCTTTAAGAGGCCCTACGGACTGCAGACTGCTAGAGCCGCAGCAACCGAGGGGGAACTGGCTCTTACGCGCAAAAGTCGAAACACACCAAGGTGCTTTACGACAGACTCCGACGTAAGGGTAGTCGCCAGCCAGTCAAACCCCGAGACGTCCTACCACCGAGCAAGTCAGATATTTTCTCGGCTCTTACGAGATGCCTATCTGAATGCGGTGAGGAACTGTATTCTAACCAGTCCCCACACGGAGAAAAACATTCCGAAAATGAAAATTCTGAGATAGTAATTAAAAATGATATTTGCATTATGTACCTATTTACAAAAAAATATATACCTACCCTTGCTTCGTGACATGGATTAAAAATGATATCATCAATAATATAACTACATATATAATACGTCTATACGAATACATTAGCTACAATGTAACTAAATACTAATTGCTTTTTTGTTTGTTTTTTTGCTAATAATCGTTATGGCGTATTTGTGAATGTCGTGTCTATGGGAAAAACTAAATACCATGCTTAATAAATTATCTTCTCTGCTCAGTATAATTCCATTACGTCTAAAGGTTGAAACCGCAGGACGGGCAAAGGTTATCTGTTAAAAAAATTCATTAGTACCTACATAGTTTACTTGTATCAGTACTCATGGATAATTTTCCCCCTGGGAAGGCGGCTGATTTACTGATTAAGAATCGGATTTTCCTTCTCTTACTCTATAGTCACGGAATTGTGTCATTCGTCACGACGATGATGAACCAACGTTTCTCAATCTTTTTAACCCCCGATGCACAAAGAGGGGTGTTATAATATTAAGGTGTGTGTCTGTGAGATACACAGACAGTGGATGTGTCTGTTTGTTGCATCGTACCGCCCAAAGGAATTGACCGATTTTAAATTATTTTTGTCTGAAAGGTCACTTGATCGAGTGTTCTTAGCTGTGATTTAAGAAAATCTGGCAAACCGTTCGAAGATTATCAACTCTTTTTCATGATAGGTTCATGTAGGGATGTGAGCAACTTCCACAGGGCTGATCAATTTGTTTCGTATTTTGATACTTCAATTATATTTCAAGAAACTGGTAACCAAGTCTTAATGCTGCCCGATTTTTTAATTTTAAATTTACAGTGACTAGTAAAAACGTTGCGACCCCCTTTGCTACAATATATTAATTTGTCATTTATCAAATATCAATCGTTTATCAATTGATTGATTAAGACGGCGACCGGCACGTTCTTTTTTTATTTATACGTCGGCAAACGAGCTGACGATCCAACATTGTAAGTGGACATCACCGCCCATGGACACCTGCAATATTGGAGAATTTGCGGGCCCTTATAAACTCTTAATAAGCGTATGGTATTAAACCCTATAATATTAGGTACGTAATGGGAAAACCTCGGCAGGAAAAACTTTTTTCAGTATCGTAAGTCATGCAGAATCGTTTTTTATTTTTAAATTCAAAATCTCTTAAAAACTTATTATATACAGAACCAAAATGTACAAAGAAGATTCAGAGATTTTAATCTTGCTCAATGTGACTACGGTGAACCAGAAGAATCACACCTGTTAGTGTGGTCCTTGTGCCCGAACGATTGCACAAGAGATGTATTTCTTTGACTATTGACATGATAGATAAGAAGAACTCAAAAGCAATTATAAATTAGTTCGTGTACAGGATTTACTTATTCATTGAAGACATTGGGACCCCCTATAATACTGATGCCTAGATTGAGAACCAGCGACCTGTAAATCGTAGAATAAATCTCTCCATTCTGTAATTAATGCATAGGTAAGTAAAGTATTAAAAACTAGTGTCAAGTACCCGCAAAGTGTCCTTGTGCCTTGAGATATCGCGTTTACTGAGGTCCTAGACACTATTTATAATGTTCGTGATAATGTTATGCTTTATATTAATACAAAGTTCGCCTGATAAATAATTAGGTACTTAAGTAAGTATTAATTATTATAACTCATAAAAGACTTTGTTTACGCAGTATTACCCCAATGGGCTTTTTCCGTGTTACGAAGGATCAGGGTGCTAAAATCGTCACTTTTTATGAATCATAAAATGATTCCGGACAAATGACCACATGTGGCGGCTTTGGGGCTTTTAATTGGTCTACGTAAATGATCCGCAATTTTGTACGTGGGAGAGCCATGCTTCGGCACGAATGGGCCGGCTCGACCGGAGTGATACCACGGTTTCACAGAAAACAGGCGTTAAACAACGCTTACGTTCTTTCGCCGAGTGAGTGAGGTTAGGTGAGTGAGTTAAGTAGACCAGTCCCATCTGACGGCAGGCATGCATCATTTGATAGCTCGACCATAATCTAGGGAGCTAAACAATCCGTCGCAAAACAATAGCGGAATCCAGATCAGCAGAACATTTTTTTTTATGAGACAGGACTGCAAACGAGTAGACTGATCACCTGATGGTAAGCGATTACCGCCGCCCATGGACACCCGCAACACCATAGGAGTCACAAGTGCGTTGCCGACCATTTAAAAGGGGATTAGGCCTCCGGTAACCTCACTCACTCGGCGAAACACAACGTAAGCGATGGTTTTCTGTGAGGCCGTGGTATCACTCCGGTCGAGCCAGCCCATTCGTGCCGAAGCATGGCTCTCCCACGTAAAAAATAAAGTTTATAATTAAATAATAAGTCTATCATTCTCCACATCCGAAGACGACGACGCGCTCATTGAGCGATATATCTTGAAAACTTTATGATGAAACTTACACTGATTACTAAGTTGGAAGGTATTTAATCCGACAAAAAAAAAAGAAATATTGCAATCTGATTTCTAGTTTCTAAGAAGTACGTGACTAATAAAAATACACTTTTGGAATTTCGCACATATTAAGCCCATAATTATACTAATATAGAATAATGTGCGATTTGAACAATAATACATAAATAGAAATCGAAAAATAAATAATATCTACATTTTTAAAATTTAAATTTTAAAGCTAACAAATTGCATATAAATCGATCTATTCTATTACTCGTATATTTTATTCGAATATATCCATATGTTTTATGTCGGTTAAAATCTAAAAAGGTCAAAATTTTATTATTTTACAATTTAATGATTGTTACATAGTTTTTCTAACAATTTATTGCAAAGACAACGGCAGACAAAATTGTTTTATGTATGATGGTAAAAAATTGAGCAGACGTGAATATAAAATAGCTAATTAATAGATAATACTAAAAAACCGCTTGTAATTTTAATACCGACTTTTTTATGATAATATTTTTTACAATCTATCTGATGTTTAGCCTCGGATGTGGAGAGAAAAAATTTTTATCTGTCTAAGATACACTCGAGTTCATAAAGAGATCATTATTATCAACTCATCTCAACTATCAACAATAGTTAAGAACTAAAAAAGTTTGGCTCAAAAAATTTTACTACCAATTATTCCTACATAATTATGGCCATCCAAAAATTTATTCAAACTTAACGTTACTAAAGTACATATTAAGCGGTAATTATAAATTATATGCTTAGTAAGATTTGATTTGGAATGGCTTTATCGCATAGGTTACTTAAGATACAAGAACTGCCTGATTAGTCTAGTGGTCCTAAACGCGACTGCTACATTAGAGCTACTAACCTAACGTTATTATCATATTATTCAACTATATCATAATTAAAGATTTGCGAAGCATTATCTCTGAAACATTTACTTGAGTATTTTACATGGCCTACACAAATGTCTTGCTGATCTGGTATCGTCGGGTCGTTGAGCTCCCTAAATATTGATTGAGCTACACGAGGACTGTTGTATGCATGCCGGCAGTCAGGACAGGTCAACTCAAGGCTGCTATCATTCTTTCTTCAAAAGGCCTGCTCGGATCTTGCCCTACATGATAACACTCACATATTATGTTATAATTGTAATACCACTACTATGAAATGAAATGAAATTATTTATTCTGCAAGTAGATCTTTAGAGATACTTTTACATGTCAATGGTTTGGGGGTTTTTTTTTTAGCTAGATGGCTTCGGCATTTCCTAACTGACGACCTCAACCATAATTTAGGGAGCTCAACGACCTGTCGCACGACCATACCAGATCAGCAGGACATTCGTGTAGGACTAATGTCTGGACTTTACAAGAGACCATGATTCTCTGAGTTTGTATCGGTGTTTCTTCTCGGAGGTCGTCAGTTAGGAAATGCCGGCGCCATCAAGACATAAAAAATGTAAAACATTGACGTGTAAAAGTATCTTTAACATTTACACTATTTTATGATTTGCAATATTTGAATTGGTATCGTATTAGAAGTTTGTCAAAATGATAATTAAATAAGTCGTGTTCAGATAATAAGGAAAAACTTACGTTAAAATAGTTGCAATAGCATGCTAAATCCATATTGAAATACCTACCTAAGACAAAAAAAAATCATGGAAATACCTACGTTATTAATGATATTGCAATATTTTAGAAATCTTTGCTAGTATTTTAAAATTTATTACTAAATAAAGTGTGGTTTATATTAGGCTATAGTATTGTTTTTTTTTTCGAATAATTGCACATTATTTAATAAAAAAATGAAAGAATGTTCATAGAAAGAATGAAAGACGATTAACGAAAGGAATTTATAAGGCGAATGTCAGCGGCAGCGTCGGAAGAGGCCGCCCTAGAAAGCCGCCCCATACGCCGATCTTACTGGCGAAATTCTTCAAAAAAGTCAGGTGCGTTCTACTCACCAACGGCGCTTATGTATGAATGTGTAAGAAGCAAAAGAAGTATACAATAATTGTAACATGTGGTGGTCTATAGTTTTTGCCTACCTTTGTGGGAGAAAGGCGTGAATGTACGTATGTATGTTAATAGCGAAAACAGGCTGGCTTATTGACGTCATTGATACGTTCGCAGCTCAATCAATAAAAGCCTTTAGATGTACCTATAAAAGTAAAAACTAGTTGACTGTCTGACGTCATATCAATTATCTTATACGAACATAACTGTGTCTCCGTGTGAGGCAGAGATATACTAATACACTCGGTATGTTTAGCTAGCTAGCTAGTTCCTATAGAATAAGGGGCGAGCCTATTACTACAAATCGGACACCAATCATGTAACACATTATTCAGAACCAATTCATTCACGGAATCCATTACTTATGTTATTAAGTATTAACATTTATGTTAGTAATAATATTTAGATTCCATATATCAATGAAAATGTTTACATTGAAAAACTGTAAATAGTTATCCGCATACGAATTACGATTACCAAATACATTTTTTCTGACATTTGTTAGAGTAAGCAGTGAAATATGAGATGGAATAATCGTTTCGACAACCCTATTGAATATCATACATCCACCGGAAGATACCAAGCTATTTCTAAGTAAGCGATACTTTACCGTTAATAAGTAAATAAAAAAAATCATCTTGTTATCGCAGTCAACAAAACTCAAGCATCACCTTCCGCTTAAAATAAGTACTAACCCAAAAACACCAAAGAAAAAAACATAACACCATTAATTCGCAAATATCATTGAGTATACATATATTATGTTTTTTTTTATTTACTTAGAACTTAAACCAACGGAAGAGCAACAGCAACATAACACATGAATCATTCTCAATGACCATTGATGTAAGACTGACATACAATTAACATTATTCAATATTTAAATAATCGTTTACATTTCCGATTTTTTTCCATATACAGTAAAGCACTCATAGAATTTCCTCATTGGCGAATTCTATGTCTGGGAGGAAATATATTTTAACCTTTTGACCAAGATAAAATAAAATGTGCCCAGCTCGCCATGATTGCGACTGGATGACAGATTTTTAAAGGATGAATTCCGAACTTGGCGCCGCAGGCATTTCTGTTTAGACGTTGTCAAATGGTTAATAAGGTCCACGTTACTAGTTATAACTTTGGCGTTATTTTAATATAAGTGTTAATTTTAGGCGCCGTTAAATTCTTAGGTTAGCAACTGTTTTTTTTTAGTTTGTAACTTCTAGATCTCTAATCGGATGTGTTTTTGAGAATAGGTGTTTGCAAAAACAAGTATTTTTTTAGATGAGTGACCATGGATTACTTATGAGAATTTGTAGGTATCGTAACTAGAATTTGTATCGTTTCGCGTATGTTTATAAATCCTACGATAAATATAGGTTTAATAAATAAATGGATGTGAATATAATTTAAAGTTTCAAAAATGGTGGTCAAAAGGTAGGTATCGCTAAATAAACGAAGAAGATTTGGTTTACAACTAAATAAAATAAGTCGTTCTGGTCTATTTGGAACAAAGTTGTAATGCATAATATTGTAATCATGTTTTTTTTTTAAAAGAGTATCTATGGAGTTTCTTGCCGGCTCTTCTCCATATGACCCACTTTTTGGAACCGTGCATGTAGTTTTGACTTTTCAAAAGTACCAATTTTACTGGTCTAATTGAAATTAAAACATTTTTTTATTTTTATTGATCAGTGATCAAATATACGTAATGATTCGTCGAGTGTTAAACTGCCAAAGAAGATCTTTAATTATTTTTTTATATCTGAAGTTCTTTTATTTATTCACCTATTTATAAATTTGATACTACATTGATCATTTGTGAACGTATAAAATATAATTATAGGTAAATATAATAGGTACCTGCTGCATTTTTAAAAGAATTTCCGGCGGAGCTTGAAATGCCCACAAAAACGTAATACCAAAATAAATCGTAATCCAGACAATATTCTATCAAATTATGTTATTATTCGGATTTGGATCCTGTTAATCTAGGTTTCTACGATACTATTTTATCTACAACTACTTCACTGGAAATAAAAGATCGAAAAATCGTTTCTAACTTGGTAAAGTTATCAAAAATTGCATTCGCTTATATTTATTTTCAGTAAAGTATTTTTGATGAAATAATAACGGTATCGGAATCCGAATAATAACAGAATTTGATTAAATTGTGTTTGAATTACGATTTATTTCGATAAAATTCGGTCCGCCGGACACTAAAGACCAATTTTTTGAAACCCTATCTCTAATTTTTTAATTTTCAAAAGTACCTCGCTATTTAAACAATTTGACTTTGACATCATCAATATAGGTACCGGATTCAATTATTTATTCTGCACTTTAGATTCTTGCAAACCCAATAAAGAAATCACAGAGCATACAATAACTTTATTTCTTTATATGTACATCTATTAGATATCGTCGCACGAAAACAAATCGTCATTGGGCTAGGTCATTGGCGGCAGAATATTCAAATCGGAACTGCGAATATTTTATACATTTGTCTTCATCTCGGTAAATCTGATTATGGAAATATCCGTCTTTAAATTATGGTCGATCAAGAATTTTGTTTTTAGGATTTGGAACTTCCGTCATTTGATATTTTTATTAGATAGGTATCGGATATTATTTATTCCATTCAAATTATATCCAATATTTTTTTTGTAAAGCAGGCTTACAATAAAACTTCATTAGAGTGGGTTCAGCAATTTAAATATTTCGGTTACATCAAGACTATAATTTTATACAGCTTTATTTGCAATAATTTCTCAAATAATTATAATTTTAAGCATCACGAACAGTTAAAACATACAAAAAGTCAAATTTTCATACAAAATGTGTGCATTAAGCCTATCGGCGCTATTTAATTTTATTTCGTCCCAAAGCCGACTACTTGTGCCGAATATTAAGTAAATGGGGCCCGTCTAGTATTTGTCATGTTGATTGTAAATTACTTGCAAATTTTACGCTGATCCGTAGTGTTGTAACTGATATTTAAATCTTCCCGAGAAAAAGGGATAATGTAAAGTAGGCATGTGTATTTGTAGATAGATATACAATGTTAGAAACCGGAAGGCATTGTTAGGTATCAATATCCGGTTCTATTTATATAAAAAAATACCCGGTTTTTATAAAACGAGGAAACTGAAATGGCAATACTTACGATGGCAATCAAACCGTGCCTGGGAGCCAAACATACTAAGGCCGGTGATGATATTATCACATTTTTAAATTTTGTTAGATTTTGTTGTTATGGCGTCAATTCGGGCATGAATACTGAATACATCTTAAATATTAAATGTTTCTTATTTGGTGATGTGATTGGGATACTTCATATGCCGCATATGCCTCTGTCGGATCGGGCAGGGTTTTTACTAAGACTCCGCTGTCTGTCCGTCTGTCACCAGGCTGTAGCTCATGAACCGTGATAGTTAGACGGTTGACATTTACATATACGATGTATTTCCGTTTCCGCTATTAAAAAAAATACTAAATAGACTTAATTTTATCACCGTTTTTTTCACCGTTTTATAGATAATGGTACGGAACTCTTTGTGCACGAGGAGATTTAATATTCAAAATGTTATCCTTTCCATTAAAAACTATAGTGTGAAGCCATTTATTGGTAAATATTGGTATCATATTTTGACACGGATGACATTTATATATTTTAACGTACTTTTGATCTAACTAGATAGCAGGGTGCATTTTATGTCACATCGTGAATCGCGGTGTTAAGTTTCTCCGCCCGTAGTATAAGTAGTCAGACATGCAATATGTAAATCACCTAACCTAACCTGTCTTATCCTACTTAATCTAACCTAACGTAACCTATGGATAACCTAATAAATCAGGCTTGGAGTGTCCATCCAAGTCATTCTAAGAGGATCCTGGTTTTTTATTGAAGAAGTCAATCCCCAGTATTAACCTGAACTATTGAGGTTAAACAATAGGGTTTCTATGATGTGATGTGATTTTTAGTAAAACTTAATATTTTTACTCAATAAAAAAATTGGACTTTATTTTTTTATGAATTAAAACGTCGATCAATTTTTTCGACAAATTCAATTACAAATTATGACATTTCAGTCTGGAATATTTATAAAAACGTAAAGGTACCGTTAAAGGCACATCACTAGCAACGAACGATCTTTGGATTTGTGGACCTGTGCGATGTAAATTGAAAAAAATAATAGTTATGTTACAATTTATTACGTTAATAAAAAAAAACGATTGCATAAATCTTTAATGTTTGCAACATCCTCAATATATTTAACAAATGGATAATTCGGCAAACCTGTATTTTTTAATCAAAATATCGCGTGATATGTCATTTTCAAGAATCACTTAGAATGATTGTTTGATATTTAAACCTTGCACATAATAGATAGAACTGAATAGCTGACATAAATATAGTAAACAGAATATAGGATAACGCCTGTATTCCCTGAAGGGTTAGGCAGAGGTGTACTTAATGTACACTCGTTGTTCGCCGGTATGTTTTAGATCCCATGTAATAGGGAGCGTGTCTTTTGCCATTAATCAAGCACAAATCCTAAATAACTGCCTCGTTAACATAGTGGTCCTGAGCTAGAGGTCCTGGGTTCTATTCCAAGATCGAGCTAAGTGTTATCTGGTTTTATGAAATTCTCATTAGCAGCTCGGAGTTTGGGATTTGTACCCGGATAATGGCAATAGGCTCGCCTCCTTAATGGAACCTAAACATACCGGCGAACTATGGGTGTACATTAGTAAGCCTCTGTCTAACCTCTCGGGGAATACAGGCGTGATGGTATTTAAACCTCAAATTCCAAGCCGCTACTAGAAAAACCCGATAATACTTTTCTCAACCTGGAAATCGAACCTTTAGCGTAGCAGTCGCACTTAGGACCACTAGACTAATAAGGCAGCTTAAATCAGAGGTAATAAGACGGGATATTGCGGAATGCCCACATGTTTTGGAAAAACACGAATATTAATAACTAACGAGATCGTAAAAATGCTCACACCAGCTACTAAAAGAAAGGTCAAATTCGATTTTATTCATATTTAAATAACAATACCTAATCATAATACAAATAGTGATGTTAAGATATTTTATTTCATGACATAATTTAATTTAAATTTTTTATTTATATTTATTTAAATATGCATTTTTAAAGCATTTAAAATTGATTCGTTTTTTAATTTATGGTCTATCCGAAGCAACAACTAGTGATGTGTAACACAACACGTTTGTCAAAGTATGCAATGATCAAGCAATAATTCACCAAGTGTCTCACAAGCAATAATTCACCAGCTCACGAGTTTGCGAGACATTCGCGTAATACATACCAAACAGTATTACTACTACTAACACGCGGTTAGTCAGTGGATGGGTTCTTAGTGATGGATGACTATGATGATGCGCAACACTCCTCACCCCTCCGAGTGACACCACGAGCAAAAATTAGATACCTAATTTCGGTAAAAATTGCTATTATTGCAAGAGTATAATCTTCCTTCGCTTTGACCTTATACCTACGTGTAGAGGTCACACGGTAACACAGACATACTCCATCAGGATTATAAGATAAATACAGTACATGTAACTATTTGCACATATTACGAGTAAAACACAGTGACCAGGTAATTTAAATGCAGCCAGAGTAAACATATTAAACTTAAGAAATTAATGACGCTCTGAGTTCCAATACATTTTATCTCAATGTATACTTACATACAAAGTACTTGGGCTATACCGATACTGCTGTACAATGAAATCAAATCGGTAAAAAACGATAAATTTTGTCGTTAATATATTCGATAAAATATTTGTTATTATTCATAAATTAAAATTGATTGGAAAATTATTTTAAAAAGATTTTGGCTACACTAAGGTGGGTAGCTATAGGCTAAATAAAAAGTTAGTAATGACAAAATAGCATCAGTCTGCAATACCTAATGCTACAACGGATTGGCCGTTGGCATTAGGTCAATATAAATGACGCAAAGACAAATTGAAATCGTTCAAAGACAGGCTAGAATCATTAACCAACCGTTATTAAAAATAGTGGGACTTAACATGTTTTCAAAAAGTCGGTTAAGTACGTTAGCTAAATAACAGTAAATTAAATATTACATTGTGTATATGTTATTAAGTAATCTCATCCTGTAGATGTAGATGCTATGGCAAATCAAGTGTGAAAAATATTGTATTTATTTTTTAGATTGATTGATTTGGGAAAAATGTTAAATATATAACATTTTTATAAAGTAATATATAGCCCTCCATATTGTAATGCTAAAAGGCCGCTAAGTTCTTCAATTATTTAACACTCAACATGCAATAAGTCTTTGAAAAGTTATTAAATAATAAGATTTTATCATAACTATTATTTTCAACAAATAAACGCGTGATACCTCATTCAACTCGCGACCACAACCGATTCTGACAAGTTCAATAAACTGCGATCAATTCTAAAAAAGTAGGCATATATAATAAATCTTATGAAATACGATGAAATGAGTAACATGAATAAGTTGTTGCGATAAGTAAATCGCAAGTATTAAAGCAATTCACTTCACGGTGTAGAACTTGTCTCTAATAGTAATAACATAATATATTATCTACGTCATATTACCTCAATGTTTGTCTATCGTCCGATATTATTAGTAACAAAACTCTAGTACGTAACTGTTATAAGATAATAGGTTAGATGAAAGAAGGTCAATTGCCAAAAATTTTGAGAATCATTAATTTAGCTAACAATATTATCTTGAAGCACTATCAAAGTGTTGTTTTGACAAAGTACTGTTATTTCTTCTTTGAGTTATAAGACCGTAGTAATATGTAGGTTGCTTGGAAAAACTAGATGAAATTTCGACACAGAGAAAACTGTGGAGTATTTTAGACTCCTAGGAACTATTTAAACTTCACACGACTTCAATAAAATCTTTCAGAGAGGAGGTTTCTCCACGTGTTGTACTTCACCGTTTAAGTAAGTATTAATTAATATTATTATAGTACTTTTACATAACTACCAGTGTAAGGTTTGATTTCTTTTTTATTCGTGATAGTAGATAGATTACGCTTGACCGCCAGTTTGCCTGATGTTAAGCGATACTGCGATTTACGATGGAGCGCGTTTGCCTAGAAGAAGAAACTGATTCACTCGTGATTTAAAGACACCCAGATTATATCTATCAAGGAAGACCCATTCGGGAAGTGCATTCCATATTTCAGCAGTACGCATTATAAAAGTGGACTTAAAGCGTTTCGTTCGTGTTTTTGGAATGTCCACCGTGAATCGATGACGCTTTTTCGTGCTTCTGGTCGTCCGATAGTGGAAAGGTCTAGGGGGCATAAGGTCGTGGAGATCTGAAGCACACTCTCCGAAATGTATCCGATAAAAAACCGATAAGCTAGCAACTTTGCGACGATGTTCAAGACTTTGGAGTTTAGTTCGGACAAGGGAGTCGTTGCCAATGAGTTTCTTGGCACGTTTCTCGACGGACTCCAACGCCTCGAGCTGGTACTTAGCCGATCCATCCCAATGATTTATATGAAATTTGAGTATTTCATAGAAAATTGCCATTACCATCACACTCAGCATCAATAGCAGCTCAAAGCTTGGATTATGTGCCCGATTATTAGCAATAGCCTCGCCCCCTATTAAGTGAAACGTAAAATTCAATGCTGAATCTATGTATACCCGAAGCTATGTAATTCGCAGAAGAACGATCCTATTCCGCCAAGCATCGTTCTCAGTTATAAGGATCTAAGACTTTTCAACGTTATCTCTCGCTGTGACTCTTCATTGCGTCATACCCTTAGATAAACAAAAGAATAAAAAATATATCTCTATGAATAATGCTTGCACTGATAAAGAGAATATCATTAGCAGACGTATCAGAGAGAGTATTCCAGTTTTTAATAGACAATAGGTTATCTTTTAATGTCAAGCGGCAGTTTGCTACTTTAATTATACTTTTTACATACGAATTATCGCGGTTATTCTATTCGAAGAATAGGCAGATGTGTACCTACTGATGTAAATCCGCAGTTAGTCGGTATGTATTTTGAATTAGGTCCCATGTATTAGGTCCGGCGTTTGGCGTAGGTCCCACGTTTGGCGTAGCTGCTGAGCGATTGGCTTCTGCGCCACGTGTTGTGGGTTCGATCCCTACACGGAGCAAATATTTGTATGATCTACAAGTAGTTTGTTGTTCCGGGTGTGGGCGTTTGTGTTTGTAAGAATTTGTGTTTGTAAACACACTCACGATAGATCAGATAATCCGAAGGTTTTAAAAAAAGATGCTAGTATGAACACCAGGGCCGAGGACTTCACGTGTTCTCCGAGGCATGGGCGGCAGTTGTGGTAGTCAGAAACCCGGAAAACGTTACAAACAGGTTATCCAGATAAGGGTAAGTAGTGACACAGAGATTGCGGATGTTTGACGGCAGTCGCTTCATGTAAAATATCGATGTTCAGCCACATCTGGTTTGACTAGAAGCCGCGAACGGATGATCAAAACAGTAATTTAGTTTAAAATAAGAAATAAACAATACACACACACCATCACGCCTGTTTTCCCCGAAGGGTTAGGCAGAGGTGTACCTACTTAATGTACACCCACAGTTCGCCGGCATGTTTAGGTCCCATGTTATAGGGGGCGAGCCTATAGCCATTTACCGCGCACAAATCCAGGCTCCGAGCTGCTACTGAGAATTTTATAGAAAAACCCAATAACACTTTGCTCGATTTGGGGATCGAACCCAGGACCTCTAGTGTAGCACTAGACTAATGAGGCAGTAAAAAACAAATTTATCATTAATAGCACTAGACTAATGACTGCCTCATTAGTCTAGTGGTCCCAAGTGCGACTGCTACGCTAGAGGTTCTGGATTCGATCCCCAGGTCGAGCAAAGTGTTATTGGGGTTTACTATGAAATTCCCAGTAGCAGCTCGGAGTCTGTATTTGTGCCCGGTTAATGGCAATAGGCTCGCTCCCTATTACATGGGCCCTAAACATAACGGCGAACTGTGAGTGTACCTACATTATTACGCCTCTGCCTAACCTTTCGGGGAATGCATGCGTGATGGTATGTTAACCATTTTATGTTATCATAAAATGGTTAATTCATTTAGGTATTCGGGCCTTGTAATTAGTTTACATATAATTATTTCTTATTAACAATGATAAATAATCTGTGTAAACAACACAATCGTTGTAGCTAATTGTATTTACTGTTAATTTTAGATTATCTTGTTTGTATTGTATTGGTGTGTGCGTATTCATAATTCATTATCACTCGCTTAAACGGTGAAGGCTAACAACGTGAGGAAACCATGCATGCATGCATGCATGCATGTCTGGGAGATTTTTTCTTCAGATAATTGGTTGTAATGTCTACCATTTAATAAATCCATTCGGAGTTATTTGTAGAGTTTTTTTTCTCGTGCTAAGCTAAATGCTTGTGTTACGAGTGGGTTCACGTCGGTAGTGCAATGGGTGGGTTTCGAACCGGCAACCACATGATCGCAAGTCGGACGCCCTAGCCATTAGGCTACCGCCGCTTTTGTAACTAATTTTTATACTTTTAACTATCTCATTAGTCTGGTGTTCCTAAGTTTAGAGGTTTTGGGTTCCATTTCCAGGTCGTACAATTGTCGTGGAATTCTCAGCAGCAGGACGGAGTTTGGATTTGTGCAACCTAATTTCTGAGCAATACCGATACCTAAGGATAAACCGATTGTCCGATTGTTTCGGCTTTTGACTACTTTTGACATTAATGTGTTCCCGAGAATTATGGCCATCCACAGATACTGACTGGCAATCGAGGTTATGCAAGTACAGCTTAACCTCGATCGATCATCGTTTTAATTGTTACTTAGACCGATGTCAAAGTCATATACATAAATTGTGGTGCTTTTCCCGGCGGCCAATTTCACATAACTTTGCATAATCATTACATTAAGATCAGGTTTTGTCATACATAACATTACTTGGGATCGTTAAACGCAACTACGTCATACTGTGATTGGGACTGCCATGGGTAAAACCAACCCCAGCTAATGCAAAAACCCCAACCCGATCCCAGAACTGAAACCCGGTTTGACTCGTACGCTAAGGATCGCGTGGCATTTCTTTTGCTGCAGTTCGATACTTTGGGTTTTACCCAAACTCTATAATAACCCGAGCAATTACTCTAACCGGAAGGGTGATTCTGGTACTTAAAAATGTTCATAATATAATAATTGTATGATATTAAAGTTCTCCAAGCCTCTACGAGTTGGACGTTGGTCCCCGCGCCAGCCTTCCAAAGGACCAGATGTCTTCCTCAGAGGAACGCAGTGATCACTTTATTATAACAATTTATTTATTGAGCCTGATCTCAATAAATTTCTAAATTACCAACGTTTTCACTTATAATGTGAACAAATGATATTGTAGTGAAATCACAAAATTGGAGTACAGAGAAGTACCGCCTTTTGATTACATTGGAATATAATTTGAACTTTTTAAGTAGGTAGGTACCAGAATTATCCTCCAAAAGTGTAGTGTGTCACGTACCACTAGAAAATCCTTTATAACGCCTCTAGGGGTTATCTGGGGAACTATTTTTTTCATACAATAAAAATTGACAGGTAGATACACCTGTCGCAATCTAATAAGTCGGATTTGACAGGTGTCATGTCAAAACGCTCTAGAGCCAAAGAATCCGTTGATAAAGAAACCGGATCTTGAGGCATTTTGCGATTTCTTGTGTAAATATTTGTACAAAGTTATTGCGGCAATCAAAAATAATAAACTAACAAATATATGGTTATAACACTCAACATTTCGCATACCAAGGGACTTTTTGGGACAAAAGGTAGCCTATGTCCTAATGACATTATAAATATTAAATCATTGCTATGTGTCCTGTCTCCAAGGTCTAATCTATTATAGTAATACCAAATTCATCAAAAGGTCCAGCAATTTAGGCGTAAAAACGTAGCAAACAAACAAAATTACTTTCGTATTTATAATAGTTGGAAGTATGGATGAGTAATATACGACACTTATTATGAGTGAATGCAATGTTCATTAGTGACGTCATTAGTGCATCGCTGGGTTAACCCCTATATAAAACAAATATCTGTTCGACCTAGACATGTTTGATATGTGTCTAGAATTCTAGATATTTTCATGATTGTGATAAGGCCACCTTGCAATGCCTAAGGTCTTTTAGCTACACCTTTCTATATTTTGTGTGCAGAAAAAAAAATTTTTTGATTGCACGTCCAAACACTCGGATGAGGAGAGATTAAGAAGATATTATTATTATAATATTATATATTGAAATCGTTTTTAATTTTAATGAATATGACATTTTTTTTATAAATGTGAAACTGGATTTTATTATTTAATAAATATTAATTTGTATATAAATAATTTATCACGTATCTATGATGTAATTCAGAAACAATGTAAAATGTTATTGAATAAATGAATATAAATAAGCTCGCCCCCTATTAGATAGGACGAGTATATATGAGTATGTAGTTATATATGAGTGTATAACCATATGACGTCGGCAGAAAAAGCCGGATTTCGGAGATTCTCAATAATATCCAGATTAGAGGTGTACTAATGTTGTTGTGGGTAGATGCTGGCTTCGATAGTAATAGACTGTAAAATGATGATAGGCCGGTCACTCGCACAATCGTACGCGTGAAGGAAAGGAGGAAAAGGTACTTCTGGCTCGGCGGCTATGGCGGCTTCTTGTTTTAGTTGTTGGTGAGGTGCACCTTTCCTGGGACGTCCCTGGGGTTGTGGAAAACTAACACACACGCGTTATGATGTGAATAAGGTAAGTTATATGGGTTTTCGCTCGCGCCGGTAGCGAATGCGTGTCCGCTCTTTGCTTGTTGGTTGAGTGACTGACTTTTTGAATGACCGGAAGTAGGAAAAAGGATTTGATTGAATGGGAATGGGGAATGGGTTGTGAAGACGGATGTGAATGGATTTGACTATGCAATTGTGCATTAGACAGACCAAATATGATACTTTAACAAATGTAAACGGGAATACCACATATCGTATTCCCGTTTACATTAGTACATTGTAGAAGGGTTCCAATAAAATGTATCTATGTGAGCACAAGATGGGATTTTGGGAAAAATCCACAGGATTGCTAAAAACGATAATTATTATTATATCGACGGATATTATTGAGAATCTCCGAAATCCGGCTTTTTCTGCCGACGTCATATGGTTGCTATAAAAGAAAGGAAGCTTTTATCTGATAAAAAGTTAATGCAGGCGTGAATTACAAAGCTTTTAAAAGTTCTAGGGCATCGACCTTTATTGACGTCATCATACCTTTGCGGGGATTTTACTTATACTTTATCGTACTCGTAATCAAAGACAGGTTATCGATGCATGTAATAATTGTTATGTTAAAAACATAGTTGATTATTCAAGTTTATTAGGATGATAATAATTTTGCCAATAAATATTGATATAATTGGATATACGTCTTCAAGTTGTTGATTTTATACAGTCTTAAAAAAGAAGCATCGTAATTCGGTAATTTTTTATTGTTTTTGTTGGAGCGGAGGTAGCTTAATGGCTTGGGCGTCAGACTTGCGATCATGTGGTTGCCGGTTCAAACCCCAACCATTGCACTATCGATGTGAACCCACTCGTAACACAAGCATTTAGCTTAGCACGAGGGGTTAACAAGAATACTACCACATTGCTAGTAAGCTTTAAAAAAAAACTTCATTGTTTATGAATGAATTTTGTCCATGGATGGGTTGCTGCCCAGGCATTTTGGACAAAACAAATAAATACCCTGGCATAAACCCTTCTATTTATATGGGTTTCTCTTATCCATAAAATATCCTGCGAAGGAGATGTTTGGTTATTTGAACCAGAAATCTTTTTCGAATCATTCTAGTAATATAGTATGTACATCTATAACTTGCGAGATGTTCTATAGGTATATTAATTATTTTAGTGTCTGATTTATCGGTTCTAAACATCAAGCCCCAATATTAGTATTTTTATTTAAAAAAAATAAAATATTCTCCTCATTTGATACTATGTTTTGATTTTATACTCATTTTTTTAAGTTTACTACGTATTTTTTTACAAATTATTTGATAGTAAATATTAATTAAAACCCGGATAAGTACCTAGTACTTACCCTTAATAGTACCAACATTACTGTCTGGTGGCTGGTGAGTAAATATTGAGTATTGAAAAAAACCTAACATTTTTGAGGGACACAAACATTTTGGCACATAATTATAATCTTGTTAGTTTTATGACACACTATTAGAATATCAAAAAATATCTCTACTGATTATTCTTTTTAAGAATCTACCTTTTTATAATGCGGAAAATACTTATTATCAATAATACGCTGCCATTCGACGTAAAATTTTAAAAATTATTAGAATATAGCATTATGATAATAATAAATAATAGTAATAATAATTAATAACCTTATATTTTAAGTAACCAAACTCATTCTGAATAAATTCTTTACCTTTTCGAAGGTTAATATTATTTATTTATTATAAGTTTGACTTCATTGCCTCAAACAATAATAAATAATACCTTTTAATAACGTGAATAAATTTGATATAAATTGCCCTAATAATTGCTAATTTTACATTAATAATAAATATAAAGTTATATTGGTATTAATATTTTTAAAAAAGCTTGTTTGTACAGTTTGTCTATTAAAACATATGGGACTAGTATTTTTTTTTAATTATTTTTATTAAATAGGTATTTTTCTATGATTACTGTCTAATAATTCAAAGAATTTTTATTTAATGTAAAAAATGTGAATGATTTTTGGAACCAAAATCTTTAAAATAATTATTTTTTTAACTATTTAGATATAATTAACTTTTAATAAAAATAATTAACATTAACATACCTATAATAACACAATCACAAACAATCACTTCCAGTCATCAAAAATAAATTCCACAAAAAATATTATCACTTGCGCGTTTTTGTTTCGAATCGTACGTGTTGCGCCCGCGCATAAATTGGACTGAGCAATCTATGGCCCTGTACCATACTATATAGTCAACTAGCTCATTTTCGGACAAAATCTTCTGACGCACAAAATCACGATTATTAATATACTTACGGTGGGTTACAAATTGTACTTTTTTTTTAAATTTGTTATTATGCTGTTAACGGATACACGAATTTATTTATTTCTCGTCTTTAGCTAAATTAAAAATACGTAATTATTATGTAATTTACAACTTTGTATCTTTAGGGTTCCATGTTTAAAAGGTAGGACTTTTGTAGCTGCTCAAGTACGTGTGGGTGAGGGAGTGTGGGTGAGTGAGTGTGGGTGAGTGAGTGTGGGTAAGTGAGTGTAAGTACGAGTGGTGTGGAACCACATTGCCAAAGATTATGCCGCTAAGCAATAATTTGCTAGCATTCTTGTGTTCCAGTTTAAAGGGCAATGAATCTAGTTATTTTATGTAAGGTCGTAGGCTTTTGATTCGGGGAATGTTCCTAGCATAACCAGACCTCGGCTTATGGTGTTGCTGGGGGCAACAGTTAGACACGGCTGTATCTGGGTTAAATTATTTAGGGCGAATTTAAAGTTACTACATCGGCGCGGGCCGGCTCGAGCAAGGGTCGGGGGGGTTACCGTTAGAGGGTCTTCGCAAGGACATTATATGGGAACTGTAGCTAGTGAAATTACCTACTGCTTACATGAGGTCTCAAAATGTCAACGTGCTAGGGACACTACTGGTGTCGCTGGCGTCTATAGGCTGCGGTTGTCGCTTACCATCAGGCGGACCGTCTCCTTGTTTGTCATCTCATTAAAACTTAACAATTCATGCATAACATGATACTATCACGCCTGTATACCCCAATAAGTTTCGCAGAGGTGTAGGTAGGTATTAATCTAAACCTGCAATTCACCGGTATGTTTCTGATCCATGGAATTAGGAACGAGACCCAGATCGTAAGCGCGATTGTTAGACTAGGTCCTTAGTGCGTATACCAGGACAATTTTTTTTTTTAATTCTCCGACGGCGTTCGAGAGTTTGGATGCATCTAGTTAGATGATAGCGATAGGCTTACCGCCTATCGTATAACATACCACCACGCTTAAATGCCCTGAAGGGTAAGGCAGAGGTGTACTAATGTACACCCACAGTTGTTTTAGGTCCTATGTAATGGGGGGCGGGGCTATTGCCATTAACCGGGCGCAATAAATCAATCTAGACTCCGAGCTGCTACTGAGATATTCAACCTCCATAACACAGACCTGAGGATCGAACCCAGGACCTCTAGCATAGCAATTGCGCTTGGGACTACTAGAGTCATGAGGCAGTCCCCTATCGTATACTGGTATGATTTAAAAAATTGAAATAACAAACATGGAGGTATAAACACCCCAACACTAACTATATGAAGGGTAATTATGCATTAAAAAGTAACGATCAGACAAACAGATTGAGTTAAAATATTGGTGTGAATTGAGACTGGATGGAATTTTATTTAGAAAAAGATTTATAGTCTTACCCTTCAGGTCACCGACCGTCTCATATCTACTGTAAATTAGTAGTTTACGAATAAAAAAAACTTAAGTCCGACAAAATGGCGCGACTTCTGTAGACGCGACTTAATTATCTTGTTTGTATATCTCTTGTAATGATCCTAGTGGTACGACTGTTGGACTGCCAAGTCAAAGGTCTCGAGTTCGAACCCAAGGCACGCACCTCTGACTTTTCGAAGTCATGTGCGTATTAAATAGTTAATTATCACGTGCTTAAACGGTGAAGGAAAATATCGTGAGGAAACTTGCATGCCTGAGAGATTTTCTCGATGGCGTGTGAAGTCTGCCAACCCGTACTAGGCCAACGTGGTGGGCTATAGCCTAATCCCTATCATTCTGAGAGGAGACCCGTGCCCAGTAGTGGAACAGTGTAATGGGTTGATTATGTATCTCTTTCTTCGTCAGTTTTATATAAGCGAGACAAAATATTGACACCCACTAACTAATGTAGGTACACCCACAATTCGCCGGTATATTTACGTCCCATGTACGAGTAGTAGGACGCCAGCCTATTGCTATTAACCGGGTACAAATCCCAAACTCAGAGCTGTTACTGAGAATTTCCTAGAAAACCAAATAACACTAGGGTAACCTAGGAATTGAACCGAGGACCTCTAGCGTAGCAGTCGCGCTGAGGACCACTAGGATTATTTGGTCATTTTAATGTCGCCTATGCAAATGTTCCGCTAATCGGGTAACATTGCGGGGTTGTTGAGCTCCCTAATAGTCGAAGTGCATAATGATTGATGTATACATGCAGTCAGATGGGACTGGTCTACTCAAAGCCGCTGTGGCTCTTTCTTCAAAAAGCCAATACAGACATTGCCCTGTGTCGTGTCACTCGGATATTTTTATAATATTGTCTGCACTTTAAAAGACACCATGATTCTCTGAGTTTGTTACAGTGTTTCTTCTCAGAAGTAGGAAATGCCGGCGCCATCTAGTAATTACAAT
Source organism: Acronicta aceris (assembly GCA_910591435.1). NCBI lineage: Eukaryota > Metazoa > Arthropoda > Insecta > Lepidoptera > Noctuidae > Acronicta > Acronicta aceris. Next base: position 14,856,956 of record OU342767.1, read on the forward strand.
TCTAAAACTAATAAAAGTGTTTTTGAGAGATATATTTACAGAAATACATATAATTTCTTCTTTTTTTATGGGAGGGCAAACGAGCAAACGGAACGCCTGATGGTAAGCGATTACCGCCGCCCATGGACACTCGCAACACCATAGGAGTCACAAGTGCGTTGCCGACCTTTTAAAAGGGGATTGGGTCTCCGGTAACCTCACTCACTCATTTCATTTGAATTCTGTTAAAAACATACCAACTTGACTATCGTAATTGTGTTACTGGGGAATTTGTTGTCCTTTATAATAATACTAAGAAATAGTGAAGGGCGGTCGTTCTGAAGTCAATATTTGTTTTAGCCTTTTTGGGACGAATTACATGAATTATTTATTTCGATACTTACGTGCGTAAGCAAGTCTATGAAATCAGGTATATCGATATATACCTATATCGATATACCATATTACCTATATACCTATATCGTATTTATCTATAATATTTATAATTAATAGATTCGAACTCTACCATCGTCATCTGAACCAGACTTTAACCAGTTGATTACAGCGATCGATCTTTCTGGATCGATCTTTCTTTTCTTTCTTTTTCATATTTTTTTTTAAACATCAATAAAACAATTTATAACTTATCATTTAAATAAAACAGTGTTGGGTTTGTAACAACACTTATAACTCGAGAACGGTTGGACCGATTTTTATGATCATTGGTTTGTTGGATTTGTCTCCTCCGCGAATAGCAAAATAATTATTAAAACATCGAAAAAGTCACAAAAAAGAACATTAAGAGTCCGGCGGACCGAATTTCTCTTACAAACGTAATACCGAAGTAAATCGGAATTCAAACACAATTTAATTAAATTATGTTATTATTCGGATTCCGATACCGTTAATCTAGGTTCTTACTCTACAATTTCATCCAAAATACTTCACTAGAAATAAATGTAAACGAATGCAATTTTTGATAACTTTACCAAGTTTGGAACGATTTCCGGTCTTTTATTTCCAGTGAAGTAGTAGTAGACGAAATAGTACCGTCGGAACTTAGATTAACGGTATCCAAATGCGAATAATAGCATTATTTAATAGAATATTGTCTGGATTACGATTTATTTCGGTATAACATTTTTTTGAGCTTGAATTCAAGCTCCGCCGGACTCTTAAGAAGAAAATTTATTTTCTCATACATTTACATTTTGTATCGAGAACGGATTGACAGATTTAACAGAAATAAAACACGGACACAAATGAACATGGCGTTGTTTTCTGTTTCGGTAAGGCCAATAGATGGCGTTCTGTGCATTGATCGAACTCCTCAGAAGGTGCTGGTGTGATTTTGATAAATTTTTCTGTATATTTTAAAATAGGTCCCTGGATGGTTTAGTTTCACGATTTGAGCCGGTAAGTGGCACCGCAATCGGGTTCTTTGATTTTTTATACATATACAGAGCAAGACATGGTAATGGGAGTGAATGATTTAGGTTGTGGCTGATAGGGATGAATGGCTGAAAAGGACTTCCTGCGCTGACCATACATACATAAATTGGGACAAGGGCAAGGAGATGATGATACAGGGCAAGATAACGTTTGCCGGGCCCGCTAATATATTAAAAGTTAAATACCACTTACTCACTGATCAAACATGAAATTAAAAAAAAAAACTATATAGCTAGGAATACTCTCGACTGACACACCTTTAAAACAAGAATTTTTTTTTATCAAAATCGGTTTACCCGATCAGGCGCCAAGATGCAACAGACAGACACACAGATACACGCTACAAAGTTATAACACCCCACTTTTTCGTTAACCCCCGGGTTAAAAAGGGTCAACGAGATTTCAATTCTCGCCCAGCCCATCCACGCCTCACCTCGTCTTTTTTAACGAGTAAACGAGCTGACAGAACGCCTGATGGTAAGCGATTACCGCCGCCCATGGACACCCGTAACACCAGAGGAGTCGCGAAGTGCATCGTCTGTCTAAAACCACCTTTAAACTAAATGTGCAGTCAAAAAAAAAAATATAACTGCACATTGGAAATGTGACGTTAACAAAACGTTTAACACCGGCACAAGTTCAAAGAGGTCATTTAAGTACAATGGAAATTATGTCCGTGTTATAAAAACACGTCGATACAACGTCACTGTTGTGTTTATGTCGCTACTATTTATGACAGTGAGGACATTAATGGCATAAGATCAATGACAATACACTATTTTTTTTGTTTTTTTTTTGTATTCTCCATGCTAAGGTTATAAAGTTATTTAGTTCTGGTGTATCCAACCAGAAGATGCAGGTTCGAATCCTGCCCGCGATTGAATTTTTCCTTTACTAAAATAACTTTATAATCTTGGCATAATAAATACTCTATGAACCAACAAATAAAATAAGAAACATTAAATATTCACGAAAGTAAAGGTCAAAGGTCCTGGGTTCGATCCCCAGGTCGAGCAGTGTTATTGGGTTTGAGTCTGGATTTGTGCCCGGTGAATGGCAATAGGCTCGCCCCCTATTACATGGGATCTAAACATACCGGTGAACTGTGGGTGTATATTAGTACGCCTCTGCCTAACCCTTCGGGGAATAAAGGCGTGATGGTATGTTTATGTTATGTTATGTTAAAATTATCGGTCTTCGTGGCCCAATTTCCACAATTACCACAAATCCAGCAAAATTTTTAAAATGTTACAAAACTATCATAGACCTATTTTATGACGTGGGAGAGCCATGCTTTGGCACGAATGGGCCGGCTCGACCGGAGTGATACCACGGCCTCACAGAAAACCGGCGTCAAACAACGCTTACGTTGTATTTCGCAGAGTGAGTGAGGTTACCGGAGGCCCAATCCCCTTTTAAAAGGCCGGCAACGCACTCGTGACTCCTCTGGTGTTACGGGTGTCCATGGGCGGCGGTAATCGCTTACCATCAGGCGATCCGTCCGCTTGTTTGCCACCATATCCCATAAAAAAAATGTTTGGCACCCAGGGACGGTGTCGCTGCCACCGTAAGTATTGCCTCGATACCTTTTCAAGGTTTTTGTTTCTTGTAAATTGAAAATGATTAAATAAATAGAACCGGATCTCGGATACCTACCTAAAAATAGTTTCATGGGCTGGACTGGGTTTTCTTAATACATTGTATAATTTCATTGCTTGATCCCTTTTTTACTTGTGAACATTTTCACTGTCATTCATACATATTCATATATATCTCCCACAGGAGTTGGCAGAAACTATAAACCGCTACTTCCTCGCATACTTATTTGCGAGGTTATACATTTTTTTCTTTCTTCCATAACAATTAGTTATCAGAACTGACCTAAAGCGGAAGTAGGTAATCGGAACAAAATTAAATCAGTGACGTATTGAAGAAAATCCCAAAGAGAAAGTACCTACCGACTCGATGAAAGTAATTGCCGATATAAAGGTCGTTTGTATGAGTCATAACGTATACCTATTATGGCAAATTCCATTGTCTCTGCCCAGGCGCCTACCACATTAATAGAAGAACGGCTTAAGTCTAATAATAAATTATATTTATAATTATACCCTAGTTATCTCGTCCTCTTTATGTACCATTGTACTTTTTTGTGCACTGCGCTATTCACGTAAATTATTCACTTTTAACCAAAATCCTATTAAATAACGGTTTTAGTATCATAATTTTCATAGAAGCATACTATGGAAAAAAAGAAACGCGAACTTCCCATGGAAAACAATCACATAGAGCTAACAAGACGAAATAAACATAGGATGAAGTCATAACGGCGGTAAGTTCATTTATCATTGTTAAAAGAGATGTATCTTGCCTAAATACGTTTAAGATCGAAATAACCGATTATCACGATACATTCTAACGTTGAGGAGTTAGCCATGAGGGTATTTTAAACCCTGAATAGTCCGAACACTGACAATTCCTAAAAATAATGTTGATACTAGTAAAGTAGTCGACATCGACTTAATTTTCACAAAGAATCAACAATATAGAAAGAAAAATGTACCGATTTTACTTGTGTACCTCATGACTTCACACGAAAAGTTAGTCACAGGCAGCTATGATATCAGTACGTACCATGATTGAGCGCAATATTAGGTGTTCATACTTGGTGTACCTAGTTTTCACAGTAGGTTAACCGGTACAGCAACATCAAGCAATCATATCTGGTGTATTTAACTGGAGCTTTCACAAGAGGTCAGCCGTTAATGACAATATGAAACAATCATATTTGTTATACCTACCCGGAGCTTTCACAAGAGGTCAGCCGGTGGTAGTGACAATATTAAACAATCATACTTGGTGTATCTGGGTGTAACTAACCAGAGCTTTCACAAGAGGTCAGCCGTTAGTGACAAAATGAAACAACCATACTTGGCATACCTACCCGGAGCTTTCACGAGAGGTCAGCCGGTGGTAGTGACAATATCAAACAATCATACTTGGTGTATCCTGGTGTAACTAACTAGAGCTTTCACGAGAGGTCAGCCGTTAGTGACAGTATGAAACAACCATACTTGGTATACCTACCCGGAGCTTTCACAAGAGGTCAGCCGGTGGTAGTGACAATATTAAACAATCATACTTGGTGTACCTAGAGCTATCACGAGAGGTTAGCCGTGGTCATTATACCATGTTTATAATGGAGACAGAAATGAAGCGGATAAGACAAAGTCAAGAGAGCGGGGGGGGGGGAGATCAACTGGATGGATATCCCTGTTTGTAAGTTCCATCATGCTTACACATGTTAAAGATCGGAGTAACCAATCATCACATGTACAATAAAATATTGTAATCCAAAAAGCATCTTTTGTCCTCTCCGGATAACTTTTATCAATAACAATTAATAGCAGTTGTGCTATGTTTTGATTTATATAGCTACTTTACATGTGAATACATGTCAGTTCATAATGTTTTTCATCCTAATATAGGGTAACCCTTTGAACCAAGTGATTCAACTACATCAAGAAAACCTTAATATAATACTGCCTTTTAATAACAAAGAGGGTACGGTACCCGAGAAAGAAATTATGAACTTTGTAGAGGTTTAAATCCAAAAAGTAGAGAAAAACACTACACTGACTGCTGTTATTTCTGGGATAGGACACATACAGAATCATAATTAGAATAATGGTATTTACTCAGCAGAATATGAGATACTAAATGACACTGCTTGGCAAGTGTGTGACACATACCTACTAGGTACATGGTACAACAGCTAGGCAGATACTCATCTGTATAAGTTGTAACAAAGATTTGAATAAATTGTCTGAAACCTTAACAATATCTACTATTGTACTAGAGTACTACTTGTAGACAAGCGGCACAAAGTGATCATCTGAATGTCAAAAACAATCTGAAAAGCCAATAATTATAGTGGGCAACACTATCATACCATGACAAATGCTCCACAGAGACATTATCAACAACATCACTAGATGATGCTAGATGGTATATACATCTTGTTGAAAGATGTATATACCTATAGAATCCCTATATACCTACCTATATGTATATGACTTGATGTGTGTATTAAGTGGGAATGTATAAACAATAATCCTACAATTTATATATTATGTGACTAAAAGGAAGATAACAAAAAAAAAAAAAAAAATTTTTGATCATGTTCTGGTTTCACCAGAAATATATACATACTTACTCGGGTTAAATTTTACAAATGGGATCCTATGCACCATGTGGACAATGATTCTTTCCAGTATTCTTTTTCATACAAAAACAGATGACACATGTTTATATGTGTCATATCTCAGAAACTTAAGGCCAAGTACACACATGGCACATATTTCAAATTGAAGGACCTCATGCCTCCCAAATGTTATAAGGCTGTCATAGACTTAAAGTACATACTATTTATGGATTATACACATGTAATAATTAAGATTTAAATCTTAAAATAATGATAACTAAGTATATAATGGCATATGAAAGTACATTCTAGGTATGTGTGTACCTATCAGTTATACTTTCAGGAATATTATGAAGCCAATTAGCAATTTTGCTAGCGTTTATTAGCAATTAGTTTATTGACCTCAGGTAATCTCTTACCTGAGAACAATAAGGTTTTCCCAGTGATAAATTTAAATTATATTTATTCCTTGCCCCACAGATTCATAAGTTATGCATTTGTGTTTCATAATGTATTTTTTGATGTGTTCGTGAAATGTGTTAACTTTACTTGCAGAAAATACACATAAGTATATGGACAAAAGTGTCTCAGAACCTAGACAGACCAGTATATAGGATTTATGTTAAATTCTATTTACCTTCCATCTCACTTCCACAGAAAAATATAGTTTTTATTTTATTATGACTTCAGACTGTCAAGTAAAAAGGAGATGTAATGTAAAATAATAGCTTGCTCAGCTGTTTGGTGACTTACTACATAGAAGTATAAAGCATGGTTAGCTACACATCAAAGTTAGGTAAATACTACCCATAACTAAGGGACCAGAGCTAAACTCGATTTGTGGTTCATATCATATTGAAATTAATCACAATAACAATAAGCACTTTAACATTATTTCAGAAATTTTCTGATTCTTTACAAAATGGCTACCTGGAGCTGCTACCAAGCAGCTTTTATAGTAAATAGGTATTCAAAACACTTGCATCTGGAATACTGTGAGGTTCCATTTAAAGTAGGAAACTGTTCCACCTAACCTACAACCAATAAGAGGCACTCACCCTTGCTACCTAAAAGACTTGGCTTGAAAGGTGACAATGGAGCAACAAAATAAATACATGAGTATAATGCATTAGTTTAAAAGGAAATCTCATGGCAGAACTGCAACCTAAACCTCTTAAGTGAGTGGAAGTCAAGAGATTATAACCTACAAGATAAGTCTTGCTTATCCTAGCAAGCGCCAAACTGATCTTTTAGGAAATGGCTAGCCGATTCAGACACATACCCGATGCCTTCATAATATGTTATTTTATTTTATGATTTTCTCTCACACTGATGGAAAATGTTACCTACAGAAAATAAAAAGGACAGGGGAGGATAGGCATTGTAGTAGTCCCTTAGTAACCCATGATATCCATTGCTATAAGAATGAACCTATTAGCGGAAAGCTAATTTCCTTCAATAGAATAGCCCTAGTTTTCTTAGAAGGAAAACATAGAAGCAATATTACTTCTTTTATACACTGCTAATCTATATTTGAGGAAACACTTATCTCGGAGCCAAAATGTGGATTCTTGGCTCAATCCAAATGACTCAACTTGAGGGTTTATCAGTCAGTTCACTGAAAATCACTAGGAAAGCCATGTTATTTAATTTTATTGCCCGTATTGGTTAATCAGCGGCAGAGTGACAGTGTTTTGAAGATAGAATATTTAAGAAATTGCATATACAAAATACCTAGTTGACATTTCTACGGGTTTCTTAACGTAGTCCCCAATGAAGCCTATAGCTTAGATCTACGACCTTTTACGTAGAACGTTAGGACTTGCTTATGCTCCTATAACTGCAGACAGGGTTCTACCTGACCCAAAATTCGAAATCCTTAATCTCTCACTTGTATAGACATTCAGGAAGATACCTATTAATGGAGTTAACGTGGTATGGTAACTCCAGAAATAATTAAAGCCTGCCTTTGGCACCAGTTGCTTGGTTGTCAACAGAAAATGATATTATTTTATTTTTTATGACTATAATAACTACTGTTTTAAGGAAATATTTATATTTGTCCTACAATAACTCTCTCGTCTTATTTAGATGTTACTGGAAGTACCTACTTATAAGGCAAGGTTATAATAATTATGTATAACATTACGGGAACCCTTCCTTCATTCATTGTAATTATTATTAGGTACCTAACTAGTTTGAATAAATCTAAACTAGGAATAATAGATACTACTAAGTAAATCCTTTAAGTATCAATATCCACATCACCGGAACAACTTACTGCAACTTAGACATAAAATTGGCGGTCGAGACCAATAGTTATTCATTTTAATACCTATACGCTGGTGATCAAGCTATATTCCCTGTACCTACACAGAATATAAATGTTGTAATTCTATAGAATTACAAAATTTATATTTATATATATAGACCGGGTGTTCCTGGTAATACAGGTACATATAAATATTATTCATTCACGATGTTGATTTGGATTGCGGATAATAATAATAATAAAAAATTAACAGTTAACTGGAATAATAACTTCCTGTTACTATAATAAGTTAATTAATAGTTACCATGTGTGATATTACCTTTTTTCTAGCTGGTTCAAACTAGACTGATTCTAGATTAATAACCAAATTAACTAAAATTAACTGAATAAGTTCTAGATTGTCTAACGATTAATTAGTGTCGATTATGAACACAACTTTCTTCTTTGAACATCTACATGGTACATAAAGAGGACGAGATAACTAGGGTATAATTATATAGATCGGACTAACTTACCTAGTGACGTCCGATCCTCAATTATACACTGGTTATCTCGTCCTCTTTACAGCCCAACCCAACCCATATATTCAAGCGATTTCATCACATTATTTTTGTTAGAATAATAATGATTCCCTTGTGGAAAGTTGTGCTGTCGCTTTGTGGCTAGGACTATACGACGCCTGTTTCAGCCTTCGAGAAGTCCTGGTCTTATGCTTTGAAAGAATGACGTTGACATTGACGTTGACAGCAGAGAGCATCGAGAACGCCGAACGGACCACAGATGAAACAATATTTTTATTTAATCTTTAAAAATTGTGATGGCGTGTTGTGCAAAGGTGCAAACTACTAAAACCGTTATTTAATAGGATTTTGGTTAAAAGTGAATAATTTACGTGAATAGCGCAGTGCACAAAAAAGTACAATGGTACATAAAGAGGACGAGATAACCAGTGTATAATTGAGGATCGGACGTCACTAGGTAAGTTAGTCCGATCTATATAATTATACTACTAGCTTCTGCCCACGACTTCATCTGCGTAGACTTCTTGAGTAACAACATCCATACATCCTCACAAACTTTCACCTTTATAATATTAATAACTGTCTTCAGTATCTTTTTGTGATTTTTTTTGCATTTTCCACGCTAAGATTATAAAGTTATTTTAGTAAAGGAAAAATTCAATCGCGAGCGGGATTCGATCCCGCGTCTTGTGGTTAGATACACCAGAAGCTCTGACCGCTAGGCCACCGCGAACCCGCCATGGTTATATACACCAGAAGACCGCGTCTTCTGGTGTATCTAACCAGAAGACGCGGGTTCGAATCCCGCCCGCGAATGAAATTTTCCTTTACTAAAATAACTGTCTTCAGGTCAGTTTATACCTGAATTTTGTGATCAATCTTTTTATCGGACCACCTCTGAAGTATGACCTACCGATCAAAAAAGGAATCTTCAAAATCGGTTCATAATTGACGTAGTAATCGCGTAACAAACGTACAAAAAAAAACAACATAGATACAGTCGAATTGAGAACCTCCTCCTTTTTGAAGACAGTTGATAAAATTGACATCAATTATTCCTTCATGTGGTGGAGAAATTCAATATTTGTGTCTATTGGCAGTGATCTCTGTAGCTGAATGTCTAAAGCCTCCAGTGTAGCCTACTTCTCATAATTCATAAAAAAAAAACTTTACTCCACGCTAAGATTTTCTCCTGTATCGTGGGTGCGTTTACAAACACAAATTTTCTCATCACAGCGCAGAAACTCAGCCGCTATGCCAAACGTATCGTCAAACTTAACCGGAGGAATGCAAGTTTGAATCCTGTCTGAGCTAGAAGTTAACAAATACAGCAAATCCGTTAGTGAGATTTTAGAATGACGAATCTTGATCAAAATAAAAACGAGCTAATAAATTACCTTGACAAGTAAATAACCGGGTTTGGCAACGGAGAATCCCAGGCAATTAACGATTGTCTAATGATAAACCGATGCACAGGGGTAATAAATACATATCAAGGACGCAATTCACAGCACAGTGTGACATCGCTTACTAACTGACTCCTTGCAATGTCTGAATAAATTCATCGCCTCTAGGAAAAAAATATTATTATGACTGCAAGGTAAGGTTTTTTTTATACCACTATGTAGCAAACAAGCATAAGGCCCGCCTGATGCTAAGCGGTTACCGTAGCCTATGGACGCTTGCAACACAAGGGATATCACTCGCGTGTTACCGACCCTGTCAATAAAGGAAGAATAGTTGGGCTGGCAGCATAGAAGACAATGCGTGATGCTTATCCTATCTGCCAACACAACGCTTCCTCGCCGAGCTTTGGCGACCTTGCTTACCGTTAGGAACACAACATAGCACGGAGCTATGTTATTTGGCTACGATTTTATGCAAGGTAGAGGTACTTGTCAAGAGTATGTTCACGAACTGTTGACGGAATTAAATAATATCAATACAACGCGATAATATTATCTTCCTATTCGTATTTGTACAGCAATATCACCATGGAAACTAAATTCCATCTAAGTACTAGATGACTACCTTTATAAAAGTCGACAAAAACTTTAATTAGCTTTTTTTCCCTTTTTTTAAACTCCAAAGTTACTGATATAAAATCAATCTTACTGATTCATAACAACAAAACCTAAAACAAATAATCTTTATCTACACTTTATTTATTCATTGTTTTTGTAGGTACCTATGAAGCTAAGCGTCATAATATACGAGTATAGCAACGGGACTTTTTTTGTCTGTCAGTTTGTGTTTTTAAACCCGACGCAAAAAAAAGTGGTGGTATAAGATTAATGAGTGTATCCGTCTGTTGCATCGTAGCGCCGAAACGAATGAACCTATTTTGATTCGGTTTTTTTAATTTGAAAGGTGGTTTGGTCGAGGGTGTCCTTAGCTATGATTTAGAAAATCTAGCCAGCTGTTTGAAGATTATCAACTCAAATGTAAGCAACTTCCACAGGTCTGATCGATTTGAAATTTGGTATCCTGTTACTTCAATGATATTGCAAGAACATGGTATTTGATGTTGCGGGTTTTTTTTTTAATTTAAAATTTAATATTTTATTAAGTTTCTTCATGATATGGAGACGATAAAAGAAATTGCCGCTTATTCCCCTTCCCTCCGGACCTCGGTGACGAGCACACGTCTTATCAACCCACGTAGTTCTTTTCAATAAATTTTAATTCAAAATTAACTTATAAAAATCCGTGCAAGAAAATAGGAGTGCATAAATCATAGGAGCTACACTAGTCTCCGAGCGCCAATTCAGCCATCTTGAGGATCAGTCAGCTCCACCTACCTGCGCACGACCATCTTACCAGGACATAGTGCTGCCTCGCTCGCTCAACTCCGCCCACCAGCGAAGGATAAAAGGTACACGCACCACCATTTTGAACTGTCACTAATTAGCTGTTCTTAACTCCGCCACCGAAGGTGACATCGCTGCTACCGTACTGTTACCGTGCTATGTGCGCCTGGTACTTAAGATTTTAGAATACGTTTACTGATACTGTACATTGAATGAAAGAGTGAAGTTGGAATACGTAAAATTGACATACGTTTGTATCTCAGACTTCCTACTGTTGCGAGCCTAGTATAAATTAAAATGCCTCTTGAACGTTCGCCGCCGCCACCCCCGACTACTCCGACGACGCCTATAACTTTATTCAGCACGCCGCAACCACTTTATATACCCCATTGCTCTTCGGAACCGAACCTAATTATTAGTATGAATTCTCCGGATAATAATAATAAATCACCTGCTATTACGTTTCGAAATGTCAAACGCAGGCGCGCTGACGATGAAGAGACCTGCTTATCTACTTTTATAGTAGAAAACAAATGTTAAATGACCTAAAACTGCAGCAAGATGAAAAACACATGTTATGCTCGAAAATAGATAGCGTTCGGGATATGGTCGATATGGTTGTCGAAAAATTAAACAACCTGACCTCTCGAGTAGAGCACTTAGAATCAGAGCGTAGAGAAACTATGTCTTACATATCTACTTTGGAAACCAAAATTGATTATCTTGAGCAGGGTTCCAGATCAACTTGTATTGAAATGCGTAACATCCCGGTCAGCAAAACAGAAAACAAATCCTCGTTATTGAATACCGTCCTGGACGTTAGTAAAAAAATTAAATGTGAAGTGAGTTATTACGAGGTAAAAGATATATTCCGTACAAAATGGAAAGATCCGGACCACAAGACTGTGATAGTTAATTTCACCTCAGTTCTTCGTAAGGATGAATTCCTAGAGAAGTTTCGCAAGCATAACATAAATAGCTTTAAAATAACTACTGAGCACCTCAAAATAAGTGGCCCGGCTAAGCCAATATTTGTTTCTGAGAATTTATCACCACGCAACAAAAGGCTATTTTTCTTGGCGCGTGACGCAGCAAATACTCACAATTATAAATTCTGTTGGGTCAAGCACGGCAAGATATTTGTCCGAGGAAAAGAGGGATGTAAGTGTGGAGGGGCGAGGTGTGTTGCCCCTCACACCAAAGGGAGGATCCTCCGACCAGGCGGGTGTTTGCCTGGCGGGCCACGGCCCGACGGTTGATGTCGGGCGGTTGTATATATCCAAGTTGCGTTGCACACTTCACTTGCGCGATTCAGGACTTGTTCGTATAGTTTGTATGTAGCGCGGTAGATGTCGCTACATCACTCCCCCCCGAGACCGGAGGTCGATGGTCGTGTCGATGAGTCAGCGGTCAGTGCGTCTGAAGAGCTTGCCAGTGCCAGTGGAGTGTGTTCCAGTGAGTCGGAACAGGATGCCGCGTAGTCCGCAGTGAGTCGGGACTGTGTTGCGGTGAGAGCCCCAGTGAGTCGGGGTGATGCTGCGTAGTCCTCGGTGAGTCGAGGTGGTGCAGTGTTGAGCAGTGGCTGGCTGCTGCGTCGACCAGGAGAGACTGCCTCTGCTTGTTGACCGGCCGAAGTGCAGTGTGCTGTGCCAAGTTGCTTGATATCGGCTGAGGGTGCTGACCAGGCATGCGCGTTCGCTGCAGGCGTGTGGTCAGGATGCCCGTTGAAGCCGGAAGAGTGCTGGCTGGCTGTGTGACTCGCTGCTCGTGCTGTGAGGGAGGGAAGACGACGGTGTGATGAAGCTGCTGGTCTTTGAAGGCTGCGCTGATGTTCTTCTTCGGGGTCCCCAGTGTGGATACACTGGGATCACGTCGGGGTCACCACTGTGGAGGGGCGAGGTGTGTTGCCCCTCACACCAAAGGGAGGATCCTCCGACCAGGCGGGTGTTTGCCTGGCGGGCCACGGCCCGACGGTTGATGTCGGGCGGTTGTATATATCCAAGTTGCGTTGCACACTTCACTTGCGCGATTCAGGACTTGTTCGTATAGTTTGTATGTAGCGCGGTAGATGTCGCTACATAAGCATATCCATGTGAAAACCGAAGCGGACCTTTCTCAACTAACTAACTAAAACTACAGTATGACTAGCCCCGGGTCTTTTATCATGTTCAATGTTGTTGTCTATGTACCTTCTTGTTATAAATTATTGTTTATATACGTACTTTTTAGGCGCTAAGATTCTCTCTGTATTTTTTATAATTGTCTTCTATCGCATGTTTTTATTTTTAAAAATAATATTCATAAACACACACACATTTATACACATACTTGTTCACATAAAAAACACACTTCCATATACACAAATACACGACCAAAAACAAAAAACACAACATCATGAGTTCGTTCTGATACATGACTCCTACATAAGCCGATTTCTTCCATGTCTTAACTATAACGCTTTGTTACGACTTAAAAGCCATAAAATGTGTCATTTTTCACTAAGTAATGTTTACCTTATGATCACATATTGCAAGTGCCCTATGTTTGTATTATTACCAAAAAATGGATGACATCAATTTAATAAGTACGGAAATCGAAGAAGTTTCGGTGTCTAATTGCTTTGTTTGCGCGCCAGAGGATAGTCACAAATATCTTGTACAGGAAGTTGATACTTTGAGAATTTTACACATTAATATTCGATGTATAAATGCCAACTTTGATAACTTATTAGCATTTTTAAGTAGAATATCGTACACTTTTGATTTAATTCTACTGTCGGAGTGTTGGTTGAGCAAATGCCCAAATGTTCCCTCGATACCGGGATATAATACTCATGCCACTGCATATAACAATCAAAACGATGGTGTCGTCGCCTTTATCAGATGTGAGTTACAGCAGTCGGTAGAGATCCCGGACTTCGAGGATGCCAACTGTATGATAATCAAATTATCTAACAAAGTGGCTTTTGTCGCCTTATACCGATCTCCATCATACAGAAACTTAGCACCTTTCTTTGACAGCCTTGATACGATTTTCCACCAATTGTCTAAATACCCGACTGTTGCTCTTATCGGTGACATTAATATCAACATAGTTTCTCAAAGTGGTGATGTGAATTCTGATGAATATCTTAATATTGCTGCCTCCCACGCGTTACTTCCTGCTCACTCGTTCCCCACAAGATTAACTAACTGCCTTGACCATATTTTGCTGAGATCACCAAACCCGACCACATTTTTCGTGTTAGATAGCCCTGTTACTGACCATCACCCTACTGTTCTGTTCTGCAAACAATCTGTCACTAGGTGCATACGAAAACTGTTATATATATATATGTTATATATATATAACTGTTATATATATATATATATATATAACTGTTATATATATATATATATATGTTATATATATATATATATATGTATAGACCTATATCCGTACTTCCTAGTTTGTCAAAAATTTTCGAAAAAATACAAAATAAAAGATTAATTAACTTCTTAAACAAAAATAACGTATTAGCCCCGAATCAGTTTGGTTTTCGAGCTGGAAAGTCAACAGAAGATGCAGTTTTGGAACTTACTGACACGATTACCTCAAATTTCAATAGAAACCAAAAAACTATCGGACTATTTTTAGACTTATCCAAACTTCCAAAGCTTTTGACACCGTCTCTATCCCCTTGCTGCTTAAAAAGCTTGAAGGTGTTGGCATTCGTGGATCTGCCCATGATATGTTTCATAGCTACCTAACAAATAGAAAGCAGAGAGTAAAAATTGATCACCACCTAAGCGTTGAGGAGGAATTATCCTTTGGCGTGCCTCAGGGTAGCGTACTCGGCCCACCCTCTTCCTCATTTACGTGAATGAACTGTGTCGGTTATCCCTTCCAAGTACCAAAATCATCGCATATGCCAACGACACAGTTCTTTTAACTCATGGTAAGGATTGGTCAGACACTCGAAAGACTGCAGAAAAAGCCCTAGGCGTAGTAATGAAATGGCTTACTATGAACCTCCTCACCCTCAACATTAACAAATGCAAATTTATCCCTTTCACTCCTGGCTTGGGTAGTCAACCTCTATCATCCTTCAAACTGATAGCACACACGTGTCTCAACAGCAATACAACTTCAATATAACAGCAATTCAAATGCATTACCATAGAGCGCGTGGACAATATTAAATATCTTGGGTTTTATATTGACAACTTCCTTAAATGGAAAAGACAGGTGGACTCAATTGTGTCGCGTGTGAGAAGGTTGATCTACATTTTCAAAAAGCTAAGACCTCTCATGGAATTTGATTGCCTGATTACAGTATACTTTGCATTGGCTCAGTCAGTGCTTGGATACTGTATAACCGCATGGGGTAGTGCTCTTAAAACAATCATGCTAAGAGTCGAAAGAGCGCAGCGTGCAGTGTTAAAGGTAATCGCACGCAAGCCTATAAGATTCCCAACAAGAGACCTTTATCAACTGTGCAAAGTCCTGACTGTCAGACAGCTATATATATTGCAAGCAGTTACCAGAAAGCATGGACACTTGCAATATGAACCTAAATGAAATACTGTGGGGCGCCGCGCGGATAGGGTTTGCCCTACCGAACTCTGCAGAACTGTCGCTGTTAGTTGTAGCTTCAGACACTTCAGTGCTAGGCTCTACAATAAGATTAACAAAGTAATAAAAATATACCCTCTCACGAGACCCATTCTTAGGAAGAAATTAACGGAATGGCTAAAATCAAAGTCTTATGATGAAACCGAAAAACTTATGGAAATATAACATCAGAAACTCATACTAACATTCACACACCCTTACACACCCTCCCACACACACCTCTACACGCCCTCCTACACACAGCCTTACACACCTCTACTCACACACATCACGCACGCACAAATCTATCTCACTTCAATTACTTCAATTTTAGTTTCTTTAATAATCCTAGTTTTACTTTAGTTCTTAGAGTTCTTACAGACACTTGTTATTCTGGAACTGTTTTTGTTGTTTTGTATCTGGAGGTGGGCGCTGATGGCTGCGCCACAGTTTTAAACTATTGCTGCCATCATCGTTACATAAAATTGTTAAATGTATATTTTAGTTCCAAATAAAGATTTTTATTATTTTATTATTATTTATAGGTACTTTCTCACTGCCATTCAGATAGTCATCTTGTAAGAGGCGAGAAAATTACCGACTTGCTCGGTAGTAGGACCTCTTGGGGTTCCACTGGCGGCCACTGCTCGACCTGGGAATCGAACTCAGGACCTCTAGCGTAGCAATCGCTCTCAGGATCACTAGATTAACGAGGAAGTTATTGATTTCTGAGCCTTACGCGAATATTCGACACATTGAAAACAAAAAAGCTTACAGATTCTATCGTCATGGATAGCGTCCATGGTCACGGGCAGACTGTATGTTGTCCATGGTCGCTGTAAAGAGTCCGAAACGTCGGGATTATTAATTGAGTTTAACGCGATAGAACCCGTAAGCTGTTTTGTTTTCAATATGAGGGAGTTATTATTGTATTAGGAATCAATATTTTATGCAGAGTCCGGGTGTACTTTCAAGAAGACACCGATCAAGGGAAGAAGTAGTTATCATATACTCGTAGTATCTTGATTATAATCTCACCTGCATCCCAAAGGACTTTTTCAGACAAAAGACAGTCTGTCTCCTTCACCAAGGTCCAATATACCCATATAGCAAAATTCCTCAAAAATAGTTCAACTGTTTAGACGTGAAAACGAAACTAACAACTGGTAACTCTGTTTGTCTGTCTGTAGATCAATATCTACGTTGCCACGCAGACAAAGTCTTGTAATAAGGCTAGTTTAGGTAAGTTCTATAAGGTGAGTTAATAACCAGTAGATTAATTTTTTTCCTACGTAACAAGTCAATATTTATAGAGGTTGCAAAGAACCAGCCAATTTATTATGCATTATTAATGTAGGTATTTTTATTATGTGGACAAAGGAGCAGAGGAACCAGCTGATGGTAGGTAGTCTTCGCCGCCCATAGACACCGGCAACACCAGATTTTTTATGTTTCGTATTTTATTTGATGATGTGATTGGGATACCTATATGCCCCTTTCGGATCGGGCAGGGATTTTTTAACGTAGTGTTTTGTTTTCCCACTGCACGGGTCTCCTCTTACAATGAGAAGGATCAATATAAAGTTCACCACGTTGGCCTAATGCGGGTTGGGAGACTTCACACACCGTCGAGAAAATCGCTCTCAAGGATACAGATTTCCTCAAAATGTTTCTCCTACACCGTTTAAGCGTGTAATAATTAACTAATAATACGCACAAAATTTAGAAAAGTCAGAGGTGCGTACCTTTTAGGTGCGTAAGTTTTAAATTCGCTCAATCGAAGAAAAAATCTCGGAAGCGCGCCTGAGGTGGTATGGCCTTGTAATGAGAAGGTCCGAAAAACATATGACTAGGCATGAAGTCAGGCCCAAAGAAGGGAGGTAGACCCCTTTTCACATGCTTGTCTGTAGTCAACAACGACTTGGAGCAAGCCCAAGTGAATGACTCGACGACCGAGAACCGAAACATGTGGCGAAGAATGACGAGGAGAGCCGACCCCAACTGAAATGGGATAAGGCTAGGCAAAGAGAGAGAAAGAGAGGTGCGTACCTTGGATTCAAACTCGAGAGACTTGGCAGTCGAAAGGTGATATAACTAGCTAGGCTAGTATTTAATAACTGCTTTAACAAACTGAAAAAAACCCCGTTGCACCCTGTCATGGTTACCATGTTCTTGCAATATCATTGAAGTAACAGGATACCAAATTTCAAACGATCAGGCCTGTGTGGAAGTTGGTCACATCACATGGCTAAGAATTATCTCGATCAAGTCACCTTTCAAGCAAAAAAAAGTAATTCAAAATCGGTGCATTCGTTTAGGCGCTACAATACAACAGACAGACACACAGATACTCACGTAAAACTTATAACACCCCTATTTTGCAGGCAGTTTGGGCACGATTATCATGATTTTTTATGTTCACTTTCATGAATATTTAATGTTGCATTGATTTGGTGATGAGATTAGGATACCTATATGCTCTATTTGGATTGGTCAAGGTTTTTACATAGTCTTCAAAGTGTTAAAAAATTAAAATAATAAGATGATATCTGCAAGATTTACCTTCTTAAGTGGTGAGGTGACAAGGTGTTAAAATTTATGATGTTAATTTACTTTTTTGTTGTTTTTCCTTGTGAATTTGATTAGTGGCTTAATAACAATAATATCCTAGCAAACTACTTACCACAATAACATAACACAATATAACATAATTTTTTTGTATTCCCCGAAAGATATCAACTCGTTACAATTTAATTGTCTGTATACAAAAAACATAACATATCTAAAATCACACCTGTATTCGACAAGACTCGTGCTGACTAAAACAAAATAACTATACGATTCTTTATATTTTCATGATCGATTACCTTTTTTTTCGGGTGGGGAAATGGGCCTTATGCACACTACCCCGCTTCGGAGATTCGGGACGGTTGTGACGGGCTCTCCGGCCAAGTGGCCTGCATACCGACTAAAACCACCACATAGGCCACTATCCGCATAGTAATGGGATCACGAGAATCGTGCTCGCACGCTCCGCGATCCTACCGCGGGCGTCCAATATTGGACCGTCTCCTAGGGCCAAGTGCAATGAGCGACTGACGGACCCGAGTCCGCCGCCCAAAACCTCATTGCGGCGGGATAGATAATTATTTAGCCCCGCCGCCGTCCACACCACGGTCCAACTCCGTTACGATGCCTCCCATACGACACCGCAACCTACAGTGGCCGTTCCAATGCAGGCTCCCTGAGCAAAGTCCGCAGGAGCAGCCGCTCCCTGGGGTTCTGCTTAGCTTCGCCGTGAACTACGATCCACGGTTACTAATCCCCCCCGCCGCGACAAGGCGAGATCCCCTTGGGGGGGATGCTCGATTACCTACAGTAGATAGATTCTCTTTCTGTCAATAAAGTATGACATTGTCTTGCGTTCATTAAATTATGACCAAGTATAACTAAAATAATATGGAACTTCATGCACATGCTCTCGATTACAGCTGTCGCCCGTATCAAGCTATGTATCTCAACTCACCTGTGTGGGGAAGGGTTAGAATACTGTTCCTCACTGCCTTTCATATCCTTTCAACTGGCTCTAGGCTACAAGTACTTTCCCCCTCCACTGGCAGTTTCCTCCCGGAAAATCCGGAAAAACCCGCCCGGGAACGTCCGGGTGCGTTACCTCGATGATTTAAACTATAGCTCTCAAACTCTGGATAATTTTGGCACCTACACTTAATGGCATTTAACGCTTATTTATGCTGTTGCATTATTAAACAGGATCTATTTTAAAAATAATAAACCAGTAAAAAAAACTTAAATGTCACTCTTAATTTTTACAATAAATATCATTCGAAAATGTCATGCGAAAATTTGAATAAGTACATTTTCTTATAATAATCATGGGTCGAAAATTTTAAAAATAAAATTGACTTCACTCTATCAATATAATATAATTGTACGAGTATTACTGTGGTTTAAATAATGTTAATTGTAAACACAAAAATAATAATAAACAAAAAATATGCAAATTGTATTTATGACAACACAAAATATAATGGGCAAACAAAATAGTATTCGTAGGTATTTATCATATCATAAGCAGTAAATTAACGTACCGTTTCACATGGTTTTAGCATTCCGTGATAATTTAGGCAAGTTTATTTTTTTTTACTGTAATATTAAATAGATAAGGTAGCGGTGTGGTGTGAAAGAAGATGTAGTAACAAAGATTGTGAAAGGCATGTTAAGATGGTTTGGGCATGTAGAGAGGATGGATGAACGAAGATTCACGAAACAAGTATACATGGCCAATACGGATGGAAGAGTTGAAATGGGCCGACCTCGGTGAACGTACCACAATCAAATTGCGGACGTTCTCAAAAAAGGTCAGGTTAAAAGCACCTTAAACCGACGATCATGCATGAGGAGATTAATGAACGTGGATGAAGTGAAAGTGGTGTGCCAGGATCGTAGCCAGTGTAAATCTATAATATAAAATATATATATATATATACAGAATTTTTTATCTACCACGGAATCCAACCTCTGATTATATACGTGAGTAACGGGAAAATAAGAAAGCTTCTAATATACTAATACGTGTTTTAAACAACGCCACATTTTACAAAGGAAGCGTCCAGTGAAGAACAATAATTATTTTTACTTGTCTTTTTTTTATGGGATAGGAGGGCAAACGAGCAGACGGATCGCCTGATGGTAAGCGATTACCTCCGCCCATGGACACCCGCAACACCAGAGGAGTCACAAGTGCGTTGCCGACCTTTTAAAAGGGGATTGGGCCTCTGGTAACCTCGATCACTCGGCGAAACACAACGTAAGCGTTGTTTAACGCCGGTTTTCTGTGAGGCCGTGGTATCACTTCGGTCGAGCCGGCCCATTCGTGCCGAAGCATGGCTCTCCCACGTAAAACGTTTAAGTCGTTGTCTACTGATTTACTAAGCTAGCCATGGCTTTTACAACTCACCAACATCAATTTTACGTTCTTAATTATAGGAGAATTTAAAGAAATTTAATTATTGGTTAGGTTAGAAGTCTTGAAATACTCTGACCATACGACTGTACCGAACCGAACCAGAACCCAATTGTAGCCTTTTTGTAGGTGCTATAAAATAATAACCATTCTGGGTTGTATTTTTGTAGCTTACATCGATGATAAATAGTGGCTAAGATAGTATTTTTAGATGAACATTAATAGTGGCTAACCTAGTAATTTAGAGGACAACGTAGTTTCCTAGAGGAGAATAATGCTATGAAATAGAAGGCGTGTTAATTAGAACTCATATTAAAATGATAAACAAGCATACAGGCCGCCTGATGATAAGTGCAGCAACACCAGTAGAGTCATATTGAGACATCGGTTGTTAAGACTCAGTTATGGCCAATAATATCACTCTGGTTACATTGCCCTTGAAACCGGAACACAGTAATAATGTTTAATTAGCAAGCGGCAAAATATTAGACAACACAAATACAACAATATGTTAGCCATTAGCTATGTGGGCCATTAGCGTCCACCTCCAAGAGGGAAGACTATAGCAACGCGGCGGTATTACCCCATACGAACTCAGCAGTTCTACCAGCTCGTAATTAAACTATTCCTAATGATCGGTGTATACGCTATGTTTTATTGTAAACGCCTTCAGGTACCTAAACGAAGTTAAGGGCAGAAGGTTGTGCAGTGGGTTGATAGTGATATTTTAGTTCGGGCACAGATATTATAGTTCGGGTATTACCGCATCGCTAAATAATTATGCCGTCGCTAGAGACATGGTCGATTACTATGGGTCTCATAAGAAAGCTTAAGGTCACCCAGCTAGCCATGCATTTCTTTACACAATCGAATCAGAAATGAGGAGATCCATATAAAAACTAAAGTTGCCGACATAGCTCAAAGGATTAGCAAACTTAAATGGCAGTGGGCGGGGCACATAGCTCGTAGAACTGACGGCCGCTGGGGCAGAAAAGTTCTCAAGCGGAGATCACGCGCCGGAAAAAATTCAATCGCGGGCAGGATTCGAACCTGCGTCTTCTGGTTTGATATACCAGAAGAGGTGCTTAGCGGTCAGAGCGTCTGGTATATCAAACCAGAAGACGCAGGTTCGAATCCTGCCCGCGATTGAATTTTTTCCTTTACTAAAAAATAACTTAATAATCTTAGCATGGAAAATGCAAAAAAATCACAAAAAGATATGGAAATCGCTCTTTTTTTTAGTTAATATCCTGTTTATTCAAACGAGCGAATTAAATACTCGACGGATTTGTTTTAAAAATATATTCTAAGATTTAATAGCCACAATAAAATTTACTCACACATCTTTTATAACGTCATAAATTGTATTATATCTTTTATTATATTTACAAGTATGTTAACGCTTCTTGAGATTGGTCTGACGCACTTAAGTTTATGCAACATTACGTAAACATTAAAAACATCAACTTGGCTTTTAATATATGTACCTATATAATTATATATATAGTACCTAAGTATACATAATGTAATTTGAACATTTGAATTTTAACCCACTCGTCTCGGCACTTTCTGAAATTTAAAATAAAAAAAAAGCCGGAATATTTTCATGATTATAATTTGGGGTAATGTAGCCAGTGAAACCACTGGGCATGCAGCCGGGCCCCATGGTTGGGGTTGGCGGCCCCATGCAGCGGGCATATGAGACTTATTGCCCGTAGACGAATTGCCCGTACCAACAAACGGTATACCAAAATAAATCGTAATTTAACAGAATTTAATCAAATTGTGTTATTATTCGGATTCTGGAATTCCACATGTACTGGGTTCAAAGTTTGGTGTGGTTTGAACCCAGAAACCTAGGCGTCGTTTTTGTGGTTTTGTATGAACTTCACGACTTTTTGCTTGTACGCGCACACATCCATACTTATTTTATATTCTTGTTTAATGTTAATCATTTATATGTTTATCATTTTACGTTTATGCTGTACGATTCTATACATATTTTTAAAATTCATAACAAAATATACTACCACGACTGTATTCCCCGAACGGTAACTCAGAGATATATTAAGTACTGTACACCAACAGTTCACCAGTACCTATGTTTAGGTCACATGTAATACCCTGCAGAGCAGTAAGATCCTATTCAATCGCCGGCAGGATTCGAACCTGCGTCACTTGGTTGGATACACCATACGCTCTGACCTCTAACCAACGTCACCTTATGATGTAAATTCAGAATGTGAAGAGCGTCTGGTGTATTCAACCAGGAGACGCAGGTTCGAATCTTGCCCGCGATTGAATTTTTTCCTTTACTAAAAAATAACTTTATAATCTTAGCATGGAAAATGCAAAAAAATCACAAAAAGATGGCGAACCTATTGTTATTAACCGGGCACAAATCCCAAATCCCGAGCTATTACTGAGAATTTCAGAGAAAAACCGAATAATACTTTACTCGATCTGGGATTAGCCTAGCAATCACGGTTACGACCTCAAGATGGATTTTCGAAGATCAATAAGTAAACATTCCGAAAATAATCGCAAAGGTGTTAATTGGCCACGATTTGTGGACATTACGACATTGTTTTTAAGAGTAAACAAAAAGGTGGCATTGTCAGTAAATTGTTTACCCCATTTGACTTCTTTCGACCAGAATAGCATAACCCCTCTCATTCTGATAGGATACCCATACCCAACAGTGGAACAGTATAAGAATTGACGATGAACTCTGCCTCTCTATTACGTTTTAACTCCTCATAGAAATAGATTGAACCTCGGAGAAGGGCATAGACTTCATTTTGTCAGAAAATATCCTTTGGCAGGCGAGTGAAACCGCGGGCAACAGCTAGTTATCATAAAAGAAACAATCTGCACATTTTTGACAAACGACGTGATCTTATTAGCATTGAAAAAGGTTAAACACACAATGTACTTGCCAAACAAGATGTTATATAATAAAACCTTTAGCTAAAACAAGGAATCTAATATTTAATTACCATAATTTTCACATAAACCTATCAGAATCAGTCGTAAAGTCTCACAAGACTCGTTGCCTTTTTATAAGTTTTTAGATTGTCTTTGGTACTATCAATCAAATTGTTAATAGATTATAGTCTCGGACGTGGACATCGGAACTTCCGGAATTGGCCAGGTCTACTTCCCAAGGTTCTATAATGGTCTCACATTTCACATTTGGAAGGTAATTGATTCTCATTAATTACATCTTAAGAGAGGTAGAGCATAGTGGAATCGAATAATTCCACTCACAATTGGAGCTGCTCGACTGGTGTTGCAAGCGTATTTAGGCTACGGTAACCGCTTACCATCAGGAGGGCCGTATGCTTGTTTGCCACCTTAGTGGTACTTAGGTACCTTTATATTATTTACTACCTCGTCGTTGACCTAGTAATCTCAAAGGTCGTATTATTATGCATATATGCGAATCAGTAGGTACGTAGCCATCCAGGCTAATCAGTATTTGTGGGGAAATCCCTGACATAAAAAAGAAAAGTAAGCAATCTGTATCTTTTTTGTTTCAACCATATTTTCAATTTTTTAGATTTTTTGGTCTTTTCGGCACCGTCATGTTTTTCGAGTAAGTATATTTATCAATGTATCTTTTTTGATTTTGTTAGTTTGTTATCAGGACAAGATTTGTATAATATGATTTTTTTTAGAATATCGGAAATTTGGATGCGGACTACGAGTACACGGGTTGTAGGTATATTTTTATTACTGTCTGTTGTCAGACTGAGTCTTGCTATTAATATAATGTCAGGCACATTATCAAATAATATTTATACAGCTCACTTTTGCAGGAAAAAGTTTTTGCTATTATAACAATATGAGGCGTTTTGGAGCAAACAGGTGCGTTTTATTTATTTCTCCTTAAAGTAACAATTAACATTACACCGTTGCTAAAATTTTGCGAAATTTGGAAGCCATATTTAATAAAACCTGGGCTATGGTCTCAGTATCTCGGATATAAGTCTAGAATAAAATCTTGATCAAGTTTTCAATAAACTAAGAACTGGTTGGTGGAGCTGGTGGTAGGTATACAATTTTGTTGTAATCGAGGTAATGTTCCTAATCATACGATTCCGTGATCGTATCTTCCTAATCATACGATTCTGAATTGTATGATTCGGGAGATTATCTCAATTACAAACTAACAAAATTTTCTTGTCCACACTTTAATAGATACATACAAATTTATCAAAATTGAAAATACCGGAAGTCTTTATAAAGAATCCAAAACAACTAGGTATCTTTAGAATTTTCAACCGACTTCAAAAAGTAGGAGGTTCTCAATTTGACTGTACCTATGTTGTTTTTTTTGTATGTTTGTTACGCGATTACTCCGTCAATTATGAACCGATTTTGATGATTCTCTTTTTAATCGATAGGTCCTACAACAGAGGTGGTCCCCAGCCAGATATTTGTGTCAGACCCCAAGAATTCCTAGTACCGAGCAAGTCAGATATTTTCACGCCTCTTACGGGATACCTATCTGAAAGACAGTGAGGAACAGTACAGTTCACAACCAACATCTTTAAATAAACAGTATTTACAAGTTCTCCTCTGTTTACTAAACATAGTGTCGAGGAATAAAAACAGTGTTTTGTATCAACGACCTGTCGAACTATTACATAACTTATTTACATCACAACACATTGTCAATTGTTCTATATACATAACAATATCTTATCTAATTCAATTCAATTCAAAATGTATTCAATTACTTCGGAATTCTATATATACAAATTATCGATACTAAATAAGAAACTAAAATCTAAATAACTATATATTCAATATTCAATATTTATTGCATTCGAAATGTAGT
The DNA here is from genome assembly GCA_910591435.1 of Acronicta aceris. Classification (NCBI taxonomy): domain Eukaryota; kingdom Metazoa; phylum Arthropoda; class Insecta; order Lepidoptera; family Noctuidae; genus Acronicta; species Acronicta aceris. The sequence continues at coordinate 14,882,617 of OU342767.1, forward strand.
TTAAATAGTTACATAATATGGTAAAAACAATAAATTTGTTTCATTATGGACCCCGTCGGGCACAGCAATTTGGAGAGAGGAAGCAATGTGTTTTTATAATTATTATCTACTATTATAATACTGCCTCATTAGTCTAGTGGTCCCAAGCGCGACTGCTACGCTAGAGGTCTTGGGTTCGATCCCCAGGTCGAGCAAAGTGTTATTGAGTTTTCTATGAAATTCTCAGTAGCAGCTTGGAGTCTGGATTTGTGCCCGGTTAATGGCTATAGGCTCGCCCCCTATAACATGGGACCTAAACATACCAGGCGAACTGTGGGTGTACATTAAGTACGCCTCTGCCTAACCCTTCGGGGAATACAGGCGTGATGGTATGTATGTTATTATAATACTAGCGAGCTCGGCAAACGTTGTCTTGCCCTGTATCATCATCTTCCTGCCCCTGTCCCAATTTATTTGTGGTCGGTGCAGCATGTCCTTTTCTCTCATTCATCCCTGTTAGCCGTCACTCGTAGAACCCGATTGGGGTGCCACCTACCGGCTCAAATTGTGAATCTAAATCAACCAGGGACCTTTTTAAACAAAAACACAAAAAAAAAAAAACCAAATCACACCAGCAGCGTACCTATAAGGAGTTGGGACAATGCACACTGGCCTCACTGAAACAGAAAACAACGCCATATTCATTTGTGGCCGTGTTTTATTTCTGTCAAATCTGTCAATCTGTTCCCGACACAAAATGTAAATAAAATAAAAAAAAAATCATGTTCTTTTTCGTGAAGTTTTCAAATGTCAAATCCAACAAACCAAATATCATAAAAATCGGTCCACCCGTTCTCGAGTTATAAGTGTTGGAACAAACGCGACTTTGTTTTATTTTTAAAGATATTATAATAATTATTTGTTGTCTTATTTATACAATTAGGTAGATTAATTAAGGTATATTTTTCAGTATAATGGTTATTATCGATATTTATTTTTCTTATTAATAATTAGGGACATTTGTTACTAATACTCACTCCTTTAATTTATTAAAAGTAGATATTACTTCCTTTTCTATAATTTTTAACTAACTAATACGAAGTTGATCTAATTCCACTGACTTCTGTAAAAGGTTGGAGATAAGGTATATATTTTTCAGACATTACTTTCTTATGTACAAATACACATTTAATTAACTTTTTCCACTGTTACGCTAGAGGTATTAGGTTTTATTCCAGGTCGATACAGTTTCATAAGATTTATCTTTGAATGTCTCAGTAGCAGCTTGGAATTGGGATTGGTGCCCGGATATTGGCAATAGGCTAGACCCCTTATGGTGTAAAACATGATACCTAAACATACCGGCGAAAATGTAGATGTATTAGACCCTTCTGCCTAACCCTTCGGCGGTTAGAGGCGTGATGGTATGCTATTATACAATGTCCTAGGACGAGCACTCATCTAGATTTCTCTACACGCTATAATAAACGTAAGACAACTTTCACCATACAAGGCATAAATAAAACATTACTTATGTTAAACGCAACTGATGGATTTGACTAGCAAATAGAGACAGAATTTACACGTTGTAATAAGGTTTTAATTAAGACACACTGTCTAATAATCCTCATCATCCTCCTTTTACTTAGGTACCTTTTACCGTTTACCTTCATCAGAGCTGTATGCTAGTTTGCCACTTTAAAGTATAAAAAAAAAACTCGGGGTAGTCGGCATAGTACCTATGTCTTTTATATCTCTATCAGCCGTCATCTCATCATTCGCTTCCTTTGTAGCCATATCATCTCTGAAACAGTGCATCCATGTCTTCTTTTGCCTCCCCCTAACCTTATATTCATCTACATTCATGCTCAATACCTTTCTGGTAATATGCTCACTACTATCACACACTAAGCAACAAATATCGATATATTATCTATATTCATTGGAATGAATAAAAGAAGAAATTGGTTGATGATAACTATTTCTAAAACTGGGAGTAAGAGACGCTCGACAACGCAACAGCAACTCCTCTGGTGTTGCAGGTGTCCATGGGCGACGATGGCTACTTACCATCAGGTGGCTCGTCTGCTCGTTTGCCAACATCTATACATATTATAATAAAATTGTACCAGGCCGATGTTTTTTTTTATGGGATAGGGGGACAAATGAGCAGACGGATCGCTTGATGGTAAGCGATTACCGCCGCCCAAGGACACCCGCAACACCAGATGAGTCACAAGTGCGTTGCCCGCCTTTAAAAGGGGATCGGGCCTCCGGTAACCTCACTCACTCGACGAAACACAACGTAGGCGTTGTTTGACGCCGGTTTTCTGTGAGGCCGTGGTATCACTCCGGTCGGGCCGGCCAATTCGTGCCAAAGCATGGCTCTCCCACGTGATAAAATGTCTGTGCATTATAGATATTAAAGAAGAAGAATTTTTATCTGTCTGTATGTTTGTTCGCGCATCACGCAAAAACTTCTGCATGGAATTGAATGCAGTTTTTACCGATGTATTGCTAGAAGTCTTACTTAAAATCTGGTGAATATTTCATCTTGATATGCCGCCTAAAATCCGAGTTATAGTATGTTAATCTTCTTGGGACGTGAGTGAAAAGTGCGGTCAATAGCTAGTCATCATGTCAGCCAGTACAAGTCCACTAAACAAAGGCCTCCCCCAAAGACTTTCACAGGGACCGGTTATATGCCGCCTGCATCCAACGACTCCCAGCGACCTTCACCAGGTCCAACAGCTAGTAATCAATAAAAATAATCAATTGAAATAAAGATTTAGTAATGGGAAAACCGCTTGGGGAAGTTCCAATAACCCTGACATGAGCTTTGTATTGGGCTAATGATTATAATGATCGAAGGCAAGGTTATTTGCTTATACCTACAGTAAACGCAAAAAAATAGAAGAAACCGGAATTGTTGTTTTTTTTTATTATAAAAATTTAAGTGAGAAAAAATTCAATCTTGACCAGAATTCAAACTTGCGTCCCTTCAGTTAAGTACACCGAACCAGGAGCGTACTTCGAATCCTAGATCGATTTTTTTATGGATGTTGGCAAACGAGCAGACGAGCCACCTGGTGGTAAGTAGTCATCGTCGCCCATGGACACCTGCAACACCAGAGTAGATGCTGATGTGTTGCCGACCCCTTATGAGTCCCTACGGACTGCAGACTGCTAGAGCCAAAGCAACCGAGGGGAACTGGCTTTTACGTGTAAAAGTCGATACACACACCAAGGTGTGAAATTTTCTTTCACAAAAATGTATATCACCCTACTGGCTAGGGCGTCGGACTTGCGATCCAAAGTTGTTACCGGTCCGAAAACCACCCATTGCACTACCGTCGTGACCCCACTCGTAACACAAGCATTTAGCTTAGCACGAGGGGTTAACAAGAATACTAGGAATGTGCGACCCACATTTCTACTAAACTTAAAAAAAAATAAAAATATCTGAGAGATTATCGTGTGAAGTCTGCCCACCCGCATTACGCTAGCTTATAGGACTTCAGCCTATACTAAGGGAAGACCCCTTTTCTAAGAGTGGTACAGTAAATAAATTTATCACGATGATAATGAGCTTAAAACGTTTAAACTAACTCTCAAATAAAAATAAACGCATTGAAAACGGTTTAGGAGTTTAGAGGCTGCAAATAGACAGCATAAATATACTGATTCAAATTTATACATACATACAATCACGCCCGTTAGGCAGAGGAATACTACTGTACACCCACATTTAGCCGGTATGAATAAGTGGGCGAGCCTATTGCCATCAATCGGGTATACATCCGAACTCCGAGCTATTACCACAATATTATTTTAAACTAGCTTCCGCCAGCGGCTACGCCCGCTTTATCAACGACCTATGTCACTTCCCAGAACAAAATAATCAAATAATTTTCCCGTTTTTGCAACATTTTTTAATTGTGCTCCGCTCCTATTGATCGTAGCGTGATGAAAAGTATACTATAACCTGCCCAGGAGTATGAAGAACGATTGTACTAAGTTTCGTTGAAATCCGTCGAGTGGTTTTTGTTTCTATAACGAACATACAGACAGACAGACAAAAATCTTACTGATTGCATTTTTGGCGTCAGTATCGATCACTAATCACCCGCTGATAGTTATTTTGGAAATATATTTCATGTACAGATTGACCTCTCTACAGATTTGCGGTTAAAGAATCTTTATTCCTCAAAAGAAATTCACAACAAATTTCACTTAATGAGAAACATAATAAAAGTAAAATAAAAACATTAGTGAGCAGAGCTAGTTATACAAACTGAGCAGGTAAGCTCAACAGAAATATTACAAGAAACGAGTTATTGTAGGTAGCAGTAAAAGACACATGCGAAACAAAAATCAATTTTCGCGGGTAGCATATGAAGCCGTCGCCAGGGCCGGATTTAGATGTTATTAATTATATAAGATTTTAATTTTGTTTTAAAGATTTGAAAACTATTGCAGGTTTTTATTTCTTGTGGTAATTTGTTAAAGATCTGTGCTCCTTCGTATGTTATGTTTTTCTTACCGTAGTTCGTGCGCGTTTTCGCAAGACAAATATCATTAGCACTACGCAAAGGTCTTAGCCCCTCTTCTGCATTAGTTTTAAAAATTATTTCTGAGTGTATCTTTTTATCCTTAATTTTTTTTATAAGTATACATATGTTATAGTGGTAACTTTGTTTTACATTCATTAATTTGGTTTCGGAATAAATTTTAAGCGTAGGTGTAAAAAAGTCGTAATGAAATAAGATTTTTATTAATTTATTTTGGATATTTTGGACACTATTTAAATGTGTTTTAGCTGCGCTGCCCCATACCTCTATTAAATAATCTAAATGCGGTTTGACGAGGGAATTATAGATATTCAGTCTTACTTTCCGTGGCAGACATCGAACAACACCGTGAAGACGTCCTGATAGTGACGATAGCGTAGATCTTATTTTATTTATATGTGATTTCCATGTTAGTTCACTATCCAAAGTCAGTCCTAGGTATTTTTCTTCAGCTGTTTCCTTTAATGTAATGTTGTTAATAAATAATTTAGGGTAGCCTTGTAATACTTTGTTTTTAGCTTTAAAAATTATATAGTTCGTCTTTGTTATATTTATTGTAAGGAGGTTATATTGAAACCAATCGTGTAATTGTTCTAAATCTTTTTGTGCAAGTTGGATCAGTTCATTTATTGAGGAACCATAATAAAATATACATGTGTCATCAGCGTATAAGCTAATTTCGCCATTCAAAGATATCTGACTGATATCATTTATGTAGATCAAAAATAGCAAGGGCCCTATTATTGAACCCTGAGGAATTCCACACGTAACAGGTAAGATAGAACTTTGGTATTTTCCTATTTTTACAATTTGAAAGCGATTTGTTAAATACGATTCCACGATTTTGTACGCATTGTCAGTGATCCCAATATGTTTTATTTTTTTAAGAAGGAGGCCGTGACTCACCGTGTCAAAAGCCTTTTTTAAATCTATAAATATACCTAGGCCTAGCTTTTTTCCATCAATGTGTGTTTTTATTTTAGTGATAAGGTCTACAGTGGCGGACAAGGTATTTGATTTTGGGCGAAAGCCGTATTGTCGTTCGAAGAGAAAGTTTATTTTGCTTAGGTAGTTGTTTAATCGCTCATAGATAATTCGCTCGAAAATCTTGGATATTGCAGGTAACACTGACACAGGTCTGTAGTTATTGGGATCTGTTTTTGTCCCAGTTTTAAATATGGGTGTGACTTTTGCTATTTTAAGCTCATCTGGGAAGTGGCCTACGCTGAGACAATGATTAATACTTGTTGTTAAAGCAGGGATGAGGTACTCTTTAATACATTTAACTACTTTTGTACTGATACCATCTATACCTGTGCTACAATTTGTATTTAGATCATCTATTATTTTAGCGACTTCCTTCTCAGTGCATGGTGTGAAATTTCCGAAATCGTTTTGTTCTTTAATTTTGCATTCCCAATTAAGAATTTGATGAGTATGATATTTTGAAGGGATTTGCATAGCTAATTGGGGACCTATTGTAGCGAAAAATTCATTGAATAGTTCACATATTTGAATACCGTCAGTAACTAAACCGGATATGGTCATAAGTTTTGGAGGTATAAGGTCAGGTTTAATTGTATTTTTGCAAAATGTATTTATAAGTTTCCACATCTGTTTAGGATCGTTATTAACTTTATCGAATGCGTGGTAATAATAGTCCTTTTTTGTTTTAGCAATCAAAGCGATGGTTTCATTTCTTTGTTTTTTAAAAGAAGCCAGTATCCCTATGTTTTCCGGATCATTTTTTAGTTCCCTCCAATATTCATTTCTTTTATTTATTTCAGTTATTATATCTTTGTTAATCCAGTCATCATGTGGCAAATTCTGTATTTTTATTTTTTGTGTCGTATTTTCCTTCACTAGAGTTTTGATAGTCTGTTCTATCAAACTATAATCGTGGTTTCCTATATTAAAGTTAGTGATTTCAGCGAGTTGGTAAAGTTTTTCGTAGTTAATTGTATCATAATGTAATCTGGCTGGTGGTTCTGGCTTAGTGTTCTTTAATCCTAGAATAATCTGTTGATGATCGGAAATTGCTGAATCCATTATCGCTACGTGAACATTTTTGTCTTTTAGGTTTGTCACAATGTGGTCTAAAATACTGTACGTAGTGGCTGTAGTTCGGGTTGAGTACGCGGTGTCTATTTTATTTATAATGTAATATCCATTTTCTTGTATAATTTCTTTATACCTCTCAGTGCATTTATCGTTTGCCAAAAGGTTTATGTTGAAATCACCAAAAATAATGGCACGATTTCTTTGTTGTAGCTGCATTTCAAAATCATCCTGAAAATTGACTATATTTGTATCTCCTGGTTTGTATACTAAGCCTATATCCATATTATATTTTTCCGTATGTATCCACAGATAGTTGTTGCCGTTTATAAATATTTCTTGAGTTACATTATGTTTAATGTTATTGTGGATGTATATCGATACTCCTCCGCCTCTTCTGTTTGGTCTAATATTATAATAATGTGAATAGTTAGGAATTTCCAATCTAATGGCTTCTTCTTCAGACTTGATCCATGTCTCTGTCAAAAGCACAACATGTATTTGCACATTTAATGATTTTAAGATACATTTAAGCTCATCCAATTTCCCAGGTTTTACAATACTTCTAACGTTACAGTAGAAAAAATTCAAGGAACATCTTTCCGTCTGCAAATCATCATATTTTTGAATTATTTGGTATGTAATTTTATCTCTGGTTTTAAGACTATTAGGTTGTTTTTAGTTTTTTGAGATCGTAATTATTTTTGGAACGCCTTTTATATATTTTATCGTCAGATTATGTTCGCCTAGTTTTTGTCTGTTGGAGAGCTCATCTCGTAACTGTTTCATATATTTCTGTTGTGTAGGCGTTTTGTCAGAGAAGATTTTTATGGTTTCATCCAGTAAATTACCTCGGTTTTTTAGGATTTCTTGTGATTCCAACGTTGACTTGAAGCATACCTTTAAGGAGCGGCCAACACCAGGTTTGTATTTCCCAATTCTTATAATTTTTGAGGGTTGCGGTTCATTCTTCATTACAGTTTTTAGGACTTTAACAATTTCCATTGTGTCGTATGCTTGCCTTTTTTCAAAATCATTTTCTTGTATTTCTGGAATACCAGTAATGATAACGTTTTTCTCTCTTTCTGAGCGGTCCCGAATCTCCTGAAGAAGAGTTTCTTCAGACTGAATCATATTGGTATACGTGTATGTAACAGTTTCCGTTTTTAGTTGTTTTACCTCATTCTCTAAGTTCTTAATCCTCTCCTCAGTAACCACACTTTTGTTCTTCAAGTCGGAGACTTCGCTGATAATTTTTTTGTGCTCCAAAACAAGGTGGTCGGCTGTGGCCTGGACATTGTCTACTTTTGACTTAATTTGAGATATATCTTCGAGTAAGGCGGTAAAATTATCTTTTTGCGATCTTACAAAAACCTCAAACATATTTTTTATTTCTTTACGCATCTCGCCCAACTCTGTACTGCATTCACAGTCCGTCCCTGGTTGTTTACGCTTGCGCTGTGTAATGTTTAAGTCCGCAACACCTGTCAGCTTTGATAAGTCGGGTTGTGATTGTGACCCACCGCTCTTTGGAGGAGACCTCATTAGACTCATGTTAGTCAATTCTTTATTCGTACAAGTAGGAGTTTAAGGTCAAAAGAGCACAATGTTGTTTCTCGCAGCTTGCACTGCGACAGAGTAAAAAATGGGTTTTGTCTCGCTTACCCGAGGAGGTGAAGGGCGCCGCTTACTGCATGTGCGTGCAACGGTAGTGTGCACAAACGTCGGAAATCACTCACTTGGGTTTATGCAATAAGTGTCTGTATAACCCAATCTAGTGATTGTGGTTAAAGTTTAATTTTGGATACTTTAACTTTCCCCAAGATTAAAAATTTAAATAATTAGAAGCACGTCAGCTCTGGTCGCTCGCTAATGTGTGATTTATTATATGTATATAGATAGAAGATAGAAGATTATTATCTATCTACATTTTACTTTTTAAACCTTAATTCCAAATAACTTTGAAGTTTTTTATTATTCAGTATAATATTTTTTTTAGATGATTGATATCTTGCAATCTGCCCAAGTATCTGGGATTTAGCTAGAGGTTATAAGATTTTTTTATTTGGCTTTTTTTTTATTCCACTACGGTGGCAAACAAGCATACGGCCCGCCTGATGGTAAGCGGTTACCGTAACCTACGGACGCTTGCAACACCAGGGGCATCACTCGCGCGTTGCCGACCCTGTCAATCAAGGAGGAATAGTTGGGCTGGCAGCATACGAGACATTCTGCCATGCATGACAGCGGCGGTAACAAAACACCACTGGTCCCCCACACTGACAACACAACGCTTCCTCGCGGAGCCCTGGCGACACCGTTTGATCACCGTTAGGAGCACAACATAACACGGAGCTATGTTATTTGGCTACGATTTTCTGCGAGGTCTCCACCTCGCGTACTTCCCCAGTCGAGCAGCTCCACTTGTGAGTGGAATTATTCGATTCCACTATGCCCTACCTCTCTTAAAAAGGCTTGAATGGAATCAGTCCAATGACTAATCCATTTTGTTACTTCCAAGATGTTATAAAAATAAGGTCTTGAGGGGCTTTTCTCTTTAGTCTGTTATAAGTGTTGGCGTCATTAACCAAGTTACATGCAAGGGCGTTGGGGTGAACCTCAGTACGTTTTGCGTAGATCTTAAGCTTTTTAAGTATATCCTGTTTGATCATTAGTATTTTTAGGTCGTTATAATTTGAGTTAACTTTTTCTTTTACCTACAACGTAACGGAGAAGATGTATTAGAGTGAGAAGCTGTTTGTTCTTGTAATTGTTAGTACCTATTTTGTTTATTCCCGACTAGGTACCAATCATCTAGTTCCTTGTATAAAAACTATCACGCGATTCTCCAGGTAAACCTAGATCAAGGAGATTGTATTCAATAAGAGTATTATCTTTAATAAGGTCATCCGTTGCGTGCAATGCGATATTATCTATCTGCAGACAGAATCTCCATTACAATTTACAAAGCAATTTCCCTTTATTCAGACTAAAGTCACAGGATAAAGTTAAGTCAGTTTCCCAAGTCTGCGAGTAAACTAATATTTTTTTATTGGATAGGAGGGCAAACGAGCAGACGGATCACCTGATGGTAAGCGAATACCGCTGCCCATGGACGGAGGAGCCTCCAGAGGAGTCAAAAGTGCGTTGCTGACCTTTTAAAAGAGGATTGAGCCTCCGGTAACCTCACTCACTCGGCGAAACACAACGTAAGCGTTGTTTAACGCCGGTTTTCTGTGAGGCCGTGGTATCTCGTGGTACTCCGGTCGAGCGGGCCCATTCGTGCCGAAGCATGGCTCTCCCACGATATTTTCATAGGCTACTGTTTTTCTATACAATGTGTTAAGAAAACCCTGTCCGACCCGTGTAGGTATTGTTAGGCATTGAGACCCGGTTCTATTTATTTTCAATTTACAATAAAAAAATATTCTCCGTTTTTTTTTTATTTTACTGACGTTTTGAGTAGAAGTCATCATGAGATGCAGTTTCGTGAAGTTAACTGGGTGTAACGATGGCTCTGGGTGATAACCTGCTAAAGTGCTGATTCATAGGTAGGTACACTAATTTTTCTTTGCTTTTAAAATAAAAACAACTTGTTGAAATCTATTTTAGTGAAGGAAATATTCGACTGCGAGCAGGATTTGAATCTACGTCTTTCTGGTTTGATATACCAGACGCTATGACCAACTAAATTAAAAAAAAAACTATAAAAAAAAATAACTATTCGTATTTCCGGTAATGGATTCCCAACACTATCGTACACAATTTATTGTGAGGTAAAAATAATATGCCTAGACTAACTATTTTCGATCTCGCAAACTTACATACACTTCGCTAGTAGGTACTACCCGCCGGGAAAAAAGTCAAGGACGCCAATGTTGGCAAAAAGAAGCTACGGTGTGCCAACATATAAACACACTTAATAACCATTACCAAACCCACATGTAGACTTTATAACTTGAATATAAGGTTCAAATTGGAACGGAAACGCGTTTATCAACAGCATCGATTCATCATAACAATTATAACATGACAACAAACTTCTACAGTGCAGGCCGCGACGCGGACGGATGAACACGAGTGCTCGGTTATTTTTTAATTAAAAAATATGAATCTGATATCGTTAGCGATATGGACTCTAGAAAAGAACTGTTTTGTAGTTTATAGCGCGCTAATTGTTTGTTTTATAGCGTTGACTTTTTATCATCAGAATAAATTGGAGTCGTATTACAGTGAGGAGGCGAAAAAAAAGAAATTGGCGCGAACGGATACTGGCGGGAAAGGTTGGTGACATGTGGCAGATCCTTTTTTTATTTTATTTTTTAAATTCCGATCGTGATGCAAGTTTACTCACCTTTACATCCTTTTTAGAAACAAAATTCGCGTAATTTAGTTAATAGGAAAAACTGAAGTATTTCAAATGTTTATTTATACCCTCGGATAGCCAATGTTACGATAGACTTTGGCTGGTTTGCATTGTTTTTTTTTATATGTAGGCATAATTTTTAGTATCCTGTGTAGCCGGAAAATTTTGTTCAATTGATTGTTCTTAAAATTTGAGTACGATAACGTAATATCTTTAATGGAAAAAAATATGGACATTATCACGGAAAGCAGTTTTATTCCGAGTCGGAACAAAGAAAATTCGGAAAAGTCGAAAAGAAAATTCGTCTACGCTATAAATATTATATACTTAGAACCTTATAATTTTTGACCAACTAATTTATTTATTACTAGCGACCTGCCCGCGGTTTCACCCGCGTTGCTCCATTCCCAAGAGTCATAGCGTAATGTTAAATAGCTTAAAACCTTCCTCTTGAATCACTCTATCTATTAAAAAAACCGCTTTAAAATCCGTTGTGTAGTTTTAAAGATTTAAGCATACATAGGGACGGACAGACAGCGACAGTGTCTTTGTTTTATACGAGTACTCTGTAAAGATAACAATGATTTTAAATCTGCTTATAAAATGGGCACTGTACCCACTGTAGTGTGCAATAATATGGTCTACATAAGGTTATTAGCTCCAACCGGTTATATTATAACTGTTTGATTCGCAGACGAGCAAGGATGAATCAGAAAAAAAAATACAAAAAAAGATAAATATTCCTTTACTGCGACCGAGACGATCATTGAAGGCGCAAAAATTTCTAAAAAAATCTGAAGAAACAGGTTTAGAACCCAATTAACATCAACCCATTTTATCAACTCTCAGAATGAGTGGAATTAGGCTATAGTCCATCACGCTGGCCTAATGTTTGAAGCGGTGGTGGCCTAATGCCTAAGGCGTCGGACTAGCGTTCATGTGGTTGCCGGTTCGAAACCCACCCATTGCACTACCGACGTAAACCCACTCGTAACACAAGCATTTTAGCTTATCACGAGGGGTTAACAAGAATACTAGTAATGTGCGACACACATTGTTACTAAGCCTTTTTTTTTAAATCAGTGGATTTTCTTCGTAGTTAGGTTTTAAGCTTTCGTTTTTATTTCATACTTTTTGGTGCTTCATGCTAATTTTATTCACTTGTCATTCGTTCAGTGTTTACTAAGTTAGATTTCTTTTAATACTGCATAATACTCTAGGGATCGCCCTTCCTTTTTCGTAGTAGATAGATAGATAGAGTATTCTTTATTGTACACCAAAGGATAGAGCGAAAATACACATGTTACATGTGTAGGTACAATTGGCGGTCTTATCGCTAAATGCAATTTCTTACAGACAACCATTGGATGGACAAGAGTTGAGTAGAATAGGCAATGGGCGGTTATAGGTGTACTGCTTAATGTATAGATAAATACCTGGATTGATAATGAATAAACACATCTTTGAATCAAAATACAAGTAAACAGCAATATTTTTAGGTAGTAAGTTAAAAAACCAGCAGTGTGTTCTGGTAACCTCATTTCTATCCATTCAGAATTGTCTGCAAACCAAATAATTATAGATAACTCATAGTAATTTATTTATTAACAGCTGCAATCGTTATCACATAGCACGTGGGAAATGGGGGAAGTGGGTTATCAATAGAAGGTGACATCTCTTTAACCTCTTACCACATCATTTGGCTGGCCTATTTCTGATTACATTGGTGTCGTATTCTTGCCGAAATGCGACTGAATACCTAATAATTTATGGAGCGTCATTCCTTTGTCAAAAGGGATTGATAAACACAATATACCATTACGCCTGTAATTCTCAAAGGGTTAGACAGAGGTGTCTGTATACACCCACACTACATCGACAGAACCTATTTATTGCTATTAACTAGGCTCAAATTCAGACTCCGAGCTGCTGCTGAGAACTTCATAGGAAATCAATAATACTTTGGTGGACCTGGAGATCGAACCTAGGAGCTCAAACGTAGTGGTCGTAAGCGCGACTCCAAGGTACCTAATAAAAAAAAATCATTCAGAGATTTTTTTTATTTTAAGGTGACAATAACTTAATTTGTTAATCTTAATCTTAATTTCTTAATTTGTAAATTTTACTTTTTATTATTGAAAAATGTTAATTAAAATGGGATTTTGGGGAATTCGTGATGGGAAAAACGAGATCCTCGCTATTTTTAAATAACTTTATTTATAATTACCCCGTGCGTGTGTGTGTGTGTGTGTGTGTGTGTGTGTGTGTGTGTGTGTGTGTGTGTGTGTGCATGTGCGTGTGCGTGTGTGTGTGTGTGTGTGACGCAGTATTAGTGGTATAATTTGATAGCTCAACGCGTTCAGACAGATAGATAAACAACTGGACAGACAAACGGACATGAAACGATTCTATTACTGTTCCGTTTTTGCTCTCGAGATACAGAATCCTAAAAACACAACAACCGACATGTTTTGCTGATGATGCAAAAACTATTGAAACCGGAGGCCTGTATGCGGCTACGTACCTTCGTATATGGGAATTACTTGAAGGTTATACACGAACCAGGTTCATAAATAGAATATTAAATTTTGCCAATCGTGATCGTAAGAATGGCTTCCACAATGCGCACACGCTATTTAAAATTTTGATAAAGCGGCTTCTGCGGTTTTGTTTTCCGTATGGCCAGTATTTTTCGTAATAGCTAAGTGTCTGCCAGAACGGTACTTTCTTAATTGGACGTCAATAAAACATCATTTAAAAAAGTTCTAGCTTTGTAGGAAACGGGTCTTTCGGATGGTTCAGTAGCTCTTAGGTTACTACTAAAATCTAAAAAGTTATCTTGTAAAGGGTTTTCTTATATAACTCCTATGTACCTACATCGCTTGCAGATAAATCTCTATCTATCGCGACATTACCAACACGTGCGTAACGTCTTTTCTAGTGAAAACTTATAAGACTACGAGATATATTATTATTATTATTGACTGCCTAGTTAGTTTAGTGGTTCCAAGCGCGACTGCTATTGGTCCTGGGTTCGATCTCCAGGTCGAGCAAGGTATTATTGGGTTTTTCTATGAAATTCTCAGTAGCAACTCGGAGTCTGATATTGTGCCCGGTTAGTGGCAATAGGCTGGCCCCCTATTACATAGGACCTAAACATACCGGCGAACTGTGGGTGTACATTAGTACACCTCTGCCTAACCCTTCGGGGAATACAGGCGTAATAGTATGTTATGTTATATATTATTATCTCCGTAATGCTGTATATTGTTACAACTTCTGAATAAGTAAATAGCGCATTAATATATATGTTTTTCTTATATCATAAGTCGTCAAGGTAATATTTTCCTAACAATATTTGATTACTCGTTACGTAGGTTTGTTTTTCTTTAAAAAAGAGGCATACAAAAACAAATTGTATAGTGCCAAAATACCTCATGTTATATGAAATAATAACTTCTGCTGACTTTGTCTGCGTGGAGTTCAGGATTGGGTCCAACCTGGATAAAAAGCAGCCTATATGTTATTCCATACTATAATCTATCTCTAAGCCAAATTTCATCCAGATCCGAGCCGTTCTAGCGTCAAAGAGTAACAAACATCCATACATCCATACTCACAAACTTTCACGTTTATAATATTAATTAAGGATACATACCTTCACGCCTGTATTCACAGAAGAGTAAGGCAGAGGTGTAGAAGAGTCTATGTTTTGAGTCCCATGTAGTTCCATGTAGTAGGGGGGCACGCTTGACATTTTAAAGGACCTCACGTATGAAGTCCATGTAAGTATATCTTAGTAATGCGTCCCCTTTCAGCACTTTCGTTGACATTCGCCTTTATAAATCTAATAACATTAGTAATTTCATTAATTCTCTTGACATGCCCAAGCCATTTAGCAGGAAACATTACAATGTTTGTCGGTTTTGCATACCAGGTAATAGATAGCTATTAACGGTCACAAGGAAAACGCGCGCTAAATACTTTAGAACTATTGATGAACTTACGGTGATATACCTACATAATATTTGGGGCTTATATGAAAAGTATAAGTTATGTGTTGTATATATACCTATGTCATGTAAATATGTATGTCTTTATGTATATGTTTATTTATTATGGGGGAAGATGCAACGCATGTGACTAAAAGAGTGGTGAATATTAATGTGGAAGGATGGAGTGACCAAAGAAAAGATGAATGGATTCTGTTAAGACCGATATGATGGGAAAGGGTGTAAATTATGAGGTGACGGCTGATAGGGACGAATGGAAAAAAGGACATGCTGCGTCCACCCCCAATAAATTAAAACTAGGGCCGGGAGATGATGATAATGATGTTTAGGTAGATCGTAGCTCAAAAACTAGCGATCAGATTTTTGGAATAAAAATGAGGCGTCGATTCATTTGTCTTTACAATAAGAAGATTTTGTCATGGTTGCAAGACCTGTGTGTGCTAACTTAAATAAGCTTATAGAAAACATAAATTAAATTACAGCTGCATGCGAAAACGGCTATAGACTGTACACCACTGTTCCTACATGTATTGAATTTGATTCAGTAAATTGTCTATTAGAAAAAGTAAGAATAATTTCTTGTGTATAAGGTTGTAGCGACATCTTCCGCGCTACGTAGGAAATAGACGGACTAGTCCTGAATCGCGCAAGTGAAGTTTGCAACGCAACTTGGATATATACAACCGCCCAACATCAACCGTCGGGCCGTGGCCCGCCAGGCAAAAACACCCGCCTGGTCGGAGGATCCACCCTTTGGTGTGAGGGGCAACACTCTTCGCCCCTACAAGGTTTAAGCTGTTTTTAACATATCAAACCCTCGGTTCTCAGAGAACTCGTAAAGTTGTCAGTCCCGATTTTCATACGAATATTAACTGACTGAGTTGCTCGATGGTAGGACCTTTTGGGATCTGACTGACTAGCGACCACCCTTACGTCGAAGCCTGTCGTAAAACACCTTGGTGCGAGTTTCGACTTTTATGCGTAAGAGCCAGTTCCCCTTCGATTGCTGCGGCTCTCGCAGTCTGCCGTAGGGGTTTTTATCAGTAACTCATCTGGTGATGTAGGTGTCCATGGGCGGCGATGACTACTTACCATTGAGTGGATCGTCTGCTGGTTTGCCGACGTAAAATAAAAAAATCGAGTCCCCCTCGTGTCTCAGAGAGCACGTAATGTTGTCGGTCCCGGATTTTTTTTTTTTTTTTAAGTATTACAAAGTATTTTTGTTAACCCCTCGTGCTAAGCTAAATGCTTGTGTTACGAGTGGGCTCACGTCAGTAGTGCAATGGGTGGGTTTCGAACCGGCAACCACATGATCGCAAGTCCGACGCCCTAGCCATTAGGCTACCGCCGCTTAAACCTGACAACTAGTAAATCCCTTGTTGCATGAAATAAATGGAAATAAAAAAATTGGTACCCAGAAATAGGATAGCGGAGGTCTGATGTCAATTGCTTTGTGTAAAATACTGTTAATCGGACACATCTGATTATTATAATTATGAAGCAGACCCCAACATAGTTTGGAAAAAATCTAGGAAAATGACGATTTCCGTAAATTTTTCATACCATTCTCAGAAGCAGCTCAGAGTTATTGCATTTACTATCTCCCTATTACCTACATAGTAATTAAACAAACCAGTGAACTGTTGGTGTACATTATTACACTACTGCCTAATCCTTTGGGGAATACATGCGTGATGGTTTTTTCTCAGAATTAACATCAAAGTTTCATGCAGATAAACATGGCATGTAATACAGTCAAAGCTATTGCCAATTTTGTGCCGAAAAAAAAAAAAAAAAAAACAAAAATGTATTGTATTTAAAACGTCTAGTTAATACTGGCCTAATTATTTGTAATTAAGTATTTACATTTAGAACAATTTGCATCATACCTACATGAACTCTAACATTAATTTTGAAACATCATTGAAATTGCTAATTTACTAGACTGATGGATGTTTCATCACTAATTAGCTGCCGCGGTTTCGCTCGCAAACTGAAGAACTTTTTAAACGAAAAGGTTACCTGCGTCTTTTTCCAAGGTACAATCTATATCTATGCCAAAATTTATCAAAATTTGTTCAGCATTTTAGGCGTGAAATCGTAACCAACAAACAGACGGAGAGGTACGGCATAGTGGAATCCAATAATTCCAATCACAATTGGAGCTACCCGACTGGGGAAGTACCTCCATCTTGCAGAAAATCGTAGCCAAATAACACAGCTCCGTGCTATGTTGTGTTCCTAACGGGAGCAAGGTCGTCAGAGCTCCGCGAAGAAGCTTTATGTTGGCAGATAGGATAAGCATCACGCTATTGTCTCCTATGCTGCCCATCTATTCCTGCGTAGCTAACATGGTCGGCAACGCGCGAGTGATACCCCTGGTGTTGCAAGCGTCCATAGGCTACGGTAACCGCTTATTATTATGGCCGTATGCTTGTTCGCTACCTTAGTGGTATTTATAAAAAAAAGGCAGAATTAGGTACTGTCGCATTTATAATATTATCCTGTAGTATTGTCAGATGTTTGAGTTTTAAAATGTAGGGCAATATCTGAACTGTCCTTTTGAAGAAAGAGCTATGGCAGCTTTGAGTTGATCGTCTTGACAGCACGCATACATCAGTCATCGTATAGCTTAACTATTATTTGCGTAAATCATGTAAAATACTCAAAATTGTCAGAAAAAAACGTATAAATCTTGACAAGTTTGACTAGCCTACAAAGTACTAATATGGTCTATTTCAGTCAAATTCACAGAAATATACTAATTATTGCAAAATCGTTAAAACTATGTAATCGTATAGGTACAGTAACTTGATACTTTACACGTGCGTTTTATATACGACTTAATAATAATGAAAACGCCATTAGTCAGGGAGAACTTTACAAACTTAGAAGCACAATTTATACTGTGAAAATCCCACATGTTATTGATTAGAATGGATATTACTGATGTATGAATGTGGAAGAATCAATGCAGGAATCCTAGCAGGTAACGGTCTATAGTTTTGCCAACCCCTTCGGGAAGAAGGCGTCAGTGTATGTATATATTAAGGATTCATAAGCCCCTTGTGTGATGTTCACTTATTCTAATTCAGTTTATTCGTACTTAAACCTAGAGACTATGACTTGTCAATAATTCTTCTTTACGTTTCAACTACGGTGTGACATAAAATCGATTGCCACAGCTTATTAATGGGAAAAGTTCGAGGTCACCGTATCGGATCAATGTATGATGGTAAAGTTCAGAATGTCTTTTTCTGGGTCTCCCGTCTGAATAGCAGGGATTATAGCCATCGGGTAAAAATCCAACCGCTCTGCTACTGAGAATTTCCTAACACTTCGTAACAGTCGCTCTTGGGACCACTAGCGTAATCAGGCAATTAAATATTGCGTTTCGTGTGAAAGAAAAATGATTTTATAATGACTCCACGACGCATTTGGCGTAGTGGCTGAGCGATCGGCTTCTACGCCACGTGTTGAGGGTTTGATTCCCACATGGAGCAAATATTTGTATGATCTACAGGTAGTTGTCTGAGCGTTAGTGTATATGAGAATTTGTGTTTATAAATGCAACTCCTAGTGACCTTTAGCGCGACTAGTACGCTAGAGGTCCTGGGTCCTGGTCCTGGGTCCGATTCCCAGGTCGAGCAAAGTGTTTTTTATTTTGAAGTTTCTGTTAAAGTCTTAGTAGCAGCTCTGGGTTTGAAATTTGTGCCAATTCATGGCTATAGGCTTGCTTCTATTACATGAGACCATAAGACATTCATGAGA
Source organism: Acronicta aceris (assembly GCA_910591435.1). Taxonomy (NCBI): domain Eukaryota; kingdom Metazoa; phylum Arthropoda; class Insecta; order Lepidoptera; family Noctuidae; genus Acronicta; species Acronicta aceris. Next base: position 14,901,375 of record OU342767.1, read on the forward strand.
CATACCAAAGAACTGTGGGTGTACATTAGTATGCCTCTGCCTAATCCTTCGGGGGATACAGGCGTGGTGGTATGTTATGTTATGTGTAATATTACTTGCATTACAATAGCAAAAGCGAATATTTAATCTAAATAGGAAGAGTTATCTGACGTCTGTATGCGTTTTCTGACTGATAGATAAGTTATCAATTTCGTTAGCAGCCATAGTGTAAGCACTAAAATGTTAGAATAATATATGTGGGTTTATGATAAATGCAAATGTTCAATTCATTAAATATTTATGTGTAAACAAATCATCACGCCTGTATTCCCCGAAGGGAAAGGCAGAGGCGTACCTACAAAAAGCGGCGGTAGCCTAATGGCTAGGGCGTCGGACTTGCAATCATTTGGTTGCGCGTTCGAAACCCACCCATTGCACTACCGACGTGAACCCACTCGTAACACAAGCATTTAGCTTAGCACGAGGGGTTAACAAGAATACTAGTAATGTGCGATCAACATTGCTCGTAACTATTAAAAAAAAAAAATTACACCCACAGTTCGTTAAGCAGACACAAATTTGAAATCCGAGCTGCTAATGAGAATTTTATAGAAAACCCCAATAACACTTTGCTTGACCTGGGAATTGAACGCAGGACCTCTATTATGAGTGGCATGAAATTCTCATTTGTAGCTCGGAGTTTGGAATTGTACGCATTCCATGGGATATAAACATATTAGCGAACTGTGAGTGCATAGTGGCTACCAAAAGTCCATAGGCAATCTCACAAAGCAATGACAACACAAGCTTGACATTTAGTTTGACTTACGACCTTCTATTCATTGTCGATAACAAGTGACACGCACTGGCTGTATCGAGCTCGCTCGTACTGTTCATAGCAATGTAATCCTTAGCGTGATTATGGACTTTTGAGTGTTTACTGTACATTAGTATACCTCTGCCTGAATCTGTGAATACAAGATGTTGATGTTATATATAACCAAATAGTTTGAAAGGTCACACAAACATATCTATAGTAATTATGATTATATCTTTGTTATCAGTCATGATACGCTGAATAAATATTACAATAATATAAAATATGTTTTAAATGGACATCGACCGGAAATAAACTGCCCAGATAACATATGTAATTAGACTGGTGTTTTGAATATACTATCACGCCTGTATTCCTCGAGGGGTTAGGCAGAGGCTTACTACACGTATACTAGGGTTGCCAACTTTTTTTTACAAGAAATGAATATATATAGGTCTGAGAAGGAAAATAAACAGTATTTTAGAAAAATGAACTGTTTTATACGCCACTATTGTTGACTACGCTGCACTGACTTAGTGTGTGCTTAGTGTTACACTCTTTGCGCTGTAACATGGTGCAGGTGACAGTTCCAGTAACATATTGTTTCAGTCTTGAAGGTTACCGCTATTTAAAAATTATGTCTTAGTATTTTAGCTGTACCACATTCGTAATATATGTATTAACATAACATAACATACCATCACGCCTGTATTCCCCGAAAGGTTAGGCAGAGGCGTACTATTGTACACCCACAGTTCGCTGGTATGTTTCGGTCTCATGAAATAGAGGGAGAGTCTATTGCCATTAACCGGTCACAAATTCCAAACTCCGAGCTGCTACAGAGAATTTCATAGAAAAACCCAGTGACACTTTGCTCGACCTAGGGATCGAACCCCGGACCTCTAGAGTAGCAGTCGCGCTTGGGACCACTAGACTAATGAGGTAGTCATATATTAAATCATTAATAACTGTATTAAATTACACCCAACCAGAATGCCATAAGAACGTCATACAGGCAACTGTCACCCGCACCATGCTACAGCGCAGAGTGTAGGCATTTTGATGCTGAAAACAGTATTTTGTTTACTTTATTTTTGTTCAACAGTAAAAAGTATAATGTAGGGAAAACCAGTTTAATACTGTTATTAACAGTATAGTTGGCAACCCTAACGTGTACCCACAGTTCGCTGGTATGTTTCGGTCCCAAGTAATAGAGGGAGACTCTATTGCTATTAACCGGTCACAAATTCTAAAACTCCGAGCTGCTACTGAGAATTTCATAGAAAAACCCAATAACACTTTGCTCGACCTGGTAATCAAACCCAGGATCTCTAACGTAGCATTTGCGCTGAGGACCACTAGGCTGATGAGGCAGTTATAAAATTTTATTATAATAGAGATTTAAAAAAAAAACCTTGGCCCACACTTGGATTTTTTCTTGTATCGTGGGTGCGTTTACAGACACAAATTCTCACATACACAAACGCCCAGACCCGGAACAACTACCTGTAGATCATACAAATATTCGCTCCATGTGGGGATCGAACCCACAACACGTGGCGTAATTATAATATAATTATGGGCAAAAAATTATAGTTTTTGCAAAATGTGAATTTTGTAATTGCATGACGTTAACAATTTATTGGCGACTTGATTGATGGCGACGTTTCGCGTAGTGGTTATGTGATAAATTGATAATAGTTGTATAATAAAATTGTTACTGGTTGATGTCTAGATACATAGGATACCGGCCTTATCTGGAGTGTTGCTCTCATATCTAGGCTGGTGCACCCCAATATCAACTTCTTCCAACGCCGGGTTATTCGTATTGTCGACGATCCCACCCTCACAGATGATCTAGACGCCTTCAGAGAGACGTTGCCTCTCTGTGCGTATTTTACCGCCTGTTTTTTGGGGAGTGTTCCGAGGAACTGTTCGAACTGGTGCCTCCGTCACCTTTTCATCACCGCACCACCCGCCTCAGGAGTAGGGCCGATCCTCACATTCTGGAGACCTGGGTCTCCAAGAATGTTAAAGCGTCGCGAGGCTTTCTCCCGCGCACCTCCAAGATTTGGAATAGGCTTTCTCCTGAGCTGTTCCCACTGCGCTATGACATGGGGATCTTCAAACGGAGCGTATACAGATATAACAAGTTTTCATTTACCGAGTACAGAGAGTAGATTCAATTTAAATTTCTACTGAAAAATGTATCTCGTGAACTGTGATAGATAAGCAGTTGAAATTTTCACAGATGATGTATTTCTGTTGCCGCTATAACAAAAAATACTAAAAACCAAACTAAAATAAATATTTAAGGGATCTCCAATACAACAGTCATTACTTTTATGCCGTTTTATAGATAATGGTACGGAACCCTTCGTGCTCGAGTCCGACTCACACTTGGCCGGTTTTTTAAGTATTAATGAGAAGCAAACTTTTGTTCATATTTTATTAATATAATTAAAAAAAATATATAGAATCATTATCATTTAAAATGTGGATACTGTTAAGAGAACTATAAAGGTCAAACGATGTCTTCGGAGTTTCAAACTTTGTACCCGAGTGGGTTTCACGTGGTAGCAATAATAATTATATTATAATTATTGAATCAGTATTTTATTTATACAAGTGCTGAGTAAGAGGCCTGTTTACTTAGTAAACTTTCAAAGTTTACATCATTTGTAAACTTGCACAAGGGAAGGGACGTTTAGTTACCTAGGTGGATTTAGGTACACAATATCCAACATGTAAAATAAATAAGCGCAAGACCTCGAACAGGTTGATTAGAATCATCATCATCATCATCAGCCCATGTTCGTCCACTGCTGGACGTGAGCCTCTCCTAATGATGAGAAAAGCCGAAGATCGAGCTCTGTGGCGATTAGTCTAACGAATCTTATTTATATTAACGAAACCCCAGTCATTTTGAGACACGTAAGCATATTTTTTTCAAGAAAGTAGTCTCTTAATGTGATTTAATAATTGACAAACAATTAACTAATACTTTAAATAAACCTATTAATAAACACTATTGACATAAAATATATGAACGTAAAAAAGCTATTTATATAGATCTAAAAGACAGAGGCGTGACTAAGCGTCAAAGTATTCCTCGGCATCGCTGGCGTCCGGGAAGGTGCCCAGAAGACTGGCAGCATTGCCACGCTGAATGGCAATGCTTATACGCTGTCCTAGAAACAAGCCAGCCCTCTGGTCACGTGAAGTGTCGACCAGTCCCCTCGAAATTTCCGTGAAAAGGAGACGAGCACTCGGACCCCACGACCCGAGCGTTTCGACCACGGTTCGGTTACTATACTTGCGCCGTTTGAAAGTCTCTGCAGCAGCAGCAACAGCGCCAGCGCAGCCAGCTGAGCTTGGAAGATGGGATGGAGCAAGGGTGTCAACACAGGTTGCGTCCCACACCAAAGGCCTACCTAATTAGTTATATCAGCTAAACAAAAAAAATCGTACTCGCAACGACTACGATATTGATGCACACACGCATACAATAACAATTTGTGCAAATAGGTTTCAGTTTTCCATACTCTGGACCCATTGATGGATCAGGGGGCCATATTTCAGGTAAGTATAAGAAATTAACACATTAAAAATCACTGTAATCGATTCAGTAGTCGATTCTGAACAAACTACACACAGGTCTTGGGCTTATTCTTGAGTTTGAGACACAATCTATACTTAATATATACTTATAATAAATCTGTAGAGAGGTCAATTCTGTACATGAAATATATTTCCAAAATAACTATCAGCGGGTGATTAGTGATCGATACTGACGCCATAAATGCAATCAGTAAAATTTTTGTCCGTCTGTCTGTCTGTCTGTATGTTCGTTATAGAAACAAAAACCACTCGACCGATTTCAACGAAACTTGGTACAATCGTTCTTCATACTCCTGGGCAGGTTATAGTATACTTTTCATCACGCTAAGATCAATAGGAGCAGAGCAGTGAAGAGAAATGTTGGGAAAATGAGTGATTCATGAGAAAGGTTTCAAGCTATAAAACATCACGCTACAACCCTTAGGAACGGGGCAACGCAGGTGAAACCGCGGGCGAAGAACTAGGGAACAAAGTAACTATTCCACTCGGACGAAGTCGCTGGCAAAAGCTAGTAAAAAATATACATATATTGTCCATGAAGTATTATTTCATGTTTAAATCCAAAGCACACCGCTTTGCCTTTTCAAAAAGTGCCTATCTACTAGTATTAATATTATATAATGTATATGTACGCCTCATTTAAACTGTGAAAGAAAACATCGTGAAGAAACTAACTGAGAGACTTTATCGACAGCGCGGCGTGTTAGGTTTGCCAACCAGCGCAGTGGACTATATGTATAGATCAAAGCAGTCTGCCCACTACACTGTCTCATACCATGACCGTAGTAAGAACGTATCATGCATGGAAACAAGCACGACACGAACTATTATCCCACTAGAACGTATCAACTAGTTTTTATGTGGTCTACCCAAATGTTCCGCCGATCTGGTATCGTCGTGTGATGGATTGTTGAGCTCCCTATTATATGGTTGAGCTACACAATGCATGTTATTGATACATACGTGCCGTCGAATGGGACTGGTCTACTTAAAACCGCAATAGTTCTTTCTTCTAAAAGCCATTTCAGACATTGTTTTACATTGGAACTCACATATTTCACGTATTATATCTGGAGTTTAAAAGAGACCATGATTCTCTGAGGTCGTCAGTTGGGAAATGCAGTAGTTTTATGTCAATAGTTAAAAAAAAGACGTATGGCACTCGGGGACTGCCGCGGTAAAGCTATTGCATAGCGTTTTTATCAACTTATGTAATACAACCAATGCCACCTAAAGGCGGGTTGCTGAACTAAAGAGACAAGCGTGTTAGGTTTTTTTCGTTACGGAATTTCTGGATTCGGTCCCCACGCTCAAGGCCTGCGATAGAAGCTATGCAATAGCTTAAAAAACATTGACTTGTAAAAGTGTCCATAAAAGAGCTATTTACGGAAATAAATATAATTTACGAGTACCTGTGCAAAACGGTGTTACAGACCGTAGCATCCGAGTATCATCCGCCTGCTATATCCACATGGTTCCCGTTAAAAAAATTTAATTTGTATTGAGAAGTATAAGACTATGCTATGCACGGAGCGTCGAAAATTGTCGACGAGAATATTTTGCGGGTGCCGATACGCTCCATGCATGACACGCGACGCGGACGAAACGGTCTAATGCTCAGAGAATAAAAAGAATATTTCTTTGTCTGACACGATCATGGTATGGAGACGGTATAGTGAGCAGACTCCTTTAAAAGACACCCGTGTCCAGCTGTGAAATAATAAATGGGTGGTTGATAAGAATTTCTCAGAGAATATAAATGGGTGACTCGGACTCAGTAACGAAAATGTTTTAATATGACATTGTTTGAACAAATGTGTAAAATAAGTAAATACATCTAATTCCATATACCCGATTATGTATGTATGAGTTAAACACATAAATTACCATGCAGACGTCAGTAACTAACGGATGATTTCTCGGAAACAATGGTTTTCAAACACAGCTGAAGTTATTTTTGTGATATCTACCTTATCCTTATTAATATTATAAACGTGAAAGTTTGTGAGTATGGATGGATGTCTGGATGTTTGTTACTCTTTCACGCCAGAACGACTAAACGGATCTGGATGAAATTTGGTACAGAGATAGATTATAGTCTAGAATAACACATAGGCTACTTTTTATCTAGGTCGGACCCAATTCTGAAGTCCACGCAGACAAAGTCGCGGGCAGAAGCAAGTAAACTATAAAATTTCTTCCCCGTGTGAGGACGGATTAGACTACAAATTTATTTTGAAAAACATACAATGTCTACTTATCTATATCTTACAACTATTTTACATATCACTACGCCTGTATTTCCCAAAGGGTTCGGTAGAGGTGTACCCACTAATACACACCATGTCTTGTCCATGTCTTAAGTCCACTTTTATAATGCGTACTGCTGAAATATGGAATGCAATTCCCGAGTGGGTCTTCCCTGATAGATATAATCTGAGTGTCTTTAAATCACGAGTGAATCGGTTTCTTCTAGGCAAACGCGCTCCATCGTAGATCGCAGTATCGCTTAACATCAGGCAAACTGGCGGTCAAGCGTAAGCCTATCACGAATTAAAAAAAAAAGTTTCACCCCATGTTTATGACGTTTTTGGAAGAACAGTCAACATGGTATTTATCTAAAACTGTTTAATTTCTTCAATCGATTTTTAGTTTAATCTCCAAAACAATAGAGTTTATTATCCATTGGAGAAATTTGACAGTTTGTGGGAACTTGACGTGGTGGCGTCCGTACTTACTATTATGAAGAATGTGTCTTTTAATATACTCCCTTACCGTTATTTGGCCTTATAAATTCCTTTTTATAATAGCCTTTCATTAATTATGTCTACATAACAAAGCCTGTAGTTCTAGTATAATTATATTAAGTATTACCAAGAATGGAGCTCACGTGTTCTTTGTGTGCTCTGAGCAAAAGGTCATGGCAGCAGGTGCTTTGCAGCAAGCAGCTGAATTGTCCGTTTATTGGAATTAAAATAATACCAACATAATTATCCTAGTTTTTATCCAAGTAAGGAGTTGGCTTCCATTTATAACAGATGTGGGTAATAAAAAATATTTTTAAGCAACTCCATGGAAAGAGACTAACTCGTCTGTGTATATGTCCTAATTACGTTTGTCTGTGTATTTTTTATGATTACTTTAAAAATATAATACGAATGATTACAAGTCACTTGCAGTTGTTTTTTTTAGTTAGGGTGATTTGACGTCAGTTTTTACATGAAGCGAATGTTTATTCTTTATCTTCAGCTATAAGGTAGGCCATACAAATATATCTTCTGTACGGGGATCAAAACCACAGCCCATGGTATAAAAGCCGATCTGAAAACTAAACGTGCGGGATTGACATGAGGTGGATTTTAGTCTAATTAGTCTTATAAATCTAATAGAGTAAGTCCGCAATTCTATTTTGTACAAATAAGTTAAAAAATATATTTCTTTTTCCAGCTCGGGACTTCCCAGACGATGGGGACGATGATCCAGAACTCCTGGTGCCAGCTATCCCAGAAGACACTCCTCATGTCCCCTATAAGCCGTGCAGAAGATCAGACGACGAGGTCCTGCAGAGATCTCGGGAGTACTACGAGCTGATGGCAGAGAGAAGAACAGTCAGGTCATTTAGCCCGGAGCCAATACCGCAAGAGGTATTCGACAATCTCATCAAGACTGCTGGTAAGAATTACAGTTATCATACACAGCCCTCAATATTCCACTGATTTTGCCCCTTTTGAGTTTGTTGGTCGGGATGTCGATATCTCGGCATGCGACTACTTCTTATCAATCAGGTCAAGATAACATCATAGGATTTCAGAATCACTACAGACGACAATAACGACGTACTCCGTGGTTAAAACCCTGTTAAATCTAATAAATACATTAAATCATATTAAAAAAACCCTACAAATTAGAAAGAATACAAACACAGCTAATAAATTGCTACGAGATATACAACGACAACTGCTCATGGTAGAGAGTGGCGCGTGTCTAGGCAGGAGTGAGGTTTTAGCCGCTAGGAGTCCGGCACTGTTCACGTTGATTGGCTTCGCTAGCCAACCTGTTCATCCCTGATGGATTTCCCACTCCTCCCAACCTTAAAAAAAGAAAATATTCCAAAGAGTATGTAGGCAGCTAGGCAGCTAGTAATATCTGCGTTTTGACATATTGCATGATACAATATTTCAAAATCTTTGTCAAAACACAGATGTCATTAGCTATGTACCTGTTTATCTAACTCTTGTCGACTGTACAATACAGCTCGTAAAAGGAAAAATATAAACATCATTCATTTTACCACATCCATATTAATATTTTATATACTAAAGTAACTGTTTCTTAAAGTAACTAACAAAGTAACTATGTGTCTTAGGTCTTGTACAAAACACAGACAGCTATTTCTTACGTTTTTATGCCTAAACTGCTGAACCAGTTTATAGGAATTTTAATTTTTAAAGACATTTGACAATTCCAAGCCCTATGAAATGTTAGTATTTCGACATTTTGTGGGAAGAAGGCGCCGTGTCTGTCGCACAATTTATACTAACACAGACAGCCCTGTTAAGGGCATTACATCGCTCAAATCCAAAAAATACCCTATCTTTATAGAAGTTTCTAGTGGAATCCTTATGTGCGTTTGCCATATAAAAAATATATGTTAATCACAAACAAATTGTATTATTTACATTTTTTTTAAATTTGCCCCAATTTTGGATAATAATTGAAGTAAATAGGCCTTTTTTCACCTAATTTGTATTTTTTTCTCTTTAATGGCTTAATAGTTAGTCATGAATTTTATACCAAAAAAATTGTAATAGCGCAATTAACAATTTGTATTGTTTTTATATTCTTTGAATATTTTGAAATAATAAAGAAATACCCGAAACCTCATTAGCACCCCGCGTGAAGCACCCCCGCAATGCCTGTGACTAACAAATACTGGCACAAAGACTAAATCCTCAAGGTCATTTGGCAATGTAATATCCTTAACTCTATCGTAGTATCCTAAAAAATATAATCTAAAACTTAGAAATAAGATATACATTAATACAAATAATATACCCCAAAAAAAATATTTGATTTGACATTGGATTATAGGGTACTTTGTCCCTCAAAAAGTCCATTCGGATGTAAGTCAAACCAATAGCAATAACTAGTAATTTATAATTGTAACTATGTCGCTAGATAACTACTAATAGGTAACTACGTAATCTTAGATTGATATCTTTAAGCCCTGGAATACTAGAATTGCAAGTTTCTTAGTAATGCAGGAAGTTCTGTCCTGTTTTAGCTAGAAAGTTGGAAAATATTAGACACTTTCTATTCCTGATTAAACCTAGAACTAGTAAAATTAAAATACCGCAAGTTATCTAGAATACAATTAGTATTTATGCGTAATGATAATTAAAAGGGTCAGGCGGAGGTGTACTAATGTACACCCACACTTTGCCAGTAAGTTTAGGTTCCATTTAATAATGTGGAACCTAAATAGTGGGCGAGTCTATTGCCACCGGGCAAATCCAAACTACGAGCTGCTATTGAGAATTTCATAGAAAAACTAAATAATACTTTTTGACCCGGAAATCAAACCCTCTAGCGTAACAGTCGCGCTTGGGACCACTAGACTAATGCGGCATTATGATGATTTGCAAAAAAAATGTTGTTTTAGATTTCTCAAAACAAGTCGTAACTGAAATTATACAGTCCTCCTCTCTCCTTTACTTTTATATTTAATTTTTAACACCTGATAACATTGTGGAGTGCAATAAACGAATTGAGTATTGAGTACAGGTTTATCAAAAGTCTGTGGCCTCCGCAGCGGAAATATTTCGAACACTATCAGGGTAATCAGATAACATTTGGATAAATAAATCGTAAAATGCAAAATCAAGATTGCAAACTTGGTATTTTATATAATTCGAATAAATAAATCAGAAAAATAAAATATATCCCATTGATACCAAAAATGTTATAGAATGAACGTGCTTATATTATTGGCATTTTTCAAGTTCTTTAAAATTCTTATTAAACTAATGGTCGTAAGCGCAACTGTTATGCTAGTGTTCCTTTGTGCGATTCCCATGTCGAGCAAAGTATAATTTTATTGGATTTATCTATAACATTCTCAGTAGCAACTCCAAGTTTGGATTTGTGTCCGGTTAATGTTTTTTTTATGGATTAAGTTGGCAAACGAGCTGACGAGCCACCTGGTGGTAAGTAACTAGTCATCGTCGCCCATGGACACCTGCAACACCAGAGTTGCTGATGCCTTGCCGATTCTTAAGAGCCCCTACGGGCCCCTGCGGGCATTGACTTGTAAAAGTATCTTTACGGAAATAGAATAATTCTTTATTGACCAAAATGAGATCAATTTATTTCTGACCCTTGACTCCAGAGCTAGGTTCATGTACCTGTGTTTCAGGTGTCAGTGACTTCTTTCTGACATCGTCACAATTATGCAAGTTTTGAGCAACAAAGGTGAACAAAAAATAATATACATACTATCTTTTTGTGATTTTTTTGCATTTTCCATACTAAGATTATTAAGTTATTTTTTTTTGTAAAGGAAAAAAATCTCTCACATTCTCTAAAACACCTCTTTCACGGTTGCTTAGAGGTCAGAGCGTCTGGTATATCAAACCAGAAGACGAAGGTTCGAATCCTGCCCGCGATTGAATTTTTTCCTTTACAAAAAAAAATAATATACATACTATTTAGAAAAAAGAGTTACAAATTATCTACTAATCTATGTTTATGATATATAATGTGTGTGTATGTGTGTGTGTGTGTGTATAAAAAGAAATAAATATCATTTAACGTTTACGGACTGCAGACTGCCAGAGCCGTAGCAACCGAGGGAAACTGGCTCTAATGGTATGGTAATTCCTCCTACCACACAGATATAAATGCATTATGCTGGTAAACTATGGGTATTCATCGGCACACATCTGCCTAATCTTTCAAGGATACGTAGTTTGCCTGCCAAGTGTCAAAAGGCCATTGACAAAAATTCAGAAAAGGTACGCCCGTTTTTTTTTTCGTCTTCAAAATTCTTCATGCAATATTTCCATTAGAAAGCTACAAAGACAACAATTCTTTCAGCAATTTACACTGAGCAGTTAGGTACCTACCTAATTTTCAAAATAAATGAAAAATATTTGCATATCCAAATAGTAGAACAACCTTCATAATAACTATTTACATATCTATGAATTAAATTTCATGACAGCTGTACAAACAACAGATTTCAACAATGTCAAAGATGTATTTTTTCTTACTTAAATTACGAATAAATTTATAATACTTTTGTTCATGTTACTTTTACCGAAATCATGAATTTCCGAGTGATTTCTAACAAATTCCTTGATGTTTACCGTCTCGCACTTATTCTAATATTTTTATTAATATTAAGCACTGTATATCAACATTTAATATTGGTCACACAGAAACGCAGAAATGTTGTGGTTGAAGCTTGCAATAATAAAAATAATATGTCAATTTCTGACCATATCACAACTATGCATACGGTGAAACCAACGGATGACGTAAGCACCCAGAAAGGAACCGATATCAAGAGTCAAATAAAACATATAAACTTAAGCCAGACAGTGTACAATTCATTTATATCACCAATTGACCACAGGACCTTCATCATAGTCATACAAGTCCATTCTAATGTATTCTTTCTCCAGCAACTTTTAGGATCCTTGAAGACTGCCACAGGGATTGCCAGAACCTTGCTGATCTTCTCCCATGATTATTGGGATGATGAAATAAATGAACTTATCAGAACTATTGACTTTGCTAAGTATATGCAAATTTTCTATCCATATTCGATTCAGTTGTACCCAAATGAATTTCCAGGGCTCGATTCTAAGCTTTGCAATGATGGATATTTATGTCAGAATTCAAATTTAAGACACCCTCATGCCTGCCAAGCTAAGCACCACTGGTGGTGGCAAGCTAACCAGATCTTCGATAATATGCCTGTTACAAGCAATTACTATCATGACATTTTGTTTCTTGAAGAGAGCGATTATGTTACTGAAGATTTCATTTACGTGCACAAATTGCTTGAAGATTTCAAGGAAACATATTGTCCTTATTGTGAATTGGTAAGTTTGGGAGTACATAAACCTGAAACTTCTCAGTATCAATTAAAAAAGACTTTAGCTTTCGTTCAAGTCTGGAGAAAAGATATGCCTAAAACTGGTATTGCTTTCAATAGAAACATCTGGAAAGCTATCAAATTTTATAGAAAGGATTTTTGTTACTTTAACGATTCAAATTGGGATCATTCTTTGAAACATCTTGGAGTTAAAAAATCGAATGGGAAAATTTTTATGCTAGCTATTTATGGCCCCAGGGTTTTTCATTTTAAAGAATGCCATGATAAAAATGCTAATTGCAAAATGCAACATAAAGTGGAAGAAGTGCAAAAATTTATAAAAACCATAACAAAAGATTTATTTCCCCAGACTATGACTATAAAACGAATGAAAATTAAGGAGTATAATAATACTGCTTCAGGGGGTTGGTTTGATACTAGAGATAAAGAACTGTGCTTGTACTTCACAAAACATAGCGTGTGGTATTAAAAGTTGTGTCCCTTTGAGTATTTTCCAAAGTTTCATTAAAGTTCCGTCCATAAATTGCTTGTTCCCGTTATTTTATTATTTAAACCACACCAACAGGATTCTTTATTGTGTTTCAATATTTTCTTGCTTGAGACACTATCTACATTTCACTGGATATAAAAAAACTTAAAAACGAAGTAAAATCGAATCGAGTATCCACGATAATATTGGATTCGATAAATTCGATTTAATTGAATTATTACCTCCCGTTAAAAAAACATCCTTCACTACACTAGGATTTTCTTCTTTATCATAGGTTTATCATGCAGTCGCTTCATGTAAAACTGATATTCAGCCACATCTGATTAGACAGGAAGCCGACTCCAACGTATTTGGAAAAAGACTCTGAGGATGATGATGATGAACATGGGTGCATTTATTAACAAAATAAACATTATTTCCTCAAACAATAATTTCCTATAGCCCATACAAATACCTAGTTATTCTCTGCAGGAATCGAACCTACGGCCAGTAATACTGAACTCGATTACTCAGCAACTAAGTTACTAGTGTTTGATAATAATTGACTATTTATCAAACCTGATGGTCTAAAGATTTTATTTAAGACCCAAAGATCATATGTTAATAAAACCTTTTTGTCTATTCTAACGATTCTTCATCCATGGACAAGGTGTTTATTTTAATAAAAAAGTCCTCTGTTTTGTCATCTTTACATTTTTATAAGATGGCAGAACGTCAAATCAATAATTTTTTCGATTTTATACATTTTTTCTTTCAAGTTGTTTAAATTCTTACTACTGTCATGATCGTAAAGTGGAAACCATGAATTTAAATCCGGAGCCTTTGATTCGGGTATATATAGTTATATTCATCATTGTTGTGTCGACAATATTTTATGCTGTGTATCAACAAGTATTGTTCGTTAAGAAACAGAGAAGAGATCTCCTACACAACTTCCACGATGATAATTGTGATAATATCACTTACTCAGACTATGTGGAGTTAAGGTTCCGAGAAAAGCGACAGAATATGCAAAACATACTCAAGATGAAGGCTCAAATCAAAAGGATAAACACAGAGCAACCACTGTACAATAAAAAACTGGGGCCTGTCAACTTAAATACGCATATCATAGTCATACAAGTACATTCGAACGTTTACTTCCTGCGTCAACTCTTGGTTTCCTTGAGGAGTGTTAACGGAATCAGAAACACATTGCTCATCTTTTCTCATGATTACTTTAGCTATGAAATTAACAAAATTATCAAAAACGTTTATTTTGCCAAATACATGCAAATTTTCTTTCCATATTCAATACAGTTGCACCCAAATGTATTTCCTGGAAATGATGGCCAGCACTGCACTAATGGTTATGTCTGCAAGAAATCAAAGCAGAGGGACCCTGAAGCAGCTCAAGCGAAGCATCACTGGTGGTGGCAAGTTAACCAAGTCTTCGACAATTTAGAAGTTACAAAGTCTTTCAATGGCACAATTTTATTTCTAGAAGAAGGTGATTACGTTACTGAGGATTTGTTATACGCATACAAATTACTCAAGCAGGCCAGGTATATGCACTGTCCTTTTTGCGAGTTGTTGAGTTTGGGAGCACGTGAACCGGAAGTATCCCAATATAATAAAAAAACTTTGATTACAGTAGAAATTTGGACCAACTTACTATATAGATCAGGTATTGCCTTTAACAGGAAAATTTGGAATGCTTTGAAAGATAACAAAGAGGAGTTTTGTTACCACAATGATTTTAATTGGGATAGCTCTTTCAGACATGTCGGAATTAGAAAATGGGAAGGAAATGTTTATTTAACTGCTATTGCTGGTCCCAGGGTGTTTCGTCTTGATAAATGTGACGACAAGGATACCGGCTGTAAGTTGGAATACAAAGTAGAAGAAGTGGAAAAATTCATAAAACTAGTCTCAAAGAATTTGTTTCCATGGGGCATTATTATGGTAGTTAAAAGAGAAGAGGAATTTAATGGGACTGCTTTAGGGTTCTGGGATGACGTAAGAGATCGGGAACTTTGCATGTATTTCACTGATCATAGCATCTGGTATTAAATTGTGTATGTGAATGTTTTGTAAATGTTTGGATAATAAATCTTATGCGTAAAGTCAAAGTAGCTTCAATGGTGTCAAAATATACTACATGGCTAATATATCTAAGTTGTAACATAAGCACGCATAAACCTTGGCAACAAGAAACAAACAGCAAAAAGGAGTCATTGCAACATATGTCTTTTATAAAAGTTTAGAGCCCATGAGAAGATGGCGGGACGAGCTAGACCTTTATTGGAAGAATTGGCCGCAGAAAGCTCTAAACTGAGAGGAGTGGAATGAGGGTAGGGAGGCAATTGAGAGAGCCTAATGTCTAGGGCGTCGGACTTGCGATCATATGGTTGCCGGTTCGAAACCCACCCATTGCACTACCGACGTGAACCCACTCGTAACACAAGCATTTAGCATAGCACGAGAGGTTAACAAGAAAAAAAAATTGTCCTGGGATAATAATAGCTGAATAATATTAATAAAAAGTTTAGTAGGTATCTATCTATCTAATAAATCAAAGTCTACAATTAGCTAAATACACTTGGATAAGACTGTTGAAATTATCCGTTACTTGCGATCAGTCCGCGGCTTGACCTGCGTATATTTTCCCGACTTCCTTGTGGGTTAAAAAAACTCATACAAACTTTGTCCTAAAAATAACGAACACAACAAAAAAGAGTTATCCAATTTGGTGCAGTCGTTCGGAAGTTATACGCGTATATACATTTCGGCGATTCATAAATAGATTTGTATACATATACTTTCTGGGACTGAGTAACAAAGCCATAGTAAGTCTACAATAATTTGCTTGATATGGCTTCCTAATCTACAAAGCACTACTGAAGAATATGTCCGAGTAATGTGAATCTGATGTTCATTTAATGTATTTTGCAGCTAAATTGTAAATAGCAAAAGACGATAATTTTATATTAAAATACAATATAAACGCTGATTTAACATATTTAATGTAAAGATATTGACAATACATAAAAATACGAGATATTTTATTAGTACCACACGCTTTGTTGAGCGAAGTGCATGCAGAGCTCATGGTCCCTTGGATCATTCCAAAAACCTGTTGCCGTCAAATTAAAGTCGTTTGTAGCCATAACTTTAATTTTGATACTGAACGGGTACATGTGTTTGGAGATCAGTTTAATAAATTTTTGCACTTCATTCACTTTGTATTGCAATTTGCACCCAACGTCATTGTCGTCACATTTTTCTAATTGAAATACTCTAGGACCATCTATAGCCGTTATATAAATGTTTCCTTCCCACTTCTTAGCACCCAGATGCTTCAATGTTGTATCCCAATTAGAGTCATTGAAGTAACAAAATATTTCTTTACAATTTTTAATGGCTCTCCAAACCTTCTTGTCGAAGGCTATAGCTGTTCTAGGCATCGTTTCAGTCCACATTTCTACTGCTACGATATTATTTTTTCTTGTGTACTGAAATAATTCGGGGTCGTGTGCTGCCAAACTTATCATTTCACAGAAAGGACAGTGTATATTCCTGGCATATATCAGCAACCTGAACACAACTAGTACATCTTCAGTCACGTAATTGCCTTCCTCGAGAAATAAAATTGGGTCGGTGAAATTTTTCAAAACTTTTAGATGATCGAAGATTTGGTTTGCTTGCCACCACCAGTGATGCTTTGCCTGAGCAGCTTCAGCATCTCTGCCACTTGTCTTCACACATGGAAAGCCTTCGATGCAAGATTTGGGTTCAGCCCCAGGAAATACGTTTGGATGTATCTGCATAGAATATGGATAGAAGATTTGCATGTATTTAGCAAAGTGGACAGATTGAACGACCTTATTAATTCGATGACTGTAGTGGTCGTGTGAAAAGATAAGAAAAGCTGTGTTAATGAAAAATGCTTTGCTCAAAGAATTCAAGAGCTGTTGTAAATGGTATACATTTGAATGGCACTGTATGACAATCACGTATGTCCTATTGTTGATGGGTCCCAAGTGCGAGTTGTAAACATGTTGCCTCCTGTTAAACCATTTTATTCGTGATTTAATTTTATATATATTTCTTATATACATTCGCTGATTTCTAAACAATTTTCCCGCATTTTCCATTGTTTCCTCATCATCAATTTCACCTTCGTAGTTGTGGATAAAATCGTGCCGTTGCTTTTTCATATACAGTACTTGTTGGTACACTGTATAAATTATCGTGGACATAAATATTAGAAACAGAAAAAGGTAGACTCGAAGTGAACTTAGTAGATTTCTCATGGTGTCTGTTTAAAATACACAAGAAATTTTTTTTCAAAGGGCCACTAGCAGTGTACCACAGTATACCTGGGAGTGAGCCCCACTACTGGCAGGTAGTTGAATGTTTTAACTGTAATTGTGCACCACATATTATAAAAAACAGGACAAGGAATTTCACATAACTTTGACAGTAAATTACAAATTTTACATTGGATGTAACGCCACTTAATTGTCACGTATCCCTATAGAGTAATAAAGAGGTCAACAATTGTCACACACATCTTAGAGAAAAAAAAAATCTATGGTATAGAAATAGATCTTAAATTCAAATAGAATAGTAGGGTTCACAGATACTGATCTATAAAAAAAAAACATTTTAAAATCTACTTTTACTAAAATATAAATTGATGGACACCATCTATACATGATTGCCAGAGAATAAAGACATTCCTAATAAGAAAGCTATGATTCCAGGTACATCGCCATCAGGGGCCCACACAGAACCATGGACTTTCGTCGTGGTTCAAGACCAAGAGACGAAGACAGCTATTAGAGAGATAGTGGAAGAGGAAGAAGAATTGAACTATAACAAGAGAATGTCTAGACAGTGGGTAACGGACTTGAAACCGTTCGCCACGAAGCCTGTGAAGCCGTATCTGTCTGATGCTCCAGCTCTAGTGCTCGTCTTCAGGCAGGCGTATTCCTGGAGGGATGATGGGAAGAAAAGAATGCATTATTACAGTGAGATCAGTACAGCAATTGCTGCTGGGGTGCTGCTAGCTGCTATTCATGTAAGTAGATCTTCTGGAACTGTTATCTTTTTCACACTTTTTTAATATGTTGATGACCAAATATACGAGTTTCCTGATGGTAAGAGACAACTGCACGCTACACTAGTATTATAACTAGCGCATTGATATCTTGAGACCACAGTTCATAAGTTTCATTTGACCAGTAATTTTACTGGCTACATAACAGATACCATCATGCCTGTATTCCCCTAAGGGTTAGGCAGAGGTGTACTAATGTATACCCACAGTTCGCCGATATGTTTAAGTCCCATGCAATAGGGGGCGAGCCTATTGCCATTAACCGAGCACAACTCTAGACTCCGAGCTGCCACTGAGTTTTTCAAGAAAAACCCCAATAACAATTGCTTGACCTGGGGATCGAACCCATGACCAGGAACCCAAGGACCACTAGACTAACGAGGCAGTCTACTTTACTGTTAGTCTAGTTTTATTGGCACATTACCTGTCAAACGGGAAAGCGGAATATTTGGCAATGCGGGGGTACCACTCCTCAGTAAAAGTTCCACCACCTCAAAGACTAATTATAATATTAATAAGTCAAAACCATAATAACACTTTTATTTCATTCCAGTACTGTGGCTTGGTAGCTCTCACCTCTACTCCTCTTAATTGCAACGCGCGTCTCCGAGATCTTCTCTCCAGGCCAGTCAATGAAAGACTGGAACTGCTCTTACCCGTGGGTAGGCCTCACGAGGACGCCACGGTTCCAGCTCTTTACCGGAAGAGTCTAGAAGAAATCATGGTTAAGATCTGAAAGGCTGAAGTGTAATATTATTTGTATCTCTTACTTAGAAAAATACTGCTGTTAACTTGGGGTTTGTTATGGTTGATTTTGTATTGTACAAAAATGATAGAGAAGCGCATGGGTCGCATAAATGTAGGCGGAAACCCTCTGAGTGGAAATCACAGCCAGTAGACACTAGCAACACCATTAGTATCACTAGTGCGTTTTTTGTGACCTCAGTTTTTTGTCTCCTTTTTCTTGTATATCATGAGTATGGTAAAGGACTGTTTTTTTAGGTGCTCAACGCTATATTTAGGAAAATATATCCCAAGACCAAGGATAACAGTGTCATTAACTCTCGACCTCGAAATAAAGACTTATTGTAACATCACGATTGTTATTATTAATTTAAAACTTACTCCTTGAACTTCTGAAAATTATAGCTTGGAAATTGATTTGCCTATTTTCCTTTTTATTCCCCGCGTAATTGTGGAACCACAACCATCATGCACCGCGGTTATAAAAAAAACGGAGAGAAGT
Organism: Acronicta aceris; assembly: GCA_910591435.1. Taxonomy (NCBI): domain Eukaryota; kingdom Metazoa; phylum Arthropoda; class Insecta; order Lepidoptera; family Noctuidae; genus Acronicta; species Acronicta aceris. The sequence goes on from OU342767.1 coordinate 14,920,754, forward strand.
ATGTAAAAGCGGTTAAATGTATATCCGAATTTTCCTGACTTATTTTATGAAGGGTTTGCTAGTTTTGTTTGTAAACAAAGGACCCATTTATAAGCACTTACCTGGCCTTGACATGATCTGCATTGATCCGCGATCTTCCAAAAATCTAGAAAAGAGCTTTCGACAGCAACGACAGGAATATTACAACTATTAAACGTATGTTTTGATGTGAATAGCAAGATCTCATCTTGCTATGGAGGGAAATTATTTAATGTGTGGCCTCTTTTCTGGCTAAGCCACCATCAGTCCATCACATTTAGTTACACCAAGATATTGAGGAGGCCCAGCCCCGTTTTGGCCATAGCAAGATATATTTTAAGCCTTTATAATATAGGTAGCAATATAAGCTTATATTAGCAAGATATCATATTGCTATGGAGGAAATTGTGTGATGTGTGGCCTCTAATGGTCATAAGCTACCAGTCCATCACCGTTGGTTACACCGCGATATGGAGGAGACCCATTTTGACTGGGCCCCACATGTAGCCCAGCATGTGTGCGCATTTTACTACTAATTTCAAGCCAGAAAAAGCCACAACTATGTGATGTATGTAAATAAGATAATCTACAGAAAGGAAATCAAAAATTAAACAACAAAATATTAGAAAAAGATTATATTCTGTACATAAACAACACGCCGAATTTTACTGGCACAGGCCTGACGAGCACAGTTGGAGGTTAACAGGAACAGCGCCGATGAAAACGACGCTGCAGGCACGACCTGATGGTTGTGGTCGTCAGTTTAGTCTAGCAACGGCGACGCCTGCGGCGTTTACGTCGGCAGCTACGGCGGCGTCGACGACGGCTGCAGCTGCGGCGGCGGCGACGTCGGCAGCTGCGGCGGCGACGACGACGCCGGCAACTGCGGCGGCGTCGGCGGCGACGCTGACAATATGATTTCAATTTAGTGGTCACAGTTCAAGACTATTTACGCAATGGGGACATTCTGCGAAAGGAACATTATGAGAAAGGGACATTTTTCTACCTGTAGTCATTATGAGAAGTGACTCTTTAGGGCCGGCAACGCATCGGCACCTCCTCTGGTGTTGCAGGTGTCCATGGGCGACGATGACTACTTACCACCAGGTGGCTCGTCAGCTCGTTTGCCGACTTAATCCATAAAAAAAAACGACAGAGCCCTACAAAATTGCCTAAGTACAAACACTTCCAAAACCGATTTGGTACCGATTGATGCCCATGTAATGTAAAAAAAAAGCTTACTAGCAATATGGGTCGCACATTACTAGTATTCTTATTAACCCCTCGTGTCTAGCTAAATGCTTGTGTTACGAGCGGGTTCACGTCGGTAGTGCAATGGGTGGGTTTCGAACCGGCAACCACTTGAAGCCATTAGGCTACCGCCGCTTCTAAATCGGCCACAGGAAAGATCTTCGGAAGACTTCGAATGTCTACTAAAGGATGTGCTCACACGGCACGAGCGGCGGCGGCGGCGACGGGGGCAGCAACGGCGGCGACGTCGCCGGCAGCAGCGGTCTGACGGCTCGCCGGACCCCGACCTGGAGAACGAGCGCGTGCGATGCATGCATTTCTCGCCACCGCGCCGGCTGTGGTCATAAATATATATTAAACCATATCATTGGTCTTCACTCAATAGGTAATGTGTCACTCCTGCAAAGAAACAAACATTAATGTGGATTATTCTAAACAGGGATGATGATCCATCCAACTGAATCCTTTCGTGGGTCAGCTAAACCTGGTAGTCAGAAGAGGCAGCTATGTAGCCATGTAGGCTGTATGTATACATTTGTAATAATAATAAAGAAAACGTTTTCGGTATGTTTATGTTAGCCTGTTGCGATTAACCGGGTACAAATCCCACACTCCGAACCGCTACTGAGTATTTTATAGAAAAACCTAATGACACTGGTCGACCAGGAAATCGTACTGAGACCTCTACCGTAGCAATCGAGTGTACGACCACTAGACTAATGAGGCAGTTTGGGGTCATAACAGCTAAACCTGGGAGTTAGAGGGTTATCTTACATGGATATTGTATCGCTTAACATCAGGCAAACTAGCAATCAAGCGTAAGCCTATCACGAATAAAAAAAAATGAAAAAAAATGTTAATACATAGGAATTAAGAAAATGTTCATTTCAGTAAATAAGGGTTCTTTTTCTTTATAGCTATTTGCGAACAAAGACCGACTTTAACTGCCGTAATGATGCTAATATATTCAAATGTAGATAATACTTATATCCACATTTATAGAGCTAATTATTCTACTTACCTTCTGCTCATGCGGTCTTCATCATTACCGGGATGTTCCCTAGAAAAAAAAAGCGCGCATATAATAAAATAATTTTGTATATTTTCTGCCTACCCCTGTGAGAGAAAGGCGTGAGTGTATGTATGTAATTTTCGGTTCTGACAGTAACTATAAAATCGTTTACCATCTAATAGTAAAGTCGAAGACAATATTATTTTATTTCTGAGTGTAAACTCATTTTGTTCTTTCTATAATTAGACTATTATAATATTCGTAATATAGGGAGGTGCTTATATGTCAGAATGATACATTGAGTTGTTCCTCAATATTGTCTTATAACACAACAGAGCTATAAGACACTTTGCAAGAGGACGCGTCGTGGTGACACGAATTTGAAAAAAAAATATGCCATAGTTACGTATTAACAAAAGGAATTTGTAAGAGGGATGTCAACGACAGCGTTAGGACTTGGGTGAGGTGTATGGAGGCTGCTCCAAAGGGACATACACCGATCGTTTTGACGAGGTTAGTAATGTAGAAAAACCAAAAGAAGTATGCAAGTGACGATCTGTAGTTTCTGGTCTTTGTGAGAATAAGGCGTGAGTGTATGTATGTATGGGACGACTCACTGGTTCTCAATGGACTTGTCCTTCGGGTCGCCATCGGCTTTCTTCCTGGAGGCGGAACTTGTTTTCTTCACGTGGTGGTGGCCGTGATCAGAGTGGCGACGCGCCGCCGCTGCGCGCCGACGCCTGATTCAATTTGAATAGCAAAGTTGCAGAAATACACAATGAAAAAGGCGGTACAACTTTAATGAGTTCTTTGGCAGAACAGAAGAATATTTTGGACATTGTCAAAAATATTCTACCACTCACCAATAATATGCTTTTATTGTTTCGGCTTGAAATTAAATAAACATCGTGACGAAATCTGAATGCCTGAGAGATTTTCTCGACGGCGTGTGACTGTGAAGTTTGCCAACCCGCATTAGGCTAGCGTGGTGGACTATAGCCTAATCCCTCTCATTCTGAGAGGAGACCCGTGCCCAGCAGTGGGACAATGTTATGGGTTGATTATGTTATGTTATGTTGAAATTACTGGCCATATGAAGCAACTCAGACCTCAATGACAATGCGCTAGTGATACCGCTGGTGTTGCTGGCGTCCATCAGGCGGCCCATATGCTTATCAACATATTGCAATAAAAAAAATAGAAAGTTTAGATTAGCTAAGAATTCACTAAATTATTGTGGAACAAAATAAGCTAGTTAGTTTATTCAGTAGCAGTGCTTGACTTATTAGCTTGCTGTGGAACAATATGTCATAAATTGCGCCTCTGGTAATTGGTGAGGCTTGCTAATAAGTACACATGGCTACACATCAAACTACATATATCCAGTTTAAGCTGACCTCTCAACATTCGAAACGCCACATAATGGGAGGTCAGCGTATAATGGTTATGCATAACTTGACGTGGAGCAGTGTGTGAACCGATACTAACTTCTGCTGGAAGTCGACGTAGGTCTTAAGTCTAGCGGTGTATCGCGGCGCTTCGGTCTCACTGCGCTTGCGCATAAAAACCACCACGTCATCATTCAGTTTCTTCTTCTTCTCATCGTCGGGCTCCATAGCACCGCGGCACCCCACTAATGGTCACCTATGGAAAATCCATGTACATATTACTAGTATTATTATTCATACTGGTAATAAAAATGCAAAAGAAACTATTTCACGCCTAAAACTAAACATTTCGATTTTGCCATTTGACATTTTGACTGTCATTATTGTCTATAAAAGAAAATATTGAGGTGCAATATAAAATACAAAATCCTAATCCCATATCGTGTTTTAAGTAAAAATTTCCTTTGTCATACGTCAGGTTGTCAAAAAAAGAAAAAAATAGGATTCAAGACTTTATATGACTCTCCCTTTGAAATCTTTCTATCGTCCTTGCTATTTTACAAATCATTTTCTTGCTAAATCTTTGAATTATCCCTTCCCGGTACCCTTAGCCGTCACCAGCGATCATCATGCAGTTTGGAAAAATATGGATATCCTGGGTCCCTTGTGTCTTTTTACAATTCTAGCCTTCTGTCTAACGTATAACTATGATAATACATGGGGGCTGCTAAACGGTAGATGCAGATTTATGCAGTAATATGAGCCTTGCAGATTAACCTGTATATTTCTTGATATACTCAAACGCACGCTAAAAAGGTAGTCATCAGTAGATAACGTTGGTAGGAACCAGATGAAACACGAAGACTTAGAAAACTAGAGAATAGGGCTCCACTTGAACCCAGCAAAATGCAATAATATTTTAACTACCTCGCCATTTTCGGTTATGTTCTCTCGCGGCTTAGTGATGAATTCAGTTTCCATCGTGAAGCCTGAATGTGGCTTACATATCCTTTACCAGCAAAGATGGAATAAAATTAAATATTACGTACCACGTATTTGTTGCCCGCCGCCAGCACATTATCGTCAGAACGTTAAAATAAAATTTTGTAAAAAAAAAATGTATTACGAATAAAAATATTTTTTCACAAAATTACAAGGGAAGAGACATTACAGAAAATTTCTTTGTTTCGGCTAAACACCAGTATTCTATTTGTGAAAACTTGTCAGCAATAGAAGAAAGTTATGTCGCCTGCCAGAATCTTGATCAAAATCTTATTAAATCCTTTTTGAATGGTAGTGTACTTTCTTGGTGATGTAAAAAGAATAATATACTAGAATCTTCTACTTTATTAGACTGCCTCTTTAGTAGTGGCAAAGGTAGCTGCTGGGCCTAGGTTCGATTCCTATGCCGAGAAGTATTATTGAGTTTTTATAGATATATTTACGTATGATGGTGTACATCAGACACTCCAACTCTATTTTATTCTTAAGGAATCACAGACATTTTCGCAATGTTTGATAAGAATCTACCTATAATTATTCAGACAATACTTTTTCAGTTCGAAAAAACATTTTAACAAAATGACGTATTGTTCTTGAAACGACAACCATTTAAAAGTCAGCCGCTAAATCGCGTACAAGACAAGAAAATGAGATTTTTAGTCCCTTTTTCATAAGTGGGTTAATGGGCTTACGCCTCGGAAGCACCGTGTTAGCATTAAGAATGTATTATTACGACAAAATTACATTTTACATCACGATTGAACCTTTACTCATCGGAATAAAGCATATTTTCCTATAATTACAATGTAAGGAATGTAAAAGTTAAAAATACGCGTTCGGAAACTTTCGGATATTTCCGCCGGCGATCGCCAAAGTTCGGCAGTGCGCGGCCGCCCGCCCGCCGTACGTGCGCATACGCGTTGGGCGGCGCTAATAACCAATTAAATATTACACGTTTTTAATTGTATTAAAACACGATTTATCCAATAATATACTCAACATATAGTTCAATAAAGTACTATTTAATTTTGTTTCTTGTACTTAGAAAATTATAAGTATGTAAAAGCTTTAAAATATTTTAACTGGAGAGTGTTAGTGAAAGTGTGTAGTGATATGGATGAATATGAAGTGTAGTGAGACCATTGTATTCATGTTCAAAATATATTAGTTGACGTAATAAATAAATTTATCAATATAGATCAAGATTGTATCAAAATGCATTCCGTTATAAGTTGTCGTGCAGCGCCACCGGACGATGCACGTGTTTTTATTTTCATTTATAAATAGTCCAGACATAAACCGACACTCTGCGGCTGCACAATGACGTCACTGAAAGAAGGCAGTGACGTCACCGATGTCAGTACCGCAGAAGATGAGAAGAATAGTAAGGTAGAACGAAAAGAGCCGAAGGACTTAGCCGAATTACCCCCGAGTGGTACTTCACTTCACAAGAGACGGAGAGGCGAGCCCCCTGCTTCTCTCTCCGTTAAAACTCCTCAGACTCCGTCTGATGCTGAAGGGTCTTCACCCTGCACAGCAGGCCCATCTCCTCCTGAGGAGTACTGGTCTCTTAATGAAGGAGAAATAACGGATCCCGAAGCGGTATGCGAGAGTATGCTGCAAAGGCTACGTGATCAAAACGATGCCATTTCCAAACGTGGTAAAGAAGTGGCTCAAAGAACTAAAGACACTGTCGAGGCTCTAGACCAGTTAGAGAAACTACTGGAACTGCTAGACCAGTTCGTAACCCTGAAAGAACATAACAACCGTCTTCTGAGAAGACTAAAAGATGTGAACCATCTGAAAAGACTCCACAGTGCCCATAAGAGAATAGATAGTGAGAATGAAAGGTTGAAATCGGAGAGTAAAGAGCTGGAACTGATAAACGAGGCTTTAGATGCTGAGTTTGAGTGTGAATATGGCCAGATACTCTTCGATTCTGTGATGGGAAACCGTTGCATGAAGCGGTCAGGGTCAAAGTGGAAAGGCCATGCGAGGTTTGGTGGCACACTGCTAAGGAAACAAAGATCCAGGTCAGCAGGAGGCGATGACAGTGATGTAGCTCCAGGAACTCCACTGAGAAGGAGATCTGAGGGCATTTTCATGAAGGAAGTGGAAAAATCTAGGGTTTCTAAGTGGACTAAAGTTAAAGCTGCATTTAGGTAAGTTAATAGACATATATATACCATCACGCATTACGAAGGCCAGAGCCATACTAATGTACACCCAAAGTTCGCCGGTATATTTAGAATCCATTTAATAGGGGCGAGCCTAATGATATTAACCGGGCACAAATTCCAAACTACGAGCTGCTACTGCAAAATTCATATCTAGAAAACCTCAATAACACTTTGCTCGACCTGGGAATCGAACCCAGGACCTCTAGTGTAGCAGTAGCAATTACAAAATGTTTAATATATTATAGTTCACTAAAGTTCTGGTTAGGTTACTGTATGGCATATAGGGTCGGCAACGCGCGAGTGATACCCCTGGTATCGCAAGCGTCCATAGGCTACGGTAACCGCTTACCATCAGGCGGGCCGTTTGCTTCATTGCCACCTTAGCGGTATATAAAAAAAATATTACTAATAAAATATATAGTTACTTATTGGCATGAAATTATAATGTTATTTCAGTGAAGGCAAAATTGAATCGCGGGTAGGACTCAAACCTGCTTCTTCTGATTAGATACACCTTCGATGCTATGCTACGCTAGAGGTCAGAGTGTCTGGTGTATCTAACCTAATTTTTCCTTCACTAAAATAACTTTATAATCTTAGCATGGAAAATGGAAAAAAAACACAAAAAGATACTTAACTTATAATTATTTAAAAAAAATACTCTCCCTTTTCGCAACGGAAGGCACAGTGTGGGACTTCCTCTAACGAGATGGACGGACGACCTGGTAAAGTTCGCTGGGAGTCGTTGGATGCAGGCGGTATATAACTGGTCCTTGTGAAAGTCTTTAGGGGAGGCCTTTGTTCAACAGTGGACTTCTATTAGCTGATATGATGATGATGACTTTCTCCCTCTCTCTCTGAATCCATGATTTCTCTGGTATTAGTCTTCTAAGCTCTTCTGCTGAGCTGTGGCATGCGGGCAGTTGTCTCCCCAAGTCATCCGTCCGGATGCCACAGTTTAGGGAGGCCTGAAGTCTGTCTGTATCCTCCAGTGTCTGATCAGGAGAGAGGTTGCATCTTTATCCCTTACCACGGCGTCTCCTTTGCTAACATAATTTGCTCTCAATAAGAAGCAGCTTCAAACGAACTGAGGCGTATTACTTTAACCTACTGAAATCTTACTCTTGATATAGTATGTAAATAAAATATGACACTTAAGTGGATGGAAATTAGATTAATTTTCGAGGATTCCCCAAAATCATTTACCATTTATTTGCGTATAATAAATGGAAGTTGTTTTTTGCTGGAATTAATGAAAGTGATGAATGATGCAGATTTATCTTATCCAAAAAAATATTATATATTATAAATAATTTTATTAAAACGTATCGTTTGTTTTGTTTTGGCTAAGTAAGAAGATGTAATAACATAGTCATTGGAAATGTTATCATCGCAGCGATCTCATGCTTATTAAGAAGTATTTAGACTATGATTCTCTGAGTTTGTTTAGGAAATGACGAAGACATCTAGTTAAAAAAAAAACACATTGACATGTAAAAGTGTCTTTGAAAGATCTATTTACAATAAATATAATTTATCATACATTACATCCCAATTATTCCTTAGAAGGCTAATTCAAGTACATAAAAATGATCAAATCATAATTTCAATCTAATCTCAATGCCATATATTTCAACATTCGCAGATTTTTCTGTGCTTCAGTTTTGTGATTTAAGTAATTACAAATTGTTCACGTTTAGATGTTGATTTAGGTTGTTTTTATTGTTTCATTTTTCGAATACAATTTGATCACGACATGCAAAAAGAAATATGTAATTTAAAATCCCGTTTAATAGACTGCGACAAGCATACAGTTAAAATAAAAATCGTGTTTGCATCGAACCCGCAACGTATCACAGCAGCAGATTGATTGATTGTCCGAATGGGTCTTCCCCGATAGAGATAGATCTGGGTGTTTTTAAATCACGAGTGAATCGGCTTCTTCTAGGCAAGCGCGCCCCATCGTAGATCGCAGTGTCGTTTATCATCAGGCGAACTGGCGGTCAAGCGTAAGCCTATCAAGAATTTAAAAATCATTACACCATTCGGGCCAGTCATCATTATTTAAAAACACATACCTACACCGACCTTATTGATCCTTCAAAAAGATCAGGTGCGTAGTATTGAAAATGACATGTATTGACTAAATTTTTATGGCACCACCTAGAAAGTAAACCCTTTCAAACAAAAGAAGAATTTTCCGAATCAATCCAGGCGTCTTTTTTGATGAATCGATGCCAACAAATTGAGATCCTCTTCCTTTTTTAAGTCAGTTAAAAAGGTGCTAGTATATAGTATTAGATCTATGTATGTATCTGCGTATGTTTTCTAACGATGTTTAAAATTCTTGTACCTGAACGAATATAGTAGATTGGCCGGAATGTTTAGAATTTCCTGCTAGAACTTTATTATAGTGTTTCATTGAACTCATAAATATGGTTGGTGTTAATTATTTTGCGAACTTGTGTGTGGAGAAAAATACACAATATATTAATTTAGTTTTCAACACCTTTCCTGCAAAGAACAGATATTTAGCCTAGCTCCAATGTTGTATCTACAAACAACAGTCAGTTTAGATTTACCCGGTATTAGTACCCGGTTAGTGGTCGTAGGCTCGCTCCCTCCACTACTTCTGCCTATCCCTATAGGATATTAACGTGATGGTATGTAAGTAATTACTTAAAACTTCACAAACTCCTCTCCCATAAATTCGCCGACTTAAGTATACCGCGCGCATATGATTTCTGCACTTATCTGGTAGAAGAAGTAAGTTTGCGATGGAATTCATTCAGAAATTTATCTGGGTGAATACCATCGCGGCATCGCATCGTAGGGGTTAATGTGTTCACCTAACCACTACCTCTATGCCGCATACCGAAAATCTATCCATATTCCATTGAATTTTGCAATCATACATACAATGATTGGCGACATTGCAATGCGCAAATATTTAACGTAAAAAGTGACTGGTGACCAGATTTAATATTTCAGACTGGTAGCACACTTAGAATAATCGTTTTTATTTCGATACAATTCATATCACAAGGTTGTGGAACAAAAAGACTAGGTATTTGGCTCTGACTTGGAATTTTAGATGCAACCACAGTATAAACAAATACAGAAGGTTCTTGCATAAAATTGCTGAGAGAATTCTTCTTGTTTATTATTTATTTATTTATTCATTTATCAGATACCTAAATTTAAAATGCTTAAAATACATCACATAAACCAAAATAGTTTTTAGGTGACATAGGTATTCATTCTTCATATTCTTTAAAAAAATATATCTAATACAATGCTCAGTTATAAATATTAACATGGTAAAAATTTCTTCCATTTGTCTCCATTTATATTAGTTGTTCACGAATCAGGAATTTTAATGTTATTTTAGTGAAGGAATCATTCAGTGACAATCTGCGTCTTCTGGTTGGATACACCAGACGCTCTGACCTCTCTTTCTGACGGCTCGTGTATCCAACCAGAAGATGCAGGATCGAATCCTGCCCGCGATTGAAATTTTCCTTCACTAATTATAAACGCTTCATTAAAAAAAATATCATAACTACATGAAGTAATAACTCAGTTATGTAAGCAGCAAGGACTACCAAGTTATCGGTCTAGAGTTCGAATCTAAGGAACACAACCCATGAAAAGAACTTTTTCTATTCATGTGCGTATTGATATATTTGTGGAGGTTTTAGTATCACGCTTAGAACAGGAGACAAAACATGGTAGAAAGTGAATGTTGAACTTCTGATAGGCATGAACAGAAGTCAAAGTCAAAGTCAAAGTCAAAGTCAAAGTCAAAGTCAAAGTCAAAGTCAAAGTCAAAATCAAAATCAAAATCAAAATCATTTATTCAAGATTGACTACTAGATAGTACTTTTTGAACGACATTTGACATTGGACCTAAACATACCGGCCAACTGTGGGTGTACATTAGTACGCCTCTGTTTAACTCTTCGGGGAATACAGGGGTGATAGTAGGTTATGTATATGCCTTTACACAAATTGTACTTACATAGTTGGACTGCTGAACTTCTTTTTGTCGTGTGGCACCCCGTAAACAATATTAGATTTCCGCCGAATGAATTCCACTATTAAAGCTAACAATATTTCCATTTTAAATGATTTAAATGTTATTATTATGTAGAAAGATATATGAAATTGGTTAAATTTTATGACATTTAGTAGGTAGGTACTATGTTATGGATTTTTCATTTTTATATTTGTCATCAAGTTTTGTTTGAGGGGCCTGTGGATAAGTAATAACTACGCTGATTAATTGATTTTCAAGCTTTAGTTGCGCTTTCCGCGGTTAGACATAGGTGGATGGATAGGTGACCATTCTTTGGCCATCAATACCCCTCCGAGCCTTGGAGATAACGGAATTCTTCGGTCCCACAGTCACACCAACATTTTTATCAATCTTCAAACATAAAAAACTATAATGTCTACATTCTCCGAAGAGTTAGCCTACTGTATACTCCTGTACCAACACATCAAGTTCATTATGGGTGTAAATAAGTACTCTCTGCCTTACCCTAATGGGCAAAATAGGCGTGATGGTATGTTTTTTGTAAACAAAACGATCTATTGAGAACATCTCCTTTATTTGCAGATGGGAGAAAGCTCAATGGCCTCAGTCAGCCATGGGTGGTGCCGCCAGCGCCGTGGCTGCAGGTGCGATGGTCGGGGCCGTGGCTTTAGCGGGATCCTCTCCATCATCAGCTACTCTGGCCAACCCTGAGCCTCGCGACTCTGCCAGCCTGACTCCCGGTAGCGCTTTGTCGCTGACTCCGAACTCCTCGTGTGAAGAGCTAAGAGTGGACTCCGGTAAGAAAAAAGATTAACATTGCCAAGTTTAACGTTTCCTTTACCGAGTATATAATCTATACCTACTTGACCTACATATAATAAGTCTGTAGGAAAGTCGTGCTGAAATTGCAAGATAATTGGAAAATATAGGTTTTTTCCCCTTTTCCTGCTAAGATTATAAAGTTATTTTAGTGAAGGAAAAATGGAGAAGACTTATTAAGCGATACTGAAGCCAGATTAATGGTTTTTGGAATGTACGAGTATGTCTGTATGTATATGTGTGTATTTTTTATGTCCGTTTATAACTCAAGATCTACTTGACTGATTGTTATGAAATCTGGTGTTTATGTAGTTAGTTATGAGCCTGCTCAACATTTAGGGTATCTACTTTTTATCCGACTACAACTGCACAAAAAAGAGGGATACTGTTTTTTCCATACTTTTCTTAGAACATCCTCAATTATGCAGAAACTGGAATGAAATGCATTAGCAGTATTGGCAGTATCATAAGGTAACTTTTGACTTTAATTTTATTTAAATCTGTTCACTTTATCTAAAGGTATTGAAATATTTAACTAGGGTACCTATTGAAAACGAACATGAAAAATAACCATTAAAGTTAATTTCACATTCAAGTATGTACTAGACTTGCAGAGGTTAAAAATATAACAAAATAAAGCATATTTAAAATAAAAATATACTTAAAGATATTGAATAAGATTAAGTAAATTGCTAACATACTGATTTAACCAATTTTAGAGTAAAGTGAAGAAGTTAACAAAGTGTGTAAATTTGTTCTCTAACAACTAATACGATGTCATTATTACCTCATTCAATAATAATACTTCTTCCATCCTAATAATAATACTTATACTTTCGAATACTCGAATACGATTCCCTTTCAACTTTTCTGTCACTGTCGCCATTTTCAGATTTCCTCTAATATACTCGTTCCTTATTTTGTGCATTCTAGTCACTCCACACATTCATCTTAACCTTCTCATCTCCGCTTATGCAGACAGCATCTTTTATTCATCTTCTGAACGGCCCAGCACTCTGATCTATAATATACAACACGACAGGTCTTATATTGGACTTATAGATTTTCTCTGAGTAGATTTTGCACTTCAGCTTGAGAGTCTGTCCGTCTGTCACAAAAGTTGTGACAGACGGATGACTCTCAACGACGCTTCTCTCTCCGTCGGTATCGTACAGATGAAAAATCGCACTTGCTTTATCTAACCCTATAGTCAAGTATATGGGATTCATGACGTTCATCACGACCGATTATCTATTATGTAACGAGTACAAACAGTAGAAGGACATATTACGCCAATTTTATTGTCGAGATCCTTGAAAAGGTCCGGTGCGTAGTATTCGCTACTGACGTGTATGTATGAAAAGATGTATGAATGTGGGAGAAGCAAAAGATGTATGCAAGAGTCGTAGCAAGTGGCGGTCTATAGATTCTGCCTACCCCTGTGGGACAAAGGCGTAAGTGTTTGTATGAATTATATGTATGATAACAAACAAGATTTCAAACTCATGCGCATAAATAATAAAGTGTTCACAACAACAAGAATAAAAGTTAAAAAAATCCAAAAATACGCGAACTGGCACATATTTATGTAATGTTTTTGTATTTTAGGATTATGCTTATGTTGCGTGAGAGTTTATGAGGAATATTGAATGTATGAGTGTGTATGAATGCAGGCAGCATATAACTGGTCCTTTTGGATGTCCATGGGGAGACCTTAGTTCACCAGTGAACCTCTTTTGGCTGATATTATGATGATGAATGTTTATGAAATTGTGCGTAGTTTTCATGGTGGCCTTGATGTGGGTTTAGACAGGCAAGGCGAAGCGTGAATGGGATGGGCGTAAATTGAAATTTGTATAGTAAAATTTCCACGTCACGCCCATCTTTGGTTGTAGATGCGCTAGGATGTTCAAGGCGAGAATCGAAATATTTAATAGTAAAATATTGAACTTTACAATTGCAAGAACAGAGTATTTATTACTTTGTACAGCAAATATCTCGCCCTGTCTCTCCCCATTAGATGTAAAACGTAGCGAGCCGGCACGAGACATCTTTTGGTACAACGAGATTTCAGTTCAGCAACATTTTATTATTCCTAGCCCACCCCATCATCACCGATCAAGCAGCATATTTGTTGTAAAAGGTGTAGATTGAATTTCCATTTCATTAACAAAAAGTGGCCATTTTATTTAGTTTAATTTGTCTTGGTCTGTATCTCTTTCTTGCCAAATTACAGACATTCCAAATCTTAAATATTCTCTCTTTTCAACATAAAATGTTACATTTTTTTGCCAAGTGTCATTCACTTACAAGCAACTGACAAATTACATCTGTACGCTCAAAAATATACATACAGGATGTTAATTTATGGCCTGAAAACCGCACCCTTTTCTTTATATTTTTATAACGCTTATTTGAACAGCGGTAAATAAAATCTCCGAGTGTTAAACTGCTGTTTAATATTTAACTTTCCGCCTTATGCACCAGCGTATCTACATATGTTTAAATATCCGCGACATCCAATTAAGCCGATGAGGATAGCTGGTAATATAAAATATCCTCGTCGCTCGCTGGGAACAACTCCGAAAAACGAAAAAGTCTACCAATCCAACACCCTTAGTTGGATCTAATGATCCGATAGAGGCTAGCTCACTATCTTATCTTATATAGGTAGCAAAGCCACAGTGCACTTCGATCCTATGGGATCTACTAATCTCCCATGTAAAACTGGCTCCAAAATAGTTTAGCTATGTAATAAATATAAAGAAAGAAAATTATTTGACTGGGTTTGAGCACGAATATCCACACATCCTACTAATATTACGTGTTAGTATGTTTCTTACTCAATCACGCAAAAACAGCTGAGTGAATTTGGATGAGATTTGGGACACAGATAGTGTAGTTTACAAGCATAAATAAAGTCCAAAAGTTTTTACTTCAAATAACCTTTTACAAGCATTTATGAAACGTTATGATTCTTGTTGCACGGTTCCAAAAAGTTGAGATGCTATAGAGTAGAATTCGGCAAAAAAACTCCATGGACACAGGATGTGTTGACATCCAAGTTGGACTGAAGTCAATAATATATTAAACGGTTCTCAGTACTTGAGAACTTGGTGTCATTCTAAGAAAATAAATAAACTATGTGGTAAAAACACACAGTGTCTACTTAGACAAGCTACAATGTACACACATTTACAACAGTAACCTAAACATATTTACAATAGTAACAATAACATCTCTTTGTGATTTTTTTTTGCATTTTCCATGCTAAGATTATTAAGTTATTTTTTAGTAAAGGAAAAAATTCAATCGCGGGCAGGATTCGAACCTGCGTCTTCTGGTTTGATATACCAGACGCTCTGACCTCTAAGCCACCGCGAACCCTACCCGCATGATTGAAATTTTGCCTTCACATTCTGAATTTACGTCATAAGGTGACGTTGGTGACATCTATGAACAGAAGACGCAGGTTCGAATCCTGCCCGCGATTGAATTTTTTCCTTTACTAAAAAATAACTTAACAATAACATATTGACTGCCTTGTTAGTCTAGTGGTTCTAAGTGCGACTGCTACGCTAGAAGACCTAGGTTCGATTCCCAGGTCGAGCAGTGTTATTATTGGGTTTTTCTATGAAATTCTCAGTTGCCACTGATCTGTATGAGCTGATGCCGCTCGGAGTTTGGAATTTGTGCCCGGTTAATAGCAATCGACTCGTCCTCTATTAGGTACATGGGACCTAAACATACCGGCGAACTGTACATTTATTACGCCTCTGCCTAACCTTTCGGGGAATACAGGCGTGATGGTATTTTATATAACAAAAACATCGCATCACATACACGTAACACGAGACAAAAGGATAAACCACACGCTGTGTACTCACACATTTTGGCAGTAGCGGCACTGATTTTCACTATAATATTTCTGTATATTCTGTAAATGGCTGACCTTATTCTGTCATCGTGATTCACGCCATACTCGACGCTGAACGTTCGGTCGACGATCGCTACCGTGAGCGTTAGACGCTTTGATCGGGGTTAGCGTAAACCATCGCGGGAGGCGATGAGAAACATACGTTGGGAGAGAGTTTGCTTATGTTACGCTAGTTACCAGGCTGCACTAGCATAGTAACTAGATTCCAGTAGCACTATCTATTTCATTTAAAAGTAAAATATTCTACTATGGAAAGGTTGTCTACTGTACTTTTTACGTGGGAGAGCCATGCTTCGGCACGAATGGGCCGGCTCGACCGGTATGATACCACGTGTGTGATACCACGGCCTCACAGAAAACCGGCGTTAAACAACGATTACGTTGTGTTTCGCTGAGTGAGTAAGGTTACCGTAGGCCCAATCCCCTTTTAAAAGGTCTGCAACGCACTTGTGACTCCTCTGGCGTTGCGGGTGTTCATGGGCGGCGGTAATCGCTTACCATCAGGCGATCCGTATGCTCGTTTGCCCCCTATCCCATAAAAACAACGTTGTAGGTACATTTAGAAACATAATAAGTAGATATTATTTAAAATATTATTAGGTATAGGTACATACATAAGTACATAGTACGAGTGTGTGTTTGCAAATATTCATTAACAGCCAAACCCGGAACAATTTGCAAAATTAACGATCGTTCTTTCAACTATCTATAAAAAATAATATATAATATATAATATATAAAATAATAATAATAGCTTGGACCCTGCTCCCGCCATCCGTGGACTACTATGTTTTTATATTTTTAAATGTTTTTCTTTTCTTTATAAAAATATTTAAAAATGTATACAAATAAGTAAAATTAATTAAATGAATGGAATAATAATAATAAAATAGTTATTTTTTAGTAAAGGAAAAAAATTACGTCTTAAGGTGACGTAAATTCAGAATGTGAAGGCAAAATTTCAATCATGCGGGTAGGGTTCGCGGTGGCTTAGAGGTCAGAGAGTCTGGTATATCAAACCAGAAGACGCAGGTTCGAATCCTGCCCGCGATTGATTTTTTTCCTTTACTAAAAAATAACTTAATAATCTTAGCATGGAAAATGCAAAAAAATCACAAAAAGATAATAATAAAATATTTAAAAATATATACAATTAAGTTAAATTAATAAATAAATGGAATAATATTAAAAATCGCTAGGTCATATAAAACTCATAAAGTAACTCCTAACCTAACCTATTTTTTTCTTCGTAACTATCATATTATGGTATGGCGGGCAAACGCAAACCCATCCAAAAATATGTAGTTTATCGATAGATATAGTTTATAGATAGATAGAGAAAAAAATATTTCTTAATCTGATATTTAAAAAAATAAGTGGGCACATAAATTTAGGTATAAAATGAATCAATAATATTCAAGGTAAATCTTAAACGTTATACTGACGTTCTTAACATTTTACAAGAATTAAAAAAAAAATCGACAGAAATCCAATTAGACCCGAACCAATTCTTGAAACTACATTTCATATAAGTATGTGTGAAAAAACTATATTTCAAATTTACTTTTCCATTTCTTGGAAAAAGTTTAGTCCAATTACGTTTCCAGTTTCTCAGAAAAGTCGGTAATATCCGGTCAATATGTTGCAGGTATGCGCAAGAGTGTGCGAGAGGATGGCGACAACACATTCCTGCAAGCTCCTACGCAGGTCAGAGTCGACATTGTATAATATTTGCCACGCTATAAGAAATTACAGAATGTCAAAGCTCATCAAATATATTTATTATTTTTGTTTAAGTACAGTCAACGCCACATCATGGTATCCAAAACTGTCAAATTTCTCTCCAATTATTAGAGCATTCATCCAGCTACGTCAGAAAGAAGCCACTCCAAAGTCGAAAATAAATTGAAAATGATCGAATATCGGGAAAATAAAAATATGGGTACCTATCCTATTTTTCGATGTAGTTTCAAATAAAATTATAATTGTGAGGGTATATTATGGTATTTATATAGTAAACATTCTGCATAATTCTATATAGTGGTAATCACAAAAATAGTTCTTCAAAATAATCCCATTCATTCGCGATTCCGTCTGCTGAGCGAGTGGCGAAATTATTTATGATGATAATAATGCTAAACTTGGAACGTTATAAGTGTAGTAAACTATATTTTAGAATAACAGAAATAAATAACTATAACAAATCTATTATTATAGTAAATAAGTTTCTATCATTCTAAAAAAAGAGTATTATTTTTACAGCTTGTGTTGATAAAAATAACTGCAGTATGAGTCTTTAGTCCCAAGCGGAGTTGTTAAGTATAAGATTCTAGTTTTGATTCTCAGGTCGAGATAACGTTTTATTGGTTGTTCTATAAGCGTAACATAACACACCATCACGCCGGTATTCCCTGAAGGGTTAGGCAGAGGCGTACTTAATGTACACCCACAGTTCGCCGTTATGTTTAAGTCCCATGTTATAGGGGGCGAGCCTATAGTCATTAACCGGGCCCAAATCCAGACTCCGAGCTGCTACTGAGAATTTCATAGAAAAACCCAATTACACTTTGCTCGACCTGGGAATCGAACTCAGGAACTTTAACGTAGCATTCGCGCTAGGGAACACTAGTTCATACATGCACTCACGCTTTTTTCCCATAGCAGTAAAAAAGGTAGACAGAAACTACAGAACACCACTTGCTAGGATTCTTGCACACCTCTTTTGCTTCATCGACATTCATACATCTTGTCATACACACCCGCTATATTTAAGGATAATGTAGTTAAAACCTTTTTTCCACCGCAGGACGACAGTTCCACTTCACCATCACCCAACAAACTCCACAAGAGCCCGTGGGGCAAGATGAGGGATATCATCCAAACCCACCGGGAATCCGTCAAGAAGAAGACCTCGAATCGAGGCTCCAAGAGCTCTCCCGACGTGGTGCCGAAGAGACGAAGGTCGCTCAGTGATGGAGGAGACAGTGACGCGCCACCAGCACTTACACTGACCATACCTTCGTCTGAAGAACTGGGTGAGTTTAGATTTTGTGTAGGTCTTAGTTTTGTATAATTTCTTCTCAACTTAAGGATTTCGGATGTTTATGCAATGATCAATATAGCCAAAACACGTCCACGGCTGAACAAAGGCGTCTCCCTTTCCTAGACTTCCACAAGGAGCGAATATAATTAATATTCTAGATTTACGAGTTATTAATGATCTTATACACAGAGACGAAAAATAATAATATTGAGACTGTAAAGTACCCCAAATGATCTGCATAAAAACCCAAAAAAAAAATTTGAATTCCCAATTTGTAAACTATCGAATATCATAAAGATAGGCTGGTGGTCAGGCTTTTCGGGCTTCTGATTACCACTAATGTTTGTCATAATTAGGTTTTTTTTTATTCAGTTTTTTTGAGGATTTAGTGCACATTTGGTGACTATGCCAGCCTCGTAAGGTCGCTCATACTTATTCATTGAAATAGGAATTCGTATGACAACTGGGACCCACATCTTTACGTGCTCTCCGGGGCACGACGAGGATGTAGATCAACTGAGGCAAGTGCTGCGTAACCGTACAGATAAATTAGTCGGTGTTGTTATTAGCCACGAATCCGTCTCGGAAGAAATCATACGCGTTTGGCGTACTGGCTGAGCTTCTACGCCATGGGCTATAGGTTTAATCCCCCCTCAAAACAAATATTTGTATGACCTACATGTCATGGTAGTTATGTAGTTATTTCGGGTTAGGTATTTTGTTTATGTGAAAAATAGTGTTTGTACAAATCACGAAGAGTAGCAAATCCTAGTGTTACGTATTATTAATGGTGGATGATTTTATTGAAAGAGAAAAGAAATAATATTTAATAATATTGTCTTTTTTTATACCACTAAGGTGGCAAACAAGCATACGGCCCGCCTGATGGTAAGCGGTTACTGTAGCCTATGGACGCTTGCAACACCAGAGGTACCACACGCGCGTTACCGACCCTTTAAAAATCTATTCACATCCTTTTTGAAGAACCCCATGCTGTAGTCCTTTGGGAAAACTTCGGCGGGGAGCTGATTCCACAACCTGAGTGTGCGTAGGAGGAAATTCCTCTGGAATCGCAGTACAGCATGAGACCAGAGTGGTTCTAAGTTATGTGGATGAACTCCACGCCGATGGCGAGAGGTGCGGTGATGGAAAGTAGCTGTTGGCATCGATTGGAATGATGAAGGATAATTGTCCCCTCAAATAAGTCCCCAACCCCTTGTTTTATGAAAGCAGGCTGAATGAATGAATGATAATGATTTTTATATCTATCTGCCCATCCCGGTTTCACACGGGTGTTGCTAATGAAGTTTTCAAAATGTTCTTTTATACCAAACCTTGTCCTAAAAATAATGAACACAAGAAAACAAGGATTATCCAATTTGATGTACCTAGTCGTTCAGACATTATGCGCGTACATGCATTCATATTTATATATGTAGAGAAGAAAGGAAGAAAGAAAAGAAATTTATTTGGCACAATTTTACGTAGTTCACATCATAATACAAGAAGTACATAATTAATATACATAAGTATACGCTTATGTAGTCTGTGCCTCGCGGCTGCGCCAAATAGGTCCAGTTCAGCATTTTTGTCAAGCCACCAATGCTTAACGCTGATTTCAACTGGATCCTTGCGAGGAGTTACGGATGTAAATCAGTTGTATAATATAATAGTTGTTTAATAAATAATCTAATAAATACTTAATAATAATCATTTAAATAAGAAGATAATATTATACAACACCTTTTGTCAACGGGGTCACTAACATTCTAAAAGACTTTTCGAAAAAGGTAGCCTATACGCAAAGGTAACCTATTGTAATCAATGTAATCAATCAATCTACGGCAAATTTTATTGAAATCTGCTAGGTGCTTTAGGCGCGAAACGGTAACAGAGTTATTTTTGCATTTAAAATATGTTGAAATAAAACTACTTTTTACGGATTTTATCGCGTTGTATTGATATTATTTGATTCCTGACGTCTCGGATCCTTTACAGCATCCATGGTCACGAGTAGACTGAGGTGTTCGATTCGTAATGTTACAATTACTAACAGCTACCTTACATTTTTGTTAATTATTGGCGATCCGATTCACGCAGAACGAGCTCACCGTATCCTTCAGTCTTGCAGTTTTGAGCTTGGATTTTGATTTTATGGAATCTATAATGGGGCTCCAAGCAGGTGGTAAGACCCAGCCATCTTCTCTATTGAAATTTGGATGTTTATTAATTTCAATAGCCTCGCGGATCATCCTGGGAAGGAATCGGTTTTCTTTTGCGAGGACTTGTTGTTTATCAAATCTGATGTAGTGCTGAGCCTTGTCTAGAGTATGTTCATAAACTGCTGACTTCTTGAAACGGCGGTGTTTTTACATCGGCGATGTGTTCTTTTACGCGGGTCCCTATGCGTCTAATATTCGCGTAAGTGTCAGAAACCAGTTTATAATATGTATTAATATGGATTATTTTTGCGTCAAGTTTGAGCTATGAAATTTTCTAATCTTAGTACATATGTTACAAGTAGCAAGCACCAGACGTTTACGATGTAAAAAAATATAATGGTTTACTATTTTTGTTTTACTTTCATTTAGATTAACATTAATGCGTAATAAATTAAAATAACTACCTACTCTAGTGGCCATCAAGTCTCAAGCGCGACTGCTGAGAAGGAGCTCCTGGGTTCACTTCCCAAGACGAGCAGTGTTATTAGGTTTTTATGTAATAGAAATTCGGAGTTTGGATTTGTACCCGATTAATGGCACGAGTCTATTGCCATTAACCCCTATTACATGGACCTAAACATACTGGCGAACTATGGGTGTACATAAAAACACCTCTATATAACATATATCTCTATCTGTCTTATATGATAGAAAAATATATTTTTGTTCGTCCATAAAACGACGCACAACAAATAAAGAGAGAAAAACTGATAACGGTACTTATTTGAATTTAATATTCGGTCCTTCCTCAAGATGAAATCTATCCTCTTGCCGAGCCTTGTAGCCGTGAAAAAGTTACAGACTTTTATATATACAAAATAGTATGGATTTGGATATTTTTAAGATATCGGTGGATTTAATTCGCCCGTAAATATTGTTGGTCTTACCACATAACTATGTCTGGCTTTTAGATGTTATACCTACGTAGTAAAGTATAATATAAACAAAAAGGCAAGATTACATGTCAATAAAAAAAAATATCTTATCAAAATAATTTTTCACACGAAAAAAAAAAAATTAATAATTATTTGTGTTTAAAACGGTACTGTATTTCTTCAAAGTAAAGTCTGATTGTAAATAGTAAGCATGTATCACACGAAAAAAAAATAATTATTATTATTTGTGTTTAAAACGGTACTGTAATTCTTCAAAGTAAAGTCTGATTGTAAATAGTAAGCATGTATCAATCAATGTTTAGCTAGTGTTGTAAATAGCGCCTCAAATTGTATCGATACTTTGTATTTGATACACGTGTAGCAATGTTTGAAAAACTAACATCCGCATTACTGGCAATTTCGTTTTGATTGCAATGTGTTCTTGCTTCTAAAATTGCGTTCTTATGAGTCCTTTGCTCGCACCATTACCACAAAAGATGCTCGAGAAGTGGTATCAAAGATAATATTATTTTGAGGTTCAAAAACAGTTTTTGTAGATGTTAGTACAGTCAACAGCACATAAGTTACCACAAATTGTCAGATTTCTGCAATGGATAATAAACTCTATCATTTGGAGGTAAAATTGAAAATCGATTGAAGAAATTTAACAGTTTTGGTTACTATGATATGCTGTTGACCATACATAAATTGTTTCTTTTCACGAGGGAATCCTATAATAAGAAGTAGGTAGTTGAATTATTATTTTTGAAAAAAAAAAACGCCTTGAGAAATTAAAAATGTGTAGTATTACTTATCAATCTAAAATCACCATTTTGACTTTCCTCGTTATTTCCTTTAGATGGAATTTGATTTTTGACATCAATGATAAGTTTTTCTATCAACCCATTTCTATAAGCTGCTAAAGAAAAGTGACCCAATAATATTATAACAGCAAAAAATCTAGCCAAATAGACTGGAATTGATTCCTACTTGGATAAATAGATTGCCTCAAAGGGAACTTGATAAGTGTTCTCTCTTCCAGAATCTGAACCCTCCCACCCTGTTCTTCGTAAGCAGCGATCCCTGGAGCTAGGAGCCAGGCCCCCCCAGCACCGCCCCCCTCGAGCCTCCAAGTGGACCAAGGTCAAGAGAGCCTTTCTGACGTCTGCCTCTGCGTCTGTCCCGTCTAGCCCTAACAGGCATTCTGCGTTCTTCACTGATGCAGGTTAGTGCCTATAATCATCCTCGAAAAATTAATCCAGTAATATTCCAAATTGAAGGACCTGATCCAAGTTTTCCACCACCAATATCCAGTCGTTAGCTGGTCATTTTTTTATTTTGAATCTGTGAAAAAGTTCTTCCATAAGATTAAAAATAATATTTTTATTTCTGCGGCTAAATGATATTAATGTGGCCTTGATTTAAGAGCTTTGCTGATGAGATTATTGGAAATACAGTAATCTGGGCAATACCTAAAGTCTTAAGTATAATAAAGCTTGAGGTTGGACCAACCTTACGTCGGCGTCTGTCGCAAATCACCTTGGTGGTGCTGCGGCTCTGGTTATTTGCATTTCGTAGGGGCTCTTAAACTCGGCAATGCATAAGTAACTACTCTGGTATTGCAGGTTTCCATAGGCAGCGTTGATTACTTACAGTCAGGTGGCTCGTCTAGTCCTTTACTAATCAGTATACAAAGTATTGTACTATCAGAAACCTTGTCCAAGCACTACTTTTGTAAAAGATGACCTAACCCGCCATTACTTACGGGAATATCCATTTTAAAGACCAACTCATACCTTCAGCGTCTCAATTTACGATATTACGCGAACAGTATTTAGTTGTGGTTACATTTTATTACCAAAACTATTGCCAAGTGTTTGCGATTGTCGTAGCTTTAGTTATAAATACATCAAGCAATCTTGTTGCAGTATTATTGTTAACTAGTGATGTTCCGCGGTATTGCCCACGTTTTTCTTCTTTTTTATCGTTATAAGATGACAAACAAGCATGCGGCTCATTATGTATGGTAAGCGGAAATCCTGGCGTATTGACGCCAGAAACAACAGTGATATTATCCTGTGGCGTTGTTATTTCGCGACGTCAATGGTTAAGCTATGTCCTGTAATTTCTCTACCTAGCTCACTGATCTCTATGCTACTGGAGAGTATTATAGGGGTCAGTGACCTAGCTACATTACCTTTCAAACTAGTGTCAATGAAATGTGGGATCATTACGTGGGAGAGCCATGCTTCCGCACAAATCGGCCGGCTCGACCGGAGTTATACCACGGCCTCACAGAAAACCGGCGTCAAATAACGCTTACGTTGTGTTTCGCCGAGTGAGTGAGGTTACCGGTGGCCCAATCCTCTTTTAAAAGGTCGACAACGCACTTATGACTCCTATGGTGTTGCGGGTGTCCATGGGCGGCGGTAATCGCTTACCATCCGGCGAGCCGTATGCTCGTTTACCCTCCTATCCCATAAAAAAAAGATAAAAGAAATTTCTCTTTACTTAAGCTTTGTTAACCCAAAACTTCGCCATTTCTACAGCATTAACAGTGACAGCGACATAGCTATGTTCGTAGGTTTTCAGGTTGCAGATTTCTTTGTGCCCCCAAACCAGCGTTGATCGCGATTATAATAATATCATTGAGATATTCCACATTCCGCAAAGCTTAGCCAAGTAGATGCCTTCTTCACATGAGGAAGCTTCAAGATATACAGGATGCTGATTCACTTGTACCCATTATTTGATTGATTCTATCAATAAATCGTGAAAAATTAATACATCTTACAAAAGTAGACGGACTACATTAAGGCATTTAAGAAAAGTTATATTTTTTTTTCAATTATAATTTGTTAAATGGGAAAAGGGGAAATTTTGTCTGAATGACTAGCTAATTCAGCAGTTAAGACTATTTGTTTGTGTTTCAATGTGTCAATTTATCTTTGAATTGTTCTTTTTTGTCAGAGCAAACAGGCTAGCAAGATATTATTGAAATATATTCCGTTTTATTATCTGCCATTAAAATTCATAACCAGAAATCATTCAAACTGCGGCAAACAGTTCCAAATACCGCACAATACGTAACTGCGGTGTATTAGTAAGTTATTTTAGTAATATTACTCATACATTAGCAGATCTGTCGATATTATTGCGAGTCGAACGTCATTGCCATCCCTGACACACATTCGTTGCAGACGATTGAGTTTTTGCAGTAAATTAAATGAACATTACCATTTTTTGGCAAGAGAAAGAGCTTATTAGTAGTGAAACTCGCATTCAAAGGCGGCTTAATTGGCGTAGTGGCTGATCTTTCGCTTCTACGCTACGGGTCGCTGGTTTGATTATCAACAGATATTTTTAAAGACTAGTTATGAATTCTATGACATCATAACTGCACATATCGCTTTAGAAGTATCTATGGAGTTTCTTGCGAGCTCTTCTTCATAAGATCAACTTTTTGGAACTGTGTAACTAGTTTTCACTTTTCAAATGTATCTACCTATTTTGAAACAAAACATTTTGACTTTGACTTTTAAATGTTAATATTTTTTGATAGTAGATGGCGCAGGCATTTCTTACCTGGCGAAAAGAAACACCGTCTAGGCATAGTGAAATTCAGAGAAGTATCTAAAATGTCTTTTGGCAAAAGAACGGCAGCTTTGGGTAGACCAGACCCAATTGACTACGTAAGTACATCGTCTCAGCATGCCGGTTGTTTACATCCAGACCTTTGTAAACAAAATAAATGTTTTGTAAACAACATCTACGCTTTTCCACGTAAACTTTACATCTTAAAGACGGAAGCTAGATTTAAATAATTCCAAAATGCTCCCGGGAAATTATTAGCATAACATTTTCTCTTATCGTTGGCCAACAAGGAAATGTTTGTGTTTATACAAGAAAATATTAAACACAGCATGTTTCGACATTATGTATGTACAGAAATGGCTTGGTTTACGAGACGTTTATCGAGGTTCGAATCTAAAACTAGAAGCCAAATTACATGTCATGAGTACAAACACAAAATTAAAAAAAAACCACTAGCAATTTAAAAATAAAATCTCTTAAGTATATCATGGGTGCTTTTCCACAATAAGATACTTAAGGTCCATAGAATAAGGCTTTTTTCTTATAAATATAATAATTATATGTATATTTCACATAAACAAACACACCTAAACTTTATCCATATCATACGAACATTTTATCCAATAAATCCATGAATAGGGCAAATACATAAGTTTATCAAAATATGTATTCATAATTATAATTAATAAGGCCTTCTTCTAATGCCTTGGCAGATCCATATTTTTGATAATTTGACAACACGTAAGATACAGATTCAACAATAAGCTGACCGGTAACCTCTTCGATTTCCGCACATCCCTAAAGGTCTTTAAGTAGATTTTCTCTTATTAGGCCGTGAATATGTGTTTGTAGCTCACAATAGAGTGGGGCAAAGAAATCTTTTTCAAAAAGAAAAAAATCAAATTATTTTTAAAAAATACTTTACAACCCTTTTAAAGTAAAAGATATTATTTCATACTATGACAGCACTTTCATAAACAAACGTTGCCATACCACTTTTATGAGGACACGAGCCACAAACATACATACACAGGACCGAAGTACTCCGCCATATGTTCACGCATTAACACTTGGAAGCTAGCCAGATACTGCGATAATTGAAAAAGGCATAGGGCATTCACCTCGCTTCTAAGAAATAATTATGGCAAATTATAATTATGTCATTTAAAATATGATCAAAGTGATAGCTATATTATATTAGATCATTTCCGTAGCTGTCGTGATAAGAAAAAAAACTATAACGTATAAATTTGTAGGTACGGTACAGTGGCGACCAAAAGTCCATAGGCAATCTCACAACGCAATAGCTTGACATTTAATTTGACTTACGACCTTCTAGTCCTTGTCGTTAACAAGTAACACGCACTGTCTGTATCGAGTTCGCTCGTACTGTTAGCAATGTAATCCTTAGCGTGCTTATGGACTTTTGGGCGTTTACTGTTACATATTATAATGAATTACAATTGTTTTCAGATTTTTCCCTATACTTGTAGTATAAGACGGTGTTACTTGCCAAATTTCATAGTTCTAGGTCAACGGAAAATACCTTATACATTTTGATTCCCTTGACAGTGTCCAAATATACCTTTCTTGCCGCATAAACGGCCGTATCTTTTTTTTTGGTTAACTTATAAGTTCGTTTTTTTTCACAGCTTCAAGGGACTGTATACCTGAGTTTTAATTTCAACTCGATACTTCCATCCGTTCCCGAGATAAAGGGTCTTGACAGTCAGACGGACGGGCGGACAACAAAGTGATCCCTTAAGGGTTCCGTTTATTCCTTTTGAGGTAGAGAACCCTAAAAAATATTCATTTAATATTAGAAAACGTATCGTCAAGCCATATTTGCCGAAGGGTTAAGCAAAGGTATACTAATATACACCCACAGTTCGCCCGGTATTTTTAACATAATCAACCCATTATACTGTCCCACTGCTGGGCACGGGTCTCCTCTCAGAATGAGAGGGATTAGGCCATCACGCTGGCCGTGCGGGTTGGCAGACTTCACACGCCGTCGAGAAAATCTCTCAGGCATGAAGATTTCTTCAAGATGTTTTCCTTCACCGTTTAAGCGCGTAATAATTAACTATTAATACACACATGACTTCGAAAAGTCAGAGGTGCGTGCCTTGGGTTCGAACTCGAGACCTTTGACTTGGCATTCCAACGGTCATACCACTAACACTTTCAACGACCTAGGAATCCTAGCGCAGCACTCACACTTAGAACCAATAAGTCTAATAAGTTCTTTGCAAAAAAAAAACATTACGTAAAGAAATTTAATCAAGTTTAGATTCTAATAACATATTTGATTAATCATGCTTATCCTTCTTCACAATGTCGTTAGTATCAACTGCCACCAAGTCCTGTTGCAACTTAACCAATTTATTCTTAAAAGTCGAGTCCAAATCTTGCACCTTACTATCAGACAACATTCTTCTTAACAAATCTTTCAGTTTTACGTTTCCTTCTGTTTCTTTCTCTGGTTTCTCTATTTTTGCTGTATCCGTATCATTACTTTTTTTCCGAGGTATATCTAGTACTGTAGCATTATTTTCTTTGATATAACTGTTAATTTCCTCGATAAATGTGTTATTGGTGTAAACACAAACTCTAACGTTCTCTACAAGGCTGAATGCTTCGTCTTCAATGTTTCTGATTACTTCAATGAGACAAGCTTCGTGCATCGCTCCATGTGCCATGAGTTTGGTTAGGCTGACTACACCGTCAATTAGCTTTCCTGTCACTTCCATCATTGCGGATTTTATTATTGGTGACTGTAACAAATTTATTTTTATTAGGAATAAATATAACAGGTATTGAAGGAAATAAGGGAGGTTTTTGTTCAGGACTTGCACACAAATCTAAACTCATGTTGTAAATGTAATCATTTTTCTGTTCATCGATAAACTTTATATGCTTAAACTAGAATTTGGCAAGAAAATAGAATGCATCAGTCTTAGAGATGGATGTATCTGTAAAATTGTTGTGGCCGCGGTCTAAACTTGTCATGTTCACTTAAATGTCCTACTGATGGTGGCGTTGTGTGTTGGTTCGTTTTATTCCCTACAATCTGGTTGAGTCGAACCACGCCGATACGCATGTCATGCTCGTGAACAGGTACTATCTGTCGGGGCTGGTTAGCTCTTACTTGCTGTGGCAATCTTTTTTTTGTATAATGAATAAATCTTACACATCAAACTGCATACATAACATAATCAACCCATTATACTGTCCCACTGCTGGGCGGAGGTCTCCTCTCAGAATGAGAGGGATTAGGCTATAGTCCACCACGCTAGCCTAGTGCGGGTTGGCAGACTTCACACACCATCGAGAAAATCTCTCAGGCATGCAGGTTTCCTCACGATGTTTTCCTTCACCATTTAAGCGCGTGCTAATTAACTATTTAATACGCACATGACTTCGAAAAGTCAGAGGTGCGTGCCTTGGGTTCGAACTCGAGACCTTTGACTTGGCAGTCCAACGGTCATACCACTAGGCTATCACTGCTTTTATCAAACTGCATAATTCTCAGCAACTATTTGGAACAAAGTTGTAAAGCTTAATATTGTAATCATGTTTTTATGGATGAGTATTAATAGGAAGAGTATTTATGGAGTTTCTTGCCGGATCTTCTCCATATGACTACATGCACTGTTTTGAAACCGTGCAACTAATTTTGACTTTTCCAAAGTACCTATTTTAGTGGTCTAATTGAAATAAACCGCTTTGTTTTTGTTACCGCCGCTGTCATGCATGGCCAAATGTCTCCTATGCTGCTAGCCCATCTATTCCTCCTAAATTTACAGGGTCGGCAACGCGCCAGTGATACTCTTGGTGTTGCAAGCGTCCATAGGCTACAGTGACCGCTTACCATCAGGCGAGCAGTACACTTGTTTGCCACCTTAGTGGTATAAAAAAAAACTGTTTCACTCTGACTTTGACTTATGTCTGAAAAAAATATTAAACAGTACTTTTAGGAAGTGAGTGAAACCGCAGGCAACATCCAGTAGCAGGCGATATGTGATTCGTTACGCCACAATCACTGTTACTCTTCTGATGTACTATGACGCATCATGATACTTGGACGAAAAGAGATCTAAAAAACTGAAGGCTAATCCTGGTACCTATTTGTGAAAATAATAAACCATAATTGTGATCTAGTTTAAGCTATCGTAAATGTTAAATAGTATTTTATTAAATAAAAAACAACATCAAACATGAACCAATTAGATTCGATTGAGATCGAAAATTTACCCAAATATGACATTTGTGACGTACATGACACTGAAATTGAACCGAAATTATATTTTGAACATTTTCTATGTACCAGTATACTAATTCAGATTTTATCTTGACATCGAGTAAGTTCCTTTACATTACAATCTTCTAAACTTTTATGAATATTATTTTCTTTAAAGAAATTTCGAGTAAAAATGTATCAAATAAAACTATAAAATTATATCAGAGTTCAGGTACTGAAAGCTTCATTGCTGAAAAATTCTCGTAAAACGCGTAACGTCGCATTTCGCTGAAATATATTTACTTTGCCACCGGAAATGAATCATTTTCCATGAAGTTTACGAATTTTTTATAGTTTCGACCCAATTGAGTGTTACGGTAATTGATACTGTAATATCCGTTTCCTATAGATAAGTGTTTGGAAATGATTGAAATGTTGGGTGAGAGGACCAATTTTTTTTTTTATTTGAATGGTCTAGTAAGTAGGTATATTAACAAATAGATTAACAGTTGAGTGTGTAATATTTTCAGCTCGTGTCAAATTGAGCATTATTTTGAATCAAATTTCTTTTTTTATGGGATAGGGGGCAAACGAGCAGACGGATCGCGTGATGCTAAGAGATTACCGCCGCCCATGGACACCCGCAACACAAGTGCCTTTTAAAAGGGAATTGGTCCTCAAGTATCCTCACTCACTCGGCGAAACACAACGTTAGCGTTGTTTCACGCCAGTTTTCTGTGAGGCCGTGGTATCACTCCGGTCGATCCGGCCCATTCGTGACGAAGCATGGCTCTCCCACAGTCTTTACTATACAATAAAAGACTACCTTATTATTAATACTTCAGATAATTATTTTTATACGAAAAAAAATTATTTGAATTATTATATAAATTCCAGCCCAGTGTCGAACCTTGTGGGAACCGTACAAATTTTGCTAGGGTTGGGAATTACACCCGTTATCTCCAGAATTCTCGAAGTTTACACCAATCATAACATCACGCCTGTAATCCCCGGAGTGCGAGGCAAAGGTGCATTGATTTACACCCATACATTTTCAAAATGTTACGTCGTACGAGGGGGTGAGCCTGATTCCATTAAGACCGAGCTGAAATCCAAACTCTGAGCTGCTAGAGAAAATCTCAATAACTTTGCTGCACCTGAGAGCATTCAGACTGCGACCACTAAACCAAATGAGGCAGTTCGTTAAAACAATAATTGGTTCTAAACCGCACACTTCCCACCCAACATTCAAGGCGCCCAGTATAAAATTCCCGCCCACCTTGGAGATGACGCACTTGATGACCTTCTTCAGCGTGTCGTGGTCGTGCCCACAGACCTTCAGCAGACCATAAACCTCGCTCTTCTGCTCATATATCTGCGAATTTAATTTACTGTTATGCACGTGAAAGCTTTGATGTTTAATGGGTCATTTAACATTTTTACGTTGACTATTGATCTGGTGAAATCTAGCGGGGAATTAGTTTTAAATTTCTTTTTTTATTTGATGGCGCTTTTCCGTTTATTACAGATGATTTCTCAAAATAACACACCATCACGCCTGTATTTCCCAAAGGGTTAGGCATACATGTACTTATGTACGGCCACAGATCGTCGGTATGTTTAGGTTCCATGTAATTGGCGTGCATATGTAGAGACCTACATCTAGCATTGGATAGCAGCGGGTTGAAGAAGAAGAAAATGAGGCGGGCGTCTTGCCATTAATCAGACTCAAATTCTGAGCTGCATCTGAGATTGAGGAACCCAATAATACTGCTCAACCTGGGAATCAAACCTAGGTCCTCTTGCATGGCAGTCGCGACCATTAGTAGTCTACTGTAAGGCAGTTTTATCAAAATGTTTTCCTTCAAACAGAACAGCCAAGAATACGTTTTTTTCTACGTGTATTTCATTTCAAGCCACATTTGTGAATTTTCCCCTACCATTGTTTATTATACCGATTTTCTTAATCTACTCCTGCGAGACCAAACAGATGATTCGCTAAAGTTTTCTACAAATTCTCTGAAATACTGACCGGATTCCTGATCAAAATATTTGTGTAGAAGACTGGGGCATTCTTGAACCCTATCCATCAATGTTGTTTATGAATGAAGAAGAAATATTTCGTTCGCGATAAAGGCAATTCTCACCACGCAAATGCTAGCTTTTACAAAAAAATAAACAAAGGAAATAACACATTCCTGGAGCTGGATTCCCAAAATCGTTTCGATATTCAGATAATTGGATATACGCCAATGGATTCCAGACTGGATGAGTGAATCGATTCGGGTAATTTATCACAATTCTTAGCAATTATTTGTGTTTGTACAAATCTCTGGCTTAAACACCAGATTTTTCAAATAAACGCCTTATTTTGGGTGCCGAAAATTCTCAAAGATCATCTGCGATTAGGGGAAGCGACAGGATATGTCGGCTTCATGCCGATTAAAAACTTGCCTTTCATTGTCCCAAAGATGCATTCGTGAGATTCATCAAGATTATAAGAGAATTGCTTTCCAGCATATAGTGAGAATGCTTAAAAGTGATACTGACTCATCTGAGTTTCTTTATGAATACGCCAAGACTATTTCACTTAGAAAAATTACCAAGGCGGTATAACAAACACATACACAAAACACTATCATGCCTGTATCACCCGAAGAGTTAAGCAGAAATCTACTGTTGTACACCCGAAGGTCACTGGAATGTTTCAGGTCCATCTAATAGGAGGCAACCCATTAATCTGGCAGAAATGCAAACTTTGAGCTGCTATTAAGATTCTCATAATGGAAGAACTGAATCAAATTTTGTTTTATGTGGATAGAAAACCCAGCACCCCTCGCTGAGGAGTCGCAGTTGCACCAATGATAGCAATATAAGAGAGCGATGCCATAATCTAAGAAATCTAGTCTTATAACTGGTTCTACCGGTTTGATCCCCGCCCTGATCATGTTCTTGAGCGCGAGCACGCTGTGCACCGCCTGCGCAGGGTCATGGCCGATCAGCGCATAGCCGCATACCACCATCTGATGCAGAGCTTTCTCTGCTAGCGCTGAAGTCTCGTTCTGCTTCTTCAGTAAGCAGGTTTCCAGCTGTTACAAAAAAACTCGAACATCAAACGGAGATTATTATCGTTGTTAGAGAACATAATTACACAATATTAAAGTGAATATTGGTCGATCTAGCCACCATTAGTCGCGTTTAAAAATAAAAGAAACAAATATTGTTTTTCAATTGATAACAATGATAAAATTTATTTGATTTCTACCGTATCTACTACAGGTACCATAACACCTGTAATTCTGGAAGTAAGGTAGAAAAGTCCACCCAATGTTGGTTGGCTCCGAACTTCGCCGGATCTACAGTGTCTATATCGTGAGGTTCCCATGTAGCTAATAGAAGACAAACCTATTGCCGTGAACTAGGCACAAATTCAAATTACAAACTGCTGCTACTGAGAATTTTATAACCCAATAGCATTTTGGTAAAACAGGGAACCATACAATTTCACAGCCTTGATACCTCTTTTTCTCCATGTCCCTTGATTACATCCAGCATATCCTGGAGTTCTCCTAGCCTGTCTTGGATGTGCAGCGTCCCATTCTTAAGAAGTAGCTTGATCTTCATCAGCACCATGTCCACAGATCTGACCATCATTAATTAGTACAACTTAGACCATTTATAAATGTCTAATAGTAAAAATTTGAATCTAGTAACTGTTGCCTGCGGTTTCATTCGAGTCCCGGGCTATTTATTTTCTTTTGACACATAATATGGCCTATGTCCTTTCCCAAGATGCAATGTCTCTATCTTCTTGCCAATTAGCAACAGTTGAAATCTTTTGAGTGGTTGAAAAGCGTGAAAAGGTAAAAGATAAACAGATAGTCATTTTTGCACTAATATATTTTTATACATTATATAAAATGCTTCAAATATTAAGAATCTCGTATTTGTGGAAGTTAAGAAGACAAGCCAGAAGACGTCCAATGGTAAACAAAAGCATCCTCATGGTTTTTTTGTTCACCAATGGACGTCTTCTGGCTAATATGATGATGATAGAAAGTAAAAGAAAGAAAAGGGTTTTGTCTTCGTCCGTACAACGTACAAAATACCATAAAATAAACTTAAACCAATTATTGCAATGGCTGCGTAAATATGGCAACTGGCAACACTGCCAGCTTCCAAAGCTAAGGGGGTACCAATATAATTTATGCAACTAGCCAGGAATGTAATAATCTTTCCAAATTTAAATGAATGTAATGAAGCATTTAAATATTTATAATGATGATGAAGAATTCTACGATTTGCCTGTCAGTTAGTAAGTCACTTACTTCTGGAGATCGACTTGAAACTTCCTCTCGAGGCTTTGAAGGAGATCATCGCTCAACTTCTGCGTTATTTCATCTTCTATGACCTTGTCCACTTCTTCTTTACCGATCTCTTTTGATACTGTGAACTTATTTAATATCCTTATACTTAGTTTAAAATGGAAAGAACTCGGAATCTATCAACTTATACGGAATAAATATGACCTTTGGTCTGAGACATGGGACTTGGAATCACATAGACTACGATCCCCACTAGCTATGATCCTGCATAATCGGTTTTGAAATTTATGGGGTAAACCTCTTAATTTTATCAGAGCTCTAAATATATTTCTCTTGATGTGAACTGAGCTCGTAACATTTTACATACCATCACGCCTGTATTCGCCGAAGGGATAGGCAGAGAAGTATCCTATTGCGATTGTCTGGGAACAAATCCAAACTCCGAGCTGCTACTGACAATTACATAGAAAAACTCAATAACACTGCTCGACGCTGGATCCGAACCCAGGACCCCTAGCGTAGTAGTCGCGCTTGGGACCAGTAGACCAATGAGGCAGTCACATGTCGATAATTGTTGTGAGAAAGAGATGGCGCTATTAACATGTAGAGTGGCATCTCTCTGTCTCAATGATAATAACACGTCACGCTTGTGTGTTGTACTAGCACTTAAATACGGTCAATCCAAATCCAAAACTGTCTGTTCTTCAATAAATTTTCACTTTAATCTCCAAATAATGATCCTTACTAATACTATAAACGTGAAAGTTTGTGAGTATGGATGTAGGGATGTATGGATGTTTGTTACTCTTTCACGCCAGAACGGCTGAACGGATCTGGATGAAATTTGGCCCAGAGATAGATTATAGTCTGAAATAACACATAAGCTACTTTTTATCCAGGTCAGGCCCAACCCTGAAGTCCACGCAGACAAAGTCGCGGGCAGAAGCTAGTTATATTATAAAATTAAACTCACCAAAAACACGGAAGTTAAAATATAAATGCTACACGCAAGCTTGACATCCCTCATATTGAATCCGACGATCAGTCTACAAATCGTTCCAAAAATAGTTGAAGCATAAATAAATCTTACACTTATTTCAAATTCAGTTTACGATGAAACGTCGTAAAATACTTTTATCGATATTGAAGTGTGAATTGGTTATTCTTTGCGAGTAAACACGCATTCATTGCGTTTATTTTTCGATTACTATTTTTAGGAAGTACTTTCAATATTTTATTTGCAGATTTTTGTAGATCAAGCGGGGTGATTCGCCTAGTTTTAGGTTCAATTTTATAAGCTGTCGTCTTATTAGAAAAATGATTGATCCTAAGGAAAGCTTATGGATTTGTGTCCTTAGATAAGAAGAGTGGACAGTGTCTAATATTTAATTACTAGCTTACATAACATAACATACCATCACATCACAGTTCGCCGGTATGTTTAGTTCCCATGTAATAGGGGGCGAGCCTATTGCCATTAACCGGGCACAAATCCAGACTCCGAGCTGCTACTGAAAATTTCATAGAAAAACCCAATAACACTTTGCTCGACCTGGGGATCGAACCCAGGACCTCTAGCGTAGCAGTCGCGTTTGGGACCACTAGACTAACGAGGCAGTCACTTACAAGCTACAAGTCAATTACTATCTTAAGCTCACCATTTACTATACCCGACTTCTAGACAGCGCGGCGTATCAAAATAAAGTATGCACTAGATTTTAATTTTGACCTTCAACAATACGATTCCGAAAACCGCAACCAATTTCATGCAGTAGTTTTTGGGTGATACGCCTACAACTATACAGACAGACAAACATTTAAAAAATCGCTTATTTTTGCTTCTGTTGCTCCCATATTCGTTTTTCTTCAATATCTATACTTATAATAAATCTGTAGAGAGGTCAATTCTGTACATGAAATATATTTCCAAAATAACTATCAGCGGGTGATTAGTGATCGATACTGACGCCAAAAATGCAATCAGTAAAATTTTTGTCTGTCTGTCTGTCTGTCTGTATGTTCGTTATAGAAACAAAAACCAATCGACGGATTTCAACGAAACTTGGTACAATTGTTCTTCATACTCCTGGGCAGGTTATAGTATACTTTTTATCACGCTACGATCAATAGGAGCAGAGCAGAATGTTGAGAAAATGAGTGATTCATGAGAAAGGTTTCAAGCTATAAAACATCACGCTACAACCCTTAGGAACGGGGCAACGCAGGTGAAACCGCGGGCAAAGAACTAGGGAACAAAGTAACTATTCCACGCGGACGAAGTCGCTGGCAAAAGCTAGTCTATTATAATTTATTTACCCTAATAATTATTTATTTAGTACACTTATAATTTAATCACCCTAATTTCCAACTATTTGTCTACTTCTTTTGGTTGGGCATTGTTCGTCGCCAATGTGTTTTACGGACACAAATATATGGAAGTTGCCTTATATTAATTCTAGCTGTACTCCGCGATTTCATCCGCTGAAAAATAACAGACGTTCAAACAAACTTTTACTCCCCCTTTTCATCACTTAAGGGGTTGAATTTCCAGAAAATCCTTTCTTATCAGATGCCTACGACATACAGAGAACACACCCTCCAAGTTTCAGGTCTCT
Organism: Acronicta aceris; assembly: GCA_910591435.1. Taxonomy (NCBI): domain Eukaryota; kingdom Metazoa; phylum Arthropoda; class Insecta; order Lepidoptera; family Noctuidae; genus Acronicta; species Acronicta aceris. Next base: position 14,957,317 of record OU342767.1, read on the forward strand.
ACGATCAGCGGTTTAGGCTGTGCGTTGATCCGTCAGTCAGTCATTCAGGACAAAGCATTTTATATACATAAACATACCATCACGCCTGTATTCCCCGAAGGGTTAGGCAGAGGCGTACTAACGTACACCCACAGTTCGCCGGTATGTTTAAGTCCCGTGTAATAGGGGGCGAGCCTATTGCCATTAACCGGGCACAAATCCAGACTCCGAGCTGCTAATGAGAATTTCATAGAAAAACCCAATAACACTTTGCTCGACCTGGGGATCGAACCCAGGACCTCGTAGTGTAGCAGTCTCACTTGGGACCACTAGACTAATGAGGCAGCATTTTATATGTATAGATAATTATTTAATTATTCATTTTAGCGCCATTCTAGATCTACGTAAGAATTACTTTACTAAAAATCTTAACCAAACAATTAGAGTAAACTATTTTTAAGTAATCTACCTGAAAGTAGGTTAAATTATGATCTATTTTATGTAGGTACCTACCTAGTATTCAGCGCACATTTATGCGCAGGCGCATTGACAGATGATGATAACATGTTACCATAATGTATCGTATTTTTTTACATAGTAAGTTTTTTTTTTTGTGTACCTACTTATTTTATTATTGTAACTTTGAACGCTTTGAATCTTTTTGTATGTACAAACTTGTAAAAAAATATAATAAATAAATAACCGTTAAATTCAAACACAGACCTCAAACTGAAACACTTCAATTATATAATATTTAAAAAAGGAAACACAGTGACATTTCAAATATTGTATGCACAAGCTTCAATTGTTAGTAGTTCATTAGGTCCTGTACTTACACGCCTTCTTGCTACAACGACAGCTACGTTTCTCTTGACCTGAATTCTGATTTGACATGTCCTGGAAATATAGTATCCCCTTCACACTTAACACCATCACGTTTGCATCCCCCGGAGGGTTAGGCAGAAGTGTACCTACTTATGGCATAGATGGATTCGAGCTTATAGCCATTAATCGGGCACGAATCCAAACTCTGAGCTGCTACTGAGAATTTCACAAAAGAAACCCAATAACACTTCGCTCAAACTAGGCTAATAACCTAGTGTTTCTAAGCACTACCCTCTTCATCTCCCTATTTTAAAAATACGTTACATGCTTATGGATCATCTGCCACCTAGGTAGGTGGCAGGGTTTGCCGCACTTGCCTTCACGACCCTAAGATCTAAGACATTCACTGGTATTTAAAATTAAAGATTTGTAAACTTAATGTGAAATATCAATCTTAGATTGACATGTACATATTCGCGTAACCCAATAACTATAAAAATAGTGAAATAGCTTACATCTCTGCAACACACGGAACGGCACAAGTCTCTCCTGTCTACCATCTCCAACAAATGGTAAAACTGTGAACAAGTTTAAAGAACAATTCTTAGTAATATTATAAACGCGAAAATTTGTATGTATGGATGTTTGTTACTCTTTCACGCCAGAACGGCTGAACGGATCTGAATAAAATTTGGCACACAGATAGATAACAACAACTGGAATAACACATAGGATACTATTTATCCAGGTTGGACCCAATCTTGAACTTCACGCAGACAAAGTCAAGGGCAGAAGCTAGTCATTTATATATTTACCTAACACATGCTAAATTATTTAAAAGATTTATTGAATTTTTTTTCTGAAACTTCCTCATTAGCCTAGTGGTCCAGATCGCGACTGCTACGCTAGGGATCTTGGCTTCGATTCCTAGGTCAGGAAAGTGTTATTGGGTTTTCCTATGAAATTCTCAGTAGCTCTGACTTGGAAGTTTGAATTGCCATAACTTTTTTCATACAGCGATTAGAAATGTGCCACCATATAAATTATTAAAGAATATTCAAATAGCTTTTTAATGATACATGTATTATCCTTATTGTTCCGCAGACCAGATTTCATATATTTTTGCGAATTGTCAAAAAAAACTTCAAGGGTTACGCAGAGGTGAACTAATGTACCACTCCACAGTTTACCGGTATATTTAGGTCCCATATAATAGGGGGCCACAAATCCCAAACTTCGAGCAGCTACTGAGAAAAAAAATCATAGAAAAACCTGCTAAATAATACTGCTCGACCTGAGAACCAACCCAAGACTTCTAGCGTAGCAGACACGCTTAGGACCACTACGCTAATGAGACAGTTCATAATAATTTACATATAATCATCTGTATCGCCAATTCATATTAAGCTATGTTTAGAAGGGTACATAATTTATCGTATTTTATTAATAACATAAAATATTAAATTTAAAAAAACCCGCAGCATCATGTCATGGTTATCATGTTCTTGCAATATCACTGAAGTATCAGGATACCAACCACCAGCTGATAATCTTCAAACGGCTGGCTAGATTTTCTTAAATTATAGCTAAGAACACTCTCGATCAAGTCACCTTTCGAACAAAAAAAAAACTGATCTTTTTGCATTTTCCATGCTAACATTATGAAGTTATTTTTTAGTGAAGGGAAAATTCAATCACGGGCAGGATTCGAACCTGCGCCTTCTGGTTCGATGGGACCGTCGGGTGGGACTCGCGGTAGCTTAGAGATCAGAACGTCTGGACGATTAAGATGGAGCGCTTTAATTTTTCCTTCACTAAAAAATAACTAAAAATTCGGTCATTAAATCTAAAATCAAAATCGGTCTATTCGTTTGGGCGCTACGATGCAACAGACAGACACACATATACACACCCCACTTTTTACGTCAGAGGTTAAAAAGCCTAGAGATACATACATGCAACTTAGCTTCGTACATGAGGTCCAGAATAACACACACAAACGTTTCAACAGTCTCCGTCGTTGCGCGCAGTGTACTGTGGATAAGAGCTAGATATAGTTCCGGTAAAAGAATGGATGGCAAACGTATTGAAAGAGATCTAATTCAATTTAAAATTATGCTAAAATATTAATGAAAATACGCAAACATATTAAATTTAATAAATATAGTTCGTTCGTCCCGGGATATACACCTTGGAACCACTATCATCGCATACTGTACTGTTCCAGAGGAACTTTATACCTCGTACAATCAGGCTGTGGAAAGAGCTACCTGCGGAGGTTTTCCCAAAAGACTACAGCATGTCCTTCAAAAAAGGAGTGAAAGGGTTTTTACAGGGTCTCTGGTGTTGCAAAAGTTCATAGACTACGGTAACTGCTTACCATCAGACGAGCCATAAGCTTGTTTGCCACCTCAGAGGTATAACAAATATATTTGATGATAAACAGGTGGCTCAGTGGCCTCTTTGATGAATCGGTGCATGATTCGCTTACACACGGCTACACATAATGCTACCTACCTAGCCACAATAGCGGGCACTAACTCTCAGTAAATCCAAGTAAATCCCAGTACCCCTCTTCAGGTCATGGCCGTTTTGGTTGCGTTTTAAAACTACGCGTACTGGTCCCTTATACAATGAGAGGTTAGATTAAACTGGAAATATACAGGGTTAAATTTCCAAGACCGGCCAAATTAAGACACTAAGGTCAAACCCAAAGTGCATTTTAAATATTATTGTCAAATTAACACAATAATTATATTATAAAAACACTCATTTGAAAATGTCTGAAATTATCCTTACTCTTTTCGTAAAAAGAATTTAGTTCATAAATATTGCAGATTTGTGGTCGTGTGCGTACGCTGTCAAACTTATTTAATAATTGAACTGAATTGTTTAACTATATCCACGCGTTCTGTAATTTAGAGGCGGACACGAATAAAATCATGTTTTTTTTTTCTTTTTTTTTTCGTAGATTGAAAATATTATCGATTCTTAACAGCCTCTGTAAATTTGCTGGTCATTGAAAAATAACCCTGTATAGCATAAAGTTTAGCCAAATAGCGTAATAATTAATCAAAAGCGGCTTTATTAGCCCCCCAGACTATTAAAGCCCGTGAACTGTATACATTAATCATATTCAGACATTGACAAGTACTTTTTGCAATACCGTGATTAAGTATCTATATGATAATAATATTAAATAAATAAATTATTTATTTCATCTTTTAGAAATATTTACATATTGTGCCAAAAAGAAAAATCCTTACATAAATCCAAATAATGCTTAATATAAATCTAAAAGTAATCTTAGGATATACATAATGTAAAGGCACAATGCATTACAAACTTTAGTCAATACTTGCCTGAAACACTCAGTTCAGGCAAGCTATAAACAGCTTGCCTGACTAGGTTAAACCTGTGTGTAAACCTGTTAATGTAATAATAATAAAAAAGATAAAACTTGAGAGGTGTCAAGGGACACCCGGATGGAACTAATCATAATCATCATAATCATAATCATAATCATAATCATAATCATAATCATAATCATAATCATAATCATAATCATAATCATAATCATAATCATAATCATAATCATAATCATAATCATAATCATAATCATAATCATAATCATAATCATAATCATAATCATAATCATAATCATAATCATAATCATAATCATAATCATAATCATAATCATAATCATAATCATAATCATAATCATAATCATAATCATAATCATAATCATAATCATAATCCTAATCCTAATCCTAATCCTAATCCTAATAAATCCTAATACAAAAATGGTGGTTAGTTGGGGTCATCTGCTACCCACTGGGCCCAAATTATTTAACCTTGGCCGCACCGTTTTTTTTTTACTTTTTTTTAATTTCACAGAAAATTATCAGGTTTTTATCAATTTAAAGTCAAAGTTATGCCTCTATGTAATTTTTTTACATCTTTTTGTACCTTTAAAAAAACTGGTAATTTTCTGTGAAATTAAAAAAAGTAAAAAAAAACGGTGCTAAGGCTAACGGTCAACGGCCTAACGGCTAAGTGGGTAGCAGATGACCCCAACTAACCACCATTTTCGTATGTTCAACGTTCTACCAAACACCCTGTATACTCAAAATTAATGCTGCGTATGACACTATCCAGGTTTGTCCTATTGACTTTAGAAAAGCTGCGCATGCATTTTCCGGGTATAGATAATTGCAATGTTAGTAAAATAGTCTGATGATCGGTAAGTGCAAAGTTAGTAATTAAGGTTATGACTGGTAAATGCGTTCTTGTAATAAAATGATTTAATCATGAACCACTTTGATGGGTAGGGTGGTTATGAGCGGGTAAAATTCCTTGAAATTAACAAATATTCAAATAGTTATGCGCATATATATCAGTTATCCCAGAAGCAATGTTGATGTTGGTATCGCCCATTAGGATTATATTTTTAAAAGACGATATACTTACTTTCGCGTTACCTTGTACAATTCACACAAGCAGCACATAGCCACACTGTTCTCCTTCGATGTGTTAACTGTTCCTTTAGCACAAGAGGTTGACTCGCAATGGAAATTGAAACTTCCTAAAGGTATATACTGTAAAAGTAAAAATGATTGGCAAATGTCATCGACCTTTTCATCCCGTGTGACGACGAGTTAAAATACTGTACCTCGCTACCTTTCAGATATGCATCCCATAAGAGGTGTGAAAATATCTGACTTGCTCGGTGGTAAGACCTTTTGTGGTCCGACTGGCTGGCCCTTACGTCGAAGTCGGTCGTAAAGGACTTTGGTGTGTGTTTCGACTTTTGCTAGTTCCCCTTGATTGCTGCGGATCTGGAAATTTGCAGTCCGTAGGGGCTCTTAAGAGTCGACAACGCAACAGCCACTCCTCTAATGTTGCAGGTGTAGGACGATGACTACTTACCACGAGGTGGCTCGTCACTCGTTTGCCGACATAATCTATAAAAAACCTATATTTCCTCTACGCCTATTTTTGGACAATACCGAATACCAAAACCTAAGGATAAACTTGGTACTGACCTCAAACTGGATTGACTCAGTTTACCACTAAGCGCACGCCATTTTCTGTAGCGGCAATTAGGAATTAGTGTGTGCAGTGATAAATTCAGAATAGGCTTGTGTAGTTCATGTACTAAGTAATAATAGGAATTCATTCCCGACACTGAATAGTACAAACTATTCCTTTTCCTTTTTAGTACATCATTCATTTACTACTTCGTCTATATATTCTTAGTCTCTGGTTTTGTACGAACTACGAACTGTCGCTCGCTAGCACAAGCAAACACGGAACGCGACTGAACGAGCGGGAATGATTATGGATCGACATTTGAACGATTGTACTAGTACGGAGTGCTCCGTTCAATGTTCGAGCAAGAACAAGCCTAATTCAGAGATTCCTCTAAATTAATCCATATTTTCTAATATGAATCATATAATAATAATTCATCGAAGACTCATTTTAGGTGACCTCCAGGCCATGGGGAACGCTGGATAACCTATTCTTGATAAACCATAAAAATTACAACTCACCAGCATAAATGTAGTTACTGCGAGGAGTAATAAAGATTTTGTTATGCATTCCACTGGACAATGATGCTCTGAAAACAAATTTAATTCGTATCAAGGCTGTAGAGAACTAGGTAATTAAAATTTTGTTGATTAATCTAAAATTAAATAAATAAAATGATTCATCTAGAAAATAAAACCAAGTTGGATTCGCCCATCTGCGTTAATCGATTATCATTATATTCAGATGCATTAGAAGGGCAATTGTTCATCGTTTGCAAGCTTTGCGGTCTTTTAGCTCGTGAATAGCTTGGTATATATTCAAGAGCAAAACCTACATGCAAGTATCAGCTCAGATTTTAGAGTGTCTGACTTCAGTTACTTAGTAGCCATTGTTAAATCTGATTTGGAGAAATTCTCCAATAACTGATAGAACTCGTAACCATCTACAACCTAACTCTCGTCTTCTTGTGTATCAATAGCTTTTTGTTAAGTAATGAAGGTTTCTTTCGATTTCAGGACTGGGCTACCATATTATATTTATATTTCCTCAAAAATTATTAAAATTTACCTCCAAACAATGTTGACTGTCTTATTCTACTTCTTTCCATACCGGGACACGAAAAATGTATTTTCATCATAAAGTACGATCACTGAATGGTTTAGCTCTCATATTTCGGGATGGTCGCTGTCGTCCATACCCGGTACAATTTCACTATAATTTCAACTTTAGTTTATTTATAAATCAAGAAACTACATTTTATAAGTCACATCCGTCATTCGTGTCATCTTGATATTTGTTTAGTTTTTCCAACTGATCAAACTTCTTTGTGATTTCTGATTATCACAGAGATTGAAAGCTTGAAATTTATTATTGAACGAAAATAATAATTACTGCTCCTAGGAACATGCCTCTTCAGGGATCACCTCAGCAGTTCCATGTTAGAATAGAAGACATAATGCGTAGTAGCTATTTTTATATTTAGATCGTTTTCCTTCAACGGTAAAAGTTTGAAAAGAGGTCTCCTTTCGTCTTCTCTTACCTTTCTATCTTTGCATTTAAAAGATTAAGGGCCGACTTTTCCATCGCCAGATAACTCTTTACTGTGTATAATTCCTTAGTTAAAAGTTATTTTTAACTGAGAATTCGTTAGGAACTAACAACAACAACAACAACATCAACAGTCTTTTAACTGAGGAATAAAATTGACTGAAAATATCTTAAAATGATGTAGGGTACATATTCTACTTATGACCCGCCCATACTGATGTATGTTTACTGTAGGTAAGGAAATAATGTGGCCAGGCCACTGTTTTTTTATGAATATTGATTTACTGCTTATTGCGTACGTGTTGAAAAATATTATTATAGTGGTTGTCAGTCCTTATTGATTTTGTGTAAATAAAGGCGTTTTCTATAACCACTTTAGTGAAACGAAAACCAATAGAACCTTTATAGCATAATCGCATCGAACGCACACTCGCCCGCAGCGGCGCAGGAACATATATTTTTGGCAACTACCCTCTAACACTATCATTTAATATTTTGCACACTACGCTAATCTGCTAAGTTAAGTCAGACATTGTATTTTCTCTGTAAGTGAAGTTAGTCTTTAGGGAAAATAATCTTAAAAATGATAATTTTCATTAATATTTAATCCAGCATTTCTTTTATAAACTAAAGTACTACGTTGAAATACACTCGAATGAGGACAGTGCTTTATTTTTTATTTTTTCTGCGTTTTTCTTCAGCGCTTGGACAGCCCCCAACACAAAATTGTCCTTGTTCGGAACATTTTGAACAATTTTCCAAAACACTTGTAGCAGACAAATTCTGGATTTTCTTGCTCTTCTTCTGCTTTTCTTTAGGGCCTTTGGAGGAGGTGGTGGTATCTGGATCTTTAGATTTTTTATTATTTCTACGTTCTTTAGGTTGTGTAGATGATTTTGATCCCGTAGAAGAAATAGAATATCCAGTCTCAGAATCTAATGACATTGGAGGAGAGGTTGAGGGTTTATCAGATTTTTTTGCACATAATTTGATTTTGTTTGCTAGATCAGATAAAGTTTGGGCTAATTCAGTACCATAGTACTTGGTGGCTCCAGACACTGAAGGTTTTGGTGGACTGTCCTCTTTTGATGATTTAAGAGGCTCTGGTTTTTCAGTAATGGTAAAGTTTTCATTCGAATCTAAGTTTGATCTTGAGTTAACAAGCTGTAATGGAAATAATATATTAATTTCTTTATTACGATTAAAGACAACGACCACTTTGAACTCAATGAAACCTCCGAGTATGACATTATTTAGTACATTATATATTTTTATAACCCTTCTGTCTTCTGTATGTTTGACTACAGTTCTCGTGCACAGCTTCGCCTGTGTACTTAGGTAATTTTCGTTTATAAAATATACTGTGCCCACTATACCTACACCATGGAGATTACATAAGGAAGAAAACAATTGTCAAAAGCGAATGACGGCAGTACATATATTGACGATGTCATCGTTTATTAAATATGTATAAGTGTGTGTTTATATGTAAAACGCATGGTAGTGTGTGCGGTCTTTCATACAAACTTTCACTCCCCTTTTTACCACCTTGCTCGTCTACAGTGTAAAAGGAACCAGCATGCAAACTTTCAGGGATCTAGCTCCTGTAGTTTCGACTGTGCGTTGATACGTCAGTCAGTCAGTACGTCAGTGAGTCAGGTTCTTCTTTTTTATAGAATATATATATATTGATAGATTATCGAACTCAATAAATAAATTCGTGAATTCCAAACATTCACATATTCTAGATAATGAAACAATAAAAAAATACGTACATTATCATTACCTGCGCATGTCTTCTGCAAGATGTGCAACACTCTGCGATCCTAGCCATACGATTATATGCATCATAACACTGCAACAATACACAAACTTAGGTTACTCACCTTCCAAAGATTCGAAATAAAATGGTAGTTAATAACATGCGGCCTGACTTGGAAGAATCCGCCGCCTATCAGATAATAACCCTAGTATGAACATACGTGATTACCATACGCGAGTCTATATGTAAAATGCAAAGCAAAGCTTCGCCCATTGATGAGGTTCAGCGACTGAACGCGATCACTACAATAGTCCAATGATGGCGACAAGGAAGGCGAGTACGCTTTACGAGTACCTGCCTACGAGATATACGGAGATCCCGGTAGCGGAAGTTCTGTGAAGATTTTTCACACCTTAAAAAGGTAGACATTTTCGGAAGTATGCTGATTTCTATATTTAACCTTTTTTACAATCCAACCTTTCGAATAATACATTCGGTACGATCCATTTTGCTATTACTTCTTACTTACTTTGGCAATCCACGCGAATCTCAGAAATACGACAGAATAACATAACATAGATTGCATAATGTTATTCTAATTCGTAAAACTATAAGAAAATTGTGTTACGTGAACACACGGGAATTTTTAACTGGTGAACAGACGATAACCAATCAGATAAACACACAAATATCTAAACAAAAACGCTAAATATCGTTGATTTAGCTTCTCAAATGCTTCTGTTGGATTCATTCCAAATTTTTTGCGAATATTGAATGCTTGTTACAATAGAAATAAACACTACAGAGATTGAATTTTTTAGAATCTCTAAATTCTGTCGAGGTTCGAACGTATTCCTATGATAGGAGATGGTGTTTGCGGCTTTCGATGAGGAATTCCGTACTATAAAATACGGATATTTACGGCATTATAATGAATGCATATGGTATACCTTTTGCCAAGCACAGGACATGTACTGGGATGCTGTATCTGTAGCGTTGTTGTACATTCTCGTCGCAGGCCCACATGCTCTGTGAAAGAAAACAAAAGTTTGTCACTTAATTTATTATCTTAGTCTAGGTCACAGGCCTCTCTGCTGAGGTTATTTTTTTTTTCTAAGAAATCCTCGGGCTTATTCCCGGTAAATGCCAACATGCATTACAAACTTTATGTAGGTATATTATTTTACTTATTTGTATATATTGTTAAATATTTTCATAAAAAACAAGAGAAACATTTAAAAATATAAATAATATTATTATTACATAATTATATTTAAAAAATTCTGTGCGACTATTTCACGTTATCTTTGTAAATTTTTGAAAGCTGAATATATTTTTTGTAGGCTTAAATTTTTTTTTTCTACTCCATAAATTTGGATGGAATGTGATGTTATGAGCTAGGTACTTTATTGCTTCGAAGAGGAAGATAAATAAGTTACTAACTGATTTATTACAAAAACAAATCACATTTTGCTCTGTATTCTATTGTACTCAGTTGATCATAACGATAATTTATTATAGCTCAATACTGGCAGAATACGCGATCAAAATCAATTTCTCATCGATGTATCTGATTAGTAATTTAAATTTTTATTATACCCAACTCCACTTATTAAGCTTAGCGTATGGATGTTTATAAGTAATCCAATTCAATTCAATTCTTTATTCCTCCACGACAACCGATCAGCATAACAGACTTCAATTAATGTAGGGATCATTCAATCCGCCTCAATTTTCATAGATTTAAAGTTTCTATAAATAACAACCAGAATTCTTTGATCTCTTGAAGTAGCTAACCATCTCAATGACAACTGATACATACTCAATAATGTTATCGATCAAGGCACACGCGCAAATTTCGCAGAGACTGGGACTGGATGGACTGAGGGGTGCAAGAACCGTCTGCAGATGACTGAAGTCAAACATATCGTCGGGGGTCCAATTTCAGCATCTGCCCAACTTTTTACCCTCATGGCATATACTTGAATAAACAGTTCACATGTATTTTTGGATGTCAAAAATAGTATAAATAGTTCTCTGCAAAGTTAATCAAGGTTGACCTCTAAAGAAATAAAAGTGATCTCATTATCCCTAATTCTAAGGGAATTCCCCATGGATTTTTTTTCTTTTTCGGGTCGGTTTACCCACCGTTTTAAGCGTTCGTTATCAGTTTGCGGTATCATTGCTTAGATCCTTCTGTCCGTCCCCTAGTCTACGCCTACTTGCTCTGGCAGACACAGAGTTCTGCAATCAACAATCCGCCTGGCTCGCTATCACCTTCACAAGTAAGAACAGCGCCAAACAATTTTAATGTGTTCCTTCCTGTGTATGTGAGAGCTACAGCCAGAAAAGTTATTTACTGTAATTAAAATAATTTATAACACTATACCGCCAGTTTTATTATTAAAGATTTACATTTATTTGGTTCTACCTACAACGCACTACTTACTGCAAAGTAGATCCTCATCTCTTGTATGATTACTTACCCTTAGTTTTAGCTTTAAGAGTCCGGCGGGCCGAATTGCTTTTACAAACGTAATACCGAAATAAGACGTAATTCAAACACAATTTAATAAAATTCTGTTACTATACGGATTCCGATACCGTTAATCTAGGTTCATACTTTACCATTTCATACAAAATACTTTACTGAAAATGATTGTAAGCGAATGCAATTTTTATAACTTTACCAAGTTTGAAAAGATTTTCCGGTCTTTTATTTCCAGTGAAGTAGCAATAGACGAAATGGTACCGTAGGAATCTATATAATGGTATCCAAATCCGAATAAATAACTTAATTTGATAGAATATTGTCTGCATTACGATTTATTTCGGTTTTACGTTTTTGTTGGCAATTCAAGCTCCGCCGGACCCTTGTTTATGTTTTAGCTATAAATTACATAGATGAATCTTATCATGAAAATAAATTATATTCTATTCTAATAATATGTGCTCCATTTTAGAGCCTATGCGAGCTTTTGTGTATAACTGGTTACGCTTTCAAGTAACCATAAAGAAATGAGAGTGATGTTACTTAGAATCAAAATGTTATTCTAATTAATATTACAAGATAATATTGACTAAGTAAGGAAGTGAATGGTGAGATTACGACTGATAGAGATGTTAGGAAGAAAATGAAATACTGTGCCAATGTCAAGTAATTTCGGATAAGAGCAGGAGGCTGATAGTGATTGTAATTACTTGATGATGTTTTCAATAAACTCGCAGGGACAGGATTCGCAAACGCAGTCACTGGCTGTATCTTCCGTCTCCATGAGTGGCACCACTAGACCGCTCAGCCCGCTGAGGCCGTCGTCTTCGACGAAGGTGTTGGGCCGACACCCCATGCGGCAGTTGCCCGTCCATAACTGTAGGATTACTAATGCTATAGCTTTGTACCGCCTATCCTCATGTGTGTGGAAGGCACATCGGTAAACGTGCCGATTTTAACAGCGCGGGAGTTCAGCTCCAAACCGTTTTAGTAATATCATATTCGACACTAGTTTCTTTTATGGGATTGGGAGGGGGGGGGAAACGAGAAGACTGATCGCCTGATGGTAAGCGATTACCACCGCCAGAGGGGTCAAGTGCGTTGCTGGCCTTTTAAAAGGGGATTGGGCCGCCGGTAACCTCCCTCACTCAGCGAAACACAACGTAAGCGTTTTGGATGCTGGTTTTCTGTGAGGTCGTGGTATCTCTCCGGTCGAGCCGGCCCATTCGTGCTAAAGCATGGATTTCCCACGTAAACGTAGTTTAAAAGTAAACTATAATATGAGATGTCTTCATCTAAAGCTTTCTCCCGTGTTGTTTTCTCCTGACAATCTTGTTGATGGTTAAAACGAAGTTGGTGATCGTGGGACTGCCACAGAAGATTAAACATTATAATCTTCCTTTGATAAGTATTTTCAACAAATCCAATAAAATAAAAATATTGCATTTATAATGCAGAAAAAACTTGAAATTCTAATTATAATAGGTTGAAATTTTTACTTACGAAGTTGTATACTATTATAAGTAATATGGTAAAGACAACGTAGCTGGTAACCATTTGGGTGGTTCCAGCTGCCACCTGAAAAAGAAAACTTCATTACACCTGTCGCCCGCACCTTTCCCGATCCCCGTTCTCGTCCTACTCCGCGATCCTGTACCCCGCGGGCAAGGACTTAATTAAGCGGTACGGTTATAGCTAGGGTATTTTCTAGTACTACGATACGATACGAGTATCTTTGAGGCTTTTAGTCTCATCCCTCCCTTCATTCATACAAATACACATAAATCTTATTACATACATGTTCTTGTTTTTTACTAGATCCCTTCCAATCTTCGGTTATTGCATTTTATTTATTTAAAATTTGTATTTCTTTTGGGATATTTAAATTGACTGTCCAGTCCATTTGACTGACAATGTGGATAGACTAAAGACAAGACAGATTGTTCTTTTAAATTGCTTTCAATGAGGTTGAAGTTTAATTAGATTAAAATAAAATATAAGAATGAACCAAGTGGATTTTGATGATAATTTGGTTATTATGATCATATTCTTATCCTTAACCCAATGTGTACCATTGTTTTATAAAGATCAGGACTTTTCAAGGTTAACTAAGACAACTGAATTTTTTTATAATCGAAAGCTAGATAAGTTTTAATTATCAATGTTTGACTAACTTTCAATAATTTTGAATGCAACTATCTTTTATTTTACCGTCTGATGGTAAGCGGAGGCAATCTAGAGAACCCTATCAATAGCAGTGTTATCACTCGGTCTTTTTCATCCCTCACTCGTTAAGTCTCACTCACTTCACTGAGTATATTGCCATTTAAACCGGAACACTAATATCAGCATATTACTACTTAGTGGCCGAATATTTTAACAATACGGTGGTGCAGCCAAGGATTTCTGCCACCACAATAAATGCAAGTTTAATGCATTGTTTCAGAAACTGAAGGTCTGAGCAGCGGATGCGAAGCAAGCGGCGTAAGGGAAGAAATAGCGAGGGACTACGCTGTGTTACAGTCTCGACTGAGGAGAGAGTTCTCCGACCGACGAGGGAAATTGTACGCAGGTAAGTCATTCAGGGTCCTGCAGAAACTTTTTTGGAAATGAAAATCCAATTCAACCATAGTGTTTTTCCAAAACTGATTATCAGGTACCAAAACTAACTTTCAAACTAAACAAAATTTCTGGACTAACTATGTTTGGAAGAACGGAGGAGGAAGTCTATGTTTTGTCAGATAAAAAAGAAACATTCAAAATAAGTTTAGGGCGAATAGGCACGCGTACGAAAAAATAACTGCTATTTTCGCCTTTTTGTGCCAAAAAAGCTTATTTAAAGGGTTAACTGCGAAAGAGAGAGGTGCTATATAGGTAGAATCTCTTTTTCGAGCGTAGCACTATATGGTGTAAAAGGAATGGCACAATTTTTTTTTTATGGGATAGGAGGGCGAACGAGCTGACGGATCGCCTGATGGTAAGCGATAAACGCCGCCCATGGACACCCGCAACACCAGAGGAGTCACGAGTGCGTTGCCGACCTTTTAAAAGGGGATTGGGCTTCCGATAACCTCACTCACTCGGTGAAACACAACGTAAGCGTTGTTTAACGGCGGATTTCTGTGGGGCCATGGTATCACTCCGTTCGAGCCGGCCCATTCGTGCCGAAGCATGGCTCTCCCACGTAAAAAGGTAATTTATTGGCAATTGTTTCATAATATACAATTTTATTGGTACGTGTTATAAGAAAATAACAGGTCCTAAGAGGATAAGTCTTGAAAATATAAATTTTAACTAACCCATCTTCAATTTGGCACGTATTGAAAATACAAAAATAAATCGTAACCAGAAGCAACCATCATTAATCAAGAAATCATTATAACGAGATTTTCATAGCAATATACATCTCATTCTCAGCGACTCGCCCAGTGGCAACCGAGGAGCAGTTGTCGGCAGACTTCCGCAAGAAGCTGGCGGAGTGGCAGCTCAAGAAGGGCGTCAAGCAACCGCTGCCAGTGCCCGCCAGGCAGGACCTCAGCGAAGACTTCCTGAGAAGATGGGGTGAGATAACACTATAATAAAACCTCATCCTGATAACTAAATCCCAGCAATGAGATAGCCCAAAATCTCTTACACTGGCGCCCAATATGTGTCAGGGTTTAAAACAAAGATGGATGTAAGTTTTTTTTTTTCATTTGATACTGCTGTCCCAATACTTAGCAATAATGCTTAATTTAAAAAAAACTAACTGGTTTATTTATTTCAGATGAATGGAAACGTATGAAGGAGACAAATTCGGTCCCAGCGTGGGAAGAAGCTGCGAAACCTGATGAGGTTCTAGTCCAGACTTCCACTGGACTCTTCAAATTCCAAGGTATCCAACTAAGATTCCATATACCTTCCGATCTCTCTTTTCATCTATAAAATTATAAACTATCATTAGTAAACAATTGTACCCTGTGCTCTTTGCAATAAACAATAGTTTAGGGTACCCTTCTTAACACTTTTAAACATAAAAGAAAGTACATACACTGAATCATCAGTTGCTGTGACAATTACTAACAATGGAATGGTATAGCATGTGTCTCAGAACTCCACATTATACCTAGGTTCAACATGTGCCAATTATTTCACTGACACTGGTTTTCGACTAAATCCTTGGTTTCCTGAAGATGCAAAATTTTAGTTTTATAATAGAAATAATATCAACATTATACTTTTACACTTACAGTCATACGCATATAGTAAATAATGACTAATGTGCACTTTTATATTTTAGGTATATCTCGCTCCTTCACCAGAAAGCTCCATGAATGGGAAAAGTCTCGTGGAATCGCTCCTGAAGCCTCTACATCAGCTCTCCTTCGCGCAGCTCGAGCTCGCAATAGCAAGATTCCCCAGTCTCCCCTCACGAGGACCCAGTCTGATGGCAGCGTAGCTCCTTCAGCGGCAGGGTCTGGTAGACTCCACGCTTCAAGTCTTAGTGTCAATGACGCTGACGATTTCGATTCGGAGTACGAGAGGGAGGAGCATTCTGTAAGTAACATCTACTTACATTATTAAACCCCTAACGCTGAATGACGGACTAAAGACAGCTATAGCTTTTAGGAAATTTCCAGTACGTAATGAAATTTATATGTATTTTGAAATACGAGATACTTAACCTATATCGAATATTTACAATAATCATTTTTTATGCAGCTCGACGGCGTCGATGACTGCGATGGTCCGCAAACACGTGGGGCAGTCCTAGTGGAGGTCGAAGATGAAGAGATTTGTACAGCAGCTCCTTTGTTCGCCGTGTCTCCTCGCCATACTCCTCAGAAGCCAGTGTACACGTATGGACAGGCTGAGGCTAGGTTGCTATGCGAAACCAGTTCCGCAGTTACGGGGAGAGCAGTGCTGCAGCCTAATGGAGCTGGTGAGATCATATTATTTTAGATTTATGCTAAAGTATCTAATAAATTTAAAAGATATCATTATAAAAAAACATCAATTATTTTCCGCAGTTATCTTGTCAGATGCACGCAGCGTTAGATCAAAAGAGTCATCTGGTGCACGACCAAAGATTCGTGAACAGGTAACACTCACATTCTTCGCAGCTTAAGGAATTCTGTTTAAATCCTTATAAGTAAATAATATTACAGAACAAACACACAGAGAAGAACAGAAGAAAGATCATCAGGCAGCCGAGCATAGAAGAAGATGCCATGTTCATCAGAAAGACCATAGAAGAAATAGAAAGAGGAAGTTCTAGCCGCTTTAGAGATAGAGAAGCTACTGATAATGAAAGTCGCCATAGAAGTCCAGATAGAAATACCCCAGTTATACCAGAAAGAGAAATAGAAAGAGATTATAGCCCAAAAATTAATAAACAAAGCGAAAAGGACAGAACTGCTGATAAAGATAGGGATAGTTTTGAAGAATCGAAAGAAGATAGTAAGCGTAAAGATTTAGAGAAAAGTAATGGCAAAAAGAAATCGAAATCCAGAGCCAGGTTAGAAAGAGAGCAGTCGAAGCCTTCTGAGAGTGATACGGAACCGGAAGTAGATACAGTTACAGTGGAGATACCAAGGAGGAGAAAGAGACCGAGACGTGCATCGGAGAAGCCGAGAACACCACCAACTTCATTGCATTCAGACTCAGAAGGAGAAGTAAGTTATTCCATCAACAGTTTATTTGGAAATATTTAGAACAGCTCATTCAACTTTTTTTAAGTACTAATACTAAAATTTTCTCCTATGTATGTGTGTTACACATACACACACACACACACACGTACAAAACCTTACATATTATCTTTTGCTATTGTAACAATGTTTGCGATGCGTATAGTTCCGTTGGTTCCTGTGCATCTTGGGCCTGGAAATATGTAATACAGGTTCTCTCCTAGTTCGAACTCATGTCCCCTGCAAAGAATAACAATGTATATTGTACTCATATTATAATATTACTGTAAGCTTTGTGAGGTGAAATTAAAAAAATATTTATTTATTTATGTTATGAATATACCTATGTACAAACAGAGTCACATATACATAATAATTATATTCTATCACCCAGAACAAGAACAAGTACCCATAGGTCATAAAATTATTTGATTAGATCAAACCTACATCTCTTCAGCCATTACGCCAAACATATAAAAAATTATAAAATTATCACATTCAATCATTTTAAATAACTGGAATGAATTAATGTTCAGTCAATTAAGAGTCTGTTTTAGCTCTGGGATTGAAACCAGAGGTGAACTTTCCAGAACTTTGCCGTAGTCGGCAAAATTTCGGAAATTCGGTCCAGATGTAGAGGTCCAAGCCTGCCATAATTTGTATGCTGCAAAATCAGCATAAACGACCATTCTACTAATCGTAGGACGATTAGTAGAATGGTCGTTTATGCTGAGTGGCCGAGACTGCTAGTCCGCTCGACTATAGTCGTTAGTAGTATAGTAGTTAGCCGACTATAGTCAGCTTGGTTAATTAATTCAAAGATATTAAGACATTGTAATTTTCAGATATTCGTCCTCAAACTAAAAGCACCAGAACAGCGCGACCACTCCCCAGAAGTCATAGTCAAAACTACCCGCAAAATATTTTCACCAGTAGTCCGCAGCGGTGAGTCAATACCTAGAGCCGTTATTCCAGTCAATGTCGAAGACCTTGCTGAAGTCAGACCTTCTGAACATTGTCACCGGAACGAGGGAAAAAGGAAAGAAACTAAGTCTGAAATTGGAAAGCAAGAAAAAAGTACTAGGTCCAAAAGTTCTGGTGACCTCCAAGAGGCTGAGGAATTGAAGAAGAGAACTAGACCTCCACTGCCTTCTTCTCCTTCATCGCAGAGAAAACCACAGCCTCCGAAAGAAACTGCGCCATCTATCCGGATAATGATACAGCGTTACAATAAGAAGATCAATGAAGAAGGTAAGATTATTTCTTCATATTGATGAAAAAATTATCAAAGTTTCATTCGATAATTCCCTTTTGTATAAAATAATCATAGTGCCAACTGCCTCAATGGACCTGTAACCGTAAGGGCTGCTTTTACGTGAAATCTAAAAATAATAAACTGCATGGGAAAACACTAGTCCACTTCTCCCTAACCTTTTGGGGAATACAAACGTGTTGGTATATTATTTTATGTTAATTACAGGTCACACATCAGGCGCCAGCAGTGGAGCTTCATCACCAGCATGGCGGTCTCCGTCTACTGAACGCCGTAGACCTCCCGACATGCCTGTTGGTGTTAATATCAGGTAAAACTCACCAGACAGATCAACAAAGTAGCGGTCTTCACTCTCGACAAAATCTTTTAGTGAGTCTTCTGTAAAACCTAAAAAGAGTAAGATCGTAAAATGATAAGATAAAAGTAACAGCTATAATAAAAAAAAAACTTTTTTTTCTTGTCACAATATAACGTGCGTATATTGGGGACGACTGATTCCTAAGCTATGCTTAGGATCTATATTTTAGGACACTAGGTCTCCGTCCTTCAGGATTTTGGTTTGTTTTTCAGAAATAACCCATTCCTTGAAAGGGAAGTCCAGAAATCAGCAAGTGCTTGTCAGCTCTCACGACGTGAAGCTACATCAGCAGAAAAACGTCTCATACCAGCACCTACAACTGGTCTTGAAGGTGTTCTGAAATCTCACAGCGCAAACGCCTTACACCCTGAACAAACAGCGGGAGCCCCAACGACGAAGATTGAAGATAGTCAAGAGACGATAATACCAACTGCTAGCACTGACACTATAGTACCAGACCTGACCAGGAATCTTCCAGAAACTTCTCAAACCTCGGAATCGCTTCCTGCATTGAGACACGTGTCGGATGTTACGGTGCCAACATTTAGCAGTTATATGTCAAATCCAGGGATTTTCGGGAGGTCCATTTCTGCTGTAGAAACTCCAACGACCTTTGTGGAACATGATGCTGCAGTAGCCACGTTATCGGAGAGGGCGGCGAAGCTTCGCGCAGCTAGAGAAAAGTTCCTGTCTTCGACTGTGCCTATGCGCAGGGAGGGTACCAGTTCTGCTAGCGACTTGAGGCCTGGAGACAGGTGAGCATATCAATATGCCTTTATAGTTACACACGTCAGTTGGACACCTGTATTCATTAGTAGAAATGTAATTCATTCAGGACTTGGTTTACTAGATTTTCTTACACACAATTTTAGTACATGCATGCAAACTTTTAACTTCCAATCCCAACATGAAAGCTGTAACTATTTTGCAACTGAGCCTTCGGTAAAATAGGACGTACGAAAGGGATTAAGGTAGGCATAGGATCAATATATATTGACGCAGAGTCGCTTTGATTCGCATTGATACGCTTGAGTTGTGCACACTCTAATCAGGATTGTCTGCTCGCATTCGGTCGAATACGCGCATTTTTTTTCATTTCGATAGTAATGTATTCATTACGTTGTGGAAATAGGGGTCAATATGCTTTGTATTTTTTTAGATTGTCGCTTCAATTGGCGTCTACTCTGTGTCAGTGTCTACGCACCGATGTCAATTTTCTTCCAAACCACAGTAGGACCCCTACAGTCAGTGTGCTTTAACAAACATTGGTGGTTGGTTTTTTGTAGAACTGTATTTTTAAATTTCATAGTCGGAATTTGTAAATTTTGAGTTAATACCCTCTTCATAAATTGTTTACTGTACAAATAACAAACTTATAATACTTATATATATACTTTATGATTATAGGTCTAGTAGAATAAGCTGTGAGAGTGACGTAGCGGAGTCTCAAGGATCCAGCACCCAAGAATCCGCAGCGTTGGGTAGGAGTGCCTCCACTGGTATGGTCAACGTAGACAGAGAGGCTTGGCAGAGAGTGGCTGAAGGTAAGGAATTGTAACAAAGTAGGTCCCTAACTCTTTAATCTTTTTTTTATTTATAACATAACTAACATACCATCACGCCTGTATTCCTCGAAGGAGTAAGCAGAGGTGTACTAATGTACACCCACAGTTCGACGGTATGT
The DNA here is from genome assembly GCA_910591435.1 of Acronicta aceris. Taxonomy (NCBI): domain Eukaryota; kingdom Metazoa; phylum Arthropoda; class Insecta; order Lepidoptera; family Noctuidae; genus Acronicta; species Acronicta aceris. Next base: position 14,977,940 of record OU342767.1, read on the forward strand.
TTAGATCCCATGTAATATGGGGCGAGCCTATTGCCATTAACCAAATACAATTACTATTGATAATTTCATAGAAAATCTCAATAATGAATTTAGCAATAAAGGTAAAACTGATCCCATTAACTAAAAGTAAATCTATTGATATATTTATTTTTTCTAACCAGGATCTCGTCGGGAAGGTCGTTCCCGCTCCCGCTTCAGCTTGGCGCGGCTGGCCGCCAAGCTGAGGCGACGGGACGAGGGCGGTGCGGTGTCCCGCCTCTGCCGCCAGAGTCTGCTCGTCCAACTCATCAATAAACATTGAATATAAACTGTACGCATTGTAGCTGATGTTTCATTTAAGAACTCGTTGTCCCGATGTATGATACTGCTAATTATGTCGATAGAGGCAATACAACATACATACCATCACGCCTGTACTTCCCGAGGGTTTAGGCAGAGATGTACACCCGCAGTTGTTCAGTTCAGTTCAATAGGGGCAGAGTCTTTTGTCATTATCCGATCATGAATCCAAACAGAGAATTTCATAGAAAAACCCCATAGGTCAGGGGTTCCCAAAGTGATCGCCGAAGTGAACCCCTGCTATATATAGGTAACACTGCTCGATCTGCACTGAGAATTGAACTCAGAACCTGTAGCATTGCAGTGGCGTTTACATAACATAACATAATCAACCCATTACATTGTTCCACTGCTGGGTACGGGTCTTCTCTCAGAATGAGAGGGATTAGGCTATAGTCCCGACGCTAGCCTAATGCGGGTTGGCAGACTTCACACACCGAATGTATCTCAGGCATGCAGATTTCCTCACGATGTTTTCCTTCACCGTTTAAGCGCGTAATAAATAACTATTAATACGCACATGACTTCGAAAAGTCAGAGGTGCGTGCCTTGGGTTCGAACTCGAGAGCTTTGATTTGGCAATCCTATGGTCATATCACTAGGTTATCACTGCTTACAGTGGTGCTTACGATCACTATATTAATGATGCCGTCTTGTATAATATCTACATTGATATTTGCGACTATTACTGCTTCTTTTTTTTTAAAACGTTGCCCCACACTAGGATTTTCTCTTGTATCTTGAGGGCGTTTACAAACACAAACACCCAGACCCGGAACAACTACCTGTAGATCATACAAATATTTGCTCAGTGTGGGGATCGAACCAACACGTTGCGCAGAAGCCGATCGCTCAGCCGCTACGCCAAACGTGTCGTGGTTTTGTATTCTTGTTCTAGGGAGGGTAGATCAGGTAATAAATAAAACAATAAAAACCATACTTTATTTTCAAATTTAATATCGTTTCGTACAATACCGTGTTAACAGTCCGATATCCGCATTCAATAGGGCGGTAACAATAATTACCATATCAAAAGATGGATGCTGGAACTTATAGCATTTATTATAAAAAACACTACACTTCAGTTATTTATTAGTAATAATAAGACTCAAAAGAACACTTATAAACAATATTAATGGGTAATTTGGTTGAGGTAGATTCAGTTATTTTTTTATAACTAACTTTTTTATTTGTGGGCACATGATTTAGGCAGAACCCGCGAGTTTTACGTTCTTTTTTTAAAGAACTGTCATTTTATTTAGCAGAGTGGCAGTTATATTCGCCATAGCCTCTGATTTTTTTATTTCATTGTTTTTTTTGACGCGATTATGTTTTTATGACCCGGAGATATTTTTTTTTCAATTAGGTACATTCAACAAATTCCTTTTATGTAGGTACAAGATTCTATAATTAATATTAATTTTAAAACCAAAAAATATACAATAATTTTATCATGTCACCACAATACATTTTGAATAATTTTATTCCTTAATTTAAAGTTATTTTTTTACGAAAATTTGGGATATTTTAATATTAGCACAAATAAATTAGAATTACTACATTAATCTAGATTTGGAATAGAACCAAAGAAAGAACATTTAATTTTAGATATCCCAAAATACAGCAAAACTTAAGTAGGTAGGTATTATTTAGGATATTAAACTATCCCAATTTATCGGTTTATTACAAAATATTTGACTTAAAAGCACGGCTTGTGGCTATCATCAATAGGTACCTTACATCGAAATTGAGCCACCACAATGGTCTTTACTTTTTAAAATTTGTATAATATTAATATACAACAACGCCTTAAATTTATCGTCTGCAGAAATAGTATTGGTGCTTTGCAACGAATTTTGTAGAATTTATTATGACTACCTCTGCCTTGCCAATAAATAAGTACGATAATTTTACGCTTTTTTATTTAACTGAAATATTATAGGTTTTTTTTAATATTACTTTTAAACCAGTGTAAGTTTAAAGTACCTAGGAAATTAAATAAAATTTTAGATGCTTGAAATAATGTACGCAACAACAAATTTGTTAAAAAAAAAGAATAATAATAATGAATATGTATGCTCTGGTCTTTTCTTTAGCGCACATTCTCAAATGGGCGGCAGAGAAGACATAGAACAATAATATTTAGAAGTTGTCATATTTATTTCAGCATAGCAACACCGTTTCCACCAGAGTTTCTCGCAGAAAACGCTGCAACAGCGAGGAGTTGGTGAAAAAATCCAATAATTTAAACAAGTTGACAATTACAACAGCTTTTATATCATATAAAGCAATAAAAACACTTGCTTATTAGCAAGTATCACTTTAAGTAGATATTGTAGAATGAAATCAACCTATCAATTCTTTATCAAAATCTATCGTTTTTGAAAATATTTAATTATGCAGGCAGAAGTGATCATTATAAAGGATTTTATAGAAAAAAAAAAATCAAGGCATCACTTTTGAAAATGCTTAGAAGAAAATGTAAAAAAGCCAAAACAATTGAAGAAATTTACTACAGAGGTTTTGGTCCCCTGACACCGACATTAAAATAGCAGAAAGTCTAAAATTAAAGTAGATAAAAAAAAAATTCGTCGCAAAGATAACCGATAACTTACAGTAAATGTTAAAATTATGGAACAAATTAAAACAAGCTAAACTCACAATAGAACTTAAACCAACACAATATGTTAGATCTCAAACTATGTTAAAAGTTATAAAATTTGGACGCGTTTCACTAAGTACCTACATGACGTCACTGAGTCTTAGTAAAATTATTTTGCTTTTAATTTCGTCATTTCGCAATTAAAACATTTTTATCTTTTTAGGCAAAAAATCAAGCTTTAATTTTTCGGGTAATAAGATTTCGATTTGAATTTTTATTTGAAAAAATTAAGTTATATTATAAAAATTCAATATTTAAGGGTACCAGTGTATGTTGCGTTAATTTATTTGTAAAGAGATTTATATATCCAACATAATATGTACGTTATTATTTAAACAACAAATATAACTATTCTATTGCTTTCCAGTTTCAGTTGTATCACTTAATTTTTTCGAATCTGCAACATTTGCTTCTATGCAGGTTGACAAGGCTTTGTATTCAGTATCCTACGTCTGAATTTCTTTAACTTATACTAAATACACTACGTATGCAGAAAATGTGCCAATAGTTGAGATAGTGTGATATTACTTTGCAGATGTGCGCACTTGCCCGATTCAAAAATGAACTTACGCAATTAATCGATCTTCGTTGAACATTGGAATCATAAAATATTGTTTACAATTAATTTTATACTGAGTAAGACAATAGTATAATAACTATACAAGCAAAAAAGTCTTACTGTATTGTAACAACAAGGCTAACTAATAACATTATTGCTTATATTGAATTCTATTATTAATATTTTGTAACAAATTGGTCAGCTAGATAAATGTAATCCGCAATGTTACTTAGTAAATATAACGTTAAGTTTGTATAAAGATAAATAAAATAATTATACAAAAAAAAAACAAGAAAATTTACAACATAAAATCTGTTTGGTAAGTGTGAAACTATTGCAGTCAATAAGGAATGTGCGATAATGGATGTATGTATTGAGTAAATAATTATAGTGGAATGGTATACCCGTTATAGTGTAACAAATATGTATATATGGATGTGAAAAAATATCTTTCAGTTACATGATGCCCATCGGATGCCCAATTAAAGTCACAATCAACAATTTATTGAGTCTAAGTATACAAAAAGGTCATATATATTTTAGTTGGTACTTAGTACCCATTTTAGACGCAGCCATCTCGCAGTTATAACTCGGCTGGTGATGACAATGCGACCAATTTTTATGCTCAAGTATCCCGATTACGCGGGAAAAGTCTCACTAACCATTACTTCTGTGGTTATAAAATATCATGTGAAAGTAACACTTTTAATATACTGATACTGTAATAAAATATAACTTTGTAAACAAAATATTACAAATGTATTGATTTTTTTCTGAGATTTTAATATCTAACATAATAATCCTATCTAACATGAAATAAATGAGATGTATAAAGTGGATATTAAGGGAGCAATATCAACATCTAACATAATAATCGCAAACTGTTACACTTTTCAACAAGCGTTTAAAAACTGTAAGGAGAGTATTTTATAACATTTTACCTATTTACTCAGTATTTATTCAAAGTATAGGAGCACCACAAAAAGAATAAAGGTCATCTTTGGATCATCAATGAATTCTTATGTTCATAATATAGTACATGATTCTACCAATTGAGTTGAACTCTGCTATATTTTTTATTTGTGCTATACTCGGAGTATCTCTGAAGAATAAAATCTGCAAAGAGATTATCGACAGAGAACCAAGGCAACCGACATAGCCCACTGAATTAGCAAGCTGAAGTGGCAGTGGGCTGGCCAAATCTGTCGAAGAACCGACAACCGTGGAGACCGCGACGCGGCAAACGTGGTGTAGGGTGCGAGATAGAGTGGTGATTTGAGAAAGGTTTCTGACTGAAGCTGGATGCGATTCGTCGAGGACAAAACCAAATTGCGCACATTGGGGGAGGCCTACGTCCAGCAGTGGACTAGTATAGGCTGCTGATGGGGATTGCCATATTTTAATAAAGAGAGATTTTATTTTCAAGAGTTGGTTTTATGTTAGCGACTTCATCTCCTGGGCATCATGTACATGGAAATTAGTCAGATTGGGGATGGTTGGATGAAAAACCTTGTTGTTTTATGACATGAAACTGTGCAAATGTTTTTAATAATGATAAAATGATTTCTATCTCTTACTTATGAAGAGATAAAGATTCATTTTTTTAATATGTCTAAAGATAATGCAGGTTTTATGAATGATGAGAGATTCACACGTAGCTAAAATGATTAAAAACTGTAAAAACGAGATAGAAAACATCAAAAGTATTGTTACTACATCAAAAATATTTTTTGTTATCATTTCGTTAAGTGGTCACACTAACCATCCCCATTTTACAGTTTACAATTAACATATTGCGAAATGAGATTCAAAATTATCATCAGAGGCACAACATCAGGCTTTTAATTCTTATTTTCTTATTTTTTCACTCCAAGGACGGACAAGCCAATGCTAGAACTTTAAAAAACTGTTAATAAACAACAATAAAATGAATACTAGCATATGGGAACAACTAATGTAAGTTAACCTTAATTCTATTTAACTTATTAATGGTCCATTTAATGGTAAAAAAAAATTCATTTTTTTTTCTATAGATTTTTTTATGAAGTCTATAAAAACATTTTTATGTTTATTAAATGATTTTATTAATTAGATAAGAGTCATATTTTTAGAAAAAAAATCTAATAGTTCGTATTGATTTGTGTCATATTATTAATTTCCTGAGCATATTTTTACCAATAAATAGACCAAGAGTCCATATATCCAACATATTTATAAATTCATGCACTACTGTTTTATAAATAAGTTACAAAAAACATTGTACATCATTCAGGTATCTGTTATTGCTTCGACGATCAAATGTTTTGGTTTCTCAATACAATAATAGAAATAATAATAATAATAAATCCAACAGTTTTCAGTTATACAGATAAAGTGGTTATTTTCTTAACACAACCACGAGTGAACTTGAAACTCCATAATGATTGAAAAAAATATAACATAAAAAATAAGTTACATTCAATTTTTTAACTAGATGGTAATCCTATGGTAGAAATCAATAATTCCTAATATAAATCTACGGTATTTTTTGAACATTTAATATTAAACCTATTTCTTTAAGTTGTATAAAATCAAATGCATTATATTACTTTCATTTAAGTGTAGCAAATATTATTATCTGTCATATTTTTTACTCTATAATTCTTAAAAATGCAACGCTTAACTGCTTACAAAAATTGTTATTCATCATAAAATTTATTTTTCACGAAACAGTTGTATCTTTATTAATATCCGATTTCAAGAAAAATATGTTTGGTGTTATAGTTATAGAACTCGTATTTATTATTATTTAATATTATAAAAAACATTGAAATCTTATTATAATTTTATTAAAATAGTCACCGAAACATTTTGTAATTTAGATGTCATTTCATTCAGAATAAGTTTATACAATTTATATTTAAAAACAAATCATGTGATTCAATAGATTGTGTATTATACATTTTTGGCTGTGGTCCTTGGGACTTTGTTGTACAGGTTTAACAGAAAAAAAGTCATTTTTGGGATCCGCAAAAAGACAACAGCTAAATTCTATTACGCAATGTAGCAATACTGTGAAAAAATAAAATATATTATTATATAACTAAAAAAGCGCACTACGACGAGCCCTATGGGATACATTGAAAAAAGTTCTTGTGATGAAAAGTAAGGGAAGAACTGCGCAATTTCTGTTGCAACTAGTCAGAAACGAAGCTTTAGACCCTGTGACAAAACCTAGCGTCAAAGATAAAATTCTAGATTTTTAAAGATCTAACACTACACCTAAGTCTAGCTAACTTAGTGTAATTGATTTTATTCAGGTACATAGTCGGCGTTTTTCCTTTTTAATTTAATTTTAAACTGACTTTATACTTTTAATATTATTTACAAGGGCGACTGTAAACAAAAAGCCAAAAAATTTACATAATTAGATGCAAATGTAACATGAATAATATTTTAAGAGAATTTACAAAGTGCAGATAGGTAAGTATTTAATGATTTAATTTTTTTGAAAAAAAAAAAATTGACTTATTGCCCACAGCCGCCATGCCTTACAGAATAATAAATTGTACCTAGGTGCTTTTAACTCAATATATAATAGGTACGATATATACCTACAAGATTGCTAGCATTATTAGATATTCCCCTAAAAATGATAGAGATGCAAATAGGTAGTTATTTAAAAAAGTGATTGTTTGTTGGAAAGGTGTTTCTATAATTCAAAAGCCAATATTTCTACCTGCGTTTCTGTATATTTTTTTAGGGGAATATCTCGAAATTACTAGCAACTATTATAGTTGAAGATAGGCGATTGATTTCAGTGCATGATAAAATCCGTTATGAATTTCATGAATAAAATTTTTATTACGTAAAAGAAGTCAGAAATACGAAAATAAAGATCTTGCCGTGTTCAACAAATCCTGTTGTTGGCCAATATTTTAACAATATCTAGAAAAAATAAAGAATAATTATGGTCTATGACTGTGAAAATAAATTTATGAAAAAAAAATAGACATGTAGGTAATATATTTAAAATTTATAAAATTGGATAAAAAAAACACAAATATTATTTTAATATCGACCAACATCAACATTTAATACTATCTTAAAGAAAAATGCAGAAAAAAAAAAGAAAATAAACCATTACGAATAATCAGTGAAATACTTACTGCCCTAACAATAAATAAATAAAAAATAAACACCACTAAAACTATCCAGTAAGTGCCATTAACCACTTCGATGGGCTAGCGTAGAAAACTTAATCAATTCAACATTTAAAATTTTCCAATAACATCTAAAATAATCTTACAACGAATAAAATGAGGTAGATATAAATTGTGATATGGAATAATGGTCAACGAACATTATCTAAGTAATGTAGGCTGTATTGAAACATACTTAGCTTACGCCGCTACAGATTGGGCCATAATCAGTCTCAGCAACCAGATTCTTTTTAGAAAAAATATTTAGAACGGTAATTTCAAATTTTAAACTCCAAGTCGTTTTCGAACAAAATATGTTTTTGTTTTAATTGGTGTTTAATTAGAAAGTATTTAGTTATTTAAATTCGCATTACTTCCTTGTGACTTCAATTTGTATGAATTAAAAAAAGAGACGTTATAATAACATAAATTATTGTTAATAATATTATACAACTAATATGACCAGACCGTTACCTATTTACGCAAGCGTAACCTAAGTATGTTTCAGTGTCAAAAAAGAGGAAAAATGTGCAATAACGTTTTAGTAACTTTTATAACGATAACGCGTGATTTTATAAACTATTTTCATTTTATAATAATCTTAGTTCGTTGTAATAAATTATTACTTTATCATATTAATATATATTTCATATTTTACAATTATCTTTACTCTATCTACTTGATTTCTTAGGTTTAAGTATCTAGAAAACTGTTGATTAAAAGATTTAAAAACGGCAGAAAACAAATTGTAACAGTAATAATATATAAAAACCTGTGCGTTTTATAATAATGTTATTGTGATGTGTGTAAAAAGTATATAGGTAATATAAATTATATATATTAAAAAAAAACTGGAATGTAAATTGTGAAGATTACTAGCATCTGAGGCTTTGTCTATGATCTGTTTGAAAAAATAACCAGAAGAAATAAATAGGTATAGTTATTTTTTTCTTTTTTTTAACATCGATAAAATACTTTTTTTAATGTTATGTGCACGCGAATTTCGGGTGTTTGGAATTATTTTGGTCTATATTTTGTACGATCAAGTTGCGCTACGGGAATCCTATTTTTATGACTTATGAGCCAGTGTACTTCATAGAGGCACTGTTTATTTACATAAGTATCTTGTACGCTGCGAGGTGCTTACAAAATATTTGAAATTACTTGTTCGCGCCATTCTTACATTATTGTCAGGCGCATATAATCTCAGGCCGTAAACGTACAACGCTATATACAAGTGAATTTTGCCATAAAAACGGCAATAAAATGTTATATATACATAATAACAATTAGGGGTGATCCACTACTGCCAAGTTTAAACAGAGGAGGCGAGAACAACTTCTCGTGGTGCTGAACAAGTGACTTCCGATCTGAATCCATTTTTAACACTTAAATTATTTACCCGTACTATTGTTTACCAAAAAAATATCAGCCTTACAATAATTAAAAATAAATTCTAACGTTAGGAACGAAACACGACAAGCTATTCTCGCGCAAACCCGTATCAATCGGAATATTTTAAGCCTCATTATTACCTATTAAAGACTTTAAGTATTACCCTTCCTTAATATAGTCGTATATCCATTTTACTGTGTCTAACGAGCAGCTAGTAAAAAAAAATGGTTCTTGTCTGTACACAATCTCAATCCTTGACTTAAAAATATCAACACCATTCGAATTGACACAAGAAATTGGTATCGGGCGATACCAAATTTCAGGGGCCGCCTACCCCTAGTGTAGTTCTGGTTACCGGGAGGGAGGGGGTTCTCAACCGTTAGGTTGGAGTGTTGGGAGAATTTTGCTGTTGTCTAATTGGAAGTCGGTACTCCGAGTTAATTCTGAATTCATGTTGTCGTCAGGGAGTTTGTTGAAGGAGTTGTTTACGCTGAGGTCTCGTGAGGACCTGGAGACGTCGTACTCGGGTCTCCGGGAGGTATCGAGGAGGTTGAAGGTGGTGCTGGCTGAGGTTTCGGGGTCTAGGACTGTCTCTAGCGTGGTGTCGGGGTCTTCGTAGCGCACTACGTCGAAAGCAGCATCGTAGCGGTGGCCTTTTCGCATGCGGCCGTTCGGTGTCTTTGATTGCTGTGGACCAAAGAAAATATTAAATTTCTTAGATTACTAGTTTACTTTTTTTTAATATTTTTTATAAAACTTCCTTATATTGCAGTTGTGACTGCTGAACAAAAGGTCTTGAGCTCGATTCCCGAGTCAAGCACTGTCAGTGGATTTTTCTATAAAATCCCATTAGTAGCTCGGAATTTGGATTTGGGCTCAATTAATAGCAACAAACTCGCCCCACCGCGCCAACACCCTTAACATATGGAGAACTGTGGGTGTACAAAAGTACACCTATGACTCTTCCTTCAAAGAATACAGGCGTGATTGTGATGGTATATCAATAATACGCCGTAAAAGCAGCGGTAGCCTAATGGCTAGGGCGTCGGACTGGCGATCATTTGGTTGCCGGTTCGAAACCCACCCATTGCACTACCGACGTGAACCCACTCGTAACACAAGCTTAGCACGAGGGGTTAACAAGAATACTAGCAATGTGCGACCAACAATGCTATTAAGATTTAAAAAAAAACGGTTTCGAAAGGCCAAATTGCTAGCTATTAAATTATTGCCAGTCAATCATTTCTTGCTGTAAGTTTACGGCACGGTATTAATTTTTTTTACTATTCACATTACTAATTAAAATCTAAGAGAAAGACAAATAATATAAGGCGTAAGCAAAAAAAAATCCTACCTTTATTCTTAGGAAAAGTACAATTAATTAATAACAAATGTGCTACGACTGCGTAGCATATTTGCTACGGCGTAGCAAACGGCGTAGCCGCGTAGCAGTAATATCAAATTGCTACACACAGTGTGTACAGAGACCGTATTATAACGTGTTAACATCATCGCTCAAATCCAAAAAACACCCTAGCTTTAAAGAAGTTTCTAGTGGAATCCTTATGGCAAACGTGCCATATAAAAAATATATGTTATACGTAAGGACATCACAAACAAATTGTATTGTTTAAATTTTTTATAAATTTGCCCCAATTTTGGATAATAATTGAAGTAAATAGGCCTTTTTTAACCTAATTTGTATTTTTTCTCTTTAACGGCTTAATACTTAGTCATAAATTTTATATAAAAAATGGTAATGATGTCATTAACAATTTGTATTGTTTTATTTTCTCATTTCTTTGAATATTTTGAAATAATAAAGAAATACCCGAAACCTCACTAGCACCCCGCGTGAAGCACCCCCGCAATGCCTGTGATTAACAAATACTAGCACAAAGACTAAATTCTCAAGGTCATTGGGCAATGTAATACCCAATGACCTTGAGGATTTACTTTTTGTGCTAATGTAATCTCACAAAGTAAAAATGATCGCGTTACTTTGTGAGAAAGAGATGCCGCTGTACATTTTAAATAACCTCATCTTTCAGCCTCGGCTTTCGAAATCGTTTTTTTGTACAAAAAGCTTACTAGCAACGTTGGTCGCACAATACTAGTATTCTTGTTAACCCCTTGTGCTAAGCTAAATGCTTGTGTTACAAGTGGGTTCACGTCGGTAGTGCCATTGCTCTGGTGATCGCAAGTCCGACGCCCTAGTCATTAGGCTACCGCCGCTTAACTTAATATGAACAGTACTTACGTTAGGGTTCTCAGTGATGTGGACGTGCCCGTTGAGGAGTGGCTCCCCGGCGTCCTTGGAGCCGCCTCCGTTGGCGAGCCGGTTGCCGATATTCTGCACATACCACATGACAATCACCATAAGCTCTATAGAGAAAAACAAGCATTGTCTGAGAACTGTAGCGTTTAGAACGTGGTTTTGACAGTTTTGAAAATTCTCATAGATGCCCACCATCTCTCAAAACGAAAGGCGGAGGGTTATATCGAACTCCTACCGACTAAAAATATACGGCCATCCATAGCACAATGTGGAGGGGGCTCCGAGATCTCCAATGAACACACCGGTGGTCCTCCTGTGCTTTGCCTTTGGCACATCACAAAAATGCAGCTTGCAATGAATTATAACATTTTGAGTTTGACTTTGACTTTGACTTTATAAAACAACTGAAATTTTGTCTAGTGGTCCCAAGCGCGAATGCTACGCTAGAGGTCCGGGAATTCCCAGGTCGAGCAAAGTGTTATTGAGTTTTTCTATGAAATTCTTAGTAGCAGCTCGGAGTTTAGAATTTTACCCCTTTTTTATTTCATGGTTATTGTTTCGTCCCCAATTACATGGGACCAAAACATACCGGTGAACTGTGGGTGAACACTAGTACTCCTCTGGCTAAGCCTTCGGGTAATACGGGCGTGATGTTATGTCTACTGACTATGGTAAAGAAGTCCACATACCTGGGTACATACCTTCATCTCGGCACCTTCTTCTTCGTTCTCTTCGGGAGATGTGTTTCGTCGACGGGACCTGTAAAGTATTCAGGGTCAATTCTGTTGACGGACCAGCACCAATTCGGTATAAGTACATTTTGGTGTTACATAGTTTAAATAAGAATGTTTTATATGGATTAAGTCGGCAAACGAGCTGACGAGCCACCTGGTGGTAAGTAGTCATCGTCGCCCGTGGACACCTGCAATACCAGAGAACTGCAAAACCATTCCAAATCTTGGAGGTGCGCGGGAGAAAGCCTCGCGACGCTCTAACATTTTTTATTTCGTAGATCGAAACAATTATCGATTCCGAACAGCCTTTGTAAATTTGGTCAGTCAATGAAAAATAACCCGTATAGGAACCGATCATCAAAAACAAAATTAAAATCAGTCCAAAAATATAAAAGTTATGTTTTCCAATAAGCCTGTAATCTTTACCTAATCAAACACCAAGGGTAGTTGAGCCCTATTACAACACATTGTCTAGGTTCTTCTCTTCTTCTCTTCTCTTCTCATAAAATAAACGTTGCCCCACACTAGGATTTCTCCTGTATCGTGGGTGCGTTTACAAACACAAATTCTCACATACTCAAACGCCCAGACCCCGATCAACTACCTGTAGATCATACAAATATTTGCTTCGTGACGCAGAAGACGATCGCTCAACCGCTACGCCAATCGGGTTGGGTTGAGAAGTCATGCAGTACCATGGAGATCATGTTACAAAACTGACTGAGCAGTTTGACATACCTGACTGGTGAGCGTGACCGCTTTCTCCTGCGCCATATGCAGACTGCTGCAGCTGCTAGCAGACACAGTATCAACACGGCGCAGCTGATGCCGACACCTGGAACAAATACAGTATTTAGTCAGACGCATTGTACAGTGCCCACCAAAAGTCCATAGGGAATCTCACAAAGCAATAGCTTGACCTTTAGTACGACCTTCTATTCATAGTCGTATAACATTTACTGTTCATAGAAATGTAATCCTTAGCGTACTTATAGACTTTTGAGCGTTTACTATACGTCATCAAGTCCACCAACTCACGCGGCTCTACTGTTGAACAGCTACAGACATACACTCACGCCTTCTTCAAACTACAGACCACCACTTGCTACGATTCTTGCATACTTCTTTCGCTTCTTCCACATTCATACATCTTGTCAAACATACACGTCGGTTGCGAGTACTACGCATCTGACCTTTTGAAGGATCTCGCCAATAAGCTCGGCGTATGTCCTTCTAGGGTGACCTCTTCCGACGCTGCCGCTGACATTCACTTTATGGCATTTTTTTAAATATGGCTGTTTTCCGAGGTTTCATTCGCGTCCTAAAAGTATTTACTTACTATGGCTTTTAGGTGGCGTATCAAGATGAGACATGCACCAGATTTTAAGTAATACAACTGTGATGTACGTCCAGTTTCGTGCAGTAGTATTTTAGTGAAGCGCGTACAAACACACGACGACACGTTTGGCGTAGCAGCTGAGCGGTCGGCTTCTGCGTCACGTGTTGTGGGTTCGATCTCCACACGGAGCAAATATTTGTATGATCTACAGGTAGTTGTTCCGGATCTGGGCGTTTGTGTATGTGAGAATTTGTGTTTGTAAAAGCACCGATACAGACGAACATACTAGTGTGGGCTCCCAAACGCACCCACGATACAGGAGAAAATCGTAGTGTGGGGCAACGTTTTATTTTAAAAAAAAAAAAACAGAATTTTTTTTTCAAGATAATTGTTTTGGCTTCTATTGTTCTTATAAAGAAGAGTACTCAACTATTTTCAACCGACTCCAACAAAAAGGAGAAGGTTCTCATTTCGACTGTATTTTTTTTATGTTTGTTACCTCATCATAACTTTCGACTGGGTGAACCGATTTTGATGATTATTTTTTTATTTGAAAGCTGGTGCTTCCCGTGTGGTCTCGTTTTAATTTGTCCAGTTCTGACAATGGCATGCATGAGAAAATCATATAAATCGTAAATTTGCATTAAGTATGTGCGCGACAAATGGACGAATAACTCAATGTCACGCCAACCGATTTTGATGGTTCTTTGTTTAATCGATTGCTCATACTTCAGAGGTAGTTCCACAAAAATTTGGTCAAGATCTGATCACTAAATTTAGAACAAAATGACAATAACATGTAAATGATAAAATGATAACGTCGTCTAGGTATGCGTAAAGTTTTACTCGCTACTAAAAATGTAGAAATAATATAACTTTTAACAAAAAGCAAAAACCGCCTTCAGAAACATAAACTAAGAGTTTCGGAAGTCTTTTCGTTTGAATCCCTAAGGATGAACAGGCTGGCTCCCGTTTAAGCCAACCTGAGTGGTGCTTGTCTCCTACCGGCTAAAACCACACTCATGCCCCATTTCGCGACCCTCTGACTTTATCAGAGACTCAGAGACCTTGTTTGATTTTCTTTCTTTTATGTGGCAATATTGTTTGTATTATTGTTGTCTAATATTATCTTACTACACTTTAAAATATCGATTTTCTCATTGTTGCTTATAATGAACAAACAGTATTAAGGCGATAACGTTACTTACTAAGGTAGAAAGAGGAGCTTTCAGGTGGTCGAGGAGGCACCGTGAGCACCTGACTGCGAGGGCTGGGACCTGGAGCAGCCACCATCACGTATGTCGATTGATTAGCCTCTAGACCCGTGATCTAGAACAAAACAGTATAATCTAGGTATGCGTGGAGTTAAGTTTTAATATGATCGTTAATGAGCAGTGATAGCTTATGACCATTGAACCTCAAGGTCAAAGGTTGAAGCGGCGGTAGCCTAATGGCTAGGGCTGGACGGACTGGCGATCCTGTGGTTGCCGGTTCGAAACCCACCCATTAAACTACCGACGTGAACTCACTGGTAACAAGCATTTAGCTTAGCACGAGGGGTTTACAAGAATACTAGTAATGTGCGACCAACATTACTTAGTAAGCTTTTTAAAAGAAAAAAAAAAGTCTCGAGTTAATATCCAAGGCTCAACCTCTATTGACTGTTGGAAGTCATGTGCGTGAAAACATTGTGAAGAAAACTGCATGCATTTTCTCAACATCCTGTGCAGACTGCCAATCTGTATTAGGCCAGCGTGGTGGAATATAGCACAATCTCTCTCATTCTGAGAAGCGACCGTGGCCAGCAGTTGGCAATAAAATATTATAAATCTATAACATACAGTATTAATTATATTATTAACAGCAAAATTTGTCAAATAATTGTGCCCGGTTAATGGCAATAGGCTCGCCCCCTATTACATGGGACCTAAGCATACCGGCGGACTGTGAGTGTACATTAGTACGCCTCTACCTAACCCTTTCGGGGAATACAGGTGTGATGTCATGTTATGTTATGTTAACAACAAAAACTATTACAGTATTATTATCTCACGTAGTTTTGGAAGCATTTTAAAAAGTAATTACAGTACAACTCGCAATATTAACACTAAAAATCATATCAAAAGTTTCCAGTTGCCGCAAAAACTGGCGCTATGTACTTACAAGCACACTGTTGGTGGTGACATTTATGGTGGGCCACTTGTCCAGCGACTGCGTTAGGTTCTGCGAGTACCTCACGATGCGGGGACCCTGGCCTCGCCAGGTCACCTGCACCCCGGAGTTGGTGAACCAATACTGCAGCTCTTTAGCTTCTAGAAAAAAGAGAGACAGTGAGACTGAACTCAATAATCTGAACGAAATTCTGATGAGGAAGATGTCATATCCAAATATAGGCTGATTTCAATTCTTTCAACATTTGCTAAGGTGTTTGAGTCACTGATCTGCCCACATATTTGAAACTATCTGCAACTGTATCCAACTCATCACCAGCTTGAATTTCTTTGCGCACGGTCCATGTCCACGAATCCATTATCTATTCTCTAATCTATTCTAGATTATTATATTACTTAATATAGAATCTATTATCCATGTACCATTTACTGAAATATTAATAAAATCGGTTGACTCTAGTCATCAAGCAGGCTTAATTTATACTGATTTCAGTAAGGCATACGATAAAGTTTCCTACAAAAAAAAAATCACTAGATAAGGGCATACAGTCTCACTGGCAATTTTTTGAACTGGGTAATCTCGTATTTAACAGACAGAACTTTCTTTATTGTAGTTAATGATTTCCAATAGATAATGCATAGAATCTCTTCGGGAGTACCTCAGGGCTCACCTTTGGTATCATTATTGAATTGTTTTGCGGACAATCTTAAGTTAAGTCTGAGGATGACGTGTTAGTTTTAGAGAAGGGTCTTGATAGACTTTTTTAATGGTATAAGTAGACACATTGGCCATTACGTAGACTTACCAGGTACTTGCACAGGTATGGTCAGGATCGAGCTGTGGCCAAGGGGCTCATACCCTGTCACCATCACGTAGACCTGCTTAGTCAAGTCCAAACCAGTTATCTGAAACAAAACATACAATAAACTGAAGTTAGCGTCATCGTATCTTAAGCCTATAAAATCGAGTTGGTGACTAAATCGGCAGCCTGGCCGGTTAGTGGCCAGTCCCAATGACAAATTTATCAGTAGATTTGCTTAGCTTAGAGTTAGGATTTTGACATAAGGTCCATACAAGTAATGTCAAAATCCTATCTTTAGTATAGAAATCGACGGATAAGCACATCGAGGGGTGACTAAAACGCAACAACGAACTATCTGTAAAACTCTACTTAATCTTTTCGACTATACAGGCGTGATGGTATGTGACAATTGAAAAAAAATCCAAAAAAACGCAATGTTATGATTTAAATGTACGAGGACTCTTTCAAGAGTTATAAACTGCACCAATTTTAGTATTAACTTGTCTCCGATATCCCGCGGTTCAAATTCAATTCACAAGCAAGCTTCATTAATCAATATTAATTCAATTTAGATTGCTGATTAGGACGTACCAGCACAGTATTGCCTACGGTCTCAACGCTGGGCCACTGGGGGATGGGCAGCATCAGCTCGTTGCTGTAGTGGATCGTGTACTTGTCGGGCACGCTATTCCAGGAGACACGGAGTGTGGTCACGTTCACCAGCTTGTATGTCAAATCCTTGAAGCGCTGAGGACCTGGGGATAAATAAAAGATATTGACTTCTGCCTCATTAGCCTAGTGGTCCTGAGCGCGACTTCTACCGCGAGAGGTCCTGGGTTCGATTCCTAGGTCGAGTAAAGTGTTACTGGGATTTTCTATAAAATTCTCAGTAGCAGCTCGGAGTTTCGAATTTGTGCCCCCTATTACCTGGGACCTAAACAATCGGACGAACTGTGGATATAAATACAGGCGTGATGATATGTTATGGTATTTCTGTAAATAGATTTTTTAACACACTCATACACAAGTCAATGGTTTACGTTTTTTAACATCCATAAATTACGTCACACGATTTCATGATTTTTTGACTCCCAAAACGACACCTATAAATAAGTAGATAGGCATTTGATACATCGACTTTTAACTGTATTCAGTAACTGGGTAATGAACGATTTTGCGCAGAGAACGAATGATAAAAATGGTTTTAAAAATCGTATGTAAGATGTAGAACCCAAGAATCTATACTTATAATAAATCTGTAGAGAGGTCAATTCTGTACATGAAATATATTTCCAAAATAACTATCAGCGGGTGATTAGTGATCGATACTGACGCCAAAAATGCAATCAGTAAAATTTTTGTCCGTCTGTCTGTCTGTCTGTCGGTCTGTCTGTCTGTCTGTCTGTATGTTCGTTATAGAAACAAAAACCACTCGACGGATTTCGGACGGACGAAACTTGGTACAATTGTTCTTCATACTCCTGGGCAGGTTATAGTATACTTTTCATCACGCTACGATCAATAGGAGCAGAGCAGTGAAGGGACATGTTGGGAAAATGAGTGATTCATGAGAAAGGTTTCAAGCTATAAAACATCACGCTACAACCCTTAGGAACGGGGCAACGCAGGTGAAACCGCGGGCGAAGAACTAGGGAACAAAGTAACTATTCCACGCGGACGAAGTCGCTGGCAAAAGCTAGTAATTAATAATATTATTATTGAAACTAATTTCCTTTTTTACTTTTCTATAGAAATGAACTAAGAATAAAAATAATGTAATTTTAATTTTGACATTTTATTTCCTCTGACAAACTTCTACAATGTTTAATAGCGTATATCGTGTTTTTAAATCAAGATAATAACATAACATGGTCAACCCATTATACTGTCCCACTGCTGGGCACGGGACTATAGCCTAATCCTCTTAGAATTGCGGGTTGGCAGACTTAACACGCCATCGAGAAAATCTCTCAGGCATGCAGGTTTCCTCCCGATGTTTTCCTCCACCGTTTAAGCGCGTGATAATTAACTATTTAATACGCACATGACATCGAAAAGTCAGAGGTGCGTGCCTTGGATTCGAACTCGAGACCTTTTACTTGGCAGTCCATCGGTCATACCACTAAGCTATCTGTCTGTGTGTGTGTATCTCTGCTGTCGATAATAGCAACACTGATACATTAATTAAGTTCATTCAGTTTCTGTCATTCTTTAACTACCTCACTATCTTTTTTTGTCAAAAATTGGTGACCCTTCAACTGTCAAGTTACTGAATACTATTATAAGTCGAAGTATAACTCCCCCCAGATATATAGTACTCACCCTCAGCCTGGGTAATAATCTGGATGGGGGTTGAGAACTCCCCCACCGCAGATCTGGATGGTATCCTCGCTTGCACCCTGACCTTGTACTCCGTGCTCGGAGACAGTTTCTCTATGCGAACTGATTTGCTGTGGCTGTGGAAAAAAGCAATGACGTATATCATTAGGGATCATGTTAGGGAATATTCGAACATGATTTAACAAATCATTCTTCTCATCATAGTAGTTCTCTCTTTCATAGTTCAGATTATTTTTATTCTTGTGTTATTGCTTAAGGACAAGAATAAAAATTGAGTGGTATAGTTTATAGGGCACAAATCCAGACTCCGAGCTGCTACTGAGAATTTCATAGAAAAACCTAATAACAATCTGCTCGACCTGGGGATCGAACCCAGGACCTCTAGCGTAGCAGTCGCACTTGGGACCACTAGACTAATGAGGCAGTGATGCTATACGATGTTATGTTATTATCCATACCTTTCAAGGCAGTCCTCATTGCCATCCACCTTCCTAGTGCAGACCATGTAAGTATATGTCTCTGGGGAAACCTCAGCCTCCTCACAGCGCCAGCGCACCGTGAACTGCGTAGGGCCCACGTCGGTGACCTCCACGTCCTCAGGAATGGCTGTCACCTCACTGGAACAGATCATTATTGTAATTATTTTGTTAAAGTTGGATTACATGACAAAGAATTATCGGCTTTTTATCGGATACATTTCGGAGAGGGTGCATCAGATTTCCACGATCTTATTCCTCCCAGCCCTTTCTACCATCGTATGACCAGAATCATGATTCACGGTTGACATTCCATAAACCCGAACGAAACGCTTTAAGTCCACCTTTATCATGCGTACCGCTAAAATGTAGAATGCCCTTCCCGAGATGGTCTTCCCAGATATATATAATCTCGATGTCTTTAAGTCACGAGTGAATCGGTTTCTTCTAGGCAAGTATGCTCCATCGTAGATCGCAGAGTCGCTTAACATCAGTAAGGTAAGGGTAAGTAATTTTAAGGCAGGTTAAAACATAACTTATTTTGTAAATATTAAAAGAATACTTTTTTATTAAACTTTTTTCACCTTTAAAAAGTTATATACATTTTCATACTTGATAATTTTACTATAATAGTATTAACCCAGCTACATACTAGACTGACCCTGATGACTCAGAAATTTCTGATTGTGGCACTAAGCCCAAAAAAGATGTCAATATAATTTTGTAGTATTCTTCATACTATTATACAATTATATTCTCCATAAAATTACACAATACAATTCTCCATGCGATTACACAATGATATTCTCCATACAAGTATACAATAATATTCTCCATAACAATCACAATAAAAATATGTTCATCTGTTTGGGGACAACAGAACCTCACCCGCCTTCGAGGTCATGGCTGGCGATACTGGTGGACGTCCAGGGGACCAGCGTCAGGTTCTGTTGCAGCCAGGGTAATGTCTTCGTGCCCAACACCCGAACTTGCAGTGGATCTTGTGAGGATACTGGAGAAATAAAAGCAAATTAGTAGCTTTGAAATAAAACTACTTTTTACGGATTTTATCGCGTTATATTGATATTATTTGATTCCCGACGTTTCAGATCCTTTACAGCATCCATGGTCACGGGTAGACTGAGGAGACTTTTAGACGTCTTAATGTTAATTAATTAGTAGCTGTTCTGAGGAATATTCCATAAAGAAAAATAAACTAGACCAATTTATTAGGTTTGTTTTAAAGTAAAATAATCTTTATATATATAATTCTTCTGTGAGTGTGTATGTGACTGAACTTCTCTCAAACGACTGGACCGATTTTGATGAAATTTTTTGTGTGTGTTCAAGGGGACCCGGTAGGTGGACCCGGTAGGTGGCGCTGCAATCGATTTTTGGGTTATTTTCAGGGCAGGACAACGTCTGCTGGGTCCACTAGTTATAGTATACATTTGAAAGTGGAATTCTCCTGTTAAATTAATGTGTTACAGTTTGTGGGGAATGTATCCAGTTATATTACTATATAACTAGGGCATATTAGACTGAAGCCACTGAAGCCACTGAGGTCTCTCGATGACATCGCTCGAGTACCATTGATGTTCCTAGCGTCTATAAGCTATGGTAACTGCTTACTATCAGGCGGCTTGTATATTTGTTTGTTAACTCACTGCAATTAAATAATGCGTTACCTTCAATTATGTAATTGAAGACTTTTCCATCAAGAGTGACATTGTGCTCGTCCGTGCTGTTCTCAGCCTTGTACTGCATGATCCACTGCAGCACACCAGGAGTTAGCTCCGCGAACTGCTTCCACGACACCAGCACGTCATCACCCAGGCGAGCTAATTTTATTGGCACTGGAAAGAATTGAGTAGGATGAAATATACGAACTGGATGGAGGCTGGTTGTCTGTATATCTTAACGTGGAAATTATTATGAAATATGAAGGACTACATTAACTCTGCAACATATCTATACTTATAATAAATCTGTAGAGAGGTCAATTCTGTACATGAAATATATTTCCAAAATAACTATCAGCGGGTGATTAGTGATCGATACTGACGCCAAAAATGCAATCAGTAAAATTTTTGTCTGCATGTTCGTTATAGAAACAAAAACCACTCGACGGATTTCAACGAAACTTGGTACAATTGTTCTTCATACTCCTGGGCAGGTTATAGTATACTTTTCATCACGCTACGATCAATAGGAGCGGAGCATAATTAAAAAATGTTGCAAAAACGGGAAAATTATTTGATTATTTTGTTCTGGGAAGTGACATGGGGCGCTGATAAAGCGGGCGTAGCAGCTGGCGGAAGCTAGTCTTTAATATTAAAATATTAGAGACAAGATTCTGTCCGCGATTTTGTCTGCGTGGACTTTAGAATTGGGTCCGACCTGGATAAAAAGTAGCCTATGATGAGTAGCCTAGTAGTAGTAAGTAATTATTCCAGACTATATCTATCTGTGACTATATCTATATCTATCTGTGTGCCAAATTTTATCCAAATCCGTTCTGTGGTTGTGGCGTGAAAAAGTAACAAACATCCATACATCCAAACTTTCGCTTTTATAATATTAGTAAGAATATAGAAAAGTGTTAGGCAATATTGTCAAGGAATAATCCACAATGGCATAACACGCAAATTATGAGTAAATACCTTTTTTTTTATCCCGTGTGGTAATCCTCATGTATACTCAACGGTTATGTCGGACTCCTACCGACTAAAACCACACGGTGGCCATCTCATTCCCGCACATTATGAGGAGGGGCTCCGAGATCTCCAAACGGAACACTACCATGAGCCCTCCTGTGCACATTCAAACTAATTTCCCCGCCAACGGTGGGGGAAGCATCAATTTGCCCTATCTGGGCTGGGCACCAAGGCGGTTGCCTCTCCGGCGCCTTCGTCTCTGAGCAGGATCGGCCCTCTCTCGATCCCGCTCTGCTGCCTCCTTCTGAAGCATGACACTTTCGCAGAAGGAGACAACAGCCCTCCACTTATCTTATACTCTTCCAGCATAGATGAGACTATAACTGGTAGAGACAGATCTGGCCCAATCTCATTAACCAGGATTTGCCGCTCGGTAGTCCTGGCTGGGCATTCTGCCAGGGTATGTTGCGCAGAATCCTGATCACTTCCACAGTGGTGACAGTTTGATGTGGCTTCGCGTCCGATGGGTAAATACCTACCTAAATTTAATATTATTGTATGTGTGATATTCATATTATTTACACAAAAAACTCGAACAGGACACGTTGCGTCTAAAATCGTAAGGAATGGCGGTCTTATTGCTAACAGTGATCTCACAGACAATCGTAGTATAGAAAGACCAATAAAGATGATACTAGGAGTCTACCTTAAAAAGACAATATTAACCCATATAATACAAGGGTTCCCAATCTTTTTCAGACTGCGGCGCATTACATGTTTACTATTTTGCCTCGGCACCCAAACATATCTAGCTGGTCGATATAAATAGGTACAATGCTACTAGTTAGGTAGATAGGCACAAAAATGAATGAGGAGAATGGTAAAGAGAATCACTTTATAGTGCTCTTCTTCACTTTCTACGGCCCACCAGGGCGCCACGGGCACTTTGGGAACCTCTGATATAACACAAAAGAGATATTATGCAGTGCATAAACGATAATGAATTAATAAAATTATTTATTGATATATTTGTCCTTACCTCCTTGACCTTGACATGTGACGGTCTCCGACATGTCACTGGCAATATTCCTATTGGTTGTTGGAGACTTGATGTAGGCACGAACCTATACAGAAAAATAATTAAACTTAATATTCGTAAAAAGAAATTCTGGAATAAGAGAATTGAGCGAATGTTTGTTTTATAAGCCTTTTAAGAGTCCGGAGGACCGATTTTCTCTCACAAACGTAATACCGAAATAAATCGTAATCCAGAAAATATTCTATCAAATTGTGTTATCATTCGGATTCAGATACTGTTAATCTAGGTTCCTACGATCCTATTTCGTCCAAAATACTTCACTGAAAATAATTGTAAGCGAATGCATATATGTATGCATATAGGTACGATAACTTTACCAAGTTTGGAACGATTTTCCGGTCTTTTAATTTCAGTTAAGTAATAGCAGACGAAATAGGATCGTAGGAACCTAGATTAACAGTATCTAAATCCGAATCATCATCATCATCACTTCAGCCTACTGATGTCCACTGCTGGACATAAGCCTCCTTCATGGCGCGCCATTTCTCCCGGTCCTCTGCCTTCCGCATCCAGCTGCTACCGGCTATCCTTTTGAGGTCATCGGACCAGCGAGCTGGAGGGCGTCCCACACTTCGCTTGCCAGTTCGTGGTCTCCACTCTAGGACTCGTCTGCTCCATCGGCTATCGGTCCTTCGACAGACATGACCGGCCCACTGCCACTTCAGTTTACAGATTCTGCGAGCTATGTCGGTAACTTTGGTTCTCTTCTTTAAATCCGAATGATAACATAATTTGATAGAATATTGTCTGGATTACGATTTATTTCGGTTCTAAGTTTTTGTGGGCAATTCATGCTCCGCCGGACCCTCAATTAAAATAAATTGTAGTATTTTTTAAAGTGATTAGACGAAAATAGACTTATAGAAGAGCAATACGCATGTTGATACAATTTTCTAACCTGGAACCGGTAAGGGGTGAGTGGGAGCGTGACCGGTATAATATCCTCGACGCCAATGACTGGCCGGCCGGGGAGAGAGCTGCCACCTGCATGGACGAAATAAAAATTAATAAGAGATGGATGCAGAGCAGAATTATTAGTTATTTGTGGATGTGACCACATCCACAAATATAACCTGGTAGCCAAATTCAAAACATAATTATGAGACCTGCTTTGAATAAATGTTAGCCACAGAATAGACTTAGACAAACTGTACACAACTATTTCTGTAGATCTTTTAAAGAACAAAACTGTCAAACTGGTTTCTGACACTTACGCGAATATTAGATATTGAAATAAAACTACTTTTTACGGATTTTATCACGTTGTATTAATATTATTTAATTCCCGATGTTTTGGATCCTTTACAGCATCAAGGTCAAGGATCCGAAACGTTGGCAACTAAATAATATTAATATAACGCAATAAAATCCGTAAAAAGTAGTTTTATTTCAACGACACTTTTACAAGTCAATATTTCAATACATTGGTAATAAGCGCGATTGCTACGTTAGAAGTCTTGGGTTCGATTCCGCAGGTCGAGTAAAGTGTCATTGGGTTTTTCTATGAAATTTTCAGTAGGAGCTCGGAGTTTGGATTTGTGCCTGGTTAATGGCAATAGGCTTGCCTCCTACGTTGCCTCATGTTTACACTCCTTATAATACATGGGGTGTAAACATACTGGCGGACTCTGGGTGGATACAATATATTGTAGAACTCTATAGAACCTTGTCCTGTCCCCTCACCTACTAAGGCCTGTTTACCTTATCACAGTCATGTTCAAATAAAATAGTGTGTGGGTGTTATTATTATTGCGGCAATGCCTTGCCGACAAATCAATTATTGTTGGGTTATTTAAAAATGTCAATATCAGATATAATTATTATTATTATGGATTAAGCTTAAGATATTATTTTGTCATTAAGATATTCATAACATTATAGTAGGCCTTATTCAAAAGAAATTTCGTTAGTATGTTTACTTTCATAAATATATAAAAAATATATTTAATGTTAAGTTATTTTTTAGTAAAGGAATAAATTCAATCGCGGGCAGGATTCGAACCTGCGTCTTCTGATTTGATATACCAGACGCTCTGACCTCTAATCCACCGCGAACCCTACCCGCATGATTGAAATTTTGCCTTCACATTCTGAATTTACGTCATAAGGAGACATTGGTGACATCTATGAGAGGCAAGTTACCTTACTTCTCAACCGACACGACTTACTTTACAGTTAGTTCAGTGTCGTACGATGCCACCTTGCCTTTTAACTATCTTTTTGTGATTTTTTTGCATTTTCCATGCTAAGATTATTAAGTTATTTTTTTTTAAACCTGCGTCTTCTGGTTTGATATACCAGACGCTCTGACCTCTAAGCTTCGAATCCTGCCCGCGATTGAATTTTTTCCTTTACTAAAAAATAACTTAATAATCTTAGCATGGAAAATGCAAAAAAATCACAAAAAGATATTTAATGTTTCTTATTTTATTTGATGATGTGATCGGGATACCTTTAGGCCCCTTTCGCTCCATTAGGATTGGATGAGGTTTTTAACACAGTGTATAAGTATACTTCTGGCTAACCCTAACCTAACCCGTAGAGGAATATATGGTCTTCCATTGTTACTGACCTGGTGTGGAAATCTGCACGGTGTAAGCCATGACTTCTGCATCGACTTTAGACCAGCGCACAGAAACAGTGTTGGCGGCGGCGGGCGCGCAGCTTACGCCGGTGGGGGCGGCTGCGCCCGCGCCGGTCACGTTCAGCGTGGCCCACGAGGACGCTGATGATGTGGGGTTGCGAGCAAAGCACTGGTATACACCTGCAAGCAGACGATTTTTGTAATCTTTACTAATATTTTAAAGACGAAAGATTTGTATGTTTGTAACGAATTGGCTCAAAAAGTACTGGACCGCTTTCAAAAATTCTTTTGCCGTTAGACAGCTACATTATCACTGAGTAACATAGGCTATATAACATCACGCTACGCCTCTTAGGAACGGAGCAGCGCGAGTGAAACCGCGAGTGGGTCGCTAGTATTGTATAAACCAGACTAGACCCCAACATGCTTTAAGGGTGCGTTTCCACTGACGCTGAACTGGGCAGAGTGGCGCGGAGAAGAGCAGTGAAAAGTGGCAAGTGTTTCCATAGAAGGGAAGTGGCCACGCACACAAAACACTGCTACCTGCTCGACTCCGTTCTGTCTAATTCGGGGCCGCCTAATCATATTATTTATTTATATGTAAGTACTTATTTGTATGTAAGGAACTAAATAAATAAAATAAATAAAAATATATTTTACACCGTGTGTGGATGGGTTAGAATACTGTTCCTCACTGCCTTTCAGACAGGTATCCCGTAAGACGCGAGAAAATATATGACTTGCTCGGTGGTTTCATATCTGACTTGCTCCCTTACGTCGGTGCACCTTGGTGTGTTTCGGCTTTAGCACGCAAGAGCCAGTTCCCCAAAGTTTGCCAAAATATATTATATATTAACATATACAATATATATTAACTTGAAATTCAACTTTAACTAAATTTTATCCGAATTTAATTTTTATTCAATGATAAAAATATTATTTTTTACTATTTTTTTATATTGACCTGCATCGTGAGATGTGATGCTTCTAATGAGTAGCTCCATTCGCTTGCCATCAGCTGACGGCAACACGGCGATCTGAAACAATAAGATTTTCTTAACGAGGTAGATATAACGTTTAATTAAATATAGTCCTTATCTAATTCAAATAAAAAATAAAATAGTGTACAGAAAAATCTAAAAATATAAGGCAAGCGCCTCTTAAATATAGAACCCGACTCACCCGTCCAACCAACACCAGGGGCTCTCCATCCTTGTACCAGGTGACGGTGGGGGCTGGTCTTCCTACAGCCGTGCAGTTGAACCTCACAGTGCTCGCTCTGAACGCTTGCTTCGAAGTGGGAGGCACCGTGATCTTCACAGGCTCCGTGATAGACACGTTGAAATTCTGGTGAGGAAGATGATTCTTTTGAAGCAACGAACCCACTTCTAATTCTACAATATATTAAAAAAATCCAGTCCAATCCGTGAAGGTATGAGTATTATTATGTATCGAGATTTTATTCTGTTTATATAACAGTCCGTTATTATAAACTAATATCTAGAAATAATATCTATAGGTTCCTACCCTTAATAAAATGTAATAAATTGAGGAAATTTTTATGGCATTACAGTGGCAATCGACACAGGGTGTCAAACATACCTGATGAAGGTATTTTAACATTTAAAAAAAAATCTATATTTTGAGGAAATTGTGATAATTTGGGCACAAAAATCGTGCATTTAAACCCTTATTAATATGTTTCCTATATTTGGGATTTGGATCCCAAATCTGAATTTGGATTTTGGATTGGGATCCCTACATATTCCTTCAGAATCGGTCGATTTTCAATTCCTAAAAATTACTATAGGTACCCTAAAAAGAACCTATCTGCCCAATTTCAAGTAGACCTGAACGATTCCGAGATTTCATAATTAAGTAGCAAATTAGCTTTATTTCGCGTTAATCTATAGATTGTAACATGAAAAGTTTATCAAAGGAAATCAAATACAAAAATATTTCAGGTGAATAAATATTAAAGACGCCTCAAGATATATTCTTAGGTAAATAAGAAAATATGCATACGATTTCTAACATAAATGCCTACTAAACAAACACGAATATTCTTGGCAAAAAGAAACTTTATGAATTAAGTAGTACAATCTACGTACAGCTAAAAGCAATAAGGTAATAGATAACTTTATTTTATTTGAATAAAATTCTGATATGGGAAGACATTTGCATAATTTGCTTCAGAGAGCTTGTTAAGAGTCCGGCGGACCAAATTTCTCATACAAACATAATACCGAAATAAATCGTAATTCAGACATAATTTAATCGAATTCTGTTATTATTCGGATTCCGGTACCGTTAATCTAGGTTCCTACGTTACCATTTCATCCAAAATACTTCACTGGAAATAAATGTAAGCGAAAGCAATTTTTGATAAATTTACCAAGTTTGGAACGATTTTTCGGTCTTTTATTTCCAGTGAAGGAGTAGTAGACGAAATAGTATCGTAGAAACCTAGATTAACAGTTATCGTAATCCATACAATATTGTATCAAATTATGTTATTATTCGGAATTGAATACCGTTAATCTAGATTCCTACGGTACTATTTCGTCTACTACTACTTTATTGGAAGTACAAGATCGGAAAATCGTTCAAACCTTGGTAAAGTTACCAAAAATTGCATTCGCTTACAATTTCCAGTGAAGTATTTTGGATGAAATTATAATGTAGGAACCTAAATTAACGGTATCGGAATCCAAATAATAACACAATTTGATTAAATTGTGTTTGAATTGCGATTTATTTCAGTATTACGTTTGTAAGAGAAATTAGGTCCGCCGGACTCTAAAGGCGATTAACACACGGCACCGCACAACACCGCGGTATGCGGTGAAGCGGATCTCATGTCGCATTGGCCTCTAATGAATCCGTTGTAACCTAACACACGTACACCGCCCCACCGCGCGGGGCACCGCTATGAAATCCATCGCCCTCCGCGGCGGTGCGCGGTGCCGTGTGATAATCACCTTAACAAGCTCTCTGAAGCAAATTACGCAAATGTCTTCCCATATCAGAATTTAATTCAAATAAAGTAAAGCTATATATTTACCTAATTGCTTTTAGCTGTACGTAGGTTGTATGTACTACTTAATATAATGTTCGTCTTTTCCGAGAATATTCGTGTTTGTCTTTGTGGGTCTTGGTTGTCATAAGATAATATTTGACAATCTCTCGAAAAGCCTGACAACCAGTTTAAATACATACACTCACGCTTTTCTTCCGTAGAGGCAGGCAGAAACTACAGACCGCCAATTGCTACGAGTCTCGCATACTTCTTTTGCTTCTTCCACTTTCGCAACGGTTGCAATTACTACGCATCCGAGGCGTACTACTAAACCGTAAAAAGTAGTTTTATTTCAACGTCTTAATTAACAGCAACTGTCTCAATAGTCTAGTAGGCATAAGCGCGACTGACTACGCTGAGATTCTTAGTTTGGTTCCCAGGTCAAGCAATGCCATTGGATTTTTCTATGAAATTTTGAGTTTGGCTGTAGTTTGAGCCACGCTTGGGACCACTAAACTGTCTCATTAGTCTAGTGGTCCCAAGCGCGACTGCTACGCTAGAGGTCCTGGGTTCGATCCCCAGGTCGAGGAGTGTTATTGAGTTTTTCTATTTGTCACAGTATTTTTGCAAATAAATATTCTGATTCTGATTCTATGAAATGCTCAGTAGGAACTCGGAGCTTAAATAAAATTTTCGCCCGTTTAATAGCATAGGCTTCACTTCTATTACATGGGACCTAAATATACTGGAGAACTATGGGTATACATTAGACCTCCTCACCTCCTAACCCTTCGGGGCAACAGGCTTGATGATATGTTATGTTATGTTTAATTAACAAAATAAGCAGCAAAAAAATCCAAATTTTTCGTTTACCTTGACCAGATCGCTGTTCCCCTCCACAGTGCAAGTATAGACTCCCTCTTGCTCGATGTCTACATTCCGGATGATCAGTACTTCGACTACGTCTTCCAATTCCGCGGTCCTCTCTCCAGGCGGAGTGAACTCCCATATTAACTGAAAAAATAATACATATGTAGCGACATCTATCGCGCTACAAACGAAACTCAACGAACAAATCCTGGATCGCACAAGTAACCTTCGCTACGGAACTTGCCTATACGAGTATACAGAGACGCAACATCAACTGTTGGACCGTAGAACGAAGGATCCTCCCTTTGGATGAAGAGGCAACAAACCTCGTTCTTCCACAGATGAATTTTGTAAATATAAGAAGGATTTTTATTATAAGTGTGGATAATAATTTATCATCAACCTGTAATATTCCTACTGGTATTCAGGTTCTTCTCTCAGACTGAAGAAATTTAGGCTATAGTACAGCCAACTGGCAGACTTCCCAGGAGGCCAAGAAAAAAGATTCCCTCAGAAGTTTCCTTACAGATTGTTTTGTTACGTGGGAGAGCCATGCTTCTGCACGAACAACGCTTTTGTTGTGTTTTGCCGAGTGAGTGAGATTACCGGAGGCCCAATCCCCTTTTAAAAGTCCGGCAACGCACTTGTGACTGACGGTGGTAATTGCTTACCATCAGGCGAACTGTCTGTTCGTTTGACCACCTATCCCATAAAAAAGTGATTTCCTTCACCGTTTAAGGAAGTGTGTTAATAAAACAGGGATGATTTCAAATAGCTTGACATGATTGCCTTAAATTCTCTATCTCTATCTCACCTCAGGTCTAGGCCACCCTGTAACAGGGCATGGTAACACCAGCGTACCGCCCTTCGGAACAGCTAAATCTGTCTGATGGACTGGCAGCACAGCTGGTTCCATATCAGCAGGGGACTCCTCAACTTGCAGCCTTCCTCCGTGACTGACTCTCGTTCTATTTGCGTGTGAGTTTGTTGCTTTGCATCTGGTAAAAGAAAAACGAAAAAGGTGTAATCCCGTGATAGCAGATTTGAAATAATATTTCTAAGCTTGAATATCCTGAATTTAAATGGGAGTTAAAAAGAGTTATTAAGAAAACGACATCGATTCTGGACATTCCAAAACCCCGAACGAAACGCTTTTATTTTTTTATTATACTAGCTTTTGCCCGCGACATAGTCGGTGTGGACTTCAGAATTGGATCCGATCTTGATAAAAAGTAGCATGTGTTATTCCAGACTATAATCTATCTCCATCATCAGGATCCGTTCAGCCGTTCTGACATGATTGAGTAACAAAAATCCCATACATCCTCACAAACTTTCACGTTTATCATATTAGTAGGATTATTAATTAAAATTATTAACTGTCTTATAAGCCTAGTGGTCCCCAGTGCGACTGCTACGCTAGAGGTCCTGGGTACAATCCCCAGATCGAACTGTGGGTATACATTAGAACGCCTCAGACTAAGCCTTCGAGGAATACAGGCGTGATGGTTTGTTACGTAACTGCCTGATTAGCTTACTGGTCCCGCTACGCTAGAGGTCCAAAGGGAGCAAAGCTGTTGTTTGGTTTTTCTATGAAAATCTCAGTAGCAACCAACAACTTTATTACAATACTAGCTTTTGCCAGCGACTTCGTCCGCGTGGAATAGTTACTTTGTTCCCTAGTTCTTCGCCCGCGGTTTCACCTGCGTTGCCCAGTTCCGGGTTAGGTTAGGGTTGTAGCGTGACGTTTTATAGCTTGAAACATTTCTCATGAATCACTCATTTTCCCAACATTTCCCTTCACTGCTCTGCTCCTATTGATCGTAGCGTGATGAAAAGTATACTTATAACCTGCCCAGGAGTATGAAGAACAATTGTACCAAGTTTCGTTGAAATCCGTCGAGTGGTTTTTGTTTCTATAACGAACATACAGACAGACAGACAAAAATTTTACTGATTGCATTTTTGGCGTCAGTATCGATCACTAATCGCTGATAGTTATTTTGGAAATATATTTCATGTACAGAATTGACCTCTCTACAGATTTATTATAAGTATAGATATATACAATTTTACGTACCTGTATAATCCTGCATCTTCATTTGTCACATCCGTGATAAGAAGCTGATTTTTCAGCAAATGATATCTGAAACAAAATTGACGACGTATAACTAATAAGAATGTGCTTTTTTATACCACTAAGGTGGCAAACAAGCCACCAGCCACCAGCCACCAGCCTAATGGTAAGCGGTTACCATAGCCTATGGACGCTTGCAACATCAGGGTTATCACTCGTGCGTTGCCGACCCTGCAAATTAAGGAGGAATAGTTGGGCTGGCAGCGTAGGAGACATGCTGCCATACATGACAGCGGCGGTAACAAAACACCACCGGTCCCCTTCCTCTCGGAGCTCTGGCGACCTTGTTCACCGTTAGGAACCCAACATACCACGGAGCTATGATATTTGGCTATGATTTTCTACAAGTTGGAGGTACTTCTCCAGTCGAACAGCTTCAATTGTGAGTGGAATTATTCGATTCCATTATGCCCTATCTCTCATGATATACTATAGCCAACATCATTATCATTAGCCTATACCAGTCCGCAACTGGACGAAGCCCTCCCTTTTCGCTATTTCACCCTGTCCTTGGCTTGTCGCATCCGGCTTCCGCTAGACCTTTCGCAAATCATCACTCCATGAGCTAAGTACTGTTCAATTTCATCAATCAATCATCATCATCAATCATCT
This sequence comes from Acronicta aceris, assembly GCA_910591435.1. Lineage (NCBI taxonomy): Eukaryota > Metazoa > Arthropoda > Insecta > Lepidoptera > Noctuidae > Acronicta > Acronicta aceris. The sequence continues at coordinate 15,010,195 of OU342767.1, forward strand.
CCCTAAACTTTTCCCTAGTAGGTATGGTACAGTCGGCTTCTAGTATAACCAGATGCGACTATCAGTCTACTGATAGTCGCATCTGGACCATCAGACCTCAGCAACCCAATTTCTGGGAAATACCGATGTTCGAAGGGTACACACCGTCACATTTAAGTCGTTTTAATGCCGAAAGGACGGTATCATTATATTGGTACTATACTCATTAGGAATACCTTTTACTATGGAACCAACCGTGAAATCACGAAAAAGAAACAGCTGTTCCATAAATTTCGTCGAGTTCAGTGTACACAAATGTATGGAACAGCTGTTTGCTTTTTCGTGATTTCAGGGTTGGTTCCATAGTAAAAGGTATTCCTACTGATGAGTATAATACCGTCCTTTCGGCATTAAAACGACTTAAATGTGACGGTGTATAACCTTCGAATATCGGTATTGCCCAGAAATGGCGTTGCGAATATTGAGAACACAAAAGTGTCGTAATTTATTAAGAATGCCGCGGCAAATGAAACTTAACCATGTAGGATGGTTGATCGGGGTAGTTACCTATTACATAACGAGGAGCCCCTCGAGAATCAAACAGCGCAATGAAACAAAAATTTGCTTATTTTTTATGGTTTCTGTTGATCGCCAAAAACAGTTACATAATCGACTAACTATATGCCGTGGTGCTACGTGCATCGATCCCTTTTATTTTTATTTTTTTTTAAATCGTTGCCCCACACTATCTTTTTTTCTCCTGTATCGTGGGTGCGTTTACAAACACAAATTCTCTCATATACACAAACGCCCAGACCCGGAACAACTACCTGTAGATCATACAAATATTTGCTCCGTGTGGGGATCGAACCCACAACACGTGGCGCAGAAGCCGATCGCTCAACCGCTACGCCAATCGTGTCGTCAAAATTCTGAATTTGCAATTCCTCGCTTAAAGAATCTCCACACTTTATAATATAAGCAGGACTTTATAGTTTTTGAGATAATTATACATAATTATCAAGTTATATAATTTGGATCTTGAGTTCATAAGTCGATTCTAATTAAAAAATCAACATGCCAATTACCTGTTATTTTCTGGCAAAGACTCTCCATCTCTCTGCCAGGAGACGGTGGCGGCTGGCCCCGAATTGATGTCGCAATTCAGGACAATAGGCTGGCCTCGCCATGCCGTCACGTTCTCGGGATGCACCGAGAACTGCTTATCTAAATCTGAAAAGATAAAAAAGGGTTTAATAAGAATATAAAAAAAAAAAATATTGATGAAATTATTTTTAACAATTTCAAATGTCATCTAAAGGATTACTTCAAGCAGTTACTTGCGGTTTCAACGGACTTTTTGAAAAGAAAACTATTCATCGTTCTCCAGAGTCCAATCTATGTCTATACCAACAAATATCAAAGTTGGTTCAGCAGTTTTGGCATGAAAACGTACCAAACGTGAACGTAGCAAAAAGAGTACTCCTGTTTTCAAAACCCACGTTCAGACGCCAAGCAAATTCAAATTATTATGGGACCAACTAGAAAGTATATTCTCTAAGATAATAAAAAATATAAAATAATAAAAAAGAAGATTAAACGATTCACGGCTGGTGAAGATATCGCATAACATACCTACATGGAAGTAATGCAGTTGGATTGCGAAACTCATTCCTCGGTTAAAAATGTTATGTTGCTAACATAAACATTGACGATACGACCTATTACCATAAAGTTTTATGACAAGACGTCAATGATACTGAACTGTAACGCCTCCCTGAAGATTTCAGGACTATTATCTGAAATTGGCATTCCTGTTACCTATGAGCTTTGATCGTCATCTTACAGAAATGCCCCCACGCATTTCTGTAAGATGACATTATTTTAAATACTAAATGCTGGGATAATAGTAAGAGATGTACCATTTCATATGTTATCACCTATGGGCTTGTGAATCTTGAGGGGCTCGTAGCTAAGTAATAACTAAGGTGATTAACTAATCTGCAAGGTTAAGCCGTGCTCGCTGTAGTCAGTTTGTAGATGGGTGATCATTCTTGACACATCAAGACTTCTCCGTGCCTCGGAGAGCATGTAAAGCCGTCGGTCCCTATTGTCATATGAACATTTACTTATACCGTGGGAGAGCCATCCTTCGGTACGAATGGGCCGGCTTGACCGGAGTGATACCTCTACTACCCCGGCCTCACAGAATACCGGCGTGAAATAACGCTTACGTTGTGTTTTGAGTGACTGAGACAATGAGACAATGCCCGTTTATGCCAGCAACGCACTTGTGACTTTTCTGGTGTAGCGGGTGTCCATGGGCGGCGGTAATCACTTACACCAACCATCAGGGGATCCATCAGCTCGTTTGCCCCTATCCCATAAAACGAGAAACATGTATGTAGGAATGAGAGAGTGAACGGAAATGTACTAGAATGGATATAGTAAATGTGTGAGCGAGACGAATAGTGTGAGAGAGAGAGGGAGTGTGTAAGCGGGGGGAAAAGGGAGACGGCGGAAGGGACGTACGCGTGGGTAACAAATAAGACGAGGTTGAGCTGAAAAACAAAATAAATCAGTAATTGTGCAGCACCGTGCTTTTATTTCTCCACATGTATGACAATTATTAGTGGTAGTCAGAAGCTCAAAAATGCCTGACGACCAGTCTACCCTCCGGATATCGGTATTGCCCAGAAATTGGGTTTCGGAGGTCTGATGGCAGTCGTTTCGTGTTATTTTTTTAATATTCAGCCACATCTGGTTAGACTGGAAGTCAAACCAAGTTAGGAAAGAAGAAGACCAAGAAGTTAGGAAAAGGCTCGGAGGATGATGATGGCATAGCGCCTGGGGGCTAACTCTTGAACTCAATTCCGATACATCGACATTGGAATTGTGCCGTTTCGTCATGTTTCGTACTCTTGAATCCGAGACTAGCGCCAAATTGTTTCAATATTGCGCGTGGATTGTGTGAACTAAATAGGATTGGGAAACGACCCAACCATTGGCCAATCAGGGATGTCGATACAAGGTTAACGGATTTGTGCTCAAGAGTACGAAATCGCCCGACTGCCAAATTGACATTGGAATCGAATCACGTTTGGATTGGTATTGTATTGTTTTACTTGACTGCCTCATTAGTCTAGTGGTCCCAAGCGCGACTGCTACGCTAGAGGTCCTGGGTTCGATCCCCAGGTCGAGCAAAGTGTTATTGGGTTTTTCTATGAAATTCTCAGTAGCAGCTCGGAGTCTGGATTTGTGCCCGGTTAATGGCAATAGGCTCGCCCCCTATTACAATGGGACCTAAACATACCGGCGAACTGTGGGTGTACATTAGTACGCCTCTGCCTAACCCTTCGGGGAATACAGGCGTGATGGTATGTTATGTATTGTTTTCAAGAGAAAGCCTGCTGTATTCCCGAAAGATTAAGTTAAGATTTTTTTTCTAGCATGAGAATTCCTCATGTATCGTCTGCCACCTGGGGAGGCGGCAGGATATGTCGGACTTGCACTGACTAAAAACCGTACATTGCTTTCCTTTACTCTATAGCCGCGGCCATGGGATTCGTGACATGAACACCCTCAAAGGGCGGGGCCATGCCTACTGGGGTCAATGTCTGCTTGTGCGGGGGTCTCCACAATTCAGCCGCCCGGAGGCCACAGCTCACGGAGGCCTGAGGTCTGTTTGTGCCCTCCTGCACACAGGTGTACACCTCTACTCATACGTTAGTATGTACGAGCAGTAATAGCCTAGCGATATAAGCATTGGACTGCCAAGTCAAAGTCTCGAGTTCGAATTCGACACGCTCTAAACGTGTCTATGAATTTGTTGATCAATAAATAATTAACTGTAAACTGCCTCATTAGTCTAGCAGTTCTAAGCGCAACTGCTACTCTAGAGGTCCTAGGTTTGATTCCCAGATCAAACAATGTGTTAGGTATTAGGTTTTTTAATGATATTCTCAGTAGCAGCTAGGAATTTGGAATTTGTGCCCGGTTAATGGCAACAGGCTCGCCCCCTATTACATGGGACTTAAATATACCGGCGAACTGTGAGTGTACAATAGAACGCCTCTGCCTAACACTTCGTTAAATATAGGCTTGATGGTATGTTTATGAAAATTTTCAACACAAAATAATATCTATAAAATTGTTGATGAATAAGGAAAATATGTCAGATTTGTGTCGGCTAAAACATTTTGCCTTTCTATAAGCAACTGATCTTGCTTCTTAGAAAACCCTGCTCTAAAAACTGGTTAACCCTCTAGATATGTTCCGTATTATACGCCATGACGCGTAAGTTTCCTCCACAATAATTAATCAAAGCGATGGATAGACACCGATACTAATACAGACGGGATACCCAGACATTGATTTACTGTTGTGTGCTATGATTGTTACTGATATATTATTTAAATAAAACTACCCTTCAAGTTTTCATAAACGAGGCGGTGCTGATGGAGAGGAGTAATCCCAAGACTGGCTAGTGAGATCGAGGTCCTAGCATTCATTCAGATCAAATAAAATATTATTGAGTTCTTCTCAGTAGCAGTTCGGATGCAAAAAGCTCGCTGCCTATTACATGGGACCTAAACATACCAGCAAACTGTGGGTGTACATTAGGAGCTACACCTCTGCCTAACCCTTCGTGAAATACAGGTGTAATGGTATGTTATATTAATCTAAAAAAACTTCAACCTTCAACTAGTGAGACTTACGCGAAAATTTGCGATTTGAGCCCAGTTAATGGCAATAGGCTCCTATACATCGGACCTAAACACCGGCGGGCTTTAGATATACATTAGTAGGTACATCTCTGCCTAACCCTTCGAGAAATAGAGGCGTAATGGTTATGTTATGCGATGTTTATCCAAATACGACTTAACATCAATATTCATATTTGCATAACACGAAGGGATAGATTCTGGGAAGCTAAAATGGCGTCTTATGGTGAACAAATATAATTCGCGGATACACATCCATACATTCATCTCCAGTAAAAGCTTTCCTCTAAATTCTAGTCCTAATAACAAATCTGTCGATAAATTTCCTTACTAGAGATAATATTTTGACATTTGCTCCTGAGGTGCGCAGAACTGTGGCAAACTCAGTAGAACGGCTTAAAATGAAGAAAGACTTACGCCACCCTAAGTATGGCTTATCCCACAAAGACTGAAGAAACTTTAGCAAGTGCGTCCAAACCTTCACAGGTAATCAAACAACCCCACAAGCTAGGCATGCCTTTTGGTGTGACCAACACTCACCACCCTCTTTATTCTTAAAGCCTGCTGAGAGACCGAGGCATGGGTTTTCCTGGGCAACCTGGAAGTTCTCAACAGACCTCGTACTCCGGTCAGCAGTGGAAGATATGGCCAATATGTTGTCGTGCCCATCGTGCCCTTAGACCTGCACACATTAAAATCTAATGACCTCTACAAATTCTTTTCTTTTGCACTTTTCTTTCCGTTTGCTGTCGATTCAATAAGAAGAAGAAGACATTAGTTGTATGGGCCTTATGTCGAAATCCTATCTCTAGTAAGCAAATCTACTGACTGATTTGATGTTGAGACTGGCCATCGGTGTATGAAAAACCTATCCTTACTAATATTATAAACGTGAAAGTATGTAAGTATAGATGGATGTATTGATATATTATGGATGTTTGTTACTATTTCACGCCAGAACGGCTGAACGGATCTGGATGAAATTTGGTACACAAATAGATTATAGCCTAGAATAACACATAGGCTACTTTTTATCCAGGTCGGACCTAATCCTGAAGTCCGCGCAGACAAAATCGCGGGAAAAATCTAATATATCATACAATGAGAGATCATTATAGCCTGACCTCTGCAATTTAATTAATTAAGCAATATCGATAGCCAAAGAAACTAGAAGAACAAGGAGACCAGGGTTCAGGTTGATAAGAGAAAGCAAAAAGATGGCACGTTTGTTATAGTTACTGAGCGATCGGCTTTTTCGGCACGGCTTGTGAGTTCGATTTCCGCATGTGACCAATACTAAATATAGCTTGCAGATAGTTGTTTCAGATCTGGTTTTTTTTTTCATCACCATAAAGAATTTTGATGAAATACTTTTTATACTGCAACAATACAGCTAATATTTGAATAACTAGCTATTTCCCGCAGTTTCACTCACGTACCAAAATGATTAACATACTATAACTCCGATTCTAGGCAGCTTATTAAGATGAAACATACAGCAGACTTTAAGTTAGATCTCTAGCAACACATCGGTGAAAACTGCATTCAAATTCATGCGGTAGTTTTTGCGTGATGCGCGTACAAAGATACAGATAGACAGACAAAAATCAAATTCCTTAAATTGTTATTTTGGTTTCTGTTGCTCTAATAAAGACCCTTCATATTAGTTTTTCTTTAATATCTATAATGTACAGACATCGGCCTGTTACAATTTCATTATAGGTATAGATAATATTATATATATTACGAGTAAGTTGCGGTTTGAAGGGTAATGTAGCCTGGGAAAACAAGACGCGCGAGTGATATTATATCGTGTGATATCTGATGTTGCCGGCGTCTATTGTCTGCGAAAGTCGTATACTCGTTTTTCATGGTACAATAAAAAAATATCTTTTAGGGCCTCATTAGTCTAGTGGTCCCAAGCGCGACTGCTACGCTAGAGGTCCTGGGTTCGATCCCCAGGTCGAGAAAAGTGTTATTGGGTTTTTCTATGAAATTCTCAGTAGCAGCTCGAAGTCTGGATTTGTGCCCGGTTAATGGCAATTGGCTCGCCCTCTATTACATGGGACCTAAACATACCGGCGAACTGTGGGTGTGCATTAATACGCCTCTGCCTAACCCTTCGGGGAATACAGGCGTGATGGTATGTTATGTTATCTTTTAGGGCCCAGTCACGGGCATCAAACAAAAAATTCTGCCCGAAAAATTTAGGCAAACATTTCCTTATAAAAACATAATTATAACATTATTGCTTATTTTCCGTGTTTATTTTGCAAAGTTTGATAGAATAACATCAGTACGCCCTTCCCGAGGGCTAGGCACATAAATTATTCATGGCATAATATTATCTCGGTATCCGAATACATTTATATTACGAGGAGTAAGTATCTAGGGCATGTTGCTTAGTTCTACATCTATGTAGGTATAACATGCTTATAACTTACGGAAATTCGTGGTACTATAATAAATATTTTCAAGCCTGTCTCCCATTGAGTTGAGCAGGAACTATATAATAATAAGAAAACCCTGTCCAAACCGTGAAGGTATTTTGTGGCAAGTAAAAAAATAATACCGGACAAGCGCGAGTGGAACTGGCCCACCGAGGGTTCCGTACAAATTTGTAGGTACATATTATAATTAATTACAAATGTATAGTTTTCAGATTGTTCCCTATACTTGTAGTATTACTTTCTATAGACGGAATTACTTGCCAAATTTCCTAGTTATAAGTTCCGGAAAATACCCTATAAATTTTGATTCCTTTGAGAGTGTTGAAAGATATGTTTTTGCGGCCGTTAAACGGCCGTATCTTTTTTTACGTTACCTTATAAGTTTGATTATCTAACAGCATCAAGGGACCGTAGACCTAAGTATATCATTTTAATTTCAACTCGATATCTCCACGCGTTCCCAAGATAACTTGACAGACTGACGGACGGACGGACAACAAAGTGATCCTAGGGCTCCGTTTTTTCCTTTTGAGGACGGAACCCTCAAAATACCCTGAATAAAAAGTAATATAAATTTAAAATTTAAAAAATCCCCGCATAGTCAAGTCATGTTTACCATGTTCTTGCAATATCATTGAAGTAACAGGATACGAAATTTCAAATCGATCAGACCTGTGAAAGTTGTTCAAATCCCTTTATCAATTAGAAAAGAGCTCATAATCCTCAAACGGCTGCCCAGATTTTCATAAATCATAGCTAAGAACACACGGAAAAGGAAAACGAGAAACGGTTATAAATTGAATATCATCCCTAATTTTAACTGCAAGATTTAGGATGATGTAAGATATTTCAAAATTGTATAAACATATCCATGTTATTATAATAAACACCGGGGTGAATGACCGAATTGTTTCATTAAAAATCATAATTTTATTAAAACAAGTAGATTTAAGATAACCCACGGGTTAAAAGCCTGAGAACAGTAGGTGTTTGTTTAATTTAACTGCTAAAAGCGCAGTTTTACATAATCATAACAACGTGTGATTTTATCAAAACTTGAATAAACAATGACGTAATTAATTCGGTATTTATTATGTGATAATCAATAATTACTATCCGAGTCTCATTAGTCTAGTAAGTGGTTCTAAGAGCGACTGCTACGCCAGAGGTCCTGGGTTCAATTTCCAGATGGAGCAGAATTATTCGTTTTTTTTCTATGAAATTCTCAGTAGCAACTGGGAGTTGGCATCAATGGCAATAGGCTCGCCCTTAATTACATAGAAACTAAACATACCGGCAAACTGTGGGTGTACATCAGTTTCCATGTCTTAGAAATGGTCGTCCATCCATGTACCGACCGCGGCAAGCTGCTTAACTTTTCAGATTGATTTATCAGTGTCTACTTATACCCTCGTATGTTTTATTTATGTTGAGCATTATGTTAATATTGATAAGCCAGACGGCGCCAACGTATATCCTAACTATTGTAAATGCGAAAGTGAGTTTGTTTGTTTGTAAGCCTCCCGATTTTAAAAATTCTTTCATTAATAGAAAGCTACATTATCAGCGTATTCTTTTTTTATTAGAGATCCCTACGAAAAATACAATAATGTTACCCAAGGTATCAAAAATTTGCCTATAAAAGTCATTATTTGACGTGCGCTGTCATTTGTTATTTGTTAGAAAATTTAGGTTATTATGGAGATCCCTTCGACACTTTAATGATATAAACGTGAAAGCTTGTTTGGTAAAGAGATAGATTATAGTCTGGAATAGCACATAAGCCGCTTTTTCTCCATCCATCCAATTCTGAAGTCAACGCAGACAAAGTCGCGGGCAGAAGTTAGTATTATAAATAATTAGGTAATTATGAATCATGTATGAATCACGTGGTATGAAATGTCATTAGCCTGTAACAATGTGTCATGTGAATTATACAAAAAATAACATGAAGTGTAGAGATAAAGTTTTCAATAAGCTGTTACACAATTCATTTATTACAATATCAACGTCATCCTAACAAGTTTATACATTACACATGTTATCATAATTATTACTACACGTTTTTTTTTGTGGCTTAATTCGGCAAACGAGCTGAGGAGCCACCTGGTGGTTAGTAGTCATCGTCGCCCATGGACACCCGCAACACCAGAACAGTTGCTGATGCTTTGCCAACCATTAAGAGCCCCTACGGACTGCAGACTGCTAGAGCCGCAGCAACCAAGGGGAACTGGCTCTTACGTATAAAAGTCAAAATACAAACGGAGATGCTTTACGACAGACTCCGACGTAAGGCTGGTCACGTTTTACAAAATAATTATGTATGTAAGTATGCTGAAATGAATCCGTTACAACGAACAACAGTTAATTTAGAAAAAAATATTGAAAACCAAAAAACCTAAACACAATTAAACAATATTAATATAATAAAAATATACGGAACAGAACAGAACTGACAATGTCAATAATCACCTTTACAAATTTTGCCAATGAACAATTTAAACAAACATTACCTGACAGGTGAAATAGATAGAGTAACTGGTTATTGGCTACTTGTGAAACCGTTTTGGGGCACGTTATCTATAATTGCATAAAAGCATAGCCTAGTGAAATGACCATTGGACTGCCATGTCAAAGGTCTGGAGTTCGAATCCAAGGCACACACATCTGCACGCTCTACCATGCCAAGTAATGGGCCAGTATAAAGTATAATGGGTTGATTTTACCCTGTATGTCGTTTTTACCCGACTATGAAAATAGAAGGGTAATTAATGAGTTTAACAATCTGTCTTTAGGTTTGTATGCCTCTATGAATAGATTTTAAATCCTAGCGCATAAATTGTCAAGGATTTTACTCAGGATCTGGATCAGATTGTGATTACAAATGAGGTGTGAATTGATTCCTCTTAACGAATTAGTCATTACTTTAGTAATTCGTTTGTAGCCGTCGCATGCCACCGTAATTATGCTTACTTAAGTTCGTAACGAGGTCACACGCACTTCATAGCGGCATGCGACCACGGCTATAAACTAGACACCACTGTTCCTATAAGTGTTGGTTTGAATTCATTAAAGTGTCTATTAGAAAGGTGACAAAAAAAAACAAAGCGAGATTTTTTCTCTATTTTTCTTACTTTTCAGTGTTTGTTGACTGCCTCTTGCCATTAGCCTAGTGCATCTGAATTGCGACTGCTAAATGTCCTGGGTTCGATTCCCAGGTCGAGCAAAGTGTTATTGGCTTGTTCTATGAAATTATCAGTAGCAACTCGAAGTTTGGAATTTGTATCCGGTTAATGGCAATAAGCTCGCTCCCTATATGGGGCTTAAACATACTAAACTGTGGATGTAAGTTAGTAGACATCTGCCTAACTCTTCGCGAATGCAGGCGTGATGGTATACGCTATATGTACTATCCGTGTGAAGACTAAAGTTATATTGTTTATGTGTTTAAAACATCAGCCCTTTGGCTTCCAAGCCGAAAACGAAAACGTGTCAGTAATAACAGTTGATTAAGCGGATTTTCACTTAAAGAGAATTGGGTTTACCGGAGCGAGACTCCGCAATGTTAGGCTAAAATTTCAAAGGTGTCGGTGGAAGTTTTTGACAATTAATTTTGTAAACATACTGGTTTGCAATTGATGCGGGCGCGTTGAAACGGATTTGTAAGCATTTATGCGCCGGCTCACAATGCTTTATTTGACCCTCATAACATTTTCTTTACATAGTTCTAAGTAACAAAGCTTTTTTAATATAAATCAGTAGAAATAAGTTGTAATTTTACCCCGTTTTAAATTAGGTGGATTATCGAAATACTTTTAAATATTGTTTTATTTTTGGGTAATATTGACATTTTGTTGACTGAGAATTGAACTAATGTTACAGCTTTTTATAGGTTTTCCAAGAAAAATCATAAATAGAGACGAAATTGTTATACAGGGTGGAGATGACTATTTATTACTAATACTTATGTATATATTAAACATATAAACCCTCTGAAATCCATTGCGTAATTTATAAGAACTAAACGCACAAACAGAAGCGGATAGCAACTTTTTTATACAATATTATTATAATGTCTCATTAGTCTAGTAATCCTAAGCGCGACTGCTACGCAGACTTGAGTTCAATTCCTAGGTCGAGGTTTTCTATGAAATTCTTAAAGTTTGAATTTATCTTCCTGTTACATGCAAGCTAGGCTAGCCTTCTATTATATTAGATTTAAATATACCAGCAAAATGTGGGTGAACATGAGTACGCCTCTACCTAACCCTTCGGGGAACACAGGCGTGACGAGACGTACGATAAATAAAAATACAGTTCGTTACCAACTCAATTACTGTTACGTGTATCAGCAAATATATACATTTATATTAAATATAACTCCGATCAAAGGAGTACCCAGTGATTGACTGAAACCAGCGTTAACTTAATTTGTTGAGTCAAAGACGAGTTTCAGGAAAGAGATCCACCATCGCTACTTGAGAGAAAGAGAAAGCAAGAAATTCATGTTCTTTTTATGTATTCCTTTTAATTAGCCAATCGATTGGAAACGATAGGAAAGAAGTTGCGAAATATGAAAGATTTATTATAATAAGTTTGAACAAAATGTTGTGTATTTAGGAAGAAGATAATTCTGTAAACTCTCTATCTACGAGTATGTAGATAATAACATGATACGTGATTCTAATTCATACATTAATTTTAACGTGAGAGAGCCATGCTTCAGCACGAATGGGCCGGCTCGACCGGAGTGATAACACGGCCTCACAGAAAACCGGCGTCAAACAACGCTTACGTTGTGTTTCGCCGAGTGAGTGAGGATACCGGAGGCCCAATCGCCTTTTAAAAGGCCGGCAATGCACTTATCGCTCGTCTAGGGTTACGGGTGTCCATGGGGCGGTGTTAATCGCTTACCATCAGGCGATCCGTCTGCTCGTTTGCCCCCCTATCATCGTAAAAAAACTAGAGTCTAAAAAAGTAAAAAAATACATATTTCTTCTATCAGCTTTTGAAAAAACATACCATCCCTCCTGTATTCCCCGAAAGGTTAGGCAGAGGTGTACTAATGTACAGTTGTACACCCATATTTTGCCGATGTATTTAGGTTCCATGTAATACAGAGCGAGCCTATTGCCATCAACCGGACACAAAACCAAACTCCGAGCTATTACAGAGAATTTCATAAATAAAACACTATGCTCGTCCTGGGAATCGAACCCACAACTTCTAGCAAAGCAGTCGCGCCTACGACCACTAAACTCATGAAGCAATCATAGGTTTTTGAATTTATTTTAATTTTAACCGAGCAAAATTCCAAACTACGTGTTGCTACTGAGAATTTCATCAAACGCAGGACCTCTAGCACGGCAGTCGCACTTTACTACCACTAGACTAATGCGGCAGTTTTCATTAAAAATAATCAAACATCATTCATCGGACCAATTGCGTGCTCCATAGACTCTTACAAGTCTTCTCAGAGTGCGAAGAGAAATTTATACTTAGCACTCCTCTTATTGGCAAAACAACAATTCCATTTATCACGCTTTAAGCTCTGCCGATACCCTTCCAAAACTAAGCTTGATAGACGAGTAGTTAAGGCAGTTATTCATAACAGGAATGAAGGAAATAGTTTAATATAACCGCTAACTGCAATAAACAATGACGGATGGTTACCAACAACATGGTGATAAATTCTTGGTTGAATAACTGGCTTATAACTTGGGACAATGAGAGTCGTGCCCGAATTTAGTCCTAGATCTAGTCGGTTCTAGTATATAATATGTAGATGTAGATATTTACAGATAAATAGCCGCTCTTTTGTTTAAGAGTGGGACAATACCTTTGAAGCGGCGATAGCCTAATGGCTAGGGCGTCGGACTTGCGATCATGTCGGCAACCACAGTTTGAAAAGGTTCGAGACCCACCCATTGCACTATCGACGTGAACCTGAATGCTTGTGTTACGAGTGGTTGCCGCCATGATCGTGCTAAGCTTAGCATACTAGTAATGTGCGACCCACATTGCTAGTATGCTTTTATTTTTTAAAATACAGAACAATATGAAATGACTGCCTCATTAGTCTAGTGGTCCCAAGCGCGACTGCTACGCTAGAGGTCCTGGGTTCGATCCCCAGGTCGAGCAAAGTGTTATTGAGTTTTCTATGAAATTCTCATTAGCAGCTCGGAGTCTGGATTTGTGCCCGGTTAATGGCTATAGGCTCGCCCCCTATAACATGGGACTTAAACATACCGGCGAACTGTGGGTGTACATTAAGTACACCTCTGCCTAACCCTTCGGGGAATACAGGCGTGATGGTATGTTATGTTATGTTAATATGAAACAAGACAATTTTCCTATGTCCAAGAACAGAGGTGTCCAGTTTTTAGTCGTGGTGTCATACCGCTCTGAACAGTTGGTGCCAACTTAACTATAATAATATAAATTCGTCATAACATATTGATATTTAAATCATTCAAGCTGTCATTAAACCACTCATACAATTTCTCAATTACTCGATCAATCTGTAACTGTTTAATATTTAAAATCATGATTATAATAAACCCGACCGTTGAACAGAGCACACGTTTTTCATTGCTCGTGTAGCTTTATTCCATATAGAGCCTAGCAAACATCTTAAGAGTCCGGCGGACCGAATTTCTCTTACAAACGTAATACCGAAGAAAATCGTAATTCAAACACAATTTGATCAAATTCTATTATTATTTGGATTCCAATACAATTCAATACTCTACCATTTCGTCCAAAATACTTCACTGGAAATAATTGCAAGCGAATGCAATTAAAACAAAGAAGACAGAAATAGAACAATATCGCTGCACTAGCCATCCCTTGTAATATTGTTCAAAGTTTTGTTCACTCACCATAAGTATTATTAAGAGTTTCTCGGGCATAAAAGAGCGGCTCTTACTATGTTAATTAATCTGCAAGGTTAAGCTGTCCTTTTCACTCAACGAGATCCTTCTGTCCTGGTGTTCATAAATGAAGTCCGAATCTCTAAAAACCGGTTCACCCTATAACTGGGTTGTGAAGGTTAGAAGATGGTCATAGAACATAGTACCATCACGCCTGGATTCCCCGACGGGTTAGGCAGAGGCGTACGAATGTACACCCACAGTTCGCCGGTATGTTTAGGTCCCATGTAATAGGAGGCGAGCTTATTGCCATTATCCGGGCACAAATCCAGACTCCGAACTGCTACCGAGAATTTCATAGAAAAACCCAATAACACTTTTCTCGACCTGGGGATCGAACCCAGGACCTCTAGCATAGCGGTCGCTTGGGACCACTAGACTAATGAGGCAGTCTGTTATAGAAATAACTAATATTTTGGTAAGGCTGGAAACCGATCAGTATATTGTGGTAACAAAATATTCGATCGACCCGTGCCCACTAAACCTAATCTAAAGCCTAACCGTAATAGTCGCACATCGTGCACGAAAGAGTATTTTCGATCCCGCGGCGCTAGACACCATTCGTTATTATATGGTACGTTGCAGTCAGCAGAATCCCTTATTTAATAGTTCTGGATTATTCTGCCAATTGCTTATTAAAAACATTCAAATAATTTTGACCTCTAGTTAAAGTGCTTAGACAATATTACTATGTTTGTTTATTTTGATTTATAGAAAGATATCTGTAGGGAATTAAGCATGTTTGTTGGAAGATAATTAACAAGGTATACATAAATGTATAGTTGGCTTTGGGCAGTGAAAATAAATTATGCTATGTAGACGTAGAATCACCCTTATATCCCCCAAAGATTAGGTAGAGATGTAATAATCTATATACCATTATCTGCCAAAATGAACAGAGAACCTGGTAAATGTCGCTGGATGTTGGATGATGAGGTATTGGATGAAGGCGACATATATAATCACTCTTTGAGAAATTATATGAAACAGGCTTTTGTACGGCTTATCACCTTAAAATTGCTCGCACACATTAGTATAAAAATTGATTATTTTCTGCACTGCTTATGACTACTAATTATAGCAGTAATTAAAGGTTATAATATAATAAGACTGATATAGTGGTCATGCTAGAGAGAGTAATCACATCAAATCATGAATTATAGTATTCGTAAGGTAAGATAGCGTCTCAAAAACTTAGAAAGAAAAAAATCTTCAAGAACAAGAACTTTGTAAAAATATTAATCATACTGCTATGTACATTCTGATCCTATCTAGGATCAGAATGAACACAGCAGCATCCATTCTATCTAGAAGAGAAAGAATGGATCCATAAACTCCATTAGTTAACCCTTATAACTCCAACATACTTTGGATAAACAAGAGTTCTGCCGACCCTAAATAAATAATGAAGCTAGCAGTCTCGAAGTCAAAATAGAGAACTAACATTAATAAATTCTGACAGATTATTCATGAAGTGGAAAACAGTTCGACTGAGAATAATTTAATCATAACAGAAAGGAAACGTATACTTCCTAATTCCATTGTAACTCAGTTTCGTGTCCAAATCTACGAAGACCATTACTAGTTTTCATTTACATCACAAAATGGGATCATTATAAGTTTAAAGACTTGGTTTATCCATCTCACTAGTTATTGGGATTTGAAATTCTCAGTAGCAGCTCACAGTTTAGATTTGTTTGTGGGCACAAACAACCGGGCGGTTGACACCTCTGCCTATATCTATAGTTCTATGCAAGGATAAAACCGCTTCTTGCCGGATTCTTCTTTATAGGATCAAGTTTTTTAAATGGAATTTGATTTACTAGACTTGTAATCATAACGTTTCATAAATGTTTATTTGAAACAAGACATTTGAACAAGAACTTAAGATCTTCAAACTGCTACTATCCAATGCTGGAGGTAGATTTTTTCATCGGCACGCAATTTAGAACCATCTTGGGTCTCCTACATTCAATCCTTTCCAGCCACCTTGGCTAGATCATCCTGCCATCTTATTTTATTTTTAAATTAAGGTGCTCATTGAAAGCCTGTCATCATAGCTGATACAGGCGGAGATGGCAATACAAACTAGACTCGTTTCAAAGGATTGGTCTCAAACAGAAAGATGGGAGATAGGCCGTTGCCCTACAAAAGGATACCGTGGGCTAATAATAATAAGGTACTTACAAGCAAACTTCAAGTGAACAGGGTAGCCGAGCACCAGGCCGGCGTGGTGCCGTACACCACATTGGTACACGCCCTCGCTGCTACCATCCTTCTTCTTTGAAACCTCGAGAGTACCGTTGCTTAGTATTCTGAAACAAACGAACAAACAGTATAAGACTATTGGCTATTAACATTCATGAAATGATTAGAAAATCTATTCATGAAAGGCTTCCTACACTAGTGATCTAAGATATAAAGTAGTGTAACTGTCGACCTACGAGTAGTTCAGTTAACTGTAGGCGATAACGTGATGACTGCTTGCTCATAAATGCCGAAGACGCTTTAATCTATTGACTACGCCTATTAGATATTTCCTTGCTTTCCCTGCTTATTTAATCCTTTAGATTCCCTGAAATAGGGAGCGAGTCTACTGCCGCTAACCAGGCACAAATCCCAAACTCTGAACTGCTATTCTATACATATACATACATGCTGAGAATTTCATAGAAAACCCTAATAAAACTTTGCTTAAACAGGGTATCGAAGTACCCTCTAGCGTACCAGTTACGCTTCGGATCACTAGACTAAAGATAGTTACGTCTGATCTGATTTTATGCATCATAATGTATGTATATATATATTTTGGGAATTTGGCAAAATTGGGAAATTTGTGACTACAGAACTTAGGGATGTGACATGAATTTTCTTTTTCTTATTTTTGCCAGAACTGGTATAACCTAGCATATCGCCCGGTACCCGCTTGACGTTGAGTTTCGGGACACCTTGCATATAGTACCCTACGTCCATTATCTTCACTCACCGTTTTATCTCCTCATCTCCTTTCCGCCACACGTACGGCTTCGGGCGCGGCTTGTCATCAGCCTCGAGCGGCGGTGGGGGGCGCCTGGCCGGGATCCGGTCCGCGTCCGGCACCACGCACGGCACCGACGCGCGCGGCGACGACCACCACGTTATCGGAACATCTGTTGAATAAAACTTTTGATTAGAAGGTGGATCTTAGAATGATTGTATTATTTTTATTAAGGTATTATTAGTTCCTTCATCCATAGCATACATGTAAAATATTATTAAATTTACACCATATATCGACGTTTTGTGAATTAAAAATAAATTATTATTATTACCTATCTATATAACAAGATACAATAGTGTCTACCATTGCAGGCAAGTTCTAAAAACATAGGGCGATGCACTATCATTAGTCATTGATTTGTTTATCATATTTTTCTATTTGTTTACATTTTGAACGAGCATTTTTGGCCACCGCTATAATAAATTTGAACAGAATTACTTTATCATACTCAATCAGGATAATAATTATGTAGTGTGTTATAGTGAGACCAACAAAATGTCGTAACTTTTAATTTGTTGTTCTAAATGCGCGCGTCGATACAGTGCAGTGGACAGACATCCTTTAACCTCAATGTATAATATTACCGACAATTTTTCCATCATTTTTATAAAACTCTATTAGTACTACCAAGTAAGGAACGGATTAAAACCTTTTTAGGTATGAAAAGAAGGATTTTTGATAACGTTGGTGAGCAATAATAGATTTCGGGAAATCAATACGGTACCGGGAAAAACATGATCATCCCTGGTAACACAGCTATTAACAATTGATAAAGATCCTTAAATAATAATATATAATATACAAGGCTTACAAAAATATTTTACTTAGTAACGAAATATTTCTAAAAAAATATGCCATGCTGATTCTATATAAATAAAATTAGAATAACAGTGATTTATCATTTGTTCAGAAAACCCTGGTTTTTCTTACTGTTATATTATTTTATCAGAAATAATTTAAAATAATACTGCCAATTTCATAGTATTATTTGTTATAATTTCGATAAAACTACAAAATGGGCTTTACAAAATATAGATTGAATCGAAATATTACCTATATCATTTATATGGAAGTGTCCTTAAATAATCTACTTAGGTACAGGAATAAATATCACTTACAACATTATAGAGCATATTCAGAAATAAATTGTCATTATATGTCAATACATGTTGTTAAACATTTTTTCGTTTATTAATAATTACCTGGAAGGTGGTATTAAATCTCGAAGTACGTAAGCCTAATGCCATTTATCGAATTTCACAAAATACACATTATAAATTCTGCCAAAACAATCCCTTGGGATTTCAAGCGAGACTAGGATTTAACTTACATTCCAAAAAGTTCATTGTCATGCCACGCATAATATACAAAAAAAAACATACCTTCAGCCTATTTGTAACTGCTGAATCCTTTGCAAACGCCGAACTTAAAATAAATTCACTTACCGTTGTATTCGTTGACGCAAAAATATTTCAAACACGAGGAAAGAGCTCGAAGTTGAATAAAATAAATAAACGGTTTGGGAAAAAAGTATGAGATAAAGAGTAATATTATCTTTCTCCGTAAATGTTTAAACAGTAGTACATAGGCAGTAGATACAAAGAGTGTACCTCCGCTCTCGATAGATTCTATCGATGTATGGTGGTAACCATGAAATAATTATAGGAATAAGTTTCGTTTCTCATATTTTTGTTCGTCTGTCTTTTAGTCATTTCTTAAAAATAAAAGACAAACCCTAAAGAAATACAAGTAAAGATAAAGGAAAGCAAATAATCAAAGTAAAAATCGAAATGCCTTACTATAGTAGTGTCAATGCATGTGTCTTTTGTCAGGAACAAAACTGAGTGTATGACGCTGATTTTTATCTGGAGCCATTCTGCACCACGAATGACAACCAAAGGAAGGCAGAGATATAACTACTGCTTTTTTCTACAGCTAAAGATTGCTGGACTGGTATTATGATTTGATTTACCAAGCACAACTCCACACTCGAGGTTGCTGCTGAGAATCCTAAAAAACTTCGATACTTGAAAATTAGATACGATGCAACTGAAGACATGGTCGAAAGCTAGGATCAAATTAATAACGAAGCAATAGTTTTACTAACCAAAATGCCAATTGCCTAGAACAACATCTATAAGAAAAAGTAATTAGCAAAAGGGCTAACCACACAAACTTGCCGGAGAATTAGTTTGCTAACTCAATATAAAGTTTATAGTAGGTAAACGATTTGTAATTAAGTAAAAATGTTTGAGCAATCTGATTTTGGGACTTTATTCGGTGTTAGGGATGAAACGCGTGTGAATAAAAGAGTTGTGAATGTGAAGGGATGAAAGATCAAAAATAAGATGGCTAGGTTGGATATGATGGAAAGGGGAGTTTTTTTTTATAGGATAGGAGGGCAAACGAGCAGGCGGATCGCCTGATGGTAAGCGATTACCGCCGCCCATGGACACCCGCAACACCAGAGGAGTCACAAGTACGTTGCCGACCTTTTAATAGGGGATTGGGCCTTCGGTAACCTCACTCACTCGGCGAAACACAACTTAAGCGTTGTTTGACGCCGGTTTTCTGTGAGGCCGTGGTATCACTCCGGTCGAGCCGGCCCATTTGTGCCGAAGCATGGCTATCCCACGTAAATGATGAGTGAATCATGAGATGGCGGCTGATACGGTTGAATGGAATAAAGGCATGGTGCGCTGACCACCAATAAATTGGGACAAAGATGAAGAACAATATTTGATACGGAAGTTGAAAGTAGACAGACGCTGATTGACCAATGATTATTATATACATGATAATCATAATTATTTATTTATTCATGTAACAATTCGCATTGTGTTTGAAATAGGTAAGTAGGTAGTATTAATTAATTTATTACAGCTGAAAATAAAAAATAATTATGGTTATTATTGCACCATAAGTCAATAATTATTATCATAAAGTTATTTTAGTAAAGGAAAAATTCAATCGCGGGCAGGATTCGAACCTGCGTCTTCTGGTTTAATATACCAGACGCTCTGACCACTAAGCCACCGCGAACCCCACCCGCCTGATTGAAATTTGCCTTCACATTCTGGATTTACGTCATAAGGTGACGTGACATCTATTGAGAATCAAGTTACCTTGTTTCTCAACCGACATGCCTTACTTTACAGTTAGTTCGATATCGTACGATGCGTAACCTTACCTTTTGACTATCATGGAAAATGGAAAAAAATCACATAATTATTATCATTTCAAAATTTCAATTAGTCCCTTTAGTTTGTGTAATTAATTCAATAAATCTGTTTTATTTTCTATACATTAGTCACCTATAGCGCTTGTATTCTCCTAAGGGCTAAGGAGGTGAACTAACTCATTGCCATTAACCGGGGACAAATCCAAACTCAGTACCTACCAAGAATTTTAATAAAAATCGTATAATAAATAAAGTTTAGTTTAATTTTCTCCCACAATATTTAATAACTTCTAATCCAAAACAACAGCCAAATATATGATCAGTCTTGTCTACGCCTAAATCTTTGTTAGTTTTAACCCTTCGACACGAAACATTACAAGACAATCCCCAAGAAAAAAGGTTATCAGAAAAACTTAATAAATTTAATTTAACCCAATTTCGGTCAAAAAGTACCCGTTCCAGTTACCGTAATGAGTTTTGCTGCTAAAGGAAATTGGGCATTTAACCCCTAGCTTCTGTGTAAAGAGATTAGGTACTTTGAATTCTTCGCTCCCACACAATGTTTGAATTCCTTGACATTTCATTTATTTATATAATGAGTGAAACGGAGGAAAATTGGAACCTGTGAAAGGTACCTAATGGAATTAAAAATCGTCTATGTTGTACTTTGCGGTTTTAATTAAGGTGACGACGGTTCTTATTCAATTGTGACAGAAAATGTTTGTTTTATTTCGTGAAAATGTGTAATTTAAAATTATTTTGAATTTTTTTTCCGAATTTCGACATCACCTTATTAAAGACTAGGAAGTAATTTATAAGATGACACCTGGGTAGAATTATGTGATTTTTTGTGAAAATATCCTAATTGAAATGATGTCCGGCAAACCTTGAATTGCCCACAAAAACGTAATACCAAAATAAATCGTAATCCAAACACAATTTTATCAAATTGTATTATTATTCGGATTTGGATACCGTTAATCTAGGCTCCTACCGTACCAATACTACTTCACTGGAAATAAACGGCCGGAAATTCGTTCCAAACTTAGTAATGTTATCAATAATAAATTTGTTTTTGCGTTCCTTGCGATGTATGTGTGGTGTAACTCGGAATGATAGATTGAGGAACAGTGTGATAAGACAACGTTACGGGCTGAAAGATGATGTAGTGACGCGTATTGAAAAGAATATGCTGAGATGGTTTAGACATGTTGAAAGAATGAATGAAAGACGATTGACGTAAAGAATTTATAAGGTGAATGTCAGCGGCAGCGCCGGTAGAGGTCGACCTAGAAGGACATACGCCGATCTGATTGGCGAAATCCTTCAAAAAGGTCAGGTGCGTAGCACTCGCAACCGGCGTGTATGTATGAGAAGATGTATGAATGTGGAAGAAGCAAAAGAAGTATGCAAGAATCGTAGCAATGCCTACCCCTGTGGGAGAAAGGCGTGAGTGCATTTATTTCCAGTGAAGTATTTTGAATGCAATGTTAATGTAGCAACCTAAACTAAATGTATCTGAATCCGAATAATAACACAGTTTGATTAAATTGTGTTTGAATTACGATTAATTTTGGTATTAAGTTTGTATGGAAAATACGGTCCGCCGGACTCTTAAGAAAATTTCAAAAATTTTCTTAATACATCCATCTAACATCTGTGACACTTCGAAATATCGAAATAACTGTGAGTGTATGCAATTGTTCTGAAGTGGTTTTCCAATGGTAATCTTTATATATATAATTCTTCTGTGAGTGTGTATGTGACTGAACTTCTCTCAAACGACTGGACCGATTTTGAGGAATTTTTTTGTGTGTGTTCAAGGGGATCTGGGAATGGTTTAGATTCACAATTGGACTCGGTAGGTGGCGCTGCAATCGAGTTTTGGGTTATTTTCAGGGCAGGACAACGTCTGCTGGGTCCACTAGTCTATATATATAACAATTAATTCCTGTTCGTTAGTCTCGCTAAAACTCGAGAACGGCTGGACCGATTTGGCTAATTTTGGTCTTGAATTATTTGTGGAAGTCCAGAGAAGGTTTAAAAGGTGAATAAATATGAAAGTACGAAGTCTGCCGGGTCAGCTAGATTTATATAAAAATTCTGTGTAAAGACTATAACACTGAGATCATTCATGTTTTTTGCGCAAAATTACTTATTTATGTGGATTGACCTGCGTTCTGGACGCTCCAAGAACCTTTTACTTATCCTTCTAGCATTTTAAAAACAAGTTTAACGAAGTGTAGCACTCCTGGAAACGAACAACATTACAATAAAATGGTGTTTGGTAGGCTGCACAGCATCAAAAGATGGTGTTACGTATTCAGGAGTTGTCAGGAAAAGCCATGTGAATGCATATGTGATGGGTAACCAGTTTCCAGAACTAGGCAATCTAGGTCAGCATTAACATTTTAGTTAAGATAGGCATGTGTTCATTTCATTAACGGACTTCAAAAAAGGAGGGGGTTCCTCCTTCAATATCATAAAAAATAATGCTATGTGCAAAGTAGTTTCGGAAGTCGGTGACTTCGATTGGTTTGAATCTTTTGTTTTCGCCGCCGACTTCCGAAACTGTTTTGCACATACCCAACAGTTTCAATATTTTTTTAATGTTTTTTACTTTTTGTTATTGGTCTAGTGGTCGCAAGCGGGACTGTCGTGCTTGGTTTAATTCCCAGGTCTAGCAAAGTGTCTAAAAAAACTAATGGAATCGTGCCCGATTAGGTC
Organism: Acronicta aceris; assembly: GCA_910591435.1. NCBI lineage: Eukaryota > Metazoa > Arthropoda > Insecta > Lepidoptera > Noctuidae > Acronicta > Acronicta aceris. Next base: position 15,033,228 of record OU342767.1, read on the forward strand.
GCTCCTAATTACGTGTGACGTTAATTATTTAAGTTTAATTTAGTTGAGTGTACACACTTACTACAATACACCTCTGACAAAATTTTATGTAAGTTGGTATATATTTATTATTGAAGGAACTCCAGGGAACCTAACCTAAACTAGGTAAGAAGTCGTGATATAAAATACTGTTACAAATAGTTCCAAATAACGATGAAACTTCTGAGTAAACAAAATTCTAGAATCCTGTCAAAGGCTAATAGGAAACATTCTCAGAATCAGGTCTCTTAGGACTTCTCTTGAGATCTAAATTACTAAGTTTATGCTACAAATCTAAACTTGTATATTTGTAAAGGTTTTTGTAATCCCATTTTCTAATGGAGACCGAAATTCGAAAGAACTTAAGCAAAATCTTACTAAAAGATATAAATATATATATAATATACATATATATACATAACTTCTATGTCCTATGCCGTTTTTTCAATAAAAATATCTTATCTATGTATACGAATACTAATAAAATAAAGCTCAAGAGTTTGTTTGTTTGAACCCACTAATAGCTGGAACGCCCGTCGGATTTGAAAAATTCTTTTTGTATAATTAAAGCCATATTTATGAGGAAGGTTATAAGCGATTTAACACCACGCTTCAACTGTTAAAAAAAGAACAAGCAAGTGAAAGCGCGGGTCACAGCTAGTTTATAATATTTCTAAGTGAAATATTATTACCAGGTACAAATATTATTTTAGTCCCAAGGGATTTGTAAAGACAAATAAGTAATCAGGTATAAGATTATTTTTATAAATGACCTATGTAACACGATTCTCACACCTCACATATAAAAAAAAAAACATAAGTAAGTACCTAAACCTATAAAATGTAAACTCCAAAATACTTTTCTGGACATAGCGCGCAATTTATTAGAGCAATCACGTCACGTATCATGTCAATTTGTGGATAAAATTCGAGTCCATTTTCTCGCGCCATTTATTATTAATATTGCGTTTCCGAGATACGCCGCTATGGCGCTGTGCGCTTCCACTGCGCAGGTCAAGGTTATCTATTGCTATCTTTGTCTAGCGCCCTTATGTTGTTCGCTATCTCGCTTGCAAGCGCGTAGTCCACGTGATGAGTACGTCCGTATTATGTTTTGGGTGTTGCCATTTTGTTTTTACTCTAATCGTGGGAAAGTTGTGTCCTTGTACCGTTTTGTATTTAAAGTGTAACGAAAACCTCGCCAAATCATCTGCATTATAATTAATAATATTATCCAGTGCACCTGCCTCGTGTTCGTATTAAATACATACAACATAATGATTAGAGGGCCTGCCTGCCGTTTGAAGTTCAAATTCGGTAACATTTTGTACCTACCAACACTAATTCGGAAGTTTTGTGACTTCCGAATCCGAGTACGGACAAAGTAGCTAACTGATACAAAAATTAAATAAGTAGGTATTTATTTATACTTGAAGTAAGTACCTACTACATTAAAGATCAGGAACCGTATTATAATGTGTTAACGCCATCACTTTTAGGTTGTGAGAAAGAGATGCCGCTCTACATATTAAATAGCCTCATCTCTTTCTTACAACCTAAAAATGATGGCGTTAACACGTCATAATACGGCCCCAAAGCTGTTTATTTACAAAAAAGTATAAATCATTATGTAATAACATAATCTGTACTTACTTATACCTAAACAAAATGACAGATGTCAACTTAATTACGTTAAGTAATATGCAGGCATTTATTAAACGCATCATTTTGTTTTATAATAATAATGATTCTCAATCAATCACAAGTAAAGCTTGGACTTGAGGTACCTACTTATTATTAATGTTGATTCTTTTTAGTTTTTTTTTAGTTTTCGCATAATGACTAGAATTGCAACACCTCAGTCCTCAATAAAAGTTCTTTGATATAAGTATAGTTTTACTGCATTTAACTAGGATAGTGTTATAGCCAGTGATTGGAGTAGGTACTTACCCAGTTAGTGTAAATTTACCTGAACTTTAAGGACAGCAGAAACGAAAAGTGGAGACTGTCTTACAACTTAGGTATTAGAATAAACCTCAGACATTTTCGAACAACGAAGGAGCTCCCATAAAAAAGGACTGATTTTCAGTTTGTTATTACTTGACGATACAACAGTAGCAAATTTTCCTCTAACATGGAATTTAATCACCAAAAACATACTGGAAAATTGAGGGTCTACATCGTTTCAGCTCTGCCTAACCCTTCGGCAATACAGGTGTGATTGTAAATACGATGATAAATATACCTATGTAATATAGGCAAAACAGTGAATAGTATTATAAAAACATGGCAATATAAAACCTCCCAAATCACGGCTAAGGCCCCCTTTATCGTGAAAATATGTTTGTGGAGTTTTGTAACCCGACCCGGCTATTTGGCGCTAATGTCCCTGTGACAACACGATTGCGTAATTCTGAACTTTAATAACAGGACGTCAAGTTTCATTACCGTTTGATAGTGATGGTTACGTCAGAAATCTATAACAGTAAGTGGCCCATTCATTATAAAAACTCCGGAACTATTAAACCTTTTTGAACGAATTCGAACTTCAAATTCGTCGTATTCAATATTTTCTTAAGTTGGTAGGACCTCCTTTCGCGCGTAATAACTTTTGTTATATAACCTATTTTTATGGTTGGTTCCTTTTTTTATAGAAGTAGAAATGTTATCTATTGGTAATATCAGGTACTTATTTATGAACTTACTTATGTAAGCTTTTTATTACAACATCACTGAAGTAGATATCTAATTATAGCAGATCTCTCATCTTGAGGTATAGAATTGATCATTTAAAAATTCTACCATGAAATTGTTACACTTTACAGTTATTTGTTGAAAAGTTTGCCGTGATTCTTGACTAACGAAACTATATAAGTAAGTACCTACCTACTAATATAGCATGCCATCACACATATATATTTTTTTATTTATTTTTTTATTCTATTCAGAAAACTTACAGCTAATACAAATTATAAACAAAGAGCACGATATGTAGAAGAAGGCCAATTACAAGTTTTCACTTATAAACAAATCAGATACAAATAACATCAAGAATCGGTGACAACTGGACTCAGAGTGAACTAATAAAAATGTAGAGAAGTAGTAGAAATGTAAAAGTTAGAAAGACTATTCAGGCGAAAAAACTATTACACAACGTCTTTTTAAGTTTGTTAACGCTGGTAGCAAAAAGATCTAGCTCGATTTTCTGAGACTCCGCGTTGAATGTGCGACACGCTCTAATCAGGTACGAATTTTGCCTGTAAATGGTCTTTACATCAGGTGTATGCAGAAGATGTGATCTGCGGAGAAATGCGGGCGGTACACGAAGTCCGATTTTAGTCACAAGCTCAGGGACATCCATAGATCCATTCATAATACCAAACAGGAAAGAGAGATCCGCTATTTTTCTTCGCTCGTATAGAGGTAGCATATTCCCCGAAGGGTTAGACAGAGGTATGACAATAATTCATTTAATAAAAATATTTTGATCGTGGGAGGGCCATGCCTCGGCACGAATGGGCCGGAGTGATACCACGGCCTCACAGAAAACTGGCGTCAAACAACGCTTACGTTGTGTTTCGCGCGAGTGAGTGAGGTTACCGGAGGCCCAATCCCCTTTTAAAAGGTTGGCAACGCACTTGTGACTACTATGGTGTTGCGGGTGTCCATGAGCGGCGGTTATCGCTTACCATCAGGCGATCCGTCTGCTCGTTTGCCCTCCTATTCCATAAAAAAGGGGCTCTTAAAGCTCGGCAACGCATCAGCAACTCCTCTGGTGTTGCAGGTACCTATGAGTGGGTGTCCATGGGCGGCGGTAATCGCTTACCATCAGGTGATCTGTCTGCTCGTTTGTCCCCCTATCCCATATAAAAAAAAACTTTTAGTGACTGTTATAGTAACAATCACTAAAAGTAAATTCACAATTACTTAGTAGACATTATATTATGTAGCGTAGAAATGAAAGCATTATACAACAATAGGATTTCCAAGAAATCCGCCCATAAATAATTAACAAAAAAAGACATCACTTACCATCACTATTTCAAAGCTTTGTTTACACTCACATATGTTCGACGTTCCACGCGTAAATTAATACGCCACATGAATTTGAACCTTGACACGGAAACGTTAAGATTGGCTATTGCATGTGTGGCAATGTTTACATGTGTTCGATACTCCAATTTTTTTAAGTGTAGTAAAGTGTTTTTTTCGTATACGTCTGTAGTATCGCCAGAATGCGGAAGAACGATGCTTTTACTATAACATTGACGTATCTACATAAGTAGCTAGTCTGCCTAAAAAAAACAGAATTGATTTTGCTTTTTTTCTAGTTGTTTTTTTTTACTCGAGGTTACATGAATACATTGGGCTTTGGATTCCCGTGATCGCAACCAATCACAAGGATATAACATTTTGTTTCTAAGGTGCTAAAAGGAGATATCCCGATGTGCCTAAAGAGAAGACTGTTCGATCAATGCGTGTTACCAACTAAGACCTATGTGGCACAGACCTGGACTCTCACCAAGCAAACTGCACACGACCTGCAAGTCACCCAAAGAACGATGGAGAGAGTAATGCTCAGTACTTCCCTAAAAGATCGCGTGACTAACGCGGAAATCAGAAAGCGAACTAAAGTAACCGACATTACTCATAAGATTGCTTCCCTGAAGTGGAGATGGTCAGGTTACGTATGTCGTAGAGAGGATGGAAGATGGAGTCACAAGATCCTCGAGTGGCAACCGAGGACTGGTCATAGAAGTGTTGGTCGACCCCCGGCTAGATAGAGCGACGACATAGTGGAGGTGGCGGGGAAGAAATGGTCGAGACTAGCCCATAGCCGAAACGAATGGAAGATGCATGAAGGCGCATTGGTCCAGCAGTGCATAGCATCGGGCTGATGATGATGACAAAGGTAAGGTCAAGACACAAAGATACATTGTATACGTTAAACGTTAAACGCCTCTTTTTTGCGTCGGAATTAAAATAGAAGAAGAAATTAGATGAAAGCTTCCACCCGATGAAATCTCAAAAATTACTGCACGGATTCATATGGTTTTCGCCAACATTAAAAGGATTACCTTTGATGGTTTTAGGCTATAATTTATAAACATACCCGTGGGGGCCGCTAGTGAAATATAAAACGGAAAATGTTACATTTAGCTATTTCCCTACGAGCCCTACATGTAACAAATAATAGATAAAAGATTCACATTGCCCCCAAAAGTATATTTTTGTGTAAAATAATGATAATTTACAGGATGTCCCAAACCTCAAAGTTAAACTTGTACAGGGCGAAAGGCAAGGTCGCCTCCACGGATCCTTAAACCTCTCCTAAGCCACCAGAATTGTAAGGAATGGACTTACGATATGGAAAAAAAGTACACGAAACTTTTTTTTCACAAAGGGCAACATTATTACAAAGTAGAGTCGGCATACATAAGCAATAATTCGAAGAGAATGTACAGTCGAAAGGAAAAGTCTTTTACAAAATAAAAAAGAAATTTTCGCCAACACCTTAATAAAATGTAACAATTGTTCAATCTAAATCAGATAAAATAATGATGAAATAAATATTTTTATCTCTAGGATTTTATTTAGTCAACTATTGTACTGACTAAATCACAATAGTCTACTAAACGGATGGATGGCTCGTTAGTTTCTTTGTTATGTGATAAGCAAGAATTCTAGTTCTTTCAATTTTTTATATTGTTTAGCCCGTAACTTTGGCGGACAAGCAACAATTTTATAAATTGTGTCCTTTGTATTGTAGGAGAAAAATTACGTTGCTATATTCCATTTTTTTTTTATCTACAGATCGTGAATTTCTCCACTGGTTTTCCTATCTCATAGAATAATCATATTTTTGATTCAATACCAGTGTAGATGCGGATACCTTTCTCTTCTGAAATTAAGACTAAAATTAGGTATACAAACAAAACAATAAGTATAGTATGTTTTGAGAATGTACTGAGAATGGAAATAGTATATATATTTCAAAAAGTACAGACCAAGAGATCCATCAAAACTAGAAATTCCATATTGTAGAACAACTTTAAATAAATCAAATGTCTATCACATGTGTATAACAGCTTTCAATAAATTACCAAAGTCCATAAGGGAACTCCCATTCAAATATTTAAAAATGATTTAAGTAAGTAGTAAATGGTTGATAGATAAATGTTTCTATACTGTACAAGAGTTTTTACAGCATATTTGTCACTAAAAATCGAATATAAAACTTATGTATCTGATTTGTATAAATATGATTCTCTATGTAGTGTAGTTATAATAATGATAATACATTATAATAAGTAATTTAAGCACATTTAAAACTAATTTGCATGCTTTATGTAAGCAGAATATGGTATTGTTCGTTAACCACCGACTTATACATCTGGTACCACCTGTATTCTAGGCAAATAAATATCTTCTTTCTTCTTCTTTCTGAAGTATTTTCATATGTTGTAATTAATTATCCAACATATTGAACATACATTCTACCTAACAATTAGCAAGAATTGTTCAGTGAGCCAGTTGGTAGTGAAAGTGATTTTCCCAAGCACGTGTAACAAGAAGGTTTGACTAAGTCAATGTGATCCTACAATATGTTCCTCTATCAACCAGTCTCTAAGAAGGTATAAAAAACATATCATCCTCGAAAGGTTTAAGCAGAGGTGCACTAATGTTCACCAACAGTTCGCCGGTATGTTTAGGTCCCATGTAATAGGAGGTGAGTCTATTGTCATTAAACGGGCAGAAATCTCAAACTCCGCTGCTACTGAGAATTTCACACTTTGATCGACCTGGAAATCGAACCCAGAACCTCTAGCGAAACAGTCGCACTTGAGACCACTAGACTAATGAGGCAGTTAGAGACTAGTTAGTGGACCAATAAATATAATTATCGTTTAGAGTACATTTCTAGAAAATACCGAAAGACCACTATCCTCGTCTGTACCCATTCACATCACGAACAACACGTTATTGTAACTTCCCGGCATCCGAACGTGCTCACAACTTAACGGCGTGTTCACACGAGCACAGCACTCGGAAACTCGCCCGCTCAAAATTATACGAGTAGGTACACGACCCCGATATTGTGATCAACAACTAATAAAAGTTGTGGAGAATAAAAAAAAGTAAAAAGTTGTATAGGTTGTCGTATATGCGTCACAGAAGTTGATCGCTAGTCTAAGTTTCGTAAACGTGTTCGGAACTTTACGACCATGAAGGTTGAAGTTCTGATAGACAATTTACACTGCCCTACTATGTCCTCGTCAATTTGTGACAAACTCCATAACCCGTGCCTATGCCACGTCACTCGCACGCTCCACGAAAATTGAACATTGAAATTTTAGCGATCTTACGATTTAGATTTGAAATGTATAAACTGATTGTCAAATAATAATGTAGGTACTAAAAGAACTGAATGATTTTTGAACGTGGGAGAGCCATGCTTCGGCACGAATGGGCCGGCTCGACCGGAGTGATACCACGGCCTCACAGAAATCCGGCGTCATAACAACGCTTACGTTGGGTTTCGCCGAGTGAGTGAGGTTACCGGAGGCCCAATCCCCTTTTAAAAGGCGGGCAACGCACTTGCGACTCTTCTGGTGTAGCGGGTGTCCGTGGGCGGCGGTAACCGGTCACCATCAGATGATCCGTCTGCTCGTTTGTCTCCCTATACGGAAAATGTGCGTAATTTCGAAGTTCGAATGTCATAGTAAACGAAAACCATCCCGACATATAACTATGTAGTTATAATTTTTTTACCAAAAGAGACGTAACGGATAGCTTGTAAACCTGATAGGCGAAGTACGATGATATATCCGTAGATGCGTTTATACGGGTCCCAATAGCCAACGACTACCTATCATGACTCTTTCTATTAAGTAAGCAAATCACTTTAAAAACTGAGAATTTTATGCTTACCAGTGACACAGAGGCAGAAACAGCAAGAACACAATAACAGTACATTATAAATCAGCATGGTACTTGCAAAACACGTAACACATTTTTTATATCTATAAATTTTCACACAGAACCAATTTCTACATCAATAAAACTGTGATTAATTCAAAATAAAACACATTCCCCGATTCTTATTAAGCTTCCAAAATATAGTCCATTTGTTTATAATGTTAGAAGTCAGAAATTAATTTTTCAAATGACCCCATTACAAGTTTAAAATTATGTATTTCTGCGTATAATTAAATAATATTTATTTTTATGAAAACGTCTGTTCACCATTATAATTTGACAAAACATGGAACGGACACAGAAAAGCACCGCTCGTACGTATCATCTAAGACACACTGTCCTTCAAAGTCACGCCAGTAACTATTCTAATTCATGAATACTTCACGCATCTGAACCCGCCATTGCTTAGCTGGCTGTATCAATTCGACGGGGTTGCTCGAATTCGGTCAAGGTTTACACCGGTTTATTCCGGGGACAATTGTGTTAAGCACTCTGATAAAATTTGTCCATTTCCCAAAACGTTACGGTTTGCAGGGGGATAAATAAATTAGGCTTTTCCGTGACCTTGTTGAAAAGGCTAGTAGCTAGAAGGCCTGTCATTAGTGATACACGTGTGCTTTTGAAGTTTGTCAAGGTTTTTGTGTCACGAACAGTATAATTAGTATCATAACATACCATCAAGCCTGTATTCCCCGAAGGGGTGCCTGACAAGGCCCACACATGTTTCTATATATTATTGTAACATCTATTTAACTTGTGGAGTGCAATAAATGTATTGAGTATTGAGGTGTAGCCGGTATGTTTAGGTCCCATGTAATAGAGTCGATCCTATTGCTATTAAACCAAGCACGAATACAAACTTCGAGCTGCTACTCGTACTGAGAATTTCGTAGAGAAGCCCAATAACACTTTGCTCGACCTGGGAATCGAACCCAGGGCCTCTAGCGTAGCAGTCGCGCTCAGGCTATTGAGGCATGCCATTCGTAGCATACATTTTCGAAATTCGAATCAGCGAAAGAGCGAGACAGTTATATTATCATCATCTTGAAGACGTTTCCTTTATTATTTAATTAAGGCGATATTTCCATTACTTTCCATAGCATCTGATTTTTTTTTTATGGGATAGGAGGGCAAACGAGCAGATTCGCACCCTGTGCCCACTCGTTCCCTGGAACTTTTGAGGGGCCCATTCGTCCCCTGAATAATATTTATTTTTATTCATTCTTCTAATATAAGTACATAAACCTAATGGGAAGTAATTATCGCCACTCATAGATACCTGCAACACCAGAGGAGTTGCTGATGCGTTGCCGAGCTTTAAGAGCCCCTTTTTTTATGGGATAGGAGGGCAAACGAGCAGACGGATCGCCTGATGGTAAGCGATTACCGCCGCCCATGGACACCCGCCACACCAGAGGAGTCACGAGTGCGTTGCCGATCTTTTAAAAGGGAATTGGGCCTCCGGTAACCTCACTCACTCGGCGAAACACAACGTAAGCGTTGTTTAACGCCGGTTTTCTGTGAGGCCGTGGTATCACTCCGGTCGAGCCGGCCCATTCGTGCCAAAGCATGGCTCTCCCACGTAAAATATATATGATTGGAAAGAGATAGCAATAAAGTAAAGTAATTCAATGGGGTGCGTCTGGTCTTTGCCCTTAACCTTTATACGAGAAGGGTAGCTCTTTATTCAATTGAGTGTGCGATAAAAAGTACGGCTTAATTATATTGGAGATCAATTGCGCGTGAGCAAGGGTTGCTTTTAGGCGTAACTTATGTCGCCGTGTGTTTTGTATAATAAACAATGTTTTTTTTATTCGCGATAGCGTTACGCTTGACCGCCAGTTCGCCCGATGTTAAGCGATACTGCGATCTACGATAGAGCGTGCTTGCCTAGAAGAAACCAAATTGGTAATGTGTCATTGAATTTGTATTGCTTTTCATTCTAGGTCATTATCCTTATAAGCGCAACAGCTCCGCCAGGGATCCTGGGTTCTCTTCCCTAGGCGAGCAGTGTCATTGAGTTTATCTATGAATTTTCGATCTATGAGCTCACCCGCTACTATATGGGACCTAAATATTCCGGCGAACTATAGGTGTACATTTAAGCACACTTCTGCCTAACCATTCGGGGAAGTGAGGTATGATTGTGTTCCTGAGTCAAAGAAAACATCGTAACCAAATAAAAAAAAACTGGTTTTATGTGTCATTGTTTCAGGGAGCTGAAACACAATGCTTGTATAAATACAGTGTGTTAAGAAAACCCTGTCCAACCCGTGAAGGTATTGTTAGGTATCGAGATCCGGTTCTATTTAAATATTATAAAGCGATGAAATTGAAATGGCAATACGGTGGCAGAGGTTGCCAACTCTTTGTCAGTCAAAAATAGAAGTTCTAAAATTATAACATAAAGATTTAAAAAAATAGTAGATCCAAAATATGTAGTTTATTTCTTAAAAGAATATTTTTTGCTACTTTTAGCCTATATTCATAATTTTTATTTTTAAGAAATACCTCATGCTATTGTTATAATTTAATTAAAATTTGAAATTAATAATTATTGCTTTATAATATAGTAGTCGGGCCTCTAATACAGTATGATACAATATTATATAGTAGAGTTGGCAACCCTAGGTGACAGCGACACCGTTCTTGGGTGCCAAATATTCTAACACCCATGACGGATTTATCACATTTTAAAAATTTACTAGATTTTGGGGTAATTGCGGCAATTTGGGCATGACAATCGTGAATTTTAAACTTCAATAATATGTTTACTTTCATGAATATTTTAATGTTTCTTATTTTATTTGGTGATGTGATTGAGACTATGTGCCCCTTTCGGATACATATATTTTAAAGACACTTGTAAAAGTGTTTTTATGTATCCGAAACTAGATGGCGCCAGCATTTCCTAGCTGACGACCTCTGAGAAGAAACACCGAGACAAGCTCAGAGAATCATGGTCTCTTGTAAAGTCCAGGCGAAGTATACGTAACACGTGTGAGTGACACAATGCAAGGCAATGTTGGAAATGGTCTTTTGAGATAATATACATAGAATCTTTGAGTAGACCAGTCCCAACTGACGTCACGCATGCATCAGTAATTGTGTAACTCAACCATAATTTTCCCTTGCAGATCGCTTCATCAGTGTAGTTTAGTTACGGCCAGTTCCAATATCAAATCAGTCAATAGATTTGTCTACTAGAGATACGATTTTGACATAAGGTTCGTACAAGTAATGTCAAAATTCTATCTCTGGTAAGCAAATCTATCGACGGATTTGTTATCGGGACTGGCCGTTAGTCACGAGCCCCTCAATCGCTCCATCCCTCTATTCAAGGTAACGATGACTTTCTTATTCCAGAAAACACGTTTCTTGCTATAACCCTTTGCATGACAAATACTATACTAGCAGCTGACCCAACCCTTTCGTGCCGCAAAAAAAGAACGAATGTCATAATGCATTCCTATTCAAAATGATGCAAGTAGCAAAGCCTAACAGGCTGACTCGTTCGATAAATTCTTCGGCTGGCCGGTCCCTGAGAGACAGAGATAGCAAATATGTATAAGTAGGAGTGAAGAGTACAGCAACACTGACCTACAACAATAAGTGGACATTTCGCACGGAAGGAATGCTGCAGGCGTTGTGTGTGTGTGTGTTTATGTCAACGTGTGAGTGTATCTATCTGGTATTTGGTCGTAATTTTTGATCTAAGTACATTGCTGACTTGATAGAGGTGGTTTTTTGTAGCGCTTTGATAAATATATTCATCTGTAACTCCTTAATGCAGGACAAAGACCTTTTATAAATATTATACAGAGAAGGACACGTTGATTATGCAGGTAGGTAGGTAATTATATTTTTTTAAAGAAAATCAGTTTTTAACTCATGTCCAGCAGTGGATCACTTAATACGTGGATGATAATGCTTTCTAACTGTCGCGTAAAAGTTTTGAAACTATGTTTGCTCTAGATTTTTAACTTTTATGTATAGCGGGAGGAATCTTAGGAATTCCTTGTAGGAATATAAGAGATTCATCTTAGAGAACGTAGAACAATAAGATTTGGTGACTTGCTATAATGGTCCATGGTCAATCATATCACTAGAATATTATTTTTCTAAATAGTAAAGTTTGTCTGTTTCTCCGATAAATTATTTTACCTTTCCTCGCCACAGTCATGTATAGACAACAAACTTAAATGTGCCCAGCATGCCACGGTCACGATTGGGTAACAGATTTCTATAGGAAAATCGGAGCTTGGCGCCGATGTAACGCTTTTTCACGAGGGCAGTGAAAGGGTTAAAACCACGCAGAAGATTTTGATACGGTAATTATAGCCGAAAATTTGAATTATTCATATCACATCTAGACTGATAACCAGAGATTGGAAAAGGTAGATTATATTTACCTAAATTTCGAGGAAATAAGTAACATAGAGTTTATAATACCTCCTCTAAAATCCCGAAATCATAAACATGACGATTAAATCCCGGGAATTAAGAAATTGCAAATTACTTATTTCGCTTTGAATACATTTAGAACTGATTGGAGAATCATAATTATATTTGTAGCGGAGCTACATAATAATATAAGTTATGCTACATTTTTAAGTATATTTTAATATAATGATACAATATGATTCTTCAATATAATAATTTATTTCAAATGTATAACATTCAAAGCGCAATAAGTATATTGCAATTTCTTAATTCCCGAGATTTAATCGTCATGTTTATGATTCCGGTATTTTAGAGGAGGTATTATCAACTCTATGTTACTTACTTTCTCGAACTTTAGGCAAATATACTCTACCTATTTCGATCTCTGCTACCACATTTCATACTACCGCATTGATTTTAGAAGCAGGTTATTTTATAAAACGTTGCCCCACACTGGTCTATAAACTATCAATCGACCACAGCATCACAAAGATGCTTCTAGTAAAAACCGATGATCCCTTTACGTAAGACGTTACTAAAGAATTCAATCAGGTAAGTGGGCTGATCCGTCCGTATCACACGTCTACAATAATAGACTTTATTAGTACTATATCTTCTGTAATAGCAGTTTATGTGAAAGCAACTAGACGCACGGGAAATATTACGATTAATAACATAGATATATACGCCAACGATTATAAAGGGTTATTGAAAATGTAACCGCAAATTATCGAGTTTTTACAAATTATGTAAAAACTGCCCAGAAGTCCTAAGCAATAGGTGTACTCGTGTAGCCCGTATTTAGTTTTTAGGATATAAATAGGAGGAAATACAGGCCTTATTGACATTTAGGTACAAGTCACAAATCCTAACTACAGATTGTTACTGATAACTTCCTATCGGGAAATATTACTAATTATAGTATTTTTGGTAATAATTGTAATTCATTTGCAATCTGACTCATTTGTCTAGTGGTCCTAAGCGCGACTCGAAGGTTTTGGGTTGGATTCCCAGGTCGAGCTAAGTGTTATTGGGTTTTTATATAAAATTCTCAGTAGTCTTGCATTCGTGCCCAGCTAATTGCAATAGGCTTGCCCGGTATTACATATTACAACACTTCGCACTACAGTTCGCAGGCGAACTGGCGGTCAGATGTAAGCTTATCAGGAATAAAAAAAGGAAAAGAGATCCCTGATCTCGAGATTTACAGATCTATTTAGGTATTTATTTTTCTCTTCACAAACGGTAAGCTTACATTGTAATAATCTAATAGAAAATACTTAATTTGTGTGAGACTGATGCAGGAGATAGGTATTCTATGAAGTCTATTTGCATACATTACATTAATTCCTAAATGATTAAGCCCTTTCTAGCCCCCAAAGTTTTATCCCCATGAACATACATACCACCATCACGCCTATATTCCCCGCAGGGTTAGTCAGAGGTGTAGTAATATGCAATAGAGGGCGAGGTGCAATTATCCCGGCACAAATTCAAACTCCGAGCTGAATTTCATATAAAAACCCTATAACACTGCTCGACCTGGGAATCGAAATCCAAATCAAATCAAATCTTCGAGTCGCGCTTAGACCTAGACAAATGATCATTAGTAATATTTCCTGTTAAGAAATTATCAGTAGCAACCTGGAATTTGGATTTGGAACTAGTAAATGTCAATAAGGCCTATTTTTCCTCCCATTTAATTCCTAAAGACGATCTAAATACTCGCTACACGAGTACACCCACTGCTTAGGGCTTCGAGACATACATGCGTGCTGGTATATGCATGCATGGTACGTAAAACGTAATCTATATTAATCTATATACTCGTATATAAAAGAAGAACCTGACTGACTGACGTATCAATGCACAGCCGAAACTACAGGAGTTACTGAAAGTTTGCATGCTAGTGCAAGTGTTGCCTTTTGAAATGTGGACAAGCACTAAGAAAGGATTTTTTGAAAATTAACCCCTACGGTGGTGAAAAGGGGGGTGAAAGTTTGTATGAAAGTTCGCAAACACTACCATGCGTTTGACATACATAAACCCACATTTAAACACATAGATTAATCGATGACATCGTCAAGATATGTACAGCTGTCATTCGCTGTTGACATTTTGACAATTGTTTTCTTCTATAAATAAGACTTAACACATTTTATGATATGAAACCTCCATGGTGTAGGTACAGTGGGCACAGTACCTATATTTTAGAAACGAAAATTACCTAAGTACGCAGGCTCTACTAACTAATAAGTAAAAACCCGATAATTGGCGGTTACATTTTGAATAACCCTTTATAACCATTGGCGTATATAACCTATGTTATTCATATGCCCTTAAACAATCTGACCAATAAAATATAATTATTTAATGATGAAAAAGTGATTATACTTTATACCCTTAGCTTTACGTGTCGATTATTAACTTTGCCCGTAACGTCCAGCTCTTCCGGGCATTAACCGGTCAATCTGGCTAATACCGCACTTGAGCCGGCTTATAAAATTACATTTTTTATAGTCTGGCAATAAAATGGAGCGGTGTTCTTTTGTTACGCTTATAAATATAAAAGAAATACCAATAGGGTTGCCAGGGTTAAGATTATATTGCGATATAAAATAATTATTCTACCGAGAAGGTAGGCGTGCGTAATAAAATTGAAACACATAAAATATATAATGTTTGGTTGGTTTAACAGTTAAGAAAAGCAGTTCTATGAATAAGTTCTTCCAATTGAATTTGAAGTGTAAGCGGCGATAAACATGATTTAATGTAAATAAATCTTTAAAAATTCGTATGTAAGATGTGGAACATAACAAAAATTAATAATTATCGGCGGCCTAATGGCTAGGGCGTCAGACTTGCGATCATGTGGTTGCCGGTTCGAAACCCACCCATCACACTATCTACCGACGTGAACCCACTCGTAACACAATCATTTAGCTTGGTACGAGGGGTTAACAAGAATACTAGTAAGTAATATGTGACCCACATTGCTAGTAAACTTTTATAAAAAGAAAAATATAATAAACTTATTATTATTTATCATTACTACGTATTATAAATTAAAATCCTCGTCCGCGATGAGTTTTTTTCGGATTTTCATGCGGTTTTCACCAATAAAAAGAGGGATTATCTAGGAAGGTTATTAGCCATTATTAGTAGTCATTAAATATAACCATATTATATTATAATTTATGACCATACCCGTGCAAAGACAGGCGGGTCGATAGGTAATATATAAAAAATCAATTTAAAGTAGGTATAGGTATTGGTCTAAAACTCACAAAAAAAAACAAAGTTTCATTTAAATTCTCGCGGGATTTTATAGAAAAAATAATTTTAAAAACTATGACACAACAAAGCGTGGGCGATTATATTATAATTCTACCCTCGTACTTTATATTCTAACTATTATTCATGAACATTCTTACATTTACATTACAACAGATTTAGCTATGTACCAGAATCGCTGCAGATGAATTTCTATAGTCTCTAGCTACCCCTAATGGGAGATAGGCGTGAAAGTAAGTATGTACGTATGAAGGGCGGGAGATTTTGGGGTTGTCTATAATGTAAAAAAAAAAATCTTAAATTAATGATTTTGACTTTGATACAAATTGTGCAAAAACTAAACAGAACATAATTATGTAAAAATACACGCGGATGAAACGCATTTGGTTTATATGAATGTGGAGAGACGGAGGGGTAGAGGGAGACCAAAAAAACGATGGATGGATTGCGTTAAGGCCGATATGATGAGATGATGGCAGATAGGAATGAAATGATGAATGGAAGAAAAGGACATTCTGCGCCGACCCTAAATAAATTGAGACAGGGGCAGAAAGATGATGGTGAATTTCATTTACGTATCTACTAGTTTGACCTTAAAATGAAACACCCCTCGTATTTAAGCAACTGTCAATCATTATTCAAATGTCAAATAAAATGAGACACAATTATTTTTTCTTTTTTAATATTTTCTCAAGCGTGATGACCCTATTCACAGGGAATGGCTTTATCCTTGTAAGTTTGGCCTTCATCAAGTGAATTTTTATGATATTTATCAGATATTTAATAATTGATTGGACGCAATCTCCTTCGAGAGCGTAAACACAGTAAAGCCTGTTGTTACATTTTTTATTACTTAATTTGAATATAAACATACGATATGTTTTTCTCGAAATCCTTTATTTTTCTTGTTGTAGGAACTGTCAACAGCATATATCATGGTATCCAAAAATGACAAATTTCTTCAACAGATTTTCAATGTAGTCTCCAAATTATAGAGTTTATTATCCATTGTGGTTTGACAGTTTATAGTAACTTGATGTGCTGTTCTGTACTGAGATGACAAACAAGCATAGAGGCCACGTTACGGAAGTGGCAACCACAGCCTGTAAACGCCAGCAACACCAGTGTTATCACTCCCGATATCTAGAGACCTCATCTTTACCCAGTAATTTCCCACCTTAAAACCGAAACCAAATAATATTATGCAATGTGATATATTTTTTTTATACCACTAAGGTGGCAAACTAGCATACGGCCCGCCTGATGGGAAGCGGTTACCGTAGCCTATGGACGCTTGCAACACCAGGGATATCACTCGCGCGTTGCCGACCCTGTAAAACAAGGTGGAATAGTTGGGCTGGCAGCATAGGAGACATGCTGCCATGCATGACAGCAGCGGCAACAAGACACGACCGGTCCCCCCCACTGCCAACACAACGCTTCCTCGCGGAGATCTGGCGACCTTGCTCTCCGTTAGGAACACAACATAACAGGGAGCTATGCCATTTGGCTACGATTTTCTGCAAGGTGGAGATACTTCCACAGTCGGGCAGCTCCAATTGAATTTCGATTTATGTGGTACCATTTAATTGGTATGTTTTTTTTTTCTCATGTAATAAATAGAGAGCGAGCCTCAAGAGAGATTCCTAGGTCGAGCAAAGCTCGATTGAGTTTTTACAACAGAGGAACAATTTAAGATTTGGTTACTTGATCACGTTTTAATTATTTTGCTTTAATGACATTTTCAATTACGCGCGAGTTTTCCATTGCGAAAAACATTTCCAAAAAAAATTAAAATAATCTTATTAGCATTCAAAACGACGAACACAATGCTTACAAACTCAAACTCAAAATTTTTATTTCAATTAGACCAGATATAGGCAATTTTGAAATGTCAAAAACTACATGCACGGTTCCAAATAGTAGGTCTTATGGAACTTATTACATTTATTTAAATGGTGCACCATTTAAAAATCACAGTGCATCCTCTGACATCACTCGGTGCAATGATCTTAACGAGTCTGCGCAGGAGTGTGACACTTTTTATTAATGACCTGCGCTTGCCACTGAAGTGCACCGCAGTTTAAGCGATGACGTAATTATTGACTTGCATGGAGTACATCGCATTTTGGCCGATTTAAAAACATACTCAAATCTTTTGAAGCAATTTTTAGGATTTATTCGCGAGGTCCTTCAAAGTCACGTGCGTAGTACTCGCAATCGGTGCGTATGTATGACAAGATGTATGAATATGGAAGAGGCAAAAGAAGTATGCATGAACTATCTTTTTGTGATTTTTTTTGCATTTTCCATGCTAAGATTATTAAGTTATTTAATAGTAAAGGAAAAGATTCAATCGCGGGCAGGATTCGAACCTGCGTCTTCTGGTTTGATATACCAGACGCTCTGACCTCTAAGCCACCGCGAACCCTACCCGCATGATTGAAATTTTGCCTTCACATTCTGAATTTACGTCATAAGGTGACGTTTGGTGACATCTATGAGAGGCAAGTTACCTTACCTCTCAACCGACACGACTTACTTTACAGTCAGTTCAGTATCGTACGATGCCACCCTACCTTTTAACTATCTTTTTGTGTTTTTTTTTGCATTTTCCATGCTAAGATTATTAAGTTATTTAATAGTAAAGGAAAAAATTCAATCGCGGGCAGGATTCGAACCTGCGTCTTCTGGTTTGATATACCAGACGCTCTGACCTCTAAGCCACCGCGAACCCTACCCGCATGATTGAAATTTTGCCTTCACATTCTGAATTTACGTCATAAGGTGACGTTTGGTGACATCTATGAGAGGCAAGTTACCTTACCTCTCAACCGACACGACTTACTTTACAGTCAGTTCAGTATCGTACGATGCCACCCTACCTTTTAACTATCTTTTTGTGATTTCTTTTGCATTTTCCATGCTAAGATTATTAAGTTATTTAATAGTAAAGGAAAAAATTCAATCGCGGGCAGGATTCGAACCTGCGTCTTCTGGTTTGATATACCAGACGCTCTGACCTCTAAACCACCGCGAACCCTACCCGCATGATTGAAATTTTGCCTTCACATTCTGAATTTACGTCATAAGGTGACGTTTGGTGACATCTATGAGAGGCAAGTTACCTTACCTCTCAACCGACACGACTTACTTTACAGTCAGTTCAGTATCGTACGATGCCACCCTACCTTTTAACTATCTTTTTGTGATTTTTTTTTGCATTTTCCATGCTAAGATTATTAAGTTATTTAATAGTAAAGGAAAAAATTCAATCGCGGGCAGGATTCGAACCTGCGTCTTCTGGTTTGATATACCAGACGCTCTGACCTCTAAGCCACCGCGAACCCTACCCGCATGATTGAAATTTTGCCTTCACATTCTGAATTTACGTCATAAGGTGACGTTGACGTCACCTTATGACGTAAATTTGACGATGTCACCAAACGTCTATGTCATCAATGTGAAGGCAAAATTTCAATCATGCGGGTAGGGTTCGCGGTGGCTTAGAGGTCAGAGCGTCTGGTATATCAAACCAGAAGACGCAGGTTCGAATCCTGCCCGCGATTGAATTTTTTCCTTTACTATTAAATAACTTAATAATCTTAGCATGGAAAATGCAAAAAAAATCACAAAAAGATAGTTAAAAGGTAGGGTGGTGTTAACGACTAACGCCATCTAGGGGCCATCGCAACGAATGAGCGGACAGAACGGTGGAAGGGCGAGCATTGCGCTGTGTCATTCCACTGAATATCTTTTTTACGACGATCAAGTGTCATCCTTACAACTGGTTATAATTTATATTATTTTGTTCTGTACAAATATACGCAATTTTAAAATCAAAGCAAATACACGAGTCATTTGTCTATCTCCATTTCTTCATCATACGAACGAGGAAAGAAATCGCACTTCACAAGCCAGCCTGACAAAATCACCTAACATATTTTGGACCTACGAACCGGATCTTCATCGAGAAGCAGCACCACCAGGAATTAACGGTCAGGCCATTCAATCTTTCCTTCCTAAATCCTGTGCTCAATTTGTGCTTACGTTGTTTCTTTATGCAAAATTACAGTGTTCTTGACCGGTGAATTAGTGCGCCTACCTACATCGCGTGCAAGTGAAAATCATCTACGAAACTGTAAGTGCTTAATTCCTGTTTTTCACATACACCGAAATGACAAAAAAGAGGCATTCGCTTATAGATGTTGAAAGTACAGATGATATTATCCGGGATTTAGTTAAGAAACGGGGTTCTGTTAAAGGGAAATTTACTTTATTCGTTAAATTTGTCGAGTCATTAGATGAGTCGAATATAACTGAAACACAAAAAGCAGAGTTACAAGAGCGTTTTCAAAGGACAAAATTGTTATTTGATCAATTTTCGAATTTTCAAGACGAATTAGACTTGATAGTTTCGGGGAGTCAAGTAGACAAAGAATTACAAGAGAGAGAAAGTTTTGAAAATCAGTTCTATGCTATTGTGGCCAAATGTAAGTGTATTTTAAAGGAAAACCCGCAATCTGACATTCAAAATCGTAACTCGAACGGTATCAAACTACCTACAATTTCTTTGCCCAACTTCGACGGTAGCTACGATCAATGGCTCGAGTTTCGCGATACATTTTTATCAATTATTCACAATAGTAATAATCTCGATAACGTTCAAAAATTTCATTACTTGCGATCAGTTCTCACAGGTAATGCACTACAAGTGATTAAGGCGCTAGAATTTTCTTCGGACAATTATTTAATTGCTTGGGATTTGTTAGAGAACAGATATAATAATAACCGTTTGCTTGTTCACAACCATGTTAAGGCTTTATTTTCTGCTCAGTCATTAAATAAAGAGTCAGCTTCGCAAATTCGTAAACTAATTGACAACATAATGAGAAATATTCGTGCATTAAAATCCTTAGGGGAACCTACTGACACATGGGATACATTAATTATCCACATAACAGTCTCAAAATTAGATTCGTCGACGGAACGCGAATGGGAACTTCATAAAAGTACCCACACGAATACGTCCTCAAATAAAAAAATGTCGTTGTCTGATTTAATGACTTTTCTTAAGGATCGAGCAGATTTTCTAGAAACTGTTAAGCCTTCTCAATGCAAACCAACAGGGGACACACATACTCAAAACACACACATTAAAAAAACGTCGTCGATAAAATCACATAGTCATGTAGTCACACATAAAAATAGTAAGCCTTCAAACTCATCACATTCGCAACGTTACAAATGCAATATGTGCGATTCGAACCATCCTTTATATTCTTGTGAAAAGTTCCTTAACTTATCACTTAACGAAAAAATAAAACACATAGAGGATAAAGGGATGTGTCGTAATTGTTTACGTGTCGGCCACGTAGTCGCGGAATGTTGGTTCGGGCCGTGCAAGCATTGTAACAAAAAACACAACACTTTAATTCACGACTTTAGTGACGCTGGTATGTCATCAGCAGTTGCAAACGCATCACAAACATCACCTCAGTCCGTTGCTGATATCACGCACACACATGTATCCCAAACGGCATCTCACACATTTCACACGCTTTATAAAGACGATAATATTACTTACAATCATTTTCACAATCAAGTATTATTATCGACTGCATTAGTGGAGATAGCTGATAAATATAACAAATTTCACACCACTCGAGCTCTCCTAGACAACGGGAGCCAACATTGTTTCATATCTGAAACATTATGCAATACCCTTAACATTCCATTGATACCGTCCACTGTTCAGGTAATAGGAGTAGGTAATTCCATCACGAAGTCTACACAATCATGTAACATTAAAATGCGGTCAAAAATAAACTCATATACCACACGCTTAAATTGTTTACTTTTGTCCCGCATTACGTCACAATTACCTTCACTGGGTGTCAATCATAAGATTGAAATACCAGATAACCTGCAACTTGCTGATCCCGACTTTTATTTAACAAACGAAATACATCTATTAATTGGTGCAGACAAGTTTTGGGAACTGCTAAACGAGGGTTTAATTCGTTTACCTAAAGGTCCTTATTTGCAGAACACAAAACTTGGCTGGATTATATCTGGGTCAGTTCACAGACAAGTTTCACACAGTAATCGAACTCAATGTAATCTCACACAAACATGGGATACCGAACTTAAACGTTTTTGGGAACTAGAAGAAATAGCTTCATGTTCCAGTTCCAAGAAATACACAAAAAATGAAATTGCATGCGAAGATTTATTTAAAAGTACTACCTTACGCGACGATAAGGGCCGTTTTTCTGTACGCATTCCGTTGAGTGAATCAGCTGATGCACTACACGATACATTTTCTATGGCACAGAACCGGTTTCTTGCACTCGAACGCAAATTACTTCGCAGCTCACCTCATTATAGACAAATGTATAATGAATTCATGAGTGAATATTTGCGCTTAGGTCACATGAGTCGCATTTATGAATATTCGTCGCCTTGTTTTTTCTTACCACACCATGGCATCTATAGGGAGCACAGTTCTACTACTAAACTTAGGGTGGTATTTGACGCGAGTGCAAAATCAACGTCAGGCAAGTCTTTAAACGATATACAACACATTGGGCCGTCGTTACAGAATGACATTTTCTCCATACTACTCAGATTTCGACAATATAAATATGTTGCATGTGCTGATATTGAGAAAATGTATCGCCAAATCTTAATCCAACCTGATCAGAGAAACTTGCAGCTAGTTATTTGGAGAGACAATCCATCTGAACCCCTCGGTATATACCAGCTTAATACCGTCACATACGGGACGGCATCCGCGCCTTATCTAAGTATAAGATGCTTAAAACAACTCGCTTTAGAATGCAATGATGACGTCATTGGACGGATCATTAATGAAGATTTTTATGTCGATGACTTGATAACGGGTCATCAAGATCAACAAAAATTATTAGAAATATGTTGTAACATTTCTAAAATACTAGATTCCGGTTGTTTTCCATTAAGAAAATGGATATTTAATTTTGCTACTATACAGTCACAATCTTCATTTACGTATAAGGAATTGTCATTAGGGGACAACTGTCACACAAAAACTCTGGGTATGGGTTGGTCTTGTTCTCCGGACGAACTGCATTTTAGCACAAAATGCGATTATGAGTTAGGGACTAGTACTACTAAGCGCAGTATCGCTTCAACTATTGCACAAATATACGACCCCTTAGGTCTTCTTACTCCTACAATTATTGTTGCTAAGATCATGTTGCAAAGATTATGGTTATCAAAAATAGGCTGGGATGATCCAGTCACTAGCCCTATTTTATCAGATTGGAACAAATTCATAAATAAATTACAGTATTTACAAGATATACGGATTCCGCGCTATGTGCTACAAGATATTAACGCAGGTAGTAATACAAACAAAATAGAATTGCACATTTTTTGTGACGCATCACAAGACGCATATGGCGCCTGCGCGTACGTACGTAGCTATACAGGTACATTGATAACAGTTAACTTATTATGTGCGAAGAGCAAGGTGGCTCCCGTAAAACCGGTTAGCATACCGCGCTTAGAACTTTGTGGCGCTGTAATAGGTGCGAGACTGTACGCAAAAATAATAAGTTCATTAAGATTAACAATCGATAACGTGTATTTTTGGTCAGACTCGACAATTGTTTTAGCATGGCTTAAAATGTCACCTAATTTACTAAAGCAATTCGTACAAAATCGTATTATAGAAATTAATGAGATAACAGGTGATATGCCGTGGCTTCATGTCGCCGGTAAACAAAATCCGGCTGATTTATTATCACGTGGAATGCATTTAGACACACTTAAGTCATCTGATATGTGGTGGTGCGGACCTCAATTCTTACATGTTCCACATAAGGATTGGGCACAAGATATGCATAATTATGATGTTAATCCTGATGAATTACCCGAATTAAAAGCTAATAAAATTTCATTGTTAAGTCAAACACAACCAATTTTTCCATTCGAACTTTTTTCTTGTTTTAACCGTATGAGACGTGTTGTGGCATACGTGATACGCTTCATTAATAACTGTCGCAACAAAGTTAAGACACATCGCGTCACAGGTTGCCTCTTAGTAGACGAAGTATGTAATTCAACCAGGATTTTAACACGTATTGCACAGCAACAATCATTTTCAGATATTTATGATGGATTAAAATGTAATCGATTGTTAAAATATCCTCGTCATTTATCCAGTTTAAATATATTTTTAGATAAGCATAATTTAATTAGAGTAGGAGGTAGACTCACGCATTCGAAATCATTTTCGTATGATAAAAAACATCCATTGTTGTTATGTTCTAAGCATATATTTACACGACTCCTCTTTCAGTATCAGCATAAAGTCTTATTACACGCAGGGCCTCAGTTGTTATTAGCTTCAATACGAGAAACCTGGTGGCCTATCAGAGGACGCAACTTAGCAAAACAAGTGGTGCATACTTGTGTGAAATGCGTACGTATGAAAGCTAAACCTTTAACCATGCAAATGGGTAACTTACCTTCTGAAAGACTGGAACCAGGATATCCATTTATTCGATGCGGTGTCGATTATGCTGGGCCAATTTTTATGTTAAACCGTGCAGGAAGGGGGGCAAGATTAATTAAATGTTATATTTGTCTTTTTATATGTTTTACAACGCGCGCTATACACTTAGAATTGGTCACAAGTCTCACGAGCGAAGCATACATATTGGCATTTAAACGTTTTATCTCTCGGCGTGGTAAACCCATGCAAGTGTATTCAGATAATGGTAAAACATTCGTAGGAGCTTTAAAGGAATTTTCTAAATTTTTAGAGGACACTGAATGTGATATTGTTAACTTCGCTACTAATAATTTAATCAAATTCACATTTATACCACCATATTCGCCTCATTTCGGTGGTTTGTGGGAGGCAGGGGTTAAGTCCTGCAAATTTCATTTGTGCCACCTAGTGGGCAATGCACACTTAACTTATGAGGAATTAAGTACGGTGTTAGCACAAATTGAAGCCGTCCTAAATTCCAGACCTATGTTTCCAATGTCCACAGACCCTAACGATTTGCTCCCTCTTGCTCCCGCTCATTTCCTGATCGGCCGACCGCTCACAGCACCTGCGAGCCAGGACCTCACTACGATGACTACGCAGAGCCTTTCTCGATATGATCGGGTGGAACAAATGCGGCAGAATTTTTGGACAAGATGGTCTAAAGAATATGTCTCCGAGCTTCAGAAAAGAACAAAATGGCAAATGAATCAAGACAGCCTTACTCCTAACACATTGGTTTTAGTGAAAGAGGATAACCTCCCTCCCCTGAAGTGGCGTCTCGGACGTGTGCTCCAAACATTTCCTGGCAAGGACAACATTGCACGAGTTGCCAGCATCAAAACTGCCACAGGCATTGTTCGACGATCCTTTTCGAAGATATGCCCGCTCCTGTACCCGCACGAAGATCAAAAGCCGGTGACGTCTATCTCGTTGGAACCTGGCACGTCCAAGGCCGGGGGCATGTTAACGACTAACGCCATCTAGGGGCCATCGCAACGAATGAGCGGACAGAACGGTGGAAGGGCGAGCATTGCGCTGTGTCATTCCACTGAATATCTTTTTTACGACGATCAAGTGTCATCCTTACAACTGGTTATAATTTATATTATTTTGTTCTGTACAAATATACGCAATTTTAAAATCAAAGCAAATACACGAGTCATTTGTCTATCTCCATTTCTTCATCATACGAACGAGGAAAGAAATCGCACTTCACAAGCCAGCCTGACAAAATCACCTAACAGGTGGCATCGTACGATACTGAACTGACTGTAAAGTAAGTCGTGTCGGTTGAGAGGTAAGGTAACTTGCCTCTCATAGATGTCACCAAACGTCACCTTATGACGTAAATTCAGAATGTGAAGGCAAAATTTCAATCATGCGGGTAGGGTTCGCGGTGGCTTAGAGGTCAGAGCGTCTGGTATATCAAACCAGAAGACGCAGGTTCGAATCCTGCCCGCGATTGAATTTTTTCCTTTACTATTAAATAACTTAATAATCTTAGCATGGAAAATGCAAAAAAAAATCACAAAAAGATAGTTAAAAGGTAGGGTGGCATCGTACGATACTGAACTGACTGTAAAGTAAGTCGTGTCGGTTGAGAGGTAAGGTAACTTGCCTCTCATAGATGTCACCAAACGTCACCTTATGACGTAAATTCAGAATGTGAAGGCAAAATTTCAATCATGCGGGTAGGGTTCGCGGTGGCTTAGAGGTCAGAGCGTCTGGTATATCAAACCAGAAGACGCAGGTTCGAATCCTGCCCGCGATTGAATTTTTTCCTTTACTATTAAATAACTTAGTATGCATGAATCTTATCAAATGGCGGTCTGTAGTTTCTACATAGAAAAAGTCGTGAGTGTATGACTTTCTATCTTTTTTATTGTAACCATATCATTGTTTAGGTACTCAAGATGGCTTTTAGCTATAGACTGATAGCCTAATGGTATTAAAATAGGACTGCCAGGTTTTTTTTATGGAATAGGAGGGCAAACAAGCAGACGGATCGCCTGGTGGTAAGCGATTACCGCCGCCCATGGACACCCGCAACACAATAGGAGTCACAAGTTCGTTGCCGACCTTTTAAAAGGGGATTGGGCCTCCGGTAACTTCACTCACTCGGCGAAATACAACGTAAACGTTGTTTAACGTCGGTTTTCTATGAGACCGTGGTATCACTCCGGTCGAGCCGGCCCATTCGTGCCGAAGTATGGCTCTCCCACGTAAAGGTCAAACGCCTTAAGTTCGAATACACATACCACTTTTTGGAATCACATTCGTTATCAATTTTTCACTCACATATACGATAAAAAAAAATATAGTGAGGAAAGCTGCATGCCTGAGGTCTGAAATCTGCCAACCTGAACAAGGCCAGCGTGTTGGGCTATAGCTTAACCCGTCTCATTCTGAGAGGAGACCCGTGCCCAGAAGTGGGACAGTAGTAGATTTTTAATGATGAATCTTCATTTCATTTTGCAGGTAGGCAACGCCAGCGCTGTACCTACTAGCCAAACTATAGCTGCGGTGATAAAATGTGAATAAAATTATTATGCAAAGCGAGCTACAGTGTTGAACAGAACAAGCTGCACCGATCAACTTAACGCAGAGTGACGTCATTGCGCAGTGCAATGATCTTGATGAATGCGCAGGAGTGGCGAACTTTTTACTATAGTTTATTTAACTTTGATATTTTGTTTTTAATGTTTATGCTGAGTGGCTAAGTAATAACAAAGCTAATTAACTCGGCAAGGTGCAAATTCTCCTCTCCGCGGTCAGTTTGTGGATGGGTGACCATCCTTAAGACATCTATACTATACTCCTCCGTGCCTCGGAGAGTACATAAAGTCGTCGAACCCGGTTGTCATACGATCTAACTCTTAGATTCTAAGACAATCGTTATTGGTATTCAGAAGCTCAAAAAGCCTGACAACCAGTCTAGTCTCCGGATATCGTTATTACCCAGAAATTGATTTGCGGAGGTCTGATGGCAGTCGCTTCGTGTGAAATACTGAAATTCAGTCGCATCTGGTTAGACTGGAGCCTAGGAAAAGCTAGGAGGATAATGTTTATGTAGCCCATTTGACTACCGATAATTGGGATTGAGAAATCAGATCGCGCACTTCTTAAGGGGCCTTTTGTCATCTAACTAGGAATGGGCACAACAATATCGTTATGTATATCAAAACATCGATATTTTCTTTAAAACATAGGTATCGATATAATATCGTCAATGTTTTTCATCCACGATATATTGATATTCGATATTTATTTTGGAGTATCAAATTCGATATTTTTTCACGCAAATTTGGGCGTTATGTGACTTGACCTTCTTTTAATCCCCACATATACATATCTCACGCATTTTTTTTAAATAGATAAAAAGGGACGATACGTCAGAATATCGATATTTTTCAACCGATAGTTACCGAAACTGTTTAGAAATATCGATATATATTTGCCCATCCCTACACCTAACGTGGGGACACTAGGACATCATATACATTCGATTTGGTTTTAAATTCAACTAAGTATAGAACAATAATAAAATGACTATTAGATGTTATTGATCTTATTACAAAGTAAAATCTCAATAGAAACTAAGAGAGACAACAACAAGAACAAGTAGCACCGTTGAAATTGCTTGCACTCGATGACGCAATCTTGATGGATGTGCGCAGGAGTATCCAATTTTTTACTCACTTCCATGATACATTCAAAGATATATCGTTACTTGATGTTATTCTACTTCCTGTGGCCTGACTAAATTAGAATAGATAACGATTACTATTATTTAAATAAAAGCAAAAAGGCATCTAAATCCTTGTGTCAAGAAAATTCTTAAACCTTGACATTAAGTGGGCAACCCCTTAGCCGCGTAAGTATTTGTTAATTAAAGGATATCTTTAAATTCGGCTCCTAAGGAGATGAAATATAAGAATTTATTTCAGAGACTCAACAATTTATTAGAATTAGTGTAAGTAGTATGAAGGCACTCGGAACCCTAATTATTAGCTAATTGATTATATTATATTTATATTAAAAATATACGAGTAGATATCGATACTTTCATGCCCTTCCCTATGTTTCATCATAGGTGCGCTTCGAAGAATAAAATTATAATATTTTTATTTTTATTTTTAAGCGCACCCAATAGGTGCGTTTCAATGGTGCACTTCGAGGAATAACCCGATATTTCAACTTTTTTTTTTACATCCAATTTTATTTCATTGTGTGGGTGTGTAAGTGTGTGTTTCAAGGTTATGCGTTCTTCTTTCTTAGGGCCTACCACAAAACAATCCTTTTACAAATTCCATTATTTTTCTTTTAAAATTTCACCACACAGCTCTTATACTTTCACCAAGTCGTTGACACTGCTTGTAGCCGGGAAGAAAAAAATAATGCCTCATTCAAGCATCAAAGTAAGTCCTGGTGAATGTCAGGAGTCCTATAGCCTGGACTTTGGGGTTAAGGAATGCAAGTAAAGAATAAAACTAAGAAAATGAACAAGGAAGGAAGGAAATGAATGTTGTCTCAATTGTATTTAATAGTCACTATTACTAATATATTCGAAGAATAACACAAATTGGCCTAAACAACTTGCATCGCTAACAAGCTGAGTGCACGATGACGCAATGCGCTCGCGCAGTGCATTGCTCTTGATGAGTGTGCGACATTTTTTGCTCTTGCGCACGCAAAAAGTTGTTGTGAGACTTTTAGTAGTAGGATGTTTCGTCGTTTTCCTCAAAGGGGGTAGTATAGAAAGCGGAAGTCTAGACCGAAATCTAAATTCTACTCTCTCCGATCAGAGAATGGAAAAGTTTTTGTGAATTTTTTAGAAGTCCTGGCATTTTTTCTAATCTCGTCTTGATATTTTTGCTAGTTTTTGTGTCGTCGGGAGACTCGGTAGTGGAGATCTTTTAGTTGATTTGATGATGAGGATTATACTTATAAAAGGAAGTGCAATCAAGATAATTAGCTATCCATAATAGGGTATTTTACTCTATGTAAGAAAAAATCTAGAAATATATTATTGAGATAGTCTAGGCAAAAAGCAGTAGGAAAAAGTTAGTTTGTAAAATAACAAAATAAATTTTTAAACTCAATTCAGTTTTCAGTTATTTTAATCTGTTTTTAAACACAATAAAATGTAGCCGCCATGTTATTACGTCATACGGCTGTGTAAACTGCCTAAAAAGTGTCAACTGTCAAGTGTCTCTGTCTTATTTACACAGCCAACTGACGTCATAACCACAGAGCGAAATTTGAAAATATAATTTTTAAATGCATTTTTATGACAATTATATGTAGATGGGATAAAAATTTTGTTTTTTAAAGTGGTTTATTAGGACTATATTTCAATCTAATTGAGGCACTTTTCAAAAATGGGTGTAATACCCTATTCAGTAACATAACACTACCAACCTTCAAATATGTTCATCAAAAATAAAAAACCAATAGTCACCCATAGCGAATTCCATTCGGGCGTACCTACATATTTCATGTACCTATAGCAGGGCTGGCAAACCATTAGCACGTGTGTAGAAATCTCAGGTATGTGCGTAAATCGAGCTAAATATATTTATAATAAAATATTTGTTACCTTATAACCGTTTTTCGTTTTGTAATCTCACCAATTCAGAGAGTAATTTGTTTAAGCTCTTTCTTTCTTCTTCTTCGTTTCAATTTGTTTCGTGACGTATCGTTTAATTTTTATTTCTTAGTCAGTAATCTTGAAATCGTTATCCAAGTGACGCTTTTTCTGTAATAGAGGTACCTACTTATTGTTTGCTAGCTGTTGCCTGCGGTATCACTTGCATCCCAAAGGACTTTTCGAAACAAAAGATAGCATTATGTCCTTCTCCAATATCCAATCTATATCTGTATCAAAATTCATCAAAATTTGTATAGCCTTTGTATAACTGCCTCGTTAGTCTATTGGTCCCAAACGCGACTGCTAAGCTACAGGGTCCTGGGTTGGATTCCCAGGTTTTTTTTCCGCTGCTTATAATTGGACTGTATTCCCTGGTACATTAGACAAAAATGTGGTGATTTAATTTTAGTAACAAGTTGATACGCTTAAGAAACTTAACAAAACATCTGATAATAAAAATTTATGTAGCTCCTATAAAGGTTACCCATCCCTGTTACATATATACAGGAAGGCGTAACAGGATGCTCTTACGTCACCGCACCCCTCCGTGACGTCATCATTCATGAATTATTGATAAACATGGAGATGATGTATGAGCTGTGTTGTAAGGAAGTTATTTATGCTGGCAACTTGTAAGTCATGGGCGATTGTGTCAGCGCCAACTTTTGAGGCAGAAAGGAAAGAAAGAAAGAAATTTATCATAATTTGAGAATGATTTCCCTATAGATACTGTTTTGATTTTTGGTTATAGTTAATAAGCCAGAAATATTTGAGGAGATTGTTGGACATTAATAGCTTTTCAAAATGTTCAAAATTAAACATTATCTAGTAGCTGCACGTTACTGAGGTCCTAGGTTCGATTTTAGGTCGAGCAAATTATTACTATATTTTTCTATAAAATTCTCAGTAGCGGGCCGGGGTTTGTATTCGGGTTCATTAAAAGCAAAGAACTTTCCTTCTGTTACCTACTAAAAAGAACTGTGGGTTTATAGAAAACCTCTGCCTAATCCGTCGGGAATACAAGCGTAATGGCTAAAAGTTTTGAAAAGATTCCGCTAATAAATAATTTCCTTTGTCTTTATAAACATTTTTCTAGGAATATATCCTTGAGAAGGTTCACGCGCCAAAAGAAGGTGGTTTAGGAGACAGTATACCAATAATTTCCTTTGTTATTTTAAATGACTGCCTCATTAGTCTAGTGGTCCCAAGCGCGACTGCTACACTAGAGGTCCTGAGTTCGATCCCCAGGTCGAGCAAAGTGTTATTGGGTTTTTCTATGAAATTCTCACTAGCAGCTCGGAGTCTGGATTTGTGCCCGGTGAATGGCTATAGGCTCGCCCCCTATAGCATGGGACCTATGTTACGCCAATAATTTATTTTATTATTGGTTTGGTGTGGTCGATTTAGTCATGTATATATGACCTTTTAACAGACATTGTAAAGATATTTTAGTAATTAATAAAATAGATATCTATGAATCAAATTCATTACGCAAAAACATTCAGGTAGTATTGTAGATATCCTGTAGTACCTACGTTTAAAAAACGGTCAAACATGGCCGTCATAAACAAAATTCTCTTAATTCTCAATATATTCAAAAAATACGTGGGAGAGCCATTCTCCGGCTCGACCGGAGTGATACCACGGCCTCACAGAAAACCGGCGTTAAACGATGCTTACGTTGTGTTTCGCCGAGTGGGTGAGGTTACCGGAGGCCCAATCCCCTTTTAAAAGATTGGGAACGCACTTGTGACTCCTATGGTGTTGCGGGTGTCCATGTGCGGCGGTAATCGCTTACCATCAGGCGATCCGTCTGCTCGTTTGCGCTCCTATCCCATAAAAAAAATGTCGCCAATGTTATGACTAACAAATAAGCCTGTGAACACCAATAAACAATTTCGCTAAATTCATCTCGAGTTTTCATCTTGTTATCAATTCTTGACATCATTAGGACTTATTCATTCATATTATTTATTCTAAATACTATTTGGCATGATAAACAATTTAATATTCTGGAAATTTTCTACGATTGAAACGTAAAATCAGCATTTGGACGAGAAGGACTGCTTAGAATATAATGTATTAAAAGAAACTGTCCGAACGGTAGGACGAAACGTAAAAGCTAATAAATCTCAGTACATTAAATTAGGATCTAAAGATCTACCTGGCATCAAACAATTTGAGAGCTAGAACCCACAAAGGTAGGTATTTACTACGTCCTAAGATGGATAACCTTAGATCTTTGTGATCCTGTGTCTGCTTTCCATTAGTAAAGACGCAGGTGAACGATAAAAGAACTAGATACCTATTTATTGATGCAGAGAAGAAAACCAAACGTAAATAAACAACGACACAATCTTCCATCAACGTCAATTACACAAAACACAAGAGCTATCATTGCAAAGAGACCGTGAATTACCCTTTTGTATGAATAAAAACAGCATATACACACAAAATTACGAAGTACGTACTTCAAAAACAAACTAGCGTCCAAAATAATTAATAATATTCCGGTTGGAGAGCGATCGTGATTCGTGAAGCATCGGTTTTTACGAACGGCAGACAGACAAACACAGGTTGTGTAACGGCACACGATGATCGCGAAAACAACTGTCGCGGTCTGCGCAGACGCATGAATTAGGTGGCGTGAACGTCCTCGCACAAGGCTGTCTGACACTGATGCAATTCAATCAGATTCTAGATACGTTGATCTCATACATAAATTCTAAGATTTGTCAAAAAACTAAATTGATTAAAATGAAATGAAGCAGGAAAACACGGACTATATTTGAATGCTCTGCTATTCAAATCCGATTATTACAACTTTAGTTCAGATAAGTGAAACTTTATAGTCTGAATAGTTTTTAATGGAATGAATTACTTTGTAAAATTTTAAAAAAAAGTAGTTATCTTTATATTGTATAAAACAAAGTCGCCGTCGCTGTCTGTCCGTCCCTATGTATGCTTAAATCTTTAAAACTACGCAACGGATTTTGAAGCGGGTTTTTTTTAATAGATAGAGTGATTCAAGAGGAAGGTTTTAAGCTATTTAATATTACGCTACGACTCATACGAATGGGGCAACGCGGGTGAAACCGCGGTCGGGTCGCTAGTATTAAATAAAATAATTTATATAAAATAATTATTTTTAGCTTGGAGTTCTCTCATTATAACTACAATCCCTTTAATCAAAGAGATATTTTTGTTCAGTACGCGTCGATATAAAAAAGGTAAAGAAACTTGATCGTACTAGAAAGCGATATTATTCTTGTTACAGGTACACTTTCTCTGTCTGGGCTATAACAGGACATAGATAAATTATACCTTGCCACAGACACCGGTCGAATAGTCCATATAGGTATAGATACATACATGCCAAATAAGACTTTAAAATAACAAAGGAAATGCATTGTCGTTCTCAGAACTAGAGCTGCGATGGTTTAGAATACAAAAATAGGAACATTTTCTTTAAAAAGAAGGAACTGCTGTAGACTTCCGGAATGAACAATAGTGATGGACGAGACCTGAATTATAATAATCTTCGCCTATTTCTGCACAGCGCTTACATTGTAAATTGACTTAATAAGTTCCGAATAAACTTGCGATACCATAATTATATAGATTTTAATGGCAGCCATTTCAGAATATTCATTTCAATTTAATTACTTTAAAAGCTGTGAATGTAAATATTTTTTTACGAAGCCGTTTATCGGTTTGACATTTGGAAATTCCTTCTTGGATTAGTTTTTTTCTGTGGTAACACCTTCATGACGTAAGTTAAATGTATTTAAAAGTATAACTTAACTCTTCTTGATATGTTATTAGCCGTAGTTAAGCAATATATATATAGTCTGATATAACTGCCTTACTAGTTGCAATGTGGCTCATAACGAGATCCTCAGTTCAATTCCCAGGTCAACCAAAGGGTTATTGAGTTTTTTCATTAAATCCTCAATTGCAGCTGACAAACTGTGTGTGTGTGTGCTGTATATCTGTACACCTCTACGTCACCTTTTAGGGATACAAGCGTAATTAAATACAATATTAAAAAACAAAAAAAAAGTAAAATCGCCTTCAAAAACAAAAAAATTATGTTATGTGCGAAACAGTTTCGGAAGTCGGTGCCATTTATTTGATCGGATCTTTTGATTTCGCCACAACTTCCGAAACTGTTTAGGCGTTAAGGCGTCATTTTCTCAGTCTTGGGTTTTATTTTCATTTTGTTCTAATTTTTGTGATATCAGATCTTGACCAAATTTTTATGGGATTACTAAGATACTTTGAAGTTTTGTTAGAGATTTGACCTACGGATCAAAAAAAGAATCATCAAAATCGATTCATATTTGACAGAATAATCGCGTTACAAAAATACAAAAATAAACATACAGTCGAATTAAGAACGTACTCCTTTTTTGAACTCGATTAAAAAGAGGTTCAAGTTCAAGTTCAAAATGTTTTTAATAGCTTTTATAAGCATTTATGAAACGTTGATTCTAGTTGCACGGTTCCAAAAAAGTTGATCCTATGGAGAAGAATCCGGTAAGAAACTCCAAGGACACTCTTTTAAAATAATTTGTATTACAATCTTCAAGTAGGTACAATAGTGCAATAACAGGATGTGCCGACAATCAAAATGACTATCAAAATGATCCACTAGTAATGTCAAATATACACTTATAATTCTTCACATCCAATTTTAACATAGCTACTAAAAAACAAACAAAGTATTGCGGTTTACGCAATCCATTTATAACTTTCTGAGTTTCAACCGTGAGTTACAACACCAAAAACTGACCTGCCTCACTTTTTAACCTTCAATTCACAAATTACAACTTAGTCGTAATTTACGTAATGCTTTCTAGTTGGTCCAACGCTCTTAGCCTATGTTACTGAAGTAGGAGGAAAACGTCACTATCATATAAATTTGTGATGTTATGTATTGCTGACGGTATGCAAATAGGGGGAATGTAGGGTGGGGGTGGGTAGTGGGTGGTGAGTGAAAGCGGGTAGGTTGTAAATGCTTATTTATTATGATGTCCGATATTTTTGTATGAAAAGGTCAGGTCAAGTGAATTCGATGATTTTAGTAGGACTTGCATATTATACTAAATGCTAAATGATATTTATTTCTGTAACTATTTACAGAAAATCAGTTAGGAAATGCCGGTGCCATATATCTTTTAAGGACACTTTTACAAGTCAATTTTTTTTAACTAGATGACACCGGCATTTCCTAACTGACGACCTCTGAGAAGAAACACTGAAACAAATTCAGAGAATCATGGTCTCATGGTTAGTAGCAAATATGTGAGTTCCAATGTAAGGCAATATCTGAAATGGCCTTTAGAAGAAAGAGCTATTGCGACCAGTCCCATCTGACGGCACGCATGTATCAGTCATTGGATAGCTCGACCATAATCTAGGGAGCTAAACAACCCATCGCACGACGATACCAGATCAGTGGAACATTTGCGTAGGCCAGATAAAAATCTCAAAGCCGCCAGACCGCTTAAATGTGTGTATATCTAATTTACATTTTTCCTTTTAAATTAATAATTGAATACGTACATTAAATTGAAATTCACAAAAAATTACAGTAATGTCTTTGATATTAAATTGATTGATAAAAATTATAATTGTAATGTCAAACTTTAAAAAAA
Source organism: Acronicta aceris (assembly GCA_910591435.1). NCBI lineage: Eukaryota > Metazoa > Arthropoda > Insecta > Lepidoptera > Noctuidae > Acronicta > Acronicta aceris. The sequence goes on from OU342767.1 coordinate 15,068,818, forward strand.
ATTAATGTCAGACTTATAAATAGAAATACTTATATCAAATTTGTAATAAAATATTGTCATTATAAAATCAATAGCCTGGTTCATTGGTACAGTTCAATTCAATCCCAAGCATTTCTGTCATCCATATAATCTCTCACACAGAGTCAATGACATTTTTTGTTTATATCTTATGTCACCAAATGAGTGGGTCAGAGCCCATTCGTCCCCTAAGATTCGCACCCTGTGCCCACTCGTTCCCTGGAACATTTGAGGGGCCCATTCGTCCCCTGAATAATATTTATTTTTATTCATTCTTCTAATATAAGTACATAAACCTAATGGGAAGTAGTTATCGCCACTCATAGATACCTGCAACACCAGAGGAGTTGCTGATGCGTTGCCGAGCTTTAAGAGCCCCTTTTTTTATGGGATAGGAGGGCAAACGAGCAGACGGATCGCCTGATGGTAAGCGATAACCGCCGCCCATGGACACCCGCAACACCAGAGGAGTCACGAATGCGTTGCCAACCTTTTATAAGGGGATTAGGCCTCAGGTAACCTCACTCACTCGGCGAAACACAACGTAAGCGTTGTTTAACGCCGGATTTCTGTGAGGCCGTGGTATCACTCCGGTCGAGCCGGCCCATTCGTGCCGAAGCATGGCTCTCCCACGTAAAAAGCCCCTACGGACTACAGACTGTCGAAACCGCAGCAAGAAGGGGAACTGGCTAGAATGCGCAAACGTTGGAATACATACGAAGGTTCTTTACAACAGACTCCGACGTAAGGGTAGTCCAGCTAGTCAGACCCCAATAGTTATAGTATGAAAGTTTCAATACCTAATTAAAGAAAACATAACATACCATCACGCTTGTATTCCCCGAAGGGTTAGGCAGAGGCGTACTAATATACACCTACAGTTTGCCCCGTATGTTTAGATCCCAAGTCTCCAATAAGGAACGGGCCTATTGCCATTAACCAGCCGGCACAAATTCCATATTCCGAGCTGCTACTGAGAATTTCATAGAAAAACCCAATAACATTTTGCTCGACCTGAGATCGAACCCAGGTCCTCTAGCGTAGCAGTCGCGCTCGGTTGAGTAGGCTGGTGGGACTGAGGTAGTTAAATTAAAGAAAGTAAACAAAATTCTGGGCAAGCCGTGCACATATCAAACCTCCGAACTGCTACTGAGAATTTTATAGAAAAACCCAATAACACTCGACCTGGGAATCGAACCTAGAACCTAGCAGTCTACGACTAGACTATTAAGGTAGGTAGGTAGATGGTATATTATTTGAATAAATCCCACATGACCATCAAGCTCCTAATCAGGACGTAATTACAGTATCATTAACACCTACATAGGTACTGTCACATCACACATAATTAAGCTAATTATTACATTTCACTATCACACCATAATTATAACGAATAAATATATAACACGCTGTCACTGAAACCACGCCTCCGATGACTCCATAGCCCAAAACAAGAATCAAATGATACGAAATGAAATAAAGGAGCAAAATATTCGCAAAAGTTCCATCTCGTATGTAATAATAAAAAATAATATTTATTACTGCATATGGGCAAAGGCAATATAGACTCAAAATACATCGCATTGTTAACACTGAATCAATTCCGGATCATTTTTTTTAAGAAAATTTCCCAAATGTCGGCTTTAAAATTGTTTATATCCACAAATACAAACATACATAACCTAGAAATATAAATATTTTTGTTATATACCACTAAGGTGACAAACAAGCATACAGCCCGCCTGGTGGTAAACGGTTACCGTAGCCTATGGACGCTTGCAACACCAGGGGTATCGCTCGCGCGTTGCCGACCCTGTAAATTAAGGAGGAATAGTTGGGCTGGCAGCATAGGAGACATGCTGCCATACATGACAGCGGCGGTAACAAAACACCATTGGTCTCCCACACTGCCAACACAACGCTTCGTCGCGGAGCTCTGGCGACCTTGCTCACCGTTAGGAACACAACATAGCACGGAGCTATGTTATTCGGCTACGATTTTCTGCAAGGTGGAGGTATTTTCCCAGTCGAGCAGCTCCAATAGTGAGTGGAATTATTCGATTCCACTATGCCCTCTCTTAAATATGGCATTTTGGGCAAAAAAATAAATCTCCTGTAAATATTATGTATATGTATGTGACTAGAGATGGCACGCCAAACTCAGCTCAGCTGAGCGATTGACTTCTACGCTACGTATTTTGGGTTCGATCCCCGTACGGAACAAATATTTATTTGACCGGCGAACTGTGGGTGTACATTAGTACGCCTCTGCCTAACGCTTCGGGGAATACAGGCGTGATGGTATGTTTATGTATGTATTTACGGACGTTTAGCAACGGGTTGCGTTCCACACGCGTCATTTGCATTTTACGAGTCCCAACTACCTTTGGGGTACCTAAGGTAAACTTCCGGTGTGACAAGCGAAGGTAATAAAAGCCTTATATTTGGATGGGGCGCATAATTTATGTTTCTTTTTTTAACGGAAATCGCTTTGAAGGCCTAAAATCTGTCGCACATGCAGATTTGTCAAAGCTATCTTCCTTCACCGTGTAAGCCAATAACAATATGTGAAGAATACTTTTTACGGATGATATCGCGTTAATATTGATATTACTTAATTCCTGACGTTTCAGATCTTTTACGCCGTAAAGGATCATCGGGAATTGAGTGCCGTAAAGTTTACGGCATCCATGATCACGAGAAGACTCAAATAATATCAATACAACGATTATATCCTATATAATATAATAGATTATAGCCTGGAATAACACATAGGTTACTTTTTATCCAGGTCGTACCCAATCCTGAAGTCCACGCAGGCAAAGTCGCGGGCAGAACCTAGTAAAGTATTAAAAAAATGGCGGGTCACTCCGTAACACAGTTTCGTGAGGCCCACCGGAAGTGTCTCCCACCTCCCCGGGGCCCCCTGCACCTTTCCCTCCCTGAATATTTCATGAGTCCCGTAACGGACCATGTTTACTGGTAAATAAATTGTTTATAAGGGCTATCTACGGTGTAATTAGAAATGAATGCGCAGAAGGATAACTTTATCACAATAAAGAAGGATGGAATGATTTCAGACCCTATCGTGGTCATGATAAATTTACTGAATCCCATGGCCATGACTATAGGTACGAGTCCGAGATACTCTAACACCTCCCCAGATAGCAGAGAGTAAGCAAGGGGCTTACTCTTGAACTCAATTCCGATACATCGACATTGGAATTGTGCCGTTTCGTCATGTTTCGTACTCTTGAATTCGAGACTAGCGCCAAATTGTTTTAATATTGCGCGGTGATTGAGTGAACTAAATAGGATTGGGAAACGACCCAACCATTGGCCAATCAGGGATGCCGATACAAGGTTAACGGATTTGTGCTCAAGAGTACGAAATCGCCCAACAGCCAAATTTACATTGGAATCGGATCACATTTGGATTGGTATTGTATTGTTTTCAAGAGCCTGCAGTTTCGTGATGAAAAAATAATTTTATACATTAGTATTATTCTTAAAAACATGTGAAAGAAACTATAATATGTAGTCTCTCATTGTTATTCTGAGTTAAAAGCTTGGTTACACGAATGCACCGTCATCCCCTCCCTATTCCACTACAGCGTAGGAGTAATTTGTAGGGGGTGGTGGGGACCACCCTCTCCAGGAAGGGGCGTATCGTGTCAAATTGTACCAACATGTTATGTGATAAATGCTTCACGGGTTAGGTACATTATTTATTTTGTAGTTGATAGTAAAAGAAGGAAATACGCAAGCGTTAAGATGAGATGAAAATGTTGGCAGATAAGTCAAAGTCAAAGTCAAAATTATTTATTTCAATATAGACCATTATAAAGGTACTTTTGAAAAGTCAAACTAATTGCACGGTTCCAAAAAGTGGGTCTTATGGAGAAGAGCCGGCAAGAAACTCTATAGAAACTGTTTTTAAAAAAAACATGATAACGTAAGCCATGACAACATAAGAGTTTATAAAAGGGAGTATTCCTCTTTCGGCACCAATTTTTTAGGCACCTAAGCTATTAGCATCTAAGCACTTACAGAACTATTATGTATATTAGCTCGTTGCTCAATATGGAAGCTTAGGTGCTCATATAAAAGAGAAAGATTAAGAGAAGAGAAAAACTATCGCGTGATGAAACATGCCCTTAAAATATTGCTTAGAATATGGTTTGCGGAGGTCTGATGGTAATCGATCCCTTTGAACGTCACTTCAAAACAGAAAAAGAGTGACCTCGGTGCCAAGCTCCGAATTCATCCTTAAAAATCTGTCACACAGTCACGACCGGGGCGTGCTGAGCTCATTTTGGTTTGTCTATACATAACTGTGGCGGTCAAAACGTTAAACGGGATGAAATAATGCTTTAATTTTTTTTTTTCAATATAAGTACATTAACATAACATATTTATATACCACTGCATTCCCCGAAGGGTAAAGCAGTGATGTACTAATGTACAATTATACACAGTTCGCCGGTATGTTTAAGTCCCATAGTAAGTAATAGGGGGCGAGACTATCGCCAATAACCGGGCACGAATTATACTACAAGGTGCTAATGAGAATTTGATAGAAAATCCCAATAACACTGCTCGTCCTAGGAACCCAGGACCTCAAGCGTAGCAGTAGCGCTTGTGCTTATACAAGATTAATAGCTTGTACAAGACTAATAAAGCAGATGAAATTGCCGATATTAATTAATGAAGCTTACCTACATATTTTTAATAATAATTAGTAAATTTTCCTCTTTGGTGAATAATACGGGCGTGTAGGTACCATGCACTGGGGTGGGCCGGGCATCGAACCCGCTAATTGTCCCCCCGCACACCCTACGGCCGCTGAACACGCAAGCCTGATAAACTAGATGCTTTTACAACTACCGTACTTAAATGCCAATTGGGATATTATAGTGTTTTTATAAATAGTTTTATTCGAGTTCGAGAAAATTATGCAATTTGAATTCTTGTGACGCACATTAATTATGAACTATTTTCAATGTCAATTGGAATGCCTTTATGTAGTTATTATAGTGTTTTTACGAAGATTTATTCAAGATCGAGAAAATTATGCAATTTGAATTCTTGTGACGGAACTATTTTCGATAACCATCGCACAAATCCCAAACTCCGAGCTGCTATTGAGAATTTCATAGATAAAACCCAATAACACTTTAATAGACTTGGGAATCAAAACCAGCACCTCTAGCGTAGCAGTCGCGGTTACAGAACTATTAGGTATATTAGCTCGTTGCTCAATATGGAAGCTTAGGTGCTCATATAAAAGAGAAAGATTACGTAGCAGTCGCAGTTGGGACCACTAGACTAACGAGGCAGTTCAATAGGCTAACTCATACTTAAATTAAGTACCTACCTAATTAAGTAGAGGGAGATAATCAAGATACTTATGTGTAAAGAAAGCGACCTTAGACAGTATATCGAGTTTTTTTTTAATACTTGATAGGCTAACGCTTGACTGCCAGTTTGCCTGGTGCGACACTGCGATCTACGATGGCTCGCATGCCTAGAAGAAACAGATTCACTAGTGATTTAAAAACACCCAGATTATTTCTAGGTATTTTTTTTAATTTTTTTTATAGTATGGGGGGACAAACGAGCAGACGGATGGTAAGCGATTACCGCCGCCCATGGACACCTGCAACACCAGAGGAGTCACAAGTGCGTTGCCCGCCTTTTAAAAGGGGATTGGGCCTCCGGTAACCTCACTCACTCGGCGAAACACAACGTAAGCGTTGTTTGACGCCGGTTTTCTGTGAGGCCGTGGTATCGCTCCGGTCGAGTCGGCCCATTCGTGCCGAAGCATGGCTCTCCCATGTCAAATCCCAGGTATCGTTTAAATACGAACGAAATATGGAAACTTCCTAATTTCTCAAAGGTGTTCTAAAAATACCTCATGCATTTATTATTACATGTTTATAATACTGCCTACCTCCAATCCGTTCAAGCGCGTCAGCGTTTTTGTTCGTAATTATTAATCAAATGTGATCACTTAACTATTTGCTCACCCCTCTAATGTAGAGGTGTGAAGCTTTAAGGGATTATGACAGTCAGATCAAAGGGGCGAATACTAGCTTTTGTTAAGCTTTTTCATCCCCTATGACGTACAAATAGTTACCTATCTTTAAAAATGTTTAGCATGTCTTAATGATAAATAACTAGGGGCTCCCGAAAATATAACCCTGCTCTAGCGACAGTCGGTTAACGCGAGGACATAGCTCAGACAGATGCTTACCACCTGCAGTAAGAGTTATAACTACGACCTATTTTGTTTCTGTAATTGGAAGATTATCTTATTTTTACCCTACTGTGAGTACATACCTAAACAAAATAATAAATACATTAATAAATAAATATAAATGTATGTATACTGGTTTCTGACACTTACACGAATATTAGACATTGAAATAAAACTCCTTTTTTCGTTTGCGTTGTATTGATATTATTTGATTCCCGACACTTCGAATCCTTTACCTACAGCATCCATGGTCACGGGTAGACTAAGTTGTCGGACGTCTTAATGTTACAATTACTAACAGCTACCTTACATTTTTGTTAATTATTGGCGATCCTATTCACGCAGAACGAGCTCACCGTATCCTTCGGTCTTGCAGTTTTGGGCTTGGATTTAGTCTATCCGGGACTATGGATGCTGTAAAGGATCCGAAACGTCGGGAATCGAATAATATCAACAACGCGATAAAATCCGTAAAAAGTAGTTTTATTTCAATAATTGTAGGTACGTCTTTACTGTCGCTAAATAAATTGTTTCTTTCTTTCTTTCAAAATTAAAAGTTTCGCGGCTGTATCAGTAACTCAGTATAATAATTATATCCTTACCAATAACCTTATAATCTATCTAAAAGAGAAGAACCAGACTGACTGACTGACGTATCAACGCATTTACATGGTTGCTTTTGCACTGTAGACGAGCACTAAGAAAGGATTTTTGGAAATTCAACCCTTATGGTGGTGAAAAGTGGGGTGAAATTTGTAGGAAAGTACAAATTTAATAGACGATGACATCGTCAAGATAATTACCTATGTACCTACAGCTGTCATTCGCTGATGACATTTTGACAATTGAAACCTCCATGATGCAAGTACAGTGGGCACAGTATATTTTAGAATCGAAAATTAATTATTTAGAATCGCAAATGTCTTGCTGATCGTCGCGCGACGGGTCGTTCAGCTCCCTACATAATGGTTGAGCTACACGATGACTGATGTATGCGTTCCGTCAGTTAGGACAGGTCAACTCAAGGCTGCTAGGGCTCTTTCTTCAAAAGGCCTGTTCAGATATTGCCCTACATCGTAACACTCACATCAGATCTGATAATACTACCACTACTGTCTGGACTATAAAAGAGACCACGATTCTCTGAGTTTGTTTCGGCATTTCTTCTCAGAGGTCGTCACTTAGGAAATGCCGGCGCCATCTAGTTATAAAAAATTTAATAATTACTTGCAGAAGTATCTTAAAGGATCTATTTACAGACATAAAATATAATTTATCATTTACCTAAGTATGCAGGCGAAATTGCGCACGGAAACTGTAGTTATACATATTATAAAATGTTTGAAAACCGTTTTGGAAAGAATGAAAATCTAAAATGAAAGTGACCAACAGTAAGTACAAGACATTTCAAAAGCCCGTATTATAAATACGATTCATATAAAAAGCTACACAGCCAAAAAATCTGTAGCTTTAATCAATAGTATACCCTATTAAGTTGTTTTCCGCTTCAAATATCGGCGTGGCAAAAAATCGCGAAAAGTAACCAATTTTCACCGCGAAAAAACTGGCTCTGATTTTTTCCGATTAGCAATCGCTTTCACTGAGACCGTACCCACACAGATGCTACCGGCATTGTAATGTTATTGACCCCGGTGCCGGCCAATCGCCCATGAAATTGGGGCCTCTCTAGTTTTTCTTAGCACGACGCCGATGTCTACAAAACATCGTTTACTATCTGCCGATGAATCGATACTTTTCGCAAGTATCGAATACGATTATCTTATCTTCTATGGCTGCAGAATACAGAAGGTATGTGGTTTTTAGACCGGCATACACCACCGCATGCCCCGGGGCCGTAGACGACCGGAGTGGTACCACGGCTTCACAGAAAACCGGCGTGAAACAACACTTACGTTGTGTTTCGCCGAGTGAGTGAGGATACCGGAGGCCCAATCTCCTTTTAAAAGGCCGGCAACGCACTTGTGACTCCTCTAGTCTTGCGGGTGTCCATGGGCGGCGGTAATCGCTTACCATCTGACGATCTGTCTGCTCATTTGCCCCCAACACCATTAAAAAAACGAAAAGAATATGCTTAGATCATTAATTTTACATTACTGCTATTTAAATCAAGGGCCAAGATACTGTCAAAGCCAAATATTTATGCCTTCATTAATTTTGAGTACTGCTCAATCAATTTCTCATTACAAATATGTAGGTAAAGTGGACAAAGTAATTTAACAAACATAGAATTCTTGTTAATTAGTAAATATTATCATAGATGGGTTTCGTAGGTGTGAGGAGACCAATTCTAGTAATTTATTAGGTTGACAATCTATTTCGTTTCAGTAACAGATCGATTCGTTTGACATTTGTTAAGTTTGAGGAAAATGTGAGAAACCTCACCTGCTCTTACAATTTTGATCGATTCGATACGAATATGTTCCGATTCTATTCTCAAAATTACAAAATGTCTACCGACTGACCTCAGTACTCTAGTGTCCTAAGCGTGACTGCTACGGTAGATGTCCCGGGTTCGATTCCCTAGTCGAGCATAGTGTTAAGTATAATTATGGTTTTTCTATGAAATTTTCAGTAAGTAGCAGCTCGAAGTTTGGATATGTGCCCGGTTAATGGCAATGGGCTCGCCCCCTATTACTTGGAAGTTTGGGACCTAAACATACCGGCAAACTATGGGTGTACATTAATACAACTCTGCCTAACCTTTCGGGAATTACGGCTGTGATGGTATGGTTATGTCTACTCTCAAAATTGTATAAACTGCATACAATTTTGTGAGTAGCATCGTCTACAATTCAGCCAGACATACTATGATCTCATTCCTCATACTGATAGACTTTTCACGTCCAGCAGAGGAAATAGTAATCCTTAAATCAGCTAATTTTAAAATTAACTGTTTGCGGACGCCATCCGTTTGATGGTTGAAGAATTGATTACGCAGTTTACACACTCCGGAAATTTATATTCGCTACGCAAACGTACTAAACAATGCTCAAGGCTGAGGCAAAATGATTAAAACCTTCTAGATTCTATCATCGTCATATCATCCACCGCTAAACGAAGGCCTTCGCCAAAGAAAGAAAGAAAAAAAAAAGAAAAAACGTTTATTTAGTAAACCACATTATAGGACCAATGCCTAGTTACAAAAAATTAAAAAAGAAGAAAAATACAGAACAAAATGTAGCTTAAATAAATAAATAGCAATCAGAATTAATTGTATGCACGTGTCTCATGATGGGGCCAAATGGGTCTCCAAATCAGCATCGTGTCATGCACAGTTCAGGGCTTGACGCTGGTTTTCTTTTGAAGCTCTTTGGAACACATAGACTAGGAACAGTTATATGCCACCTACATCCAGCAACTCCCAGCAACCTTTACCAGGTCATCTGGTCATCGTCCCAGGTAGAGCTTTCCGGGGCATGGTCTCTAGCTCTCCTCGAAAATCTTTTTGGACTAGAATCCATACATAACATCACGCCTCTAAAAGGCTAGGATAATGAGGCCGAATCCATACTATAAACTAATATTGTAAATGTGTAAATAACACACCTAAACTACTGAACAGATTTAGATGGAAGTTGGCAAAGACATGATTCTGAAGGCAGATGTCTCAAGACCATATATCTCAAAAAATGTACTAAATAGCAATCTATTAAATAATAAAGCTAAAGGGTTTATTTGTTTGAACGCGCTAATATCTGGAACTACCAGTCGGATTTGCAATTGATATCCCAATTTTTGAGGAAGGTTATTAGCTAAACATCACGCAATGACCGGAGTCGACCAAGTAGAAGAAAATGTAGGACACAGATAAGTTCAAGTTAGTTCAAGTTCAAGTTCAAATTTTTTAATTTCAAATAAGCTTTTACAAGAGTTTAAGTAACGTTATGATTCTAGTTGCACGGTTCCAGAAGGTTGATCCTATGGAGAATAATCCAACAAGAAACTCCATGGACACTCTTTTAAAATAAATGGTGTTACAATCTTCACTGCTACAATATGAGGATGTGTGAACATTGAATGCCAAACTTGGACCAAAGTCTATAATGACTAGAAGGTTCTAAATGTTTGAGAACTCGATGTCATTATAAGAAAATAAATGAAGTTATGTGGTATTAGCTAGTATTCCATATAAAATGCCTTTTCAACCCGCTTTCCGCTATCTCTGGAGCCACACCTCAATCGAACTATTATTGAATCGTCGAGCTGTGGTTAAATCGTCCATGAAATTGTACCCCGCTGTCGCCTCGCCGCAGAGATGCCAGAGCTAGCCTGCGGATTGACGAGGACTTACAGGATATCGAGTTTCTGTGTACCTGTCCATCGTCATTGGAAATTTACGAGTTTGGTATCTTGATGGACGGTGGTAACATCTAATGTTTGTTACAATAACTCTTAGAATCCCAATTAGATTCTCTCCAATTTTAGCATTGAGAGATACCTATTAAATATTCTAATTGTGAGACTTCAAGCACCTTTCAAGTACATTAAAAGCTACTCTTTTAGGGGTTTTATAAAACGTTTTCATTTCATTTCAACCAAGTTGTAAACCACACATATATTGGGAAAGGTATTATAAAGTGGCAAGTCTTGGAAGCCTATTTTCTGAACATAATTAATTAAAAAGCAGTTAAATGATAGTTTTTAACCGTTTTCGTCCTTTAACTGCCTCATTACTCTAGTCCTGACCGCTAGAGGTCCTAGGTTCTATTTTCAAAAGCAACTCGGAGTTTGGATTACCCAGTTAATGGCAATAGGTCCATACTGGGGAACTATCCTAGATACAATTTTTCTTCCGCTAAAATGTATATTTCACAATCAAACTGTTGGCTAAATACGCGGATCAATAGATCCGTATCATCAACGGCTTACTTCCTTACAACATCTGAAAACGGTTATATTCCTTAAATTATCGTTATAAGAAGTGCTAGTGCCCTATAGTATCCTCCTCATCCTATCTAAGATAATCCTATAACGTTTAATCGTCTATCCAACGTTATCGGATAACTTAGTCCTAACTTGTGGAATCCAAGTTTTTGAAGAGTTGGAATTGCCACAACTTTTTCAGTAAAATGGAGGATTTTATATGATAAAGTAAAGGTCATATCGATGTGGATTCATTATAGACATGTTTTTTAGGGATATGTACCTCAAAAGGAAAAAAAAAACCCTATATGATTACTTTGTTATCCGTCTGTTTGTCTGTCGATCTGTCAACACTACATTAGCCTGGTAGTCCTTTGCGCGACTGCTACGCTGGCGATCCTGGGTTCGATTCTCAGATCGAGCAGTGTTATTAGGTTTTTCTATTAAATTCTCAGTAGCAGCTCAGAGTTTGGATTTGCCGGTCGCTACTTATAACATGGGATCTAAACATACCGGCAAACTGAACTGATGATGTACATTATTACAGGCGGGGGAATACAGGCGTGATGATATGTTATGCTGTTACGTCCCATGTAATAGCAGCAAGCGGCGGTACCCTAATGGCTAGGGCGTCGGACTTGGGATCACACTTGACTTGGGCACTACTGACGTGAACCCACTCGTAACACAAGCATTGAGCTTAGCACGAGGGGTTAACAAGAATACTAGTAATGTGCGAGACAAATTGCTAGCAATTTTTTTTTTTAAATAGAGAGCGAGCCTGCTACTGAGAATTTCATTGAAAAATCCAATAACACTGTTCGACCCGAGAATGGATCCCAGGACCTTTAGCGTAGCAGTCGCGTTTAAGGCCGCAGATAAATAAATTTATATGCCGTGCTTGAAAACACTAGATTACTAAGATAAATTATCTCGTTACAAAATGTAAAAAAAATAAAAAATTCTCGTATTATTTACCCATTATTTTATAGGTATTGACACACATGGCGAGTACGATCTTCTATCCGTACCGTTGGAAGGGGCCGACCTCGGCGAACGTACCACAACCAAATTGGACACCCTCAAAAAAGGTCAGTGTAAGAGCACCCTAAACCGACGATCAAGCATGAGGAGGTTAATGACGTAGATGTAACGAAATTCGTGTGCCAGGATCTTATCAAGAAGAAATCTATAGTCTCTGCCTACCCCAATAAGGCACAGGCGTGAAAATATGTATGTATTATAACCATGTTACCAAGTTCAGTGGGAGCATTACAATAACAGTCAACAAACCCGCGGGTGGCCAGAGTGGCGTACGATAACATTTGACGGTTACCATATCAAAGGGGCCGCGGATCAAGTGACGTCATTGTTAGATTCTGTTACTGATACACGATACGTTCGCTGTTTGAATAGGACTATAAGTTTCACCGACGGCTTTGCTCGTGAATATTGATTCTTCATTAGATACATTTATTCCCAACTCGTGTGCAGTTTCGCTTGCGTAGAATTTCCCAACTTTTCTGGTGGTATTTCAAAAAAAAAACTACTTTTTACAGATTTTTTTTCCAATAGGTTAATTCGGCAAACGAGCTGACAAGCCACCTGGTGGTAAATAGTCATCGTCGCCCATGGACACCTGCAACACCAGAGGAGTTGCTGATGCGTAGCCGACCCATAAGAGCCTCTACGGATTGCAGACTGTCGGAGCCGCAGCAACCGAGGGGAACAGACTCTTACGTGCAAAATTCGAAACACATCAATGGTCATCAGCCAGTCAAACCCCAAGAGGTCCTACCACCGAGCAAGTCAGATCTTTTCTCGTCTCTTACGAGAAGCCTATCTGAGTGACAATGAGGGAACAATATTCTGACCCGTCCCCGCATGGGAGAAATTATCGCGTTGTATTTATATTATTTAACTCCGGACGTTTCGGATCCTTAACATCATCTATAAGTGTAGATAATGTCTAATATTCGCGTAAGTGTCAGAAACAGTACCTAAACAAACTTTCATACAAACTGACGATTACAAAGAAGAATTGTCAAATCGGTCGAACCATTCTGATCATGATCTTACAAACGTGCGGCAAAAGATATTTTTTTATTTAGATTATAGGAAAGTCAGCAATATATATATTATATATTATGTAAAAACTCTTCACTTAAGTTCTATGAATAATAACTAATAATTATTCTAAACCACTTAGAAAATTTAAAAAACCCGTCGTTCTATTAACTACTACTTAAAAAATAAAGTAATAAACACAGTAGGTACTTAAGATAAAAATAGTTTTAACGAATTAGCGTTTTACATATATTTTTATTTTATGTAAAAAAGATCTGAATTGTATTTTACATTAATTTTTGGTGTGCAATAAAGAATATTCTATTCTATTCTATCTGAGACATACATACCTATGTAGGTAAGACTTGTACCAATAAAATTAAATAAAATTGATGTGAAGTGATTTCAAAATGTAATCTAATAATTCCATGCCTAATTTGACAAGTTTGGCGTAGCGGCGTAGAGTGATCGGTTTCTACGCCACGTGTTGTGGGCTCAATCCCCACACGGAGCAAATATTTGTATGATCTACAGGTCGTTGTTGCAGGTCTGGGCGTTTGTATATGTGACAATTTGTGTTTGTAAACGCACCCGCGATACAAGAGAAAACCGTAATATGGGGCAACGTTTCTTTAAAAATAAAAATTATAGGAGACTAGCGACCCGCCCGCGGTTTCACCCGCGTTTCACCCGTGGTTACCCCATTCCTAAGAGTCATAGCGTAATGTTAAATAGCTTAAAACCTTCCTCTCGAATCACTCTATCTATTAAAAAAACCGCTTCAAAATCCGATGCGTAGTTTTAAAGATTTAAGCATACATAGAGAATGAGAGACAGCGACAGCGAATTTGTTTTATACTATGTAGTGATTTGTCTGTGTTTATTTGAAACTTGTCCCGAATAGACGCCGAAACATCTCGAAGGAATTCAATGAAAATATTAGATAAAAACATTTTTATTATTATATTTTCAAACAGTTATTCCCAACCCGCTACCCGGATCGATCATCGGACTTCGGTTTAGACTAATTTGATTTTTTTCTAAAAGTTAAAATCAAGGTTCCAGTTTTTAACAAAATATTTGAAACATTTATAATACATTCCAGATATCTAAGCGAGTGGAGTTTACCGATAATGTCTAGTCTAGACACAGTTTTAGATATTTAACTATGTAACAAACGCACTAAGAAAACGCTTTGAGAGATCATCTTGTTAAAAATTTAATATACCTATACATATGGATCTTTTTACTTAAAAGTTCACGATAGGTAATATATAAAGTAAGTACTGTACTTGAAATTTAGAAAGTTGCAAACGATTTTGATTTTTAGGTGAAAAGTTAGACTTAACTGGAACCTAAACATACATGAAACTGTCTGACTGATAAAGTAAACCCCGGGTTTAAGGATTTGGAAGTTTGTACCAAGCCATCTTGAATGTTTTTTCTTATTTCAATTTTATTTCTACAAATCCGATCACGCCTATTCTCCCCGAAAATTTCGGCGGTGTACAAATGTATCCCACAGTTTGCCGGTATGTTTAGGTCCCATGTCCATTAGGAAGCAAGTCTAGAAAAACATTTCCTTTATTATGCAGGTAAGCTTTAATGCTTTTTAATAACTGTGTCAGATAAAGTTGGAACCAAGTCAGAATTTAAGACTTTGCAGTTAGATAGGCCCTTTCATACTTTTTGAGTCATACTCAAAACGATGATGACTCAAACGATGATGATCAAGAATGACTTGAATCGCCTATCTATTTGACCGAAGACAGCCGGTTTACAAACGTCACCATGTCGTTGATAGATTTCAATAATGGCGCAAATCAAAATATTTCGAACCAGCAATTAGGTTCAATTATTTTATGTACATAATTTAGAACAAGAATCTTAAAATTACCAATATTTTAACTTAAGAATGCCACTATTGAATTCAGTCAACGATGTGTCAAGCGATGTGCAAGCAACATAATAATTTATAATCAAAATATGAACGAAATAGGCTCCGCATAGTAATTTAAATTAGGCAAAAAAAAACTAAATTAAATCTAAATATTATCAGTTTCTAGACACACTAGATCCCAACACTACGAGTACCTACTTAGAGTATAGACTATACCTACCCTCTATCAGCTAAAATATACGCCGTATCCGTTACAGCGCATACCGATGCAAGTATTGACCAACATTCCTAAGCTTAGGCTCTCCCACGAGCCCCCCTTCACCGCGACGCCCCGCCCCTCCGAGCCCTCCCTCCTCCCCTCTCCGGAAATGCCGGCGCCCGCGCAACGAGCATGCAAAGCCAAAGCGCAAGGTGAATGCACCCAACACTGACCATTCGGTTTAGGGTTCGGAAATTATTCAAAAACTTTAATAACCTGCTTGGTGTTGTGTTCCTTTTTGTTTTGTTACACATTCGTGTTTGTTAATGAAAACTGGTTTCTAGTTTCGATTTTTAATGACATGATAGATGGTGTTGGTAGGTTGCAGTGGAAAAGTTTTGATTGTTATGACGTGAAATGATATGAAATGAAATAATAATTATTTCTGTAAATAGATCTCTCAATAATACTTTTACATGTCTTTTTTTAAGTACTAGATGGTTTCGGCATGACCTCTGAGATGAAACACCGAAACATCTCAGAAAATCCTGGTTTCTTTTGAAGTCCATACATCTTCTTTACATAGTATAAAACAAAGTCGCTGTCGCTGTCTGTCCGTCACTATGTATGCTTAAATCTTTAAAACTATGCAACGGATTTTGAAGCGATTTTTTTTAATAGTTATTTAAGAGGAAAGTTTTAAGCTATTTAACATTACGCTACGACTCTTAGGAATGGGGCAACGCGGGTGAAACCGCGGGCAGGTCGCTAGTAATAGTGAGTGATACAATGCAGGGCAGTGTCTGAAATGGCCTTTGAGCAACTTTATTGCATTGCATTTACTGTTGAAAATAATTTGAAATTAAAGTTTTATGTGCTCCTCGTAAATTTTGCGTGTATCGTGGATAACGTGCAGTATCCCGTGTAAGTTGAAGTATCATCAGCCTCCTCCGAGCCTTTTCCCAACTATGTTGAGGTCGGCTTCCAGTCTAACCAGATGCGGCAGAATATTAATATTTTACACAAAGCGACTGCCATCAGACCTCCGAAACCCAATTCCTGGGCAATACCGATATCCGGAGGGTAGACTGGTCGTCAGGCTTTATTGGGGTTCTGACTACCACTGACAATTGTCATAGATGTTCGTATGATAACCAGGACCGACGGTTTTACGTGCTCTCCGAGGCACGGAGGGTTCTTGACCTATCTACTAACTGACCACAGCGAGTGCAGCTTAATCTTGCAGATCAATTGATCAGTTTAGTCATTAATTAGCCATGAGCCCCTATGTGAATTGAAGTATATGCGTTCTATATATAGGAAAAAGAAATTAAATGACGATTCCACAAAAAAAAATACCAAAATTAGACTTCATAACATTTGACGACACGTTTGGCGTAGCAGCTGAGAGATCGGCTTCTGCGTCACGTGTTGTGGGTTCGATCCCCACACGGAGCAAATATTTGTATGATCTACAGGTAGTTGCTCCGGGTCTGGGCGCTTGTGTATGTGAGAATTTGTGTTTGTAAACGCACCCACGATACAGGAGAAAATCCTAGTGTGGGGCAACGTTTTTTTAAAAAAAACAAAAAAAATAAAATACTTGTCACTGTAATTTTCTATCCCGAGCGTAAATGCTCCGAGATAATCGTTCTCACAACTTATGACAGCCATTGAGGACCAAATTACATATTCTATTAATAAAAAAACTCCAAGAGAATCTTAATAAAGCAATAAAACCGTGTAAGTATGGGACTTAGCACGAAAGGTCACCTTCCCTCGGTTACACTCCATTGACTCACATGGGGTTATAAACCTTAGCATAAAAGCATACATATGGGGGTGATAATTCGCGGAAAAGGGATTCGTTTTTATAACTTTGAAAGGGTTTCAAAGGGATTATTAGATCGTAACCCAAGTCTTGTTAAAAAATCATAAACACTAGGATATTTTCCTGTATCGTGTCCCCGTGTGGGGACGGGTTAGAATACTGTTCCTCACTGCCTTTGAGATAGGTATCCCGCAAATGGCGTGAAAATATCTGACTTGCTCGGTGGTAGGACTTCTAGGGGTCTGACTGGATGGCGACCACCCTTACGAGTCTGTCGTAAAGCACCTTGGTATGTGTTTCAATTTTTGCACGTAAGAGACATTTCCCGTCGTTTGCTGCGGCTCTAGCAGTCTGCGGTCCTCTTAAGAGTCGGCAACGCATCAGAAACTCCTCTGATGCTGCAGGTGTCCAAGGGCGACCATGGGTCTTACCACCAGGTGGTTCGTCAGCTCATTTGCCGACTTAATCCATAAAAAAAATCGTCGCGTCGGTGCGATTGCAAGAAATTTTCCACATACACGGGATTAATATAGAGATTCAATTTTTTTTAACACGACGGTTTTTTTAACACGGACGATCTTTGCAGGCAATATTCAATATCAGATTGATATAATTGGGATGAATTAAGATTTTTTTCCAAGAACATCAATATTGAACCTACTAATTAACTAACTGAAACACGATAGATAAACTAACTAAAATTATACCAGACTATTGAAATGAGTAAGATCCGCCATCTCCGCATCGCTATCAAGCCGGGACTAGATTTCAGACATATTATGTTTTTAAAACTAAATTTATCGGAGTTGATTAAACCTCAACGTTCTTTTAAACCTTTGAATTTAAAACGGAACACCATATTTTCCGCTTTATCGCAGTGCAATGTAATTTTTTTTTGTATTTCATGTATAGATAATTTTCTGTATTAAAAACAGCGACCAACATGAACATATCCATCACACAAACCCACAACCCAACATTCTTCACGCAAAATATCTCAATTATACACGGCTTTAGTAAATTACACACGGACGCGCAAATCTCTTGTTATTAGATCTATGAGCAATAAAAATTTATAACGAAATTACACGTTGTCATTCCTTTGTTCCAGTGCCATCGATCGTTCATGACGTTCATTCAATCGTGCGATTCGTTCATTCACTTCGGTCATGGTTCGCGCGCATTTACTATACGCATTAGCGCTTTGATGAACTAGGCGGACTTTCAAAAATACTTTTTTACGTTTTAAATAACTTCGTTTCAGCGAAATCGTGGAATTAGTTTAAATGGTCAAGTTGTTTTTTTGGATCTGTTAATTGAGATTTTCTTGCCGTAAAGAGTGCCGCTGTTATCTGATCTAAATAAATAATTGATGAATCAATCAATGGCTAGATACTTTGTTGATGATGTTCTTATTACACGTATATATTAGTTAAATCAAATTAAATTTTATATCCTTCTTAACCTACTTTTAGCCTGTTAAAGCTGTCGACCTGGCAGATAAAAACAGCTTCTCAAAATAGAAGCAATCCCACTATGCTATTGCAAACTAGCATAGGTACTTTATACACCGTCAAAAACTGTAATAAAGCCAATAGAAATACTCCAAAAACAGAATTCATAGAAAAATTTAAGTCGTAGATTTCATGAGTGTCGAGATTTTTTGCCAACCGTTATGACTCTATAGGGGATTAAGAACTTAATCTCGTGGTCATCGCGCAAAAAAGCGCTTTATTGAGCGTTTAACTTCTATTACAAAATAATAAGTACTTTTATTTGTTAACCGCAAAATGATTCATTGACGCGAAAGGAAATGCATAAGCTGATGACGCATACCAACTTAGGTAGGTTATGACAAAAAACGTGATTGTCCACGTTTTTTGTCATAACCTACTAAATTAATATCTACTAGCTGCGTCTCGCGGTGATGCCCGCTTTGATTTATTGCCAATAATGTTATGAATATAATTTCTACCTAATGGTGACTAATATCCCGAAGGCACAGGAAACGAATATTCGCAATATCTTTACACAGTTTATCCGAGTCTACGCGTTTGTGCATGTAAATTGTGTATGCAATGGAATCCACAATACAGGAAGTGCTAGGGATGGGTATTGTGTTTTTATTTAGATTTCTATTTATGGTGCTATAAAAGACAAAATAAATAATTTAAGTATTTTTTAAAGTGACTTTTTTTATTCATGATAGGCTTCCACTTGACCGCCATTTCGCCTGATGTTAAGCGACACTGCGATCTACGGTGGAGCGCGCTTGCCTAGAAGAAACCGATTCACTCGTGATTTAAAGACACCCAGATTATATCTATCCATCTCGTACGGATGATTATATCTATCTATTAGATAGATATAATCATCCGTACTTTGGTACATCCACGTTTACTTGCAATTAATATTTTTGTTTAAAATAGAACTTATTTAATATTTTATTTATTGTCATGTAAATATACAACTGTTTCTAATAATACGTGACATAATTAACATTAACGGTTTAGAGGCTGCAATACCTACTCTGGGATCGATTATTTATTTATTAGACAGTGATTAAAAAATTATAATTATTTTAATTAAAGACCTAAGACCTAGCTTTATTACTTAGGTACATGACGAAACCTAATAACTAGTATCTACCTACCTAAATACTTAACCGACTAGTAATTCTAAAGCTGCACCTTTCCAGTTACAATTTACTTCGACATTAATTTCAATATTTTCCTTGTACCTATAGGGTGAATTTACCAATCATCGGCCTGACAGTTTTTATTATAAAAAAAAAGATTTGCTTTTGTTGAAATTTTATTGAGTGATTTCGAATTCGATTAAGCTGTTTGGTATTATTGTACCTATTGGATAGGAAATTACGCACCTATTTTTACATTCAGTTTGCTAACCGGTTATATTTTTTAGAAAGACCACGTTGTATAATATTATAAACTACTTAATTCAAAAAGTTTTTTGAGATGTCAAGTATTTTTTTTTTTAGTTTTTTAGTAATTGTGCCACATAACGTGAATTATTATATTACCTAAAAATAAAAACTTATTTGTGTCTATTGTTATACATTTCAAACAGTTTTTTATATAGCTCGGAAAATCCTTAGAAATCGTCTGCTACCTGGTAACTTGCCTTACCTTATTTTAACCTGAAACACATTATTTAGATGTTTTTTGGAAAAAATGTTATAAAAAAAATTACTTTCAACATTCGTGCTACCGTTTTAAAACCTTCATTTATATTTTTCTAAATTTTATTTATTCGTATCTCTGCTTCTAGAAGGGTGGGGATTGAGTCGTATCAAGAGATAAAATGGAAAGCAGAAAATAGGGAACAGTGGCGACTACTCCACCGACAAGAACTGAGCTCTAAAATAAAAAAAAACTCTACTTCAATCTTGTAATAAATATTATAATAGATATAATAAAAAAACTTTTTTTTTAAATAAAATTAAATAGCAAAGTTATGTGACTTTCTTACAATACAATACATTTTTTGTTTAAATTAAGTAGGTATGGAATTTATGCATTTAATATGTAACATTTATTTAGTATGGAATGCATATATTATAATTATTATCAACTTTTAAATTTACTTCATACATACACTTATATAAATAATAATATAAATTTATGACTGTTTTAGAATATGAAGTAAATTTTAATAGGTTGTAGACGTACACGTGCCGCAAATGTCCATATTATAAATACTTAATTTTAATTTAACGTATTATATTATCTTGAGTGCCAATGCCAAGTATTTATAGACATTTTATTTATTTTAGTTACTTACTATTAACAAGATCCTAATTATGATGAGGAATTTAGCGCTTTTTATTTTAAATACGAGACCCAAATGTTTTTTGCCAAATATGCAAAATTAATGGGCTCGTGTACAACCAAAACTGTTAAATTATTCAAATCTTCAAAATTACTGTTAAATTTAAAAAATATATGAATATTTTGTTTAAAAAGTGCATGTATTCAAAGACCTGTAGAAAAAAAATCTTAACGAAATATTTTCTTTTCCTTACTGTATTATATGTATAATAGACAGATAATTTCGAAGGTAGGTACACAGAAAATAAATAAGTACTAGAGTTAATACATTAAATACACGTTACATTTCACGGCCCTCCCTGCACCTGGTGTTGGGGTGAATGCACTAATAATGACTAAGCTGAAGGCTGGAGTGCGCCGGTTATGAAATACTATCTCCGTATAGTGAAATACAGTGATATCGTTGAAACACGACAGGATTACAGTTTCAGTTTTCCAGGAAAATATATTGTAAGGGAGCATTCGTGACACTGAATTTTATTAAGATAACAATGGCTTATTAGAATTCTAGTGATGTTATGCATTAAAGGGCATTACATAAATAATAACATAACATACCTATAATATAAGTATTCTAAATACATAGTTTGTGTACTTTTTACTACAGTATGCCCCAGTAAATACTTAAACATTATGACAGAGTACATCTTCTCACACAAATTCTAAAGGTAGAATTAATCTATATTAAGGAATTTATTCATATTTCCATAGAGAACAAAGATTTGGTAGTGTGGAGGGGCGAGGTATGTTGCTCCTCACACCAAAGGGAGGATCCTCCGACCAGGCGGGTGTTTTGCCTGGCGGGCCACGGCCCTACGGTTGATGTCGGGCGGTTGCATATATCCAAGTTGCGTTGCAAACTACACTTGCGCGATTCAGGACTTGTTCGTATAGTTTGTATGTAGCGCGGTAGATGTCGCTACAGTAGCAATAAATTTGACAGCAACTAAGAAACTACACCTATACATGGTCATATTGGAGGACATTATTAACATCCTTAGGTGTACTGGCGGTCAATCGTAAGCCTATCAAAAAAAAAAAACAACGGCTTGCTTATTATCATACACTAAACAGCCTATTAATTGTCAAATAACACAATTCACACGTCATAAACAAGAAAGCTAAATGTTACACGAACATTATTCTGTCTAAAAATCTTATACAACTCCATACTTAAATTCTATTCGATAAAAAGAAAAAAAAATCGAAACGACCGTTAAGAAACGCGTTGGAATGCAAAACGAAAGAGAAAACGTTTTGTTCAATTTTCAGTCATCCTCAAGCGTGCGAATGCCAGTATAATTAGAAAAAAAAGGTCTTACACGTTCTATCTAGAAACCGTATCTAGATAAGAAATTAGCATAAAAACAAATTTAACACGCTATACGACCATTATTGAAGGCAAAAAACTATTTTTTTTATTAGCCTTCGAAATTCAAATCTCCCTTGTTGAGTTGAAAACATTTTGATGCTTCAATCGTCAAAATGGCTGTTTTAATAGACAAATCCGACACGGCGAACAGATACCCGATGACCATAGATTAAATGAATAAAAGACATAAAACGTAAAGTAAACCCCGTTAAATTTAACAGGAAAACTATTTAAGCATTTGCATAAAACCATGAAATAAAATAAAACTGCGAAGCGTGAGAAACACTCTCAAATTAGAAATAATCAGACTGGAACAGTAACTATTATAAAAAAATACAAGTTTTTAAACTAAGTAGGTTTAATGGACTATTAACTATATCAATGGCGACGTTTTGAAAGTGTGATCTTTTGATAAAATAATTCTGTGACAATGGACGCGGATTTTTTTCGGTTGCATAACCTATGATATTTTAAATTGATTGAGCAGGTAGTAGGCCAAATGCTGGCTGTAGAAAGTTAAATTATACAATAATTAAATGAATGATCGAACATACGAAAACAATATTTAAAAAAAAAACAAATCATATTAAGTGATTTCTGAATCATAACATGAAGTTTTTTATGAACTCGTTAGAATATTATACCTACAATAAGTAAAAATACTATTTCGAAAGACTTTCCCTGCAGCATATTAAGAAATATTTCAAGTAGGTACATATAAAAAAGGGAAAAATAATAAAAATAAATAATTATCGGCAAACATTCACACGGCCGACAACAGTCCCCTTCACCTAACCGCGGTATGCGCTAGTAGTCACGACTGGCGAGTTTATCGCCAACAAATACCTTAGCAGTGACAGGTAACGGGCCGGGAACCGAACCCCAGGCCCCTAACAGTTTCCTGCCGTTTGCCGCGTATAATTCTGCAGTTTGTACTACATTGGAATGCGCTTCAATATTATTTTGTATTTTAGTAGTAGTAGATATTGTTATTTATCTTCCACGTTTCTGAATAAATATTGCTTATTCGTTTTTATGCAGTTATGTAAATATTGATGTAAACTTTTGGGATTCGAGCAATTTGTATTTTGTGGATATTCTAGATGTAGATTCATATAAAAATTTTAGTGAATTCTCATGGGAATGCGGAATACAAAACAAAAGGCGAGTGACCCCGCGGAGCACCGCTATTTATTTATAATAACAAAACCGCCAACCGAAAACATTGTGAGTCATCATTTTTGAAAAATCTATCGAGACAGTCACGTTCGTTCATTACACAATACCATGGCGTCATTACACCTTAACCCACTTGGTGGCAGACGGTCATTATCCCCATCTGTCACCACCACAATACTGTCTGGTGCATCATCACAAGACCTGCAGCCATTGAGGTATTGTGTACTAGAGACGACGTCGCGAACTACTAACCGAACTAGCAAATGGTCACGCTTTCGGAGCCGTAATGAGGCAATCATACCATATACAATATATTTTAATAGGTATGGATGGCGATGCATGCCAAATAAATCAGCGTAATAAGCCACTCGAAGCTCTCTCTCTCTCTCGAACTTGAACATTAGTGCAAGCAGTACATACAGAATACTACCTGAACTCGCTGAATTAACAACTGCCCTTTTCCCTTAGTTCCATTCATAGTTGAATTTAAAAAATACTCTCTTTATTTCGTCTCTGGCTTATTATAGTTAAATTGTGTGTATATATAATAAATATATATACGTGTTTAAGTATATATTGAATTATTTTTTATTTATGACTGGCAGAGAATGCCATATGGTATTAAGTCCGCCTTATGTGCTACTATTGTGCATAGAATTATAAATAAATCAATGTTACTGTGGCTTTTGGCAAAAACTGAGGCTGACTTCACCCACTCAATAGAACTCTGAGGTTCACAGAACACGCTGAGCATGATGGTGATGTGGATTTATAGGCTTACTTTGTGTTAGCAGAGTTTTTATCCTTATTTTGATAATTAATTGTAACTCCATAGAAATACATAGAAATCTAAATATTATAAAAATATTCTTAGTAAAACCAATAAATGAAATTGTAGCGCCTAATTTTCTGATGTAGTTGCTAGTACGATGGTATTTAATAGCTCAATGTATGCTACGTTGAATGCCCCCCACTTTCACTAGACTTCAATGGCTGGGGTCAGTTCGTCTGTTACCTAAATATGCATCGTTTGTCTAACCCGTGCAGAATTGATGACAGTAATCATTGTTGGAAAAGGACAAAAGAATGTCTGATACCAATTGTGGGTTTTTTTTAAGTCTGGTTCCTGATTGTAAATAGGAATATTTAACACAGTTGTAGACAAAGAAAATAACACAATCCAATACAAAACTGCACATTATAAGAACAAAATAAACAGCTGATCCTACAAAATCTTTAATTACTGCTTCGGGGATCTTTTCATACGCTGTAAAGATCAATACACCCAGCACGCTTGATAGCAGGATATACTTGTAGTAATCCCTCTCCCCTTCCACATGCATCTGGGTCCACCATTAAGTGCGACTTCTAAGCCTGTAAAGTCCAGCTGGGTTGTGGGAAATGTATTATTGGATTTTTCTAAGTAATTCTTAGCAGTTCACAATTAAAATTTGAGCACCCCGTTAACAATAAGTTCGTCCTCTATTACACGGGATCTAAACATACCGGCGAACTGTAGGTGTACATTAGTACACCTCTGCCTAACTCTCGGGAATGCAGGCATGATGATAGGTCATGTTAAACTTATGTTGTTCCCACTATAGTCGATCAAACCTTACTTTTATATCCATAATAAAAAGTCCAACGTACAAACTCTCAGCGTATCACTTCAGCTCAATAAATTTTATTTGCGACAAAGTAATAAATAATAAAAATCATAAAACTCATATATATAAAGCATAATACTAAACTAAACAATAAAACATCCCTTATGATCTTTGAGTAGTGGGCAGCAGTACGCAGCAGGGTTGGCACGATTGCTTAGCTTGAAGGATACAATGAATTCTCAATTTTGGCATGATTTTTTGTTAGAAATATTGAATAATTTGGATCTTTAAGAATAAATAAGCCCACACATATTAAACACGGCGATTTTATTTACTGTTAACTATACGTTTTTTATATTTTTCAGGGGATGAAAGTACTGTTGCAGAAAATTGTAGCTAAATAACATAGCTCCATGTTGTTGTGTTCCTAACGGTGAGCAAGGTCGCCAGAGCTCTGCGAGGAAACGTTGTGTTGGCAGTGGGACCCCAACTACTCCTCCTTAATTTACAGGGTCGGCAACGCGAGTGATACCCCTGGTGGTGCAAGCGTCCATAGCTTACGGTAACCGCTTCTCAGCAGGCGGGCGGTATGCTTGTTTGCCATCTTAGTGGTATAAAAAAATCTATTCATTTTCGATATTTCAGGGTTGTTCTCATATTGAAAGTTGTTTATAATAATGAGTACTTAATACAGTATAAACCATGAAAAGTTAAAAGGGAATTTCACCATTTATGAGAATCATTATACGCAGGGGTACCTATACGTGTAGTTGACACAGATAGACGGGAAAAAATTCATATTATTATATTAAAATATTTTGTTTCTAGTTCCCTTATTATCGTTTCTTAAATATCTGTCATCAAGACATCGTCCATTTACAATTTTATTATATTAGTTTCATGTGGATACAAAACTAAAAGGTTTCTGGGTTTTAATGAAGGAAGCTACCCATTTATCCCATATCGGAAATTTTCTGTTGTTGAGGCCAAAGGACGTTATATATTATGACCATTGTTATAAATCAGAAAGGTTCTGAGGTCGCACACCCAACCGCACCATATATGTAAGCCACGATATTTCATTTTTTTTTGTATTCCCCGAAGGGTTAAGCAGAGGCGTACTAATGTACATCCACAGTTCACCGGTAGGTATGTTTAGGTTCCTTGTAATAGGGGGTGAGCCGGACACAAATCCCAAACATCGACCTACTACTGAGAATATCTCTTAGCTCGATCTGGGAATCGAACCCAGAGCCGCTATCGTAGAAGTCTCACTAGATTAATGGAGCAGATAACTTATTTTTTCATTTGTATTTTTTTTAATTTTAGTGGCTATGGTGCCACAATGGATGGATTAAGCCAATTTTTTTATTGTTGGTTTTGAGGCTTTAGTAAGTATCAACGCAACTGTAGTTTGTTTTAAGATTAGATATATGAATAAATAAACAATGGCTGTACATAGAGACAAGCCCGAAGACCAATTTCCATCAAACTGGCTACGTTATTTGTTGTAATGTTAAACGTGATCGCTGAAAGTAAATCTTAATCCACTATTCTACACATTCGAGTCGAACATATTCGCACGTCTCGACGTGAGAGTTCATTAATAAACCAAGTGTATTATTACTAATTATCAAATTTTTAAATTATTAAACATTTGTTTAAATTATTACCATTTATCAAATGGCGACGAGTGTGCTTCCTTGTCAAATAAAAACCTAAGCATTTCAAAATACTCGTTACTTTTTTGACAAATAATCTACAGTTATTTTTTAGTAAAGGAAAAAATTCAATCGCAGGCAGGATTCGAACCTGCGTCCTGCCAGGTGATATTTTTCCTTTACTAAAAAATAACTTAATAATCTTAGCATGGAAAATGCAAAAAAATCACAAAAAGATAAATAATCTACAGTCTAAAATATTCGCAATAAAAATGCGAAACAAAATACCATAAACACGTCAATTTAGAAGAAAGAACAATTGGAGGAAATACTATATTTCCCTCAGGACTCGATGCCAACTGATGTCGACCTGATCGCGAAATAACAAAGTACTTTTATTTTCAAATCGACGTGCAAAATACATTTTGATCGATTGCCGTCAAATATGTTTACAATAATTGGTATTCGATACGTTTTTATCCAAAATTATTTAGTTCTTAAACATTATTTTCTGCAGATAGTTAATTCGCGTTTTTTTAATGTCCAAAACCTAGTTCCTAATTAAACACAGGTGTCGTAAATGTCAAATGGTATTCTCCTAAACTGAAAATGTTATTAATACTACTTAGCTGAACTCCGCGACGTCCATACAAACTGTCACCCCCTTAGGGGTAGAATTTCGAAAAATCCTTTCTTATCGGAAGCCTATTTCATACGCAGAACACACCCTCTAAGTTTCATATCTCTACGATCAGCGGTTTAGGCTGTGCTTTGATCCGTCAGTCAGTCAATCAGGACCTTTTTTACCCTAGTAAAACTAAATTTCCCAAAATTAAATACTAATTGGTTTATTATAAAACAGATCACAGCTACTCAACTGTTAATAGTTCAGTGGTATGATTATTAAAATAATATCTACAAACAGAGCGCATCAAAATCAGTCCATTGAATGAGCTGAATTTCCTAATCTAATATTAGGACATTTACTACAGCTTCAATCCTAATGCACTTCTATTTTTATACCAACATTTATACAGTTTTCCTTTTCTTTCTAATAATATAATAATGCTAACTACATAATTATTACAACGTACTAAAAAGTCAAGAATATAAAGCATCAGGCTGAATAAATAGATACATTTTCGAAATGCATCAGAGGCGCACGGGGTGAATGAACTTTTGACGTTTGCACCAATATGGCGGGCGCGGGAAACCCAAGAGCACTTACTTAAATTGCCTCTTGACTATTTTTTAGTGGCTTGTGGTTTAATAATTTTGCTTTAAATAATGTTTAAGTACGAGTTGTTTTGCATTTATTTTAGCTGCATAATTGCGAGTAATGTATACCAATTAGTGTTAGAGGTACATTAACACACATAATTTCCGGAATCTATTTTTCAGTAATAAACTGTTAGGCTCTGTTTTTTTATTGTTTTGAGTTAATTTTATATTTGAATCCTAAATAATTGCTAGTTTTAAATAGCTATAAAAACTAAAAAGCTTGTAAGTTCTCGTGTATTAGAAATAATTAAAAGCGTAGTTAACACTTAGGAATACTTATTTAAACTTGAAAATATCATTAGGTATGAAGTTTTGTGTGTGTCAAGATTTATCAAAATTGGTTTAACCTAGTTTCAGTCATAAACGGAAAGACAAACATAATTATAATACACTACAATTTTGCTTGATCCGAGAATCACACCTTCTCTCTCAGCAGCCGCGCTTTGCATAACTAGGCATGTCGCCTATGTATGCACATCAAAGATATTGAAGAAAAACAAATATTGGGGATATTTAATAGAGCAAAAACTACTGCAGGAATTTGGATGCGGTTTTCACAGTTGCACTGCTGGAGGCTAACTTAAAATCTAGTGCATATTTTATCTTGATACGCCTTCTAGAAGTCGTCTAGTCTAAATGTATGATGATTATAGTAAATCCTTTTGGAAAGCGAGTGGAATCGCGGACTAGTTCACATCTAAAACTAAATTCAGTCATATCTTGGATCATACAAATAATCTAAAGTTCGTATTAAAAAGTTAGGCCTACACCAATTTTTTTTATAACAAACATTGCCCCCCACTAGGTTTTTCTCCTGTATCGTGGTTGCTTTTACCAACTACAAATTCTCACATACACAAACGCCCAGACTCGAAACAAGGACCTGTAGTTCATACAAATGCTTGCTCCGAACCCACAACACGTGGCGCAGAATCCGATCGCTCAGCCGCTACGGCAAACGTGTTGTCAAATTTATATCAACGCCGTAATAAATTGGATTTATTTCGTCAATAAAGATGGATGTAAGTGAGAGGACTACATAATAATTTGGGGGAAGGGGGGTTAGAACATTATCGTGGATTGGCTTGTTACTGACTAGAATTACCTACCTTTGAGGAGACTGCGTGACTCGGTTTAATAATGCTAACTTGGTGCTCAAAATAGAAGACTGAGAAATTACATTTACAAGATACTGTGTAATGTATAAAAAGATAACAAACATACCATCTCGATAGAGGTGTACAAATGTATACTAACAGCTCGTCATGTAGCCAGTCATAGGGCCATCATCAACCCATTACTGTCCCAATGCTGGACACACTCTTATTCGAGAGGAGACCTGTGTTCGATCGTTCGAGATAATCCTTAGTGGTAGTCAGAAAAAATATTGAAGCAAATATTGCCCCAAATATTTAAAATGAGGTTGCGGAGGTCTGTCAAAATACTAATATTCAGTCGCTTTTGATTTGACTGATACAATACTTTGAAAAAAAAAAGATAAGAGTGACAACGATTGGCAAAACAAATTAAGGACAAAAAAGCTAATTAGTTAACTGAATATACGACCTAGTTTAAAAAAATTTAAAGCATTGACTTGTAAAATTATCTTTATAAGATCTATTTACAGAAATAAATATCATTATCATCTAATCAGGGTCCATTATGGAACACCAGTGTTATTATAGGAATTGAAAAAAATACAGTATCAAATGTCCTAGAGACTGATCCATTAAAACCCGTCAAGACCGTCACCCTAAGCTTGTAAAAACGTGAGTGGTAGCGTAGGAGATCCATTTAACCTCCTCTATCTTTACGTACTAATAAAACTAAATGAGAAAGAACAGAAGAACCACTTGGAACTGTAAGTATGAGAAGAGACGACAACCGGTTTCAGTTTCCTTTTTTTATGGAATATGGGGGCAAACGAGCAGACGGATCGCCTGATGGTAAGCGATTACCGCCGCCCATGAACACCCGCAACATCAGAGGAGTTACAAGTGGGTTGCTCACCTTTTAAAAGGGGGTTGGCCCTCCGGTAACCTCACTCACTCGGCGAAAAACAACGTAAGCGTTGTTTGACGCCGGTTTTCTGTGACGCCGAGACATCACTCCGGTTCCTCGTTTTATAAAAAAAAAACTGGGTATTTTTTTACTTGTAAAGTGAAAACTATTATATAAATAGAACCGGATCTCGATACCTAACAATACCTTCACGGGTCGGACAGGGTTTTCTTAACACATTATCTTTTTTGTTACGAAGAAGAAAAAGAATTATCGAGTAGCCTTTTACAAATGTTGTTTTTTGTCGTTATATAAGTTATTGCTTGTCCTTATAAATTGATTAGAATAAGTAAAAATAATCATGTATGTGTTTAAGTTATGTAACTATATATTTCATAAATAACGGTATGATTTTTTTCCCCGGTCACGGGTTAGAATACTGTTCCTCACTGCCTTTCAGATAAGCATCCCGTAAGAGGCGTGAAAATATCTGACTTGCTCGGTGGTAGGACCTCTTGGGGTTTGACTTGGGGGCGACCACCCTTACGGAGTCTTTCGTAAAGCACCTTGGTGTGTTTTGCAGGTTTTTTTATAGGATAGGGGAACAAACAAGCAGACGGATCGCCTGATGGTAAGCGATTACCGCCGCCCATGGACACCCATAACACCAGAGGAGTCACAAGTGCGTTCCCGCCTTTTAAAAGGGGATTGGGCCTCCGGTAACCTCACGCACTCGGCGAAACATAACGTAAGCGTTGTTTGACGCCGGTTTTCAGTTCCGCTCGGTTGTTGCGGCTTTGGCAGTCTGCAGTCCGTAAGGGCTCTTTAGGGTCGGCAACGCATCAACAACTCTTCTGGTGTTGCAGGTGTCCATGGGTGACGACGACTACTTACCACCAGGTGGCTCATCAGCTCGTTTGCCGACTTAATCCATAAAAAAAAATAGATGCCCACGGTTTGACAGTGTGTTTTGTAGGTCCTAGGTATTTATTAGAATAGATTTGGGACATGTGTTTTTTTCATAAAACCAGGCACAAATCCCACAAATCTACTAATCTATAGGAAAATCCAATAACAGTTTAATCGACCTAGAATTCGAACCTAGAACTTAAGGGTAATACATTGCCCAATGACCTTGAGGATTTATTCTTTGTGCTAGTATTTGTTAGACACAGGCATTGCGGGGGTGCTTCACGCGGGGTGCTAGTGAGGTTTCGGGTATTTCTTTATAATTTCAAAATATTCAAAGAAATAAGAAAATAAAAACAATACAAATTGTTAATTACGTCATTACAATTTTTTGGTATAAAATTCATGACTATTAAGACAAACTATTAAGCCGTTAAAGAAAAAAAATACAAATTTGGTAAAAAAAGGCCTATTTACTTTAATCCAAAACTGGGGCCAATTTATAAAAAAATTAAACAATACAATTTATTTGTGATGACCTTGAGTATAACATATATAATTTTTTTTTATTCGTGATAGGCTTACGCTTGACCGCTAGTTTGCCTGATGTTAAGCGATACTGCGATCTACGATGGAGCGCGCTTGCCTAGAAGAAACCAATTCACTCGTGATTTAAAGACACCCAGATTATATCTATCAGGGAAGATCCACTCGGGAAGTGCATTCCATATTTCAGCAGTACGCATTATAAAAGTGGACTTAAAGCGTTTCGTTCGGGCATTTGGAATGTCCACCGTGAATCGATGACGCTTTTGCGCTCTAGTGGAATCCTTATGGCAAACGCACATAAGGATTCCACTAGAAACTTCTTTAAAGCTAGGGTGTTTTTTGGATTTCATCGAGGTAATGCCCTTAACACTCATAGCGCTCAGTACTGTTAAAATTTACATAATTATTTAAACAATGTCAGAACTCAGATCCATCACTTGTCGTAACATTATTCTCTTTTGACATCAAAAGCGGAGAAAAATTAAGTAAAACCATTTGTTTTTCTTAAATTTAGCTATTGTATTACAGATGAGCACGTGTAACATGCTGGGTATTCACACGTTTTGTTTTGACACGTGTTAAAACTAATTATACCTACAGGGTAAATGTGGGGTACTGTAATGTTTTTATTTTGGCAGTAATTTTGATCTAGTAATCGTAAACGATCGAGGATTCAGTTGGGGTGGGCAGCATTCGGCTTTCTTCGTCCAGTTTCCTCGTCATTCATACCACAGTGCTTCAACACAAAAGTCTTCAATGTGTGCTTCCTATCAGTGTCCTATGACCTACGGGGCTGAAACGTCGACACTCACATTGAGACTGGTCCACAAGTGTAAAGCCGCACAGCGAGCTATGGAGAGGTATGCTCGGAGTCTCTCTGAGGGATAAAATCTGAAATGAAGTTATACGTCAGAGAGCTAGTTACCGACATAGCTCAAAGGATTAGGTGAAGTGGCAATGGGCCGGTCACATCTGTTGGAGAGCCGAGCAACGCTGGGGCAAACGAATTCTCGAGTGGAGACCGCGTCTAGGCAAACGTAGGGCGCCCGCCGGCCAGGTGGAGTGACGACTACGAAGATCGGGCTCTGTGGCGTTCACTAGGAGAGGCCTACGTCTAGCAGTGGATGAATATAGGCTGATGATGATGATGATGATTCATAAACGCAGCTACAGAGGTTCGATCCCCAGGTCGAGCCAAATGTTATTGGGTTTTTCTATGAAATTCTCAGTAGCAGCTCGGATTTGTGCCCGGTTAATGGCAATAGACTCGCCGCCTATTACATGGGACCTAAAAACATACCGGCGAGCTGTGAGTGTACATTAATACACCTCTGCCTAAACCTTTGGGGAATACAGGCGTGATGGTATGAATATAATATCACAACACAACACAAAAAAGTTATATTTTATGTATCCCAATTGAATTTGACACAGTACCAAAATATTTTAATAAAACTCCGTTCAACATACTGTTGTCACGAATATTTTGTGTCGCATGTCAGCTTGGCAGTTCTTGGATCGATGCCCGCTGTATGCCCGCGGGGTGGCATTTAAATACCGAGGACATGGTTCAAGGCTGGCCGCTTGAAAAAGGGGTGCTTTGTTTCCGTATTGGAAAGAAATAATATTGGGGTGGATTAGAGATGAAAGGTATAGAAACAATGTATAGATATGTATTGTATTATCTTGTGAGTTTAAAAAATACATCAGTTTTTTTTTGTTCTTTTTTTAAAAAAAGAAATTTTACCAACAATACTTATGTGTTGTACTATACTAGTGTTCTTGTTAACCCCTCGTACTAAGCTAAATGCTTGCGTTACGAGTGGGTTCACGTCGGTAGTGAAATGGGTAGTTTTCGAACCGGCAACCACATGATTGCATGTAGTTTATTTATTATTTCCACAAAACGGCAAAGTCCCTCGCCATTAGGCTACCGCAGCTTATTATTGTTATATTTCTATCTACTAAGTTTAGGCTAGCGTGGTGGACCAGCCTTATCCCTCTCATTTAGAGAGGAGACCCGTGCCCAGCAGTGGGATATTATAAACAGGTTGATTATTTTATGTATATAATGTTAGTTTGACGAGTTGTGTGATATCATGGCATCGCTAAACTCATTAATATATGTATAAACAATCCTAACATAGTACTCTAAACAATCCTTAATTCTTCCTAAAACCCTAGATAAAAATGAATATGCTGACCCCTTTGTTGTGTGGCCGTGAACCTGCAAATAAATTAAAAGAAACTATGCCAGCAAATTAACAAGGAATTAGAACAACGTACGCACGCATTGTTACTACAGTAAAAAGGACACAGAGAAGGTTAAGTCCAATTAACACGCGAAAATATTGAGAACAAAAAAATGGCGGCTAATGTTTTTTTGATGCCATCAAATACGTAAACTGCAGGAAGCAAGTGATAAGTGAACTATGACTTAAGTACGGTAATTACCTTTTATTTTTTAACAAATAATTACTTAAAAACTGACTTAAACTGAATTACTTTTTAATGACTTAAAAACATACCGGCGAACTGTGGCCAATAGTACACTCTGCCAAACCCTTCGGGGAATACAGGCGTGATGGTATGTTACCTAAATTTTAAATCTAATTTCTTGTTGCTTTAATATTATGTTGCGTATAGTATGTAGTCAACATATTATAGTCGTGTACTTTGTGACCTTAATAATACTTATTAGTGTAGGTATTTTAAAAGTTTATTTTGTTTATGTTTAAATATACACTGGTGAAAACTTTTAATTGGCCTTACTTTCGTTGTTATTTAAATCACCGAAAAGAATAGCTGTAAATATAACATAACATAACATACCATCACGCCTGTATTCCCTGAAGGGTTAGGCAGAGGCGTACTAATGTACACCCACAGTTCGCCGGTATGTTTAGGTCCCATGTAATAGGGAGCTAGCCTATTGCCATTAACCGGGCACAAATCCAGACTCCGAGCTGCTACTGAGAATTTCATAGAAAAACCTAATAACACTTTGCTCAACCTGGGGATCGAACCCAGGACCTCTAGCGTAGCAGTCACGCTTGGGGCCACTAGACTAATGAGAGCAGCTGTAAATTTTCTAAATAAATAAAATATAATCACAAACTTATTTTTGTGCCGTGTACAGAGTTGTATTACTGCATTATATCTACTCTGTGGAGAAACAAACAATGCGAGAGGCCTCAATCGCTTGCGCACGCGGCGGTGCGCCTCATGATGTCACATACTATCATAAGCTCAGGAGGACTGATAATTTTACATCCACATAATATACCATCACTCGTGTATTACCAAAAGGTAAGGTAGAGTGTACTAAATACAATTCTAGTCCACCAGGGATTTGGATTTTGAATTTGTTGCCATTAGCCATTTACAAATCTAATCTTCGAGCTGGTTTTATTAAGAATCCTAAAAAAACAATAAAACTTACGTTAACGTTACGTTACGTTTTTTTATGGAATAGAGGGCAAACGAGCAGACGGATCGCCTGATGGTAAGCGATTACCACCGCCCATGGACACCCGCAACACCAGAAGAGTCACAAGTGCGTGGCCGGCCTTTTAAAAGGTAGTACGCTCTTTTCTTGAAGGTTTGAAGGTAAATACTGCAGGCGCAAGTTCATTCCAAAGTTTTGTTGTGCGACGCAGGAAGTTTCTAGAGAAACGCACTGTTGTGGATTGCCAACCATCAAGATGATGGGGATGGAACTGCTGCCGCGTAGAACGATATCGGACTCGTATGGCTAAACCCGATCTTACCTTAAGTGTTAGTAAAGTTTTTCGTGGGGATTGAGAGGGGGATGTTTTATCCCTTTCCCGCGAAACAAGTGTAAATATAGAATTTTTATGGCGCACGGTATATTTGACGCCACTTATTCCTATAGTGCGCTCTCTGTGTAACATAAAATTAAAGTGTTTATAATTCCCTTATTTTAGAACAGATTTTTATTTTGGTTTTGCTGTTCGGCTCTATGTATGGTCAGCTTTATCACGAATATTACCACATTATTACCACACGAAAATTGGGGCTTTAGTTTGGGAGACGATAAAGAAAGCCATGTCAATAAACTACAATATACTCACACATGAACAGGCCTTATCTCATGTCGTTTACCCCAAAAGTAAAAACAAGCTTAAACATACATAATTTAACTACGCACATCGCGGTGGGCCTCACGGCTGCGCACGCGCCGCTGTGACGTATGCTATCGTAATAGCGCTGTTAATTACAGTTTCGCGTACTTTATATGTATCGTACTAGAAAAACTTGCTGGTATAATCTGCTTAGCGAAGGTCTACTTCTTAATTATAATTAGTTAAATAGCTAGTGGAAAAAGGTGTAGGGTTTACCTAAGAATTAGTGATAGCGAAAAATCCAACCTCTGACTTTTCACAATCATGGGCTTATTATTATTAATTATCACTCGCACAAAAGGTGAAGGAAAAAATCATAAGGAAACGTGCATGCCTGAGACATTTTCCCAAAATTAATGTAAAAATCTGAACCTTTAATCCCATCTCAAGATTTCAAGACAAAAACAAGCTAAGTAGCCGATCAGCCATTCACAGTCAAAACACAATATCCATCATAACATCTCAGCATACTCTAATATTTGCGTGCGAAAAAATATCTTACGTTATACCGTGGGCCTCAATCGCGAGCGCAAGTGACGTAGACGATCGTTATAGCACATTTTATTGGTGCCACACAACAGTACATTCAGTAAACTCACTCATAAAAATCTGTGAAAATTTGAACATTGTGTTTTTTATACTTGAAACATAATTATGTCGTTGCTTTTAGTGATCTGTATTATTAAAATAACTATACTGTATTATTCGTAAGTTTAAGTGGGTAATTATGTTTAGACTAATGAGATATTGTTACTCACTTTCCAGTTCTGTCATTATGCTCACAAAACAAACACGTTTGAGTTGTACCCTATAGCTGATAACCATTTTTTGCCAGTTTTCTCCATAAGAAAGAAAGAAAAACACATTTATAGAGACAAGGTCCGTACAATACATAGATAAAATAAAAAATGAAGAAATAAACAATAATAATACCATTATTGATCAATTTTATTTAGACCAAAATCTAAAATATGGATTTTATATTTTTAATTAATATATTTATATATTTATTTTTGTATTTTATTTCTATATTTTTAATACGTTACTGGTTTTTGACTTTACACAACTAAGTACTTATTTTATTAGTATACTTAACTCAAACTAAATTTTTACTATATTTTTTTGACGTTACCTTAAGGACGTAAATTTAGAATGTGCAGGCAAATTTCGATATGGCGAATGGGACTCGCGGTGGCGTTTGGTGTATCTAACCAAAAGATACAGGTTCGAATCCTGCCCGCAGTTGAATTTTTCCTTAACTAAAATATTTTGAATTTGACTTTACATTCCACGCTACTTTACAACACAGTTTTCCACTGTACAAAATATTTCCATTCGTTTCGATTGTAAGCACGCAATACTTCTGTGGAATTTTCTGTCTACGCAGCGTAGGTACATGTGGACCGGACCTTCTGAAGTCATCTGTATAGTGTAAATGGTGACACGTACCTCGTGATAATTGACTGCCAAATGTTTTCGTTCCTATGTATTTTCGTAGTTTATTTAGTGTTATATCTGACGTTTACGTTGAGAACTTTAAACTAGACGATGAACAAATACATACTTTTAAAGATGTAGATAATTTTTTTTTCTTTAAATGAAGGTGATTACATTTTTTAAATGATTACATTAAAACGGTACTCCAGTCAAAGGGATGTTTTTGTTTTTTGACAGGCGGAACAATTTTTTACGAGATATAGCACAGAGAAAGTATGAAATTTTATACAGGAAATGGTTGTAGATACCTAAGTAAACACTAAGACGGGATTTTGCGAATGGACATTCTGGACACGGAATAAGAAAAAAGAGGTCACAGTGTTTTTATCAATGAATTTAGTATTTTAATTCTATTCAGAACGATTATTAGAGATTCAACTGATCTAAATTTTCTTCGCTATAATACAAACATATTTCAATTTGTCGCGTCTATTTTTCATCCTGTATACTCGTAATATGAAAACTAACATAACATAATCAACCCATTACATTGTCCCACTGCTGGGCACAGGTCTCCTCTCAGAATAAGAGGGATTAGGCTATAGTCCACTACGCTGTTGGCAGACTTCACACGCCGTCGAGAAAATCTCTCAAGCATGCAGGTTCCATCACGATGTTTTCCTTCACCGTTTAAGGGCATGATAAATAAGTATTAATACGCACATAACTTTGAAGTCAGAGGTGCGTGTCTTGGATTCGTAGTTGGCAGCCCTATGGTCATATCACTAGGCTATCTGGACTGGTCATATGAAGACTTGAAATTCATAAAATAAGTCGATAAAAATTTAAAATTTAAATGCTTCTAAAATAAAGTAGTTGTGTATGTAAATTAATTACCTAATTAACACTCACTTAAACGATAATAGTTATATTATGTACAGAGATAATCAAATAAGTGTAATGGGCCCAGATTTTTAAAAATGTTTTCATTTTACTTGTAAATTTCATATAAAAGCGAATATTTTTGTTAAATTTAATTAATAGCATTTTTTATATGACAGTGGCTCTATAATAACCCTCACATTTTTTAGTACTTAATTAAAATCTTGTAGGCACCTACTGTGTATTAAAGATATGCCCAATTATGAAAAACAATTATAACTTTAGAAAATTATTATCAAGTGAATGAATTGTACAATTAAAATTGGTGTATTTAATTATTATTTCTGATAAAAATAATGGTGATATCATTACAGTGTATGATATTATTTTTATTTCTGTTAAATACACTACTAGGTACCTACTTACTACATTTTTTTTTTTCAGAAAAAATATTGTTTTTTTTTATAGAATAGGAGGGCAAACGAGCTAGTGGGTCACCTGATCGTAAGCGATCACCGACACCCACAACACCAGAGGGGTCGCAAGTGCGTTGCCGGTCTTTGAGAAAAGAATAGGCTCGCTTCTTGAAGATTGCCATGTCGTACCGGATCGGAAATACCTCCGCTGGTAATTGATTCCACAGAGTAGTCGTACGCGGTAAAAAGTTTCTGGAGAACCGCACGGTGGTGGATACCCATTCATCAATGTGGAAAGGATAAAATTTACATTTCTGGCGAGTGGGTCTGTGACGGAACGTAGCGGGAGGTACAAGTTTGAACAATTCCTCAGAACACTCCACGTGATAAATGCGATAAAAGACACATAGAGACGCCACGTCTCTTCGCATAATACACTTACATCACAAATGTTGTAAAAGAAATAATAACGACATACCTACATTACTATTAAAAAGTAAACATGCAGTGTCAAAATAATTGTGCGTGTCTGAAATTAGCTGCAAGTTGTTTTTTATACTACTGAGGTGGTCAACCACCTTCGACCCGCCTGAAGGTAAGCAGTTACCGTAGACGATGGACGTCTGTAACACAAGAGGTGTCGCTCGCGCGTAGCCTCCTGCAAATACCTTTTCAAGCCATTAGCGAACATTTAAAACAAACAAAGGAAACTTTAATGTAGGTAAACAAAAACGTTTCCATAAGTGATCGTATCAAAATATAACGAATTCAAATGATTGAGTTTCGTGGTAAGTCTGTCAAGGTTCCACAGTGTATTTTATTATCGATGTCGTTGGTGACTACATACAATAACTAGTTGGACCCTGCGGTATTGCCCGCGTTAATCTCGCTTTTTCCAATACTACAGAAATTTCTGTACGCAAAGTATATCTCATGAATAACTTTACTGTTATTTATACTTAAGATCCTATGTAATTGGAGTGACTCCATTATTAATATCCGTGCTGCTTCTGAGGAATTTTTTCGATAAAACTTTGCTCGACGTGAGAGTCAACGTAGGACATTACGCGTTACAGCCGCGATACTGATGAAAAACATCAAGGTCTTTTTAGTTAATCTTAGCAATCTATACCTACTAATATTGTAAACAGAAAATGGCAACAGGATTACCCTATTACATAAGACCTAAACATACCGGCGAACTCTATGTGTACATTGGTACGCCACTGCCTAACCCTTCGGGGAATATAGGCGTGATAGTATGGAAAAGTAATTCTATCTGTTTGTCAGGCTTTCTGTTGGTTTGTTGCGTTTTCACACCTAAACCATTGATTAAATTTAGATGACTTTTGGTATAGAGGTAGTTTGGTCCTTGGAGAAGGACATAGCTACTGTTTGTCTTTAAAAAGTAGTAGCCTGTTATTCAATTTCAGTTTTAACAGTAACATGTATATTTATCATCAACATAGTTCATTTATTTTCATATACTGACATCGAGTTCTCAAATACTGAGAACCTTCTTGTAATTATCGACTTTGGTCCAACTTTGACATTCAATGTTCACACATCCTGATATCGCAGTATTGTACCAGTGAAGATTGTAACACCATATATTTTAAAAGAGTGTCCATGTATTTTCTAGCCGGATTCTTCTGTATAGAATCTACCTTATGGAACCGTGCAACTAGAATCATAACGTTTCATAAACGCTTGGA
Source organism: Acronicta aceris (assembly GCA_910591435.1). Classification (NCBI taxonomy): domain Eukaryota; kingdom Metazoa; phylum Arthropoda; class Insecta; order Lepidoptera; family Noctuidae; genus Acronicta; species Acronicta aceris. The sequence goes on from OU342767.1 coordinate 15,108,981, forward strand.
AATGCTTATTTGAAATAAAAACATTATAACTTGAATATGCTTCTACACTGATTTATTGGTTACCGTTTTCAATTAACACGTACATTAGTATATTATGTGTTTAAAGGGTTGCTAATACAGTTTACTGAGTAACCATTAACACATCAAACAATGAAACCATTGGCCAAAATAAACTATCGAATAACTAGGAACAACAGCTTGAATAAATTATTTTTTTACGATTTCATTATCACCAATTGTCCTTTTCCAAACTCATCATCATCATCATTGCGTATAACATTCTTCCTGCGTGGATCAAATTCGAATATCCATGTTTTTTAGCTAGCTTGCGGCTGCAGGTGTACGAGTATATTTGTGGACTTCCGACATTCCACCGGGAAAACAGCGAAGTGGGCATTCGTTTACCACATGGGAAAGTGTCTGGTCAGGTGCCCCGCAATCGCACTGTGGTGACTCTCTTAATCCCCGTTTATGGAGGTGGTGGTTAGGTTTCTCGTGGTTGGAACGAAATCGGTTCAGTCGGGTCCAAGATTTACGGACCGAGTCAAAACCAGGCAGTGCTTTTTCCAAACTAAATCTGAATAAAAATTAATCAAAATAAGTTGAGCTGTGTAGACGTGAAAATGTAACAAAAAGACAGACAGAGTTTAAGTTATAATATTAGTATGGATTGTATTTGGCATTCATGCCAAAGAGATTTAAAAAGGGTCACAGAGGCGGCGTAACGAATATTTTCATAAAAACTCTTTGATCCCGATTTGCTTTGATTTCTTTCTTTGTCAAGCTGAGGTATGTCAATAGCCAGAGCGAAATGTTACCTATGGCATCAGTAATAATAAAATACCCTAATAAGTAGTACATTACCATTTTGTATGTGTTTTCCCATCTGTTAGTCCTAAGTGCTTGAGGCCTTGTATTTGATTCCAGGTAGCAGTTTCATTTTTAAGCGATTTCAAAAAGGAAGGAAGAATTTTTGTTACGGGATTACTCCGTCAATTATCAACCGATTTTGATGATTCTTTTTTTGATCGGTAGGTACTATACTAACTGACACATACTTCAGAGGTGGTCCCATAAAAATTTGGTCAAGATCTGTTCACAAAAACATTTAAAACAAAATTACAATAACACGTAAATGATAAAATGATAACGTCGTCTACGGTATACGCAAAATTTGTTGTTGAATTAAAATAACTTTTAACGAAAAGTAAAACCGCCATTGAAAAATATAAAAATAAAGTTAGGTGCACAACAGTTTCGGAAGTCGGTGGCGAAAACAAAAGTCCAAACCAAATCGGAGGCAGAATCCGTGCCGTTACCGGCTGCGTAGCCGGCCTTTTAAAAAGGGCCCAATCCCCTTTTAAAAGGTCGGTAATGCACTTGTGACTCCTCTGGTGTTGCAGGTGTCCATGGGCGGCGGTAATCGCTTACCATCAGGCGATCCGTCTGCTCGTTTGCGTGATGGTATGATGATAATACCTATTTAAAGCGAAAAATCATCTCCACTTGCGTTAAATGTGTCTTGTATCAACCCTGTCCACGTAAAGTAGGCATTTGTCTTGAGATTTGAAACAGACTTTGATGTCTTGCCAAAACATTAAAAGAAATATAAGAGGACGCCCAGACGCGGTTGATTAAGATTGACAGAGAGGATTTTTAAGAATTTTCTGTGTAAGACAGAATATTTTTAACTTACTGTCACACCTGTTTTCCCCGAAGGGTTAGGCAGAGGCGTACTAATGTACACCAACAGTTCGCCGGTATTTTTAGATCTCATGTAATAGGCTCGATTGCCAGTTGCTACTGAGAATTTCACAGAAAACCATACTTTGCTCGAAATGGGAATCGAACCCCTGACCTCTAGCGTAGAAGTCGCGCTCAAGACCACTATGCTAATGAGGTCCTTACCTAATTAGACAACTACTTTTAAAATTATCCTTTATCTTTTTCTACGTCGTATCTAGTACTCGTACCGTCCTGTAGATACTATTTTAAGTTTTAGTTTTTTGTAATCTAAGAGACTGAATCTACATTATTTATGTACCTACACAATATAAATAATAAAATTGTAACAAGCCGATTGCTGTAAATTAGGGATCGTTGGGACGACCCCCAACGAAATGGACGGACGACCTGGTAAAGGTCGCTGGGAGTCGTTGGATGGATGCAGTCGGCATATAACCGGTCCCTGTGGAAGTCTTTAGGGGAGGTCTTTGTTCAGCAGTGAACTTATATTGGCTGATACGATGATGAAGATGTAATTTAGGAGATACTTACTTAATTATAAAAAAAAAACAGTAAAATTTATATAAGAACAATAGTAAGAAAACAATCATAATCTGTAGACTGTTGTTTGTCTGTATGTATGCATTGTATGTATTGGTCACAGATGTAACTTGGGAGATCTCTGATGCTTGTTTCATTGATATGGCGCGGGTAACAGCATGTTATATTTAGAAATCTGTTCAGCGTGAAAAATAAACGAACAAACAAAGTTACTTTCGCATTTATACCTAATATTACTGTAGAATACCTATCTATTTTGATATACCTACTTGGGTTTATTGTCCTTCTATTAAAATACGGGGATAAATATAATGACCACCAAATTTAGTAAATTGATCACCAAAATGCTTACCAAAATGGATAAATGGTCACCAAAAATTAGGTTTAGGTTAGGTTAGAACTTATTTTGGTGATCATTTACTATTGTTGGCAATATAAAGTGATTTTTTGCCATAACATTTTACTAGATCTGGTGGTTCGTTAAATATAAGCCTTAAAATACACCATACATAGACCCACGCCTTTCTCCCACAGGGGTAGGCAGAAACTATAGACTGCCACTTGCTACGATTCTTGCACAATTCTAAAGTACACCATGTCTCGCTCAAATTAACAATAGCACTAAATAGGTAATAGACAAGCGCATTGCCAAATATATTGCGCAGTCGCCGCCCGTAGACGATAAAAAAACTAGTCTGCCCGCTTTTTGACGATTTCCCTCATTGAAGCCTGCGTATCCGCATGCTAGTGATAAGCTGGTCAATTAGTAGTTTATTATTATAATTATGATAGCAGATATCAAATTGTGATATCAGTGATAGCCATGTGGCATGACCGTTGAACTGCCAAGTCAAAGGTCTCGAGTTCGAACCCAAGGCACCTTTGACTTTTCGAAGTCATCTGCGTATGTATCCTGCATGCCTGAGAGATTTTCTCGACGGCGTGTGAAGTCTGCCGACTCGCACTAGGCCAGCGTGGTGGACTATAGCCTAATCCCTCTCATTCTGAAAGGAGACCCGTGCCCAATAGTGGGACAGTATAATGGGTTGATTATGTTATGTTATGTATTATAATTATAATAAAAGCCATACCATCACGCATGTATTCACTTAAGAGTAGGCAGAAGTGTACTAATGTCATAGGGTACGTATCTTACAGGGTGCCTTAGGTGCCATAGGACCTAAGTTCTAAACATACCGGCAAACAGTTTGAGTATTGGTGCGAGCCCATTTAAAAAAAAAAAGGACTTGCCTCTTACCTCCATCTTGTCTCTGGCGTAAAGATAAGGTCGATGGTTGAGCGAGCACACTAAGAAGATGCCTATTCATCCTACTTTTGAAAAGGACGGACCGAATTTCCCACACAAAGGTATATCAAAATAAATTGTAATTCAAACACAATTCAATCAAATTCTGTTATTATTCGGATTCCGATACCGTAAATCTAGGTTCCTACTCTACCATTTCGTTCAAAATAGAAACTTCACTGAAAATAAATTTAAGCGAATACAATTTTTGATTAATTTATCTAATTTGTAACGATTTTTCAGTCGTTTATTTTCAGTGAAGTAGTAGTAGACGAAATAGTACGGTAGGAACCTAGATTAACAGTGTCCGAATCCGAATAATAACACAATTTGATAAAATATCGATTGGATTAAGATTTATTTTGGTATTATGTTTTTGTGAGCAATTCAAGCTTCGCTGGACCTTAACCAACCACAAATCCGAACTCCGAGCTGCTATTAAATTTCTTAAATATATATATATATATATATATAACTGCTCGCCTTGAGAATCCCGTCATGCTTAAGACCACTAGGCTAATAAGACTGTTACTATATTTACTTAACGGATTAGGATACGGTGTTTACTATCATTTAGGGAAAGAGTGTGAGAAGTCTAGATACCTATTATTAGCTAGATACCTAATTATAAGTAGGTACATTGCACCCGTGCAAAGCCGGGACAGGTCACTAGTATAGGTAGAATACAGGACGTCAAGCTATGAAGATGGTGAAGACAAAGAAAGCCTCTATTACCTACGTATTGGAGATCGATAAATATCCCCTCATCGTCCCTAAAATTCATACCCATTGGGACAATGTGTACCTCGAAATAATACTGTTGCCCAAACAAAATTCATAACTTTCTACCATTTTTAGGGTTCCGTACCCAAAGGGTAAAACGGGACCCTATTACTAAGACTCCGCTGTCCGTCCGTCTGTCTGTCTGGCCGTCTGTCGCCAGGCTGTAATCTCATGAACCGTGATAATTAGTTGAAGTTTTTGCAGATGATGTATTTCTGTTGCCGCTATTACAACAAATACAAAAAAAAAAACAGAATAAAATAAATATTTTACACATATTATTTTTTTGCCGTTATAAAGATAGTGGTACGGAACCCTTCGTGCGATTCCGATTCGCACTTGGCCGGTTTTTCTACCATTAATCCACCGATCCATCAAATTAGCTACCAATCAATCAACGTTCGTAAAACTGTTACCACAGTTGTTTACAGAAACCTGAAATTAATAACATCTAGTATTTTAGCCTTCAAAACTTTTAAAATATAAATAGAAAATACCCAACAATTATAAGCCCAATGGTACGAATTGCCCTACCTACACCCTTCAGAGCCTCGTTACACTACTAAATTTCGAATACACCATTAAAATGCTACCATGAAGTGTTTATATGACTTCTCGATTCGGCCGGGTAGTCGGACAAGGCCGATCGGTGTAATACTCGTGCGTAAGACATCAAAAAAAAATTACTTCATTAACGATCAAATGCGTGACGCTTGGGGGCCAAAGATTATGTCACGGGTGCGACATTTTTTTGTAATAACTTGTAATTGGATTCCATATTTGTTTTGCGTGAAATAGTATTTTTACTTACTTACTCACTTTCTGGTAATATTTTTATGTACTGCTATTTTTGTTGTAGGAAGTTGTACGGAAATTATATTGACAGATGTAATTTGTTTGCTACATAATTACTGAAATATTATCTTAAGAAATAAATAGATATTATTATAATTATATCATACCTACTTAATTATTTTGAAAGCTAGCTAGCTAGCGGTCTTAAACGCTAGAGGTTCGATTCCCGGGTGGAGCAAAGTATGACTGGAGATCACGCCTGTATTCCCCGAAGTATCTACAAAATAACATCTTCAAAGTAATAATGTATGCTTGTTTGTCATCTTAGTAATATAAAAAAAAAATGCTTTATGACCTGACTACAAACAAGTTGTCACAAAAAAAACAACAAATACCTAAACAGTCTCAACTCGTTGATTATTCATTAGTTCATTACGAGAACCCACTATCATTGGCGTGTCATTTGCATAATTATTTTAATCTATGACCGGGTTCAATAGTCGGGGCGCACGGCGGGCGCCCAAACGCGGCCCTGCGTCTGCGCAGCTTGTGCGAAAACGTAGAAAACACCGTGACTGTTTAACTAAATGAGGCCTCCTTTTTGGCACGGTTTTGGTAACTCACGCTGGTGCGTTGTCGGTGATAATTTATAACTAGTACTAATAACAATAGTCTCATGCTTTGCCTGTGTTCTCTGAGGATTTCTCTCTCTTCTCTCTCTCTGTAGGAGACGCGACTAAATAGGTACCCGCCCAAATCTGATTCTTCTTCTTATCGTATCGACAACAAACGAAAAGGGAAGAACTAGGGAAAAGAAATCAATGGACACAATAAACCAGATTTTCTGTAGGGATTTAGGTCTTGGTATTTTGATGTGTACAGGTGTCGGGGCATGCTGGGCATGATAGCCTATGGGCCATAGCTTCCACTGCACTACAATTACAAATAAGTTAGCGCCACTGGAGAATCCCCAAATCCCCGAGCCCCGGCCGTAGGTTCAGCGTAGGTAACCCTGTATTATAATCCATAGGAGTCCGATAGTATATACTCGTTTTTCTTTATTCCTCGATCACTCCTCTTATCCTCCTGGTCCACATGATCCTGAAGTCGTCGGATATTTTTTGTTAAATTAGTGTAGTCGCAATATTGCGCAATTTAGTGTAACAGTTCCCGTTGCGCAAACGCAATATATTTTGGTCGACTCACTTTGACTTTTTGTAGACAATTTTTTTGTAGGAATTGATTGATTTATTCTAGATGAACGAACAAATATTACACGCAATATTACCGGGCTACTCTGTAAGGGACCTTTCATTTTATAAAAAAACGTATATTCATACCTATGACGCTTGTTAGGGTCGTTTGTTTGTTGGCTAAATAGCCAATTTTGAGCTTCTACTGGTACTGTATAGCATGATGTGTAGCCGTGCGTCCGTGAATCATATTATGAATAAGTATTATGATTCATCAAAAGTGTCCATTTTAGCCACTCTGATAGTATACACTCATGGTTGGTAAGTATATGTTAAATCCCATGTAATAATGACGACACGTTTGGCGTAGCAGCTAAGCAACATGACCTACAGATAGTTGTTCAGTCTGGGCGTTTGTGTATGTAAGAATTTGTGTTTGTAAAAGCACCCACGATACAGGGGGATAAAATCCTAGTGTGGGGCAATTAGAAAAAAATAATAAGTGTCGAGCAAGCCGTTGACCAGGTACAAATTACAACTCCAACTTGCTACAACTTCAAGGAAGCTTTGAAACTTTAAAGAACAAACCAATAACACTGCACAAGCTCGGAATTGAATCTGGGAACCCATTAAGACGTCCAGCAACTTAGTCTACCAGTGACCATGGATCCTGTAAAGGATCCGAAACGTCGGGAATCAAATAATATCAATACAACGCCATAAAATCCGTAAAAGTAGTTTTATTTCAATTTCATGAATATTATTGTATTACCATAAACAAAATATCTTCAAACGATACAAACGAATCATGGGTAAACATTCAGTTTCCTTATTATTACTCAAAAATCCAGGTGTTGAGTCATATTGTACAGATGATCCTTGAGATATCAAGTGTTTAGCTAGTCTAAAAATGCCTAGTGCTGAAATAAGCTAACCGAAGTCTGGATTTTTATCTAGAACGGAGTTTATATTATGTAATGGATGGCAGCGTGGAAGGATAGAAACATGCTGCTAGCTCAATGTTTCTCTCTGGATGTTTGTTGCAATACTTGTGCATACTTATTTTTAGGAAAGTTTTTCTTAAGCTCGGTGGAGACTGACGGGGAGGGAAAAAGTGCCTGGAATTTTTGGGCCAATTTTATGGACAATCGATAAAAAAATTGCGAAAAAAATCTGCTTCCTTATAAATAATTATTGCGCTCCATCGTGGATCGCAGTATCGCTTAACATCAGGCAAACTGGCGGTCAAGCGTAAGCTTATCAAGAATAAAATAAATAAATAATAATAATTATGTACCAAAGGAACTTATTCTAAGCCCTAAAAGATAAGACGTAATATGTTAATAGTTTTGTAGAAGTGTGCCGTACCTACATCTCAGCCTAATCATTTGAGTACAGGCGTGATGTATGCTACGAGTTCAATTATTTTTTCATTTTAGTCAAAGAATTATTTGACTAAAATAATTAAACTCGGGATTTCACGCCTCGTAGTTGCGCTTGCGGCCACTAAGCAACAGCAAAATATCCTTAGTTCAAATAAAGAACATAAAACCAATATGGCATAGAAAACTTATGTAATATCCTGTGAATTGGAAAGTAACGTTATTGTCAAAGTTAGTGTGATAATACATATTATATTCCGACAAAATAACGTTTTGTTATTATATACTTACATATAAAGTCAACTTACAAATAAATCTTGTATTCCTAGAATTTGGTGTAGAGAATGTTCGTTAATTATATTTGTTGGATGAATGTTTGGTAACTTTATTCATTAGTGGTCGCAATGACTACTGTTGTATGTTGTATGTAAGTTTCGCTTTAGGTCAAGCAGTGTTATTTTTATTATAATTAAAAAAAAAATACAGTCTGCCCCTTACCATGGAAACTGTAAGCGGCGACGACGTAAGGGTTTACGTCGGAGTCCGTCGTAAAGCACCTTGGTGTGTGTTTCGATGTCAAAGTTAAGGTATATAATAAAAAAGTATACTCGTATATAGGGTTAAGAGAGGTAGGGCATAGTGGAATCTAATAATTCCACTCACAATTGGAGCTGCTCGACTGGGCAAGTACCTCCACCTTGCAGAAAATCTTAGCCAAATAACATAGCTCCGTGCTATGTTGTGTTCCTAACGGTGAGCGAGGTTGCCAGAGCTCCGCGAGGAAGCGTTGTTTTGGCAGTGGGGGAGACCGGTGGTGTTTTGTTACCGCCGGCATGTATGACAGCATGTCTCCTATGCTGCCAGCCCAACTATTCCTCCTTAATTTACCGGGTCGGCATCGCGCGACTAATACCCTTGGTGTTGAAAGCGTCTATAGGCTACGGTAACCACTTACCATCAGTCAGGCAGGCCGTATGCTTGTTTGCCACCTCAGTGGTATAAAAAAAAAGTAAATAAACAAATTTTCATTGTATTTTCATTTATATATTGGGTTTTTCTCTATGCAATTCTTAGTAGCACCTGGTAGTTTTGAATCGCGTCGATTAAAACCCGGAGGTGCTTCGGGAATAAAGGTGATGGTATGGTATGTTATGTTATAAAAAGCTATTTGGTTAGTATAAAAACGATGTACATAACATGACGCGCAGCCTAGACTTAGAACGCTAACAGTGTCTAAATCTGTACACCATTGGGCTTGATCTACCACAACCGAATACCTTGAGAACGTTCTCACTGACGCAATAACACTGAAAAACTGTACTGAAATCTGAAGACTTGAAATGAAAAACTAACTTCTGACACTTACGCGAATATAATTACGCGAATGTATTGATATAAAACCACAAGGGATTTTATCGCGTTATTTAAATTAAAATATATCGCAATAAAATCTATAAAGTGGTTTATTTACATTATCAAAGGCTCCGAATTTATTTAAAATCTACTATATATATAAAATTCTCGTGTCACAGTGTTTGTAACGAAACTCCTCCGAAACTTGACCGATTCTTATGAAATTTTGAGTGTATATTCAATAGGTCTTAGAATAGGATGTAAACTATTTTCAATACCGTTAAGAGATAAGGGTGGCCCACCCCAAAAAAAAATATTTTTATTTTTGGGACAAAATGCTTTGTTTTAATTTTTTACGATTTGGTATTAAAAAATACATACAACCCTAAATTTTCACCCTTCTACCACAAACCCCTATTTTTTTATAATTTATATGGCAAAACAACATTTGCCGGGTCACCTATTTTAATATACTTAGTATCAAAAAAATATTTTTATTTTAAAAGAAGTACCTATGCAAGAATCGTAGCAATTGGCAGTCTATAGTTTCTGCCTACCCCTGTGGGAGAAAGGCGTGAGTGTATGTTGTATGTAAAATATTTTTTTTATTTCACACCAAAACGGATTTTTTATTTTTGGAATTTTTATTTTTTGTTTTATGTCACTTACTACTGGAATTTTTAACTGAAATTTCATGAAATTTTAAGTCATTCTGGCTTTTAACATACCATTAAGCCTGTATGCCTAGATAGGTGGGCAGAGGTCTACTAATGTACACCTTAGTTCGGCCGTTATTTAGGTCACATATAATAGACGGCGAGCTTATTGCGATTTACCGGGTACTAACCCAAACTCCGAGCTGCTATTGAGAACTTTCTGCTGTCAATAAATGTTTAAGTTCTTTCAAATCCATAGCAAAACCCCAATAATACTGCTTGACTTGGAAATCGAACTCTGGACTTCTATCTAGCGTAAATGTCGCACTTAGGGCTACTGGAGTCATTAATGTAACGGTTGTAAATTGGACTTCTACGCTACGTAACGTATATTTAGGTGTACATCAATACACTGCCTATCGCTTCGGGGAATGCAGGCGTGATGGTATTATGTTTATGAATCTATTCTAGATTAAAGCTTAGCCCAAACTGTGCAGTCATAAGAAGAACATTAGTAGGTAGGTAAGTCTTGACTCTCCCCTGAGATATCTGAGTTTAACTGGGAGATCGCACCTTAACGACTCAACAAACTTTTGTTAAGTATACTTTTTTATTGCCCTTGTAAACGTCAAATAACAAGACTTTTTGTTACCCCGTTATATATTTTCTTTGAGTACGTATGTATTTTTTTCCATATAAATAGAATGGTTGATGTAGTTAAGGATTTTTTTAATTAATAATTAAGAATATAGTTTTCCGATTTTGTCACCCGTCTTCCTTGAGTGTTACATCTACAATTAATTTATTATTTGATAATGATAATTAATTTTGAGATATTTATTAGGTACTAAATTAAAAAAAAACACTAAAATGAGACAAAGGACAATATTCGAAAAAATAAAGATCTAGTATATTTTTTTGTTTTAAAAAATATTCTAAAGGGATTAATGTTATTAATAATCGTAACATAATTTGCTATAGTAAAACAAATTTACAATTCCACAGTTTATTACGGATAGGGGGTAATCCCGAACCGAATGGTGGTTATAAACGAGAGGTTAACCCCCCCAGTGCGAACTAGCGATTTGGTGATTAAGGCCTATTTTATAGCGTAGTTTTATAGGACTATAAACTTTACGTCCAAATAATGGCTGATATGTAAAAATAAACCCTAAATTAACCAATACAGAAGACTAACTTATGTTAGTTTATAGAGGAAGGCGGCCATAGAGGAGTGAGGTCCACTTTTATCATGCATAGTATGCGTACCGCTGAAATGTGGAATGCGCTTCCTGAGTGAGTCTTCAATGATAGATGTAATCTGGGTGTCTTTAAATCACGAGCGAATCGGTTTCTTGAAGCACACTCCATCGTATATCGCAGTGTCGCTTAACATCAGGCGAACTGGCGGTCAAGCGTAAGGCTAATCACGAATAAAAAAATAAGGCCAAGTCAAATGTTTCGATTTGGAATCCACCTCTGACTTTTCGGAAACTAATTGAGTAGGTATTAAATACCTGCTCAATTATTAACAGTCGCTTAAACGGTTAAGAAATACATCGCGAGGAAACCTGCACGCCTGAGAGATTTTCTCGACGACTTCTGTCTGCCAACCTGCAGCAGCGACCTCAGGGATGACGGTGACACGTAGTGTTCACGTGCCGCCCGTGTGCATTGCCCAGAGATGGGTGGGAGTCCCTGAGACAGGCTTATAGGCGTGGCACAGGAAGGGTTCCGAAAGAATAAAGTAGTTCCTGGATCCTCCCAATATTGTGCTGAAGATGGCTACCGGTGGGGTTTTAGTGCGGTAAAAATCCCACAAATCCCGGCCTAACCCCACAAAAATAAAAAAGGCCAGCGTGGCGGACTGCAGCCTAATCTCCCTCATTCAGAGAGGAGACCCGTGCCCAGCAGTAGGACAGTATAATTATGGTTGTTGGGAATCATTGAATTCGACTCGCATTGGCCGTATAGCTCGCTTCCTGACCCTGAATTGTATTTCTGTATGTATTCCTGCAGTTATGACTAAGATATAAAGTGCTCAAATGCACTGAGTTTTTGTTTGTTCGAGCTAATCTCAGTAACTCCTGTACCGATATTCATACGGTTTTTACCAATAGAAAGCGGGATTTGTAAATATGCGAAACCTAGAATTTATTACTATCTAACGACTTGTGATTTATATTTGCTGATAACAATAAAATAGTAGCGTAGTGGTCCTAAGCGCGAAAGCTAATGTAAGAGATCCTGTGTTCATTTTCCAGGTCAAGCCAAGTGGTATTTGGTTTTTCTATGACATTTTCAGTGGCAGCTCAGAGTGGATTTTATTAATGGCAATAGCCTCGCCCCCTATTACGTGGGACCTAAACATACCGGCGAGGCGTACCTACTTTAGTACACCTCTGCCTAACCCTTCAGGGAATACAGGCGCGATGGTATCTCGGTAAAAAATAAAATAATATTATTATTAACATACCTATTTCATAATATTAATCGTGTTTTTGACAAACATTGCCCTGGCTTTGTTTTGCGCAGTGGACTTGAAATTACAATCTCAGTAAATTACAAATTCACGACAAAAACAGTCGTTACTCAGATCGTCGCCATTTTCTTATTAGCCCTGAACTGAATGCCCTTGTGCCGAGGTTCAAAATAATGTATAGTTCAAAGGTATTTGAACCTACGACCTACCAACTGTCGCCTTGTCCTAGCCTACAACACTGCTTTAATGAGTGCATATTAGTAATTCAGAATGGAATAAAAGAGAATAATCTTTATTGTACACCATAAGATAAATAAAAATTTAAGATTTTTTTTAATTAAGGGTACAGTGGCGGTCTTCTATATCTACCAGACTACCCTTGGATGGACAGGAGAGATATGAAAAAAGAGGTAAAGGTAGGGAAATATTTAAATGCAGCGTAATTTTAAGTTTGACAAAAAACTAAAGTTCTATACCAAATCGTCCGGTTATTTATTCTCTTTAAAACGGGACAAAGAGAGAAAAAGAGGGGGGGGGGGGGGAGAAATAATACTTAGATATTGGCGGTTTTGGTTATTGTTGGTATACTTGCTATCTTCTGTTCTGCTTCAAGAGCTTCGCACATAATTGCTTCGCGGTAGAATATTTGCTACGGAGAATTACATAGCCAACACTTTGCTCGACATGGTAATCGAATCCAAGACCTGTTTACGATCATTTAGGTATTTACTAAGCTAAGAACAGTTACCTATATCATATCAGTTACCTATATCATGTCAAGCTGATCTGATATCGTCGAGCGACGGATCGTACAGCTCCCTAAATAATGGTTGAGCTACACGATGACTGATGTATGCGTGCCGTCTGTTAGGTCAGATCAACTCAAAGCTGCTATGGCTCTTTCTTCAAAAGGCCTGTTCAGATATTGCCCTACATCGTGACACTCATCAGATCTGATAATACTACGACTACTGTCTGGACTTTAAAAGAGACCACGATTCTCTGAGTTAGTTTCGGCATTTCTTTCTCAGAGGTCGTCACTTAGGAAATGCCGGCGCCATCTAGTTATAAAACATTTTAAACGTCGACTTCTAAAAGTATTCTTAAAAGATCTAATTACACAAATAAAATATCTTTTATCATTTTGATCAGGATAAATTCCTGCAGCAGATTCCAGCTCTCCAAAGGTTCAGACTTCAAACAGAGCTAAAGTATAGGCTAACCTAATTGGAGGAGCACTTAGCGATTCACTTTGCGATCTGAGGAATGTTTGTATCAAAGATCCTTCCTCTTAGGAATCCTTTCATGTATGTTTATAAACAAAACAATATCAGACTATTACTATCCCATTGGACTGTTGCTTTTTTATATTTATTGAAGTGAAAACTTCTTTAGGCGAGTTGAGCACTTTTTTGGTGAATAATAATCATGGAACTCTCGTCGTCGTCACCGAACGCTTTCCATGCTACATGTATACTGTGTATATTTGTGTACTTTTTGGGTGAACAAAAAGCGTTTACTCGCGTCATGTTTCACCACACACTTCCCACTTATAATCGAGGATTCAAGTTTAAATTGGTCATTAACACTTCTTTACAAACTAAACTTAAGGGTCCGGCGGAGCTTGAATTTCCCACAAAAACGTAATACCGAAATAAATCGTAATCCAGACTATACTTCTATCAAATTGTGTCATTATTCGGAATTGGATACCGTTAATCTAGGTTCCTAGGTACCTAGGAATTATTCCGACTACTATTACTTCACTGGAAAAAAAATCGCTGGATATCGTACCAAACTTGGCAATTTTATCAAAAATTGCATTTGCTTACATTTATTTCCAGTGAAGTATTTCGGACAAAATGGTAACGTAGGAACCTAGATTAACGGTATCGGAATCCAATAATAACACAATTTGATTAAACTGTGCTTGAATTGCGAATTATTTCGGTATTACGTCTGTAAGAGAAATTCGGTCCGCCGGATTCTTCACTACATAGTATAAAATAAAGTCGCTGTCGCTGTCTGTCCGTCCCTATGTATGCTTAAATCTTTAAAACTACGCAACGGATTTTGAATTTTTTTAATAGATAGAGTGATTCAAGAGGAAGGTTTTAAGCTATTTAGCATTACGCTACGACTCATAGGAATGGGGCAACGCGGGTGAAACCGCGGGCGAGCCGCTAGTAATCTAATAAGTAGCTCGACGACACATTTTATAAGTTACTTAGTTTTCACTTTTATCGGCAGTCCCCAAAGACTGCCCCGCATGTTTCTTTTTTATTTGAGGTATTTTAATTATATTATAAGAACGTGTTTGTCACATTAATCGTATCATTATAATATACATACTTATATTATATACCTACATGAACTCACACCCTTTACCCGTAGGGGTAGGTAGAAACCACAGAACGACACTTGCTACGATTCTTGCATACTTACCTCTTTTGCGTTATCCATACATCTTGTCATACAGACGCGAATTAGAATGAATTAAGAATAGTGTAATCCATAGTTCCCTAGGACAAAATATACTTAACTACGCTAGTGATGTGCACTTTAACTTACGATGATTTAATGAAATAATTTACGTAAGTAGCTAATACTTATAATTTCGCAAAATATCGTGGTTCCCACGAGACTCGAGGACAACAACTTCGTCTCAATGTAATAGCCGGCCATCTTTATTTCGCGGTATTTTATACAACATGCATTTTTTATAAATATGATTATGTTTTTACAAGCTATAGGGTTTATAAAACTTTATTAATGAAAGTTGATGTGAGAAATATTAGTAATAGTATTTTTATTTCACAGGATAACACTTCGAGAGCTATTTAAGGTGAATAACGAAATCTTTGTGAGGTAAATACTCTTATAATTTACCTATATTATTAACTTCAAGACCTACAAAAAAGTTGTAGTATTTTTTTATATGTATAGATATTTATTTTTGTACAAACATTATTTTAAGGGACATAATAATTATTTATGTAGATGTCTGGTGATACCTATTCATAAAACGTTTCACGTTTACGGGGGAAAAAATTGCGTTGTACAATTCCAGTTTCTTACCTAATAACAACGACTGACATAAAATATAGAAAAACTTATAATTAAAGACAGATGAGAAAAACATTTCTTTACATTTTGGCTTAACATTAGTAGAAATGACGTTAGGATAGATATATTTCCAAAATTGAATGGGACACAAAGGCAAAGACTTGCCAAACTCGATTTTCCCCCCAAACTTGTATGAAAGCAGTCCATCTGTCTACCATTTAGTGATTAGCGCAGCAGAAAAACATAATATCGATATTTCTCAATTTTATCGATATTTCTCAATTAAGGTGTGTAGGTACTTATTATATTCAAAGTTGTCTTCGATTTTATTTTTTCGAGTTATACAGGATATGGTAAATATTGTGTAAAACTTTACGGCCTTTAAAGCGGACGTCCAGTCTTATTCTTAGGTATTTAAAAAACAATCAATCTATTGTTATAGTCGTGATTTGAATTTTTTACTAGTTTTATAAGTTGCGTATTGCAATGACGCTTTTGAGCGCTTGTGGGTCCCTTAATCATTGAAAAATGAACAATGATTTCGATATTTTAATGCTTAGTTAATCCGATTACAACTACGAAATGACGAAATACAACAAATAACATCGCAAGAACTGTTCTTGATAAAATATACCTTGATGAATTGGCGTGTCCAAGATTTACTTGAGTAAAATTGACATCATAGGTTGTTTTTGCAATTTTTATATTTTACAAAATGGTCCTATACTGTCACTCTTTTTGAATATATCTAGTTCCGTGCAATATATCTTGAATCTTGCAATATAGCTCTGCAATATAATACTCTAAATAGTGAAGCCGACTTCATTAGA
The DNA here is from genome assembly GCA_910591435.1 of Acronicta aceris. Classification (NCBI taxonomy): domain Eukaryota; kingdom Metazoa; phylum Arthropoda; class Insecta; order Lepidoptera; family Noctuidae; genus Acronicta; species Acronicta aceris. Next base: position 15,125,113 of record OU342767.1, read on the forward strand.
AGCTTTTAGCGATGATATTCGGCAATATAATTTACGCGTTTTGTGAGTAAAATAAAAAAAGTAACTTTCAGCTACTAATGTGCATTTTATCATACAAATGTTTCATTCATTCATAAACTTATAACCAAAAACCTGTCAAAAAAATTACTTAATGTTTACATTTTCCATACGTAGACACTAAAATTCAACGACAGGAAATAATTATCACGTTGCTTTGTACAATTGCGCATTTTAAATATCTTTTTAATTATATTTTTTATATATTTAAAACCACACCAATTAACAGAGCAGTCCTTGGTGTTCAAGGTCTACAAAGTACGATATCGTATGAACACTTTGGCATAACGTTCATGGTAAACGAGTAGACTTATTGGTTAGGGTATTCCAACGGGCTTTAAGTAGAAGCAAATCAGCGCCTTTACGACAACTTTTATCTTATAGTGTACAATCCATAGATCTTGTATCTCCTAATCATATAAACGTTCTAAATAATTTTAAGAATATGGGTAGAACTCCTTCTGGAGTTTCGTCCCGGGTGGTACCACCGCAATATCAAATATTATGCTACTAAGCAATCATATGCGAAGCTCTTGAAGCAGAACGGAAGATAGCAAGTATAGCAGCAATAACCAAAACCGCCAATATCTAAGTATTATTTATATCTCTCTCTCTCTCTCTCTCTCTCTTCTTTTGTCGCGTTTTAAAGAGAATAAATAACCGGACGATTTGGTATAACCCTTTAATTTTTCGCTAAAGTATATTTTCCGTTTGGCCAAACTTAAAAATACGCTGAATTTAAATATTTCATTCATTAAATCATTCTAACCACTGATTTCAAAAATGATAAATTCAAACTTAAACATAAAGCTTTAAAAACGTTATCATAATATCATTCGCAACATCTCATGAATGACATTAATTATGCAAAAAGTCCACGTGTTGGTTGGTACACGAGCCGAAAAATGGCTAGAATTTACGCGCGATGAGTTCTTTAGATTTTATAATACACACACGTGTAAAAAAGGTTTCTCACTGGTTTGGTGGAAAATTTGGTAGTACCGATAGGTAATGTACTTATATGTATATACAAATATCAAAGTTAACTTTAGCATTGAAATGCCATATTGGCCAGATATAAGTATTTATGAAAATTCGAGTGATTTCTATTCCATTCAATGTTTTTATTTGGTACCAGTTACGTAAATTTTATTAAAGGTACTTACAATAATAATAACGGGCAATATTTTTAAACAAAATTACATTTTTAAAGATCCATTTTAACAAATATAATTTTTCGATAGTCGATAATAAATACTAAACTTTATTTGCACGTCCCTATGCTTAGGGTGAAACGGTGTTGAATGAAATTGTGCCTTAGACGCTGTTGTCCTTCATCGTAAAGTATTAGAACGTGTAGGTATATCAATATTTAATTTTTAATTATTTAAAGACTACACGGTTTACTCACGCGCATTCTCGGGATCGCCCGACTAGTTTCAGACTCAATAGGAGTCCTTAATCATGAGCTGACGCGGCGGCGGTGGTGTCGTGAGTCGAACTCAGTTCGAGTCAGTCAGTCAGTCAGTCAGTCAGTCAGTCAGTCAGTCAGTTCAGTCGAACTCAGTTCGACTCGCGACTTAAGGCCTCCTATTGAGTCTGAAACTAGTCGGGCGATCCCGAGAATGCGCGTGAGTAAACCGTGTAGTCTTTAAATAATTATGAATACGCCTCACGAAAGTTATTATACAAATATTTAATTTTTCCTTTATTTGTGTTACATTATTAAACGGTCAAGCTTTTACGTGATTATCGCGTAAAATCGCGCTTTTATAAGAAGCGCCAAAAGGTGTAATAAGTATCTACGTATTAAAATATACTCAATCTGGAAGACAGTATTATTACTTAATTTTTTACCATAACATACCTACCCATCACTGCTTGTATTCCTTAGAGGATTTAATCCGGGCCTCTGACGGTCCTTCGAAGTGCACAGCATTTGGCTAGCCAGCTAGACTAGCCGCGAGCAAAAGCATATTTGCCCTCATTTAATTTGGGCCCTCTTCTAAAATATCTAGGTATATCTTTCTGGCCCCCCAAGAGGAAAGTTTGCCCACCACTGGATTTGTCAGAGGTTGTACACCCACAGTTCGCCGCCACATATTTAGATTCCACGCAATAGGGGCGAGCCTATTGCCATTAACCGGGCACAAATCTAAACTGTGAGCTGCTACTGAGAATTTCATAGATAAACCCAATAGTAGGATGTGATAAATAATTAACCTGTTGGTTTACCTAATCCACATAATAACTATTACAGGAACAGTCAATTTTCAACCTGTTAGAGAGAGATGGCGCTGTTTATCTTGTAGAACAGTATCCCTCTCTTATAACCTAAAAATAATCGCGTTTACGCGGAGCCTAGCTTAAGGTTAGAGTCACAAACATTGGGTGTGATGACCCTTTTAACTTCAACGAACGTAGGGTAAGGTCAGGCACGATAGAATCTTTAATAGCTTTTATTAAAGATTCTATCGTGCCAGATCATTATTTACCTGATCTCTTGTTAAATAATAACATCGCTCCGTTACGCGTGTATTCTCTGAAGGGTAAGGCAGAGATGCAGAATTGAAGCTTACACACGTGTTTTGGTTCCACGTGATAAGGAGCGAGAATATTGCAATTTACCGACTACAAATTCATACTCCAGGTTGTTAAATAAATTTCCTAATAAAAAATCAATTTGCGCAGTCCAGGGAATGAACCCAGAAACTTACACGTAGGAGAGCCATGCTTCGGCACGAATGGGCCGCCTCGAGTGATACCACGGCCTCACAGAAAACCGGCGTTAAACAACGCTTACGTTGTGTTTCGCCGAGTGAGTGAGGTTACCGGAGGCCCAATCCTCTTTTAAAGGTCGACAACGCACTTGTGACTGCTCTTTTGGTGTTGCGGGTGTCCATGGGCGGCGGTAATCGCTTACCATCAGGTGATCCGTCTGCTCGTTTGCCCTCCTATCCCATAAAAAAAAACTTACGCTCATCTGCCGCTATTGCGACCAATAAGGCACATTATATCTATGTATATATATTACTTAAATTATAATTCTGTTTTTTATGTCGTAAAAGTGTAGGATGTTGTAAATGTAATTGTTGTTAAAAATATATTTTTTTACTGTAAAATGTAAAACAATAACCAGTGACAGCCTAGAGGTATGACCGTTCGATTGCCAAGTCAAAGGTCTCGAGTTCGAACCCAAGGCACGCACCTCTGACTTTTCGAAGTCATGTGCGGCATGCCTGAGAGATTTTCTCGATGGCGTGTGTAGTCTGCCAACTCGGACTAGGCCAGCGTGGTGGACTATAGCTTAATTTCTCTCATTCTGAGAGGAGACCCGTGCCGTATTATGGTACAGTATAATGGGTTGATTATGTTATGTTATGTAAAACAATATTCTAAGTATTATTTTTCTGATTAAATAAATTATTCTCACATAAATAACAGTACCTCCTTACGGAACAGTTTCGTTTTTTAAAGGAAAGGGTAAAAATACTTAACTAAAAAAAGGTTGTAACATTTTTTGAACATTGAAAAGGTATTGCCATTCTAATTAATTTCTGTCCCTTTTGCTTGAATTCGTGGAAATTTTATTTGTAGGTAAATGATGTAGGTACAGTTAACTTTTCCTTTGTAATCGTCACAATGGATTGCTGGTTTATAACATTGCGCTACGTATTAAAGTTAGTACACGAGTTTTAGTATTATTTACAATAGTTTACAGAAATTATTAAATAAAACTAAAAGAAATGAAGTTTTTTTTATGAGATAGGAGGGAAAACGAGCAGACGGATCGCCTGATGGTAGCGATTACCGTCGCCCATGGACCCCCGCAACACCAGAGGAGTCACGAGTGCGTTGCCGACGTTTTAAAAGGGGATTGGGCCTCCGGTAACATCACTCACTCGGCGAAACACAGCATAAGCGTTGTTTAACGCCGGTTTTCGTTATTAAGTTTGAATTAATATTCAATTTGCGAATCCAAAAGGGATGTTAAGTATCACTTGTAAGTGATGGTCCACAGCAAAAAAAAGTTCGCTCACGTTGGCATCTTAAGACCAGGGGCCCAAGTCTGTTATTTAAATTATTTCAGAATAGTCGTTGAATGATACGAAATGACAATGCACTGACAGATTTCGTAAACTAAGCTGTCATAAATGAACAATGCCTATATTCCCTGAAGGGTTAGGCAGAGACGTACTATTGTACACCCAGAGTTCGCCGGTATGTTTAGGTCCCATACAATAGAGCCTATTGCCATTAACCGGGCACAAATCGAGACTCCCGAGCTGCTACTGAGAATTTCATAGAAAATCCCAATAACACTTTGCTCGACCTGGGGATCGAACTCGACCTCTAGCGTAGCAGTCGCACTTGGGACCACTAGACTAATGAGGCACTCATGAAATGAACAATTCCGAAGTCAGTGAAAAAAGATTTTGACAAAATAAAATACTTAGTAGAGCCTGTGTTAGATAATTCCCATTTGCGCTGTAAATCCTCTTCAAACCGGAACACACTAATGTTAGCAAATTTGTTGATACAAGAATATCATTCACAAAAGTTACCCAATATGTATGGCTTAGTTTTTTGTTGCAGTAACACACTGTGATCAACCAACTGACCCACTGAGGGGACGTCCCTCACTCCCGATTCGTTTCAATTGTATTAATTTCCAACTCAAATGCCTCTCAAAGTAAAATTACTAAAATATTTAGTACCTAGTTTAATGTAAAATTTTCGGAATTTTGACCCAGTCTGAGCGTAGCGAAAAATTCGGAATTTGCGAAGGGTTGGCGGAGTGGAAGTACAACTAGCCATGAGGCGGACTTTCTTTCCGATTTTGCTCCATTATTTCGGCATTGTATTAAAACTGGAGTCTTCGTATCGATACGTATTTCTCACATCAAATCAAGAGACATAGAAAATCACGTCAATTACTAATTAAATTCTACACAAACGTAAACCGACTAGACACTTTTATGTTTGATAAGAGTCAACGTCCACAATCATCCTACCTACATTTAAGCTTAGTTCCTAAAAAATCCGCGTGTCAAAATTATATGCTAAAACAACATGAGATTTTTGACACTCGGAAGAAACATCTCTCTTGTTTGCAAATATTAATTAAACTTCATTGTTTTGGTTTCATCGTACGATGTGTTTTTTTCCGCTATTTTTTCCCACTGCCGAGACATCGTGGAACCAGTGTTTGTGAATTAACAGTTTGTTTATAAATCATTACGACTCTTGAGGTTTGTTTGGTGTAATAAGGAGTATTACTTTATTGACTTGATAATATCAATGTACGTTGAGTTAGGTCATGTTCAGAAGATATCTACTTATACCTACTTACCTGCTATGCACAGGTCTGTTCACAGAAAGTAATAATCCACAAGTTTAGGATAAAATCTAGAAATCGAACCCTTACAGTTCTACGTTATCGACGAATACTTACAGTACTTAGTACTTACATTTATCTTATTTCTCCAAGTTTCTTCATCTTCTCTCCATACGTCATTGACAGATTTCTTGTATATTTCGTATAACCTGATGTTAAGCGATTACCGCCGCCCATGGACACCCGCAACACCATGGGAGTCACAAGTGGTTTTAAAAGGGGATTGAGCCTCCAGTAACCTCACTCACTCGGCGAATCACAACGTAAGCGTTGTTTAACGCCGGTTTTCTGTAAGGCCGTGGTATCGCTCCGGCCGAGCCGGTCCACTCGTGCCGAAGCATGGCTCTCCCACTTAATAACCCACGTTCTTACTTCACAACTTTACAATTTGTTATAAAAGATAAAATAAAATAGACACTTAATACTGAATGAACTCAGGCGTCTAAGAAGGTATAATTAAACGCTTGTTTCCTATCTCAAGGTAAACGTATGACGCATTTATATTGCGATTACTTACGAAGAATTATTGTGGAAAACTAATTAGCGGGTTCATTTGGAATATTGCGCAGTTTTTTTACAATTAAATTAAGTATTATCCTAATTAAATAAATACCTTATTTAATCTTAGTGCTTCTTCAAGCGATGGATCATTTATTAACATTATATTTTCCAAATGTTAATAGGTCGTTTGGCCTCGCTGATAGAGGTACCTACAAATTTTATTGATATAATGATAACCAGCTCCATCATCAGTCATGGCTTCTGACGTCCACAGTTCTAGACATTTAAAAAAAATAACAAATTTACTAGCCATTAGGAGTTGTCTTGTTAACCCCTCGTGCTATGTTAAAATGCTTGTGTTACGAGTGGGTCCACGTCGCGTCGGTAGTGCAATGAGTAAGTTTCAAACCGGCAACCACATGATCGCCAGTCCGATGCCGTAGCAATTACCGCCGCTTCAAACAAAAGTTGCTTAGGAATTATAAGGACTGCCTCAATATCACAATAGTGTAGTGGTCTTAAGTGTGACTGCTACGCTAGAAGCCTTGAGTGCGATTCCTAAGTGGAGCAGTGTTATTAGGTTTTTCTATGAAACTCTCAGTGACTTCCCGAAGTTTGGATTTGTTTTCTGTAAATAGATCTTTTAAAGACACTTTTACAAGTTAAAGTTAATGTTTAAATCGCGATAGGCTCACCCCTTATTACATGGGACCTAAACATACCGGCGAACTGTTGGTGTACCTACATTACCTACACCACTACCTAACCCTTCAGGGAATATAGGCGTGACAGTACCAACACCTAACACCTGTCTAGTCTTTCGTAGTCAGGGATGCCATTTACAGTCCGGCGGACCGAATTTCCCATACAAACGTAATACCTACCAAAATAAATTGTAATTCAAACACAATCTAATCAAATTGTGTTATTATTCGGATTCCTATACCATTAATCTAGGTTCCTATTCCCATTTCGTCCAAAATACTTCACTGAAAATATATATAAGCGAACGCAATTCTTGATAACTTTACCAAGTTTGGGACGATTTTTCGGTCGTTTATTTCCAGTGAAGTAGTTAGTAGTAGACGAGATGCTACGGTAGGGACCTAGATTAACGGTATCCGAATCCTAATAATAACACAATTTGATTAAATATTGATTGGATTATGATTTATTTTGGTATTAAATTTTTGTAATTCGCAATTCATGCTCCGCCGGATCCTTAACAGGGCACAAGTCGCAAACTACGAGCTACTACTGAGAATTTCATAGAAAAACCCAATAAACTAACCCACTGTTCGACACGGATCGAACCCAAGACCTCTAGCGTAGCAGTCGCGCTTGGGAACACTGAAAAGGAAGTTGATGAGTTTTATTTCAATATCTGTAGGTATGACCTATTCGCTTTAGTGTCAGAATTCAGTAAACTTTTAAATTACATGCATGCATAATTAAGTATATGCACTCAAGTTACAGTTCTCAAGTTCAAGTTCAAGGTTCAAGGTTCTGAATTTTATTAAAATCAAAAAACTTATCAATGGTCCACTCACTCAGCTCAGGGGAGGTATTCACCCTCATGACTGCTCTTGACCAAACCACTCCTGAGGAGATCCTTGTCCAGCAGAACATTTTTGATGATATGCAGGATATCGCTTAGGCCACTATAAACCCAGGGATGTGCCTAAACAGGCGCTGCACGCCCACCGCCCCAGACCACCCAAGAATCCCCCATTCTGGGGTGGTCTTTTAAGAGGGTCTTTTAAGGGTCTTTTAGTGGATAGGTAAAAATCCACACACTCCCCGGTCTAATCCCCGAAGAAAGGGCGCCTTTTGGAAGGTTTCCCCCCGTAAACAAAAAAAAGGCCACTAAGCCGATCTGTTCGGTCCCGCGCTAAACCCAATGGAAAAATGCCCAAATAACGTTGTGACCACCGTGAAATCCATAACAGTGATTTTAAGCTACGATACTTACATCCGGTTTACTCATAAAAAATATCAAGTGTATCGGTTATTTGTTACTGTCAGACACATTAAGGATCTAGCATCAAGAAAAAAAAGAGCGTTCCAATATTATTTTGAAATAACGCAATAATCAAGCGCTACCTGTTTAAAAAAGTTAACTTAATAATTCTATGCGAATCGAGTTTAGTCCGTTGCCCCAGTCAAACGAAACCATAAATAACATAGACTCACTCCACGCCTGTCACAACATCCCACATACATCACGCTATCTGCGAACAAGCCTGAGCAGCACCACATTTGGTCAATAAAGACGTGTGGACAGGCGCGGCGAGTATGAAGGATCGTGGTACTATGCGCCCGCGCCGGGGCCCCTGACCTTGCTCGGCGCACGCGGTGCCCCCTCCACCCCACCCGGCCTCTTCCCCCTCCCTTCTTCTCGCCCGCCGCGCCCCTCACAGCATGCCACTTTGATTTCCACTAAGTTTATGTAATCAACGTAGTAATGTTAGAAAAATTATTATAATCTGTAGTAGACGCATTGTCATGTTAAATAGCTTCTATATATATTATGTTTTGACTCAAAAGTACCTACCTAGTTTGTGCGAATGTAAAACAATTTTGTTGAATGTTTGGAGGTGTTTCTTAGGTGTTTTATTGCTACGTACGTAGGTAGTAGGTACCTACTTACACCTACATAAATTTTGTGTTTGCATGCTTAGCACTAATCGTATCTTCTTCACCTGTTAGGCATCCTATCATAAATCTAGCTTTGTCTTTCCGGTTTTATTTCTAGAATACCTAACTTGAATGTGAATTTATTGCGTATGATTTCGCGAGTTTATGTTGATGACCTTCTAGTTTTCGTACAAAACAACAACCAAAATTTTTCGACGCTACAACTCCGGAAGTAAACAAGATGTTCCTTTTTTCTATTTTCATTTGTTAACCGAAATATTTTAGTGGAGTATCTAATTCATAAAATTATGTACCTAACTTTCAACTTATTTTCGCGCTTTTACTTCACCAACTTCATTCATGTTGAATGTTTACACATACCACATAGATAGGTATAAACAAGAATAATAATGATAAATGGCATCAATTTGTTTCTCAAACATCTGCGAGTTAGTTTACGGTTCACATGTACCATTAAAAATTGTTTAATCGTTAAGGTTACATAAAATTCTCTAGGATTTTAAAACTTAAACTAAGGATAAGGTAAGAATATCTAGTTGGATTCTTAAAAGGTATTCAACTAAAAAACTCAAGTCTCATGTGAACTAAGATTATTGGATTTTTAAAGGTATTTAGTAAGGCAATCACAACACTTAAACATGAAACTTGAAACCAGAGAGTTTAATTGCTAAACTAATTTAAAAAGATTAAGGTCATTAAAAGCCAAAGGATGATGAGTCACATGTAATGCTTGAACAATCAGCAACTTTTCTGTATGTTGTAGAAACAATAGCTGATGAAGCAGAGGAGTCCTGTAGTGGAAACTTCGAAGCAGTAAACTGCTACGTTTACCGGGAATACTAATCTGTAGAATGTAAGCTAAAGCTATCTAGAAAACAATCTCATGACGCAATTTATTAGACTGATAATCATCTCTCAAAAGCCTGTATCAATATTTACACTTTGAAACTAAGGTCTAAGCTGAGGAAGCTATCGGTATAGCTATAGGAAGGATGTAAATTCATTTATATAAGTATCGTCCAAATACTAAGATTGATTAGATCGGATAGATTGATTTGTTTCGTCCATTATTGGCCAAATGTCAGAGCATTCAATATTTTCTGACTTATTTCCCGTTGTTATCCAAGTTGCTACTTATCTTGATGGCTGGATATTGGCAGATTGCCAGACGTATTCAAATCGGCACGGTTACGACATACGTTTTTTGAGGAAATAGTAATAAAATGGGCTTTACACAGTCCTTTTTTATTGATACGCCGATAGTATTAAAAATTTATGACCCAGTGGAATCTTTTATGTAATTATTTGGGACAATATCGACCCATTAAGTAACTGTCCTACTGCTGGACAAGGTCAGACATTTATTTAAAAGGGTTATAGAGAGCGCATTGGGGACCATTTCGTACAAAAAGATCAGATTTGCTTTATTTCTTTCTTTGTATGACACTAGACAGAGCCATTTGTTATCTATGAGTAAGATGCGATTACAATTTTTTTTAAGTATACCGTCTACCGCAATATTACTTTGGGCATGGGCCTCCTCTCAGATTGACAAGGGCTCCACGCTGGTTTATTGCGGGTTGACTGACTTCAAAAACCTGCAACGGCTTATTTCTTATCCCTATTATCCCTTCAAATTCACAGGTTTCCTTGTAGTGTTTTCCGTCACCTTCAAAGCCAGGGATAGGTAATCAAATTGACCTTAAATAATTTACGAGTAACCTACATGTTCAGTGAGACGACCTCCGATTTTTCTTTCTAAAATTTCTTTCGTGCTCAGATTAGACAATGGATCGAATTTAAGCTCAGATGCTTGGTCGTTAAACAATAATATTGCAGGTAGCGATTATAGGTTCCAAATCTTTGCTACTAAGTTAGATCGATACTGAAACAATTACTTCAGTTTGAGTAACTGCACGAATTGTAACGGTGTTTTTACAGTTACATTATAGCTTTAAGGATTGATTGAAAATCAGTGGACAATTCTTCTGGAAACACAAGATAAGTTTATAACATTTCATAAGACTGAAAACCATAGTTTCTTTTAAAATATCTACCTATTTATGAAGATGCTGGCCCACTAATTGGTTCTAAAAACATGCAACTTTGTTCGAAGGATCCATAATCCTTTCGAATAATGTTACAAAATGTGACTACAAAAGGCAGCTATGACGTTGCAAAACTTAAATAAAGTGCCCTATTGTTTGGGTTAAAACTTGAATGATATTTATTTATAGTATACACTACAATATTTCCTGCCGAAATAAAGGACTGATATATCGGGTAGCCTTTCAATTCCAGCCTATTATGGAAATGTAACCTGTATTGCTTACATTCTCACAAATTTAACACGTCGAACTCATGAATACAGGCATCTGAATTCTTAGAAACCAGATAAGTATAATTTATAGGTTTTCTTCACATGGATTTTTATAAAAATATCCTTCTATGGTAAGAGTTCTATCATGAAAGATAGGTATGGGATTTTTGAATTTAAGTTTTTGTTGTTTTTAAGCCTTTAACCCGTCAAATGACAAATTACAGACACAATGCTAAATCTGTTGTTCTTGAGCGCCATGAGGATTTGCAGAATTAAGGTGCTGTAAGGCATAGGAAATTGCGAAGAGGCGGTTGTAAGGTAAGCTTATCAATCTGCCCTCTCTATCTATTCAAAGCGATAAAGAATATTAAAGTAGATCTAGCAAGTAGATATGGATTGGTAGAATTATCACGTTCGTTTAAATCAATTTCCAATCGTAAATTTCAAGTCCTATTAAATACTATGAAACTGTAACATCTTTATCTTTTAGGATATCTGTTATTACATGAATTATAATCAGTTTTCAAGAAAGAGCTTTCTGGGAATTGTTAACGGCCTCAAATTAAGGATAGATGAGACAAAACGTAAGAAATTGGAATAATAATGACTTGGATCTGCGTGAAATGCGGGCGAGGATCTCTTTGCGGCTTTAAGAAGACTAATTGAAGAATATAATTTAACCGCAGAAAAGACAGATGTCTGATTAGGTAAAAGATGTGGATTAATAGACTAAAAGCCAAGCGAGCGAGAAGTTGCGTCCGAATCCCACTCGGATTGACCTCTCCCGTAACAAAGGTTTGCTTAGAGGCTCAATAGGAACAGCATTTACCCACTAAAACTAATTAATTCCGCTGGCTTGAGCTCAAATTGGCCACTGGCCTGAGAAACTAGGGACCCCCATCTTTATTTGTCCAGGAATAGTAATGTAATAAAGAATCAAATCACGCCCAACAAACTGCCGGATAAATACGTAGACGATGAAAGACGCGCATATCTTTTTTATAGTGCAGAAAATCCTCATGGATCATTTGCCGCTAGATAAGGCAGTAGGGTAAGTCGGATTCGTACCAACTCGTAACGGCACTTGCTTTCCAGGGCTTTAATGTATGGTGTTAAAATATCGGAGAACCTATCAATATTGACAATGTTGGTAAAGCTAATACCCCGTTCTAGTCACAACCTTGATTCATAATTTTTTTTCGCCACCGTAAAAAACTCTTCGCGGCCTCCATAGGAACTTTTCAACTTACAATATCAAAGATTAATCGCTTTATAATTGTACGCGTTTAAAACTCACAATACGTTGATTTTCTGTGTTTTAACAAATAGGCCTCAGAGTTTTTTGTGTAACTGTAAAGTGGTTTTGTTATTGTTTGTGTTCATGCTTGGGATGGTTTGAATGTTTTATTAGTGTAGTTATTGCTACATGTTCAAGCTTTTCGTTTTATGTGCGTTAATTCTTCTGCAGATTTTTGTCCAAATTGTGAAGATCCCTTTTTATGCCTTGATGGATACCTACCAATGGTTACATCGGAGTAGACCAGTTAAGACCACAGTGGCCCTTTCCCAGACATTCAAGGGTGTCTCCGAGATCTCCAAAGGGAACGCTACCATGAACCCTAGACAGTATCGCGTCTTCGTATTTATAAGGATAGGGAATAGAGGAGAGAAAGACCCTATCAACAATCCTTCTAAATCAATAATAATAATAACGAGGTTGTCGACATGTGAGGGGTGGATTCGGCGATCATTGGCTGTTTACCCGTAACTGGCATATATATTAGAATGTTACCCTAAGATCTTGTGTATGTATGTGTCTATATATGTGCTGTGGGCGAACTTAAGATAAATAAATAAATAAATCATTGTACCAATTGCTGTGTCAGCCAATGATTTATTAGCCAAGAGCCTCGACCAACACCTAAGGAGGCTCTCATTGGGTGGCTGTATCAAGGGCTTGATACAGAAAGTACCTAGTACTTCTGGACATGGCCCGCATTGTTAGGTTTCTCTCTCTGGGGCCCTGACCTCCGGTAGCTCGGACCCTACTCCCGATACCGGGGGGCTACTATTTCTTTTATATTTTTAAATGCTTTTCTTATTTTTATAAAAAAATATACAAAAGTAAAATAAATAAATGAATGGAATAATAATAATCCGTATTCTTATTAAGATTCATCAAAGTAGCCATTAAGCACGCCTGATGTTAAGAGATTGTTGTTGTTTAAATGCAGATAATTTTTGCTATTTTAGTCTCAATTGCATCCCTCATTTAATCTAATTTGCATCTATAGTAGGTTAAAGAGGGTATTATTGATGGTATTTCTAAAGATAATGTAGTCTAGTCATTACGCAACTTTGTTCCAGCCTAGTAAGAGACTCTTATACTACAATACAAAAATACTTTCATGCTTCTGCAAACTATTCTTCTTTACTTGACAATTGACGATTGTCTTCATATTGCTGTCCTCGGCCCGCAGAGGTGTCATGAGTAAGTAAGCCATCCATCTTTTACCTAATCGTAGCAATCTTTACCTCGCGGATATCGATCAAACCGCGCAGTTGCTACCTACTATAGCAATTGGGAATCTCAAATACATAATACAACTGCTACCGATACAGTTCTGAGATTCGTTTGAAAATACGAGTACCAATATCACTGAAGTACCCTAATCCGCAAAATAACAGCGGTTATTAAGTACTGAAAACATCAAAAGCTGCTATTTATAGGTCTTTCTGTAGGTCAAATCGATATCAATTCAATACAAAATTGTTTCGAAGAAAATGTCATTTTCTTATTAAGGACTGTATTCAGTTGTCGCGAGATTGTAATATGAGTCACCACTGAATTGGACGATTAAATGTTTGCTAGTTTATTGTTATTATGTTCTTAAATAAATCATTTTAATAGCTTTATGAAATTATGTGATTCATACGCATAGGATTTACATTATCTTTTTAATAAGTTTTTCTTTTAAGCGATAATTCACGTGGGCTTTATAAAACGTTTTGGGGAATCTGTTTTCAAAGTATACAAAACCATTGGTATGATTCTGATGTGAAAATTCCAAAGCGAAAAGTTACGATGGAAATGATTAGATTTGCAAAATCCCAACTCCCAATCAGTTCATTTAACTCAATAAATACACTGTACCGAATAAAGATATATCCACCGATAACATGATGCTTTGAGCAAACACACTGAAACTTTGCAAACATACCAGTTCAAATATTATACACAAGCCCTAATAATAAGTAGAGCGACTAGACACAAATTGGCGTATCATATAATAAACAGACATTTTCGCAATTATCGTGACCTTGAGCCCACCCTGGCTTAATGTTGCCCTGGCGAACAGCTGACTGGGTGCAAAACAATTGTAAGTGATTTGTGACTTGGCGTAGATGTGCTTCCAGCCAGCCAAGTGCCCAATATTCTTTTACGCAGTCTTTCCTTTTGCGTTCTCTTGTAAAGCGTCTGATTCATAGCCATGTGTAAAAAGTTAAGTTGACCTTTCCAGGACCTTTTATAATAGAACTGCTTAGAATGATCTATTGCAGCAATGTCAATATTGGTTTTCAACGTTCCATTCAGGATTAAATTCTAAGAAAGTCGCCCCTTTTTATTATTTGTTGTTACTTACATTACAAAGAGTACACCCACAGTTCGCCGGTGTTTTAGGTCATATAATAGGAGGCAAGTCTGTTGACCTAGCACAAATCCTAACTACGACTTAGGTACTACTGAGAATTTTAAGAGCAATAACACGATCTGGGAATCTAACCTTGAAACTCCAGCGTCGCAGTCGCACTTACTACCACTAATGAAGCATTTCGGGTTATCAAAATGGCTACTTATAAATCCATAGGTTATTCATGGTTAGCAATATGTCCATTAAAATCCAAATTGCACTGAAACCAATCACAATTGTCAGGGAGGTGACCACTGAAGATATTTGACATAATATCAATAAATATTAATGCGAATTAATGTCACAGCGAAAACAATGATACCACACACGCTTTATTGCTTGTTCATCAATATTTATTGGCGTTTAAGCTAAATGAGAATGTCTGGCTTAAAGGTCGTTGTGAATTGCAGCTCGTAAGTATCATACTTATGATCAATGCAATTACATTTTTCATATCATAATATTCGTGAGACACAATTATATTTGCACCACTAGCAATTCGCCCAACGATCAGCTTATAATTATGGGTACTTTTTGAAACTGAATTGGTCGGGAAATACCAAAATATTAATAAACAATATTAATACGCAGTATTATATTTAAAGTAGTAGAGACGATGAAAGATGCATAAAAGCAAATGATAAGACTGATGATGTCCTGGAGAGTGATGGTGAATGGGAGATGGGAGAGTTTGTTTATGGATGTTTTGATTAATAAGGGATTGTGATTAAAAACCTTAATTTTTTCCATAGCTTTATATGTCGGATAAAGTGCGAATTACGTATACATTTATTATACTTTCATCTTATGATTTAATCAATTATCCGATAAGTGACTGGGATACACCCAAATGGACACAAATAAAATTATAATTGTTTTCCGGAAGCAAACCGCAAAATAATCAAGGTAAACTTTGATTTCAAAACGTATTTTATATTCGCTTAAGATGCTATCTCTAATAATATATCTTCTCTGTTTCTACTTTCTATACTCCACTAACTAGTTCAATATTATCATCCTTGACATTTGTAAGTCAGTAGATCACACCAGCTTAGAAGCCATTGATGGGCTAATACGTACACGCTAGCCTATTGTCGACGGCAAGTGAAGCTTTGTTAGACTAGACATATTGATAGACAGAAAGATAATACTTATCACATTACAGTGATCTGTGGGATGCCTTTAGATAACAATATAACGGTTCGAAATGTTAGACATCGTCAGATGTCTGGATCTCAATGCTTAATTGCCATTTGATACTTTCTTCGCTATCAGTAACTTAATGTAGATCGATAGATGTATTAATCATAAGCCTGTCAATTAACAGTGAGCTAGTTATAATAAAAGAACATTGTACTTGTAATATACTAGATCTCCAAAATTATTAAAGGAGGCGGAAAATAAGACTATGGTTTCATGAAAATTCTAGCACTTACACGTTACAAAGCTGACAACCAAATACCTCATTAAAAATTGAAGTCTCACAGCCTGAAACATATTTATGTGAATCTTTTGAACAAATTTATTAACAACTCTCCATTCAACTCATTCTAATAGCGTATTTAATAATTAAATAGGTTGAATCCTACTTCCAAAGCCTTTATCGTACTAAATGAAGACTAGAATTGTTTCCTTGATCTTCTTACTTCGTGAAATTGGAGTCCCACGTTGGTCGCCATTAGAAGTTGAAGGATTAAGTCTATTGGATTACTCTGTTTCTGTTTTCTCTTGATAATTAAGTTCACAGACTTTGAACTTAATGGCAATTTCCAGCATTAACGCAGTAAATTAATATATTTTGTTAATGTAGCTAGGTAGGTAAACCATTTTTAACTTACGTCAATTAAAATGAGATTTTCTTCGTACATTTTCTTCCAAGCAGTAATTTCCGATTTGATAATTAGTCATTAATTATCTTCTAATACAATTTGGATTTCTAATTTCATCGTTAATCTCTTTAGTCATGACGTTGGCAGTTTCAGCAAAGATAATTTAACTTTTAACGACATTATTAACTTAACAACGTTATATAAAAACAAATCGCTGTAAATTTCTTGCTGAGTTTCTAACGAAATATCTTACTAGTCCTAATTCGCTTCGAAACAAACTTGTGCCGGAAGACACGACGGTTCGGGATCCAGATGGAGTTCTAAAACTTTATCTGTAATTATCTCCATAGCTTCGGGTACAAATTGACTTTACAGCAGTTAGGACCAAGTGGATTGACCATAGGGTCAATGAATGTCCTTTGAAATTATCCAAAGGGCAGGCTCTAATTAAACAGGAGCTTTGAACGTGGGAAAAGATCATGTCTTGAATTCTCCGTTGGAATACTAAACGACGAGATTAGTTACGGTTTGTGAAAATGAAACGTAATTTATTTTGTGATACTTTTTCGTTTGCGAACCCATAACAACAGTTTTTTCGGTAAGGAACCTGTAAGTTAAAGTAGGATAACTACTGGTGAGATAATCATGTCATTGTCAGTTGACTGCTGCTTTCGCTTTCTTTTATGAAGAAACATTAAATTCCATGAAAGGCGGGAAATGAGACGTTACCATTGATCGTCGTATCTAAGCATATTTTTTTTTATTAGATGTTGTTTATTATGGACCAGTCATTAAGATACTATTATTTATAACGAACCATCAGGTAGATGTTTTAGTTACTGATTCCAAAGGAAAGAACCATCAAGTATGTAATCGAGAGCTTGACGATTGTTGATTTGTAAAACCATTTCATATTAACTATGAAGGGCACATTTCCTTGATGGCGTTTCGTGGCTTCATTGGGTGGCAGAAGTTTTAATAAGAAAGAAAGGCAACATCTCAGTTGGAATTATAAAAGCCAGCACCACACAAGGATAATGCTTAGCATACCATCTCATACGTTTTGTGTCATATTTTGAATCAACAGAAGCGTAATTTTTAACAATTAAAATGGACTTATTCCTGGTAAAACAGTTGTGGAAACAATGCATCTTATTAAGGGCATTGACGTCACCCTTCAGACAGGAAATTGCACATTTGGACATCATAGCAACAAAGCAACAAATTAGCACCACAACTTATTTGGAATTGGTTTGTTTTTAAGGCAAACATTCACACACGTATAGGTACTTAATTATGAATCAAAAACAGATTATTTTAGAGAAGTAGAAACATTAGAACTATTAGAAGACGTAGTAGATGTTTTTGGATAAAATAATGGTCACAAAAGGACCGTATTATCGAGGAGTAGATAACTTATTCATGTTGACCCAGTGACTCCGAAATGGACACCTAATACAACTGTCCTTGAGTTGGAAGAGTAAGAAAATTGGAAAGCAATGCGATTCCTACGCGAACTCCAATAAGTAGGCCACGCAGCAATAAGTATTAAGTTACTATTTACTATTGTTCTCGAGTAAACATAAACCCAACTTCTTCGAAACACTCGATGGGAAAGTGAATGAGATTCTTAAGTAAGACATACGACTCATTCGTAATGAAATAGAGAACAAGTTGAATACATTCGAATAACAGTAAACTCGGACGATATTCGCTAAAACAAGTATATCGTGTGAACACAAGTTGTATTGATTACCTTGGCTTGGCTGTTTATCGGTGGCCACATCTCCAGATCTATATCTAAACTTACTTGACGGACCAAAAACATGTAGGTACTAGTAGGCTGTGGAGTTAGGCCGGTGTTTGACCCGCCGTAGGCGACGCAAACAAGCCGAGCGCATGCGCCAGCCGCGCCGTAAACAGCGGCTCGCTCCCGGCCGAAAACACGTGGACGCTACAACAACCATCACAATCGCCACAAATAAATAACAAACCGTCGGCGGCCGCCGCGATCACACCCAGCACCAACACTCGTAGTAATGTGACCGCCATAAAAACACAAGCATTTGCACAACACTCGGAATTTTTCGATTAGCGGGCTGCGTGGACACGTACGGCGCAGCCCGCTGCCTCCGGCGCACTGACGCTCCGCTCCGCACGCCTGTGGTACCGCGCCCCGCCCCGCACACCCCCACCTCTACCTTGTCCATTCAACGCATTTTCTGTCATAAGCAAATCGATAATGGCATTATACTTCCGCTTTGCAGCACGCGCGCTGCATCTAAACTATGTCACGAGGTACATTGGTAGGCGTGCGCGCGACGCTTTTTGTTGCACGCCTTCCCGCCCCGCGTTGGATGCTCCACATACACCAGCCGCCATTGAAAGCGACGCTGTAAAGTTTTGGAAGTTTAAAATGTTGTTTTGAGAGTTACACTCGCACCTTTTTGCCTTACATATTTGTTGTGAAAACTATTTAATATAAATGCTGCGATTCGTCATTAATTAGGTATGTAACAGTGACATGGAAAGTTTTAATTACCTACGCGTTTGTTACAAACGAAGCCGGAGGCAGCGTCGGAATTGCGGTGTCAACATTATTAAGTTAGGTTAGGTTAGTTACAGTGCATTATGACATCATCTCGGTCCAATGCCATCCGTGCAGGCCGGCTCGACGTTGCGTCATTGAAATTATACGTTATTATAAGAATATTACTGAAACATTGTGAGATAACAAGTGGAATACGAGAAATGTTATTGTTATTATGCAAGTTGGAAAATAACTGGGGCCTTTATAAATTTTAATTATTGCTAAGTATAATTATACTTAACTAATTAATTGTATTAAACATGTGTTCAGTCAATTAAATCGCTTTAATAAGGCACTTATATTGAAGAAAAAAACGGAATCTCCTGCAAAAAATTAGAGGAAGACCTAATTATAGAAGGTGCACTTACCCGGACTTCCGGAGTCCTCGTCGTTGGGTAAAGCTTTCCCTCGAAGGTAGAGAAGACGCGAGTCCCAGCTGGGGCAGCAGGAACTGGGAACGTTAACATGACACGATGAAAGTGGACTAGGAAAATCTTCGACAAAATTTTAATGGAATTTTCAGCAAGATTTTGTGGACCGAAGATTTGATAAAATTGTTGTTTGTGGTTGTGATGCTGAAAACATAAAAAACCTAATAAAAGTGAAACTATTTAACTTAATATACTTAACCTGAACAAATATTTAATAAGCGCGTTTCGCAGGTTTCAATATGGCTTCTGCTGACGTAATCCTGAAAAAATAATACTTATTGCGTGACCTTGATCATTTCAATAAGCCGTACAGCAAAAAACTCAAGGTCACATCAATTATCGAATAGGGGAGCCAAATTCCGCGAGATCTCCGCCTTATGGGAGGGTTAGCCTAGGGGTTCCAACCCTTCTATTGTACGGGATAACTATTACCCCCAGCTGATTATAATAATAGGGTTATGGTCGTGCAAATGGCAAGTGCCGATGCAGATTATGAGCTCGCCTTGTTAGTCCGCTCACCCCCCAAATAGAAAGAAATTAAGCGCGTAATGTGCGAAAATATCATTAAATTATAAATGGTAAGTCATAATGAAAGGCAATTTTACCTGTTTTTTTGCCAAACTCTTGAACGACGTTTCTCGTAACGGAAAGGCGGCCTATGCTTTGGTCAGAGCAGCATTACCATCCAACGCAGTATCCAGTCTGGGGCATCTTCCAACTGATAGCTTCAGGTACATATAAATGACAAAAATGTATTTACAAATTATAACGAGCAGTAGCAACCATATAGAAGCTCGTACGGTCGAAAATCGGAGTCATCTATCAAAGACAAGGCTATTTAAATGCCATTTCAGACAGTTTGTTTCGGCGGCATTTGTTCTCAAAAGCAGTCAGTTTGGAAACACCAGCGCCATCTAGTACTAAAAATCTGAAACATTTACTTGTAAATTGATTTAAGTATTTACTAAAATGAGTAACATTTAGTTATCAGTGTTCTAATTAAGTCCCGAAAATAAAATAAGGTACATACCTAGGTAGGTTGCGTAGATACGCAATACCTAATTTGCACAATCTTCTAATCTATATGCAAATCAAAGCACAACATTATACCTTTTAAAAGGTACCTACTTATATTTTGCTACAAGTTCCTACCTAATTAGGAAATAAATTTATGGGTGCGAAGTCATTAATTTTTGGGCACGTTTCATACCACAACATGGGTACTGTGGAAGTACCAGGATCTAATATAGCGGGGTTTTAACAATTAAACTTGATTTGCAACTAGCGGGCCCGGCAAACGTTGTATTGCCCTGTATCATCATCTTCCTGCCCTTGTCCCAATTTATTAGTGTAAGCCATCCAGGGACCCATTTAAACATACACAAAAAAATAATCAAAATCACACCAGCAGCTTATGAGTTCGGAAAATGCACACAACGCCATCTATGTGCTGAGCAAAACCCTATAACTATAAGATCTATGTAACGACATTTATACGAATAAAAATTTGAATTTGAATCTACTAACGCCTTACCGAAACAGAATACCTCACAGAAAACAACGCCAAGTTCATTTTGTGTCAGTGTTTTTGATTTCGATCAAATCTGTCAATCCATTCCCGATACAAAATGTATGAGAAAATACATTTTCGTGAATTTTTTTGATTTGGGGAGGAGATAAATCCAACAAAGCAAAGATAAAAAAAACCTGTCCACTCGTTCTCGAGTTATAGCTAAGTGTTGTAACAAACCCGACTTTGTTTTATATATTTTGCAATTAAACTTGGATATTTATTATGGGGCGAAGCCCTTACTCATGTACAAGTCTCTCAAGACTCCTCTCACTAGGCAGTTGCCTAGTGAGAGGAATTTTTAATTTTTATATATGACGTAGAACTCTACGTCATATATAAACATTCAACATAACATATATAAAAATTCAAAATTCAAATGATTGTACTGGTTTCTGACACTTACGCGAATATTAGACATTGAAATAAAACTACTTTTTACGGATTTTATCGTAAAATGTAAGGTAGCTGTTAGTAATTGTAATATTAAGACGTCCAACAACTTAGTCTACCCGTGACCATGGATGCTGTAAAGGATCCGAAACGTCGGGAATCAAATAGTATCAATACAACGCGATAAAATCCGTAAAAAGTAGTTTTATTTCAATGTTCAAATGATTGTTTATTATTTTCTTGATTGCCGACATAGCTCAAATGATTAGCAAGCTTAAGTGGCAGTGGGCGGGGCACATAGCTCGTAGAACTGATAACCGCTGGGGCAGATAGGTTCTCGAGTGGAGACCAAGCACCGGAAAACGCAGCAACCTCCAACGAGATGGACGGACGACCTCGTTAAGTTCGCTGGGAGTTGTTAGACGCAGACGCCATACAACCTGTCCCTGTGTAAGTCTTTGTTGGCTGATCTAGGTATTCTCAGGACTTGACTTGAGCAAACGCCCGATTGTCACCACTGTGAGGGCTGCCCTGAGGACACGGCGTAGCATATCTTGGAGAGAATCAAACCTCCGGCCTCAGTGAGATTTAGCCTACAGCCTTACAGGAGACTGACTTCGGGAGTCCGTCGCCTGTAGGAAGCGAGGCAAGGTCCACAGCTTGTCATGCTTGAAAGTCATGAATACCATGAACAGAGGAAGAGAAGGTAAGGTAAACGTTTTTATTAAGAACAAGTGGAAAAAAGGAAATGCAGGAAATTAAACACAAAAGTGGAGAAATACAATTTTATTGACATAAACACAGTATCATTATTACATTTAGGTACCAAGTCACCAAAGACTTTCTATATTAACATTCCTAACAATATTAAGGACTACGTAGGTTCGTGGCGGGTGAAAAGTCTATATAGCAATCGGTCCCTCTCTATTCTATGTATGATCTATATCCTATGCATAATTCTCACAAGTAGAAAAAAAACATAACCAAAACAAAAAGACCGTAAACACAAATGTGTAAAATTCACACTCAGTACCACTATAAGTATATTACAGCACTAGTGATGGGAAACAATTAAAAACAAATGCTATAAACACTTATGGCCTGCGCAGAGGAGGGACAATTCCCGGCGTACAAGGCGCATGCGCAGACATTTACGATACCTACCTGCAATAACTTTGCGAGTGTGAATATAGTCACAGAAGACATGTGCGTGGCACAGCGAGAGCGATGCATACGCAAGTCCGAAGTCGTTATCTTAAGGGCATTACATCGCTCAAATCCAAAAAAACACCCTAGCTGTAAAGAAGTTTCTAGTGGAATCGTTATGTGCGTTTTCCATACCAAAAATATATGTTATACTTAAGGTCATCACAAATAAATTGTATTGTTTAAATTTTTTAGAAATTTGCCCCAATTTTGGATAATAACTGAAGAAAATGGGCCTTTTTTAACCTTATTTGTATTTTTTCCCTTTAACGGCTAAATAGTTAGTCATGAATTTTATACCACAAAATTGTAATGACGTAATTAACAATTTGTATTGTTTTTATTTTCTTATTTCTTTGAATATTTTGAAATAATAAAGAAATACTCGAACCCTCACTAGCACCTCGAGTGATGCACCTCCGCAATGCCTGTGACTAACAAATACTAGCACAAAGACAAAATCCTCAAGGTCATTGGGCAATGTAATACCCTTAAGGTATATATGCGGAACACTCGAGCCATTAACCATCTTCACTCGTAAAGTTATTGAGTCGATACCTGTGCCTATAAATAATACTATTATAATTCACACAAGCATAATCTGCTATGATCAATAAAAAGTAAAAGCGAGTGAATTTAGTACCATTCTATGTCAAGTCCATAGACATTTGCTGAAACAATCTTAATCCTAATATAAAAGACTTCATGAATAAAAAGCTCTTTTTAGGTCAATATTTAAGGAAAGTATATAATAAGAATTTTAGGGCTAATTACACCGGGACGCCATGGTCGCGCAACTGATTCAGTGCATTTAGTGTCCAAGTGTGTAAGACACCTTACAGAGCAATACAGTTCGGAAGACATAATTATAGTTCGTTAAACATAGCTTGATTAATACGCGCGACAGCTGTCATTTAAATCACATGTCTGAAATCCCAGATACTTTGACAGCCCAAATGTACGCACAACAATGTTGTACTTTATTGACAAAAAGGGATGTTCATTGTGTCATCTATCGTCTGAATGCAGTTAATCGATTATAGAAATGTAAGGGATCGAATTATTTGTTTAAGTCAGTGCGAGTTCTGACCCCGTATACACCAAAAAACTACAATAGTATACCTACCATCCATTGTATATTTTAATATTGTTATATTTAATAACAATAGTTTTAAGTAACAATAAGACATATTTTATTTAGAATATGATATAAACGATGTTCGATTTATTTTCAATATCATACGATAATCGTTTTCTTTTCAACAAAACCCCAATCCTAGAAATGTCACTCTGACATCTGTCGCGCGTATTAAGGTCTGTTTATCAAACTATAGTGCTTATCTGAAGTTAACCACGCAGCTAAAATTGCTTAAGGGTCCCGCGGAGTGAATTCACCATACACATGTAATACCAAAATAAATCGTAATTCAAACACAATTCAATTAAATTGTGTTATTATTCGGATTCGGATGATATATAAGCCTAGGCTAGCCTAGCCTGTGTCTAGGTGTAATAGGGCTAATAATTAGAAAATAATTCTTACTTACAATATACAAATTTTTGATGTAATCACATCTAAGAAAAGAAAAACATAATATTGACTTAAACCTATTTGTATTGGAAATGTAGGCTTCCTTTAAAATTAATTTTGAACGAAATCTATCTCTTTTTTTGAAGTAAAGTCAATCGCCGGATGCTGCGACAGTTTGACTGTGACCACGACTGGGACGGTTAAAATTACCACTTTTGATGAATCACGGACAAAGGATTACAT
The DNA here is from genome assembly GCA_910591435.1 of Acronicta aceris. Classification (NCBI taxonomy): domain Eukaryota; kingdom Metazoa; phylum Arthropoda; class Insecta; order Lepidoptera; family Noctuidae; genus Acronicta; species Acronicta aceris. The sequence goes on from OU342767.1 coordinate 15,149,532, forward strand.
ATCTTGCTATAGAGTTTGTGTTACATTTATCAAAAGTAGCCATTTAGCCCGACATGTACACAAAGACAAATCGGACACTTGTCTAGAACTGAGTAGCTGGTCGCATCTTGATCAGATTGTAAATAAAATCGCAACAACCACTGGTTGGTTCTGGTTACGGTCGCAGCCTTGACCGCCACGTCAAAACAGAAAAAGCGCCAAGCTTCTGAATTTCCTAAAGAAATCTGTCACCCAGTCGTGACCATCGTCTATACATGACTGTGACGCTCAAAAGGTTAATAAACTACACTTTCGAAGCAACCGTCAGAACCGTCAGAAGCGTCAGTGACTCCGCGTAAGTGACGTTGCGGCAGTGCGGCAGATTAATATACTCTGTAAATGTACGTTACGACATTTAAGCGCAGCACGCTTCAGCACAGATACTGACGCGTGTACATTAATCTGTCGCTCTGTCACGATGTCACTAACGACCGGTCCCAATAAAAAATCCGTCGACAGATTTGCTTACTGGAGATAGAATTTTGACATTACTTGTATGGACCTTATGTCAAAATTCTATCTTGAAATCTACCGACTGATTTGTTACTGAGACCGACCGTAAGAGGCGCTACTGTCCCTACTGATGGTTGCTTCGAAAGTCTAACTTTGATTGACCATTGATCGTTGATCATCGCCGTCTCCTTAGCGAACTCTCTGGCAGATCAACTTTATATTCAGACCTACTATTTTGACAAAGGTAAGCCTACACCTCCATAACCATAAACATTATAATAGTCATTTTCTAAAGCTAAATTAAATCTAATAACCATTCTAGCCTTGTGTAAAAATGCTTTCCACCACCACTTGACAATCACAACTGGGTCTGTCTATTATTTTACTGTGTCAAATTCGTCAGCGATTTCGGAGTTTATGATTTTTGACAGTTTTGTGTACCAAGTCAGTCCTTTTGTCATTGGGCAAATATTTCAAAATTTTAATAGCAAACTGGGCCCTTTTATCGTGCCCGTGACTGAAAAAACACGTGGAGTTGCGAATGTCGCGAATCCCAAAAATGTGACTAGTTGATAGACAAGTACAACGGTTTTTAGTTAGTACGAATCTGTTAGACTCTGATCATGGTAGACGGTCTATAAGGATTTTCCGTACCCTAAAAAAAGCGCTCTTACACACTGTGGCATTAATGTTAAGTATGGCATGCATTACCGATAAAAAAATCATCTTTTTTGTAATTTCATCAAAAAACTAAAACTCGTGTGTGTAAAAAAAGCACATTTGAAAATCTGTAAGCTGGTAGAACAGGGGAGACTAGTCGCTCTCTTACTGCTCGATTCTACACAAATACCCTATTTAAAAACAGACAAATATTGTTGACCTTACTTGAAACATGGTTCAGAATGAATATAACCTATTGTATTAAGACACGGTGTAGTTAGCGTGATGATGAGGATCGTCTGCGGTCGCGGCGGTCGCGGTCGCGGCGCGGGCTGCGCGAGCGACGGCGGCGCGAGCGGCGCTCGGAACTGGAGTGGCGCGCCCTGCGGACATACGCTACGTCACGCGGAAGTCACGATACACCGTAATCGGTCCCACTGATACTCTCTTGGTTCCTTGCGGCTTCACTTTATAGCCCAATTTGAATGACTTAACAGAATTGATTTACGTAATTGATTTTGTACTGTGGCATGTTTCCAATTTGACTGTAGTTGTTTTATTGGTTTTGAATTTGGAATCATCATCATCATCAACCGGATTATTCCACTTTGTTCACACCTGGGTGAACAAAGGCGACTTTTTGGTGTCCTCATTTGACCTCGTAATCGTCATTTTTACGATTTTCCGTTTTGTCAAAAATGACATTATGGACATAGCGAAAAACGTAGGACTTTTTTTGTATGGCTAGAACATGTTGAAATCATAAGGAAAAATGCAGCATTTCGTGTGAAACTATCTGATATTGTTTGTTCCTTTTTGTTTTTCCTAAAACGGCCATTTTGCAAGTACTTCATTTGCTAATTACGAGGGCAGAATATCACCCAAGTGAAATAAGGCGACTTATTTAGTGTCATTTGTTCACCTCGGAATTATATCACCCAGATGAACGAGGGCGACTCGAAAAATACTCTTGTGGACTTAAATTTGTGCGTATTCATCAAATATTTAATATTATTTATTATAATGTATCACCGGCGTTAGTATGTTTGGCAGGAATGGGCGGAGTCACTACCACCAAAAAAAAATGGGATGTATTTTTTTACTCTTAAAATGAAAATGGTTAGGTATTTATATAGAACCGGATCTCGATACCTAATAATACCTTCACGGGTCAAACGGGGTAATAATATAATAATTACTAAGTAAATTTAAGATATTATTTACCTGGAGCCACTCCGTCTCCTGCGGTCTCTGTCACTGGAGCGGCGACGTCTCTTGCCGTGCTCCGAGCCAGAACTGTCCGAGTCCGACGAGTCTCTCTTCTTCTTAGCTTGCACTGGGAACAATAATATAATTTAATAATTTATTTCAACCACTACTTAGTACTATTTTACAAACATTTTTTTTTAACAAATGAGTCAGCATCATAGCGAGTCAGCCTCTAGTCCTCTATTTCGGTTATCAGCGCCAAGCCCCTCGATTATTTAGAGTATTATTAGGCAACAGAGGTTTGTTAAGTTATTGTTAAAAAAATATTTTTGCCTTAAAACTAAAAGGAACAAAATAATATATGAAGCTATTCGTTTGTATTGAAATGAAATAAAATGATATTTATTTCTGTAAATAGATCTCTAAAAGATAAACTCTTTTGAAGTCCAGACATAATAGTTTAAGAATATGTGAGTGATACAATGTAAGAGTGGGAATGTCCTCTTTTATATGTCTGATCTACACGCCCTCTTATTCACAATCATGTGAATAAGAGGGTGTGTAGATAGCGTGTGTGTAAGAGTGTATGTTTGTTTGTGTGTCTTTGGGGATCATACGTGTATCAATACAATATTACTCTGAAATCTGTCGTGTGTACCTAGTGATCGAGAGAATATTCTCCGTACGAGAATTTTCTGTCTTTAAGAATGTTCTGCAATATTGATGATATTCTTAGAACATTCTGTCACCGACAATAAAAAAATACAATACTATTGTTTTACTGTCTCATTAGTCTAGTGGTCCTAGGCGCGACTGCTAGGCTAGAGGTCCTAGTAGATTCCCAGGTCGAGCAGTATCATTCGGTTGGTCTATGAAATTCTCCATAACAGCTGGGTGCCCGGTTAATGGCAAAAGGCTCGCCCCTTATAGACGTAAAATTTTTGATAATGTAACCAATATCCTAGGGAAGGAAAGCTACATTTTGTCTTAATAAGTCCTTCGGTAATCGGCAAATAATGCTATAGGTAAAGTGCTAAATACATTTTGTATATGTGAAAACGTATGGTTAAAAGTTATTAAAGTGAGTAAATAAACCCGCAAATCTATTAATTCATCGGCGCCAAAGTTTAATCGTTTTGCTTCGTGTGAATGCACTATCAGGCAAAAACAGGGTTTTCCACACTTCGGTTATATGAGGAAAAATAAGATTAATCCTATAGCATATAGACTCTACTCACCGGCAGCCTTATTCTCCCTATCTCGTTGCCTGGACTTGATGAGACGAACTATTTCCATCAACTCCTTGCGTGCTTCGTTCCGTTCCTCTTCTTGCTAAACGATAAAGAAATAACGATGTTATTTTTGTGTACGATCACAAGCAAGTTTACGGGATTGCCTCATGATAATCGGTAATCGCAGCAACACCAGTACTATCACTCGCGAGTTGTCATCTTGACACCTCAAACCAAAACACAATATGTAAGCATATTTTTATTTATCTACAGGTAGTTGTTCTGGGTCTGGGCGTTTGTGCATGTGAGAATTTGTGTTTGTAAACGCACCCTACAGGAGAAAATCCTAGTGTGGGGTAACGTTTCAAAAAAATATATATTTAGTAATGCGGTGGTACCAACCAAGAGGAATTCAGCATCATTTTGAAAGTGTGTTTGTTTTTCTTTTAGTAGTTTCCCTAGTGATGGACTTCCATGGAAGTTCCATGGATTTTCTTGCCGGATTCTTCTCCATAAGATCAACTTTTTGGAATCGTGTATTAGACTCAATAACCTTTTATAAACGCTTTATGAAGGCTTATTTGAAACAAAATTATTTGAACTTGGTTTTCGTTTTTTAATACGTACCTTATTCCTGTCGGATTAAATTATAAGTCATATCGCTTGGAGATTGGGTTAGAGCCAGGTTACTGGCAATAGGCTCGCCCCTTATAACATGGGACCTAAAAATTTTTGGGGGCGGACTGTGTGTGTAAACTTCGCACATAGGGAAATAGTACATGATATACGTATTTATATTGATGAGAAAGAAAGGGTTCTTAGACCCTACTTGAATTATGTTGATTTCTTACCAAACAGCTGATGTCCTAGACGAATTGTTTGAATACTTACACCTACCTTCTTCTTGTCCTCATCTTTTGGGGTACGCTCCCCACTCTTTTCCCTAGTTTCAGTCGCTGAAGGCTTGCGCTCACGAGACTTTGACCTACAATATGTCAATTTCGATAATTTGAAACCATTTAAAAACTGACGCCTGCTAAATCGATACAAGAGAGAAAAAAGATGTGCAAACTTTTACCTCTCTTTCGCAGGCGAGGGTGTGCGCGATCGTCTCCTCTTCTCCTTATCATCATTCCTAGTCTTACTCCTATCATTATCTCTACTCTTCTCACTCCTACTCCGATCCTTACTTTTATCCCGGCGCTCAGATCTCTCTCTTCTATGGCGGTCATTTCTCCTGTAATCAGAATGTTTGCGATCTCTATCTTCCTTCTCATTTCTTTGGTCAGAGTGTTTGTGATCCCTGTCTTCCCTTTCGTTTCTGCTTTCCGAATGTTTTCGACCTCTGTCCTCCTTTTCACTTCGATGTTCTGAATGTTTGTGGTCTCGGTCATCTGTTTGCTCGGAATGTTTGCGATCCCTACCTTCCCTCTCATTCTGGTGTTCTGATAGCTTGCGTTCTCTATCCTTCTCATTGTCTTTTTCAGAATACTTGCGGCTCCTCTCTTCTTTGTCATGTCTATGTTCAGATTGTTCTGACAATTTACGATCTCTATTTTCTTTTTCACCTCTGGTTTCCGACAATTTTTGTGTACGATCATCTTTATCGCTCCTAAGCTCCGAAAGTTTGCGAACCCTGTCTTCTTTCTCACTTCTAAAACGATCACGTCTGTCATCTCTTTCCTTGTCTTTCTCCTTTTCGCGACGTTCTGGACGAGTACTTACATCTTTCCTGTTAAAATAAACTTTACTTTAGCTACTCTTTATAAGATTTGATAAGTACTTTGTAAGGTTCCTTGTTGGTTGTATATGTATAAGCCCCTTTGGAATTATCTTTATGTTTGAACACCTAATCGATTTCATAGTGACAGGATATACTAAAAGAGCCCCAAAACTGTTTTTGTAGCAAAGCAATGGATATTGATCTTTGTTTATTTAGATTTAAGGTAGATTACTCTAAAAAGAGTAAACATATTTCCTATCCCAGATCGAGCAGTGTTTCTTAGTTTTTCTATGAAATTCCCAATCCCACTGCTTCGGAGTCTGGATTTGTAACCGATTAATAGCAATAAGATCACCCCTATTACATGGGATTGAAACATACCGGCGAACTGTGGATGTACGAGCACCAGCACAACAATTTACATACCACCGTCATTCCCCAATGGATAGTAAACTCTATTGTTTGAAGATTAAATTGAAGATCGATTGAAGAAATTTGACAGTTTTGGATACCATGATTCAGTCCACTGTACATTATAATAGTATATTATGTTTTATTAAACGAAAAAAGGTGCAAAATACAGAGCTGTGACTCATGGTATGCTTCAGTAGTATTTAACTTACCTATTGTAATAATTCCAGCCGCTCACCGCAATGAACTAAGCCCCCGCTGATAGCGTCAAGGTCGTGGTCAGGCAGAGGCCTATCGTACTATAATTTATCGCAGTAGTATGCAATAAATGCGTTCAGGATAGAATTGCATGAACAAAATACCTAATTCCGGTTAAGGAAAAAACGTGATCTCGTAATCCGTGGTCAAGAATAGTCATAATAAAAAATACAAAAAAATCTCTATCTCTAAAAAAAACACCGTCGATAAAATATATTTATTTATGTAAACAGATGTTTAAATACACTTTTTAAGTAGTTTTTTACGATTTTTTAACTAGATGGCGCCAGCATATCCTAAAGGTCCTATCTTTTAAAGTGCAGGCTTAATTGTAACAAAACATGTAAGCTATATGGCAAGGCGATGTCTCAAATTGTCTTTTGAAGGAAGAGCCAAAGAGGCTCTTAGTAGACCAGTCTCAGTTGACGGCACGCATGCATTAGTCATTGTGTAGCTCGACCATAATCTAGGGAGCTAAACAACCCGTCACACGACGATACCAGATCAGTGGAATATTTGTGTAGGCACAAACTCTTGAACTCCTAAAGCCGCCACACCGTTAAAAGCTGTGTATGTAGATATTCTAATTATGTAGCCTACAACGTTAAAGATAAGATTTGTACATAAAACAATTGTGTTCATAAACAGGAATTGAAACTTTTTTTTTTCATTTTTCTCCTTAAATCTGCTAATAGTTAAGAATCTACCAACCTTTGCTGGTCCTTCTTCTCGCCTCTATTGAAGGTACTCCTCAACAAACTGAAGGGGTCGTATTCATCCTTGGATTTATCCTCATGAGAGGCCTTAGCAAGGCCCTCGGACACGTTGGCGACAGCTGAAGACAACTTGGGTTGTGCGTACCCTACTGTGGAGGATAGGCCTTCGCGACGGCGCATGTCACGACTGTCGCGGACATCACGGGAATCGCGACCGAATGGACCTTGGTCTCTGACGGAAAATATTTTTTTTTATTGTATTGATGATATAAATGCATATGGGCCGCCTGGTGGTAAGCGACAACCGCTGAATAGACGCCAGCAACACCAGAATATTTGGCAATGTGTTAGAACCATCCCAGACGAACTCCAAGAGCAGGGTACTATCACCTTTAATACAATTATTTAATATTACAGTTTGAGTACCTAATATAACCGTGTTCCTCCGAAATTTTCTTTTTCTCAAGTAATTAAGGCGAGTAGATAAGTCTGTCCAAACGATCACGCGGATACAGTCGCTTAAAAAAGTCTTAATGTGCATAAATTGCGTGTTTTGTTTGTGTTTACTTGTGCAATATGATTATTTTGCTATGTTCGATACAAAAGGTCACCTATTTCTTGGACATTGGCCGCTATTAACGTTCTCCTGAACAAAAACACAGGTCTTAATACATTTACAAATGAATGGAAGATGATACTGTCGAAATGTTTAATTTTTTGTGAGAAGAATGCATGACTGTGTTAAGTAAAGAACAGAAAGAAAGGAAATACTTTTATTTACGTCGACGTGACGCAAGGAATTACAAATAAAAAATAAAAATAATACTTAAAACAAATAAATTATATCTTTAAATATTGTGTAAAAGACCGAGAGCATAATTATGTTGTAATATCAGAACGGTAGTGAGTGAGATGGTAAATTTGAAAACGTGCGTCATAAGTTCAGGGGTGTCCAATTTCAAATAATCTATACAAACCTTTGCTGGTCATGTTTAGGGTTGACACCAAGTGCTAAAGCAAGCTTATCAGCCCTGTTCTCTGGAGTAAGTCGGCGCGCCTCCCGGCGTCGGTCAGGCTTCTCTGCCGGCTTGCGTTTGTGAGACGATTCGTGGTCTAAAAGATAAAAAAAAAAATATTTATCACAGAAACTAGAAAGTAATTAGACACATATTATATTATATTATAACTAAATTAATTGCGATATCAAGCATAAAAATAATACATGTATATATTTGACCATTCATGATAGATAGAAATAAAACAAAATATGAATTCCCCAAACCAACACCAAATATGTCTTTTCACAAAAATGAAATACAGAATTCATAATTATTAACAATAAATAAATACTGACAAAATTGCAAATAATATTTAACCTGCCACAAAAATAACATAACCCGAAAGAATAAAATAAAAAAATTACGTGTAGGTATATGTTACTGTAAAAGCCCGAACTACGGCAAATTCTAAGATTTACCAACTCTGACTGGTAAAAGTCCAAATAAACCAGTTAGGTTTGTTATTACCTTTTTTTTTTTAAATATAACCACCTAACCTAACCATGGTGGAACATTTGCATGGCGTTGTAAGCTTTTTTTTAAAAAAAAACCTAACAACCTAACCTAACCATGGTGGAACATTTCGAACTTTTACCAGTCAGAGTTGGTAAATCTTAGAATTTGCCGTAGTTAGGGCTTTTACAGTAACATATACACCAAATCAGCGTCTAATGTAAGTACTCTTGAAAATTATGAATGACACATGAAAATGCACTTTAATACAGTGAAGCAGAAGGCTAAGTTTATACAAGAAGACACATCGAGCTAAACAGTTTGCCTTTTGAATCGTATTCCGTTGGAATAGTGCTGATTTTTGTAGCGCAACTGTAAACCTTGACATGCCAGCCATACATGTGTGGGACTGTGTGTGTGCAGGCGTATGTGTGTGTCTGATCTTTTGTTTCTCTGAGTACACATTATATTTTTATCCATAATCATGCAAATTCCTGCTAAAAAATTACCGTCATGTTCAATATCTTCTTCGAAATCCAATGCATTATAATCAATTTTCTCATGACGGGAGCGATCTGGAAAAAATATGTAATCGATTAGACTTAGATTCTTGTAAAGTATAATCTTTTATCAAGACATTTCTAGCAATTTTCCGAGGTTCAGTTTAGGGGCTAATTTAAGAAGGAGCATTGGACGAAAACATCTTAAATTAATATTACATTTCTCACGTCATGTTACCTCATATAAATAATAATTCGATGTTGATCGTCGGTCGGTAGGCCTGGCGCAGACTGGCGAAGCGCACGATAATAACTGCATTTATTATTCCATCATTGATGAAATTCTTTTAAGGATACGATCAAAATGGCTTTGAAATTAGAACTATAATGCCCAAATAATAAAAAATATTATGATTCATTAGCTAAACATCTTACAGGCTATAAGGCTTACGGCGACAATCGCAATAAATATGCAAATATTTTTATTAACTTCATTTTAAGTTTTTGTATAGTTTCTGTCTACCCCTATGGGAAAAAGGCGTGAGCGTCTGTATATAATTAGTTCGGGAAACTGAACCTGAATCCCGACGATCCCGAATATCTGAATACTAACCAATGGTGGAATCACATTCGCCTTCTTCCTTCTCTTCCGACTGGTCCACGGGAGTGCCTCCGCCCTCGCCTAAAAAGTTTGTATTAATCTATGGTCAGTGGCGTAGCGTATACTCCTCACAACCCCCAATAGGCTATTTGACTGATTATTGTTTATAGTTTTATGTAAATGTTTACCATAAAAATAGGACCCACCAATGAAAACAAAATTAAAATCGGCTCAAAAACAAGGAAGTTACAGGCATTTTAATTTTATGCTAGACAGAGAACGCTCTATACTTGTTTATGACGTCACAAACTAATGCGCCATACAAATCGTATACTAACACTCATTTGGGAGAAAGGGACAAAGCATCCCCTCTCAATCCCCACTAAAAACTTTAAATGCTTATCTTTGAACTTTATTAACAAATTTAAATTTAAATATTTTTTTCAGAATTCGATTTGTATTTAAGTTATTTCATTTTTCACTCAGCTTGGTATTTTTAATTATTTAAACATTAGTCAAATACCCTATTTTCGCAATGAATATTTTTTGTAACGCGAACTCTTTTAATGCATTGGTAATATATAAATTATAGATACTTCTTGCTAGATTGTCAATATATCCAGATTTGACAATATAAATATGCACATTGTAAACCGTGGTTGTAGTAAATAAGTATCTATGTAGTCCCGATGACAATACTGTTATCTGATGACTATGAGTATGCATTCATTTCCTTAGAAAAAGCTAAATACGTATTTGCACTACTGTAGTGTCGAATATAGTGAATCTAATTATACAGGGTTATTTTCAATGACCGGCCAAATTTACAAAGGCTGTTCAGAATCCACATTTTCAATCTACGAAAAAAAAACATGTTTTTTTTCTAGTCCGCCTCGCAATAACGCGTGAATATAGTACCACTACACAATTCAGTTCAATGACCTAGATAGCAAACATTGATACATAAGTTTGTTACCGCACGCACACGAACACAAATCCGCAATATTTTAGAATTTAGATATTTTTCAGACATTTTCAAATGAATGTTTTTACAATATATTGTGTTAATTTGACAATAATGTTTAAAATACACTGTGGGTTTGACTTTAATGGCTTAATTTTTTAAAAAAATCCAGTCTTTGAAATTTAACCCTGTATGTTACCTATGTTTTTGCAAATAAACATATCATAGCTAGATAATATATATAGCTTTGTATACGTACGGCTCTGCTGTCGTTCTACCTCTCTCTTAGAAGAGTCTTGTTGTTCCTTCTCAGATCTCTCTTGCTCGGCACGCTGAAAATATACGCGTTGGTAAATTTGGCAACAGAGGAGGGGCCTCAGCTCGTACCTCTACGTGTTATTGCGATTGAATGAGAGGGATGCCGCTCTACACATTAAATAGCGCCATCCCTTTATCACAAACCCACAAATCGCGTTGTAGAATGGTCTCTGTATTCAACAGTCTGTGGAAGGATTAGTATTTTTTCTTTTTTTTTTTAATTCTTTGGGACAACAAACAATTGCGTAATAGTGCTTAAAACTAGATTACAGTACACTTGAATACACCGCACCATTATCCACAGAGTAATATCATGTAAATTTATTGAATACACACAAGCACGCTAGCAAACAGTATATATGTGAATAATGTTATGATTCCTGAACAAAATTAGAAATATTTTTTTTAATTGTGCGAGGGAGAGGGTTAATATATCTAAATCAGTGAAATTATTATTGTAAATATCTTCTATCTATCTATCTATCTATCTATACTTATAATAAATCTGTAGAGAGGTCAATTCTGTACATTAAATATATTTCCAAAATAACTATCAGCGGGTGATTAGTGATCGATACTGACGCCAAAAATGCAATCAGTAAAATTTTTGTCTGTCTGTCTGTATGTTCGTTATAGAAACAAAAACCACTCGACGGATTTCAACGAAACTTGGTACAATTGTTCTTCATACTCCTGGGCAGGTTATAGTATACTTTTCATCACGCTACGATCAATAGGAGCAGAGCAGTGAAGGGAAATATTGGGAAAATGAGTGATTCATGAGAAAGGTTTCAAGCTATAAAACATCACGCTACAACCCTTAGGAACGGGGCAACGCAGGTGAAACTGCGGGCGAAGAACTAGGGAACAAAGTAACTATTCCACGCGGACGAAGTCGCTGGCAAAAGCTAGTACAATAATAATTTCAGTGATTTAAATAATAATTTGTACGCCTTAAAGGAGCTCGTTTACCCGCATTGGCCCTGTAACGTTTAGAGGCAAATAATTTTGTTGTGTCTTGTATAGTTAGTGAACGTACTACATAGTTCGTTAGAACGCTCCCACAAGCGACCTAGTTCCCAGATTCTTCGCTCTTTACTTTATTCTATAAGACAGGCTTGTAATAGCGAGTCAGCGAAAACGCAGCGCCGCTCGAGCTGGTCCCGTCTAAAATAGCAAACGAACTGCCTTTCTCTGATGCGAGACGGGAGCTGACGAACTAAAAGAATGAATTCGTTCGCTTAGAATTGAAATGAGCGCTCCCGGTCAAGATCTACTAAGTACAATATCTGACATTAAAAGAGACTATGATTCTCTGAGTTTGTTTTGGTATATCTTCTCAGAGAAAGAGAGAAAAAACCACAACAATGACTTGTAAAAGTGTCCGTAAAATATCTGTTTACAGATATAAATATCATTTAATCATTTGAACTCATATGCGCAACACTAGTGGATATCGTTTCATGGTGTTGCTTGTGAAAGATCTTACCTCAAACTCCGACAGCTTGATGATACGACGCTGAGCTTGACGCCAGTGAGGCGGCGTCACTGAGCGGGAGCGAGACCGTGAACGAGATGGGGTACGGTAACGCTGAAATATTCCATAATTTATTACTGTAAAGTAAATCAAGGAAATAGACGTGTAAAGATTTGGTAAGAAATCGAAAAAATTAGAATAAGAATATAATTACCGAGAAATCGATATATCAAACTGAATACTTACATTGATAATCTATTTTATTAAGTACCCATTACTACCTCATTAGTCTATCGATCCACAGGTCGAGCAGTGTTATTGGGTTTTGTATGAAATTCTCAGTAGCAGCTCGGAGTCTGGATTTGTGCCCGGTTAATGGCAATAGGCTCGCCCCCTATTACATGGGACCTATACATACCGGCGACCTGTGGGTGTACAGCGTGTTTTTTTTTTGGTTTCGTGTGGAAAATCCTCATGGACATCCGCCGCCCGGGGAGGCGACGGGGCGTGTCGGACTCCATGTTATAAGTAACCTAACCCAACCTAACCTAACTAGTATGATTTTACTATCTTTTTCGACCAGCTAGATAAGTTAGGGCACCGAAACAAAATAGTGAACATGTATGTCCGCCGCGAACTGAAAAAGATTGGGAACCGCATTACACTAATGAAGCAGAAAAAAGTCTTATACAAAGAGATACTTACAAATACACCCCTGCCTTTAATAACTCTTCCGCTGCGTGTATACGAACGATGTTCTCTCTCCCGATACCTCATCCTGGGGGATATAATATTATTCGCAAGAAATCATTTTCAGATCCACCCAAAATTATTTATTGTACAATTTAGATCATTGAAATTACATTTTTCCCGTGTGAAATACTATTTCGCACTGCCTTTCAGATAGGCATCCCGTAAGATGTGTGAAATATCTGACTAGCTGGGTGGACCTGTCGGGGTCTGACTGGCTGGCGACCACCCTTACGTCGGAGTCTGTCGTAAAGCACCTTGGTGTGTGTTTCGAATTTTGGACGTAAGAGCCAGTTCCTCTCGGTTGCAGCGGCTCTGGCAGTGTATAGTCTGTAGAGGCTCTAAGGGTCAGCAACGCTTACAATAAAAAAAAGTATAAGTAAAGGTTACTGACCCTTATATTTTGATTTGTCGCATGTTTCAAAGTCATCCTGTATACACTATGTCAAAAAAAACCTGTCCGATCCGAAAGAGGCATATAGTTATCCCAATCACATCACCAAATCAAATAAGAAACATTAAATATTAATGAAAGTAAACATAATAATTGAATTTCAAAATTCCCCCATAATTACCCCAAAATCCAGCGAAGCCTTATTATGTTTGGCACCCAAGGACAGTGTCGCTGCCATCGTAAGTATTGCCCTTTCAGTTCCTCGTTTTATAATAAAAAATATTCAAGGATTTTTCTTCTTGTAAAATTAAAATTGATAAATAGAATCAGATCTCTACAAACTAATAGAATAAGCGCAAGACCTGAAAGTAGTTTGTTCAGAACCGATTACTGAATCGATTACAGTGGTTTTTAATAGATGTTAATTTTTCAAAAAAAAATGCCTACCAGTAATATGGCCCCCTGATTCATCAGTGGGTCGAGGTATGGAAAAATTAAACCTATTTGCACAAATTGTAATTGTGTGCGTGTGCGCATCGATACCGTAGCCGTTGCGAGTACGATCGTGGTACGGCCACAAGATTTTACGTTTAGCTGAAATAACAAATTTCTTGAAAAAAATGTGCTTACATGTCTCGAAATGACTTTCGGGTTTCGTTATTATAATTATGACTCGATATTCTAATCGACCTGTTCGAGGTCTTGTCCTTATTCAGTTACAGGTTGTATACGTAACAATATCTTCACGGATCAGACAGGGTTTTTTTTAACATATTGTATATTTGTGGTTTAAGAATATTTATTCATCAAAAGAAATTCATTACAAACACTTAAGGGTCCGAAGGAGCTTGAATTGCCCACAAAAACGTAATACCGATATAAATCTTAATCCAGACAATATTCTATCAAATTATGTTATTATTCGGATTTGGATACCGGTAATCTAGGTTTCTACGGTACTATTTCGTCTGCTACTACATCCCTGGAAATAAAAGACCGAAAAATCATTCCAAACTTGGTAAAGTTATCAAAAACTGCATTCGATTATATTTATTTCCAATGAAGTATTTTGGACGAAATGGTAACGTAGGAACCTCGATTAACGGTATCGGAATCCGAATAATAACAGAATTTGATTAAATTGTGTTTGAATTACGATTTATTTCGGTATTACATTTGTAATAGAAATTCGGTCCGCCGGACTCTTAATGAGAAACATATTTTAAGTAAAATAAAACCTTAGTGAGCAGAGCTAGTAGTAAAAACTGTTTTATTAACAAAAACAGTAAATTTTATAACTTACATTAAGAAACGACAAAAACTGTGAAATAAAATTAAATTATAAATTATTGTTTTATCTTTAGAAAAATTATGATTATATCTTATGAGTATGACCAGTGATCGGAGTATTTTAAAATTGTAAAGAGGTTAAAGTTTGCGAGGTTGTAGGGGGTAATTTTCTGGATCGACTGAACCGATTTTGAAAATTATTTTTGTGTTAGATAGTCCATTTATCGAGGAAGGTTATAGGTTATATAACATCACGCTACGCCTCTTAGGAACGGAACAGCGCGGATGAAGCCGCGAGCGTGTCGCTAGTAAAGACATATACATTATAAAAGCTTTCTTTTATCGCTTGAAATGAAATTTGAAATGAAATTATTTATTCTGCAAGTAGATCTTTAGAGATACTTTTACATGTCAATGGTTTGGGGTTTTTTTTTAGCTAGATGGCTTCGGCATTTCCTAACTGACGACCTCTGAGAAGAAACACCGAAACAAACTCAGAGAATCATGGTCTCTTTTAAAGTCCAGACATGGAAGAACACTTATATGTCAGTGGTACGATGTAGGGTAATGTCTGAAATGGCATTTTGAGGAAAGAACCATTGCAGCTTTGAGTAGACCAGTCCCAACTAACGGCACGCATGCATCAGTCATCGTGTAGCTCAACCATAATTTAGGGAGCTCAACGACCTGTCGCACGACCATACCAGATCAGCAGGACATTCGTGTAGGTCTAATGAAGTTCCCAAAGCCTCCAGACTATAATAAGCTTGTTTAATTGTTAATAAAAAAACAATTAATATTTTCGTTCCAGGAGTTTCAGTTAGAATCCCGGGGAATGTGCAATGTCCATATTAACATCAACGTTTACGGTCATTGAAAAATAGCTCTACCTACTCTGATCACTGCTTATGACTTATCTATACAAATAATGAACAGTAGAATTTAGACCGGCATGGACTTATCATCATATATTACCTCTCCCGATCCCGCCTCTGGTCGCCCCTGGTTTCATCTTGATCCCTACCACCCCTCCAAAGGAACCGATTAGTGGGCACATCCGGTATCTCCCGAGGATCGATCTTGGAAGTAGAAACGAG
Source organism: Acronicta aceris (assembly GCA_910591435.1). Classification (NCBI taxonomy): domain Eukaryota; kingdom Metazoa; phylum Arthropoda; class Insecta; order Lepidoptera; family Noctuidae; genus Acronicta; species Acronicta aceris. The sequence continues at coordinate 15,165,135 of OU342767.1, forward strand.
GGGATGAGAAGGCGCCTCGGGAGCTTCTTCCTCATCAGCTGATTGGCCGGAATGGTGTCTGAAATAATGTGTGTCCAGAATTTCCAGATCCAGGAGGGATATCAAGGACTCCGATGCATTTAGGAGGGCTTGAACCCCCCCCCCCCCCTCTTCCAGTATTCGCTGCCGGTGTGAGTAACCTTGTAATGCATTTAGTTAGACTTACTAAGAGTGCAGAAATGCTAGCGACGTATCCGCTCAATATTTTGTCTAGAAAATTATTCTATACAGGTTGGATAGCAGTAAACCTGTAACTCTTATAACTACTTAAAGGTAAACAATAATACATACCGCTTCTTCTTTTTCTCCTTCTTATCTTTCTTCTTCTTCTTGTCCTTTTTATGAGAATGTTCAGATTCTGCATCACTCTCTTCTTTTTCTTCCTTCTCTTGCTTACGTTTTTTTGCTGTTGAATAAAAGAATGAAAGTTATTTTATGTGGTATTAGTAAAAGGTGTAGATGCGCGTGCGAGGAGATAATTGAAATATTTGTTAGTACAATATTGAACTTTACTACTGGAAGAATAGAGTATTTATTACTTTGTACAACTGATACATAAATCTCGCACGGGCTCTCCCCGTTAGCTGTCAATCGTAGCGAGTCGGCGCGAGACATCTTTCGGTGTAAAATGGTTCATGGCCATCACATCCACGTCTCGTCTCGCTGGTTTAAAACCCTATAAGTAGAGAAAAATACCCAAACAAGTGGAGAATTACCGTGCGTCACTGAACGAGATTCCGATAAATGATTATGAGGGCTACCGTTTTTAAGCTCACCAGATGTCGCCACTGGCGAGTAAGGTCCTGAAGTGTAACTTTTAATGTTTGTTATTACGCACGCGGAAACAAATTAATACATGAAATCATATCAATCATAATCATATGGAAAAAAAAGGTGGACATAATATAAGTTTCCAAAGATGAAACTATCACAAAACACTAACATTTACTAACCCGGAACTCATATTTGCTATAATTATTAATCTCATTATTGCAAAATATTCACTAAGTTAATCTAATTAGTAGTTAACCTTCATAGCCCAGGGTAATTTGACATTTCGGAGACCTTACTCTACACTAGCGCCTCTAGCGGCGAATTCACAAGCGGTTGCCCTCTTGCGTGCAGCAGTGACGTCACGCGACTTGTATGACGTATGTGCTAGTAGTACTCACTGGCGAGCCGCACGAGTTGTCCGCAGTTAGTGACGCACACGTCCTGCAGGGGGCGCGCGTTGCGGTCCACGGGGAGCGCCTCCAGCTGCCGCACCAACGTCGCGCCGCCGATTACATGGCCGAACACTACGTGCACACTGCGACAAAGAAACATCACCTTGTACATATGTGTCAAAGTCAAAGTCAAAATGTTTTATTTCTAGACTATTCAAAACTATAGCCGCACTATCATCTACATGTCGATTGCCAGTACCATCATGATAGTGTAACAGTGGCAAATAAGGTGTGTTACACACTTGATCGGATCGGATGTAAATACATGTACCTATTTTATGAAAATCATGTAGGAAAATGTTTTAACCAATTAAAACGGCTTATATATATGTCTATTGGCACTACCATTTAATGACAATATGAACAGCGGTAAATAAGGCGTGCTACACACTTGATCGGATCGGCATTCGCCGGTCGAGCGAAAATACAAAGTTCTTTAATAAAAGTTGTGTAAAAATTTATGAGAATGACAAATATTATTTTAGATGAGGGCTTATGCTCATACAGACGGACAAAATACCTACAGACTTCAGACCACGCAAGGCTAAGTCATTGAATCAAATAGTTATTTTTGAAAACCATAAAAATGCAAACCCCGTATAAAAAATGTTCCATTTAAATTCAATGTTAAATATCATAGTAAATTAATATGCATTTTCATTGTTATTAAAGCGGAATTCAAATTAATTTATAAATAAAATCAATACTCACTTGTCGAGATGCGGCGCCGGCTGTGTGGTTCTACAACACACAGAACACAACAACAATGATAGCGGGCGAGCTGCGCGGGCGCCGCGGCCGCCGTCAGCGACCTCTACACAACGCATACACAACACATTTCATAACAATAGGGGTACAAAAATATGGGTTCTGTATTATCAAAGACCAAACCTTTCTATGACCCTATTGAAAAAAGGTTTGATGAAGTGTCCAAAGAATGCTGAAGTCACTTGAGTGTAATAATCTTGGGCAGCATGACCACATGGCCATAGTCACAGATGGATAAAGTTGGCCTCGGAAACAGCCAGTTTGAAATATTTTGTCACTTGTTTTAAATCAAGCACACTCCATCGTAGATCACAGTGTCGCTTAACTTCAGGCAAACTGGCAGTCAAGCATAAGCCTATCAAGATAAAAAAAAAATTGTTGCTGCTGCCTTCCATACAGAAAGAGTATAAGCCTGTATTATGAAAAGAGGTATTTTGGAAACCAGAAAATGTTCCTGTATTTTCCATGTGCATAATTATAACAGATTAAAAAATGCACATTTATTATAGAGCTACGTCCCGTGACTACATCCAGGATTTTATATCCTGGACTTATTCATTAAGATGGCAAAAAGGGATTGAGATCACTGGTGCCATCTAGTTAAAATCATATAAAACATTGACTTGTAAAAGTGTACATAAAATATCTATTTACGGAAATAAAGTACATTTATCTCACCAACATCTCTATGGCTTACCTCATGCATGATTAAAGTGCTTAGTAGCCACTCAGTAATGCACTATTGTTTGATTATGTTTTGGCTGATTATAGGTGGATACATTACAAAAACAAATAAAATTACAGTTGAAATGGGTGCTTCTCCAATTTAATACTACTGTCTTACCCATGTCCTCAATAACTTACATAAAGAACTGTGAACCATTTGTGTCTTTGCCCCTGTTTGCCATAGACAACAAATAAGGCCTGTCATGTTGCAACTCAAAGGTCTCATCTGGAAAAAGAAAACTATTATTTAAAATATAACATAACATACCATCACAGCTGTATTCCCTGATGAGTTAAAATGTACCAAATGTCAATAAGATTTAATTCATACTAATATGAATTGATAGGAATAAATTCAAATTTTTGACAGTTCTATACAAAATCTGTCAAATGTCAATTTTATTCCTCAGTTAAAAGTTATCTGGTGATGGAAATATCACCTACATCATGTTAGGCATCCAATCAGTTAATGACTAATGAATGACCCACTGCGTCTTGTGATATTTCTCACATTAATTTAATTACTCTCAAGCCCAAAAATAAATAAGTAGGTACATAATTATATTCATGAATATCTTCCAAACTTTTCAAGTTATTAAAATGTACATATATGATCAAGTTAAAATTCCTGTTCTAATCATTTAAATTTACATTATAAATCAATATAATTTTTTAAAGCCTGTTTGAGACAAACTTTCAAATAATTTAAATGGTCATAGCACATTTAAGTATAGCAGTTACCCCTAAAATTTTGGCATTTATTATGAAATCCAAACTTTAATGGAAATGAAACATGGAAACTTCAATTTTATTTCTCTCTGTAAATACACATTTTAAATATTTAAGTAGTATTTATTACTTAATCGATCAATAATAGCTGATTACCTTCAAAAGTACCGCCATAGATAGATTCACCACCAGTTCCATTAGCATTGGTAAAGTCACCTCCCTGGATCATGAAGTCTTTCACCACCCTATGGAACACCATACCCTGTAAAAAAGGATAACTAAGTTAAGGTTTAAAATCAATCAATTAAATATTAATTACTAGTTAATAACCCAGTATTACCCACAATAGTAGTGCTTTTTAAAATCCCAACTTCCCATATTAGTTTTCACTTAATATCTGCTATACCCTCTTCTAGCAATTTTAGACATAGTGTTTCCTCTGTGCATATATTTAAGTGCAATATGTTAAATGTAACTTTCAGGCCTAAATAATGTAAAGTAAAGTAGTATGAATATACGCACAGTGTTTAACAATCTACTACTGCACTACAAGACAAATATCAATCTCCCATGGAAGAAATATTAGCTCTAATGTAAAATCCCAACTGGAATTGACATGGTTTTATAGATACTGGTAAAAGTAAAGTTGCCTAGTTGCCTTCTGAACATTTCACTTGATTCTGATTAGTTTGGTAACAATCGACCGGTAGAACCGAGCACTTTTGTACTTTACTATTAGGTACTTCGTCTTTCTAAAAGTAAATAAAACCTTTTTGGTCTAACCTTGTAAGTCAATGGTTTCCCCGTATTTTTCCCGATGCCTGCATCGCCGGCACATAGTGCACGGAAATTTTCCGCTGTTTTAGGTGCGACATCAGTGAACAATTCGAAGACCAAACGGCCAGACGGCAAGCCCCCTATCGAAATGTCCATGAACACGCGAGCCCGTGGGGCTTTCTCATCACCGTCCACGGTCATTTTTACACTTTTAATCACTCACACACTAACTTTACAATATTAGATCGTCTGAATAGAGCACAAGCTTATCTAAAAACACAAACAAAAACGCTGTCGATTCCGATTAACTGAAACTCAATTTAATCAATCCACCGCATCGACCGATCATCAAAAAACTTGCTCCTCGCTCGACGAACGCAAAAAGAAAAAAACGGCAACTGTCAAATGATGGGGTTGCCACTCTGAAACGACTTTTTGAATGGCGATGGCATGGCGTTAACCCATGAATCGAGCACAAATTCCTTAGACTAGACAACCACAACCTGGTTGTATAGTCTAAGACAAATTCAAACTCGAAGCTGCTTATGAAAAAATAGAAAATCCCCGGCTCCCCGTTAGCTTTCGTTCAGTTGATGTAATTGTGTGTGCTTACGCTTTGTTCGCAAATGGTTTTGTAGAAGTCAAGTTTATAAATAAGAACTTGATGTACAGAAAATTTTGTTTAGTTAATTTATTTTTGTAAATGTTTCACAAAAATATCAGAATACCTAAACACCTTGCCATAATATTAAATTACGTAATTTTACCTGCGAGGTCGTTCGGAATAACTAACTTCAGCCACACAAAGTTACATTTATTTTTACTGAACTGTATGTACCGGGCTAGCCGCATGAATCCAGCATTTGAGCGTTCAATACAAACATAACTTATGTCTTTGAGCATTTCAGCTGTAAGCTAAGCCCCAAGTAAGTAGGTATATCAAGTTGATAGTTTATTCTTAAGCTATATTAAATAGAGTTTTATCGGAGTTTCTTATAGGTACTTGACTAAATAGTTGGCGTGTTTGTAGCTTGTAGCTTTCCCAAGCTATTGGCACAAGGGAATATTTATTAAAGCCTGGATCGACTAGAGTAAAATCAAAGCGCGTCGAATAGAATCGCATTTTTCTGCTACATACATTACAGCCGAACCAAATCAAAGTTTTCATTCATCGGAACTCGATATCAAAGTTGGTCGTGTGTGTGGATTAGTGTTGTAAAAACGAACGACGAAAAGTCGACGCTCATAAGCCTTGAAGACTCGAGGCTTAAACGCTTCAAGGCTCGTCAGCGACGACTTAGCGCTCGGGGCTCGGCCTCAGCGCTCGTTTTTACAACACTGGTGTGGATCCTGGTCGGATAAAGAAATGTTTTGTAAAGAAATTTGAAATGAAGATCTTTAAATCGATAATTAGGTACCTAAAACCCCCACGAATATCATTCATTCATTACTCGTACTCCTATTTCCTATATAATCGACGCTGGTCGCCGTGATAATGAGGACGTCCATGGTTATACAATTCGCTATATTTTTTTATATGACATATCAAAGTACCTATAACTACACTAAAAAAATATTACAAAAACTCATTAAAATAAAACTACTTTTTACGGATTTTATCGCGTTGTATTAATATTATTCCGTCCTAAACGTCGGGAATTAAATAATATTTATACTAAACTAGCTTTTGCCAGCGACTTCGTCCGCGTGGAATAGTTACTTTGTTCCCTAGTTCTTCGCCCGCGGTTTCACCTGCGTTACCCCGTTCCTAAGGGTTGTAGCGTGATGTTTTATAGCTTGAAACCTTTCTCATGAATCACTCATTTTCCCAACATTTCCCTTCACTACTCTGCTCCTATTGATCGTAGCGTGATGAAAAATATACTATAACCTGCCCAGGAGTATGAAGAACAATTGTACCAAGTTTCGTTGAAATCCGTCGAGTGGTTTTTGTTTCTATAACGAACATACAGACAGACAGACAGACAGACAAAAATTTTACTGATGGCATTTTTGGCATCAGTATCGATCACTAATCACCCGCTGATAGTTATTTTGGAAATATATTTCATGTACAGAATTGACCTCTCTACAGATTTATTATAAGTATAGATAGATAATATTAATTCAATGTCTAATATTCGCGTAAGTGTCAGAATTCAGTATACAAAAAACTCATCAATGCGTAGCGCATCTGATTCCCCTGCGTTGACTAGGGCGCGAAAATCGAGCCGAAACGCGTCGCCGCATAAATTCTCCTCACGAGCGATGCGCCCACCGATGAGATTCGGCTCGGCGTGCCGTGCCGCTCATAAAAAGGACTACTGACCTCTTTAATACTCTATCTATAGTCTAGTTGCTACTAGACTTTATTGGACATAGAAACTCTTTGCTTAGAGTCTCTATGTCCACTACACTGATCTCTCACTTCCATATATTATAATGTATAGCATGAGAATTAAGAGCTCTTACAGGCCACGTTTTTTCAGGCGTCGTCGACACTCGTCGCATACAACTGTAACGCGGTGCAAACATGATGTTATTGCAACCAATTTACCTATTCACATGTTAAAAAATTGTAGTATGCAGACGACGACTTTTTCGCGTGTGTAACTGATTTGCACAATAATTGCACATCAGTTACACTCACATCGATCGAAGTCTCGATGTGCATGTAACTGATGTGCTGATCTCGATGTGCGTGCGATAAACGTGGTGCTTAAGAGCTCTAAAATACAATTCGATTCAGCTCGAGGCGAGACGAGGCTAATCGAGACGCGGGGCATAACGTTTTTTGACAAATTGGCAACAATAGCGTCAATAGCAAGTGGCAGTGGCAATAGCAAGATTGGCAAGTGGTAATTGTGGCAACACTGTTTTAAATGGCCGACAAGCGAAGCGGGTGATCGACCTTTCTCGTAAAAATACAATTTGGTATTTTTCAAAATAAATACCTTTTACGTTTCATATTTTGTGATAACTTGTCAACATTATCTTATTGTGATTGTGTTAAATCGTTACAATGTTGGGTTCCGGGGACAGTAGCTATGTAATAAAGCTACGCGGCTTGCCTTTCTCCACCACCGTGGACGATATCCTCGATTTTCTCAGGGGCGTCAACGTGGTTAACGGTAAAGAAGGTAAGCTCTGACTTTTACTATTTCTCAAATAAAATACTTTTTGGTGTCATCACATCAAAATGGCAGCGTTGATGAGCTTTGTTTTTTCGGGACGGTGACCTTTGGCAAATACGCCGATTATCTGAATCCCGGTTTATCCAGATGGAATGGAATATATATTCATTATTTAGCCTCTTTGATATGGTCAGAGTCGCCACTGCCTCTACTGTTTACATTGAAAAAAAAAAGTGGGCGACCGCCGACTTTGCGAAAAACCCAATGAATAACTAAAATTAGTAATTAGGTGGGCATTGGGTCAAAGAGTCGCCTTTTGGTCGTTGAAACGGTCAGAAAGTCGCCTAAACTGTTTAAGCTAGTTCTGAGAGATCATACCTGAAATTTGTCAATAAATAATCAAATATCTTACCAATTTGGCCTGTTAGGTACCTGTTACCTACTGTTGTACAATTTAGAAATAAAGAAGACTAATGGCCAGTCCCAATAACAATTCCGTCGATAGATTTGCTTATTAGAGGTAGGATTTCATTACTTGTATGAACATTATGTCAAAATCTATCTCTAGTAAGCAAATCTACAGACTGATTTGTTATTGGACTGGCCGTAAGCCGCGAGGCGACTCTTCGACCTGATGAAGAGATTCTACATATGTCTGACACAGGAATTTAATCTAAAATACAGAATAATACTCTTTTTTCTTGTTGACATCATTTTCAACATAGTGATTGCTACACTTCAACATAGTGTATTTGATTACATCTATTACACTTACTATGTCAGCATGACAAAACACCATATCCTTATATAATTTGGTCAAAGAGTCACCATAGAAGTGGATTTGCTATTCCCATTAAATTATACAACAATAAATTTCATGAGCAAATTAATAATTAATGTCCCATGTATTAGACACCCAAAAATTGCAAATTTTATCAATTTGATTCCAGGAGTTCATTTAACTGAAGTGCGCCCAGGTCGACCTTCAGGGGAGTGTTTTGTTGAAGTGGAAAGCCAACAAGATGTGGAAGAAGCTCTCAAGAAAGACAAGGACAACATGGGGAAGAGATACATTGAAAGTGAGTATCTGATTTATAAATTAATTTTTTGGCTTTTATATGTATTATTATCACATCATAGGTGAAAATGGGGCATTATAAACAACTGTATTATGGAACCAACTTTAAAATCATTAAAAAGGTCAACTGTTTTTAGAACAGTGAATTTCTTTTTGCATTTTCAGGATGGGTCCCATTCCCACGGTAAAAGTAGCTTAAAGACTTATTTTTCTTTACTTGTCTTATTTAATTATCCATCTTTAAATTACCTATCTCTTTCTCGAATAATCTTTAAAACAATATTGAGTTATTTAAAATGATTGAGAGTTAAATATAACATTACTTTCAATTTCATATTTATAAAATACCCTAGTTTAATCTGATTACTTGTTGTGAATCAGTAATTTACACAGCTATATACAGAAAATTATAGTATAAACTTTTAATATAAATGGCCAACTACAGGAAGTGGGTGGAAATTGACCACATGTTACAAATATAAATACTGAGTTAATTCAGTGTGGGATGATAAGTATATCTACAAATTGACTTAACTACAATCATATTTTTTATCAAGCATATCTGTTTGTTTCAGTCTTCTCCACTGACCGCCAAGACATGGAGTGGGCCATGAATGCAATGCGCCAAACTGAGAATGGTTTTGATGGCATACCCAATGTGTCTGATGACATGGGCATTGTTAAGCTCCGTGGTCTGCCATTTGGTTGCAATAAAGAAGAAGTCATTCAATTCTTTGACGGTAAGAGTGATGAAAAAGTTTTCTTTATATAATAAAAAGTATTGTCTTTTTATTTGTGGGGTTCTTAGGCATTTTTGGTAGCTGTGCTGTGGGTAAAGTCACTATTTATCTAAAAAAATATAGAACTGTCATATTAAATACTTATCTCCAGGAAATTGTAAATATCTTTAAATGTTTTCATTCAAATTACTAAAGGCAAGTTAACTCATTTAAGCCTAAGCATAAAATAGTATGCAATTTTTTAATACATATTATTATTCAAGTAAATGAAACCAATCAATCATAGCAATTAACTATAAGAAAATAACAGAAGTTATTAGTTGACCAATTTTACCCTACATGCATGTTTAAAATTACCCCCAGCTGGCTACCATTACCCACAAGGCATATAACCTGATCTTTATTTGCACGTCGGGTGGGACAGGGCTGACAGTCGCACCGGATGGGGTCCACTTGCTCTCCGACGTGACGGGGCGGGCCTCGGGAGAGGCGTTCGTACACTTCGTAGACAAGGAGAGCGCACAAGAGGCTCTCAACAGGGACAGGGAGAAAATAGGACACAGGTGGGGGGCAAAGTTATTTTCAATGTGCCCATGGTTTGAGGTAATGCTGTGGTGGGGATGTAGAGTAAGAATAAAAAAAAGTGCAAGATACTAAGACAGCTTTGCCATTTGGTAAGATGTTACTGTTCTTAGACCTTTATTACTTCACTGTATTTTATAAGGCACTAAGACTCATTGAAACTGGGACTTATTCATCAATATCAATATAAGCACTATATTCACAGGACATAACAATTGTAATTACGCCAAAAATGTTTTACTTTTTATGATATATGAGTACCTACCTATAGATTTTTTAGATAAATTCAACAATATTATTATTACATATTTTGAATTCTAAATAATTGATGAAATATGACAATGGGTAACTTAAGGGTAATAGTAAACATTAAAATAATTAGAATGACCACCCTATTTACCTATCACAGCAAAACAAACCATGAAGGCAATATTATATTTGGTGTAGTGGGATAAGTATGGGACCTCCTATGTTATTGGTCTACATCTATGGTTTTTGTTTTGTTTGGCAAACAAAAGAATAACTTGGTGATATTTAATGGAATATGAAAATGGTAAACCATAATGGCCAGTAACAGGTGGGCATTAGTAAAATTATTGGGATTAACTGTATAATGGAGATAATGTATAATTAAAAAAGATTATACTTTTTACACTTTCTTAATGCTACCTTTGTTTTGCACTTTTTATGATTAAGTCACAATAAACATGTCATAGCAAATTAATTGGATCTTAACTGAGCTTGTATTTTGTATTAAAAAAACTATAAATATATTAATGTCTTCCAAAATGGCTTAAAGATAAAAGTGTCGTAAAACATTAGTTTTATCTTGGGTATGGTATTGAAAAAAAAGATACTATATCTAAGCAACTATTTGAAGGTGGCATTCAGGAGTGATACCTACTAGTGATTGGTTGTTGAGTTGTCAAAGGTTGGGAGTGCGCGGGGCGAGGGGAGCGGGGAGAAGAGACCAAGCGGGCAAGATGGACTACGGGATCGACATTGTATTATTTTTGCGTTAAACCGCGGTATTTGTTAGTATAAGGGATTTTTCAGGTTATATGTGTTTTTATTATTTAATTTTATACCCTGAAAAGATTAGTTTAAAAATACTGTTTCACATTATGTTTTTCTCTTAGTATTTTCAGCATGTTGCACATATATATCAGCATTATATGTATATTTGTAACAAATTAAACAAAGGCATGAATTAGTATACATCAGTCAAAAGGTTGGTGTTTCAGTTAGGAAATGCCGGTGTCATCAAGTAAAAAAAAAATACATTTACTTCTAAACATGTCCTTATGAAATGAAATTATTTATTCTGCAAGTAGATCTTTAGAGATACTTTTACATGTCAATGGTTTGGGTTTTTTTTAGCTCGATGGCTTCGGTATTTCTTAACTGACGGCCTCTGAGAAGAAACACCGAAACAAATTCTCTGAGTTTGTTTCGGTGTTTCTTCATGGTCAAAAGATCTATTTACAGAAATAAATATCATTTAATCATTTTGTCAAAGAATTTAAAAATAAGTATAGAAAGTAAGAACAACAGACTCTTGAAAGGGGAAGAAATATCAATGTGATGGTATATATTATTCAGTTTTAAGTAATATGCTAGCAAGATAATATAATTAATATTTATGCTATTAATGATTCATAGAATAGATTCATAAATTAATCTATACATAAAATAATTTCTGATCCATCCTCTTCTAACTTATTTCACCTTCACTTCAGACTGTAGTTCTTGTCTTGGTATCCTATATGAATCAAGACTATTGTCCTCGTGTACATTGTAAATATAGGTAGATAGATATACCACTTTTGTTTTGTATAACCCATTGCCATATTAAAGTAACACAAACATGTTAGAGAGTTTAGTGCGCCGTTTCTCCCCATACTTCTTAAGCTGAAAAAACCATTATACACGCACAGCTCAAATATAACAGTATAATTGATAAATTATTGTTAATAGTTATAAACTTATATATTGTAAAAACTGAATGATATATATATTTTTTTTTTCAATAAGAGGCGTGTGATGGAGTCCGTATTTATTATGTGACTGACTGCACTTACTAAACTGGATCGATAGGATTTAGTTCCTGAATTTCAGCATTTTCAGCTTCCTAACATCTAAAATCAGTCAGGCAACGAAACGTACGCGGCAGTGTTCCAGAAAGATCTTCGCCACTCAAACATTTTTCCCTTTTTAACCCGTATCTTCTCACCAACAGGTACATAGAAGTGTTCCTGAGCTCAGCCGACGAGGTTCGCGCGTACAGCGCTCGTATGGAGAGCGGGTTCCGTTCCTCGAGGGGCTACAGGCCAACACCGTACGACAGGAACGATCGTTTCTCTGGAAGATTTAGTGGAAGAGGTCGGGGCTCTTTTGGTAGGGGTGAGTTTTTTTTGGTGGTGGTTTTGTAGCTTTTGCTGATACAATTTGTAAGAGGTGTACTCTTATAAGTGCGTCCGACCCGTGATGATATACGGTGCTGAGACGTGGACACTCACAGTATGGCTAGTCCACCAAATTAAAGTCGTAAAGTAAAGATTTGTAGTGGCACATATTACTATTAAAACTCTGTAAAGATCATCGGACTGATCTAGAAGTTCCTCATTAGCCAGTGGTCCTGGAGGTCCTGGATTCGATTCCCAGGTTGAGCAGTGTTATTGGGTTTTTCTATGAAATTCTCAGTAGCAGCTCCGAGTTTGGGATTTGTACTCGGTTAATGGCAATAGGCTCGCCCCTTATCACATGCGACCTAAACAATCGAACTATGTGAATTAGTACGCTTCTGCCTAACCCTTTGGCGAGTACAGGCGTGATGGTATGTTATATAATGTTATTGTGACGTCAGGCGGCGGGTACGGCGGCGGCGGCGGCGGTCGCGGCGGGTTCCGTTCCCGCGGCGGCGGCTGCCACTGCGTGCACATGCGCGGCCTGCCCTTCAAGGCCTCCCCGCAAGACATCGCATATGTTAGTACTTTATATTTTGTCCCATACACTTCTAGGCCGCACACTTCGAATTATTGATGACGTCACATTTGGCGTAGCGGCTGAGCGATCGGCTTCTGCGTCACGTGTTGTGGGTTCGATCCCCACACGGAGCAAATATTTGTATGATCTACAGGTAGTTGTTCCGGGTCTGGGCGTTTGTGTTTGTAAACGCACCCACGATACAGGATAAAATCCTAGTGTGGGGCAACGTTTTTTTTTTTAAATATCGTCATAATCATCACCATGGGCATGGGTGTCCTCTCAGAGTGTAAGGGGGTTTAGCTATTAGTCAATCACACTAGCCTACTAAGGGTTGGCAGACTTCACACGGCGTTGAGAAAATTTCTCAGGCATGTAGATTTCCTTACGATTTTGTTGGAATAATAATAAAAAATATATTTGTTTCTGTAAATGTACTTTACATTAATTTTTGGTGTGCGATAAAGAATATTCACATGTCAATGTTTTTTTAATATTTTGGTACCAGATGGAGACGGTATTTCCTATTTGATAACCTCTGAGAAGAAACGCCGAAAGTTATCAAAATATTCAGTGTATGATTTATGGCATGCTAACTAACTGTAAATTGTATATTCATCTCAGCTCCATACACAAATTTTTGACATATTTACACGCAGAACGTTTTGGCGTATAAAGGTGAACGCACGTTTATCAGAGCCGAAGGAAGCGAAGAAGCTGCAAGAATGGAATTAGTTGTAAGAATTCTCGCACACTTATCCGCGCCGAAGCGAACGAATCGCGGGAACAATTAGGAAGGTACCCCAATCGTTCGGCGCGACGAGTGTTCGATCACCTTTAGATTCTTCCTAATATAAGAGTTTTAAATACGCGTTGCAGTTTTTCAAGCCCATTCGTCCGATGAACATCAACATTTTGTACGACAACAGTGGCAGGCCATCTGGTGAAGCTGATGTGGAGTTCGAGTGTCATGAAGATGCTATGAGAGTGAGTATAAAAATAACTTAAATTGCAAAACATTTCAAACCAATACCTACCACAAAATATATGTCTCGTGCTTTCTCTATCACTCCAAGCGAAACTTGACATTTTAAAATTGAGTAGTGTTTTATGTTCTTGGCCATTAACTTCGTCACTCCATGAGTCAAAGTCAAATTTTGTATTTCAGCTAGCTGAACTTTCCGCTTTTACCCGCTTTGCCTGGTTCCTAAGGGTCGTAGCGTGATGTTAAATAGCCTATAACTTTCCTCATGAACTACTACGTCTTTTGGTGAAAACTTTATGAAAATTCGTCCAATAGTTTTTGAGTTTATTGCTTTCGGACAAACTGTCTATCTATGTATTTATGTAGTAGATAGACCATTAAAATAATTAAACTAACTTCGTGTTTCCGAAGATGACCGACACATCTAGGGAGTATAATGATATAGAGCTGCTCTTATCAAATAGCCCTTGTACCTGAGTTGCAAATATTACATCAAAACAAAACACGATGTAGGGTTATATCAGCTCTGTATAGTTCTACAAAACGGTAGTGCACGTCCTTCCTACTTCCAATACTGTCTGCAACTGACTCATTATCATTAGTGACACCGGCGCGCCGCTCGCACGGCTTGCAACTAATTTGTTTTTCTTAGAAATGACGTTGACATTTATTTCATTGCAATAAAGTTGAAATTGTAAATGATTTTTAGGGCCAAACTACTTTTTGTTAATTGTCTTTGTTATGTTAGACGATCGGTTCCGATGTTTTCCGTTGCCCATTATTTATCTTGAAGTACTGAGGCCGTATTATGACGTGTTAACGCCATCATTTTTAGGTTGTAAGAAAGAGAAGAGGTTATTTAATATGTAGAGCGGCATCTCTTTCTCACAACGTAAAAATGATGGCGTTAACACGTTATAATACGGCCCTACTTACTTTTGAAAAGTCAATAACTAGCTCCAATATAAGATATTCATATCCTGGTAATGTTCTTCGAAGGCTATGCGACGAGACAAAAACAACATGGACCATCGCTACATAGAGCTGTTCCTCAACTCCTCGCCCGGAGGCGGTAGTGGTGGTGGCGGCGGCGGCGGCGGCGGCGGCTTCAAGCCCAACAGGAGCTTTAGGAACTACTGAACCCCACCCCCACGCGGTAAGCGGGCAGCCAGGGAAATGTTGCTCGAAATACAAGATAGGAATCACTAGAAAGAAAAAGCAATATTTTGAAATGTCCAAGCCAAAATAACTCTTATTTATTTATGAATTTGATAGAGAGCAATAACAGTAACACCAATTCAGATATATATATATATATAGATTTTATATAATTATTATATACGTGACTTCATTGTTTCGAAAAAAATGTATATGGGTCGTCAAATTTATTAAGTATTGCACTTCCCTAATGACATTTAGTTAGTCAATGATGAAAGACACTTTTGAAATATTAAAAACCAGATGTTGGATAATTTTGTGTAAAGAACATCTATGTAATGATCGAGAGTTCAGTGAGCGTCAAATAGTTCGTGAGAACCAAAGTGGCAACTATTTGGCGACTGTGGTTGTCACGAACTATTTGACGCTGATTGTACATTCTTGATCTATCGATTAGCAGAAGCAGATTTTGATTAGAATTATTCACATGCAATATTTTTCAAAATGATTTTAAATCAACCAGGGTACGTTTGTTTATGACTTATTAGGTCAATTCTACTAGGAGCGCATAGAATAGAGACTAGAGCTAGAATCAATGATGTCACCTAACATATAAATAGTAAAAGCATTTTCTATAAATAATTTGAGCAGCATTTTTGTACTACCCTCTTATTGCATTACTATAACTTTTTACTGTCTTGACTTTAATTTCAAGTACATTTTATATTATATTAATGTCTCTTGAACACAAAGAACTGTTTGCTGGATTTTATATTATGTTATAGTTGGTTCATTACATAAAGACGCGGGGTTTAATCAAAATTGAACCTTATGTTGGTGACATAAGAATCACACAGCGTTAACAAATAATGAACTTACTAATCAATTTTATTTTGGTGACTTTTAATTCATTGGTAAAAGGAGTTCGTATCTTGAGTTTAAAAAAAAAAAAAAAAAAACCGCTTTTCGTTTCGGTTTCAAATATGAATTGATTCCGGAGGAATTGCTAAATGTAGCGTTTGGCCGTACCTATGATTATTGAAGTGACAACTTCTTTAGGTGTGTTGAGCACTTTTTGGGTGAACAAAAATCAAGGAACTCGCGTCATCGTCGCCGAACGCTTTCCATGAGCTATATGTATACTGTGTATACAAGGTTAGTTTTAGTATAGGCGAAAGCCGAAACACGTGTCTAGTATTTTTATGTAAAGAATCTATGTACAAAATTTCAAAAATATATCAAGAAAAATCATAAAGTTACAGGCGTGTTACGTTACCTGGTTATCCGTACAAAAACATACACACCACGCGGCGCCCCCGCGCAGGCCGCTCGGCGTCGGCTTGCGCTCATTGATAATAATTTGGCAGTAGGTACCTAACCGTAGGTACGGCGATTGTATTGTATGTAATTAACTGGTGATAACATTTTCCATCACACTTGCAGGCTTTGGACTGTCGTAATGATCAAGTGTAGGTAGATATTATTATGTAGGTACCTACATTATACGTAAATGCAGCCGTAAGTGATAAAATGTAGTCAATGCGATTTGTTGCACCTTATGCCAACCACTTAAAAAAGTTCAATCTGGATGAAAAGTGTTAAAAATCGCATTACTTAACCACAGCCGGCGGTGGGTAGGTACCTACTAATAATAACTTTCCACAATTAACCATCTTGGCGTGTTTAAAAATGTTAATCATAGCTATTTACAATAATTAACTGAATCACTATTCACAATTTAAGCTGTCGAAGGCCGAAAGGTACCGCACTCCCTTGATCTTTGTGTAGCGGCCAGCATTGTATTCCACGATACTCTGATACCGAATTGCTCCTCGTACCGCCGCACTGCCAGGGATACGTTATCACCACAAACCGCTAGTGTACGTACCATTTCTGTATACTGGAAGTTTGTGTATGAGAAACTCATGGTACTACTTACGATACTTTCACAAATAAACGATTTGATTTAACTTTTCGCATACGATATTTACAGAATCAATCAAAACACAACTAATACCTACGGCGCCGGCGTCGCGCGCTCGCGATCGCATTACGTTGCGGAACGGGAGCGTGACACGCGCGCATCAACCTGTAGCTTCCGGGCGACTAAATGACCGACTGAAGGGGTTGTTTTACCCCCCGCCCCGCTGTGCGCTCGCGCCTAGTGCCGCTATGAACTGCCGTGACCGTGTTGTGCGCATATGATCGCTAATAGGTACTTAGTGTCGCTCGGTGTCCAACTTGTAGCCTTTTTAAAATATTTTTTGGTCAAAATATAACATGGTGTAAAAATTATTGGAATCGATTCAGTTACTTATTCTGAACAAACTATATTCAGGTTTCGCCTATACTAAAACTAACCTTGTATATGTGTACTTTTGGAGTGAACAAAAGCGTGAAACTCGCGTCATCGTCACCGCACGCTTCCCACTTATCGACGATACAATTCACAAGTTACTTAGTTTTCACTTCTATCGGCAGTCCCCAAATTTTAAATTGAATCCTTCATTCTGCCTGGATAGGTCTTCTTTATAAACAACAAATCATAAAATTTACCGTTAAACTCACAATAAATTAGATGTGATTGTATGTATGATTGATTGTATTTTTTTTAATTTTCGATTTTTTATCTTTTAACCATCCACACTGTTAATGTTTACCAATGAATTAAAAATTACCCTAGTACAAAATTTCCTATCTGCATAACAAAGAAATGGGTACCATTATTAAATTATTTATGCTTATTTCTATGTTAATAAGGTTTAAAATCAAAACGTATGATTGTGTTTGGGTATTGGTATTCATTTCTTTCAAAGTTGATAAGGCGCATAATTTTGTGAAATATGTTAGCGATTGAGCAATTTTAGACCTTACTGTTTAGTGTTAAGGATCAAGATCGATCCCCTGCTCAGGTTGTACGTCGTACACGTCATTACCATTATTTACCATCTAGTTTATAATATTGTGTTTTTAGTACTCCATGAAATGTCAAATATATTTTTATGGTTAACAAAAGAAAAGGATTTGTAGATGTAAATTATTGAAAGTAAGAAAGAGAAAATAAATGCTCGTCCTAAAATGATTTCCCAACATTTGAGATGTTCTATATTTCTTTAAACAATACTCTACACCATATTGGTGGCAACGTTTATGAAAGACAACTGAATAAATGTCTTTTTTCAGAAGGAATTTTATTTATTAATGTTAAAATACTTCTTTTGTGAGTTTTTCTTAACTTCACACTGTACGTGCCTAGCTGAGAGCTACGCTAGGAGCAATGCTTGTCTGCAAGAAGGCACTCTAACAGTAATTGCCAATACATTTGTTATTTTATTTTAGTGTAGGAAAAATTCGACTGCGGGCAGGATTCTATCCTGCGTCTTGCTTTTCAATAGATGTCACTGACGTCATCTTAAAGTCGTAAATTCATAATGTGAAGGCAAATTTCAACCTGGCGGGAGAGACTCGAGGTGACACGCTGACATCGGTCGCTGACGTCGGTCGAGTGTACCGTCAGTTGCGTATGTAAGACGTGATTTCCATCTACGCTGATATCGGTCGCTGACGTCGGTCGAGCGTACCGTTAGTGGCGTATGTAACAGAATATGTGCGGCGGACGTCAACGTCGCTTTGCGGTGTCTCATAGAACATTGTGTTATCTATACGCTCGACCGACGTCAGCGTAGGAGGAAATCAAGCTTAAGTTGGTCATAGCGTCTGGTGTCTTAAACCAGAAGACGCAGGTTCGAATCCTGCCCGCAGTCGAATTTTTCCTTCACTAAAATAACTATAATCTTAGCATAGAAAATGCAAAAAAATTACAAAAAGATTGCCAATACTAATATAAGCATCCAGATTGGCTCTTAGCATTAAATATGGCTCTCGTAGTATCGTAGCCCTATCCTTGTCCCGGACTCATAAGTATTGGCCGTTTCCGTTGCTTCTTCCAATTCCCCCTAAGTTTTCCCACCAAAGCGCGCTTAGGCCACGGCTTATACGTCCTATTGACAAATCCAGCCCAGCTGACATGCGCCATGGGACTAAAATTTGTCGACGCTTATCATGCATTTGTCTCGTATTCGCATGAGAAAGAGAGAGTAAAAAGTGGACAACATTTTGTCGTGCTGCGAATGTCCTGGTAGAGACTCCTAGTCATGTGAGCTATTCACACCCGTTTAATCAGAATAAAAATCTTACCCTGTTTATGTTGGGTTGTAAAATCGAATAAATCGAGTTTTTTTTTTTTGGTTTCTATTCTACGATTAAATTTTATTCAATACAGTGCATTTAAGTTTCGTGTGACGTCACGGTTTCGTACAATTTTTACGAAATAGTGACGTCACAACCTCCCACTCCGAAACTTTGATGCTCTTTATGCTTTCCAATTCTTATCATTTTGATAAAGCAAAATATACGTGTCCGGTATTTTTGGATAATCTAACTGTCGAACCAAATATACTTAATGATATTTTTTTTTATACAGTCATCCCTATTATAAGTAAGGGTATTTTTTATATTCCGATTGAATATCATACCGACTGACGGTTAACATATGTTTTTCAAATATATCGACAGCAGAATGTATTACTTTGTACTTAATTAAATATATTTTAACATCAACAACGAAATGAAAGGAAAATGGAGAAACTCACAAAAGATTTTATGATTAAGATGAGCAAACGGACGATTAAACGTTATAAAAATAATAATTAGTAAATTATTAGAATTGTGTATCTACCTATTTCTTTAAAGGGAAAGATACGGATTAAATTTTGTTCGAATAATCGTCTACACTTAGAATAACATAGCACCATCTATATTCTATGATCTAAAGTGTCCGGCGGAGCTTGAATGGCGGAGCTTGAATGGAAAAAAAAGGTAATAGCAAAATAAATCTTAATCCAGACAATATTCTAACAAACTATTCTATTATTCATTGTTGTTATTGTTGCTTACGTTTATTTCCAGTGAAGTATTTTGAACGAAATGGTAGAGGAGAAACCTAGATTATCGGAATCTGAATATTACCAGAATTTGATTAAATTGTTTTTGTATTACGATTTATTTCGGTATTACGTTTAGAAGGAAAATTCGGTCCGCCGGACTCTTAATACTTTTTTGCAACTATAAAGACAGGAATAATAAATAATAAGAAGAAGGCACACCCAACGAATCTTTTAATTCAGAAATCCATCAAGGCCCCTTCGCCTGAAAGCAATGATTTGCCTCTTGTATATGTAATTTTGTTACTATACGGTATAAAGATGTTTATGTAAAATATGTCATGTACATAGCGTTGCCATTGGGTAGCACACGCTGTGCACAATTATTGCGATTATCGATGGAAATCACGATATAAACTCCGCAGCTGGAGTTCCCTTGTGGAGCTAACGCATTGCCAAAATCTGCGTCTTCAAGTTCAAATGATTTTATTTCAAATAAGCTTTTACAAGCGTTTATGAAACGTTATTGAGTCTAGTTGCACGGTTCCAAAAAGTTGATCATACGAAGAAGAATCCGGCAAGAAACTTCATGGACACTCTTTTAAAATAAGATGTATTACATTCTTCAGGTACAATAGTGCGAACAGGATGTGTGGACATTGAAGGTTAATGTCGGAAGTTGGGCCGAAGTCGATATTATGAAAAGAAGCATTATATGCTAATGTTATTGTGAAGTTCGGTTGAAGTCCTTCCGGTTTGAAGGACAATGTAGCAGTGAAATTGCTGTACAAATGAGACTTAACAACTGAGGTGTTAAGATGACAATGGAGATGGTTTTGTAAGGAAAGTCATATAATGTGAGGTCAACTTATAATAGTTATTTATAACTTTACGTGTACGTGGAGTGACGTCACGGACACGGTTAACAGCTGTTCTGTCTGTACTATAAACAAGACATAAAATTAAAACTACAGTGTTAATCTAATAATTTATTCATGAAAGTGATGATAGTGTTGCAATAAAGAACATTGTTTGTTATACAGTGAAAGTGTTCCCTAAATATAAAATAAACTTAAATCTAACATAAACTATAAACTAAACAGTACTGTGATCTACCCACCACCGATATTTCTAAAAGTTTATTACAGACATATTTATATTTAACAATTTATTAGTGCACAACTATCAGTGAAAGTGTATTTACATAAACAAACCCCCCGATGAAATGATATACACATAAATAGACCATTAGGAATATAACAATTATTCGAAGACAGCGACATCTGTGTGTCTACGGTGGTACAATATTGATAAAAACAGCGTATTTTATCATCATCGCAGCATCTTCTAACATATATCGACACTGTCAATCACGGTATAGAAACCCTTCGAAATCAATAAATCATAAAATAAATTTATAAATCATGGCCAAGTGTGGTGGCTGCGGCAAATTTATGACGTCGTCGGAGGGCGTTCGCTGCACTAAATGCCCGGGACTTTACCATCATGCTTGTGTCGGCATGCCAGGAACGGCTAAAGTGTCCCCAAATTGGATTTGTCCAGGCTGTAAGGCCAAGATACCGAGGGCAGATAATTCATCTACCCCAGTCAAGTGTGTGTCATCCGACTGCAGTATTGACACCATAACCGACAACCTAAACAAGACTCTAACAACTACCAGACCTGTCGAGTACAATACGAGTTCCTCTGCAATGGTTACAGCTGCTAAGCCAGAAGAGCTCAATTTGGCATATGAAATTCGGTGTATGAGGGAAGAACTGGGTGCTATGCGGGACGAACTCCGTGATTTTAAGAAAGATCTTCTGGACCTCAAAGCTTCTTTCTCTTCGTGTAACGAGCGCGTAAACGCTGTTGAAAACCGTGTGGCTGATCTTGAGGGACGTTTTGAGAGCCAGGGCCCAGAACGGTACGATCAGCTGGAGGCGACTATCACGGAGTTAAAAACACAACTCAATGAACGAGATCAGGATTTATTGCAGAATGACGTAATAATCACAGGCATTCCGGAGACTCAAGATGAAAACCCCGTTCATCTCCTAAAGCTGATCTCTGCTAAATTGGGCGTTACTGTGGATCACCGGGACATAGTGAACATCGAGCGGATTGGCATGGTGCGCCGCAATTTCACCGAACGCAGCGTAACAGAGACAGTGCCACGGCCCCGCGTCATCGCTGCACGTCTGGCGCGCCGCGCTACGCGCGATCAACTGTTGACAGCGGCGCGCGTGCGTCGCGGACTAACCACTACGGACTTTGGTCTATGCGGACAACCACAAAAGTTTTATTTAAACGAGCGCCTCACACCAGCAAATAGTAAACTATTCTTCAGCGCTCGGGAAGCTGGTAATCGATTTAAATATAAATATGTGTGGACCAAAGAAGGGCGCATTTATGCCAAAAAAGATGACGGCAGTTCCACTCAACGTATACGGTGTGAAGCGGATTTGTCTCGAATTTTTGGAAATGTTTAAGTTTGTTTAAATGTTTAGTTAAATATATTTTAAATACCATCTCAGTCGTAACATGCCTAACTTCTGGCTTAACAAAAATTGTTAATATTATGTGTACATTACCTAGGCTGGGGCTTGCTTTGTCGGATGGTTACGTAATATCGGAGGGCACTCTTTGCTATGACACAGGCTCACAAATTGCTCTCTTTTCTCAATCATACATTATTATTTATATTTTGAATATGATTATCTTATATAAATATCTATCTTATTTAACTACTATCAAATATAAAATAGTCCCATTGCCACATACTTTTCTGTTATATTATTATAATATATTGCCACTTCTATTTTATAAATTTTCATCTTATTGCCATGGAATAGAAACGAGTAATTTAATGACACTTTTTTTTTTTTTTTCATAAATAAATGTTTAATCAATGATTAGTAAATTACTCAAAGTTGGTTTTCTCAATGCTGGCTCATTAAGTACTAACCACGATGAATTTGTCGCCGCTATGCTGAGTCATGACGTTGATATAATGGCAATAAATGAGACCTGGCTTAAGAAGGGAGAAGAGGGGCGCGCGCCCGCAGTGCCCGGGTACCGGCTGCGGCATGTACCGCGCCCAGTAAGCGTGCGTGGCGGCCGCGGCGGCGGTGTTGGGTTTTATGTCAAATGTGGTGTTACAGTTCGCTCCCATGCTCATCCCGTTGACCCTTCACAAAAAACGGTTGAACAAATGTGGCTAGTCTTAAATATAAACAGCTATAAGATTGCTATAGGGACGGCTTACCGACCACCATGGTTGGATGTGGATATGTTCCTAGATGCGATGACTACCTCAATAAACTCTTTATCGTTCTGTAAGTACACTGTGCTGCTTGGCGACTTTAATATTAATTACTTAAATCAATACGATACAAAGACTAGAAAATTAAACACCTTTCTGAATTGTCTCAATCTCAAGCAAATGGTATCTTCTGCTACACACTTTATTAATACAAGTCAGACACTTATAGACTTGGTTTGTACAGATGCGCGAGTAAATAATACTACAGTGGATCCTATAGATTCTCTCGGGGCACATGCTTTTGTAACTTGCATCTTTTCTCTTAAAAAAGATAAAATATTGCCTAAGATGGTAATAAACAGGAACCTCTCAAATGTCCCTATGAAAGAATTTCAACGGGACCTAGACTCAGTAGATTGGTCTGCGGTGAATTCATCTTACGACGTTAACTTCATGGTAGAACAACTCAACTCTTTTCTCATAGCTCTCTATGACAAATACGCTCCTCGGAAAATGCATATTATAAGAGAAAGGACCTATCCTTGGATAACGGATAATATTAGATTAATGATGAGTTTGCGTAATCGGGCCCATGCCAAGTATTTGAAAACCAAATCTGATGCTAAAAAATCATATTATAAGGATTTAAAAAACCTAGTTAATAACTCAATGTTTTTTGAAAAAGTAGCATATTTTAAATCGAACATCAACAATAAAATCAAACATCCTAAAGTTCTATGGAAAAACCTCAAAAATAATTTGTTACCTCCTAAAAATGACTCTGAAATTCCGTCACACTTTAAAGACCCAAACAAAATTAATAATAACTTTTTAAATGTACCAGGCACTGCGGAGTTACCTCTCAGTTATCTGACCTTTTACGAGTTTAACAGATTTAGCGATAGTGTCCTTTCTCTTAAGACTGTAAATCAGAGTGATGTTGCCAAAATTTTATCTGGCCTCAAGTCAAATGCCGAGGGCTGTGATCATATAACACTGAATATGATATTGTTAACATGCCCTCAAACTATCGAAGTAATAACCAATATCATCAATAATTCAATTTTAACATCGACTTTTCCGTCTATCTGGAAACTAGCAATAGTACGACCAATTCCTAAAAAAAATAACCCAGTTGACATAAGTGACTTGAGACCTATAAGTATATTGCCCTGCTTAAGTAAGATTTTAGAGAAAACTGTAAATATGCAATTATCCAAGTATCTTGAGACAAATGAAATTATACCTGACACGCAGTCTGGATTTAGGAAAGGTCGTGGCACAGCATCCGCTCTGATAGATGTTACTGACAACATACTAGCTGCGCAAGATGAGGGTATGTGCACTGCTCTGGTCTTGTTGGACTTTTCTCGGGCGTTTGATTCGTTAAATGTACCACTATTACTTTCAAAGATGGCATTTTACGGATTTGACATATCGACGATAAATTGGTTCAACAGTTATCTCAGTAACCGCGCACAATTTGTAGAATTACGTGATTCGGAGGGAAATTCTGCGTTATCAAGCATAACCTCCGTACCGAAAGGAGTACCGCAGGGATCGATATTGGGGCCTATCCTCTACTTATTATACAGTGCTGATGTCATTAAGGAAATAAAACATTGTAAACATCATATGTACGCGGACGATCTGCAAATATATTTATCGTTCAAACCTCAAAATTATGATTACGCAATTAAAGCTATTAATGAGGATCTTAAGAGGTTAGTAGACTGGTCGGGCCGTAATTCCTTAGTACTTAATCCAACTAAAACAAAAATTATGATAATGGGAACACCAGGACAATTGGAAAAATTACCACCTAGCAATGCATGTATAAGAATAATGGGACAAAATATTGAACGAGTGAGTGAAGCACGAAATCTGGGTCTAGTTATCGACGAAAATCTTAGGTTTGAGACATATATTTCCGATTGTGTAAGAAACTGTTTCTATCGGTTAAAAATATTATATAAAATGCGTCCATATCTAAGTGAGGAATTGCGAATACAACTAGTTGAAAGCTTGGTGCTATCGAAATTAAATTTTGCGGATACCGTGATTGGCCCCAGACTTTTTGCGCGTACTGAAAGACTCATTCAACGAGTTCAGAATGCATGCGCACGATTCTGTTTTAATATACCACCGCGGAGCTACATTACACCTTATCTTAATAAACATAATATATTAAAAATGAAATCCCGCCGCAAACTTCATCTTGCGTGTCTCCTCTTCGGTGTTATAAATTATAAATCTCCGCCATACCTGTACTCGAAGCTTGCCTGGGTGAACAGTCATCACCAGCGCAAGGTTAGACAATGTGCTCAACAGTTGTCTATACCGCAACACAAAACCGCCGCATTTCGAGGCAGCTTCCGATATTCAGCTTCTAAATGTTGGAACAATATCCCTCCACCCATTCGGAATCTGCAAAATATTCACACTTTTAGACTTAAGTTAAAAACATTTATTCTTACCCGCCAAAGAGAATATAATTGTATAAATGTTGACATGTCTTTTATTTAATTTTATTTAATTTACACATTTATTTACAAAATTTCTTAATTCAATTAATACAATAATATAATTTAATTTTCTAAATTTGACTTGATGACAATTATATAATTAATCTCTTATTTATCTCGATATCATAAGTGGTAACTTACCAGTAAACCACGTAGGCGGTGGGTACATTGTGATATAAGACACAATAATAAATTTTTGTTCTTAGTCCCGTAATAAATGGTAGCATAACACTTTTACTCAGATTGGCGTTTAAAAAAGATTTGATGAGTTATATACGAGTAGCATATTAGTTATTAGCTATAGCGCACTATCAGTCAACATGTCCTTTCTCTTGGATCGTCGCTCGCCGAATGACTGACTGTGGCTCGATCTGCGAAGTGCGAAGCGCACTCGTACTCTGACTTGCACCACACCCCACCATTCAACATTATAATTTTTCGTATTTATGTAGTTTAATATTTTATTTATTTATAGTTATTTTTAAATAATTTAAGTACAGTACATTAGTTTATTTTATTATATTATATTTATTCATGTTCTCTGTGGCCGTGTGTCACTGCTAGGGTGCCAACTGAAAACCAGCGCTGGGTATTAAATATGCCCAGCATAATGCTGAGCTGGCAACCCATTAGAGGCAAGCATGCCGACAGCATTTCATGTTGATCGTGTTTTATTTGCTCATTTTATATGTGTGTGTTGTACGGGAACTTGTCTCAATAAATTTATTTTTCTTTCTTTCTTTCTTTCTACCCTGATAACGTATTCTACCTCATTTTAAACCATAAAATATTACTAAGTAATTCCAATTGTGGAAGAAAAGGTGCGCATTATAACAATATACGGTAGAAATAACTGCGCGTGAGCCGAAAGTGATTTCGCCGTGGTAAAATTTAATATAAAAACTGAAAAGACCAGGGTTCCACCGGAAAACGCAGTGTGGGGCGACTTCCAACGAGATGGACGGACGACCTGGTGAAGGTCGTTGGGAGGCATATAACCGGTCCTCGTGGAAGGTTTTGGGGGAGGCCTTTGTTCAGCAGTGGACTTCTATTGGCTGATATGGTGATTATATCGTTATATACCTATGCGCAAAAACACTTAAGCTTCCGGCGGAGCTAGAATTGCCCACAAAAACGTAATACCAAAACTAAATCGTAATTCAAACACAATTTTATCAAATTGAATTTTTAATCGGATTTGGATACCGTTAATCTAGGTTCTTACCGTACCTACCAATTCGTCTACCACTACTTCACTGGAAATAAACGCCCGGAAATTTGTTCCAAACTTAGTACATATGTTTATCAATAATTAAATTCGCTTACATATTTTTCCAGTGAAGTATTTTGAACGAAATGGTAAAGTAGCAACCTAGACTAAATGTATCTGAATCCGAATAATAACACAGTTTGATTAAATTGTGTTTGAATTACGATTAATTTTGGTATTACGTTTGTATGGAAAATTCGGTCCTTATAAAAGAAAAACATACAGACGAACGTAGACACTCTTCCTATTTTAGAATTTGAAGTCGGGACCCATATCTATACTGCTCCATAGAGTCAAAGAACAAATCCTTGAAATATATAGAAATATGACATAGAATATAGATGTTGCTTTTACATAATACATAAAACTATTATATATTAAAAACCTTATATAAATGTGCGTGGAAGTGACTTGGGGTCCAAAGTTATTTTTGTACCATTTCAATTGTTGACTGTTCTTTTATTAAGCAACCTAATAATTATCTTTTTTACGCACAAAGACACTCGGACGTTGCGGCAAATTTTTGTACAGTTGATAACAGACGAGACAGTTGTGATAAAAGTCAAAGTACCTAGTTTTTTTAAAGTCAGTTTTATAATAGTAGGTTACGAGCCGATCCGCCGAGTAGTTCGACCGGAGTGATACCACGGCCTCACAGAAAACCGGCGTTAAACAACGCTTACGTTGTGTTTCGCCGAGTGAGTGAGGTCACCGGAGGCCCGATCCCCTTTTAAAAGGCGGGCAACGCACTTGTGACTCCTATGGTGCTGCGGGAGTCCATGGGCGGCGGTAATCGCTTACCATCAGGAAATCCGTCGGCTCATTTGCCCTCCATTAAATATATATAAATTCCATAAAAAAAGGGAGGTTTCCCCGTAAAGTCTTTAAAAGTGGATAAAAGTACTACAAGATTACTAAAAGCATCTTCCAATACGGTGATTACTTTTACACCATTCTGTACAATATTTTCAGAGGTTATCGTTTTTCATTAATCATCAACTCTTTTACGATCTCCTTGCTCGGCACGTGAGAAGGGATAAGCTATAATCTAACTGCTGCTTCATCTCATATTTCTAAGGTTACCTGACTGACCAGACTTGGGGTAATTGGACAGAAACTTAACAGAACTGTTGTATCAACGGTGAAGTCCACTGTCAAGTGTGTTGTTTGCTTAACAATTAATAAAGATATGACTGTACAGTCAACAGTATTATAAGGTATCCAAAACAGTCAAATTTATTCAACCGATTTTCAATTTAATCTCCAAATAATAGAGTTCATTATCCATTGGGGAAATTTGACTGTTGGTGGTAACTTTCTGTGCTTTTGATTGTACCTACAAACGTATTGTTAAAAACTTTACCTTACAAAAACATAGTTTATCTAAATATGTAGGTATGTCTTAAAGAGATCTGAATTATTATTGTATTCCTAAAATTATGCAATGGTTTCAAATAAAGTCTGGTATGCACTTGCGATTAATCTTATTACTTTGACGCAGACAGCCACTTTTTACTTTTATTACAGTTTATTAAATACGTTGTCTTCCATATTACGCAAAGTTTCCTAATCGCAAGTGCGTACCATACCTAATCGTTTGTCGCAGCGTCTGCACACCATAAGAAGTAAATTTGTTTTTTTTTTTGAGGAACTGAAAAGAAAGGAGTACGTGTTTTGTTTTTTGGTATAATAGATAAGTAATTTTTACTTTAATAAATTAAACTGATTTAAATTGGTGTTTCATTAATTTTTATTTTATTAAACCTGAACTCGGTAATGCCGAACTATATCTTAGAAATTCATACCATCACGCCTGTATTCCCCGAAGGGTTAGGCAGGGGCGTACTAATGTACACCAGGTTTTTAGGTTCCATGTAATAGGGGGCGAGCCTATTGCCATTAACCGGGCACAAATCCAGATTCCGAGCTGCACTGAGAATTTCACAGAAAAACCCAATAACACTGCTTGACCTGGGGATCGAAGCCAAGACCTTTAGCGTAGCAGTCGCGCTTGGGACCAGTAGATTAATGAGGCAGTCTAGTCATCCACGCTAATATTTGTTATAAGTGCTCAAGGCAACTGTATCTGTTACTAAAGTGCAGATACATTAACACAACCTAATTTAAATTTTATCTATTATTTAAGTGGCAGAAGAGGGTCACTACCCTTTTTTTGTGCAAGGAGGAAACCTTCATAAGGTTGCCGCTCTACTGGGGGTTAGGCCGGGATGTGTGAGATTTTTACCGCACTAAAACCGGTGGCCATCTTCAGAACAATATTGGGAGGATCTAGGAACTACTTTATTCTTCCGGATCCTTCCCATGCTATGCCTATAAGCCCGTCTCAGGGACACCCCTCAGTGAGCCACTACCCTGCAGTCAATTTGAATACATGTAGGTACCTAATCAATAAGGTCTACTAGATTTTTAAGCTCACCAGATGTCACCACTGGCGAGTACAGTCCTGAAGTATAGCTTTTAACGTTTGTTATTTATTAAGCGCATGAAAGTAATACATACATTAAATCTAATAAGATAAGATATAAAATTGAAAATCGTGACTTTTGTGTTCACTCCTAAACTCCATCGACGTTCCACTGTTTTACTGGGGATTATTCTGTATACTTGACACTGGCAAACACAAAAAGTGTGGTGCCATATATTATAATCCCATGATGGGAACTAATAAATATTTACTTGTTTACTCCATATAAGTACTTGACACTGGCAAATACACAAAAAGTGTGGCGCCATATTCCTTAACGGGATTTAAAAAAATCATGTCACTAGTCAAAATCTAAAACAGTTTCCACATTATTACCTACTTACTACCGATTACCCGCAGTTTCAGTCCGAATCTAGGCGGCGTATCAAGATGAAACATGCAGCAGATTAAGTTAGACCTTTAGTAATACATCGGTGAAAACTGCATTCAATTCCATGCAGTAGGTTTTGCGTGATGCGCGTTCAAATATACAGACAGACAAAAATTCTAAAAATTGTTATTTTGGCTTCTGTTGCTCTAATAAAGATTAAGAGATGGACAGCAGGCGACCTGATAAAGCTCGCTGGGAGTCTGATGAGTCGGTGGATGCAAGCGGCATATAACCGGTCCTTGTGGAAGTCTATGGGGGATGCCTTTGCTCAGCAGTGGACGACTAATTTATGATGATTACATATATAGTGCACTATAGATACATAACTACCTACGTAATTATTTACAACATAGAAATTTATTCACGTCATATAAAAAGGTTCGAGTTATTCCGGTCGGATCCCCTGATCTGATCCCCTGCTGCTTATTATTATGTTTCAATTTCCTGTCTGATTCACTATAAACTTTGTCACTCCGGTCTGATCCCCTTACTCTTTTTGATAGTACAGTCAAGAGAAAAACAGTTGTTCATCAAAAAATATTAGGTTATCCGACCGGAATAAAATATTTAAATTCATTTTTGATACCCTGCACGGGGTGGATCAGACCGGAATATAAAATAAAACTGATCCCTCAGGGTATCCGACCGGAATAACTCAAAGGTTCCTAGTTATTATTCAATACTTAAATAAATACATACCCTACCTGATAACTAAAAAGCAAAGTTTCCGAACGCAACATGAGAGCCAACTTGTAAACAACAACCGACCCAAAATTACTCAACAAAACATCTCAATATTCTGTCCAACGAAATGCTACCACAATAATTGTTTCGAAACGACTAAAAAAACGATGGAGTCGTCCACCTTTCCATCATCGTGTGGAATCGGGCGACTATAAAAATAAGCTGGGCAAATAAATCATGAGCAATCATTAGTGGGGCTCTTGGGAGGCTGCGACTGAGATAAGCGGAGCGGGCGCACGAGAGGTAGCGATTTGAAGAAACTTAGGGTTGATTTTAAGCTAAGTAAGTATTACAATTATATACCAATGGAAGATAAATGTTTTGTTCTCGAGGTGTGTAACTATTCCGCGAGCCAAGCTATATTCTTAGCTCACATAGCAGCGGCGTCTTCATAATTTACATACTTCACACTAACTATGCTTAGTTCAGTTAGTTAGCTGAGATCGCGGTACTGCCTGCCTTCTGTCTCCAAGATAACCTTAATCATTTTTAGGAAAAATACCTCTATTATATTTCATTTAAGAAACATTAATACCAGGAATATAATCTTTGGCTCTGCTCTGCCCATGAATTCCAATTGACTGCAGGGTCGTGTATGCGCAGAATGTCCAATTCGCAAAATGTCCAATTCGCGGTAGGTGGTTCTCTGACCCTCTTCTGCCTTTTTGACTAACCTTATATTTACATAGAGTAACAACTAGTAGTACACACTATAAACCTCTTTGCCCACCCTAGAAAAATTGAATTATATATGACGTTTAGCTTGATCCCAGCAAGTGAGCCGCCATTAGGAAAAATATCTGGCTACGCGATTGTTATTACTACCTTAGCACATTTATAAGCCCGCTATCTCCCGCCAGCGTGGCCTCAGTGCAACATTCGCGTGGACCGCGGGGCGCCGGCGGCGGCGGCGGCGGCTCGGCGCGGCTCGCCGGCACCGGCCCGCACAAATATCTAGGCGCCACACACTGTTGTTCTTGCAACTCGGACGGGATGCTGTCTTACCTATTGAGCATTGTTACATTGTCTTCTACCAGCCTGATAATATTGTCGTTAGCTGCGCACTGCCTAATTATTATTGAGTTTAGTCTAGTCTCTTACCGCGGAGATATTAAAAACATAATAAGTCCCTTTTTATCTAAATAATATAACAATTTACGAGGTATTAATAACTTGTCGATGTCAGACATTAATCAGTTACCCATATTTAATGCCTTTATGTAAAATAAATCATTATTCTGTACCCACTTGCATATAAATGAATATAAAAATCTATATTTAGTGGCATTATCGGGAAGAGTCTGTACGTAGGTCCTAGATCTACTCCTTAAACAATTTTACGTTTAGCGTAGTTGCTGAGCGATCGGTTTCCGAATCACGAGTTCTGGATGCGATCCCTGCACAAAACAAATATTTATTTCAATTGTTTAGGGTTTAGGTTTTGTGTATGTGATAATGTGTGTTTGTAAACGTTACAAGAAAGACCTAGAGTAGGGTAGGTAACGTTTTTTTAATACCTACGTACCTACCTGCCCTGGAGTCTGCAAATCCTACCCTACTAATCCTAATTCTAACCTACATCCAGGCACTATAGCACTAGTCTGTAATAAGCGGCGGTGGTTAAAACTTGGTAAGCACACCAGGTCTTCACCTTTTCACACAGTTTCCTATGGCATATAACTTACTGGTCCGGGGTCCTAGCGATCCGGAATTCCGGATCGAAGGTGACAGTCGTAAGTACAAAGACCGCCCACCATGCCGACCCGATGCGGTCATTGAAAATGTCCTGATCATGGGTTTTCCAATTATTAATAACATTTATTATTAGATTCTAATAATATCAACATACAGCGATCCATAAAAAGTAGTTTTATTACCTACTAGCTTTTGCCAGCGACTTCGTCCGCGTGGAATAGTTACTTTGCTCCCTAGTTCTTCGCCCGCGGTTTCACCTGCGTTTCCCCGTTCATAAGGGTTGTAGCGTGATGTTTTATAGCTTGAAACCTTTCTCATGAATCACTCATTTTCCCAACATTTCCCTTCACTGCTCTGCTCCTATTGATCGTAGTGTGATGAAAAGTATACTATAACCTGCCCAGGAGTATGAAGAACAATTGTACCAAGTTTCGTTGAAATCCGTCGAGTGGTTTTTGTTTCTATAACGAACATACAGACAGACAGACAGACAAAAATTTTACTGATTGCATTTTTGGCGTCAGTATCGATCACTAATCACCCGCTGATAGTTATTTTGGAAATATATTTCATGTACAGTATTGACCTCTCTACAGATTTATTATAAGTATAGATAGATAATAAGTCTAGTCTATTAAATCCGACTCATTGATACGCGCTTTAGGTTACTAGGTACATAATATATTATATACCTACCTAATTACTGTAGCAAATTACCTACCTTTAGTTTAGGAAAGGATCATGTACCCTACTTACCTAGATTAGTTTTTTTTATGGGATAGGAGGGCAAACGAGCAAACAGATCGCCCGATGGCAAGCGATTACCGCCGCCCATGGACACCCGCAACACCAGAGGAGACACAAGTGCGTTGCCGGCCTTTTTAAAATTAGTTTAGCGGTCCTAAGCGCGGCACCTGCGCTAGGGGTCCTGAGTCCGATTCCCAGGTTGAACAAAGTATTATTGGGGTTTTCTATGTAACTTCTCACTTTCACAGTAGCAGCTCAGATTTCTGCCCGCTTAATCGAAATAGGCTCGTCCCCATAACATAGTCCAATCTATCCTATCAAAATTGGTCCATCAGTTTAAATAAACAAACTAGCAGACAGAGTTACTTTCGCTTTAAAATGTTAGTATGGATTATTGAAGACAAATCTCGCAAAAGATCCGAGTGACCCAAGTGACCGGACAGTGCAAAACAAAACAAAAGTTTATAACCGAACCCGCCCGGCTGTTTTTTCTTTTTCTCAGAAAAACATAATTAAATGCCGCATGAATGACTCCGAATGATAAAAACATATGTTTATTAAAACAAAATTGGTCAGTCAACTCTAGTTAAATGTCATGTGTAGCTATTTCCAAATATTCGCCTATTTGGGGCCGGCTTCCCATTAAACATTATTATATTAAGAGGTATTTTTTTACCATTATAAAGAGGTAAAAATAACCGACCAAGTGCCAGTCGGACTCGCTTGCGAAGGGATCCGTACCATTATCTATAAAAACAGTAAAAGAAATCATATCTGTTGTATGGGTCTGTTGAGGGGAAGTTTTGTGTAATAAATATCTAAGGGTATTTATTTAATTCTGTTTTTTAGTATTTGTTGTTATAGCGGCAACAGAAATACATCATCTGTGAAAATTTCAACAGTCTTAACTATCACGGTTCATAAGATACAGCCTGGTGACAGACGGACAGACAGACCGACTGACGGACAGCGGAGTCTTAGTAATAGGGACCCGTTTTACCCTTTGGGTACGGAACCCTTAAAACGGATGAGATAGACATCGTGTTAAGTATCTAAAATTACGAGTTCCATCACTTTATAGTTGGTAAGTTTTTATATACGTGTAGATAAAGTCGGCAAACGACCTGACGAGCCACTTGGTGGTACGCAGTCATCGTCGCCCATAGCCACCTGCAACACCAGAGGAGTTGCTTATGCGTTGCCGGCGCTTGAGAGCCTCTACGTAGTGCGTGGTAGTGCAGACTGTCAGAGCCGCAGCAACCGAGGGGGAGAGAGGGGAACTGTCTCTTACGCGCAAACATCGAAACACACACCAAGGTTCTTTAAGACTGACTCCGACGTAAGGGTGGTCGCCGGCCAGTCAGGTAAGAAATAGGTCTTTGCTCTGTGTTTGCCCACCCGTATTTCTTCGACATAAGGGTGATTTTTGTAATACAACTGTAGATATACCTTGACGTATTGTATGTACACAGATTGGTACTTGTTCCAAGCCCATTATTAACGTATTTAATTTAAATGTCACAACAACTTATGCTGTGATAGATAGTTACGACCAGCATTACCCACCTTTTATGATATGGACTCGGCTAGAATTTGTAAATAGCTGATGCTATTTACATAAGTACATAAAATTTATATGTACTGCCTTGTTAGTCTACTTAAGAGTCCGGCGGACCGATTTTCTTTCACAAACGTAATATCGAAATAAATCGTAATCGAGACAATATTCTATCAAATTATGTTGCCATTCGGATTTAGATACTGTTAATCTAGGTTCCTACGATCCTATTTCGTCCAAAATACTTCACTGGAAATAATTGTAAGCAAATGCAATTTTTGATAAGTGTACCAAGATTGGAACGATTTTCCGGTCTTTTAATTTTAGTGAAGTAGCATCAGACGAAATAGGATCGTAGGAACCTAGATTAACAGTATCTTAATCCGAGTGATAACATAATTTGATAGAATATTGTCTGGATTACGATTTATTTCGGTATTACGTTTTTGTGGGCAATTCACGCTCCGCCGGACCCTTAAGCGCGACTACTACGCTACAGGCCCTGGATTTGATGCCCAGGTAGAGCAAATAGATAATGGATTTTTCTACCACATATTTTGACTAAGATGTAGAGTTTGTGAAGTTAGGGCTTGTAGAGTTAGAAGATTGGCTCTACATGAGATCTCATAACTTTTTGACAGTTCGAGCCATATGGTCTCATCTTGGCAACATTTTACATGAAAATGTTTTTGATGGGTTTTTCTATGAAATTCTCAGTAGCAGCTCTTGGTTTGGATTTGTATCCGGTTAATGGCAATGGGCTCGCCCCTTTTACATGAGACCTAAACATACCAATCCCTCTCATTCTGAGCCTAATCCCTCTCATTCTGAGAGGAGACCCGTCCCAACAGTGGGACACTATAATGGGTTGATTATCTATGTATGTATGTATGTAAACATACCAGCGAAATGTGGGTATACGTTAGTACACCTCTGCCTAACCCTTCGGGGAATACAGGCGTGATGGTACGAGTAGCCTCTAAACGAAAATCTCATCGCCCCGCCGCTCGGTGTCCCACAAAAGCGGCGCCATTGTTGAAGGAAAGCGCCAATAAATTAACATTGTACGTGGTTACCACTGCATATATGTACAATGCAGTAATCCATCAAAGAACATATGTAAATGAGTTGTCTGTCGGGGCTATTTACAGGAATGCGGACACGCGTTTCGTGCCAAACGATCTACGTGTACCGTACCTAGTAAGCTTAGATATTTTTTTTATAGGCAACACTTCCCCATAAACTTACATACCTGCCCATATCCTTCAATAACATGACTGCATATTTACATCTATACTAATAATATAATATAATTTACGTGGGAGAGCCATGCTTCGGCACGAATGGGCCGGTTCGACCGGAGTGATACCACGTCGAGTGAGTGAGGTTACCGGCGGCGGCGGCCCAATCACCTTTTTAAAGGTCGGCAACGCACTTGTGACTCCTCTGGTGTTGCGGGTGTCCGTGGGCGGCGGTAATCGTTTACCATCAGGCGATCCGTCGGGTCGTTTGCCCTCCTATACCATAAAAAAAATAGTAATAATTATTATAATTAGAATCATCTTCTTCTTTTTACTATAGAGAGGAAAGAGATTTGTATTTTTATATGTTTGTAACGAATAAACTCAAAATCTACCAGACCGATTTCAAAAATTCTTTCAGCATTAGAATGCTACATTATCCCTGAGTAACATAGGCTATATTTATTACTAGAAAAAATTAGGGATCCGTTCTAAAGATGAAATAATGTCCAACCGTGCGAAACCGGGGCGGGCCTCCGCTAATTATACAATAAAAATCAGCGTCACTGACGCGCAGGATTCGGAGTGACACCAACAGTATCATAAAGATGATTTCTGGCTTACCTGAGTCCACAGGTGCTGGGGAAATTCTTACTGATTCGTATTATAAGATGATTATTTATTTATGGATTAGCGACCCGCCCGCGGTTTCACCCACGCTGCTCCGCTCCTATTGGTCGTAGCGTGATATATGACCTATAACCTTCCTCGATAAATGTACTATCAAACACAAAAAGATTTTTTCACTTCCAACCAGTAGTTCCTGAGATTAGCGCGTTCAAACAAACATACTCTTCAGCTTTATAATATTATTATGAGATGACTTACTGTTTTAATTTGAGGGTTTATGAAATAGTAACATGGTTTTAAGACCTTTATAACAATTAAACTAACAATATACTTATGGACAAATCTTAGATGTATTTAGTATAAGGACGATACGTTTAGCGTGGCAGCTGAGGGGTATTACATGGAATCTAAACATACCAGTGAACTCTAATTGTAAATTAGTACGCCTCTCCCTCCGGGGAATACAGGCGTGATGGTATGTACCTACTTATGTTTACTTTTAATTTTAAATCACCCAGTTTATATTAGGTAATGAAACTCTCATCAACATCATCAAACTGATGATCTCATGACTCATCAGCATCATTTCACTGATGGACGTAAGTGTGAAGAAATGCGCCAATCTTATTAAAAAACCACTGTATTTGCAGATTGACCACTGGTAGGAAGGACCACATGTATGAATACTTATCTTTTCAAACCCCGAAAAACTTCTCTTTCTTATGAACTCTATTCTCTACTAAAAAATTCTTCCCAATATTTTTCGTCACAATTCACCCCGCTCATCTTTGTGTCACACATGTTCTAAGGGGCTAATGTACAAAAATAATCAATATTAGGTAAGTGTAGTTGTTTATAATAAACGGCGAGTGATCGCAGCGTCGCGTCGGCGCCGCCGCCGGCGCCGGCTGCGCGCCGAGCGGCCGCGGAGCTTTGAGGAGCGACCACGAAACCCGCGGGTTCTGGGACCTGTGACACTGCTGGGCGAATACCGATTTCTGGAAACCTATAATTTTTAACAAAAGTTATGAACAAAAAATAATGTTAAGTCCAAAGGAGAAAAGGCAGGCCTTTGCCCAGCAATGGGAAACAAATTAGGCTATTAAAAATAAAAATAAAATTGGTAAAACAGTTTCAGAAGTTCGATAGAACTGAAGTTGACTAACTGAATTTGAATGACGGTGACAGTATTGCGAACAATTCGGTAAGTACGTAGATAATTTTATCGTTTCGGTTGATTTAGTATAAGTATATGTAAGTATAAGTATATGTATATAACAATAACTTTGGTTATTTATGTTGCTTAAATTATGTTTTCCTTTGCACCTGCCTCATCATATCTGCACCACCCTATGGCTGACTGGCAGAGAATGCCTAAGGCATTGAGTCTGTCGATGTATTATTTAAGATGCATGAAGTTTAAATAAATAAATTTAGTTGGTATTGCCGGATTTGTAGATGATTAGGTTGTGTGAATGAAAACAGGGAACACAACAACAGAACTACGGAAATGTACTGATCTTTGAGACTTCCTCGAATATTAGACATATTGAAAAAAAAAACAACAACAGATTTTATCACGTTATGTTTACATAACGATGTTTACGAACGATTTGACTGCCTCATTAGTCTAGTAGTCCCAAGCGCGACTGCAACGCTAGAGGTCCAGGGTTCGATCCCCAGGTCGAGCAAAGTGTTATTGAGTTTGTCTATTAAATTCTCAGTAGCAGCTCGGAGTCTGGATTTGTGCCCGGTTAATGACAATAGTCTCGCCCCCTATTACCTGGGACCTAAACATACCAGGCGAACTGTGGGTGTACATTAGTACGCCTCTGCCTAACCCTTCGGGGAGTACAGGAGTGATGTGATGGTATGTTATGTTATGTTTACATATTTCGAAACCCTCTACAGTGCCCATGATCACGGGTATATTGGAAATAGGCAAATGCTTAGGCACGTTGCGCTAATGCTGTTTTAGAATCACGACACTAATAATCAGAGATCGGAATAGGTAGAGCTATTTTTGGTACTTGTGGTATGATGTAATAATATGGACATGCCCTACGCCCCGGAACTAATTGCTAATAGAAAATTGTAATACGATAGAAAGAGACGATACATACTTGTCGTTAACCAAAGAGTGTCCCGCATTCCCGCAATTGTTCTCTTTTGTTTCCACAAGCTGTGTTTTGCATCCTGCAAGGATGGCAACAACGGGCGTGTGCGCATTGAACTTTTGCAACTTCGGACATACGATATTGTTGCGTCGCTTGTGCAATGGTTTACTTAAATCAAACTATTACAATTTTCTGTTTCCTACATTCATTTATTTTTAAAATCCCGGGATTGTAGTCGAAATCCCGGGTATGTCCATATTAAGATATATGTTTGCGGTCAATGAACCAAAATAGCTCTACCTATTCCGATCACTGCTAATAAACCTTAGCGCCCGCGTTTTTCGTGGCCTCCGCATAGCTGTCACAGTTTTTGAATGTTTGCATTGCATAGTATTGTGACACTGTGATATAAATTAGGGGGGGGGGGGCACCGATTTATTGATCCTTTGACGTAACGCTAGGGGATAGGCAGCAATCCCCTAAGGACATCCGGTACGCACACACGACATGAATTAAATGTCATCGCTAAAAATAAGAATGACTTGATTAGATATGTAGGTAGGCGTAACTTCTGTTTGATCTTGCCGTTTTACTGATAAATGTGCATAATGTATCAGCGTTTCAATATTTATGTCGGTAGGCATTTTGTGGTTTCTAAATATATGGCTATTCATATAAGCACATACCTACTTGGGTAGGTACTAATTGCTATTCGTCAAACAACTTAATTTATTCATTCATATATTTATTGCAATCCATAATTTACAGATACAGGTGGTAGGAATAATAGAGAAAAACAATTATGGACCCTGGCGGGCACAGCAAAATTAATAAGTAGGAGAGAGGAGGAGCACTTTGATACTTTTGAGCCATATTAATTGATTTATATTCAATAATAATTTTATAACATTTTTAATAAATACACATTTCAATATCTGTAATTTTTCGTTACATACCATAGATTATTGGAGAACTAACGGTATACTTACAGCATCTGCCTAACCTTTTAGGAGTGCAGGCGCTATGATATGTAAAATTAAAAATATAATATTCACTGGTTTTATTCTCGAAAACTTATTCAGAGGTATACATGATTCCACGTTGGGCGTAGCGGTTGAGGTTCCTCGCTATAAACCGCTGCTATGCTATATTCCCGCCCTAGGCAAAAATTTAAGTGTAATTTGTGTCCGTTAGTAGTTGTATCTTTGTGAAGTCCTCGCAACATGTTTCTCTAGTGCGGGAGGTGTCTTTTTATGTTATGTTATAGGTAATAATATTTTGCGGTCGCATGTTATAGCGAGTCTATTGCTAATTAGGTACCAAACCAAACTCAGAGTTGCAAGGTAGGTACTTATATATATAATCAACCCATTATACTGTCCCACTGCTGGTCACGGGTCTCCTCTCAGAATGAGAGGGATTAGGCTATAGACCACCACGTTGGCCTAGTGCGTGTTGGCAGACTTCACACGCCATCGAGAAAATCTCTCAGGCATGCAGGTTTCCTCACGATGTTTTCATTCACCGTTTAAGCGCGTGATAATTAACTATTTATTACGCACATGACGTCGAAAAGTCAGAGGTTCCTTGGGTTCGAACTAGAGACCTTTGACTTGGCAGTCCAACGGTCATACCACTAGGCTATCACTGCAATTTCTTGAAAAAAAAAACAAAGTAAGAAGTACCAAATAATATTTTCCGACCTCAGAATCGAGTCTGGAGCTCAGCACGATCTATTACAGACGTTGAGCTTTAACTCGTTGCGTATAACAAATGAAGTTAACTCATTGACTGAGAATTTCGAATTAACCCGTTTCCGCCTTGCTAGTTGAGTCAGACAGTTTTTCTTTATTTATGACCGACTAACACGAATATAAATTTCATTAATTTCTGTTTAGTCATCACTCACCCCTTTCAATGAATCGCACGAATTATCATTATTCAGAACTGTTATTTCTTTAATTCCTTGAAATTTGAATTTGGCGGGCTCAGGTGAGCGATCGATGGTGATATTGATCAGGGGCGATATTTTCTATCAGTAAATGGTACCTACATATTTTCCAGTTTTCCTGTCCAAAACGGAAGTAAGTAATAGATGTCTGCGTCACTCAGATTCACTCATGCGTTTACGACATCCTTCTCACAATATTACTATCTTCTTTGTTAGTTATAATAGTCATATTTTTTCTACGTCTTTCGTTAAGGAAAATAAAAATATGGAGGTAGGTCGTAGGTAGGTAGGTAGTCTAACTGCCTAACTTTCTTCTCAGAAATCGTAAATCGGGTAATGCTGGCGCCATCTAGTAACTACTCATTAGAGTCTTTATAAGATCTATTGACATTCAGAATGACATTAGTGTCTATTGACATTAATGTCAAAACCGTTACATATTTTTAATATTAAAGGTTAGCACTGTGTGTTCCCATTGTTAACTGACCTCAAAAAAGGAGGAAGTTCTCAATTCGACTGTATGATTTTTTTGTATGTTTGTTGCGCGATTATTCCATCAACTATGAATCGATTTTGATGATTTTTTTTTATAGGTAGGTCATAGGTACATCAGTGTTGGTCCCATAAAAATTTGGTCAAGCTCTGATCACAAAATTTGGACAATAACACACAACAACCGAGTAAATGATAACGTCGTTCTGGATACTTACGTAAAATTCTACATGCAATTCAAAATGTTGAAATAAAATAACTTAAGAAAACGTAAAACTGCCTTCAAATACCTAAAAAATAATGTTATGTGCGAAACAGTTTCGGAAGTCGGTGGCAAAATCAAAATATGTCATAAATCAAAGGCACCGACTTCCGAAACTGTTTCGCACCTACCTAGGTAGGTAAATAACATTATTTTTTATGTTTTTGAAGGCTGTTTTACTTTTTTTAATTTTTAACAAATATCGGCTTTTAAAGGCACAAGGCTTGCAAAGGCAGAATTTGACTCCAAATAGTCGGTTCTACGGAAAAATAATATCAGGCTGATCAACACAGGAGGATCAATATCATAACTTCATAAGTTTAAAAAATTAAGAATTATTTTAACGGGTATGGTTGGTAGGTACATACTTACTACGCTGAAATTTAAGAAAAAAAATACGTAGGTACGTACTTAACAAAAACTAAACTAACACCAATTTGAAAAGAGGAAATAATAAAGAAACTAGATATGTCTCTATATACTAAATAATCATAGCATCCACCTAGCTACTTATTAAATATCAATGAGAGCTCATAACCGATCCAAATTATTTTTATTGTCAGGAATCATGTGAATGTGTCAAGATGGCGCCCGAATTTGGCGCCAAAAAGTAGCGTCGGTGCGTCGCGTCGTCGCGGGCACAAGACGTAAACAATTCAGCCTCAGCTAATAATTCTGTTATGCTTTACTATTGATTAATTATTTGGATGTAATGTCGGTACATTATTATTATTAGATATAAAGTGATCAATGTTATACAGGTATGATGCGAGTAACAATTTAAATCAATCTTATTAAAACACTAGCCTGATTTTGGAGCTACTGCCTCATCAGGCTAGCGATTGTAAGGCCGACTACCACGCTAGTCCTGAGTTTGGTTCCCAGGTCAAGCACAGGTTTTTATATGAATTTCTCAGTAGCATCTCGGAGTTTGGATTTGTGTCCGGTTAATGGAAATAGGCGCGCCCTATATTACATTGGACCTAAAGAGAAAGTAGAACCGTGGATTTGCATCATGTGTGTAACCCTCTGCGTAACCCTTGGGGGATCACAGGTATTTTAACGCTAGTATTTATGATTTATTTAGGTACTTACTTTAAAGAATTTTTAGGGCACTAAAAAGTTAAATAGTCTTGTAAAGAAATATATTTAAAACCTAGCTTTAGTCATCAGGCGGTATCGTGTTGTCGATTGAGGTGCAATGAGTCTGAACTTTTAACCTCATTTGTACTACTATTGACATCAACCCGCTCCTATCAACAGCATAGTACCTACCTAATGGGCAGAATGCCGATATTATTAATGTTTCATGTTTCATCATATTCCCAACTGTAGGCTTAGAGAGTCAGTTTGTGGTATTTATTCCATATATGCCGTTGAGTTTTTCAGGAAGAGAAGGATCCATAAAAAAAATAATTTTTTACAGAAAGTAAAGCGAGCCAAGTATTTTTTGGTGTATCTTCAAAGCCGATGGTTAGACCGTAAGAAATATGGGAACATTTCAGAATTAGGTTGGTATCCCACATTCCGAAATGTTGCCATAAAACATCAGGGTGAAAAGAATAATCAAAATGGTTTCTTAAACAACAAAGTTAAGCGTGATACCTATGTAGATAAATTTAAATAGCTACAAAATTGCGGACATTCCTTTTTGAAATTATATCTATTTTATTTCTGCATGTTGATCTTTTATTTAAAGACACTTTTGCAAGTGGTGTAGAGTCGGCTCGCCCCTTGGTTCTTGCCCCTAATTGCCTAAGTGTATCAGCTCGCCCCTTTGTATATTAGATACCCCAAATCGCCCCTGATTGTTAGTAAGTTCCAATGATTTTTACAATTGTTAAAATGCATTTCAAATGCAGTAGTAGCCTCGTTGCCTCATTAGCTGGTCCAAAGCGGGACTGCTATGCTAGAGTTCCTGGGTTCGATTACCAACTAGAGCAATTAGGTATTTCTATGAAATTCTTAGTAGCAGCTCGGAATTTAAATTTGTGCCCGGGACCTAAACATAGCGATGAACGATGTGTATAAAGCATACCTCTGCTTAACCCTTCCCCATATAGGCGTGATGGCATGTTTATAAAATACATTACAATATATTGATTAATACTGCATAGGTACCTATTCTCGATCTTAAAATGTTACACGCAACTCTGAAGTGCTTCCGAAAAGATATATTGGTGGATCTATAGTGATTGATCGCATCGCACGGCGGCAGGCGTTGGAGCGTCCTCATTAGCAAGTCGGATCGCGCATCGAATCCAGGACAGAGCGGTAACACTGAAACTTGCACG
This sequence comes from Acronicta aceris, assembly GCA_910591435.1. NCBI lineage: Eukaryota > Metazoa > Arthropoda > Insecta > Lepidoptera > Noctuidae > Acronicta > Acronicta aceris. The sequence continues at coordinate 15,208,672 of OU342767.1, forward strand.
TTTCAATATTTTAACTCTCTGTATTATTCACCAAAAGTTTTCGATGAAAATCAAGATAAACCATATTTACTCGCGATTCTTCGCAAATGTCAGAGAAAAGAAGATAATTATGTCACAGTAAAACAGTTAAATTAATAACAAATTAGGTATTAGCTTTCAGAGAGTAAATTCCTCTAATCAACAATCAAAATATATAAAATTAGCTTCTGCCTGCGACTTTGTCCGTGTGTACTTCAGGATTTTATAATATTAGTCCTACTAATAAACGTGAGGGTTTGTGAGTATGGATATGTGGATGTATGCATGTTTGTTAGTCTTTCACGACAGAACGGCTGAACGGATTTGGATGAAATTTGGTACACAGGTAAATTATAGCTTGGAATATCGCATAGGGTACTTTTTATCCAGGTTGGACCCGATCCTGAAGTCCACGCAGACAAAGTCGCGGGCAGAAGCTAATTTTATATATTTTGATTGTTGATCAGAAGAATTTACTCTCTGAAAGCTTGTTTGTAAGTAGTAAGGATTCTTGACATGTTTTGAATGTCACCATCATCAGCCTATATTCGTCCACAGTTGGATGTTGACCTCTCCAAGTGAACGCTACATTACCCATTTTTTGTGACTTCAAATGATGTATTATGATTTTATTGAGTTCAAGGTCGAATGCTTTATTTCCATTTGAACCATTATTACGGGTAAACTATTTCTGAAACTATGTAGTTGAGGAGAGCTGACAAGAAACTCTATAGGGTGATTACAATTTTTAGCTTTACTTAAAAACCAGTAGTGGGAACATTTTTATAAATGTCTCTGTATCATTGTATGATAATGTTAGGAGCCATCCTTTCAATTTGTTCTTACATTGGTGACGACTTAGGATTTTTTTTTTTATTTATTGTAAACTCTGAAGCTAATAAAAGAAAATTGCTTGTGTGCAAAAGAGGTGGTATGGGGTTCTGTTCGAAAAATGATGTCAGCCTGGCGCTTGTTAGTTTTACTGAAAAGAGTGCGGTGTTTTCTTACCAGGCCATTTTACGTCTACAAATCTCCTGAAACGTGTACCGTTACGTAGGCGGAGTGACACCTGATTTATTCTCAACCATGACTGTTGTTAACCGTATCGTAAATCAATCTGAATGTCGATGAAATATATTGAATAAATCATAGGAACGCCAATGTTTAACATAAAATGGTGTTTAGTAATTAATGTGTGAAATATTTTAGGTTGTGGCAAAAGAACCTTTCATTATGCTCATCATCCTCGTTTTACTAGATGTGGTTGAATTATACTATTTTACAAGAAGCGACTGTAATCAGAACTACGTTAATTTGTGAGCAATACCGATAATACATACCATCAAGCCTATATTCCCTGAAAGATATGTTTAGGTCCCATGTAATAGGGGGCGAGCCGGGCACAAAGTCCAAACTCCGAGCTGCTACTGAGAATTTCATAGGAAACACTTTCGAATTTTTTCGACCCAGAACCTCTAGCGTAGCAGTCGCGCTCATGAACACTAGACTAACGAGGCAGTTATTACAATAATACGTCACTGGTTATTACTGCGAGGCACTAAAATTACAAAGTTCTCCCATTTACAAAGCGTACAAATTAATAAACTAGGTAGGTATATATCTTTTCTTTGGATACATAATGTAGCGACATCTACCGCGCTACATAGAAAATAGACGGACAAGTCCTGAGTCGCGCAAGTGAAGTTTGCAACGCAACTTTGATATATACAACCACCCGACATCAAAGGTGGGGCCGTGGCCCGCCAGGCAAAACAAGCGCCTGGTCGGATGATCCTCCCTTTGGTGTGAAGGGCAACATACCTCGTCTCCACAATAATATAGTGCTTTTCTAGACAAGTCTATGTTGTGGTTTAGTTTGTAGCCGTCTCTACTTGTATGTGTAGTTTGAGATTACAATATAAAGGTATATCTACAGGTATATTAAGATAGGTATGCATATATGTATCTGTTTAGCCAAAAGTTGTGCACTTTTTTGGCAATCTCTCGTCGAGCTATTGTAAAATATTTTGATTAAAGTTGAAAGCACTTTTGTCAATCTAATAATTAAGGGTTATTATATTTCCATTGTTTGTATGATCTACAGGTAATTATTATGGGTCTGTGTTTGTGTATATGATACTTTGTGTTTGTCATCTACAATACAGGAAAAAATCCTAGTGTGGGGGAACGTTTTTTGTAAAAAAATACGTTCTTTGTTATGCTATACAATACATTACTGTCTAGTCACAAACTGTAGCCTTATTTTATTGCTTTATTGTAACCTGTACTTCACTACAATAAAGATTTAAGTACAAAGGACACAATCTACAATATTGTATCATAAAAACAGCGAGGTTTGGACGTCACGAGCGACTTCAAGACGCCTGGCTCCGGACGGGAGTCGCCAACTCTCACGGTGAATCACTCACACTTCCTCTTAAGGTGGGTCCACACTTGTAACATTTCAATGCACCGTAGCAGTGATATCGCGACAGACTCACAGTTTTAGTTACGCTTACACCGGCTCCACATGGTCGCCTCAACGTTGGTGCTAAGCTTAATCAAAATCACACACGATGACAATGCTTTTTTACTAAGCCACAAGTTGGATACTTGATAGCATTGGTGCTGATGTTGGTGCCAGTGTTTGAGCCGGCCTAAGTTTGGACAAGGTTTCAATGGCACACAGTTGTGTCAGCAAATTGTTTGTAGTCCATTATTGAGCATGATCCACACACCCTGTTATCACAACATTGTACCAGTGAAAAATGTAACATCTCATATTTTAAAGAATGTCCATGGAGTTTCTTGCCGGATTCTTCTCCATAGTATAAACTTTTTGGAACCATACAACTAGACTCAATAACGTCTCATAAATGCTTGAAACCAAGAACCTTATATTCTTGCCTGAAACGCTTAAACTCTATGATCGCCTCGTAATATTAAGGTCGTCGTGACGTTTGTCCGCGTAATAAACGACCATACTGCGGTTTACGTGTTTCTCAGTCACAGAGTCTCGGTGCGTTGCTTATGTTACAAATGTGGACCCACCCTTAGTATAAATAGAGGACTTTTAAATATCAATATTTATATTCTTCGTATTGTAGGTATGTGTGCCAAAATAAATGTTTAAAGTTGTATAGAGTATCTATGGAGTTTCTTGCCGGTTCTTCTCCATAAGACCCACTATTTGGAACCGTGCACCTAGTTTTGACTATTCAAAAGTACCTGTATTAATGGTTTATATGAAATAAAAGATTTGACTTTGACTTTGACCTTAGGGGTTGAATTTCCGAAAATCATTTATTAGTGCTCGTCTATAATGCAAAAGGAACCAGCATGCAAACTTTCAGGAATCTAGCTCCTGTGGTTTGGGCTGTGCGTTGATACCCATGTCAGTTGTTTTTTTACGTGGGAGAGCCATACTTCGGCATGAATGGGCTCGACCGGAGTGATAGTGAAACCGGCGTTAAACAACGCTTACGTTGTGTTTCGCTGAGTGAGTGAGGTTACCGGAGGCCCAATCGCCTTTTAAAAGATCGGCAACGCACTTGTGACTCCTCTGGTGTTGCGGGTGTCCATGGGCGGCGGTAATCGCTTACCATCAGGCGATTCGTCTGCTCGTTTGCCCCCTATACCATAAAAAAAAACTGGACAATGATAAATCAATGTGTAATTTGTATCTGTTTATCGTAAGCGGTTCTTTGGCCGTCGCATACGCCGCCCAGTCGCCATGCTAATCTTCTTCTATACTTATAATAAATCTGTAGAGAGGTCAATTCTGTACATGAAATATATTTCCAAAATAACTATCAGCGGGTGATTAGTGATCGATACTGATGCCAAAAATGCAATCAGTAAAATTTTTGTCTGTCTGTCTGTCTGTCTGTCTGTCTGTCTGTCTGTCTGTCTGTCTGTCTGTCTGTATGTTCTTTATAGAAACAAAAACCACTCGACGGATTTCAACGAAACTTGGTACAATTGTTCTTCATACTCCTGGGCAGGTTATAGTATACTTTTCATCACGCTACGATCAATAGGAGCAGAGCAGTGAAGGGAAATGTTGGGAAAACAGGAGAACTTACTCCATTTTTTAAGCTTCCGTCGCGTGTGCAGCCTTAATGGTTAAAGCTACATAGAAATCATGTATAACGGAAATGTTCTCCTTAAAATTATATAAAAAATATTCCACGACAGCAAATGTCTATCTTTTATGGTTGACTCACAATAACACGTGTAACTCCCGATAGCTTAGCAGTTCGGAGCTTTCTGATTATATTTATCTACTCTTGCGTTAGGTGACTGACTGACTGACATAGTGATCTATCAACGCACAGCCCAAACCACAGGTTATAGTGTACTTTTCATCACGCTACGATCAATAGGAGCAGAGCAGTGAAGGGAAATGTTGGGAAAATGAGTGATTCATGGGAAAGGTTTCAAACTATCAATGTATATATCATCACGCTACAACCTTTAGAAACGGGGCAACGCAGCTGAAACCACGGGCGAAGAACTAGGGAACAAAGTAACTATTCCACGCGGACGAAGTCGCTGGCAAAAGCTAGTAAGGAAATAAAAGAATAACCGAATAACGTCTTTTGTTTGCCCGTTTCATTCCCTCACTGTAACTCGTAAACACATTTCATGGCCACTACCGACCAAGAAACTTTCATACAAAATATGGAATAAAGACCGTTTTTTATTTAATACCTGCTAATATTTTACACACTGATTCATTATTCTAGTGGTCCCAAGTGCGACCGCTACGCTAGAGGTCCTGGGTCTGATCCCCAGTTCAAGCAAATTTCTAAAAATTCTGGGCTTGCCCCCTATAATATGGTACCTAAAACATACCAGGGAATGTGAATAAGTACATTAGTACACCTCTGCTTAACCCTTCGGGGAATATAGGCGTGATGATGCTACATATGTATTTTACAAACTTGAGCAGACGGCTGTGGAGCGAGAGGTTCTGGTGCCAAATTTTATTCAGATCCGTTCAGTCATTCTGGCGTGAAAGAGTAACAAACATCCATACATACACTCATACATACATGCATACTCACAAACTTTCACGTTTCTAATAGTAATAAGGATTATTACATATGTAGGACTATAGCCTAATCTCTTTATTCTGAGAGGAGACCCATGCCAAGCTGTGAGACAGTAAGATGACCATGATTAGATATTCACGGAGTCTGTGGATTAAAATTCATTCTTTAAAAAACTTGATAGAAACTTAGAGGTCAGAGCGTCTGGTGTATCCAACCAGGAGACGCAGGTTCGAATCCTGCCCGCGATTGAACTTTTTTTTTTTTTTTAAAAGATTGATAGAAATTGTTGAAAGTCGTTTGGATGCTACTTAGGTATACGAAGGCTACATAGGTCTACTAAGGTAGGCATGTGTTGTGATAATTTCTTCAATTTATCCACCTAATATCTCGGCACAACTTTAACAAAGTTGCCTGGATCTCTGCCCAGCGCCAGCTAGAGACATTGTGAAGTAAAAGTCTCACAAACATTGGCCAGTCACCTTTGGCTGTGGACCGCGCCCTGCCGACGCCTCGCTATATTGATGCACTTATCAACTGTAGAGGTAATTGGGGAAAATGGGAATATAGCCAATGAACAGCCTCAATAGTCTAGTGGTCCCAAGCGCGACTGCTACGCTAGAGGTCCTGGCTTCGATCCCCAGGTCGAGCAAAGTGTTGCAAGAGTTGCAAGAGTTTTTCTATGAAATTCTCAGTAGCAGCTTGGAGTCTGGATTTGTGCCCGGTTAATGGCAATAGGTTCGCCCTTTAGTACATGGGATGTAAACATACCAGCGAACTGTGGGTATAAATTAGTACACCTCTGCCTAACCCTTCGGGGAATACAGGCGTGATGGTATGTTATGTTAGACAATGAAATGAGGAGGCTAGCGATACCACTGGTGTTACTGGCGTTTACAGGCTGCGGTTGTCGCTTACCGTCAGGCGGCTTGGCTATAAAATCTAGCACAGTTATACAACATTTCATATTTTCACGCCTGTCTTACAATGGAGTAGGCAGAGCCCAAAGATTTCAACCAGCTACGATTCTGGTACACCACTTTCACTTCATCATGCGTAGTTATTATAGGGTGTTTGTAACCTGACCTTTTTTGAGAAGGTCCGCAATTATATCGTGATTCGTTTACCGAGGTTGGATGTCTACAGATCTTCCATTCATACCGGAATACAGGTCAACTTATATTAATGACATGCACCTAGATTCAGATAGTTCAAACGTATCTGTAATAATTGGTCTAATCGAATAATAACACTTAACTTTGACATTAAGGAGCTTACCCATAAAAAAAACTTGCAGTTCATGGTAGCAGCCAGATTTAACTGTGAACTGACTCAACGAGTAGCATTCACAGCAGAATGATTACGGTCGCATAAGTAGGTACTGCCTCTAGCAAAAAATAATAATAAAGAAATTTATTTCCATTATTCATTATTTATGTGCAAATTTAAATACATTTTTAAATATTTTTATAAAAATAAAAACATTTAAAAATATAAAAAATAGTAGCCCATCGGCATCGGGAGCAGGGTCCAAGCTACCGGTGGTCAGGGCCCCAGAGAGAGGAATCTCCTAACAATGCGGGCCATGTCCAGAAGTACTACTTGCTGTATCAAGCCCTTGATGCAGCCACTTAATGAGAGCCTCCTTAGGTGTCGGTCGAGTTATTAATTATTATTAATTTATTTATTATTATAGTAGGTACTTCAACGACAAGTTCACAATAAAGTTCTTCATTAGGTACAGAATACGTACCTAATGAAGAACTCAGGTACTGGGTTACAGTGAAGAAGTCACTTTAAGAAGTACACAGCACTCAGGATATTATAATAAGTAGATCATTAATCAAGCCTAAAATACAAATTGGTTTAATGTCTGAAAGTAGATGGTGAGATGGTCAATTAATATTATTATCAAGATGTAAATGTGATGTACTGTATACCTATCAGATTTATAATAAAATTAACATGCAAACACTCGATTTGACTACCTAGAATTGTAGATATTATTATTTAAATTGTCAAATAATTATAAAATGTAAACTGCCTCATTAGTCTAGTGGTCCCAAGTGAGACTGCTACACTAGAGGTCCTGGGTTCGATCCCGAGGTCGAGCAAAGTGTTATTGGGTTTTTCTATGAAATTTTCATTAGCAGCTCGGAGTCTGGATTTGTGCCCGGTTAATGGCTATAGGCTCGCCCCCTATAACATGGGACCTAAACATACCGGCGAACTGTGGGTGTACTTACATTAAGTACACCTCTGCCTAACCCTTCCGGGAATACAGGTGTGATGGTATGTTATGTTATGTTAAAATGTAATGTCAGGTCAGAATTGTACGAGTATAAGGAATGACTTTGAGAATTTAATTAGGTGTCAGATTTGGGCCTCATGCAGTGTTGTCATATATTTTATAATCAGCTAAGCCTACGCAACAGTATTACATAAGTATGGCTCATCGAAGCTGCACTTTGGCCATCAATTGTTATCTGGGATGCTGGCCCCCATAGGTCAGCCCATCGGGCGGCGCGGGGCGGCGCGGCGTCTTGTCGCTGCGTCGCCATGTCGCGCCGTACCGACGCGTCTCATCGCCGCCGAGCCCGCTGCCACCCTGCCTGTTTATCTTCGCGCATTACGTTTTGAGGGGCGACGAGAATCGGTATCACTGTTTGGTAATCAGATGCATGTCATTAGGTATCCTATAAATATTTATATCGGTAAATAGATCTTTATAACTAGGTATAAGATATAGTTTCAGAATTGGGAATCGAACCCAGGACTTCTAGCACACAATGAGGCAGTACTATCATAGCATAACATACCATCACGCCTGTATTCTCCGAAGGGTTAGGCAGAGACGTATTAATGTATACCCACAGTTTGCCGGTATGTTTAGGCCCCATTTAAAAGACTTGTGTGAGCCTATTGCCACCGCGCACAACTCCGAACTGTTACTGAGAATTTCATAGAAAAACCCAATAACACTTTACTTACTCGACCTGGGAATCAAAGCCAGGACCTTTAGCGTAGCAGTCGCGCTTGGGACCACTAGACTAATGAGGCAGTAGTTATTTTATTGTGAGTCTATTGTAATAAGATGTCAACACAAGAATTCAGGCCTGATCATAAGCGGCTATATGGCCCTTGATTCATTTCGAGTAAGGCTCCGTACCAGGGAACGAGCTCTGTATCGCGGGGATTTCAGAAACATACATTTAGCGGAAAATGTATGTTTCTGAAATCCACCCAAATTGATATTGTGCCATGTAACCCTCGTCTCTCCTCTGGCATACTGATATGTAAAGCTATTCTTGAATATATATATAATTTAAAAGCTCTCAGTAGTTTCAATTCGCCTACGGCTACAAATGTACGTTAACGGCGATTAGTCCTGTCCAATGGCGCTTAGGGTTGCCAGATGTCCGACTTTTTACCATCGTGTCCGGCATAACACTTACAATTCCGGCCTGTCCGGCTTTTGGTCAACCACTTTTGGTCCGGCTAAATATGAATCTGTGTCCAGCTTTTCTATTTTTGGGCCTAACAACCGTAAATGGGCTGCTATCCTGAGGAGCGCAGTAAGTCTTTCTATAGAGATCTGTGTTGCGAGACAAACGCAGTGGTTTGCGGAAACTTCTAGGTGCTGTCGTCCGACTGCTACGTAGTCGTACAATCTTTATGATATTTATATCGGCAAATATCCATGTTCCACGGATAGCCATAGGTATCCATCTATCCATTTGCATGGATTGATACCTTATCTGCTAAATTTGTATAAAAAAAAACCATTTCAAATTAGCTCAGTAAGTCTGGGTCGTAGTGCGGCGTCGATCAGTCGCATATCTTTGTCGCAGTGTCGCACAGTCGGGCCCCCGCGCCGCCAAGTACGCCAGACGCGAACACGTGCAGCTTGCACTAGTAAACAATGTTGTTTACATCATGCTTACACTATGGTCTCCGAAAGTTGAGATTATGGACAATAGTTATTATTTGTAGAGACGGGAGCTTGTATGTGCGGAGATAGAGTAAAGTGGTGTAAAGATAGAGTAAATAGCGTTGTGGAGTGAAAGATGTAGTTTAACAAGCATAGATACCTAGGTAAGGTCGTATCGGAGTTTGAACTTGCGTTATAGTAACCGAATATCAAAGTTCAAACTAATTTTATATTTTCATTTCTTTACAAAGAGACTCAATAACATCTCTATTATTAAAAATCATGTGAATTGAGATCGTTTCATCAATTGACCAATCAGTCTGCTGATTTCTGCAGCCTTTACAGCATCCGAAATATCAGGAAATAACCCGATAAAAATCTGTAACATAATCATTGAAATTAAACTACTTTAAACGGTTATTTTAGGAAAAATTCAGCTGCGGGCAAGATTCGAACCTGCGTCTCCTGGTTGGATATACCAGACGCTCTGACCTCAACCAGGAGACGCACCTTCGAATCCTGCCCGCGACTGAATTATAATCTATATTAACTTTTTTTATAATAACTTTATAATCTTAGCATGGAAAATGCAAAAAAATCACAAAAAGATACTTTTTACGGATTTTACCGCGTGGTATTGATATTATAATTAATAATAATAAGGTACTTATATAATTATATAAGTAAGGTAGCTGTTAGTAATTGCAACAACATTACGACGTCCAACAACTTAGTCTACCCGTGACCATAGTTGCTGTAAAGAATTCGAAACGGCGGGAATTAAATAGTTACTTAATATCAATATAACGCGATAAAATCCGTAAAAACTAGTTTTATTTCAATGTCTAATATTTGCGTAAGTGCCAGAAAACAGTCTGTAAACATTCATTTTTTTTTTCAATGTAACAATTAGTTAATTGGACGATAAACTGTCCCAGTTGACTGCATTCAACCATACAGGAAAGCCGCCTCTTTGTACCGATCTCTACAGTACCTACGCCCAAAGTTCATCTGATTATATTGTCTACTTAATAATTTTTACATCTCTGCTCAAGCCGAATGCTGGAAGAATCCCCCATGGTATGATTCGGAGCGTGTGGCGGCGTGGGGACGCGTCGGCATGGCGCGGCGGGTCGGCGGCGGTACGGCGCGCGGCGGTGCCCGCTGTACCCGCCGCCACGGCGGTCACCTATGCCGCGAGGGTTGCCACACAAAAACTCTTCCCACCTACTGTCTTTAAGAAAATGAACATTAAAATTGGTAGAACGGTTACAACGTATTATTGCAATTGAGAGAGAGATGTCGCTCTACATATTATATAGCTCCGTCCCTTACTTACAATCTTAAAATGATTGCCATATAACATTATGATACGGTAGCTGATAACGTATAAGTGAAGCATTATGAACTTGCGAGTCTGAACCTACCTACATTACAAGTTTTTTTTTATTTCAACAAAAAACTGCACCAACATTGACCAATTGAATTTACCAACCAAACTAAAAAGAAGCAAATTACGATTTTGTTCGTTGTGCTGGCAACACTAAGACCTCTGCCAATCTACTGTTTGTTATTTTATTATTCGTTATCCAAGATGATGCTACATGGACGCATTCGCCCGTGAAACTAACAAATTAATCTGCTGTTATATTTTATTGGATAATCAATAACAAGGGAGTGTGTAGCTGCTAATACTTTACAATGCTAAGACCTCTATCCTGGGTTCGATTCTCAGGTCGAGAAAATGTTATCGGGTGATGGGTTTTTCTATGAAATTCTAACTAGCAGCTCGGAGTATGGATTTGTGCCCGTTTATTAGGTTTATAGGGTCGTCCCCTATTGTCAATAAACATTCCGGCGAACTGTGTGTGTACATTAGTACACCTCTGCCTAATCCGCAGTCCGTAAGGCTCTCTTAAGGCTCGGCAAAGCATTAGCAACTGCTTTGGTGTAGCAGGTGTCCGTGAGCGGCGATAACCACTTACCATCAGATGGCTCATCTGCTCGTTTGCCGACTTAACCAGAAATATGATAAAATAAAAATTAAAAAAAAAACCCTGCAGCATCAAGTCATGGTTACCATTTTCTTGCGATATCATTGAAGTAGCAGGATACCAAATTTCAATTCGTTCAGACCCGTGGAAGTTGCTTACGTCCCCTACATGAACTAGTAAAGAGCTGATAATATTTAAACGGCTGCGCCAGATTTTCTTAAATCATAGCTAAGAACACTCTCGATTAAGTCACCTTTCAAACTACGAAAATGGAATCAAAATCGGTCCATTTATTTGGGAGCTACGATGCAATAGACAGACACATAGATACACAGACACATAGATACACAGTACACACGTTAAACTTTACAACACCCCTCTTTTCTTTGCGTGTAAAAAAAGATGGGAGCTAGGCTTCCATCAAAAATCGTTAGCAGCATCGGATAGGATCCAGCAAAAGAGACCTGGTAACTTTAATAGATCCAATTAACAGAGGAGCAAGGGTTGCAGGCATTACCTAGAAACTACACATACTGCCAAACATTTTTAAGGAAAGAATCTGCTGCGGCAGTTCGTCTTTGTTGGTACTACCGCATTGCCAAGTATTCTGCCGCTACGGCTTGTGATAACAATGAAGAGGAATTGTAGCTAATTAAATTACTTTTTTTTATACCTTTACGGTGGCAAACAAGCATTCGGCCCGCCTGATGGTAAGCGGTTACCGTAGCCTATGGACGCTTGCAATACCAGAGTTGCAAGCGCGTTATCACTCGTGCGTTGTCGACCCTGTAAATTAAGGCGGAATAGTTGGGCTGGCAGTATAGGAGACATGCTGCCATGCATGACAGTGGCGGTAACGAAACATCTCTGGTCCCCCACACTGCCAACACAACGATTCCTCGCGGAGTTCTGGCGACCTTGCTCACCGTTAGGAACACAAAATAGCACGGAGCTATGTCATTTGGCTAAGATTTTCTGCAAGAGGACTTGTCCAGTCGAGCAGCTCCGATTTTGAGTGGAATTATTAGATTCCACTATGCCCTACCTCTCTTATTAAAATACAAAACTTAAACTTAGCAAATGGGACTTAAAAACTGCTACGCTAGAGGTCCTGGGTTCGATTCCTAGATCAAGCAAAGTGTTATTGGTTTTTTCTACGAACTTCTCAATAGCAGCTCGGAGTTTGTGCGGTTAATGGCAATTGGCTCGCCCCCTATTACAGGAGACCTGAAAATACCGGCGAACTAGGTGTACATTTGTAAACCTCTGCTAAATTCTTCGAGTAATTCAGGCGATGGTATGTTATGGTATGATGAAGTATATATATATTCATTTTTGTTTACAATTTCATTCTAATAATGTAAGAATTAGGACAGATATTTCCTTCGCCAGAAAATTTTAACAGAGGAATAAAACTGATGTTTGACAGATTGTGTATAGAAAAACTGTCAAAAATTCGAAATGTATAGGTAATTGACAGACGAAACGTGTCAAAAAATGTCTCTAAGAATTTAAATTATCCACGTAACAGGTTAGACATAGTGTGGAGACCACTAGCCAAATAAACCTACTGACCGCTAACTTAAAATTAATTATAATAATGTAGGTTAGCAGTGATAGCCTAGTGATATGACCATAGGACTGCCAAGTCAGAGGTCTCGAGTACGAATCCAAGGCACGCACCTCTGACTTTGCGAAGTCATGTGCGTATTAAATAGTTAATTATCACGCGCTTAAACGGTGAAGGAAAACATCGTGAAGAAACCTGCATGCCTGAGAGATTTTCTCGACGGCGTGTGAAGTCTGCCAACCCGCATTAGGCTAGCGTGGTGGACTATAGCTTAATCCCTCTCATTCTGAGGCTCGTGCCCAGCAGTGGGATAATGTAATTGGTTGATTATGTAATGTATGTAATGGCGATAAAAAAAAACTTAAAACGTAAAACTTTTGGCGATATAAGATTTTATCTTATCCAACCCTTACCCAAATAAGGATCGGAAAATTCAACCGAAAAAGCAAAGTATTTGTTTCAAGCAAGACATTCCCAACTCAGCCTACGTGCTTACTCACTCAGATCGCGGGGTTTACAATCTCATTCAGTTTCATTCAGAATTCCCGCTCGTGGGTGCATAAAAGACGCGATTTTCCGCGATTTCGCGCCATTCCCGCGGCAACCGGCAACCATGACTCGCGTATATTGGAAAACACGAATTTTATCACGACAATGCATAGACGTTGTAATATAATTTATAATTGTAATGTTAAGATTAATGTTATATTTTAACTTGTGGAATTTTTATGTGTTACGCTAAAGATGATTTTAAGGATTTTTGATACTTTATGAGGTAAGTTTTTGAAAGTTTACCCTGATTGCAAAAATAATTTTTTATTTATTTTTTTGTGTTGTATGCTTTATAAAAATATGATTGTTTTATTTTTTATTAAGCAAGAAATGTATACTATAATGAAAAGCGTAGCAAATAAACATTTTTGTTTTGTTTTTTGTTTTTTTTTTCCATAAGTTTTGCTAATATTATATTCATGTATTTGGCCGGATTTAGTTATTCAAAGCTTATTATTATTATATTATTAAATTATTAATGAAATACCTATATTTTGCATAAAAGGCGGCTGAACCCAATTATGTACACAGTTATGTTAATTATAATACTTAGTACAGTTTCCATAGAGAAGCTATTTCTTGTTTATGTAGGTAGTGTTTAATTTTATGCAGAAAAATGTAGAAATATTTTAACAGTTAACAAAAAAATATTTGTGCTTTTGAGAAATTTGTGTCCGTTACTTAGTTTTATCGTTGAGTTCTTATTTATTTATTAAGAGCTTGAATAATAAAAAATGGCGCCAGGAAATATTTAAAATGTTGACATAAATCTCGCGGGCGGCTATGCAAATATTTACTTTATATTAGTTTTGGCGCCTTCCCATTTGTAAATTAAAATATTCTCTCAAGTAATATTGTTGAAAATCTTGTTTTACTAATAAATGACACTAATTCCATATTACTTCGTAATGTTATGAAGTAAAATTGGTTATTTATTGCATTGTTTGCGCCAAGAAAATTATTAATATTTTTTTTGTTGTGCATTAATTTTTCTTCTGCCAAAATAAATTTAATATAAAATATTACAGAGTAATAATAATACTAAGCATGCTTGTTGCTTAGTGTTTTATTAATTTCTTTTATCTAGTTCATTGTTTCTACTTACTTATCTAAGTATGTAAGTTAAGTGTAAGTAGGAGTCACGGGAGAATCGCCCTGACATAAACCATACGGTACGATACAAAGTATTTTACTCAGGTGTCCGACATAACCCTACCTCTTCCCAGATGGATGATAAGTTGAGAAAAAGTTTAGATACTTGGATATTTCAAAGCAGCACAAATTAAAAATATCGACTGGAATGGAGAATTTTTTGATAGAAAAACCTCATACCCACTTTGCTCCACCTGGGTGGGAGGGAGTCTAACCGAGGACTCAGTAGCTTATCTACCACTGGACCAATGAGATAATATTGATATAGCAATAATAAATATCTTTTTGTGATTTTTTTGCATTTTCCATGCTAAGATTTTTTTTTTATAAAAACGTTGCCCCACACTAGGATTTTCTCCTGTATCGTGGGTGCGTTTACAAACACAAATTCTCACATACACAAACGCCCAGACCCGGAACAACTATCTGTAGATCATACAAATATTTGCTGCGTGTGGGGATCGAACCCACAACACGTGGCACAGAAGCCGATCACTCAACCGCTACGCCAATCGTGTCGTCAACAAAGTTATTAAGACGTCTGAATGAATTCAAAATGTGAAGGCAAATTTTGATCTGGTGGGTGGGACTCGCAGTGGCTTAGAGGTAATAGCGTCTGGTGTATCTAACTAGAACACGTAGGTTCGAATCCTGCCCGCCGCGGTCTAATTTTTCCTTCACTAAAATAAAGAAGCAAAAGAAGTACGCAAGAATCGTAGCAAGTGACAGTCTATAGTTTCTGCCTACTCTTGTGGGAGAAAGGCGTGAGTGTATGCAATGATATAAAAACTATAGATACATTACCCGCACTCTAAAATGACAACAAGAAATCAAGGCAATTGCCGTGATCGCGTTTAGTTACGCGCCAACTAGCGTTGCGACAGTACGTTCCGTAAAAATAATTCCGAGTGCTAAATAGTTTTATAATACGTGAAAACAACATGCCTTCATGTGTTTATAGACAATACACAAATTACACTTGTTTCCCTTTCATCGCACGTATTAGTCACTATCTAATAGTTGCGTTGTTTTTGATAGCCGTAATGTTCGTGCATGACGCGTCTATATTATAATAATACGTCATTGAGTGCATGTATGTATGTAAAATAACTTCAGCAATAATAAGCTCGAACATGTCCGCCATATTACTCAGTAACTTAAACTGTCATTGAGCGTCAATCGTCAATCTCGCATAATATGTCGTCACCTCATACAGCCAGCTGAGTGACGTCACACACCCTGGCAGAATCGCAAGCGCCCACCGCTGACCAGTTCCGTGTGTAAATACGCAATAGCACACTGACATTTTAACTTATTTATGAGTATCCGGATTAATGTTTTTACATATACCTATAACATAACATAAACTTGTTAAGGCAATCAATTAGCTCTCAAATTGAATTTTGTTTTTCGATTACAAGCTAATCAACGTGAGGACCTGGCGTCCTGGGTTCGGTTCCTAGGAAAATTTCAGTAGGTAGCAACTTAGTTGAGATTTAAGCCCAATTAATGACAATAGGTTCACCCTCTAAGGCTTGGGACGAAAAACCTTTCGGTGAACTAAAGGTGTACATTGGTACACCTCTACCCAGATGCCAGATACAAGAATTTTGCAATTGGAGTCTGAATTGTTCATACAAACGTAATTCCAAAATAAATCGTATTTTAAACATCAATCAATCAAATTGTGTTATTATACGGATTCGGATTTTATTAATCTATGTTCCTGTCCTACACTGGAAATAAACGACCGGAAAACTTGGTAAAATTATCAATAATTACATTCACTTAAGTTTATTTCCAATGAAGTACCTATTTTGGATGAAATTATAGAGTAGCAACCTAGATTAATGGTATCCGAATCTCATTAAATTGTATTTGAATTATAATTTATTTTGATATTACGTTTGTATGGGCAATTCAGTCCATCGAACCCTTAAGTTCTTCAGAGAATTATTTAACTTGACCCATATTTTTACTAATAGTCAAGGTTTTATTGGTAATGTTAAGATGTGGCTTGACGTAAGTCTGTAAATAGCACTAAGTTATGTAGGTATTACTACCTACTGTTTGACAAGGAGCTACAGAGGAGTAAGCAAATATACTACAAACTTATCATAGCCACTAGCACTTACTTCTTATTTACCTTTTGTATGTACCCAAAGCATGAACACACAGCGCCATCTACCACAATCTATAGGTCATAACTTTCTATCTTTTTTTAACTTTCGAACCATCTCGTATAAATTATTGTTCTTCCCCAAGTAATTCTGACTCTAAGCAAAATTACGAAACGAATTTCCTATAGTTTTTTTTTATAATAAATGGTATGTTTTAGGGAATAGAACCCAAGACCTCAAATAACGCAGCTACCCTTACAGCTATTAGACCATTAAGATATGGTATGGATAGGTTGATCGTGTCACCAATATCAGCAGTGTACACCTTAAAACGGTGTCGTACTTTATTGTTTTCTATGCGATAAAGCATCGTAAAGCTAGATCCTGATGTACTAAGAACAGTTGTATTCGTTAAGATCTATCATTCCCATATTTCTTCTTAAGAAGAAGAAGAAGAATCCCCATACTAAGATTAGGTGAGATTTATGATTGACTAACCAAAGGTGTAAGAAGTTTGTTAACTTGCACTAGGCTAGAGTGATAGCCTCAGCAGGCGGTGTACTTGTTTCCAATTCGCAACCATTCAAATAGGACTTGAGGCAAGGTATCACTCTTGTAAGGGGGTCATGTGAAAGATGGAGCACAGT
The DNA here is from genome assembly GCA_910591435.1 of Acronicta aceris. Classification (NCBI taxonomy): domain Eukaryota; kingdom Metazoa; phylum Arthropoda; class Insecta; order Lepidoptera; family Noctuidae; genus Acronicta; species Acronicta aceris. The sequence goes on from OU342767.1 coordinate 15,225,710, forward strand.
CTATCATTATTGTGGAGAATGTCGCAAATGTCATAACAATGCTTATAGAGCAAGAGAAAACAAGTGAAGTGTTTAGTCAGTACTAGTCTGACATACCTGTCCTGTGACCTCCTCAGGTGACAGACGATTCATGAGGATTTTCTGTTACACCCAAAAGAAGACCAGCTTTAGACTAAAGCGTCTCATTCTGAAAGGGCTCATGTTCAACAGTGATTCACAAATGGGCTAAATTGATATTTATGTGTGAGTATACGTATCCTGTTCACAAATATATGTGGATTATAGCTAAAGCGCTGCTTCGACAGGTGATGTTGATATAAGGAAGCTGGATGCCATAAAATATGCCTCTGCCTATCTTGTATTTGCCACAGCATGAAGGTGAGTGGCGCCGCGGCACGCTGCTAGTTATCTTGTACGTTTATTTTGTTGATGTGTCTTTTAGCTCTGCGCATTCCGAACCCTGAGCGGACATAGATTAGGTTTATGATGCAGATAGGGAGACGAAATATTAAAATAAATTATAATAAGAGTCTATGCTCCAGTTTAGCGTCAAAATCAGAAATGGAATATTGACTGATTATAACCAGTTTCTAAACAATGTGATTACGTATTCTAATTAATCGCAGACATTCATAACGCATGTTAATAAATGTTATTTAATTTAAAAAATACTCCACTCCAAAAATTAAAGGTCCAATATCTGCTCCTTGCGGGATTCCAGAGAAGTATAGTGCTATAACCCTTGTCGAGTATTCTTTGACAGACGGAAATTGATTTCTATTTTATAACGATTCTCTACTAAGAATGAATTCATCGTAATAGTGACTATGTATATAGTTAAACACGAACTTTAGTATAATTATGATTATCGAAAGCTTTTGTAAATTCTATGTCAAGATTTTTGTGTGTCTATTCAGTATCTATGCACGTTGTTATTCAATCAGGAGAGTTGAATTGCATGCGATTAGGCGTTAATCTATTTCTCTTAGCTTCACAGAGGGTAACTCCCGCTGTGCATTAACCTCACATTCCACGTCGTGTCTGTCCGGTCGGCTAGGCGCTTGTCTGTGTTCGGTGGCGCCGCACGCACACAAGCGCGCGCACCTGACGCCGCCGGTGGCGCCAGCCGCCTGCGCCCGCCCCCGCGTCCCCAACACCCGCGGAAGATAGACGTTGGCAACTGACTGCCGAGATTGTGGGAAATTTCAGTTAGTGAGGGGAAAAGTGGGGAGTTTTGGATGATGATCAAGTCGTGTTAGATGAGTGTATTGTAAAACTCGTTTCAATGTATGATGGATTAAGAATTTATGTTTTTTTCGATGATTTACCTGGAACCTATTAACAGTTAGTCGTTTGGAAATATGTATATTGACGATATCATTATTTTACTATATTTAGTTTTAGTTGACAAAATATTTTTTGGGCGTGATTACTGATTAGATGTGAAACCACTTTTTAAAGGCTTACTTTTGACTTACCTATATGTACACTTTTATTCAATATTTAGCATTATTACATTAGGTCTTTTAATAATATATTATAGATAGGTATATGTTTAATGATGATCGGTATTCGGTTCAAACTCTTCAAGACTATTTAAGTACTAGAACTGGGGTAAATTGTATTCAGGTGTTGCACACCACGTCGCGTCACTGCACTAGCCAGCGGAACGTTGTGTCCGTCAGTCGAGTGCCCGCACGCGGCGAGCGATGATGTGCCGCCAGCGTGAGTGTGTCGCGTGGCGCGAACGGCCGCGCGACTTGTGACCCCGTCGTCGGCATGTGATGTTCCGGAGACGCGCGCTGCGGCGGCGGCTGGCGGCGGCCGGCGCGCCTTCCTTGCCGGACGACCAGCTGCGGCGGCTCGCGAGGGCGTTGGACGCGGGCGCCGCCGGCGGGGAGTGCGTGCCGGCCGGTCACGCCGCCTCACAACTCCGGCTCGCAGTCACCCGCGCCTTCAGGTTCCCTGACCTAAGAGACTCCAGCGAACTACGCCGCCTGCCCCTCTGCGCTGAACAGCAGTGCTGCAACCCGTACCACTGGAGCCGCCTCTGCAAGCCTGGTATGTGTGACGTGATCAGGACGTTGACCCGCGGCAACAAGTGCATGAAGTAAACATCGATGTCATACGAATCTCGGGCTCAGTGTTCCTATGTCGTGTTTTGAACGTGTTCGCTTGTATAGTTTATGTGAATGGATGATCAAACGAATGAATGGTTGCCGCTGATTGTTATTTCAATCAAGAACAAAGCGGGGAAAAGATTTTGGCTGTTTTCGAATATCAAAATTGAAGTTTCTACTTCGAACTAACCTCTTCTAACCTAACATAACCTAGATTTTGTTGAATTAGTTCTGGTTGAAGAGCCTTCTCTTGTTTATTATAGCTATAATATGGAAGATGTTACGAGATTTATGGAAGTGAATCCTAACCTCCTGAGTTACAAGTTCCTTAAAATTGCTGGGCGTACGTACGCAGCTTCGTTCACGCGGGTTGCACCTATTTATCAGTGCGATTCGTTATCACTGTATTATCGCTACTGTTTGTTTCTGTATCTATAGTTACGTTGCCAGTGACGTCAGGCTGCTCCGGTCACATAATCCACCGGCATTTGACACAAGTACGATATATAACACCATCCCTACATTAGATTGTTAGTGTAAACATTAGACTTCGGCGATCTATTTTTAGCTGTGACATCAGCGGTAGTTTCTTGGATTTGTTGTATGAAATTTCAAAGGTCAACACTTTCCTTCAACATTGTAATGTTCGCAGGGATTCTGTTACACTAATAATTATTTGTGATTATAGTGTAGGGACTGATACATTTGATTAAACATCCAAAGCAGTTTAACTGTCTTCATTTGGAGGAAAAGTAAAAGTCCTTTACTAAATTATAAATGAGTAATTAAGATTCCCTCCGGCGTCAGTTGCGTTGTCGAGTGTGTAAAAAGCGGCTCGCCTAATCTGCTGTAGCGAGGGTCACCCGTTCGCGATAACTAGACAAGGTCGAGTCGCCGGCGCCGGCGTGCCGCGCCGCTCGGCGCGCGCAGCCCGTTAACTTTTTAATTCGTCAGGCAATGGCGCTACCGCCGTCAGCCTTTGTTAGGTAAATAGCTACATTCCGCCGCCCGGCGCTTCCTGAGGTCATACAAATGACCCTTACATGATATCATCGCAGATAGTTGGGTGTGAACATATTTTTGGCCCGTTTCTACACCAAGACTGACAATCACTTCTGTGATGTCACTTTAGTTATAATTTATGTAAATTTCCTTTTACCTAATCGCGTCTTAATTTAGATGTGACTAAAACTTGTTTTTGGCTCTTCTCTTATCTTTTATAATCATTTGTGATATGTCTCCTAAAAAAACGAATTAGAGTTAACTTACTAACTTAAACTAAGAATTTCCTCCATAAGACACACATTTTGGAACCGTAGAACTAGTTTTGACTTTTGAAAAGTACCTTTTTTAATGGTCTAATTGAAATAAATCATTTTGACTTCGAAATCGATGGATAGAAAATTATTCAGAATAATATTTAGGTAGGTAAGTGCCTACTGGAATTTTTGAGAGACCCAGTAATTAGTCACCTAAATTATAAATCACTTTATTATCTATTTTATCAAACCTATATACCTATGTACCTAATAGGTAGGTATATTTAATTCATTAATGTCAGCTAAAAAATCTTCATCTTTCTGCTTTTTGTGTAATTCTCATTAATCTAATGTCTAAAAAAAAAACAGACGAAACTAAATACAGTTTAGTATAATATTTCAATTCTAACCAAAACACCTTATCATCCTATATTCCATATACAACTGAACTTACAAAACTTCCCAAAAGCGGCCATATAAATATACACCATAAGAGGCAAGTGAAGTAACAGAGATTCACTCATGATTCCAAACTAATGAGTGACCATGACATCGACTCACGCGCAAGTCGCGTCGCCTACTTAGGATCGACGCCCACTTTATACTTCTTACTACTCGTGGGTGTACTGACAATGCCTGTTAGCATATTAATTAAGAAGAAAGCCAAGTAAAAATATGAATATTTATGTTTCCTTATGAGGAAAGGCCTGGCTTCAGCTTGTATGACCCCAAGTTGGTATGGCAGATGTATTTGACAGCAAGGAATGTACTGTAATACTAAAATTATTCACTGAAGACTATATAAGTATATTTCTTGAACTTTATTCTTGCAATAGTATTTTTTGTAGCATTTGAGCGTACTTTCTTTTGAAGACATCTGCAATTTCTTCGAGAAACTAGAAATAAGTCTCAATTTTAGTAATTACGACTATAAGAACTCCACAAATTACTTTAATCAACAAACTGCTTCATTTGAAGCTGAAAATTGAACATTTCTTTGAAAAGTCATACCGAAGTCATTAACACCGTAACTTGTGACTAAGAAATGTACCTGAAGTTACATCTAAAACATGACTAACACGATATCTCAACGTCTAGTCCTTTTGCCGTTCACTTTCGCCACGGAATCGCCTTAAATGGACATCAAATTGGTCAAATCAGTTTTGCAAAGGCATTGCAGGTTGCATAATTTGCTAATTTATTCCATTACACAAGCTTGGCATCGTACTTTAGTTTATCCTTGATTTCGGAACCACTTGAGGTCTCTAAGTAGTCCATAAGTATTATTCATGTAGTTTGGAACCAATTGATATAAAGCGTGGAAAGTAATTTTGGATTTAAACTAAAACACTGTTATTGCTATTGTTTCCAATTTAACTAACATCCGCCAAATTGTGAAGCTTTGAATAGTACTTGTTGCACTTCTAATTTTGGCTCCGTTTGTTTGCATTTCTTATTCCAAACTAGAAGTTTATTTGGAAGCTCTATAACGCCACCTGGCTCCATTAAGAGTCCGGCGGATCGAATTTTCCATACACAAGTAATAACAAAATAAATCGCAATTCTAACACAATGAAATCAAATTGTGTTATTATTTGGATTCAGATAATGTTAATCTAGGTTCCTAAACTACCATTTCGTCCAAAATACTTCACTGGAAAAAAATGTAAGCGAATGTAGTTTTTGATAACTTTTGGAAGTTTGGAACTATTTTCGGTTCGTTTATTTCTAGTGAAGTAGTAGTAGGCGAAATGGTACAGTAGGAACTTAGACTAATGGTGTCCGAATCCGAATAATAACACAATTTGATAAAATATTGTTTGGATTACGAATTATTTTGGTATTACGTTTTTGTGAGCAATTTAAGCTCCGGGACCCTTAAGTCGTCCCTGTAGACAGTACGAATGCAGGTGGACTTTTTTCCATCATGTTTTTGTAAATTTCCCCATCTTGTTTCCTACACCGTAGACACTAAATATAGTCGGTGTTGTTTGTAGCAATAGTCGCTCATTTGATTTGTGTGCACATCGCCAACCGACGCAACAATCAACAGTCCCCGTCTGTGTTTTGGTCTAATTCTAATTTGAATCCACTGCCAATTAATGCTTTTTTGGTCTACGCAAATATTTTATTAACATTATCCACGTAAATTTGCACTGAACCTCTTTTATAAAGTCCAGTAATTCGGATAATGATTTCAGTTTTACGATCTCGCAGATCGTAATATTGCTCATCGTAAATTTAATCATCGATACGTTTATTGTCGTGCACCTGCTCTGTTTGATTCATCACTTTTTTGGTTTGACTAGTCGTTTTTTTTTGTACAAACAGGACGAACAGGAAATCCTTGTTCAGTCTAGATTGCGCACGTTCAATCTATTCACGCAGATCAATCGTTTGGCGAGTTCGGGGCGCGTGGTCGCCAATCACCAGCAATCAAACCGCGCGGGCCTCTATTTGTGAACGTTTTTATGCGAGCCGGCACTTTTCGAACGGCTGCTGGTGGGACGAGGGGGTTCTTATCTTATCGAGCGCAGGCGTCGACTCGACGCCACCGACTCACAGGATCAAAGATTGTCTCGAACTCATGGCCGCTTCGGCACGCTCGCCGTTACTATCCACTGGTCTGTCATCTCATGCCCATTACGGAAATCAGTCACCCACATCCGGCAATTAAACCCACATCCACGACGGACAAACATTAACGGAGAATTCTAACTACAATTTACAAGTAATTTGGTGCCCACACGCCATTTCACCGGGCCATTACAAGGGGTCCAAAATTTAATGATATCGTCTAGATAGCTGTATGAGAATCCATCTGTTGATGTTAGCGACGCGTCAGAGGCGGCGGCATGGCCGATATTTATTTAGCCATAATTGCTTGTCGGCTGACTGGCGCCGGCGCCGTGTCGCGCCGTGCGGGCAGGGGCAGAGAGGGGAGGGGCACGCCTGCGCCGGCGCAGGTACGCCCGCCGCACTGCGTAAGCTCAACTCGATTTTCGTGATCGGTTTTTTTCTCGTTTTATTGTAGTCTGGTCATGTTTTTGGGTTGCTTTGTTGAATTTGTGAATGGTTCTCTTATAATGCTCGCCTGAGAATAGGCTGGCATTAAAAGAAGTCGTTTACACCTAACGTTTTTGTAATAGCTAATCGACAGTTGTTTATTCGGTAGTACATCGAAGCTTTTAGTACTGAAGTGAGTTTGGAGTTCATATTTATATTTTGAGATAAACCATCGACAAACGTAATTAATCTCAGCCAAGTTTACTTTCTGATTTGATATTATCGGCTTAAGTACATGGTCGCAGACTGTGTCACAAAATAGCCCATTGACTGGCGGCACCTGTGACAGAACCGGTCGCTCCCGACAGCGGCTCTTGCGAAACTGGAAAAATTTACGTCTTTTATTACCTACACGTACCGGAGCGAGCCGACGTGTTGCCGATCGCTCATTTCACTGCTTGTTAGGAGGTCTTTTGACCAATTCACATGTTTCAGTGTTGACTTTTTATTCACTTTTTAGTCCACTTAATGTTTTGCATTCTTAAGTAAGGATATTCAATGCCTCGCGTAATTCAAGAGCTTTCAAGACTGCTATAATTATTTTGCCAAATTGATATTTAGAATAAATTAGAAATGAAATTATAAAGAAAGAAAATAATGTGGCCATTTGAATATTGAAGTCACGTTGAATTTCACGTGCCCATTTATCGGTCCTTCAGTGACATTACACCTATTCATAAATGAATCAGTTCCTAGGCGAATGAGGACTAGATTGGAGATAATTTGAAAATAGTTGGTGATAGCCAGTTGAGTCACACTAATAATTTTTTTCGTACTATCACAAGTATTTGGGCGGCATGGCAGGTTATCGTTTAGGAGAGGCCTTTTTGGGGATTAAATGAACCGATACGAATTGAGTATAATATATTGAAATAAAATTATTCTTCAATAATGCTTATTATGTGTCCATATTTTTTTCCCAAACACCTGTTTGATCATTCGGTTTTGTTGGATTGGAATTGATAGTTGGAATCGAGATATCCATTTTAACTTATGGCGTGTTACCTATGATATGCTACTAAATATATGTATCAGATAAAAGCATTAAAAAAGTGCGCCTGGTATTTGAAGTAACATTAGCATCCCGTGAACCTGATGATTATGAAACACCACGGACCTTGGAAGTTCTCTCACGTTACCATTTCAATGAATGCCTACTTAACTTTACGTTTTATGTTTCACTAATGAGCGTTAATTATATCATCAGAAGTGCCGATGCTTTAATATGTAAACTAACTGAGATGGTAGCTATAGCTCTGATCGCTTTAATTGGGTATAATTTGTTTTTGGACCAATCAGAGCCCTTTAAACTTTCAACAAGTATGTCACGCGATACATTTCTAATTAGAATCCTAGTCACATATTTTTTAATAACTATGATATTTTTTGTCTTTGTGACTTTTAAATTAATCCGCGTCTTACCTTAAACCTCCCCGAAAAATATTGTTTAAAGGGAAACACTGGCATCTTTCCTTATTTTAGTAACATCTACAATTCAAGGCTTAATTGTGATCAAGCCACTTCAATCCCAACTTGTTGAATCAAGTTTTGATCATTGACTTCAACGGTATCTAGATTTATAGCTTTTAGATTCTACTTTTTATTTTCGAGCATTTCACTAAGTTATTATCGTTCGCCTTTATCTGGGTATCTTATTTAATAAGTTCTGCACGTGCTCATTCTAAATTTGGCGCTACCTGCATTAAATTTTACCGATCAATCAACACCCGACGATTTGCATCATATAAATTCAAGTCGTATTGTTTGCACGTCATTGTCTTCCGATCCTGCCTAGTCCCGACAAGCAAGGTTCACCAAGACATCTTACGTCAATAGCCTACAATGCCATCTAGTTTTAATATTGTTAACTATAGTTGCGTAGTAAATATTAAAGGGATTCTTATGTAACATTACTTGATCTATTATTGTTTCAAATCAAGAAACTGGAATTTGAAATCGGTATCCTTTATAAGTTTAATAAATCTATCATTATTAATTAGTCTGACACTAAAATCAAGAGCCAAATTAAATATCCAAAATATGATAACACAATATATTGGTTACAATAACAAGATTGACTGGGCATGAGTAATCATTGATCGTATTTCTACACAAATTTCTTTAATTTCAAGATTTCAGTTCTAATAATTGACTTATACACATGTCTCCTGGATTTAGTAACCAGAAAAAGCTTGATCAAATAACTAGTGGTATCTAGGGTTTATCCTAGCGTCCGCGTGGGAGCTGCCGACGTGCGGCCGGCCGGCGCCGTCGGAGGCGCCATCCGACTCGTTATAATTCGGGCGGGCTATTTTCGTCGATTCACACGCGCGCGCGCCACGTTCCGTGCGTATAACCGATTTTTTTTGAATTTTAGACTTTTGTTGCTAGGTTAGGACCCTACATTTTCAGGCACTGCCTATTCGTTATTGATCAGTCTTAATGATTCTATGTATATATAAAATGGCTGCATTATTTTTAACAAGTTCGTCATACTACTTAATTCCTGTTAAAATTATTATGATTTATTTCTCAGATTGATTTATTACAGCTTTTGACATTTTTTTTTGTTAATGGCTTCGCCCCGTTCGGTTAAGGTTTACATCCTAATCTTTGTTATTGTTTCCGAAGTTTCTTTAATTCTGTTTCTTGTATAGAATATCAGGAAGCTTCTATTTAATTACTTTTATATACATAATCATCCCAAATGTCATTTCTGTAGAGGACAAGAGTTAATAGAGCTGGTGAGTTCATGATGATCTGTCCCGAGAATGTTCGTGCGAGTGGTTTCGTCCTTGAGACGGCTACGTGATGGTGCGCCGTGACGCGTTTCCACAGTTTCTGGCAGATTTATAGAGTATTAAAGTGGATTTATTGATTGTTTATTGTTTTCGATTTAGATTTCTCAAGTAATAGACTAAGATTTGTAGTTCCAGTCTGTTTATCGATGTAAACAATGCTTATTTTTCTTATAGACGTTTTAAATTTCTATGAGGAATGACTGAACATTGAGCCGGAAATGAATGCACTTATAACTGACATCATTTGGTTGATGCGAACAAGTGACATTCTTCACATTAAATTTAGACAAAATTACTTATAAAAGTTTGAAAGAGAAAAACAAACAGATGTAATTATTTTAGCAATGACATGCGGTGGTGAGCCAAACGGCACGTCAGTAGTACGACCGACGTCATTTGATACGCAATGTGATGTAGAAAATATTCAGTCAACAATATGGGCGTACTCTCTGCGCAGAGGACATTGTCACACACCTTTCTATTACTGGGTTGTTGGCGGATCGTATTGTTTTATTCAAAGAGCTTCAGCAAATACCTTAAAATTTTATTTCTATGGAAATGAAAATTGGCGTTTTTAAAATTTATATTGTTTTATCAGTTATAAATTCTAGTAAAATATTATATTGAGTTTGCCATTTTCCTGTTCCTCCGATCATCACTTCATTAAATTTGCAGTAGCGGAAACTATTTCTACAGTATGTAAGGATGATAAATTATTACGAAGAATTTCATTGACTTCTCACGTCTGAGATAACTATTATAAGATCTGTTAAACGCAGGAAATGGTCGTTTAGCATTCAAATGTGTGATGGTATAGTTAGCTCTAATATTTAGGCCATGCATGTGACTAAGTGACATTGGATGATATAAGATTATGTAAAGGATAAAACGAAAAGTTCTAGAGAAAATGATGATGTAAATCTTAGTTGACTGAAGATGAAAAATAATCAGTTGTCAATCAGTAGTAAGTAGGTGCCTACATAAATAAACAAAAATTTGAAAAATTTGATGAGTTGATAGATCAAGGACAGAAAATTATAAAGGGTGTGAAAACAATTGAAATTCTTTTAGGATTGATACCTACATTGATTTACAACAAAACAAGTGAAAGATAAGTGTATACTCTTTTTTACCAAAGAGAGCATAATACTGGAAGCTAAATACAAGAATTTCTGATATCATACAAATCCTAGTATGTACTAGAAACCTGTTCCCTTAAACCAAATGTAGAAATGTCTTGAATTCCACAATATAACAAAGTCAATAATTTTCTAAACATAACTATGAATCAGTGCATATTTACAATTTGGTAGAGCGGTGCGCCGGCGCACGGTGGGCTGAAAATAGGCTTTCATAGACTTAGGGATTTCAATTTGCAAGTACCGGATTTTTTGCCGGATATCGCTTCTATTAGTTATTACTATATTCAAAAATGACACCCGACTTAATTCTGCACAAAAACGAAGGAATTATAATTTTTTTACGAAAAATTTGTATGAAGCTGGTATGAAAAAGTTAATTATCTCGTAAACAGCAAGGAAAACCGTAATATCCTTACAGGTGGTTATAGTACTAATTATTTATGATTTTTTGACATATGTCATATAATGGTTATCGCTGCTAATTTTTTTTTTAAAATCGTCAAAATATTTTTATTTATTTTTACACATGAAACGGTTCCTTTTAGCGTTTAAGTTGAGGTACACAGACTTTTAACAACACGTAACATAAAATATCATCACCCCTATATTCCCGAAGAAAGGAAAGAAGAAGGAAGAAAGAATTCAGAGGTTTATACTGCATCCACACTTACACAACTATGTTTGAGCTAGATATTTATCAATGCAAACTGAGTTTTAGTCTTCTAGTGAGTCTGAAAATAAGTGATTAGAAGACACGCTTAAGAAACCAGTGAAAACAGTCACATTTACACCAGAGAAAGCGCTTGGATTGCTTCTTTCACTAAAACTGTCAAAGTGGCAATATATTACTTTGCGAGAGGCTGCCATTCGTGAAGGTGCTAAGGATATTTATCCATCCTACTATAAAGTGCAACAAACAGCTTGATTGCTACCCTCCGAAGCAATCTGTGACAGTTACGGATTCCTCGGCTAGGATTACACTTCAAGCTTTACTTGACATCACGGTGACGAGGATCCTTCAAAGTCTTCCTGACTATGCCGATGTGCAAGATAAGCAGCTAAAGCTGATATCCAAGTGGGGATTTGATGGTGCTTCCAACCAAAGCCGATACAAGCAGAAAATGGAGGGCGAGCAAGATGATGCAAGCATTTTCATGACCTCTTTGGTGCCACTAAAACTGACTGATGGAGATAACACTGTATGGACGAACCCAAAACCATGCTCAACTTTGTATTGTCGTCCAGTTCAGTTTACTTTTTTAAAAGAGAGCGAATCAGTAGTCATTGGTCTCAAAAAACAAATGGATGATGAAATTCAGGCCCTTATCCCCACACAGTGCAGTAATAATAACATGGTAACTCATCAACTAATGATGACAATGATCGACGCCAAAGTCTGCACGTACCTTTCAGAGGCCAGATCAAATGCATCGTGCTACTTGTGCCTAGCAAAACCTACGGAAATGAACCGCTTAGATGTTGTAACATCAAAGACTGTGTGCTGACATATACAAATTTGGCTTGTCATCCCTAGACTCACGTATAAATTGTATGGAATGTCTGCTACATATTGCGTACAGGCTCAACTTCAAAAGGTGGGCAGCGAGAAGTAATGAGGACAAAGAAATGTTGCAGAACAGAAAAAAGATTATACAAAATAAACTCAAAGATCAGCTCAATCTGTTGATTGATATTGTAAAACAAGGCTCTGGAACTACCAATGACGGGAATACCGCTAGAAAGTTTTTCGAGTTTCCCAATAAACCCGCAGCTATTACCGGGTTGGACGAATATCTTATTAAAAGATTTGCTGTGATTTTGCAAGCAATAACATCTGGCGAGAAGATCGACATCATAAAATTTAAAGATTTTGCCCGCAAAACAGCTGAAAAGTAGTTATGTGGAATTGTACGATTGGTACTACATGTCCTCAACCGTACATAAATTATTAATTCACGGTGCTGACATAATCGAGCAAAATGATATTGTACCGATTGGGACTCTCTCGGAAGAAGCCTCAGAGTCTCGAAACAAAGATTTTAGGAGGTTCCGGGAACATCATTCGCGGAAAAGAAGCAGGCAAGATTCTAATCAAGATATTTTAAATATGCTTGTTGTTTCTTCGGATCCTTTCCTAAGTGCACAAAGGCCTAAATTAGATGCCAAGAGAAAGCAGACCTTTTTTGATGAAACTCTCGACTTGATTCAGTTTCAGGAAAGTGAGTTCGAGTTGTTAGATGTATCCAATCTGGATTCTGACTCAGAATTGGAGTTCGACAACGAGAGTGATAAGGAAAATGTTTAATATTTGATTTTTTTCTATTTTTAAAATACATATTTTTTTTGTTTTATATATTCTTAATATTTGGGTCAATAACATTCTTCATAATTAACAATGTTCTTAATTCATTCACTAAAAGGAACCCTTTCATATGTAAAAATAAATAAAAATATTTTGACGATTTTTAAAAAAAAATTAGCAGCGATAACCATTATATGACATATGTCAAAAAATCATAAATAATTAGTACTATAACCACCTGTAAGGATATTACGGTTTTCCTTGCTGTTTACGAGATAATTAACTTTTTAATACTAGCTTCATACAAATTTTTCTTAAAAAAAATATAATTCCTTCGTTTTTGTGCAGAATTAAGTCGGGTGTCATTTTTGAATATAGTAATAACTAATAGAAGCGATATCCGGCAAAAAATCCGGTACTTGTAAATTGAAATCCCTAAGTCTATGAAAGCCGATTTTCAGCCCACCGTGCGGCGCCGCGTTGGCAGCCCATCTACGCTACTTGATTGTACAACACTTATAAATCGTTCCACTCTATTTCTATACCCGTTTCTGATTTATTTAGTTGCACAGTTTTTGCTTTTATGGAAGCGTTGATTAGTATGAAAAGAAAAACATTTGAGATTTTAGAATTATCAACACAAATATCTAGCTTATTATCAGTTAATTTAGTGGTATTCAGACTCTTAGTACAGGGTAATTTTAATCGAGTAACAGGACCAAATACTGTTGCAATTTTAGATTACCTAGATTGATTTTATGACTAGACTAAAGTGTAGAAATAAACATCAGTTCGCATTGCTGTTAAACCAACATAAAGTTGTAAGCCATTGCAATAAACCAAGAAAACAGGCTTATCAATAACTGTACCATTAAATGGGTTTAACTGTCCTGCACTGATCAAAGCAATTGAATAAATTTTTTGATATTTATTATCGCCGCCATACTGGTTGCAGAATATAGGTACTATCAATAGAGCAATAGACGCCGAGGGAGCCGGCTAGGCTGACCGGTTCGCCAGTTACATAGTAATCGAAGGACAAACTGACAACCTACGGTATTTATTGCTATAGATTGAATGTTTAGATTAATTACACATGCCGGGCCTCCATACGCGCCTACCGTAATACTTATCTACCTCATCAGACGGCATTCCATCATGCGCAAATGAAAATTAAACCCTATCTAAATTTGTACAGGATCCATTCTTCATTGACGGATCCCTTCAATAATTGAAACACGATATAATACCGCGTTACAATGAAATCTAAGCCCTCGCCCCTCGACATTCGATACAAATCAATTTGCACTCATTGCAAGTTTAAGCTTCGAAGCAAATGAACTAATGATTTCTAATTAAAGCTGTTAGGAAATTGCACTCTATATCGGTCATGACAGAGTCTTTTTTCCATTAATAATTTATGGTGTTTATGACGTAACAGTTGTAAAAGTAATTTCAGTCACGCCACTTTCTATAATAAATATATTTATATGTGATAGTTTGTTGTTGCAAAAAGGTGAGATATCACTGACGTCTGTGATTTAAATATCAGTTTTATGGCAACAGATTAGAGTTTGTTTTGGCGGTCCATTAGATGCAAGGTTCTCGTGCCCACTCGTATGGACATAAAGTTCAGCAACGATATTATTTATATCTGCTAGATGCTACGCTAGGCGTTTAGGGTCATTTACTCTTGCACCGTTCACTCTTTTTTCAGCTGTGCAATGTGTTGGGAGTGCGTCAAAATCGCGTGACTCACACAATCATATTCATAACACTAAAAGCTCTTGAATCTTTTATCTTATTTGAAGCTGTCGACAAACAGTTCAAATCTGTGTAGCTGTCAACAAAATCGTATCATTTTGATATAATAAAATGAATGTAAGCACAGTGCACACTTAACGATTGTACCTCGTAATAAAAAGCTAATAAAACTCACAAATGATTTATGTGGCATCTTCCAAAATTCCAAGTTTTATCATCCATTCGATATGCAGGTGCATGCACTGACGGTTGTTTTGAAATTTCTTGTGCAAACGCCGTTAAACACTTCTGGGAACGACGCACACACTATACATCATAAAATTATATTGAATTTAGTGATAATAATGGCGTATAATTTGTATTCAAAATGACCAGCGGCATCGATTCAGTTGAAAAACAATGTTGACACGTCCAACGCTGCCTGGCGCCGAATTGCAAATGACAATTGCACAATTCACATTCGGAATTCGAAAATACTAATGGCGTTCGAAATTCTAAATAACCAATAGCGCGTGCCTGTTTGCTCGTAAATGGAATAGATCGCGCTCCGGATTCAAACGACATTATTTAACGTTGCTTTGGTTTCTGTATTCTTTTCCTGGTTCTTTCTCGAAGTCTACATATTGAAATTTGTAAATTACACAGTCGTAACATTCTGTTTAAGAAAAAATGGATTCAGCGTCTAATTTTAGGTTAAAAACTACATTGAATGTGGTAAATTACATTTTTGAAACCAATGACAACGGCGTTTAATTCAAAAAGGCGCATAATATTGTCGTTATGAGTTCAAAATATAGGTTAGTCATGATTTAACTGGTGATCAGGGTTCGATTCCACGGTTGGACATAATTGCGGGCGGTCTGCGATCGTTCTTACCTGATCCGGTTACGAGTTGTTTGTTTTAAGTTGGTTATCTTTTATTTTTTTGGTTGAGACGGGTAACGCGGGTGATTAGTGGCTATTGAAAAAAGGTTTGAGCGATTTTTTGCATTCCACTTTTAATTCTGTTGAATCAACTTGGGAACCTGATATGTAGCTTAATCACGTAACTTTAATAGTAATTCTTGTCCGTTTTAATTGACGGAAATAGAGGACTAAATAAGACTTTTTCAATTAAGTACCAAGTACCAAAATCGCAATTGGATGACGAGACTAGAGCATCATTTGCTTATTTTGGTTAAAACTCAAACCAAAAGGAATGTTGATAAATTGTACCTTTTAGGATTAACCGCAGATGTAATATATATATTGAAGTACAAATTAGTAAAGTTTTTCTTTCTTTCTTTTCAGAAACCCCTCCTCCACCTTACAGTCGTTACGCGATGGAAGACCTCAAACCTAAAGGTAAGAAAATGACTTATTTTTCTATTTATTATACCTATACTTACTTTAAACTTTACCTACCCTTCAAAGTAATGTTTCTGAGCGTTTCTAAAAGAAATTAAATGTGAATTTTTGCAGGGTGTCCCCGAGGGTATTATTTTAGGTCCATTCGAATTCACTCAATCTCTTCGACGTTTTGCTAATCTGCGCCAATTCTGGACCACAAAATAAAATATATTTCTTAAAAGCTCCATATACATTTAAATAATGTCTTCTCTACTAATTATTTAGTATAAAATAAATATTATCCTTTGTAGCATCCACTCTGATTGGTGACTGATATACATACTTACTATATATCAAGTGTGAATGATATTGTGTCAAAGTATCACAAAAATAAATTTTAATGATTTAATACTAAGTTTGGATACAAATTGATTGCCTAATTAATGATTAACGTCGAATATTTAAATCAAATACTACATAATCAAATATATTTTTGTTGTGACAAGAAATTAAATGACTACTACTAACAAATTGAATAGTTTATAGTAGTAATGTCATTTTTGTGATAACGATTTTAAAATAATTATGATAGGTTATTTATTTAAATTCAAGTTTCATCACATCCGCAATAATCCCATTTCTTAATAGAAATACAGCGCCGGCATTATAAAATCATAGATCATAGATGGCCACTGACAAAATCGGTAGATCGTGGAATCCGACCGCACCGGCGCCCGTGCAGCTTCCTGGAAATTAGGGATGGATAGTGTTGTGCCCATGTTTTTTAAAACATCGATACTTTGGGATTTTAAAGTTTTAGCTAACCGAATAGATGTCATACAAATATCTGTTTATAATATATTATTATCGATACTAGATATTTGTAGAGACGATCCAAACATTTCTTAACTCGGGTAAATGTTTCTTATTTCGAAAAAAACTACTTTTTACAATTGCTTAACTTTGAAATTGCTTGGCTCCGGGCGGGATGATCTTTGCGGGGCAATTGTCTTTGTGGACTTAATTTTAATGATGACACGTGACCGTTGGACTACTAAGTCAAAGGTATCGAGTTCAAGGCATGCACCTTTGATGTCACCACCATGTGCGCATAGGGACTCGTGGCATGGTATTGCCCAGAAATTGAGATTCGGAGGTCTGATAGCAGTCGCTTCGTGTAATACCTGTAAATATCAAATTGAAATTCAGCCGCATCTGGTTATACTGAAAGCTGATACCAACATAGCTGGAAAAAGGGTCAGAGGATGATGAGTTTAGTATATAATTTAATTCCTGACATTTCGGATCCTTCACAGCATCCATGGTTACGGGTAGACAGAGACAATACACGATAAAATCAGTTTTATTGCAATGTCTAATATTCGCGTCAGTACCACACACCAGATGGTTCTTATTTCGTTGAAGCACGAATAAAAAAAACACCATGTTAAAATTGTTACGATCCATCCAAAATTTTCTGCTTATCAGATCAATAACGAACCAAAAGTTAATATTTTAACATTGTAAGTCTTATCAATTAAATAGATAATTTGGCAAAACTTCATTCAAACGAATCCATTCATTGTAGCCAATTAACTACAATCTAAGCTACACAAAAAAATTACATGTTTACGTAATTTCTGTGGTGATAACCGCGAAGTTCGCAAACACACTTATCAACGCTAATTAAATACTATAATTAATAGTACACGGGTCCACAGCGGTCGTGCGCCTGCGCTTGCTAGATAATGCTCTATGTTTTTGGTGATATGTACATTTAAATTACGAAATGGTGATTTTAGATTCCTTTCTCCAGTGTGGTATTAAAAATTAATGAATCCTAATAATGATTACTAAGTTATTGATCTTCAAGCCACTAAAATTCAAGCAATGTTCTGTGCAAATTGTCAATGTTAATTATTTTATCGTCTTAAAATATGATACGGCATTTAAATGCCAATGTTAAAAAAAAACTGTACACGAATCCAAAATGCACATCACTATCGACTCCCGCGCATCCCCGCCGTCTCAGGCTGCGCGCGCATTCCAGCGCCATCTTTAAACTACATTATTAATGCTTGCGCCGCTCGGCAAACGGACTTTTGAGTTTTTTCCACGTCCCTTTGAAGGCACCACGCAGCGCTTGGGTATTTGTTTATAATAAAGACCCCAGCGTTGATGTTTCCGTATTATTTTCGGTAATAGGGATTTAGGATTGAATAATGTGGGAGGCACGTGCTTGAATCTATTGCATGAACTGATTAGATTTTTTTTGTAGGTAGATGTAGATTTAAAGAAATAAAGAAAAACGTTTATTTGGAGCGAAACACTCACACATACAACATAAGAAAAAAATATGTACGAAATGTGTACATAAAAGAAACACAGAGGAAATAGGTGTATATAGTGTGTGCCCAACAGCACCAAAAGGGTGTCCAGCTTAGCATGTGCCAGGATGTTTGATAATGATGGTTGTTTCGATCTGAGAACCTACATAGTAGGTAGTACATAGTTTTATAAAATCTCTCAGAATTGTTTTGAAAAAATCTGATTCTAATTTCGAAAATAGTTTTATCAACTTCATCTTTCAAATCAATAGTAGATACAGCAACAAATGTTTCATAATCTGATTCCAAATATACGTTGTATTGGTGCCGAATCCTTTATCTCGTATGCTTCACTTTCAAATATTAGGTCTAAATGACCAATAACATCTTTCCTTTCTATATTTCTATAATATAAAATGTCATACCTTTTATATTTTGCGTTCAAGCTAGATAATTCAAATCACGAAACAACCTGATCAGTAAACATCATTAATAAAGTAGAATTTTTCACAATAGTAGGTAATTGTAGGCGTAACCCTGTAAACACTGTCATCCCGGAAATCCCGACGCTATCAATGCATGCAAGCATAGGGGTGCGAAATTCACTCTTTATCGCCGGGATTCCCTGAGAGCGTTCATCATAGGATTTCCCATGATTCCCGGCTAACCCCTCGTTTTTCATTGCTTTCGGCGCCTGTCGCGTTGTAATCCCTTGTTGTATATTATAAATAGGTTTGCGTTTTTAGGGTTAAGATTCATTCCGGTAAGGGCGATGTTGGGAAATATAAGTTACTTTATTGCTTTTTCTGGAGTTTTTGATGCCGTGTCGATATTTCTATTGCCTCCGGCAATTTATACTTACCTGTTCCTGCCTACGCAATGTGATCTTTGACCTTACCACCTCGCATGATACATGTATCTAATAACTGCTGTACTTAATCCATTGATGGATTATTTACTGATTTGTATACTTCGGTTGCACCTACGAGTATCTCTTACTATCTATCTTTGAAGTAAAAATTGAGCTCTTCTATAAATACGAATCAGTAGTGCTTTCAACTTTAATGTAGAAATCACTTTATAAGCAAATAAATGCTTACAATTAGATTTGGAATTCAGATTTTACTGGATTTGGATCTAGAGAAAGTAATAATGGAAACCTATAACTGAAGATGATGGAGGTAAAGACAAAACACTGTCTCTGATAACAAAACTCTGTTATCACCAATCCGCCGGATTTTTTACCTTTTGATATTTGTACCTATATCATATGCTAAATTTATTGAAAAAGGGGCAGGATGTTGGTCAGATAGCGGGATTCTCATCATCAAGTTTAACAAATGTGACCAGAGCTCTTATACACATTAGCTATATCAGACCACTTACGCTTCAGACCTTGATATCCTGTTTTTGAATGGGACCCCTAACCATCCTTTTTCCAGATAGGACTGACATTGACATTCCGGTTGGACCCATTACCGCACTTCCCCGAATCCATTCATACCTTAAAATCATCTGGCATTCTTTTCACTCGATTCTAAACCTTAATCCTCAGCTGTAAAGTAACTTCTAAAATTGCGCGGAAAATTTTTCATACCCCAAAATTTAAGATCTCAATTTTGGACTTTGTTTTTGGAGTCCAAAGTGCGTTTTGGAATATTGGTTGATGATTTTCGATGGGTTTAATAGTGATTGTGACGGTGTGTGTGTGCGGTGATAAAGAGTGTGTCCATTAACGTTATCGTGTCGGTATCGTTGCGTTTATCGAGGCGCCGGCGCCGCTCGGGTGACACAAATATACTGCTAGTATTTGTCTTTTTCTTATACAAGAAGTGTGTGTCTCCAAGTATTTATTGTTTCAAGCTCATGAAGTAATTCTAAGAAGCAATTAAGTTTTATATGGAAAAATACATTTATTACCTCTGAATCAGAATTGTTTTGGATTTCATATTTACTCGGTCTTATCAAGTTATGTAATTTGTCATATCTGAAATATTTTCCATGCAAAACATTTGCGACTTGTGTCATCATTACTATTACAGCTTAAATTCTTCAATTGTGATAATGCTCATTATATTCATTTTAGTAGATAGAGGAAAATTAAAACCTTTAATTATTGGCCTTAAATAGATCATAATTATTGGGCTGAGATTCAGAGACGAATCAGCAGTTTGGAGTGATTATTTGTATAAGAAAATTAAGTTACCACCAGTAGCTTATTTCTTGATCAAAATATTTTAAGATAGGACTCTAAATGAATTAGGCATCTGTCTGTCATACCGTTGAATTGCCTGCAAACGACCAAGCATCTACTTTAATAAATTAATTCTTGTTACCAACCCAAGAAATATTAGAAGTTAAGCTAATACACGAAGAGAACGTAAACTCTATTTGATCGGCTTTTCATAATAAAAAAAGTGTGATAATGACGATTGGTCAGTAATGGACGCAGGCTCATATCGTTAACCCTTCTTCGCTATCATTACCTTTGGTGGAACAGCTGATTGGTCGGTAATAAAATAGATTAGAGGTAGATTTTCGTAAAATAGTAACTTATCGAGCTTAGCTTTTCTGGATTACATATGCAACGAACGTCTTGATTGTACGAGGCTATCTTCAAAACGCTTCTATAAAAATAGTATTATTCCAGAATTTACTGTGTGATACGAACTTTTTGTGTATTAATTTGGGATCATTAAGAATATCCTTTATGTTAATTAGAGTACTGAAAAGTTTTGGTGTCGCAATGTTTAGCCGTATTCAATGAGTTTCGTTGCTAATTGTAGGTACCAAAATCATTGGCCGAATTTGGGAGTCCAACCGATAAGATAGACCCAATGGAAATTCAAACATAAAAAATATATACAGAACCATTATTTTTAGTGAGCCAGTTGTAAATCGATGGGCGATATAAGGGATCATATGTCTTCCACCCACTTTCCATCCTCAATCGCCTGACTTTAAACTTTGAACCTTTTCGATAAAGTCCAGTATCATTCGACACGAAGAGGTCTATCAGTGTTCAATGTTATCTCAGAGAGTAATATTTTGTAAAATGATTTTGGGTATTTTAACGGGGACAACATATAGGTGAGCGGAGAGCACTGTAATGTGTTAGATAAGTGCTCCAAAATGGTCATTATGGATTATTCATTGTAATATTGATTGGAATTAAATTGATAGAAATGAGAACTGCCTCATTAGGCTTGTGGTCCTAAGCGCGACTGCTACGCTAGAGACGAATTCTACGTCCGTAGACGGGTTCTATGTCCAGGTCGAGCAGTATTATTGGGGTTTTCTATGAAATATTCAGTAACAGCAATCTAAACATTCCTGCAAACTGTGGGTGTACTGTACACCTCTACTTCTTAGTACACCTCTGCCTAACGCTTCGGGGAATACTGGTGTGATGGTATGTTTTTCGAAAAGTCAGAAGCTCGTGCTTTGCAATCAAATTTGAGACCTGAGAATGTAATTCCTATTCTATATTTTCACTATTTTTTAATATCAGTTTTTACAAATCTCTCATACGCCGATAAGCTGCGCAAGAACAGCTTCTGTGCATCATCTCACGTATGCTCGTATCGTACTAGTTAAGCTCTGGAACCGTGCGGCGTCGCGCGTCGCTTGTAAACAAGCCAAGTATAAAACGCTAGCGTTTGTGTGTCATGCACTCGCGCCGTTCACACTACACGATACGGGAACGGGACGGGACTATTTCAGAACTTTTCTTTCTATACACACACATATTTGGAACAACTGTAGCCTAATATATTTTCGTTTGCATGGGATTTGATATAATGTAATATAATTAATTACTGTAACTCTGTCGCTTGGTAATAGAGTGGAGCCATCATTATTTAGTTTCATTTTTTTTAAAACAACTTTCAGACTTAATTCTCAATTACGTAGTTTGAGTAAATTGTGAATATCTGAATTTTTTTTTTGCTATTTTAATAAAATAATGAAGTAAATGAGTTACAGAGTTTGCTTACATTTCATCTGCCAAACTGAAAAGCAATTTGTCGGCAGCTTAACTGTAATTAAGTCTAAGAACAAACCAACTAAACTAAATATTATGGTACGAACGTTTTGACTTACATGACTATATTCCCCAAAAATCTCCAACATTTACAGTTGTTTACGGGTCGTGAGGAGTAAAGTGGGCCGCGGCGGTGTCATTGAGCTTTCAACTATTCGGCGGGACGCTCGCCTATCAAGCCGCATACTTGACGAATTCCTTTCTTTTTCTTACGAACAGATTAGTTACAATGTTAAGGAGATATTTTCTAACGTTTAGTAGATAGTTAAGACCGTGTGAGAGTAATGTCGTACTGTAGACTGAGTAATGTAGGAAAATGTCGGAGATATGAGAGAGAGCACTTAGCTCAATCCTTTTTAGTATTTACGTCCGTCTAATCTAATCCTGCAAAATATCTTTTTCTAAAGTTTTGTTTTAAAAAAAACTAAGTAAGTACTTACTTTATTTTTTTTAAAAACAAAACTTTTGATTTAACTACATAGTTAAGCAGTAACCTCCACGTAATTACAATAACTTAAGGTCACAACCAATTCGTCTCCTCTATGTCATTGCGTTGCATGGATTATTCAATTAAACAGTTTTAAGTTTGTGCCTGCCATTCCACTATCTCATACCTTTAAAACTGGGACTGAGAAATTCGGCTAACGATACAAGCATAACCCTCGTGTTGCCATCTTAAGATGTTAGTTGTTAAGTGTCATTTTGTATAGCAATTTTACCGGTCACAGGGTCCTTTTGATCTGGACAAAATCGGGTATAAAAGCAGTAAATACCATCTAATGGTAGATGCAGATGCAATGGCGTGGTACCCACACAGATGAACTCAGCAGTTTCTGTTGGTCTTTCTATGCTATTTCTTCCGAAAGCCTTTGCATTCTAATATAATGTCACTTCAATAATTACCATCATCATCATTTGCAGCTTCCATACCTACTGCTGGGTATAAGTCTCCCCCAAACTATCCCATTTGCTTCGTTCCTGCGCCATTCGCATCTAGGTTAGATCCGCATCCACCGGAGCGTTCATTTGACATCTCGGAGCCACCACCACAATGTGCTTTGGATGGCCATGTGTTTTTAGTAGATAGGAGTCGGATATAACCCTCCTCTCTTATTCTGCGAGACGGTGGGCATCCATGAGGACTTTCACACGAAAATGCTCTATTAAATCGTCTGTCTCCAAAATTTATTAAAACCTAAGGTCTTAACTATTAGTGGCGAACTGGCGACACACCTCATAGCAACTCAAACAAGTATGTCATTTATTAATTATAATGTAAAAATATAGTTATGCAGTAGAAACGCGCGGTTTATTGTAAACTTCCATGCACGTGGAACTCTAGGTATACAAACATGGTATGTTAGTTGTGTGCCGCGGTGTCGCCTATTGTTCTAACTGTCCATAATAGTTGCTAGCCAATAACCACAAAAGATCTTTAGATTTCCTACTTCCTACAAGGTGGAGCAGAAACGATTATGGTAACTTAAAAATTATGTATAGTACTAAATATAGTCTTCTATGAGTTCATAATGTTGTAAAACCATTAGCCACGATCGTCAATCGTGGAGACTTTTTTAGTAATAATAGTCTTTTACATCATACCATCACACCTGTATTCCTCGAAGAGTTAGGCAGATGTATAGTAACGTACAACCACAGTTTGCTGATATGTTTAGCTAATCCAAACTCCGAGCTGCTACTGAGAATTTCATAGAAAAACCCAATTAAACTTTGAGCAAAGGTTTTTCCATAACATATCTTTGTAGCAATTCAAAAATTGAATTTGTAACCTAAACTTTTGGGAAATACAGACATATTCGAGTCAAAATAAATTTTATCAAGAACGTTGGCGCTCGCTTCGCTACATCGAAAAATTCGAAAGAAAGAAACGTTGACTGAAAGTTATTGCATATCTCAAACGAAAATCCCGAGATAGAGGAAATATTTACTATTTAAAACATTTTTATTAAAAGGGTTAGCACTAGGCGAAACATATGGCTAGTACGGACATAGGCTAGTGCTAACACTATCGGTCGCATAGTTTCCCAATTGAGAATAATTTTCTACATCTCTTTAGAGATTAGAAGCATTTACATTAACATGATGTAGGTACATACAAGGCTAGATTACAAACAGACCGACAGTCACATTCACCTCTTCGAATACATAGCAAAGTATTAAATTTAATTTAATAGGATATCTTTCTCGACAAGTGTGGCCTGGCTGCATAATATTAATAGGTCAGAAGGCTCATTCTAATTACGGAAAAGATCATTATAGAGGTGGTCTTTGCAAAAATAATACCAGAAAAGTGTATAACTTTCACTAAACCACAGTTGTGATAGTTCAGGGCGTATACCAAATAGCCATATTATAATTTTTATCGGGTTTGAATCATGGATTGAGACCCAAATCATCGATTATCTTTCACCAGGGCCGGCAGGGTTTGTCGGTAACTAGCATTTTTTCTATAATTGTGTGTAGGGTAAAGATGTTTCCTTGATATTTTCTTTTCCCAACTGGTTATCACATCTTCAAATACTGTTCTAAACGTACGTGTCATAAATGTGCCTTCTGGACTTATTTAATGAGTGGATGGTATACATAAATATGTATAATTAATTATACATGGCTTGTATACGACCTTGATTTGATCGGCAATATGTTAATGTATGCTATCTTACGCACTACAACCATGCTACATACACATATACATATATATTATAATACATTATTTATATACTTGATCAAAAAATACTATATAAAATTATTAATAAGTACCTACTGCGTATAAGTTGTTATCTGCAAAAATATATGAAAAGCCATACTTTATTGAAGTGTCTACATGGGTATGAAAAATTCAATTGTAGGTACCCATCGGACTGTCTATTGAGGTAGGATATTTAAAAAGATAGAGTTTCTGGAAAGTCAACAGTATCAGTTCAGTAATTTTTCAAAATATTTCTGTCATGAGTAACGAACGAGTAAAAGTTCTTGGGTTAAACTTTTTACTCATGTTTTAATGTAAAAAAAAAACATATTTTATTGGGAAGGTTTTAATTCTTAAATTATATAACAGAATCAAAAAAGTAGTTACTTCTAATAATAATTTAAATAGACATATGGTGGTACCCGACTGGCCTGTCGGAAACATACAATGTCACAATCCAAATTACATGACTTCCGTAAAACAATGGCGCCAGTCTACCCTTGGAACCTGCTCACCTCACTCCGACGACGGCGTGACGATTTCCTACCACACTTAAATAAAATCTATAATTGTAATAGCTATTTATAATATTTTGTCGAGACACATGATAAACACTAGGCGCCATTGCCTAGTCTCTATCGTCTTATAAAATTTAAATGCGTGCCTTTAAGTTTTAAATAAATGGCAAATTTATGGCGCGCGTTATTAATGTAGGGTTGTCTAAAAATTTATTAATGAGTTGTAATAAAACTTGCTGGCCAAGAGACTTGTTTATGAAAGCTTACGCCAAACGAGGCCCCTTCGAGAGGCTTAAGAACTACTAAATGACGATTTGGTTTGGTATAAGCAGGCTGTTCTTCACAACTGCACAGCAAAGCGGGTATTAATTAGGTACCTATGTCATTGGGTAAGGTTGTTATGATGTTTTATCATATTTTTTGTCAAGACACTGCACTGGGTATGGGATTTCTACAATTAGTTACAATGGGATTATTCTTACATTGACGCTTAACTTCAGCATAAAGATTGTTATCTAGAATCTTACACCAAATGTATAATTTTTTACATAATTAAATAGTCTCGCGTCTGTATTTCCCGAAAGTTTAGTAGACTCTAATGGGTATTTGCGCACCCACAATTCGCCGATGTTTTAGGTCCTATGTAATAAGGAACAACACTATTGCAATGAACTGGGCAGGAATCTAAATTCCGATTTGAATTGTCCTATATATTTAGGCACTTGTCTTCTAGGTTTTATCATTCCACCAGAGATCCCAAGAACTCAAATTGAATTATCACTCACACTCATATCCATGATATTTACATGTATGTAATAAATTATGATACACAGGTGTGTCTATATACATATGTGTGTGTGATGTGATGTCACTTTGAAACCTGTCAGAAAGACCACCATTTTTTATATGCTTTAGGAGCTTGTCTAAACATGTTTGCTAGCGGAAAATAAGTTTTTGATAGTCAGTATACTATAATTTTTTCGATATCCTATGAACTGAACTCTTTTATTGGCAGCATACTTCTGGTTGGCTTCACCCTTTTAGATCAACAGAAATAACTTATAAACCAATCGTTCATGAGAATAAGAGAACATGCATTTAAATTCTCCTAATATTTTCAAATGTTTATTTAAATTCTAAACGACCACTCTCCTCAGTTCGTCCAGAATGGTGCCTAACCGTCCAGTAACTAACATCTGCTACCTCCTTCTCTTGCAGTGTACCCAGGAGTAGTGGCCTCGTATTGATAAGGTGGTGTTTTGTCCTCAGAGCACGGCGAGAGTACAGAGGATGCCAGGAGGACGGACCACGAGCGGCTTGTCTCCGGCTCTCTGGCTACTGACGGTGAAGGTAAGAAGCCTCTAGTACCTTATGAGGCCACTTACGATTGGTCCAATACAATGCTATAAGATGCAACTCACCACTTATTGCGATTGTCAATATAACACGATTTGATTGGTTGAAGGGAACAATCGGAGCGGCTTATTTTAACATTGCCTTCCTCAGACTATTCGAAACTAGTTGAATATGTTGACTATTAGATTCTAGTTTAACCATATTTAATTGAATCCAGTATGAATGATTTGCCTCCGCAACTTGATTACTTGGTAATTTCAAATCAACAATTATGTCAGTTGGTTTTCAAGCTTCTGTCTCCTTATAGCTCTTTCAGTTCTTGAAAACACAAAGCGGTCTTACAACAAACAGTAGTTGCAAAAAAGAGCTACCAAAGCAAGTAAACGACAAAAATAAAACCCCCATTCTTTACATACCACCATATAAACACCACCAGTTAGCTAAGTGGTGTCCCAATCCCATGTCTGATGGCGGTAACCTTGACGATCGATCGCGCCCGCCACGACGGCGCCGCCCCACACCACGGCGCCACGCCACTAACCATGGGATCGAGCGCTGATGGTATTGTCTTGGATATGATGGGATTTCGATGGGTTTGGTAATATGAATTTAGCTTTTCGGAGAATGAAAAGCGTCGTGATAGATTTCTAGGTTGTTGTGTATTTTTTCGAGTAGCTATTAGGTCATTAATTGAATTTATTTGAAATCTTTTAGTCAGAATGCAATAATACCTACTATGTATGCAATTTTGTCGGAAGGTGTATGTATTAAAAAGATTGATTTGTTACAAATATATGATTATTGAGCTAATTTCAAGGACAATATGAACTGGCTCATTGATTTCTTTGCTTTTAATAATTGTAACAATTTATTTGTATTTATATTTAGACTTAACTATCTTTGCCTAAGTGGTAAGGATAGGAACCTTCTTTCTAGACCCATTAAACTATAAAGTAATTGTATCATTCGCTTTGTTCTTTGGTGTTAAAAAAAACGATCGATCTACCATATTATTCTAAGGATTGCTAGGAAAGATTGCTGCGTTATATCTTTAGCAATATCAGTCAAAACTTTTTACTGCTAAACGGATGCCGAATCGACTTCCATAATGATCGATTTCAAACGAAACAGATATCAATGTTAGAGAAACTGGTCTTAAGGGTAGATTAGAGAGACCAATCAACAGAAAGAGAAATCCTATCAAACTGAAATCAAAACAAATCATTAAGCAATACTTTAGAAGAGCAATGACTTCATTGAATCTGATGCAATAGTCAACGCTTCAAAAAAACACAGTAATTTCGTCAAATCTTGGCATACACCGATAGTTTTGAGACAATAGGTTTCTATCAACACTGGCATCTGGTTACCAGTTAACTAAACTGTCCAGATATAACAGTGTTAGTCAGCTGGCATCGGTAGGTAAATTGGAGCCAAGTTTTGGATATGTGATGTCAGGCATCTAAAATGAATGGAACAATCTGGATTGTCTGAGATGTCAATGTTTATCTATTACTATGGTTCCGTATCTAGACTTTTAAGTCCAAGGAGTCCTATTAAAATTTTCTTTTACTTGCTTTCCAAATCGGGGAAATTTACCGTTTTGTCCCAATCACTGTATATTCTGTATGTATGAAGTTTGGTGTGTCTGACTCAAATAATTCATCTATGTCTACATTTTTCGGTCCTATTTAAAGTCTTTTTAAGATACTATCTTCCTTTCTACTATAAAGTAGAAATTCTTCTGGATTCTCATTAGAGGCATTTTTCTTTAAATTGAATACTATATCGAACCAAGTACGATAGAATTTTGATCACGTTTACTTCCTCCTTTTAACCAATTGTTCTCTTTCTTCCAGAACGCCAGAGTTGGGAGTCAGAATGGTGTCGCCTCGCGTATTGGGAGTTAACCCAGCGCGTAGGCCGTCAGTTCGGTGTCCGAGTGAGGGCAGTGGACGTGTTCGGAGGGGGTGGTGGAGCCTGTGGTTCTGGGAGGCATGGGCTGTGCTTGGATGCTTTGGACCAGAGAGGAGATGCACCTCAAGCTGAACAGGTTGGTTCAAACAAATATAAATTGATTATAGCTTTAGAAAATTAATTCTGGCGTACTCAGGGAAAGTCAAGTATTTACAATATTTTATTTATTTTAAAGGGCCATAGTTTTTCAAATTAACATTGACTAACACGAAGGGTTGCCAAAATATGATTGTGATTTTTAAGAGCTATATTTTTAGGCTGTCCATTTTTACTGTCAATAAATTGAACAACAGTTTCTTTTAGTGAGATAATAGTAATAATGTAAAGCTAAAAGCTTAAAAGTCTTGCAGATTACAATGGCAGTAGATAGCTACATTGATTCAGGGTAGGAAGGCGACGCGATAACCTCTGATAACCTTTCATACGCGAAACAGTCTTTGTTGGACAACGCGTTATTATAAGTGATTTTAAACGGTTTTGCCTACTTGCTACGCAGTATCGAGACTTAGATCCTATAGTCACCTATCAATGGGCTGTGTCTTTTAGCCTCGTTGACGGATGGAGAAATATTGTGGTTATTTTTGGTGATAACAGGAAATTAATAGATTTGTTTCCTTTGTTCCAGGTGCGAAAAACGAGAGCGAAGATCGGGCTAGGTGTCACCCTATCCTTAGAATCAGATGGGGTCTGGCTTTATAACCGGAGTCAGGAGCCTGTCTTCGTCAGCTCCCCAGCATTAGATGCTGCGGCAGCCAAGGCACTCCTCGTCTGGAGGGTAGCACCAGGCCACTGTCTCTGCATCTTCGACCCATCTTGTCCACCTCCAGCGGTGTCACTTCCTCATATTGGGCCTGTAGATCCCAGGTCGGTGAGGATTTCGTTCGCAAAAGGTTGGGGTCCTAAGTACTCCAGGCGGGATGTGACGGCGTGCCCGTGCTGGCTTGAGGTCCTGCTCGCTCCCCCGAGCTGACGCAAATAGAGTGGTGTAGATTTTGTGTGGCTATTTGATTTTGGGATGATTTCCAGTATTTTGGCCTGGTTACTGCCAGCATCCTTAAATATTGACAATGGCTGGGAATAGTGCATAGAAAAGCTAACAAAGCAACATAATATCAACAGCTTTTTAAATAAAGAACCAATAAAGAATGTATAATAAAAACAAGCTTCTCACTCTCCCAAGACAAATGGACACACAAATAAGTATGAACTAAAAACAGTGGAAAATGGACCATAATAAGTGAAGTGAACTTTTTCTAATGAACTCAGTGATTTTGTTATTTGAACTTTAAAAAAAATATTTTGTACACTCACTGCCGTGGAAAATGCTCATCTCGAAATATGTATAAGACAAGCAATAATAGATCTGCTCTTTAGAAAAGAGCACATAAACAGACTTATAAAGTTACACATTAAAATAAGAAGGTGACCAATTTTTCATGGCTTCGAGTGTATACAGTGCAGTGCACGTTAATAGAACCCGAAATTTGGGTGATTTTTTACATCTTGTTGGGAATAATGGTACATTAAAATACTTTTTTGTTATCATTATGGATTTGTTACTTAAATTATTACACATTATGTCGTTATCAACTTCTTAGGGATTTAGAATAGTCTACTTGATACTTGGCTTGATACTTTTACACCATATTGAGTTTAAAAGTATCAAGACGGCAAAATGTGTATATTTTTAAACAGTCATTTTTGACAATTACCATAATAATGTAAATATTCAGTTGGTTAATGTGCGTAATATAATGGGGCCTTGATTCATGAGATGGTCGGCGATTCTTGGTTGATTTAAGAAATATGCGGGTACATGTGAAAAATTAAAAGAAGTTATAGGTATATTTATACCTAAATTATTTAATGTGTTACGGGAATGGTGATCTAATAATTAATTAGGAGATTCTTAATGGACATTCACAACTCTAAGAACGAGACGTTTGTTCAAGAATTTTGAGTTTGTCATATTATATATAAGTTGTAATATACGCAACTATTATTTTTTTTAATTAGAAAGTTTTTTTCAGAGCCATTTTTTATCATTTTAGTTTTATTTTGTTTGGAATAAAAATATGTCCTGTCAATTTCAGACGCATGCGCCTCTATTATTTGTTCGTGTATATAATCCTCCGTTTTTTTTAAAGAAAAAATGATTGCTTTTTATTGATTTTAAGAATTAAATAAGTTGGCAATGAAAGGCTAATAAATAAAAATATTTCTCCGTTAGTTAAAAACAATTGCTTATGCAACGATAATTGCATTCCTTTAATTATTATTATTATTATTTCCCGTTCTGTAACACAATTTATCCAGTTCATTTGCATTCTAACTCCATTAATTCGTGATCATAATTCATTGACGTCATTACTCCGATATCACAGTGCCATTACGGCTACTCTCATAGATTGGAGCTAGCCAATTTAGTCGTGGAGTACCCACCCTTACTTATCTTTGCTTTTTTTCATATGTACCAACATACTATCTAACTTGAGGCCTTACGTTGTGGTGTGTAGCACATATACAAGTTTTCTAAAGTTGTACATATTGTATAATACCTCGGCCTAAGACATGCGAGACTGTATATATAATGTTACATACATGTACTATAAATATTAGTAATTAATTATTTATAATTATGAAATATGCCTTACCTTAGCAAGTAAATTATTTAAGAGTTAGTGTATAATTTCATCATTTTTTTTTTATAAAAAATATACATGGAATATAATTTGACAGAAGTTTTGTATTGGAAAAATTGTTTTTTGAAAGTGAAGAAGGCTGTGTGAAAAGCATTTTTATTGACTTCAAATGAAAAAAAAAACATGGATCATTCTAGACAATGTAATAATCAAAGCTTATTTAAACCTGATATGAAAGCACAAAAATGGTTAGATTTCCACCTAATTAATCTACAATATCTATCAAAGTAAAGCTAAACAGGTGAATGATGAACTCAAAAATGATCCAATTTTATCTCAGTTTTTGTGAGTTATGGGAGCAACAGGAAATCGCTTAGAGTTTTAAACAATTATAAGTTAAAAAAAGATCTGCCGAAATAATACTTTTGTAAAAGTGCAATCTTATTGATTTAAATAGTTATAATAACAGAAAAAAATGTGCCTTGAGTTATAATGAAATAATATATAATTAATGGGGTAAGTAACAGTCAATTTCACTGGCCTATAAGAATTCTATACATTTATATACATATAATAATATGATTTTTATTGTTAAGCTTGTTGTCCACTATAGCGTAACGTAGTTATACCCGTTGTTTTGAAGAGAAAATTGAATTCTTTATTGTCAAAAAATACATTTAAATAATATTGCTAGCGATATCATTAACAAAATTGTATTCCATTAATTTTTTTCCAGTTGGAAATAAATCGACGTCTAAGGGCCAGTCCTAATAACAAAGCTGTCGATATTGACTGATTTGATATTGTAAACAAATCAAACGGGGATCAATTTTTTAAAATATTTTATTTTCCAATGTCCACTTTGTTACGCTTAATCTAAAACAATTAAGTAGTTTTTTATGTAGCTTCTTTCGTGTCCCACAGCTGGGCAAAAGCCTCCCCTAACTCAGTCCCAAGATTTTCAACCCTAGGTTTCTTCATACCACGTTGGCAAAAAGTTTAAGTATAAGATTTTTTTTAATGAAAATTTTTAACATACATGGTCATAAACCTTTATTACACAATAGTGGTCAACAAGTATAAATCCTCGAATTTAAGGGTATTATCGCTTAGACAAAGTGATTGGACAATAAGAAGTAAATTCTAGTCTATGTAGCAACTGCTTTGTCGATGGTTTAGCTGTCGGAGGAGACGGGCCAGTTTGAACACTGTCGGATAATGTCAGACATTAAAATTAATATTATTCTTTGGATTTTCGAGTAAAATGTGGTTGTAAAAATGTGAAATAATTTTTACAACAAAAAACTTTTACAATGAAATGAACGTTTTGTAAACTGCTCTTTTCCTTTCAAATCTATTTTTTTCATATTGTTTTTTTTTTAATATCTAAAATGGGATTTTATTAAATGAAAGATAAAAAAATGATTCGAAGTTATTTACAATAAAATCTAAATTATTGGATCTATTTTTTTGTGACCAAATGATTGTGTCCTTTCTCAAAAAGCAACGTTATACTCGAAAATTTGGAGAAAAATTAAAAATTCATGTACATAATGCGAATGGCAGCTTGTTCACAGTAAAATGTATTTTATGCAGTCACAAAAGCATAATTATGAGTTATTTATTAATATTTTGGGTAGAAGCTGTTTAGTCATTACATTAGACTGACGTAGCGCCTTAAACAAAATATATTTTGACATATTTTTAAATATTTATACATTTATATTTTTAACTTTTATATAAACTTAATAAATATTGTCAGTATGTACAGTGATCAGAGTACATCCAGATACAACAAACTCAGATTACCCCAATGGATAATAAACTCTATTATTTGGACATTAAATTGAAATTCGATTGAAGAAGTTTGACAGTTTTGAATACCATGATGTGTGCTGTTGACCGTACTTTCAATACTTATTTTAATACCTACTTTAAAAATATGTCACTTTTATTTTTATATAATTTGCTTAGACCTTTCCTTTTTGTTACCATTTTTATTTATATAACTACTTAGTTATATAAAATTTCACAGAAATGGTAAATAATTAAAAATATGTCAAAAACTAAAATAATTATATAAAATGTAATAATGTAGATAGTAATTGTTCTCCCTGATTCGCCGGTAAATTGTTGTGAGTCTGACTGAGAAGATGGATGAGATTAGGTTATCATAAATTATAATTAAAAGAGAAATATTTTTAAAACTTCTGACGTTTCATTCGACCCTTTATAACATTAAGATAATAAAATATCTTACTTATTAAAATAAACTGCCTGATTAGCCTAGTGCTCCGCCTGAGGGTTCGATTATCAAGACTAGCAGTTATTGGGATTTTTCTATGAAATCCTCAGTAGCAGCTCGGAGGGTGCATTTTGTGCCCCGTTAATGGCAATAGGCTCGCCACCAATTATATGGGACCTAAATATACCTACCGACGAACTATTGGTGTACATTAGTACGCCTCTGGCTAACCCTTCGGGGAATACAGGCATGGTGGTATGTGTGTAAAATAATTGAAACCTGTTGAAACATATACACAACACAAGGTAATTAAAATACAGAAATCATGACATTTAATTTTCATACATTTTTCGTAATAAAATATAAATTTTATTATAGAAAATGTGTATGATCAAATAAGTCTATTAAAATGAGATCTTAAAAAAAAAATTGAACATTTGGACACGATATACATACAATATTTGGTAGGGAACGGCAATTACAAACTAACAATTATACCTATAATAATAAACACGAACATTTATAACAAACAATATTTACATTAATGCGGGTTTCTTAAAACTTGAATATCAAAATAACTTATTAATTACTCTAATTTCTTGAGAGTTGTGTTGGGCAGCATGAAACAAGCTGTGCCGCATACTGTAACAAAAGGAGATTACAAAATTAAAATTAACGCCATCTCGTCGCCGTTGCGTGAACTAAGGAGGAACATGGCGGTTGAATCTACAACTGTCCGAACAAGTTCGAAAAAATTACGGTAGATGCTATTCATCAAGATTCAAATTCCATCATCTGAGGAAACAAAGTTCCTCTGTCACGTCAGTCTGAGTACGATAAACTCAAAAACTACCAGACGAATTTTCATACGGTTTGCATCAATGGACGAGTGATTCATGAGGAATGTTAAAGGCTATTTAACTTCACTCTACGACCCCTGGAAACTGGGTACAGCGAGTAGAATCGTGGGGTACAGCTAGTTCATATTAAAGCCCCCACAGAACCATTATTACTTGTTATTACGCTAAGAATTAAGAGTTCCAGAATCGACGATCATGCATGAGGAGGTTAATGAACTTAGATGAAGTGAAACTTTGTGCCCTACGTAGGACCCATACATCACTGAACATAATAATACAGGCCTGCCTCCTAATTCCTAATCCATTCCATTCATCCATAGAATGCTGCTATGACTCGGCAAAATTTCGGCACCATCTAGTTTAAAAAATTGAAATATTGACTTGTAAAAGTGTCTATAAAAGAACTATAGGTAGAAAAAATAAAAGTTATTTAAAAAAAAGATGACCAATCTCAGGCAGTAGGAGGCATCGCCTTAAATTAAACTCCAAAGACCTGTTGCCTTAACCTTTTTAGATAGTCGGGTTTTTGAATTTTTAAATTAACTTTTTTATTTTAACGTAACATAATCAACCCATTACATTGTCCCACTGCTGGGCACGGGTCTCCTCTCAGAATGAGAGGGACAAGGATATGGTTCACCATGCTAGCCTAATGCGGGTTGGCAGACTTCACACGCCGTCGAGAAAATCTCTCAGGAATGCAGGATTCCTCACGATGTTTTCCTTCATCGTTTAAGCGCGTGATAATTAACTATTAATTACGCACATGACTTCGAAAAGTCAAGGATGCGTGTCTGGGATTCGAACTCGAGACCTTTGACTTGGCAGTCCTATGGTCCTATAACTAGGCTATCACTAGCCGTTTAAATTATAGAGCGTTCCAAAGAAACATAAATTTGAAAACATAACCTTCCTTCTGGCGCTATCGGGTAATAAATTACAATCAAATTGAAACCTACCTGCCAAGACACATCCTATCGTGATGAAGGGTGGTAAGCAGCCATAATTAATGAGTGCAGGGAAGATGACAGTGCCCGTGATGGTACCCACACGACCGCTCATGAGGAACGTCGCCATCGCCATTACTCTGAAATAAATACCATGCCATACCATGAGAATCACACCCAAAAATCCATCGATTTATGGGTTGGTTTCCCAGGTTGTGGTGTGTGGTTAGGTGTTATTGGGTTGTTTTATGAAATTCTCAGTAGCAGTTTGGTGTTTGGAATTTGTGCTCGGTTAATGGCAATAAGTTCGCTCCCTAATCCTTCTGGGAATACAGGAGTGATGATATGTTATATACTGAACATTCTTTTACCTTAGGGAAGTAGGAAATAGCTCCACAGTGATGCTGGATAATGAGGCGCTGCTAAGAGACGTGAGTGCCAGAGCGGTGGTTACCATGGCGACGACTGGGTATGCGCTGGTACCCAGGAAAGGGAGCAGGATGATCATCAAGGCACTGGAAACGCCGCAAAATGCTGCCACTAGCCTCTTACCACATCTAGAAAGAAATAGGTATGTGTTTTTATTGTGATGTCAGAGGTGTTGCCATAGTCTGTTCAAACTCGAAACCTTCGACTTGGCAGTCCAACGGTCACAAGTCATAAGTCAAAGTCAAAGTCAAAATGTTTTATTTCAATTAGACCACTAAAATAGGTACCTTTAAAAAGACAAAACTAGTTGCACGTTGTTGTGGGTCATATGGAGAAGACACGGCAAGAAACTCCTTAATATATACTAATAAAAAAAATTACATTATTAAGCTTTACAACTTTGTTCCAAATAGTTGCTGAGAATTCTGCGGTTTGATTTATAAGATTTATTCATTATACAAAAAAAATGGGATTGCTACAGCGAGTAGCTGACCAGCCCCGACAGACGGCACCCGTTCACGAGCATATCGCTAGGCTATCACTGCTCTTGATGATAAGCAGGTACTCTTACCTATTAACCAATGCTCCCCCAATTCCATACGTGAGCACAGAGCCAGCGCCGACAGCAGAACTCTGCAGGTATGTCAGCATGTCAGTGACGAGGGGTACACAAATCTCGTCCACGACTGGTTCGCTGACTGGCGCTATGGCAGAGCAGAGACCATTCGCGTCGTTCCCGATCATCGCTGCCAGTTGAGGGTACCACAGACGAATTGTGTTAGAACTGGAAGCAGAAATTACCATGTAGTTACTATCTAGCTATTGCCATCCATTGTACTACCGACGTGAACCCATTCGTAACACAAGCATTTAGCTTAGCACGACGGGTTAACAAGAATACTAGTAATATGGGACCCACATTGCTTGTAAGCTTAAAAAAAAAATTAAAAGGCGGACGCTCAAATGCTGATACTGACGTAATACCAAAATAAATCGTAAACACAATTTAATCAAATTGTGTTATTATTCGGATTCGGATACCGTTAATCTAGACTCCTACCGTACCATTTCGTCTACCACTACTTCACAGAAAATAAACTACCAGAAAACCAGTCGAAAAATTACATTCACATAATTTCCAGTGAAGTATTGTGCACAATGGTAGCATAGGAACCCAGAATAGTATCCGAATCCGAATAATAACACAATTTGATTAAATTCTGCTCATTTCGATTTATCTTGGTATTACGTTTGTACGGGTTGAATTACCCGTACAAACCTGGACATCTATACGGTGAAAAGGGCTGCTATTGCGAAATGAAATTAGGTATGCCATATCAGAATCAGCAACTAAGGTCTCAAGATGGCAACGTGCTAATGATACTACTGGTGTTGCTGGCGTCTAGCTGCGGTACTCGTCGCGGAGTGATGATGACTGGGTATTATGGCATACGGTAGGAGAGGCATATAGGACCTAGGTCCTCGTATTCATCAGTAGACTGCGGTAAGTCTGATGACTGATTGTGTTAAATAATGAAAGTCAGTGGTAGACTTTCCTTTCCATTTTGATTGGTGATTCCATGATTTTAGGACGAAGGCAATTGAAACTATGTTCTATAATATTAATCACAAGAGAGATCAGGAGCGATTTTCCGCGGCGCCTCTCAAAATGTACTCTATTATTTATTTTTGTAAGTTATTATTATAACTAATTGAAGTAGATCCCTTATGAACTAGCTTTCTTAATTCACTAATGATCAAAATTAACGACTCGGATATTACTCCAACCGATCCCAGATTTTTCTGCGTCAGTACCACTTATAACCACACGGGACTGTAAACATTGACCCACATATTAATAACTGTATGGTGATACTGGATTTTCTGCTTATAACTGCTATAGAAGCATCGACGAACTAGTTGAATCTTGTCAACAATGTGACAGTGTGTCATCTGTATGCATCTTCTAAACACGCTTGTTTGTTTTAATTACCTAGGCGCAGTTTAACGTAGATTTATTTACAGTAATTTTAAAATAGCCTGAGATGGTGGTTTATCAATGTTGTATTTATTGTAAGGCTATGTAAATCTCATATGTATATAAAAATTAATTGCTGTTCGTTAGTCTCGCTAAAATTCGAGAACGGCTGGACTGATTTGACTAATTTTGGTCTTGAATTATTTGTGGAAGTCCAGAGAAGGTTTAAAAGGTGAATAAATATGAAAATGGTGGGAATTAAATAAAAACAACAATGATGCAGTACGAAGTCTGCCGGGTCAGCTAGTAATTAAATAAATGAATGGTGATTTATGGTCCACCTTGCGACCAATAAACCTATCTAGTGTGACTGATAGTTAGTGTATAGTACCTACTTATAGATGTAATTGAGCTCATGAAAGATATGATCTAAAATAATGTAGTATTGGGCATTTCTTGTTATAGTTATTGGCACTGACCTCTATATTACTCTATAGGCCTATCGATGATGACTTACCCAAACATGGCGCCCATGTGAATGACACATATGAGGACAAGCCACTTGACGTGAGGTGTCCTAAAAAGCGGTGACAGCTGGGCATAGCCCCCTCTCAGTGCTGCCAGTCCTTTGCCTTGCTGCTCGTTCCTCTCTTCAACTAGGACTTTTACCTGGAATAGTAAAGTAATAGAAAAAAACCTTTAAAATAATTGATATTTTACAAATGATTGTATAAGATCTGGAAGTTTTTCTTTAATTCTTGATGGGCCTATGCTTTACCGTCAGTTTCCCTGTTGTTAAGCAACACTGCGATATACCATGGAGCGCGCTTGCTTAGAAGAAACCGATTCACTCGTGATTTAAAGATACTCAGATTCTATCTATCGGGGAAAACCCACTCGGGAAGCGCATTCCGCATTTCAGCGGTAAGTACGCATGTGGTAGGTACCTACCCGCAGTTTAAGTGATGTACGTTTTTTGATAGAATAAAAAGAGAAAGATAACTATCATCGCAGGTTTTTTTAGACTAATGCGACGGTGCAGTAACTACTGTATTGGTCTGT
Source organism: Acronicta aceris (assembly GCA_910591435.1). Taxonomy (NCBI): domain Eukaryota; kingdom Metazoa; phylum Arthropoda; class Insecta; order Lepidoptera; family Noctuidae; genus Acronicta; species Acronicta aceris. The sequence continues at coordinate 15,264,586 of OU342767.1, forward strand.
ATACCTCCACACATTTTTAAAATTTGTGACTAACTAATTTGGTACAAACAATGACGTCTTTGTGAATTCACTCAAAGAAAAAATGAGTAGATAATAATAAATCTATGCTGAAGATTTTGTTCTTTGATTCAATGTAATCTATATATATATATAAAACAAGAACCTGACTGACTGACTGACTGACGTATCAACGTACAGCCGAAACTACAGGAGCTAGATCCCTGAAAGTTTGCATGCTAGTTCCTTTTATACTGTAGACGAGCACCAAAAAAGGATTTTTGGAAATTCAACCCTTAAGCTGGTGAAAAGGAGGATGAAAGTTGTATGAAAGTCCGCACATAATACCATGCGTTTGACATACGCACACACACACTTAGATAACAATGACATCGTCAAGATATGTACAGCTGTCATTAGCTGTTGACATTTTGACAATAGGGAATATGCATGTGTTTTTTTAATATTTTTAATCAATAGTTTACAATATTAAAGCACCGTAAAAAATATTTCATTGACGAAAATATTAAAATTTAATGATGCAATTATATAATCAAAACTGCAATCAGATACGGGAGATTTAATCGCCGCTATATTGGGCAGGTGTACTGTGACGTCAGTTATCACAAAAACAGTGTTTTATCGTTTTTAAAATTTATTGATCGTTTTATCCAATCAATTATCTATATGTACGTATTTTTAAGTTACCTAAATAATTCGAACATGGGAGAGGACTGAAATAAATTTTATACCTAGTAATTACAAACTTAAATGATTACGGTGACGTCATGAGAGCGTCACAACGTAGACATTATCGTAAGTTCTGTTTTGATCTGATAAAATTGCCGCGCACCTTTATCTTCTTTTAAATAATTAAAATCTTGCTGGAAAAGCGATTATGTAAAAAAAAATATGGCATGGACATCATTCTTTGGCAATAAAGATTACAAATAAAAATATTTTACTCAAATTTGAATCTTATGCATATTCCCTATTGTTTTCTTCCGTATAAATTGGACTTAACACATTTTATGATATGAAATCTCCATAGTGCCCACTACACTACATAGTAGCCCACTGTGAGCACAGTATATTTATTAACGAAAATTAATTATCTAAGTACCCAGGCGAAGCTGCGCTCGGGGAGTCTACGTCTCCTATTGTAGCGAAACCGCGCGATTTATGGTACAAAGGACAATCTATACACAATGAGAGACCAAACGTAATAATTCCATTTCCGTCCAAATCCAAAACTAGTCAGATGATAGTTACCGGATAGTCCTCAACTGGTTTCCCAGTGTTCAGTTTATAAATGATCTTGAAGACTGCTAGTGCTTCCTCGTTGCGGCCCCTGGACATCAGGAACTTGGGGCTCTCAGGCAGGCAGAGGAACGACATACCGGTCAGCAGCGGCATCATTGCCGTAGCCATGAGGAACAGGTTCCAAGAATGGAAAACTAGAACATATAGAATGGGATAAGAGAACAAACTGGTAGTTGATGTAGCGACAAATGGTCGAAAACTTGCTTAAACGGTGAAGGGAAACATTGTGAGAAAACCTGCATACCTGAGAAAGTATGTCTAGTGCGGGTTGGCGGGTCTTATCACTCTTATTTGGAGAGGCGACCTGTTCTCAGCAGTGAACGGTCGGGCTATCTGTATACACATATATATCTGTGTATATAACAGATTCATTATATCATTCTCTATCGTTAAACAAATTGGCAATTTAGTTACCAATGCTGTCCCCAAAGAGATGGATCTCCCAGTCCTTCGTGAGGAAAGCCCAGGCCAACAAAGGCAGAGTGGTGCTCGCGATGGTGTAGAATAAGCTCGTAAGCAGGATCACGCGAGCCCTTAACTCTGTTCGATGGAGCTCTGCTATGTAGGATATGAGGACTGCGAAGGGACCGCTAAAGCTGGAAGAAGAAGATATAGAATAGAGAAGTCTAGTTAATTTAGATAGCGTTAGGTTACTCGTATAAGGCGCGTATACGTTGTGATAGGAAAAGTGTATAGTGACTTTGAACAGGGTACTTTCCACGCTCTGTCTAGCTCGTTTATTTACTATAACTCCTAGGCATAAAGTTATTTTAGTGAAGGAAAAATTCAATCGCGGCCAGGATTCGAACCTTCGTCTTCTGGTTAGATACACCAGACGCTCTGACCGAAATTTGCCGTCACATTCTGAATTTACGTCATAAGGTGACGTTGGCGACATCTTCAAGCGGGATCCTGCCCGCGATTGAATTTTTCCTTCACTAAAATAACTTTATAATCGTAGCATGGAAAATGCAAAAAAAAAATCACAAAAAGATACTCCTAGGCATATTAAGATAAAACATGCACCAAATTTTAATTTAAACTTTCAAGAATACTCGTGTGAAAACCGCATCCAATTTTATGCGGTAGTTTTTGCGTAATGCGCGTACAAACATACAAACAAAAATTTGGCTCTTGGTTAAGAGCACTAAGAGCCAAATTTTTGTTTGTTTGTATGTATAGACCCTTGTTGTTAAAGAAATATGTACCTGCAGACCAAGACCAGTTACAATTTCATTTTTATTAGTATGATGTAAATAAAATACCCCTTAGTCAAGACACTATAAAGTCTACCAGCTTGAAATAATGGCATGTACTATCGGCCAACGTCATATCTAGCCACCATAAGGGCTATATTTGCTTGCAGCCTCGGCTGCTATTCCAGTGCTTACCTACACTTATCAACCAATAGCATCGTTCTTTTTATAAAGTCGAAATCGTATCTCTAATCCTATAAACAAAAAAAGATATTGAAATAAAACTACTTTTTACGGATTTTATCCCTTCATATTTATATTATTTAATTCCTAATAGCCAACACCACCGTGTGCAATGGATTTTGTTTTCAAAATGGCTAGATATGGAGTTGGCTGATAGTACCTATCTAAGTAGTTTATAGGGTAAAATCATTCGCTAAGAAAGTATTTAAGAAAATTCAATTGGCCGGGTCATTGATCTCATTTTGTCCAGTCCCGGCCCGTTTGTGTGTGATAACCGGGCCAGGCTATTTATTGTCAACCGGGCCGGGCCCGGACAAAACAAGCATGAAGTAAAACTTATTATTAACTAGCTTTTGCCAGCGACTTCGTCCGCGTGGAATAGTTACTTTGTTCCATATGAACTTTCATCCTCTATTTCACCCCTACATTGTAGGTCGAAATTTATCAAAATCCTTTCTTAGGGGATGCCTACATCATAGTAGGTATATGCATGCCAAATTTCAGCCCGATCCCTCCAGTGGTTTGGGCTGTGCGTTGATAGATCACTATGTCAGTCAGTCAGTCACCTAACGTAAGAGTAGACAAATATAATCAGAAAGCTCCGAACTGCTAAGCTATCGGGAGTTACACGTGTTATTGTGATTCAACCATAAAAGATAGACATTTGCTGTCGTGGAATATTTTTTATATAATTTTAAGGAGAACATTTCCGTCATACATGATTTCTGTGTAGCTTTAACCATTAAGGCTGCACACGCGACGGAAGCTTAAAAAATGGACTAAGTTCTCCCGTTTTCCCAAGATTTCCCTTCACTGCTCTGCTCCTATTGATCATAGCGTGATGAAAAGTATACTATAACCTGCCCAGGAGTATGAAGAACAATTGTACCAAGTTTCGTTGAAATCCGTCGAGTGGTTTTTGTTTCTATAACGAACATACAGACAGACAGACAGACAGACAGACAGACAGACAGACAGACAGACAGACAGACAAAAATTTTACTGATTGCATTTTTGGCGTCAGTATCGATCACTAATCACCCGCTGATAGTTATTTTGGAAATATATTTCATGTACAGAATTGACCTCTCTACAGATTTATTATAAGTATAGATATAGATAACCTTTGGTTTTATATATGAGTATTGTAGTTCTTAGAGCTTTTGGCACAATAGGTAAAACATTAATAGAATTTTCTGCACTTAAATATAAATAGATTTTTAATTACCTTAAATAATATTCCACCCATTTACGTTAACAAAACCAATATAATTAGTTTTCTAGATACGTAAAAAGCTCGTTAGGCTCATGTGAACTTGCCAGGGTCAGTCCTAGGGATATGGATTCTTTCCGAATAAAATCAATTTCTAAAACGATTCGAATCGAAAGCTGATAAATTTAGGCTTCGAGGTCAAATCGGAAATCTAATTTTCAAACCTCGACTCTTTTTGTGAATCGATCTAACCATGAGAGTTTTTATTTATACATAACATAACATCACGCGTGTATTACCCGAAGGGTTACGCAGAGGCGTACTACTGTACAGCCACAGTTCGCCGGTATCAGCCAATAGAAGTCCACTGCTGAACAAAGGCCTCCCGCAAAGACTTCCACAGGGGCCGGTTATAGCCGCCTGCATCCAATTACTCCCAGTGACCTTTACCATGTATGTTTTGGGTTCTGTGTAATAGGGGGCGAGCCTATTGCCATTAACATTAACATTAAAGAATTTCATAGAAAAACTCAATAACATTTTGCTCGACCTGGGGATCGAATATCGATGGCAGTCGCGCTTGGGACCACTAGACTAATGAGGCTATTTTATTTATACATAACAATAAAATTTGGATTGTTATCTGCATCTGGTCTACAGTGATGTTGGAGGTGATGATGTTTTACTTACTATTACTCAGCTTTTGAGAAATCGATATTTAAGACATCACATATTACATAAATGCCTAGAAGAAACGCTTAGAATGGAGATCAAAACTGCATACAAATGTATACGCATTTGAGAATCAGCGAAGGCGCGATCTAGACACATGACCTAAAAAGCAAACCGCCATCCAATATTACATACAACTATCTAAATGGCGTCCTAAAATGTGACAAATGTTCTAGAATGTTTACAGCTAAAATTGGCTTTCTGTTACCTTCAGTAGGTATCGGAAAATGGTCGCCGTAGTGGTACTGCGCAACCAAAAACTGACAAACAGCTAACTTCAGTCCGGCCAAGTTATGTCGCGCGCACTGTATTTGACCGAAACAAGATTTTTAGCCGAAACCGAATCCGAACCTTCGTCCTGACACTAATTTTAACTTAATATATTGACGCGTTTCTGAGTAGAAGGATTTTGATAGACGGTCAACGAAGTTCTATAAGGGTTCCTTTTTTCTGTTTGGGGGTACCGAACCTTAAAAAGGCTCTTATAAATTCTGTCACCCTGTTGATGGGTCAGGACACGAAGTCAAAAAGCGAGATAGTTGAGTTAGATACGGAGACAGAGCAAAAGGGCTAAAAGAGCCGATAGTAGTTCCTTAACAATTTGATAATTGCAGAAGCGGCCAGTACGACGAACCCGATAACCCGACCAATTAAATGCTGGTAGCGTCAGTAGTAGTAGTAGTAGTGCGTAGGGGCATTACGGACGCTAGTAGCACTGACGTTATACATTTTATCCACTAATCAGGCAAAGTTTTTTATTTAGAAATCATTACGTAAGTAGGTACAATTATCTACAATTCTTGCTAAATACTAATCGTAAATCACTTTGAATTGTAATGTAGGTACTTTTACCTCTATATGTTTACAAGTTTACGCTACATTGTACACAATTTAAAAGCGTAAGGACTATTTGTCAATCCACTCAAGAAAACGACCTCTCGGTAGGGGAATTTGAGAGTTTAAAGTATTTCGAAGTAATTTTACAGATCATTGCGCAGTTCGTGTACTTATAGCTATTCAGATTTTATCAGTGACTAAACTTTGGAAAAGTATTACCTATACCTTCTGCATATTTTGCACAAAAAGCTCTTCTTCGACGTGAACGTAGGTACTTAATAGCGACGTGATTGTTATTGTACACGGATACATTCGCGTCCCATCAAGATGAAACATGCACCAGATTTTAGGTTAGACCTCGAATTGTTACAATTGAGAAAACCGCATCCAATTTCGTGCCATAGATTTGCGTGATGCGCAAACATATAGACAGACAAACCAAAATTCTAAAGATAATTGTTTAGGCTTCTATTGCTCCTTTATTAAGTGACCAGACCCTCATATTTTTTGACGTGAAAACGCCTTTTGGTTCGTTGAGCACTTTTTGGGTGAACAAAAATCATGGAACTCGCGTCATTTTCACCGAACGCTTTCCATGAGCTAAGTATATATATGTGTACTTTTTGGGTGAACAAAAAGCGTGAATCTCGCGTCATTATCACCGTACGCTTCCCATTTATGATCAAGGATTAAAGTTTAAATTGGTCATTAACAATTCTTTATAAACCAAAATTAATTCAGAAATAATAATCTATTAGCTCGACGATACAATTCACAAGTTACTTAGTTTTCACTTCAGTGCAGATACTAGACTGCAATCCTCAAGGACTGCCCCGAATTTTTATATCTCCTTTAGTCATTCTTAGCGTCTTGTAACAAAAAAATCGGCGCATGTATGAGGAGATGTATGAATGTGGAAGAAGCAAAAGAAGTGTGCAAGAATTGTAGCAAGTGGCGATAGTTTCTGCCTAGGTACCCCTGTGGGAGAAAGGCGTTAGTCTATGTATGTAAGAAATCAAAAAACCCGACTGAAAAAAAAGATGGAAACAAGATGACCAATCTAATGCAGTCAGAGGCCTTCAATTTAACTTCAAAAACCTTAATGCCTCTGACCACATGAGATTGGTCATCGTGTTTGCATATTTTTTGGCAGTCGGGATTTTAATTTTTTAAATTTACTTTTGTAATTTTATACTTTTTAGTTTTAATGTGTCACTCACTATTGAAACGAATTTAACGATGCCTCTCATGTTAAAATGCATTTGGCTCAAGAGCGTGCTAAAGAAATACTTTACTTATACCAGTATACACTTGAAAAACATAACTCTCTTTCTGGCGCAGTCGGGTATAAATGCTAGCGTCAATCATTATTACATTTTTGCCTATTATATAGCTATGATAATTTATCAAAGGTGGCATTTTTTTAATGTGGGTACCTCTACCTACCTTTGTTAATATGTAGAAGGCCGATGGTCGATTTCTGTTTAGGTACTTTATCATTCATAGATAATTCAATGATTGTCGCATTTCGTGCAACGTATATTAAAATAAATCATTAAATTTATCTGTATAGAACTCAGTCAAGATGTGGAAGTGTGTGGCGTTGGTACTGTATGCTCTTACGATACTCGTACAGGGTGAAGAGGAATGGCTCGTAAATATTGCTCAGGGGCCTGTGCGTGGGCGCATGGACCCTCAAGGAGGCCTTTTTACATTTTATAACATACCATATGCCACTGCACCTACAGGGGCGGATAGATTTAAGGTAACGATAAATATAATAATATGTAATAAAAAAATTATGAATATTGTTTACAGTCTAATTGTAGATTATAATAAAGTGCATGACTGAACTTTCCCAAGGAAAAGATCCGACTCATGTAGTTCAGGGGATAGGATCAATAACTCTGCAACTATAATAATTGCAAATAAAGGTATTTAGATCGTAAAGGTTCATAGTTTTGTCTACTTTTAATGTATCATGTTTTATTTGTATTTTCATTGATATTATCTGAGTTCTTAGACGATGAAAGGAAGAAAAACATCGAATTCGTTTTCTTACTAAAGTTTGTTTTGTACAGGCACCCCTCCCTCCACCAACATGGTTATCAACGTTTGATGCTGTTGACAGAGGTATCATATGTATCCAGCCTTCTATATCTATGACCATGCAAGAAGATTGCCTGGTAGTCAATGTGTTCGTCCCCGATACAAGAGAGATAAATTTACCTGTTATATTCATGATCCACGGCGGCGGTTATCAGAATGGTTCCGGTTTAGGTATGCAATTTAAAGATTTAGTTCGGACTAAGAACGTGATTGTAGTTTCCTTTAACTACAGACTTGGAGTGCATGGTTTTCTATGTCTTGGCACTGAGGGTGCTCCTGGTAATGCTGGAATAAAAGATCAAGTTGCAGCACTTCGTTGGGTTAACAAAAACATTGCTAGTTTTGGAGGTAACCCTGAAGATGTCACGCTAGCTGGCTGTAGCGCTGGATCTGGTTCAGTAGATATCTTAACTCTGTCTAGTGCTACAACCGGTTTGTTCCGGAAGGCTATATTGGAAAGCGGTGTTAGTACTGGTGCTGTCGGTTTACAAATCAATCCCATTGAAAATGCAAAGAAATATGCAGAGCTGTTAAATTTCAATAATGTTGATGATTTAAAAAATTTGGAAGAGTTCTATAAAACCGCTACATTTCAACAATTACTTTCACACGCTAATGTAATAGCAAATACTAAAGATGTGGGTATTTTGTTTGCTCCATGTGTGGAACGTGATATCGGTCAAGAAAGAATTATTAAGCATGCTCCAATGGATGTTATGACACAAGGAAATTATACAAAGATACCATTGCTCTATGGATTTACAGAAATGGATGGTAGACTGAGATTATCTTCGTTTGAGACTTGGAAAGACCAGATGACTGAGAATTTTTCAGATTTTTTACCAAGTGAATTATTTTTTGAAAGCGAACAGCTTAAAGAAGAGGTCGCACAGAAAGTTAAAGAGTTTTATTTCGGTGAGGGGCCTGTGACGAATGATAGTATTGTGTCATATATACAATATATGACTGATATTTTATTCGCGTATCCAATGTTGAGATCCCTCACAACTCGAACGGAGGCTCTCGGTGATATAGTCTATCTATTTGAATATTCCTTTGTAGACGAAGATACTCCTAGTTTACCGAATACTGATGTACGTGGGGCTGGTCACTGCCACCAATTATTTGCAGTCATGGATCAAGATGTTACCAATAGAACAGAAGAATACAAGCAAATGAAACAAATTATGAGAGATTATTGGGTCAATTTTATTTTGACTGGGTAAGATATTTTTGAAAAAAAATCTATAAACGCTTTAAATATTATTTCTAAAAGCCGAGTGGGTTCTCAAAAAAAATGTGATAATTACATTGTTGACTTGCCGTCTATTGTTTTAGGTTTCCTTCGGTAAATGATTCAGTACTACCAGCTTGGCCAGCTGCAAACGCGACGAGGTCTCCCCACATGTCGTTGGGTTCGGTCATAGAGCTGAAGGAAGTTATCCTGGAGCAAAGAGCGGCTTTCTGGGACAGCATCTACGAGAAACACTACCGGGGTCCAGTATTATACTTTGATAATGAAACTGATGGCGCTGTCTCACTTATGATGTCTAATATTATGTTTGTCGCTGTTCTATTACCATTTTATTTCAATGTTTAATAATGGAACTAAGTATGCTGTTGTAGTTTTATGGTTTATTGTCGATCAATATTTGTAGCTACTCAATTCTATTCTATTTGGATTAATTGTGTAATAATAGTACCTATTTAATACTATTCGATGTCCAAAAAACTGTTCCTTTGCAATCTATTCCAAATTATAATCATTTTAACATAATTCATTGGAAGCGGCCTTTTTAGCACCACAACTATTTCATACATCCTACGACACTAAAATAACGAAGTACCTACCTACCTAATATTTTGGGAACCTATATTGATATAGGTACACAGGTATACTGGTTTTATCATCAGATCAAACCAGTATACCTACAATAACCCCTCAGTACTTCGAAGTTTGAATATTATAAGTACAAGATTTATTAAGTATAAGTTGTCACTGTGGTTGTATTTATTCAAATCTTGAAAAATAAATACATTTTATCAAAGATCCCCGAAGTCTTGTTATTGATTATTTTACGTTCATAATTTATATAAGTATACCTAATAATTTGATAATTTTAAGATAGTGGTGGTTGGTTTATAGTGCTCTAGTCCCAAAATAAATCGATACATACAAAATGCTTTGTCCTGAATGACTGACTGACGGATCAACGCGAAGCCTAAACCGCTGATTGTAGAGACCTGAAACTTGAAGGGTGTGTACTTTGTATGACGTAGGCATCCAATAAGAAATGATTTTTGGAAATTCAACCCTTAAGGTTGTGAAAAGGGGCTGAAAGTTTGTATGAATGTCTGTCATTTTTTAGCGGGTGAAACCGCGAGGTATAGCTAGTATTATCTTCTATCTATACTTATAATAAATCTGTAGAGAGGTCAATTCTGTACATGAAATATATTTCCAAAATAACTATCAGCGGGTGATTAGTTATCGATACTGACGCCAAAAATGCAATCAGTAAAATTTTTGTCCGTCTGTCTGTCTGTATGTTCGTTATAGAAACAAAAACCACTCGACGGATTTCAACGAAACTTGGTACAATTGTTCTTCATACTCCTGGGCAGGTTATAGTATACTTTTCATCACGCTACGATCAATAGGAGCAGAGCAGTGAAGGGAAATGTTGGGAAAATGAGTGATTCATGAGAAAGGTTTCAAGCTATAAAACATCACGCTACAACCCTTAGGAACGGGGCAACGTAGGTGAAACCGCGGGCGAAGAACTGGGGAACAAAGTAACTATTCCACGCGGACGAAGTCGCTGGCAAAAGCTAGTACATAATATAATGTTTAAAATTTTATAGGTGTTATGGTTATGTAATTCCTTTGATATTATGACTACAACAATGAGTTTTGGTGCCATGGCAAGCAAGTACTTACTGCCCAAACTGATAGTAGCGTGAAGATGTTTGGCAAATACGATTATAAGACAAGGTATTACCTAGCTAGGTATCTAAGTTATAACCCCATTTATAAGTTCAGTTCAGATAATATCTGAACTGAACTTATATTATATTATATTATGTATGTTATTATATTATTATATTATGTATGTTATTATATTATTATATTATGTATGTTATTATATTATTATATTATGTATGTTATATTATGTCCATCCTAAAGGTTGCCTGGAGGAAATTGCAGTTAGTGATAAGGCCACCCATTGTACCTACTTGTGTTTTTTTTTCTCACATGTCCTGTCCAGTGTTTTATTTGGTGTACAATATTGTATAAAATAAATAAATAATAAGTTATTTATCGCAATTCGTTATTAATAGGTAGAATAAGGTTGATTACAATAATGATTGATCATAAAAACGTAATAATATTGATAAAATCAATCATAAGCTTGTGTAATGTGTCTATATCGGGGAAATAGGTACATAATTATATTTATTTTAATAATAATGAATCGTAGTCGATTAGGCCATTCAAGAGATGTTATCATTAAAAAGCAATGATCGATCGATGCAGTTCCAAACATTAGAGATTTGTTGCGCTTGGTGGGACATAAAATAATTATAAATAATTTTATCCAAGAATTGTATATCTTTGAATCTAATTTTTGTATTGTATGTTATTTGAATGCCTATTTTATTTTAATATTTATAACTCTATGTTAATTAATGTAATTGGACCTGTGCCGTTTTAATTAACTATAAATAAACAAATAAATAAAAATCTCAAATGGTCAAGGTCAATATATTCAAAACTTCATCCCTGTACGAATAAATGGCCAAAAACCATAAAAACTTGAAATCCCCATAAAAATCTAGATGAGTTGCGTTTGCGCGAATAATCCATTGGGCAAATTTCATAATAATCAAGGGTAATTTGCAAAAACAAATTGGTCCATTTTGGACATGTCATGTCCCCTATTCAGAAGTATGTCTGTATAAACCACCGGAAGGTTTATGCGGAGGTTTACTATTGTAAAGTATATTTAGGTCCCCTAATAATAGGGGCGAGCGTATTTCCATTCATGGGACACAAAAAAAAACTCTAGCTGCTTACTGTTTCTGAGAATTTCATAGAAAAACTCATTAACACTGCTCGATCGAGTCGAATCCAGGTCCCAGAATAGTATATATGTATCACATTTGGTAAGTATCTACAACTAATAAGTAGGTACATAATATAAGTTCTATTTACTTTTAAAATATTGTTGTATTTTGTAGATATGATAAGTTATTAGGACTCACTTATCGAATCATTTTATCGTGTCAATTCAAGCTACTGAACTGATTTAAACAAGTACGTTAGTGACTTCAATACCTGCCTATATTTTGTAAAATAAATTATAGGTACCTACTTAATTGTTTATACTAATCGGATTATCATTTTTTTTATCTCAACTGTTTTTTAAACTGGTGAGTACATTACCTATAATTATCATACAGCTGTGTCACAGATGATATAATACTAATAGCTGTGTCCAGTTTATTTTGACACTCTATGGCGGCGCTTTTTGTAATGGTGGATGTTAATAATAATATCAAACTATAATATCGAAATTTAGTTCCTTTCTTGCCGTGAACCAAATTATATTGGGAGACGGATATTCGTGTTAAACACGATAGTCATGACGTTCCAAAGTATGGCTACCAATGGCTGACTTCTTAATGGACGAGTGGGGGACGCAGACGGAGGGGCGTTTATCGTAACACATTGCAGTATCTGGAGAGAGCTATAAGAGTGTATTGCTAGAAGTTTATGAAGAAATATTGCTGCAAATAAATAGGTATTAGCAACTAAAGTTCTGTTGTTGTATATAATGAGGTGGTCGACGTGGACGCTAACATTGTTGTGTGCGGTAGCGCTGAGAAATGGGGATGACAGTGAGTGGCGGCAAGTACGAACTGCCCAAGGACACGTGCGCGGGCGCAAGGACCCTGAAAGTGGTGTTTACACCTTCTACAATATACCGTACGCCACTGTGCCTCTAGGACGCGATAAGTTTAAGGTATTTTTTAATTGTACACTCATTTTCTGGTTGATAGATAACATATTTATTATGTAAGTAATGTCATTATTTGTTTTCTAAACTATCTGTTGTGTATATATAAAATGTATGCATGAGTATGCACTCATGCATACATGTGCGCAAACTGCGGCCACTATATTTATTTGTTTCTTACTAATACCTACCGGTTTCAGCATTAGCAATTACATTCGTTGTTTTAAAAAAAAAGCATTTTTCTATTCCAGGCACCGCTTCCACCACCAGTATGGTTACAACCCCTAGATGCTGTGGACAAAGGGATTGTATGTATGCAGCCCCCTACTCGATTTGTCAAATCAAAAACAATGCAGGAAAACTGTCTCATTACGAATGTATTTGTTCCCGATACTGACGACAAAAACCTCCCCGTCTTAGTATATATTCATGGAGGCGGATTCGAAATTGGATTTGGAGATATGCTCAAACCTAAACACTTAGTAAAGAAACACAAAGTCATTGTAGTTAACTTCAATTACCGCCTAGGAGTTCATGGGTTCCTATGTCTTGGTACAAAGGTCGCTCCAGGCAACGCAGGACTGAATGATCAGGTGGCATTGCTCCGCTGAGTGAACAAAAACATTGCTAACTTTGGTGGCAATCCTGATGACGTCACTATCACTGGTGGTAGTGCTGGCTCAATGTCAGCGCAATTGTTGATGCTTTCAAAGTCCGCCGAAGGACTTTTCAATAAAGTTATACTGGAAAGTGGCGATGTTAGTTCTATAGCGACTCAAATGGATCCACTTGGAAATGCCAAAACTTATAGCAAAATGTTAAACTTCACTGAAGTAGATGATTTTTACGCTTTACAAGATTTTTTTACAAATACTCCAATAGAATCGCTGATTATAAGCACCTTTACTGATAGAAAAGATGCTTCCTTATTATTAGCGCCTTGTATTGAACGCCAACCGGGTAATAACGTCATTTTGGATGAATCCCCAATAAACAAAATAAAGAAGGGAAAATACCAAAAAGTACCTATTTTAATTGGATTCAGCAACATGGAAGGATTATTAAGCATACCAAACTTAGAAAAATGGAAAACTACCATGAATCAATTTTTTTCTGATTTTCTACCAGCTGATTTGCAATTTGAAAATAAGGAAGAGAAAGAAAAAGTCAGTAAAAGAATTAAAGAGTTTTATTTCGGTGACAAGCCTGTAGGTGAAGAAACGGTGCTGGGTTTTGTTGATTATTTTAGTGATGTTATGTTTACATATCCAACCCTAAGATCTGTTAAACTATAGGTAGAAGCGGGGCATGATCAAATATATTTGTATGAGTATTCTTTTGTGGATGACACAGTACCTTTCACAAATGTGCGATGGCAGTACTTGACGGTCATTTTCCTCTCACTGAAGATGAAACTGACTTGTCGGGGGAATACAAACAAATGAAATCTACAATCAGGGAAATGTGGTACAATTTCGCCGTACATGGGTGAGTAATTATTGCTAATTAAAAGTAGGTATGCAAGCACTTCAAACCCATTCCAGAGATATTGCTATACATGGTTGCTCTAATCATTTGCCAATGTCTATGAAAATACTGATGTGAGAAGGCATCCTATTTACTGTCTTAATCATTCCTGATTTAAAAAATATAATCCTGCGTTTTGGTGAGAAAATCGTCATTAAAAGAGCATACATGAATGACGGTATGCATGACTGGTGCGCCCTAGGAAGTTTACTTCTCTATCAAATCGTCCTGTTAAATGAAGATTCATTTAGTTTTAGTCATGTAGTTCTATAATGTACATTTATACTGGTGTCACCTGTGTGAAGGGAGAAGGTGATGCCTTTCCAACTAAAGAGAAGCTTTCTCGACCAGGGGGTGTTTTGTCTGGAAGACAGTCCCATGATTAATGTCGGGCGTCTGTAAATAAATGAAACTTTTAATGTTTTATGATAATATAGCGATTCAAGATTTTCTTAGTGATTTGTCAGTTGTAGACATTTAACATTGATGCACGTTTCTATAAATAGCGCAATCGATATAGTTACAAAACTTATAAATTTATTAAAAATCATAAAACTTCACAAAATCCTTACTAAAATTATAAACGTGAAAGTTTGTGAGTACGGATGTATGGATATTTCGGCTGAACGGATTTGGATGAAATTTGGCACAGAGATAGATTATAGCCTGTTATAACACATAGGCTTTTACACTTTTTATTCAGTTCGGACTCAAACAAACACCACGCAGACAAAGTTGCGGGCAGAAGCTAGTAACTTATATACACAGAAACCGCGAACTCACTATGGTGCAAGAAATATAAAATATGAGGGTGCCAAATCGTATATAAGTTACCTAAGGAAATTAAATCAGCCAAATTTTTCAACATTTTTAAAAAACAAACTTCACAAATATGTTATTAAATTTTTATTTTTATTTTACTTGGCTTGTATAAAACATAGTTATTTATCTCAATACTCATATACATTAATTTACAGCAGCGCACACATATAATAACTACATAATATATTAAAATATTTGTATCTCATTATGTGAAATGTAATTTCTTATGAGAATAAATTTCTTAAACCATAACATTTCTTTCAATGTTTCAGTAAACCAGAGCCGGAAGGTTCGTCCCTGCCCGCTTGGCCGGCAGTAGGCGCTGACAGAAGCCCGTTTATGTCTTTGGGAAAACAATTAAAACTAGGTGGAGTACTACTGGAGGATAGAGCACGACTCTGGGATGAAATCTACCAGAAATACTACGTGCATCCAGTACCACCACCACAGCCACCACCAGAAAAACACACAGAATTGTAAAACACTTTTGGCAAAGATAAATAAGTTATTAAATTCTAATTTATTATTAAATATTATAAGTTATTAAATTCTAATTTTAAAATATGGGATAGGGTGCCAAACGTTTAGACGGATCGCCTGATGGTAAGCGATTACCGCCGCCGATGGACACCCGCAACTCCAGAGGAGTCACAAGTTCCTTTTAGAAGGGGATTGGGCCTCCGTAAATCATCCCAGTATATTCTTTCAAATACGTGTCACTACATCTTCTATTGTATCTTTTGTTATTGTTATTGTATCTTTTACGGCAAAACGGCGTTTGGACAAACTCACATTGCCATCGCTGAATGGAAAGATCAAGTTACATATAAGATCATAGTTACATAACATTAAACTGGCGATCGCGTAGGCCTATATGCTGATGAACTACTGCTAGTGGCACACAGCACTGTGTACACGTGAGCACATGAAAAGCCCTGGCTAAAAGAACTCTTACGAATTTAAGCTTCGAGACTGTTATCGATAAGGTCTGGACGGAATCACTAGGAATAGTCCACTCCAAAGCTTTAATTAAAGCCCATAATAAAATGGACACACCTCACCTCACATCCTAGCGCAAAGCAGGACAAATCGGCGAATTGTGACGATAGCCTTAACAGGATACTGTTGCCTAAACTAGCACATGTTCAACCTAAGGCTGGGCGATACACGAACCTATCGACATTGTGAGTAGGCTGATGAATTCCCAATTCAACCAGGGGAATGAGGATCGCTAGCACTCAAGCGCAGTGTTCATTTAAGGAAAGCCTAGATGAAATAAAGGAACGCTAGACTTGAGACGCTGAGATTTGGCCTCAGCGCTCGTTTTTGCAACACGACTACGAATGCAGTGATACTATAGCCGCAAATAAACAATAGATAGTTTAAAAAATAAAAGAAATCGACTGCCAGAAGAGCCTTAAATTTAATTCCAAAGACCTAATGCCTGCGACTACTATTTTGATAAGTTTTGAAGAAAAAGATTATTCTCGGCAGAGATTTTTTTTCGTTCTCGGTCGAATCCTGCAAGACCGAAGGATACGGTGAGCTCGTTCTGCGTGAAACGGATCACCAATAATTAACAAAAATGTAAGGTAGCTGTTAGTAATTGTAACATTAAGACGTCCAACAACTTAGTCTACCCGTGACCATGGATGCTGTAAAGGATCCGAAACGTCGGGAATCAAATAATATCAATACAACGCGATAAAATCCGTAAAAAGTAGTTTTATTTCAATGTCTAATATTCGCCTAAGTGTCAGAAACCAGTATATGCTGAGATAGTTTGGATATGTTGAAAGAATGAATGACAGACGATTAACAGAAACGAATTTTAAAGGCTTTTCAAATTTTAAAGAATGTCAGTGGCAGCGTTGGTAGAGGTCGCCCTAGAAGGACATACGCCGATCCTATTGGCGAAATCCTTCAGGTGCGTAGCACTCGCAACCGTCGTGTATGTATGAGGAGATGTATGAATGTGGAAGAAGCAAAAGAAGTATGCAACAATCGTAGCAAGTGGCGGTCTATAGTTTCTGCCTACCCCTGTGAGAGAAAGGCGTGAGTGTATGTATGTATGTATGTATCAACTAATAATAAAAATTATTCACTCGTTTGTGAATTGTTATAGCAATTCAGTTCTTCACGTTATGTGTAAAACGCGCTATTAAACGAGTACCTAATGAGGAAATTGCCAAAAATAATTTAAATCATGGCTGCGTTTGCAGATTCAAGGGCGACGGTGATCATTTAGTATCAGTTAATCGTTTGCTCGTGTGCCTCTAGGTTATAACAAAATCATACAGGTTTTACTAACTATGATGTACATACCTACCTAATGTCAGTAGCAACAATTAGGAGGTTTTCCTACAAAAAAGAGGGTGAATAAAAACCGCGCAGAATTATCGAGTTACGAAATCTTCAAATGTCGACGAATGTCGTCAGTTACGTCTGAATTTGAAATTGTATCAATTTGTAGATAAATAACGCCAACGATACGACTTAATACAATTATTTACAATTTACACGAAGTGACTGCTATCAGACAATCAGACCTCCATAACCTGCGTCTGGGCAATAGTACCTAAGGATAACTTCTAGGTACTTGCTTTGTTTTTTTTTTGTTTTAATAATAATGGCATATATGTATTTAGAATTTAACAGACATAATTAAATTCTCGTCAATTTCATATTGAGGACCTCAATCGCCTTTACACCATCTTTTTATATTAAAATTTGCTTTATTTAAATTCAACTTCAGACAGGCAGTTATTTGGACGAAAAATTAAACTTATATAATTCAAACCAAACCTCCACAAATAATCAGGGAACAAAAATTTTAGCTAAGAACTCCACTCCCTAGTGGTACTGTGAGGCACCAGGAGTTAGTTGGGACATGTTACAGGAAAATTGGCGATTACAATTATCACTAGCTTGTATTTGCAAGCAGAACCAAGGGACGAATTATTAGGTACACATTTTTCTCGCCTGTTCCACGAATTTAAAATGATTGGTTATTCTTTATTTTATTAACCCCCGACGAAAATGAAGGGTATTATAGGTTTCAAGTGTGTATCTATGTGACTGTCTGTTGCATCGTAGCGCCTGATCAGTTGAACCGATATTGACAATTTTTTTTTGTTTGGAAGGTGAGTGAAAAGTTCGAAATCTTGTCACTTGTCAATGATATTACCAATGACAATAAATAGTTATAAATAGTATTATATCATTGGATATTACAAAATCCTCTAGCATATCCAACCCGTCAGAAGAACTTCTCAACGCGCGGCGTACGGCATCTACGTTTGGGCGCAAAAGATGCGTTTTGACGAGCACATGAGCACTCCCCTGACACAACGATGCTTGCATTAAAATTCTCTACCTATATTAAACCTAAATGGAGAATATTTAGATATTATTTTCCTTTATAAAGATTTTTGTGTCGGGGGTTTCTTTATTTCAAACCAGCCATCCCTTAATAATGCTACCTTTTTGCAGCGATCTCTTATTACGCACCTTTCTATGAGAAAAAAGAAAGCGTAGCGCTTCGTACATATATGCAGGTTGGTGCCTTTTTGGTAGTCTGATGATGGACTGAACTTGGAGGAATTTATCCGTAGAATTGCAACATGCAAAAATCGTAATATGTGGCGGTCTATAGTTTCTACATACTTGGTGATCTGTAATACAGGCATTTCATGCCTAACGTAGACACCAGCTCCTCACACCTTTCAGACTAAACAGAATGTACTGTCGAATATATAGATATAAGTATTACATAGAATTTTGTAAGTTCTGTTTATGTGAGGAGAAATAAATATGATTATTATTATATCCCTGTGGAAGAACGGCGTGATTGTATGTATGTATTCAAAAGAAAGATGGCTGGGTCTTGCCTTACCGCCTGTTTGGAACCCCATTATAGATTCTATTCTAAATCTAAGCCCGAAACTGCAAGATCAAAGGACACCATACTCATTCTGCGTGAATCGGATCGCTTATATGTAGGTCTCAAAAATATAAGATAGCTGTTAGTAATTTTAACATTCAGACGTCCTACATGACCGTCTACTCGTGACCATGGATGTTGTAAAGCAAGCCTACCTAACCCTATATTTCAACGATTTTTTTATGACCCTTGCAAGCAAGTTACAATCAGAAATGACACTGATTGTAGATACAAGTAGGTAACCTATGTACCCTAAATCTTACTTGTTGATTTAAGATAACTATATAAGTACCAGTTTAGTTTCTACATATATTTTGCTTTTAAGTTGCTCTTGTTAATAAACAACAATAAAATTGCAAATATTGTTCCTAATACCGCCACTTTTTAAGATTAAATTTAAACCAAGTTAAAGCTAATACGAAAATTAGTTTCTCATTATATTAATGAAGGTAGTAAGAAAGAATTTTGAATATTCAGGTCAAGTAGTATATATTACCATAGTCGATTATGGGGCAGAATAAGGTCTTGACAAGCATTGGTTTAATGTGCGTGGAAAGAAAGTTTTTGAGACGGTAGAGAGACACTTTTGACTTACACGTGAGACTTGGGGTTGCCGATTTAAAGTAGGGTTAAAGCTTAACTTAAGATCTTTGACGCTGACAGTGACAAAGATGGTTATGCTATTGAAGCCTTTATCTATACTTATAATAAATCTGTAGAGAAGTCAATTCTGTACATGAAATATATTTCCAAAATAACTATCAGCGGGTGATTAGTGATCGATACTGACGCCAAAAATGCAATCAGTAAAATTTTTGTCTGTCTGTCTGTCTGTATGTTCGTTATAGAAACAAAAACCACTCGACGGATTTCAAAGAAACTTGGTACAATTGTTTTTCATGCTCCTGGGCAGGTTATAGTATACTTTTCATCACGCTACGATCAATAGGAGCAGAACAGTGAAGGGAAATGTTGGGAAAATGAGTGATTCATGAGAAAGGTTTCAAGCTATAAAACATCACGCTACAACCCTTAGGAACGGGGCAACGCAGGTGAAACCGCGGGCGAAGAACTAGGGAACAAAGTAACTAACATAAGGTACCTACATAGGTACATATTTCACAAAGTATTTTAAAATTAAAATCCGTTAGGTACCTACTCAAAATGAAAAGCCAAATAAGTACCTAGGTACCTACCTAATAATAAAAAAAAATCGAAGAATCCAAGAATAAAATATAAATGTTTATGCTGGATGTAGTGTATTCAACGACAATAACGATATGTATACCTATAAATAGGTACATTTTACACTGTAAGTATTTAGATAGATAATAGGTATATAGAACATTTTTATTCCACACCAAAAACTAATGTCAAGTACCTACCTATTTAGTTATTTAGTAGGTATGAAATTAAACATAATTGCAAAAATAATGTTCGATTTGCGGACAACCCTTGTTCACAGTCCGGCAAAATGCGGGGCCTGCGGTATTTGATGTTTTGTAAGCAGGCACCTAACCTAGGTATGTAAGTAAATAGGTACCTATATTTAATAGTAGGTAGGTAGGTACAATAAGTAACTTTAATAACCTAATAAGTTATGTCTTACCTAGGTACCTATGTAATTTAGTGTAGAGTTGTAGACAAATATAGGTATGTAGGTACCTAGTTCACTGCCGGACTGCCTCATTAGTCTAGTGGTCCCAAGTGCGACTGCCACGCTAGAGGTCCTGGGTTCGATCCCCAGGTCGAGCAAAGTGTTATTGGGTTTTTCTATGAAATTCTCAATAGCAGCTCGGAGTCTGGATTTGTGCCCGGTTAATGGCAATAGGCTCGCCCCCTATTACATGGGACCTAGACATACAGGCAGACAGGCAGGTACATATATTCATATGTACCTGACTGACTACTTACTTATCTAATTACAAGTAGGTAACTATCTAGGTAGGTAAAAAACTAGAATAGGTAGGTACCTACTCTATTTATGTTTTTTGTGTTCCACAATAAAGTGGTTATGACAAACTATAAAACAAACCACGATTCCCGTGCTACTATTGTGCTTGAAAATGAAGAGACTCAGTTTTTGATGTACCTCCCTATTTACATACCTACCTACTCCACGTGCGCGATATGTTGACGTTTTTTTTTAAAGAAAACGTTGCCCCACACTAGGATTTTCTCCTGTATCGTGAGTGCGTTTACAAACACAAATTCTCACATACACAAAACGCCCAGACCCGGAACAACTACCTGTAGATCATACAAATATTTGCTCCGTGTGGGGATCTAACCCACAACACGTTGCGCAGAAGCCGATCGCTCAGCCGCTATGCTAAACGTGTCGTCAACTTGAGGGACTAAGCGCAGTGACGTCACAGACGCGTGCTTGATGCTTGTACAAGGCACAAAAAATATCACAATCACAAATCACAACGAACCTCAGCCCGTGATTTTGTCTGCGCTATTATTTTAATTCTGCCTTTATTGTACACGGGAACAGCGCAGCTTTCTATTAATCCTTAAGTAGGTACCTACTTATACATAGAGGTCATGGGTTCCATCCCCAAGTCGAGCAGTGTTATTGGGTTTTTCTATGAAATTCTCAGTAGCAGCCCGGAGTCTGGATTTGTGCCCGGTTAATGGCAATAGGCTCGCCCCCTATTACATGGGACCTAAAGATATCGGCGAACAATGGGTGTATATTAATAGGTACCTACTCCTCTGCCTAACCCTTCGGGGAATATAGGCGTCATTGTACTGTGAGTTAGGTACTTAATAAAATTATTAAGTAGGTATGTACCTACTTATCTTGCTATGAAAAACAATTTTGACACACACATCAATTAGAAAAATAATGTCTGCCATCATAGATTTCAAATTAATGTCTTTTTCGTAATCAGTTCATTGAGAAACCTCGAAATTGACACCCATATTAGGTACTAATATTACCTATCAGTGCCCTTATCAATTTAGAAAAATAATGTCCACCATCTTGGATTTCAAAATTAATATCTTTATTGAAATCAGCAGCCCAAATAACCTTAAAATCGACACCCATATCAATTTGGAATTAAAACATTACGAGAATAAAATAAGCGTAAGTAGGTATTGGTAGTCATAAAATAAAAAGTATTAAATACAAACACAGGTCCGCCCGACCAGTAAGTACTTACATACCTACTCGGGTAAACTGAGCATCCGTAGGTACAAATACCTACGCAGCGCACCCCGTAGTAGGCATGTAATCGCGCGACCATCAGCGAGTACGAGTACCTACGAATTACGATGAACTTACTCATAAATAAGAATAAGTACCAAGGTACTGGAAATAGACGAACTGTCGTATCGTGTATGTATACGTAGGTACCTACGTCCTGCCAGTTCGAATGCGCACTAGCGCCATCTATTGGTTACACGCATCTAGTAAACTTGAGACGCTAATAGATGGCGCATGCAGCAAGTGCGTTGCAAACGACATCTATCGCCGACAAAAGAAAAAAATCCTGGCCCGAAGAATCCCACCCGTTACGTAGGTCCCGTTTCTTTGTATGGGATGAGGCATCTGTATTAGTATTATATTATCTGTGCCGTAACCGAAGCCGGCATGGATCTCATCATCTCATAAAAATATACTATTAGACTTACAGGAATCCACTGGCGAACCTGGTCACCAGCAGCATAGCGAAGTTCTGGCTCATGGCAGCCGCCATCTCGACCAGGCCTGAGCAGAAAAATCCCCACACCATGATCTGTCTTCTGCCGAGCGTGTCAGACAGAAAACCCCATATCAAAGCCGAGGATATCATACCTGGAATATTTTAGAAAAGTTATAAATTATATGATGATTATTATAAATTATATAATCCAGACTCCGAGCTCCTACTGATATTTTCATAGAAAAACCCAATAACACTTTGCTCGACCTGGGGATCGAACTCAGGACCTCTAGTGTAGCAGTCAGTGAGTGATCATTAATAAATTTAATACGCACATTTTTTTTAAAGAAGAAATAGGCTATCGAGCCAGCTGATCACCTGATGGTAAGTGATCAGCTCCGCCCATTGACACCCACAACACCAGAGGGGTTGCAAGTGCGTTGCGCCTTTAAGTAAAGAATAGGCTCGCTTCTTGATGGTTTCCATGTCGTACCGGATCGGAAATACCTCCGCTGGTAATTGATTTCACAGACTTCGAAAAGTCAGATGCCTTAGATTTGAACTCGGGACCGGTAAGTAGGCAGTCCAACGGTCATATAACTAGGGTTGCACTGCTTTTAGGCACTTTTTTTACGTGGGAGAGCCACGCTTCGGCACGAATGAGCCGGCTCGACCGGAGTGATACCACGGCCTCACAGAAAACCAGCGTTAAACAATGCGTACGTTGTGTTTCGCCGAGTGAGTGAGGTTACCGGAGGCCCAATCCCCCTATAAAAGGTCGGCAACGCACTTATGACTCCTCTGGTGTTGCTTGTGTCCATGGGCGGCGGTAATCGCTTACCATCAGGCGATCCGTCTGCTCGTTTGCCTTCCTATCCCATAAAAAAAGAACCAAATTACTGTTTCATAATATTTTGAGATATACCAACTATTGAATTCTGTCAACGAATTTACCACGGTAACTATACCGTGGTAAATTCGTTGGCAGAACTATCTGCCACGTCTAAAATAGCTGTCCTATGGAACAGTATTTTGTATTTTTTAGCATCCACGATCCAAGGACTCTGGGGAATGCACGTGTGTGATTCAATTTATTACTCTCATTTCTCTTAAATTGACAATACAATTATCTCTACTGGCACTCTGCCCATTTATTGAGGTAAGTGCGTAATAATGACTAATAAACACTAACTTTACATAGTATAAAACAAAGTCGCTATCGCTGTCTGTCCGTCCCTATGTAAAAATTCGTCCCTTAAATCTTTAAAACTACGCAACGGATTTTGAAACGGTTATTTTTTAATAGATAGAGTGATTCAAGAGGAAGGTTTTAAGCTATTTAACATTACGCTACGACTCTTAGTTAAATAATTTTTCAATGCCAACCAGTAGTTCCTAAGATTAGTGCGTTCAAACAAACAAACTCTTCAGCTTTATAATATTAGTATAGATTTATGTTTTTCATTTTTTTTTTTAATTTTATAATTTTCGCCACGCAGGCGAAGTCGCGATTGAAAGCTAGTGTATTCAGCTCCTGCGTTGTTTTCGAAAACAAGTGAAATAGTGTGTATCATCTGGCTATCGTCTGGCGTAAGAAATAATGAGTCATTTGGGGAAAACAGGTCATGACGAGATTTGGTAAACACGTGAGATTAATTGTTTTTGACAAAAGTAATTTTTACATAAAATGTTTTTTAACATCACTTACCATCATGCCAGGCATATTCTTTGAAGCGTTAGTCAGAGGTGTACTAATAGTTCCCATAGTTCTTCCGTATATTTATGTCCCATGCAATAGGGGGCGAGCCCATTGCCATTATCCGGCAATAGGCCCGCCACCGAGGTACCGAGGTATTGGAATCGAATAATTCCACTCATAATTGGAGCTGCACGACTGAGGAAGTACCTCCACTTTTCAGAAAATCGTAGCCAAATAACAACATAGCTCCGTGCTATCTTGTGTTTCTAACGGTGAGCAAGGTCACCAGAGCTCGGCGAGGAAGCGTTGTGTTAGCAGATAGGATAAGCATCACGCATTGTCCTATCATAGCTCCTTGATTTACAGGGTCGACAACGCGCGAGTGATACCCCTGGTGCTGCAAGAGTCCATAGAAGGACGGAGTTTCATACTGTCTATCTTGAATAAATGATTTTGATTATGACTATCACATATTTTTCCTCGATTTTAATACGTCATTTCCTGGCTATGTCCCACGTTCCCTAATACTCAACCCACAATCATATCAGCCACAAATAGTTACAAAAAATAATCACAAAGTACTTTTACATAATATCTACCTTTACATAACGTTATTATGTAAATATTTGAGTGGAAACTGAACGGGTTTCAGGCTTGTTTACTTATTTGATAGTACAGATGATGTGAACACATATTTACGTTCAGAAATACTGTCATGTTATTGAAATGTACACAAATTGTGTTGTTAGTACTTAATTTTTGTTTTGTATAGGGCTGTGAATAGTTTAACCTGTTATATTAAAATTGCAGTAGAGTATCTACCGGGTTTTTCGTTATTTTCTTTTTCAGCAGAGCCAACATACATGTATTCCCGAAGGGTTAGGCAAAGGGTCGTTAGTCGCACTGCATCGTTAGTCCAGTGGTGCATTCCCAGGTCGAGTAATGTGTTATTGTTTATTTTTATTAAATTGTCAGTAGCAGCTCGGAGTTTGTCCCCGGATAATGGCAATAGCCTCGCCCCTTGTTACATGTGACTTAAACATACCAGTGAACTGTGGTTGTACATTAGTGCAACTCTGTCTAACCCTTCGGGACTACAGGCGTGATGGTATGGTTCTGATATTTGCGTAGGTGAGTATCAGAAATCCGGTATCATATACTAAAAGAAGAGAGAGAGAGAAGTATAGTAAAAGAAAGTAAAGTTTAATTACCCTGCGGAAGTTAAACTACAAACTGTTTTTATCGTGCGCCCGCGCAACCGAAAACTGTCCAAAAACAATGTGGTTGTTATGACATTAGCCATGCCACATCACACGTTTGTTTAAAAAACAATAAACACAGACTGTGTTTATCAAGCAGTAAACACGCAAAAAATGCTCAGAAGGTTAGATACTTATGTAATAAAAACATAAAATAAAAATATACATATCTAAAGACATTATTTTTATTCATAATAGGCTTACGCTTGACCCCCTGTTCCCCTGATGTTAAGCGATACTGCGATCTACGATGGAGCGCGCTTGCCTAGAAACCGATTCACTCGTGATTTGAAGACACCCAGATAATATCTATCAGGGAAAACCCACTCAGGAAGCGCATTCCACATTTCAGCGGTACGAATGATAAAAGTGGATTTAAAGCGTTTTGTTCGGGCTTTTGGAATGTCCACCATGAATCGTCGCTATTTTTGTGCTTCTGGTCGTCCGATAGTAGAAAGGGCAAGGGGAAATAACATAACATTTGTAATGACTGTGGTGGTTGGAGGGGGTTGCACAAAGTACTGACCCTATCTCCCGAACTAGGTGGAAGGCTGTATGTCAGGAGATATGCTTAGCCATGAACTGTAATATTTTCTTTTTTAAATCTTACTAGCAATGTGGGTTGCACATTAATAGTATTGTGGCAACATCTAATATCAACAGTATTCTTGTTAACCCCTCGTGCTAAGCTGAATGCTTGTGTTACGACTATGTTGGTAGTGCAATAGGTGGGTTTTGAACCGGCAGCCAAAGCATGTCAAAGTCAAAGTCAAAATCAAAGTCAAAATTATTTATTTCAATTAGACCATTTAAAAGGTACTTTTGGAAAGTCAAACTAATTGCATGATGGCAAGCCCGACGACCTAGCCGTTTTTTTTTTTATTATTTTTTTTTTATTAGGCTACCGCCGCTTTAATTAGTTAAGTGTCACTGCTTTATCTACTTATTATTATTATTGTTTGTATTCTATTTCCTTGTATTTCTGAAGCTTATAAATATACTATAATGTTCTGCGAAAGTTCTCTGGTACCTTTAGATTTAATGTTAATAATACTTAGATACCTACTAAAATATTAAAAGTGCGAAATTATCTCTCTCTGTCTGGTTATTGCTTACGTAGTAACGCGAAAACCGTAAAAACAATTTTAATAAATTTTGGTACAGAGGTAGTTAGGCCTTGGAAAAAGACATACCTATGTCACGTTTGATCTCAAAAAGTCTTTTGGGATTCGAGTTAAACCATGAGTTAACAAATATTTCTCAATGTATCTTTAAAGATAATTTTAGTGAAAGAAAAAATCGTTCTCAGGCATAATTCGAATCTGCGTCCCATCGGCTTAGTACAGGGAACACTTTAGCCACGCTTTTTTTTCTTTTATCATACAGGAAAAACACCTAGTAAACAAATTGTATTTTTTCTTTGTAAAAGTAAAGCTGCCCTGCGTTTCTTTAAAAATAAATATATTTTATTTCATCAGAGGTTTGTGTATCGTGCTATACGTAAAGTGTATATTCTGATCAATATTTGTCCAATGTCAATTACACTAAGCCATCCAGTGCGCCAAAAAGTTTACAAGCAATTGACACATCTCTTTGCTTAGCAGAAATTTACATACATTTTATTTCTATATACTGTGAAAATTCCGTGTTTTTATTTGCACTTCAGACAAATATTGAGGTGATACTTTATCTGTTTAATTAGCAACAAATATTCATTGTAAAGTTATTTTAGTGAAGGAATAATTCTATCGCGGGCAGGATTCGAACCAGCGTCTTCTGGTTAGATACACCAGACGCTCTGACCGCTAAGCCACCATTGAAAAGGTGCCATCTATTGAAAAACTTTTTCAATAGATGTCGCCAACGTCACCTTATGACGTAAATTCAGAATGTGAAGGCAAATTTCGATTAAGCGGGTGGGACTCGCGGTGGCTTAGCGGTCAGAACCTCTGGTGTATCTAACCAGAAGACGCAGGTTTGAATCCTGCCCGCGATTTAATTTTTCCGTCACTAAAATAACTTTATAATCGTAGCATGCAAATGCAAAAAAATCACAAAAGATATTCATTGTAAAACGTGATATTAGCAGTAAACTGTAGCCTGGGTAGGTAAACCAAAAGTAATTTTTTTTTTGTGGGACGGAAGATACTTCGATTAAGATTTACTCGTAACCAAACTGTTAATGCATGAGAATGTCCTCGCATGAAAATCGGTCATACAATATAAAGGTACGTGAAAAATGTGTGATACATTACAATTGATATTATCTTTTCTCAGTTTATTCAATCCACTTCGTTCTACGTCATGCATGAAAATTATTCATGTATGCATGATCCTCTTTTCATGCACTTTTTTTGAGGCAAATAAAATAAAAACATGCCATTTCTGTTTGAGTAACCATAATTAGAGAGATAACATTAGATTTATCACTGTTATAACAATTTGTGAAGGTGTGTCATGCTTGACATAGTTCAGGACTTACTGAGTGACACACCTCCTTCAATTCCGTGAAAATCAGATTGAAACATAGGCCGTACCATGACGTGATACTGTGTTCATAATTAAGGTTGGGACAGAGAGAGAGAGATGGCACTATTTAACGTGTAGAGCGGCATCCCTCTCTCAATCGCAAAACGAACGCAATAACCTCTGGATGGTGGAATGACCACTTTTGATGAACCACCGTTACCGTGGGAGAGCCATGCTTCGGCACAAATGGCTCGACCGGAGTGATACCACGGTCTCACAGAAAACCGGCGTTTAACAACGCTTGCGTTATGTTTTGCCGAGTGAGTGAGGTTACCGGAGGGCTAATCTCCTTTTAAAAGGCCGGCAACGCATTGGTGACTCCTCTGATGTTGCGGGTGTCCATGGGCGGCGGTGATCGCTTACCATCAGGCGATCCAACTGCTCGGTTGCCCGTGTATCCCATAAAAACAAAAATATGATTCACGGACAAACGACGAAGTTGGCAACGTAATATCCAGTATTGCAACGTATTATTTCTTCTAGGGAAGCGCGCTCCATCGTAGATCGCAGTATCGTATAACATCAGGTGAGTGGTGGTGAAGCGTAAGCCTGACACGAATAAAAAAAAGTACCTAAGTAGTGACCAATTATTTCAGACTAGACTAGAACTTACCCCCATAAGTCATGGCGGTGATAGTCCCCATGTCGAGAAGACTGAGTCCCATGTCGCACTGGGCCCTCGTGAAGATGTAGCTAGTGGAGCTGGTGACAGACACAGAGCTCCAGAAGGCGGGTAGGGTGCACAGCATCAGCGCTATGTTGAACCACCCATACCCTGTCGCTGCTATTGCGTCTTCGAAGTCTGAGGGTTCCGGATCTGGAAGGCGGTAGCTTCATGTTTAGTGTAATATATTATATAGGTAATTCATAACATCACGCCTGTATTCCCCAAAGAGTTATACAGAAGTGTAGGTAATGTACACCCACAGTTCGACGGTATGTTAGGAGGCGAGCCTATTCTTAATCCTTACTCTGAGCTGCTACTGAGAATTTCAAAGAAAACCCAAAAAATATTTTGCATGTCCTGAAAGTCGAACCCAGGACCTCTAGCGTAGCTGTCGTACTTAGGAATATTAGACTAATGCGACAGTTAATTCATACTATTAAATAACCACTAAGATGGTAAACAAGCATACGGCCCGCCTAATGGTAAGCGGTTACTGTAACAGCCTATGGACGCTTGCAACATCAGGGGTATCACTTGCGCGATGCCGACACTTTAAAAATCTTTTCACACCCTTTTTGATAACCCCATGCTGTAGTCCTTTGGGAAAACTTTGGCGGGCATGGAATCAGCTGATTCCACAACCTAAGTGTGCGTGGGAAGAAATTCCTTTGAAATAGCACAGTATGAGATCAATATTATAAATAAGAAAGTTACTCTGTTTGTCTGTTAGGACTGGGCATAATACACAAACTTAAGGAGTACATTTTTGTGTTTGCCGATCATTAGGCGGTCCGTATGCTTGTTTAATGTTCAATCAATGAGCCTTTTTATCCCGATTTTTTTTTTACAGTAGGTATGTCTCTCAGTTCAGTTTGCCTCTGGCAAAGGCCTCCTCTAACATCTTCCATTGCTTTCTATCTTCTCCAGTTGGGACCAGCTGTTAGTTTAACCTCATCCTCCCATCTTCTCCCTTGTCTAATCTCTAAATTATGCCATAAATGCCTGGGTTAATCTATCTATATATAAATAAAATTGAATTGCCACATTTATATCACTTACAGAACAGCTTTACCGACTTGTATAAAGGATTCTTTTAAGAAAAGTCGGGAAAGTATACGCGGATGAAGCCACCCACGGGAGAAAAACACTATTTGGTTTGATTTTCAATACAACAACAAAATTTCGCGAACATATAAATATGCCAATATTCGCGGCGCTCACAACAACTCCGTCTCAAGCGCGTCTGGTTTTAACCCGAATTGTTGGAAACACGCCAGTGCCTCTCTTCGACTTTACCCAATAAATGTCACTCACTTCAGTTTTATGACTCTTGGTTAATTTTAATATATTATTTGTATTTACGTCCCGATTTGAGGTGAAGGCCTTTCTAAATTGGATAATAATTAATGAAATATTAAATTTTCATTGTACTAAAAGCTTCATCATTGGATTTTTTTCACCAATTGAAGCTTTATCAATTATCTACATATCTTCATCAACATTATTAAAACATTATTTCTATATAATAAGAATGGTAAAGTAGCCAGTGAATTTACTAGACAAATGAGATTGAAAATATTTATTGTAAAGGTATTAATAGATGCATATTTTTATTTATTTTAACCAACTTATATTTACAGTGATACACTACACATACAAGCTATAGATCAAATAAAGAGTAAAGAATAGAAAGTAGAGTAAATACTTTAACTATGGGTATACAAAAAAATTGAAAAATTAATACACTGTATTTAACTACATATAGATATTTAAGACAGAGGGATTGTGCTGGATGTGGCAGTATATTCAAGGTATCTAGCAGCAGTACTTAGGAATCTCAGTTCCGTGCTCGCAAAGGCATCTAGGGATGTGTCGTACAGCAATATGTTATTAATGTGGGTAAGGGCAAGATACAATGGACTGGACTTGAGGGTTACTGTAGTGGTATGGGGTATCGAGAATAGAGGACGCTGACGAGGGCGTCGTGTGTGTCTGATTGATAGTGGAATGTGGAAGGAGATGTATTGTAGTAGCGAGGAGTTGAAAAGA
The DNA here is from genome assembly GCA_910591435.1 of Acronicta aceris. Classification (NCBI taxonomy): domain Eukaryota; kingdom Metazoa; phylum Arthropoda; class Insecta; order Lepidoptera; family Noctuidae; genus Acronicta; species Acronicta aceris. The sequence continues at coordinate 15,295,408 of OU342767.1, forward strand.
GAACCACGGATTAAGCGGATGAAATACTTCACATGTGTAAGATTTCTTCGATACAATATTTGATATTGTAATCATGTTTTAAATGTTTACAAGGAGTACCTATTTATGGAGATTTTTGCCCTCTCTTCTCCATAAGACCCACGTTTACCGTGATATTTCAAAAGTATGTACATATTTTACAAAAATAAAATATTTTGACTTTGACTATGAAAACTGACATCCTAAAATGACAAAACTTGAATAATGCCCCTCGTGTTGCTTGCATCCAGCTACCATCATGCAAGCCGTATGTTTCTTTGCCATGTTATTATGTAGTAATAAAAGAAACCAACACCTCTTCGATTGTTAATACAAGATCACTATCAACGGTAAACAAAACAATTTGTTGACACTGCAACGTAATTACCCAAAAATACCACTAAACTTACCTTGAGTCAACTTCTCCAGATTCGTCGAAGACAGTCCAGTGACCTTGAAGAGATGATCATGTGGGATCTCCTCTTTCGCCGTCGACGCCTGCGCATCACACTTCGCCGTCACCATTTCGATTTTTAAAATAATAACTTATTTTATTAAATCGTATATCTAGCTGTTTGTAAGTAATATATGTGTTCCAGTAGACCATTTCTTTAGTAATGAGGTAATAATGTAATGATATTGTGTTATAATGTATCATTGAGTTTGCAAAAGATTTGCCTTGTGTGTTCGTTAGCGCATAATATCTCTTTGTGCTAATATCGCTATGTATATTTGGTGATAAAAGTAGATTTTATCTTTGACTTTGCGTTTCATTTTAGTTTATAGATTTTTGTAGGTAACCCTTGAGTTATCTTAGGGACGTTTCTATACATGATACAATTATTTTTCGAGCTAAACATATCTATAGTATACCAATACGTAAAAGGTAAGAGAGTAGAGGTCCTGGATTCGATTCCCAGGTCCAAAATGTTATTGGGTTTTTATATGAAATCTTAGTAGCAGCTAAGAGTCTAGATTTGTGCTCGGTTAGCGGCAGTAGGCTTGCCCTTTATCACATTAAACCTACAAACATAACGATGAACTGTGGGTGTATTGGTACACCTCTGTCTAACCCTTCGGGGAATACAGGCGCGATGGTATGTGTAAGAGAGTTCTGATATAAAGGGTGTAATTAATCACCGCCTTAAATAGGTGATTACACCCATCGTACTCAATAACTTTACCTTTCATAGGTAAAGTTATTGACTTTATTTAGAAATTTCCATACCCCAAAAAGGGATAGGGATGTAATGCTATTTACTAGGTAGTTAGGTTCAAATCTGAACTTCGAACTGCTATTTATACTTTAGTCAAACCCAATAACACTACGACCTGGGAATTGAACAAAGTCTCACAATGCCTATGTTTAAGTCACATTATGCCGATCCTATTTCCATTAACGCAGGACCTCTAGCGTAGCAGTCGCGCTTGGGACCACTAGACTAATAAGGCAGTACCTACATAAATAACACAAAACAAAGAAATAATTGCAAGAATAGTCTGAGTACCTTATTTATTTACTCTTAAACTTTACTTTTTGTAAATAAGATACTTCATATCGTCCTTCACGTTTATTTGATGATGATATATGATAGATTAGTCTCATTAGCGTAGTGGTCCTGAGCATGACTGCTACGCTATCCTGGGTTTGATTCCCAGGTCAAGCAAGTCAAGTCTAGCATCGGTTTCTTCTAGGCAACCGCGCTCCATCGTAGATCGCAGTGTCGCTTAACATCAGGCGAACTGGCGGTCAAGAGTAAGCCTATCACAAATAAAAAAAAGGTTTATCTATGATAGTCTTAGTAACATCTCGGAGTTTGGAATTTGTGCCTGCAATAGGCTCGCCCTCTGTTACATGGGACCTAAATACATATCGGTGAAGTGTGGGTGGTGGGTAATGTACATTAGAACGCTTCTGCCTGTCTTCGGGGAATATAGGCGTGATGGTATGTTATACAATAGACTATAGTATCTAACTCTACTTTAGGTAGGCTGGGTTTATGGGATGATGGTAAATGGACCAGGGTTGTCTGTATGGTAGCCCAAACTCGCGACTGTATGGTAGCCTCCCGATTTAGTATTTAGCAGTAGGGTGACATTATTGCATGATAAATACATGGTCAATGTCCGTTATCTGTGAATAATGTAATTATTTTGTAAGATGCGCCGGCGCAACACGTTGGTATGTATAATAATTATTCTACGCTTAGGTATATCAACGGAGATACAATTGTATTTTTTTATTAATTTTCCGACTAGTGCACATTATACCATCAAACATACCATCACGCCTGTATACCTTAAATGGATAGGCACAGGTGTAAGTACTAATGTACACAGTTCACAGCATGCTGGTATGTTTAGGTCCCATGTAATATGGGACGAGCCTAATGCCAACACGGACACAAATCCGAGTTGCTTCTGAGAATTTCATAGAAAAACTTAATAAAACTTTGCTCTACATGGGAATCGAGACTAACAAGGCAGTTCGGAATACAGCTAGTAATAAATCTATTATTTTGAAATAAAACTACTTTTTACGGATTTTATCACGTTGTATTGATATTATTTGATTCCGTAAAAAGTAGTTTTATTTCAATGTCTAATATTCGCGTAAGTGTCAGAAACCAGTAAATCTATTTTTGTTTTCAAAAAACACGTAAGACCTTGGTATATAGGGTGACGCGTCTCCTTGGACTTTACCCTTCAATAAACACATCGCTGAAATAACCTTTGGACTCGTGGATCAAAGTCCACAGGTACAGATTGCAAAAAAAGGTTCCAATAAAAATAGAAGGAATTATTTATTATGAGTCCAGTGGACCGAATTTCTCTTACAAACGTAATACCGTAATAAATCGTTATTCAAACACAATTTAATCAAAATCTGATATTATTCGGATTCCGATACCATTGATCTAGGTTCCTACTCTACCATGTCGTCTAAAATACTTCACTGGAAATAAATGTAAGCGAATGCAATTTTTGATAACTTTACCAAGTTTGGAACGATTTTCTGGTCTTTTATTTCCAGTTAAGTGGTAGTAGACGAAATAGTACCGTAGGAACCTAGATTAACGATATCCAAATCCGAATAATAACAAAATTTGATAGAATCTTGTCTGGATTACGTTTTATTTCAGTATTACGTTTTTTTGGGCAATTCAAGCTCCGCCGGACCCTTAAGAGTCATCAATTTAATATCATATTGTTAATTAAATGAAATTTTATTAACAAGTTCATCAGCTAAACCACCTGATCACTTGAAATCAAGAAAAATAAAAGATTAATAAAAATATCATTCGTGTAGATAAATACTGTTACGCCGAGTAACTAGGACGACGGAGATGGGTCTCGGAGATTCTGGATTAGTCGATGAAGCAGGTAGAAAACTAACAAGAGGAATACGCTAGAATGCGGCACCCACAACAAAAAGAAAAACAAACAAAACACAATAGCGTGAGACCGGGCTCAAGGTCAAGGATTAACAATGGCGATTGTAAACATCAATTGTTCGCAAGTTGAATAAAGGGTGTAAACATCTATTGTCTCAAGAATGCAGGTCGGTCGCATTCTGGAGATTTATCGAGATTTTTCGAATCCAGAATCTTCGTGGCCCATATAAATAATGGTCGACAGCGTCGGAAAGGCGGCTGGAGGCATTCGGTGCCTCACCACCAAGTCCGGTTACGCTGTGAAGATTCCCTGAATCAACAGCTATCACCATACAAAAAAAAAAGTCGGAAAGGCAGTTCAGTTTTGGACGCATCCAAGTGAAGATCGAAGTGAAGTTACAAGTGATTATCAGTGCGACGTTAAGTGTAACAAGTGCTAGTATAGTGACTGTTCGTGTGTGTTTGTGTAGTGAATAAAGTGACTGTTTATTTCGGTGAAATAAGTGGTATTTAATTTATCCCGAACCCCAGCTCGTAACAATACATACAAATCCTATAAAGTCCCTGTATCCTGAGAATTAGAGACCAGATCAGAGTTAATATATAAGTTAATCTCGTCGTTATATTCGTTTTTAGGGTTCCGTACCACAAAAGGAAAAAACGGTACTCTTATAGGATCACTTAGTCCGTCCATATAGTCAAGTCTAGTCCCTTAAAGTGGTGAAAAAATCAAAATTCTAAGTTAATGTAAAAAAAATACGGCTGTTTATGACGCAAAAAACTAGACACTTTAGACACTCTCAAGGGAATCAAAATTTATAGAGTATTTTCCGTTGACCTACTATGACATTTGGCAAGTAATACCGTTCCGGAGAGGCGAGGTATGTTGCCGCTCACACCAAAGGGAGGATCCTCCGACAAGGCGGGTGTTTCACAGCGTAACCGGACTTGGTGGCGAGGCACCGAATGCCTCCAGCCAGGAGCAACTTATAAGTAAGGAACAGCAGCTAAGGGCGTCCCCTAACGGGAGCTCGACGGTTGATGTCGGTTGTATAAATCCAACTTGCGTTGCAAACTTCACTTGCGCAATTCAGGACTTGTCCGTCTAGTTTCTATGTAGCACGGTAGATGTCGCTACACTGTCTTATACTACAAATATAGGGAAAAATCTGAAAACTATACAGTTGTAATTATTATAATATGTACCTACAAATTGATACGGGACCCTCGGTACCGAGTCCGACTCGCACTTGTCCGGTGTTTTTATTTATAAACTGAGGTAGTAGAATTCTGTTGCTAAGTTGATCTGGATTGATACAATCGCATTGCCAAATATTGTGCCCCTAAGCAATAATTTTATAACTTCCCGTTTAAAGAATAATCTAGCTAGTAAAATAACTGGGCTAATGAGATTTAACATCTGAGGTCTCAAGATGACTACACGCAAGTGTTTCTACTGTTTTCGTCGGCCCTCGTAAAATTTGACGACACGATTGGCGTAGCGGTTGAGCGATCGGCTTCTGCGCCACGTGTTGTGGGTTCGATCCCCACACGGAGCAAATATTTGTATGATGGCGTTTGTGCATGTGAGAATTTGTGTTTGTAAACGCACCCACGACACAGGAATCCTAGTGTGGGGCAACGTTTTTTTAAAAAAAAAAATAAAAAAAAAATACGTATGACCTAGTAACTCAGACCTTTGGGTCTGAGTTACTAGGTCATAAAATAGGTAGGTATACTAGGTAGTAATGTTTTTTGTAGTTCAAAAAACATTACTTTATCCCCAGTAAAACAGTGGAAACTTCACTAAGGCTTCGATGGAGTTTAGGCGTGAACACAAAAGTCACGATTTTCAATTTTATATAATTTGCCGACACTCGCACACGTTCACGAACACTTAATGGTTAACTATCCAGTATAATTACACATTAAACTTCGGTGAAACATAAGTTTTAGAAAATAATATAAAACCGACAAAGTACACTTTACATTTTCTGGCCTAAACTCCAAAAAAATTTACAAATTTTGTATAGAAAAATGTCAAAGTTATGGCGATGGGAAAAATCGGCCCTTATTTGTTGAATTTGCTAACGTTACAGCAAATCAGTACAGAGTGACAGTGAAGCCGAACAAAGTTGATTGTGAGCTCCACGCGACCCTCTCGTGCTGACGCTACTAACATATGTTTAAAAAAAGCAGTTAGGTACTTGTATTGTATTTTTCAGTTCGCTTCAGTGAACAAGAAATCTTTCAGTTGAGTTAGATGCATGTACATTGATTATATAATTAAAAAAACAAGGTTTATCGGTAAAGTTGAAAGTTATAACTATAAATTTATAATAGTTTCTAGACTGGATACAGGTTATTACCTGTGGTTACGCTCTTGGATATATATTTATTTTGTCATTGGTTTATCTGCAATAATATCACTATGACCGTAATCACTCTATTGTGATCGCCACTTGATGAGTTAGAATTCACCGCTAAGTCCTGCGACTTAATTCTAATATTATAAAGCTGAAGAGTTTGTTTCTTTGAATGCACTTATCTCAAGAACTACTGGTTGGAATGGAATAATTTATTTTGTGTTGGATAGTCCATTTATCGAGGAATGTTATATGCTATATAAGATCACGCTACGCCTCTTAGGAACGGAGCAGCGCGGGTAAAACTGCTGGCGGGTCGCTAGTATTAAAAGCACAAAGCATCCCATTGGATCGAAGTGAGGCCTTGCTGCCTCAGCCCCACAAGATAAGATAAGAAATAGCACGCCTACATAGCTGAATCAATTTTAATGATTTTTGGTATAGAGATAAACGTTGGAGAAAAGATGTTCAGTGTCTGGTTACGTTTTATCCCAAAAAGTCCTTTGATATGCGAGTGAAACCTTTCTATAACCGCACCTCTCACCATCATGGAGCGTGGAGTTCATTCATATACCTTAGAACCACTCTGGTCTCATAATGTGCGATTCCAGAGGAATTTCCTCCCACGCAAACTCAGGTTGTGGAATTAGCTTTCCGCCGAGGTTTTCCCAAAGGACTACAGCATGGCGTTCTTCAAAAAGGGTGTGAAAGATTTTTAAAGGGTCGGCAACGCGCGAGTGATACCCCTGGTGTTGCAAGCGTTCATAGGCTACGGTAACCGCTTACCATCAGGCGGACCGTAGGCTTGTTTGCTACCTTAGTAATATAAAAACCTCGGGAACAAGCTAGTTTTTATATTACAGAAAACCGGCGCTAAACAACGCTTACGTTGTATTTCGCCGAGTGAGTGTACCGGAGGCCCAATCCCCTTTTAAAAGGCGGGCAACGCACTTGTGACTCCTTTGGTGTTGCGGGTGTCCATGGGCGGCGGTAATCGTTTACCATTAGGCGATCCGTCTGCTCGTTTGCCCTCCTATCCCATAAAAAAATATATAAATGATACTACGGAAAATATACTGAGATAATCGTTTAGGTGAATCTTAGTTAATATGAAACAATTTGCTAACGAGTAGCTCGCAGGCGTCATAATTAAGTTTAGTGTAGGACCTATACATATAATTGTAGGTACATTAGTATACCTCTGCCTACTTATACATAAACATACCATCACGCCTGTACTCCCCGAAGGGTTAGGCAGATGCCTACTAATGTACACCCACAGTACGCCGGTATGTTTAGGTCCCTATTGCCATTAACCAGAAAATCAAACTCGGAACTGCTACTGAACTTTTTTTTATGTGACCACCTTCTATGACCTACCGATCTAAAAAATAATCATCAAAATCGATTCATAATTGACGGAATAATCGCGTAACAAATATACAGTCGAATACAGGAGAACCTCCTTCTTTTTTGAAGTGGGATAAAACAGACCACTAGGCTAATAAGGCAGTCACTCTGCCTAACCGTTCGGGGAATACAGACGTGATGGTATGCTATGTCCAGCTGTGGGATAATTCCATTCCAAATAATACCTGTACTACTTTTATGTATATTATGTATTATGTCTAATTCCGCATTTATCGGAAATTTTACGTAGTGACTATCAGCATTGTTTTAATCTTCAATTCACAAGTTTCCTTTTAAAGGGTTGAGTCGTGATTGAATGAATTTAATTGCCTTCCTTAGCAATAGTTATGTTTGGAAGTAGCGTGTATCTGTTAAAGACAATGGCAATAACACCATAATGTTATGGCTAGGTCACATGGAGTGTTAGTACTTTTATCAGACTCCTGGATTTGCGTAATTTGCGATTGTTGCGCAAACAATTGGTATATAGGGCATATTTTTTCTGATATACTGTATTCAACACTACAATTAATTGTTGTAGCTACGTTATAACTGCATAGGTGATATTTACTAGGTATTTATTTCTGTAAATAGATATTTTAAAGACACTTTTACGAGTCAATATTTAACACCAGATGGTGCCCCATTTTCAAAACTGATGAACTCTGAGAAGAAACGCCGAAACAAACTCAGGGAATCGTGATCTCTTTTAAAGCGGCGATAGCCTAGGGTGTCGGAGTTGCGATCATGTGGTTGCCGATTCGAAACCCACCCACTGCACTACCGACGTGAACAAGTCACAAGCATTTAGCTTAGCACTAGTAATGTGCGACCCACATTGCTAGTAAACTTTTTGTTAAAAAAAAGGCCAGGCAGCAATAATACTATTTTCCATTTATTATGCGTTAAATGGTAAGTGTCAAATCTGAACTGGCGTTTTGATAGAACCATAGCAGCTTAGAACTGTTCTGTCCAAACTGACGGCACGTATACATCAGTTTGTGTAGCTGAATCATTATTGAGGGAGCTCAACGGTCCGTCGTAGACGATCGATCAATCGATCTACTTGCTGCGGTCAGTTTATTGATAGGGATTCTTAATTCGTATCGAGAGTTAAAGGCGTAGGTCCCGATTTTGAAACGAACACGTTTGATATGATCATTAGGATCAGAAATTGAGGATTAGGTATTGCCCAGAAATTGAGTTGTGAAGGGCTGATGCCAGTCGTTTCTTGTAAAATACTGATAGTCACATCTGGTTAGACTGGAAGACAGCCCCAACATAGCTGAGTAAAGGTTCGGCGGGTGATTTATTATCGAGCCAATCCCAACTACCTATAAACCTTATTCTTATCCCAACCTTCAAGTTTAGGAGATATTCTGGGAATCCCTTTAGTGGTAGTCGTAAAGATAGGAAACTGTCGGTGTCACGTATATGAGGTAGGCAAACAGAGGCTCGGTGGATGGTGGGGTGGGGTTGCCATCTATAGGAAGGTAAGTATTACGCGAAGGAACTTTTTCTACATCCAGATGCAGAAAGAAGATAGTTTTTTATGTATCTTTGAATTAAAAAAGAAATGATTAGACTTAGTTTATTATTGCCACTTTTAAGTAAAAATTTCATGTTCAGAGGGTCCTCGTTTACCTCATTAGACTGCCTCTTAAGTCTAGTGGTTCCAACCGCGACCGCTACGCTAGAGGTCCTGGGTTCGATTCCGTCGAACCCAGTACCTCTAGCGTAGCAGCTCAGTAGCAGCTCGGGGTTTGGGATTTGTGCCCGATTAATGGTATTAGGCTTCCCTCTATTATATGGGACCTAAACATACGGGCGAACTGTGGGTGTACATTAGTACGCCTCTGCCTAACCCTCCGGAGAATACAGAAGAAAGAAAAATTCTGCTGCGGGCAGGATTCGAACCTGCGTCTTCTGGTTAGATACACCAGACGCTATGACCTCTAAGCCACCGCGAGTCCCACCCACCAGATCACATTTGTCTTCACATTCTGAATTTACGTCTTTATGGTGACGTTATTGTGATGTTATGGTATGTTGAGGAGGGTAAAATGGCTACCTCTGAAAAATCCTATAACACAATCAAATGATTGTGTTATGGGACTCTGGAGTACACTGTTTTTTGCAACAATGTTTTTCACAAAAACAGTGTACTCCAGAGTAGTCTTTAAAAATCTGGTAGTTCTGGTATTGTCATGTGACTGGCTGTTGAGCTTCCTGACGCATTCATGACGTCAGCTAGGAAGGGTCTACTCAAAGTGGCTGTGGCTCCATCTTCAATAGGCCATTTCAGACATTGCCCTGCATTGACACTCAAATAACTTGATACTATTATGTTTGGTCTTTAAAAGAGACCATGATTCTCTAAGTTTGTTTCGGTGTTTCGTTTGGTCATCCGATAGGAAATGCAATAAGCATCACGCTATTGTCTCCTATGCTGTCAGCCCAACTATTCCTCCTTGATTTATAGGGTCGGCAACGCGTGAGTGATACCCCTGGTGTTGCAAGCGTTCTTAGGCTACGGTAACCGCTTACCATCAGGCGGGCCGGAAGCTTGTTTGCCACCTTAGTGGTATAAAAAAAAATGCCGGCGCCATCTAGTACTTAAAAAAACTTGAGAAATGTCTTCAAAAGATCTATTTATGGAAATAATATAATTTATCATTATTTTATAAACTCAACTCTCTCTTTATGAGAAGATATATGAATGTGGAAGAAGCAAAATAAATGTGCAGCAAGGAGAAAGGCGTGAGTGTATATACGTCTATGTTTATAAATTCACTTATTTTCGTATAATTCACGAGACGCTAAGATCTTATGGCATATCATAATGGGTAGGTAATGGTCTGCGTAGTTTTTAGTTTCATGTAGCAACCCCAGGGGGTGGAGAGGTCAAATGACATAGCGGTGACTGTTGACTCTCGATTCCCTCTCCTCCACCCCCATGACCCGAGAATAGCATGTCCTTGACTTTGGACGTGAGGTTACACCTAAGGATTGCAATCCAGTTGGATTTTTGTACTTAAATACATCATTCCAGTTACATTCAACACGGATTTAGTATTCTATAGATCTTTTCCAAAAACCTAAGAATCTTTATACAATGTTTTTTTATTGATTAAGTCGGCGAACGAGCTGATGAGCCTTCTGGTGTTATGTTATCGCAGGAAGAAAATACCTACCTGGGCGTAAGTTCAAGCTCAAATGTTTTTATTTCCAATAAGCTTTTACAAGCGTTTATGAAACGTTAATGAGTCTAGTTGTACGGTTCCAAAAAAGTTGATCCCATGGAGAATCCGGCAAGAAACTCCATGGACACTTTTATAAGCAAAATATTATACCACGTCTTTTTTTAAACACATGGGAATTTCCTAAGTACCTATTAGTGCTAAGTTACAAACTATTACGCCTGTTTTCCTCAGGTTAAAATATGGATGGATATCAAAGTGGATATAGTGTTTCCAATTACTCTAAATATATTCAGAAGTATACAATGGTTCTATTCAAATACCTACTTAGTACATACACTCACAGATAAACTGAAAGACAAAATACATTAACATTACATATTTTCAAGTCCCATGTAATAGGCGGAGAGCCTATTGCCATTAACCGACCACGGATCCCAAATTCCGAGCTGCAATTGAGGATTTCATAGAAAAACCCAATAACACTGCTCGACCTGGGAATCGATCCCAAGAGATTAGGACCACTAGGTTAAAGAGGCAGTTGACGTATGACTATTTTAACTACATATGCCACGTGTGGGGACCGGCCCGAATAGGTACTGTTACTCCAGTGTTGCCAACTCTAGCAAAGCAAAAAGCAGCAAATTAAACTTAAAAAAGAGTAAAACACAGCAGAAGTTTCAGTCCTTTTTTCAATGATCACTCTCGACTAACACACCTTTCAAACAAAAAAGTATTTATCAAAATCACCTGATCAGGCGCTACAATGCAACAGACAGGTATACAAATATACAGATACACACTACAAACATAAAACATCCCTCTTTTTCGTTGGGGGTTAAAAAGAATACAGTTACACTATTTTTAATCCGATCATCCTATTATAACACGATTTTTTTAACAACATACTCATATGTGTTACCTTCTTACGGTAGCTCAGTGGTCATTGCGTCTGGTGTATCTAACCGGAAGATGAAGGTTCGAATCCAGCCCGATGTCGAATTTTTCCTTCACTAAAATAACTTTAGAAAAATACAAAAAGATATACTTATGTGTTACCTAGTGATAATTATTATAATTTAACGAAAACAAGGTGACTAAACACTAATTACTGTACGACCTTCACCTATTTGCCATCAGCTGATAATAGCAACACTCGCTAAAAATATTTAGTCGATCGACTTTAAGAGAAATACCTATCTACTAAGACTCGTTTAAAAAGGACAAATTATTAGGTAGTAAGTAGGTAGGTACTTGGGCTGAAATTTGTGGCATAACATAAAAGTGGTACTGACGCAGAAAAATATGGGATCGTTTGGAGTAATATCCGAGTCGTTAATTTTGATAATCAGTGAATTAAGAAAGCTAGTTCATACGGGATCTAATTAGTTATAATAATAACATAACACACCATCACGCCTGTATTCCCCGAAGGGTTAGCAGAGGTGTACTAAGGCACACCCACAGTTCGCTGGTATGTTTAGGTCCCATGTAATAGGGAGCAATCCTATTGCCATTAACCGGGCACAAATCCAGACTCCGAGCTGCTACTGAGAATTTCATAAAAAAACCCAATTAAACATTACTCGACGTGGGAATGCACCAATAGACTAACGAGGCAGCGCTACTAACGAGCTTTTGCCTGGGAATCGAACCCAAGAAGCTCTAGCAGAGCAGTCGCGCTTACCCTGACCCTAGGATTTTCTCCTGTATCATGGGTGCGTTTACAAACACAAATTCTCACATACACAAACGCCCAGACCCGGAGCAACTACTTGTAGATCATAAATATTTGCTCCGTGTGGGGATCGAACCCACAACACGTGACGCAGAAGCCGATCGCTCAGCCGCTACGCCAAACGTGTCGTCAATACTAATGAGGTAGTCAATAAATTATAAAATGCATAAAAATACATATCATCACTCCTGTATTCCCCGAAGGGTTAGGTTAAACCAAGGAGTTTAGACTACCAGAAACCAAGATGTGGACTAATGTACAATTGTACACCCATTGTTCGCCGGTATGTTTAGGTCTCATGGTAATAAGAGTCGAGCATTGATGCAGGAACATATCCAAACTCCGAGCATTTACTGAGAGTTTATTATAATAAAACGAAAGTTAAAAAACAAAAAATCGACAACGAAAAAAATCAACTAATAATAAGAAAAATTAAAACCACCTTCAAAAACATAAAAAAATTGTGAGCAGTGATAGCCTTGTGGTATGACCGTTGGACTGCCAATTCAAAGGTCTCGAGTTCGAACGTACGTACGTCACGTACCTCTGACTTTTCGAAGTCATGTGCGTATTAATAGTTAATTATCACGCGCTTAAACGGTGAAGGAAAAATCGTGAGGAAACCTGCATACCTGAGAGATTTTCTCGACGGCGTGTGAAGTCTACAGCCTAATCCCTTGCATTCTGAGTGGAGATCCGTGCCAAGCAGTGGGACAGTATAATGGGTTGATTATGTTATTATGTTATGTATGTATGTGCGAAACATTGCCAATAACTAGACCAGGACCCATAGATGACTTTTTCGCGATCTCCCAAAAATTTTCTGTTTTGGGTTAAGCCAGTATTCCATTAAGCGTGCGTAATCAGGTAGTTACAATGTCATCATTATCATTCAACTTACTGTACCACTCGTATCCTGGGCACGGGCCTCAGTCAGAATTTTTTTTTACACCACTAAGGTGGCAAACAAGCATACGGACCGCCGCTTACCGCTTAGCTACGGTAAGCGGTTACCGTAGCCTATGGACGCATGGAACACCAGGGGTATCACTTGCGCGTTGCCGTCCCTATAAATTAAGGAGGAATAATTGGGCCGGCAGCATAGGAGACATGCTGCCATACATGACAGCGGCGGTCACAAAACACCACCGGTCCCCCACATGAATCGGTATATGCAGGTAGATAGTGAGGATGATTGTCCGAAGTAAGCCGTACTATAGTTTACCTGTTGCTACTCTAGTTCAGATAATACTGGCATTCTTCCAAGCTATTGTTTAGTACACAAATACTTAATACTACCATTAGATGACCTTCAAACTTTACCAGAAACTTGTTGCTTGTTACATAATATTTTTGTGACCTATATATCTATCTATCTTCTATTGATATAAATAAAAATTAATGTTTATTTGTTTGTCCTCTATGCTAACTTTGGTGAGTTGTTGTGTGCAAGCCTGGGAAGGGTTAAGATAAAAAAAAAACAAAAAAGAGGCATTGCAACGAATGCCGGGGACAGCTAGTATTATAATGTTTTAAGTGTTTCGGAGCCTTGGTCGTAATTAGGTTTATGCCATCAAAATATTTGTTTCAAAGCACATTTTTTTTTGAGATAGACAGTAGCTATGTCCTTACTTGGAAAATAAATCTCCTTGCCAAATTTTATCGAAGTCTCTTCAGCAGTTTAGGCGTGCAAAGGGGACTGACAAACAGTTACAATATGGAAGTATAGATTTTTCACCATGTATTTATATATTCCAGTCTTCATAATTAGCTCAGTATTCTAATTAGACCAACTTTATATCATCTCAAAAATATAGTTCTGTAATAATAATAACATCATTAATAGTTCCTTTCTGAGAAAGCAAAATTCGACTGCGGACAGGATTACACCCAGCGTCGTATATATTATTACATTAAAGACAAAAGAACAAAAAATATGGGTTTATCATTCGTATCCGCTGAGGTGGATTGAATCGAGCGAGTTGCCGCTGTCTTTCAGCACTGAACAACCGCTTGTTTAGCGCTTCAGTATTGCCCTGACCGCTGAGCAGTGCAGTCGCCCGCCCAACCAATGCCGCCGACCTACCGTACGCGAGTCAAATTAAAAATCGAATACTAAAATACAAAAAAAGAATTCTTAACAAATGGGATAAATTCAAAAACTGGTGATTACAAAGAGTGGTGATTTAAAAATATAAAACATACAATCTGTGGTGATTTTTTCGGTGATTTGTCGATAAACTATTTTTTGTGTGATATTAGTTTTAGGAACTTTTTTTAGTGTAAGTGTATAGCTTTAACTATGGAAGAGAACGGAGGTAAGTTTTTTTTTCTATATTAACGGCCTTCTCGCTTGCGGGCTGAGCAGGAAGGCAGAAAAATATTCCATCGAAAAATGTATTTTTTTTTGTCTTGTTTAGTATTAATTGATATTTTTAATAACCAAACAGCTGGGTATGGATTACCCCTAGGAATAAGAAAAACCATTGACAAATTTACGTTTTCAATAACACATATTTATGGTAGGTAGTAATTATTTTATTTCCTTTATTATAAGTATTTTAATCTTTTTGACGGTAAAAAGTGCTTATTCATGTAACGGAAAAATGAGGAGAACTTTAATTCATAATAGGTATCTATTTATTATAGATACATTTGTAGAAAAATAAATAATTTAAAATTCGATTTCATTTTGAATTTCGAGTACGTGTTTAATCTAATTCTATCTATTAAATAATTTTCTTGTCAGTCAGGCGTCACGCTTAAAGCTGTATAAGTTCTCGTGACGTCATAGATTAGTAAATTGATTAAGGAGGACATAGGACACTCCCTTGCCAATCTTTTAGCGTAATAGCCTTGTCTTTATAGTTATAAAGGTCACTATTTAGAGTTATAACTGTAATAGTCTTTTTTAGTATGTCGGTCGCCATCCGACCAAAGCTCTTGTTCTGATTTCTGACACGAATACGACGATTCCAACATATTGAAATAAAACCATGGTCATGAGCAGTCTGACCATAGACGCTGTACAGGGTCCGAAACGTCGGGATGGGATAATGTAAATATAACGCGATAAAAGCCGTGAAAAGTGGTTTTGTTTAAAAAAAGCCCACGTTATTTATTTCTGTGTCCTGTGGTTGAGGCCATAGAATTTGCTGGCTTGTGTAATTTTGTTTTTTTATTTAATTCTGGCCACAAGGCCCATATTATAAAAATACGATAATACAATACAATATACATAACTATATGCCTACATAATAAAACTTAAAATAGTATGAAATACATATTATAATAACAATAATCACTAATTAATATAGTATAGTAGTCCGACTTACCCTTTGATTTCTCGGGAGCGGGGTATCCATTAGTATTAATTTCGAGGCATCAGATATGCTCGGTGGTAGGACCTCTTGGGGTTTGACTGGCTGGCGACTACCCTTACGTCGGAGTCTATAGTAAAATACCTTGGTTTGTGTTTCGACTTTTGTACGTAAGAGCCAGTTCCACTCGGTTGCAGCGGCTCTGGCAGTCTGTTGTCCGTACGAGAATCAGCAGCTCCTCTGGTGTTGCAGGTGTCTATGGGCGGCCATGACTACTTACCACCAGGTGCCTCGTTGGCCGACTTAAGCAATAAAAAAAATTTGTAAACTAAAAAAAATTGTCAAATAGTTCGTGACAACCAACGTGGCCAAAAAGTTTGCAACACGACCTTATACCAACTGTCACAAAGACGTGTTGCGAACTACATATTTGGTTCTCACGAACTATTTGACGCTGACTGTACCTATATAGATGTGCCATGTGGTGTTTTCTGTATTGATCTTGTTTGTGCTAATCCCGTAGAAATTGTCACGATTCCTTTGTGAGCAGATGTTTACACTTTATATGCAATAATAATACTAAATATCTATATAGACTTAATAGTTTTTGAGATTTCGTGATTAATTAGTGAGTGGTATTTTGTAAGCAATAGAAATTGTGTACCTATTGTGGGAAACGAAGAAATAATATTTTAATAAACTTAAATTATATATTAGCCTAATCCCTCTCATTCTAAAAGGAAATTCGTGCCGCAGCAGTGGAATAATAGATGATAAATAATACGATGCGATTTACACATACAGTACGCGCGGCATAAGTTGGCCGGAGTGAAGTTCGCGTTTTAATGCGCAGTGGATTGTTTACGTTAAAAATTGTGTACTGCGCAACCAAACAGCTAACTTCAGTCCGGCCAACTTATTTCGCGCGTACTGTACATGAGACCTCTGCAAACTGATTTCTGGGCAATACCAATATCGATAGTGGTTAACTGTTAACTAGTGAATAATGAGCAATAATGGGTATTATAATAAATTACAACCTGACAATATATATGACCTTATTATCAGTACTGAGCACGTTACATTGAGTATTGTCCTGTTTTTACTTTATCGATACTTTTTATAACATAAAATCACGCTTTATGGCATAGCCAGAATCCAGGGAATACCAATGATTAAGAGTCCGTCGAACCGAATTTCTCTTACAAACGTAATACCGAAATAAATCGTAATTCAAACACAATTTAATCAAATTGTGATATTATTCGGATTCCGATACCGTATATAGGTTCCTATGAATAGGTACCGATAATCTAGGTTCCTACGATACCATTTTGTCGAAAATATTTCACTGGAAATAAATAAAAGCGAATGTAATTTTTGATAAAATTACCAAGTTTGGAATGATTTTCCAATCTTTTATTTCCAGAGAAGTAGTAGTAGGCGAAATAGGTAATAGGTAGGAACCTAGATTGATGGTATCTTAATCCGAATATTAACATAGTTTGATAAAATATTGTCTGGATTACGATTTATTTTGGTATTACGTTTTTGTGGGCAATCCAAACTCCGCCGGACCCTTAAGATTTAAACACTTCTTTCGCATCTTGAATTTTTCCATTATTTTTATAATCTATATATATATATATAAATGAATTGCCATATGTATGTAAGGTCATCACTTGAGAACGGCTCGACTGATTTTGCTGCAAAGTTTATATGAAAGTTTTTTTAAATTCCCCCTGAAACGTCGGGAACCATTAACGCAGGCGAAGATGTGCACGCGTCGCTAGTTTCAAATAAAATAATTTCATTTAGCCTTCTGCAAATGCTAATGCCTAGATTAAACCTAGAATTTAAATTGTAAAACAAAGTCGGCAGAGCATTTTCTCCTACCACAATCAATATTTTTGTATAAAAAAAAATTTGTTTACGAAATCAACAATTTATTATTATTTATCAATATATTTTACAGAAACTTATACAATATACCCTCACGCCTGTATTATTTATAGGGTTAGGCAGAAGTGTGCAAGTTTACCACAGTTCACAAGTATCATTAGGTCCTATGATGGCAAGCCCATTGCCGACACATGGACATAAATGTTAACTCCAGACGGCAACTAACATTTTCCTAACCTAAACCTAATAATACATTGCCCGACTTGGAAATCCAACTCAAGACCTTTCGCAAGATACAAGAAGACAAAATGACAAGATAGTAGTTATTGTCTATTTAATAAATTGCATTATCGGGAGTCGTCAGCCGTTAAGATGAATCAGTAACTTTTTTATTAGGTTGGCACTGAAAATCAGCGCTGCGCTGTGTTGCAAGCATTTTGTAACGCAGTGCAGCACAAAGCTGAGCGCCATCCCTTTTCCTTGCGGGGATCAGACGCACTATATGTATTGTTTCATTTGTTTGTTTTCGTTTATTTATTTTAATGTTTTTTTTAATCTTCATTTTTTTAACTTTTATTTTTCGCAAGGAATAAATCGTTTTTATTTCTTTCTTTCTAAAAATGTTAGTCTTTTGTAAAACATATGTACATGCCTAACAGTGTGACACTAATGTTTGCAATTCACTGTTTGTTAATGTTGATGTTTATTATTGCAATCTGTGTTTTTCCTAGTGAGGTGGGCAGAGATCCAACTGATTAAACTTTGGCACTTGTCACTAGTAGATAGCTGATCGGATCATAACATACCTACACGCTGTATTCCCTGAAGGGTTAGGCAGAATAGTTATACTGTTGTACAGCCTTTGTAAATTTGTTTGAGCCTATTACCACTACTCAGGCACAAATCAAAACCCCGACTGTTACAGATAAATCGAATCTGAATCTATCGAACTGCTACTGAGTTTTTTTTAGATTACAAGATAACAAACAAGCTGAGTGGCTGTGTAATTGTAAGCAATAATCGCAGCCTATAGACGCCAGCACATCAGTCACTAGCGCTTTGTCATCTTGAGACCTCACTAAGGCTTATGCTGGCGTCTACGAGATGGCTACGCGGCGCCTACGAGGTGACTACGCGGGGCTTACACGGTGACTACGCGACGCCTACGAGGTGACTACGCGGGGCCTACGAGGTGACTACGCGGGACCTACGAGGCGATTACGCAGGGCCTACGAGGTGACTACGCGGCGCCTACGAGGTGGTGACTATACAGAGTCTACGTAGCATCTACGAAGTGCTTGCTGAAACCTACCTAGACCAATGCCCTGACACGAAAGGCACACCGGTAAAAGTTCGCCATTGATTTCAGTTTTTTAGGTCCCTTGTGGGGCACGAGGCACGGGTCTCCTCTGCATTTAAAAAACCCGGAGCTAGTAAGAAGTGTGCTGTGTATATTTTTATATACACATTTTACATATTTTAAATTAATTTCTGCAACTTACGCAAATATTTCTATAAAGGACCATCCTTGGAGGATTCGAAAACGATAGGATATAGCGGGATAAAATGCGTAAAAAATATTTTATATCAAAGTATATAATTTAGTAAGAAAGCGCATTGCTAGGAAGTAGTAACCTCTTATGTTAGAGATAAAAAAATACATTAACTGGATTGTAAACAGCACACAAAGGATGATATGCAGCTATTTTTATATTAATTATTATAAATGACTGGTGATAGATCTGCGTCTGAGTACATAGATAACATATTTAATGGTTATTTTTTAGTAAAGGAAAAAATCAATCGCGGGCAGGATTCGAACCTGCGTTTCCTGGTTGGATACACCAGACGCTCTGAACTCTAAGCCACCGCGAACCCTACCCGCTTCGAACGCAAGTTCGAATCCTGCCCGCGATTGAATTTTTTTCTTTACTAAAAAATGCAAAAGAGTCACAAAAACATATTTAATGGTATTTTTTTTAATTTTACCGTGAAATGCGCATTTTTTTACCTTATTTTTTTCACCTCCGACGAAAAAGAAGGTCGTTATACGGTTAACGTGTGTATTTGTGTGTATATCTGTAGCATCGTAGCGCCCAAACGAATGGACCGATTTTGATTTATTTTTTTTTGTCTAAAAGGTGACTTAATTTGTGTGTTCATAGCTATGATTAAAAAAAAATATGGCCAGCCGTTTAAAGATAATCAGCTCTTTCCTGGTTCATGTAGGGATGTGAACAACTTCCACAGGTCTGATTGATTTGAAATTTGGTTTCTGTTACTTCAATGATATTGCAAGAACATGATGCTGCGAGGGTTATCATTTATCTTATTTCTTTTTGTCATAAACCTTGTTTCAGACTATTTCGTGCTTAATTAGTTAGTATTAGAAGCGTAGGCGTTGAAAAACTGACATTAAAAACTGTTTCTCTGACTGCCTCATTAGTGTAGTGGTCCCAAGCGCGACTACTACACTAGAGATCCTGGGTTCGATCCCCAAGTCGAGCAAAGTGTTATTGGGTTTTTACAGTAGCAGCTCGGAGTTTGGATTTTTGCCCGGTTAATGGCTATAGGCTCGCCTCCTATAACATGGGACCTAAACATACCGGCGAATTGTGGGTGTACATGAGGTACGCCTCTGCCTAACACTTCGGGGAATAAAGGCGTGATGGTATGTTATGTATTTTATTTTGAGTGGCGAGTAGAATTGTACGTACCAAGACGACGTTACCATTAACTCGGTCGTTACGTGTTATTGTCATTTTGTTCTAAATTTTGTGATCACATCATGATTAAATTTTTGTTAACTCTGAAGTATGTCCGATCAATAAACAAAAAATCATCAATATCGATTCATAATTGACGGAATCATCGCGTAACAAACATGTTATGGTATGATATATACATATTACACCAAGGTTAATATATTTTCTCTCCATTAAGATATTTCTATAACAAATTGTGAGCCAATTTTGTATCTATAATTCCCTTGTGAACATTAATTTCATAATTGATTTGTTACGATGTAATGAAAACTTAATGCGTAGTAATCAGTTATGTTATTTGTTATTGGAATGTCTTGTACCTATTTTATTCTTTCTCTTCTACATATCATCACGACCATACTCCCCAGAAGCCTGGACAGAGGTATTATAATATATTGATACTGATTGTTCAGGCACAAGATTAGAATTACTTTAGTGAAACTCGGTTAGATATGGATAAAAAATAGTTTAACAATAGAAATTTTACGCTAAACAAATAACATAACATACCATCACGCCTGTATTCCCCGAAGGGTTAGGCAGGGGCGTACTGGTGTATACCCACAGTTCCTTGGTATGTTTATCTATTGCCACTAACCGGGCACAAGTTCCAAACTCCGAGCTGCTGCGTTCGTCGTTTGTCGTTTTCAGTTTTCAGTTTATCGATATATTTGTTAAGGTCCCATTTAATAAGGGGCGATCCTTTCGCTCCGGGTTTTTCTTCTTTTTTATGCGATAGGGGGACAAACGAACAGACGGATCGCCTGATGGTAAGCGATTACCGCCGCCCATGGACACTTGCAACACCAGAGGAGTCACAAGTGTGTTGCCTGCCCTTTGAGGGGATTGGGCTTCCGGTAACCTCACTTACACGGCCGACCGGTGTTTGCCGGTTTTCTGAAAACCGGCGTCAAACGCAAATACTATATTCGGGTCTATAGTAAAAATTTCTTGAAAAGACCTACTTGCGATTCAAACATAAGACCAACAGTTAACCGTTCTTCCTACAAATAGGATCATAACACCTCTGAATTCGTATTCTTTCTGATTGTATAAACAAACAAATATTAAGGAAAATTATGTGAATATATTAAAAATGTGCTAACTTAGATACAGTGATGATAATTTTCCTCAAATTGCTATCATTTGAGTTAGAATTAGCATTGCTGTATGACTTAACAATTCAAATACATAATATACGATCACGTTAGTAACCAAACGTAAAAAAATACATATATAATATTAAACGGACAGCAAGACGTGTATCTACTCTTGTACCCACAGATCACCGGTATGTTTTCAACCGATTTCTAAAAAGGGACGTCCTCAATTTGAATGTATTTTTTATGATAAACACAAGTTATACGATACCCTCACCGATTGTGGACAGGTTTCAATAATTCTATATTTTTAATTTTTTAGTAAAGGAAAAAATTTCAATCGCGCGTAAGATTGGAACCTGCGTTTCCTGGTTGGATACACCAGACGCTCTGACCTATTTTTTAATTCAATTTTTTTTTGATAGAGTATACTCAGATGATTATTCTGTTTTAATTTTGTTAACTTCTCATCCTAAAATTTGGAATATTACAACAATAACATGTACTGTTCTAATCGGGTGGCGAAAAAATTATGACATCGTCAATCCAAGTAAAATTATACTCGCCCTTTATAGGAATAAAATAACTTTTATGTCGGTGGCAAAAACAAAAGACAGTTTCGGACGTCGGTCCCTACGATTTAGTCCAACCAAATTGAAGACACTGATCTCCAAAACTGGCCCTATAGGAATATAATAACAAAATACAGTTTTGGAAGTCACTGTTGGATCAGATCGAAGGCACCGACTTCCGAAACTGTTTTACACATAACATTTTTATAATTATAACAAGGCGAAGCACGAAAAAGCTCCATCGATTCATGGTGGACATTCCAAGAACCCGAACGAAACGCTTTAAGTCCACTTTTATTATGCGTACCGCTGAAATATGGAATGCCCCTCCCGAGTGAGTCTTCCCCGATAGAAATAATCTAAGTGTCTTTAAATCACGAGTGAATCGGTTTCTTCTAGGCAAGCGCGCTCCATCGTAGATCGCAGTGTCGCTTAGGCGAACTGGCGGTCAAGCGTAAGCCTCTCAAGAATAATAAAAATGAATGATAGTATGTTGGTTTATAGATCTTGGAACTGCAACAGATAAGTGTTTGTGCAGTCTTTAGTTTCGCAGTGACGTCACACTGGCTGAGTGTTTTAAATTTTGAACAAATAAATATGGTTTACCTGTTTTCTAGGAATTCAAATGGTTTACCTGTGCCGTTTGTGCCAAAACATACAAACACTTTAGAATTCAGAGTAGGTACATAACTGTAAATCCTTATAATATGTATGAATTAATGTTATCCGCCTCATTAGTCTAGTGGTCTCAAGTACAACTGTTATGCTAGAGATCCTGGGTTCGATTTCCAAGGCGAAGCAAAGTATTATTGGTTCTGTCTGGCAGCTTTGAAAGTTTTATGTGGCCTACGCAAATGTTGAACTGATCTGGTATCGTCATCGTGCCACGGGCTGTTTAGCTCCCTACATTATGGTCGAGCTACACAATGGGCGTATATTAGTACGCCTCTGCCTACCCCTTCGGGGAATACAGGGGTGATGTTATGTTATGTTTTTATTGTTGTTTGTTTTTGCTGTTCATGTCTCAGAGGCACGAAGGCTTCTTATTATGTTAAGAACGGTCACCCATCCATAGACTGGCTGCGACAGGAGTAACATAAACTTACAGATCGATTAGTTTTTTTTTTATTCGTGATAGGCTTCCGCTTGACCGCCAGTTCGCCTGATGTTAAGCGATACTGCCATCTACGATGGAGCGCAAACCGATTCACTCGTGATTTAGAGACACCCAGATTATATCTATCGGGGAAGACCCACTCGGTAAGCGCATTCGTTATTAGTTAGCGACGAACCGTTAAATTATGTAATTGATTTTTAGTTTCCATGTTTTTCTCAGTGTTTCCTCACTAAAAATAGCATGAGTCACCTGGCTATCGTCTCGTAAAGGTGCCAACATACGGCCCAGTTTCACACCATTAGGTTAATTTGTTGATAGATTTAACCGGTGTTACTCTTTGAACCAGACCTTTAGATCTTCGAGAGAAGTTTTCAAGAACATTATGGGCGTTACGTGATTTAAAAAATGCTAGATAATCAACTTCCAACTGGTATTGACTTATCAAAGGCTTTTATAATATTACACATTATTTTTTTTTTAATATTGGATACCATTACGCCTGTATTCCCTGAAAGGTTAGGCTGTAGTTCGCCGGTATGTTTAAGTCCCGTGTAATAGGAAGCGAGCCATTAATCGGGGAAAAATCCAAACTCTCAGGTGCTACTGAGGATTTTATGTATATCAGACGCACTTAGGGCTACATGTCCCCCTTCATGTGTTGATGATAGTGGTCACCGCATCGAGGTGGTTTTAGCGGGTAAAAATCCCATAATCCCCGGTCAAATCCCCAAAGACTGTTTGCCTTTTGAAAGTTTCCCCCATAAACAAAGAAAGGATTACTGTGTTTAGATAAACATCATAATGATGTATTCCTCTTATGAAGCCGGTTAAATACTACGCAGTTTGTCGATAGCCAGTAGCTTGTGTGAATGCACTTTTTACGCAATACGTGGTATTCAAGGAAGTTATCAATACAGATACGATATATCTATAATGAATGACGTAAATCTCTGTATATATTAAATGTAGTTCAATGACTTGTTATATACTTTTTTTTATACTTCACCCTTTAATTCATCAAAAAAAAAATTTACAAAACCGGACTTCATGCCATTGGACATTCTCTCCCAGACAACCTTAGGGTGATGCAGCGATAATAGTTGGTGGTAGGTGCACTAATGATGTAAACAAAGTAAAATGATAAATACCTATAGTATAGGTAATATTAATATCTTGTTACATATAATTATTAATATACTGCTAGATACGTCCGAAATATAATAATAATAAAATATATATTATAATATATATATATATATATATATATATATATATATATATATATATATATATATATATATATATATATATATGCGGCATTTTTGTGTCTAAAGCTTCCGTATTCCACTTAAAAACAATTTCATAACTGTCATGTCAAAGTCTACTAATTTCTAAGGCTGTAAAACCGAAATTAAGTATGTATTATATGTAATTCCGTTAAAATATTTTTTATTTGAAATAAAAATATTGGGAAAATTAAAAAAAAATCCACAAAGATTCTAAATTATGTTCTTTGATGGTTCCACGTCGAATCTTCTTCTTCACCTCTAAAATCGCACATAATTATGTTAAAAGTTACCAAATCAGAAATTTCATGAAATCATTAAACACGAGTACAGACATCAGAATAAAATATTAGGATCATTTTGACACTTAAAAATTGCTAAAAATATAATTCTGATTTAACCCACCAAATGAATAAATTCCAGATACAATGCAAAACTGTCCAGTCGGTCTGTCCAGAAAACGCTCTGTCAAATGGTATATTCTACTATAGTAAAAAAAACTTCAAACGGGAACTAATTAGATCGAACCGAGATAAAAAACTAGCCCAAAAATGACATTTGTGGCGTTTATTACGTACATAATAATATTTTGAAATTTTTTGAAGTACCAGAATTCCGCTTCAGACATAAATTTCTCAAGAAATCTAGATAAAATAAAAGCACACTAACCTCATAACCAAATACATCAACAATAAATATGTCATTAAACCGTTAGTATATCTCAAAGTGACCTCAAACGTCGGCATTAAATATTCATAACAAATACTCATTGTTGACATAACCTCTCGAAGAATATTGTTAAAAAAAAGTTGAATCACCGATTGACATAATGAAAAAGGTCGGTTGACAGATACATGTAGACAATATCACGCTTCTAAGATGAGGTCTAGAATAAGTCAGGGCCACTGCGCTAAGTATTAATTTTTTATATTTTAACTAGCTTCTGCCCGCAACTTTGTCTGCGTGGACTTTAGGATTGGGTCCGACCTGGATAAAAAGTAGCCTATGCGTTATTCCAGAGTAATCTGTGTGCCAAATTATATCCAGATCCGTTCAGCCGTTCTGGCGTGAAAGAGTAACAAACAGCCATACATCCATACTCATAAACTTTCACGTTTATAATATTAGTAAGGATTAGTAAGGATAGCTTCCTCATTACTCTAGTGGTCGTGTTCGATTCCCAGGTCAAATAATGTGTTATGTGAGTTTTTCTATGAAATTCTCAGTAGCAGCTCGGAGTTTGCTCGCCTCTTCGATAGGACCTATTGCAACTATTCAAAAGAATTTATTGTAAAGATTAATTTTGTATATTTTTATTGGCGTTACTATAATGTGTATGGAACTTTTTGCTGCTTTGAATTTTCTAAAGTACCTATTTTAGTTATCTAATTGAAATAAACATAAATCTTGACGATGATTTTTGCTATTTTGACTGATAAGAAATGGATGCTTGTTACTCATCAGCTCACTCAGTATTTTTTTATGAAATTGCGTCTATTCTAGGGTTCAACGTTCCCGATTGAGGTGAAAGTCTCACCCAGTATCAGATCAGATCTATTGCCGTCATCGGAATAAACTGTGTGTGCGATAAAACTTAATTACATCATATATGACGTCATAAAAGACAATACTCCCGTCGCTTTCGTAAGAAACGACGCAGACATGGAGTTGAGACATACTATTTTTATGTAGTTCATACCAACACGATTATAATTATTAAAAGTCCAAAACTGACTTATTTTACTGAAGGAAAAATTTTACTGCGGGTAGGATTCGAACCTGCGTCTTCTTAGATACACCAGATGCTCTGACCAGCTAAGCCACCGCGAATTCCATCCACCAAATCGAATAATGACTAACAAATATCGCACGATAGGTCAAAATGTTTCGTATCAAGTAATTATTAGGTGTTTTATGTTTCGGTATGTCAGTGACATTTTGTACAGGAATTCCTTATATAATTGGGAATTTGCTATATCAATATGAACTCAAATTGCTCAATCACCAAAAAATAGTTGCGCAGTACTGAAAAGTAGATCTTATGGAGAAGAACCTTCATGAAACTCCATAGACTAAGTACACTTCATGTGATCATGGGATGATCTTTTGAAGAAACAGCTGGTGTTTTGTCCATCTATATGTACGTATTCTATGATGGCAGAGTCAAGGTGATTATTAAGTACCTCAGTATCTAGATCCACGCGAGACTTATCGGTGTAATAACGTGCGCATTCAACCGACTAGCGATAGCAACCGTATCACGTCAAAATTCCAGCGCTCCTTTACATTCTCTCCTACAATGTTCATATTCGAGGAGACTGCCGACGCTCTTAATGGCTGTAAAGGCCCCCAAATGTGAAGTTAATTCACTCAGATAAAAATAATTGTGCACCTTACGCCGTATATACCCTTCGTAGCATCAGCGTAGAACCCGCGTAGGCTCCGTAGGTTACGTAGTAACTGTGTAGGCACTTCATAGCCTTAGTGTAGAACTCGCATAGCCATCGCATAGACCCTGCGTACTACCTCTGTATACACAGCGTAGGACAGCGCAGCGTAGGAATCACGTAGGCCCATCGTAGTACCCGTATAGGCACTGCGTAGCATCGGCGTAGAACCCGCCGCGTAGGCCCAGCGTAGTACCTGTGTAGGCACCTCGTAGCCTTAGCGTAGAACTCGGGTAGGCCCTCTGTAGTACTTGTGTAGGCGCCGCGTAGCTTCAGCGTAGAGCCCATATAGGCGTTGCGTAGTACCTCTGTAGACATCACGTAGCCATAACGTAGAACTCTCGAAGGCTTCGCGTAGGCCCTGCATAGTACCTGTGCAAAGCGGGTGATAAATACGGTTAGCGCATTATGCGCTAACACTATTTTAGTAACACCACAGAGGAATTCCAACAGCGGAGTCCCATCAGGGGACTCCGCATATAAGAGACCCTGTCTGTAATTTCCACCAGGAAACCAAACCAAAGATTAAATAAAAACAAACGTTGTAGTTATAAATAAAATTGTGATTAAGCCAAAAAAATTACGCAGTCTCAATCACAAGCATTCTGTATTATGTCCTTTACACTACCTTATTAGTCTAGTGGTCCTAAGCGCTAATGACGAAAAGACATAAAAATCCCATTGTTATATGTATATCTGACATAACCTACATCAATTCCATCATCATGCAACAATGACACTTCCAAGAAATCATAACAATCAGTTACACAAAGGAACAATTAATAAAACATTCCGCTTCGTAATTTTATCAGTGTAGAAACTAGAGAGCGAAAACTCATGTTTTTTCCAGAAGGATTAGACAGTGGTTTACTTATGTAATAACCACAATTCGCCGGTATGTTTAGGTCCGATGTAATAGGGGTGAGCCTATTGCCTGGGACTTAAACACTTCGACCTGGGAATCGAACCCAGGATCTCCAGCAATCGCGCTGGGGACCACTAGGCACAAATGACGCAGTTTATTTCCACTATTTTATTTTTAAATTGATCGAAGTCATTCCGCTAGTCACAATAAGCAGACGACACCAATTCAATTTGACAACACTTGATCAATATCACCAATCTCCGTTTAACCAATCAATCAAGAGATACAAAACCTCGCAAATAAAATCTAGCTCAAACCGCTCCTGTCCGGCTTAAACCGGATTTCACCAGTTACGCCTGGAAGATTTCGGTTGTACACATCTGCAGATAAGTTGCAATTAACGTTGATTGGTGTTGATGCATGTTGGAAGGACTAATCTAAGATTAAACGGGCACCGCAAATTACAAATGTTTGTCATTCTTAAATCATGATTTGCTTGATTGTTTTTAATGTGGTTGCGTGAGAAGATGAGACCATTATCAATTTTAACTCCGTAAACATTGCCACCAGTTTAGTTGTTTTTCCTCTGCTGAAGACGGGCTTCTTTCTTAGAATGACAGGGGTAAGGCTTAAGACCACCATTGCTGCAATGGCCTAGTTCTGGATAGCAGACTTCACACTATATCGAAAAAGTCTTCTCATGGTGTTTTCCTCCATCATTTCAAGTGACTTATAATAAATACATAGCTTTTAACACCGAAAATGTTCTTTTCTGTCGTATTGTTGCATAGAAAACCAATCAACCAATTCCATTAGTCTATTTTTATTTATTGAAAGCTAATAAATATCATCGTTGTGGTATCAGTTGTAGCTTTATTGATAACCTCCTGTAAAAGTCCTTAGCAGAATACCAGCGCCGCGGCTTTTATTGCAAAGAAATGGCATAAGCTGAGCTAGGGTCCTTTTTGGTTCTCACGAATCAGCATATTTATAACTTTAGTTTTGTTTAATGTGTTCTTCTTTACGTAAGTATTTTTTAAGTATTCTGAGAACAAAATAAATGTGGTTCTTTCTTTCTAAAATCTTTACCATTATACTTAAAGGTGGAGGGTTAACTTGTTGTGTATCATTCGGCTGCCAGTGTCCAATAGTTACTAATTTACTTTTGTTTTTTTATTTCTTAAAAAGACCAATCCCACACAAACCCTGTATCACGGGGTTCTTTATAATGCAATTAACGTATACAAAGTACAGTCAACAGCACATTAAGTGACCACAAACTGTAAATTTCCCCAATGGATAAAATAAACTCTATTAATTGGAGATTAAATTTAAAATCGATTGAAGAAATTTGTCAGTTTTAGATACCATGATGTGCTGTTGACCGTATCACCACACTCGAAACATTGTGGATGAAATATAGTGGCGTTGTGTGTCGGGTCGTTATATTCTCTACAACATGTTCTCTACAACATGTTCTGTACAACAGGTTGAGTCGAACCACGCCGATACACACGTCATGCTCGTGAACGGGTGCCGTCTGTCGGGACTGGTCAGCTCTTCTTTGCTGTGGCAATCTCTTTCATTTTAATATAACACCTATACTGAATAAATCTTACACATCAAACTACGTAATTCTCAGCAACCTTTTAAAACAAAGTTGTAA
Organism: Acronicta aceris; assembly: GCA_910591435.1. Classification (NCBI taxonomy): domain Eukaryota; kingdom Metazoa; phylum Arthropoda; class Insecta; order Lepidoptera; family Noctuidae; genus Acronicta; species Acronicta aceris. The sequence goes on from OU342767.1 coordinate 15,324,575, forward strand.
ATTGAAATAAAACTACTTTTTACGGATTTTATCGCGTTGTATTGATATCATTTGATTCCCGACGCTTCGGATCCTTTACAGCATCCATGGTCACGGGTAGACTAAGTTGTTGGACGTCTTAATGTTACAATTACTAACAGCTACCTTACATTTTTGTTAATTATTGGCGATCCGATTCACGCAGAACGAGCTCACCGTATCCTTCGGTCTTCGGCCGATATCTTCGGTCTGAATCGGATCGCCAATAATTAACAAAAATGTAAGGTAGCTGTTAGTAATTGTAACATTAAGACGTCCAACAACTTAGTCTACCCGTGACCATGGATGCTGTAAAGGATGGATGGACCATGGATGCTAGATTGTGATTGTGGTCTCTCTTACATAGGCCAAACTAAAAGAAGTATAGGGACCCGCGAATGGATGCTGTAAAGGATCCGAAACGTCGGGAATCAAATAATATCAATACAACGCGATATAATCCGTAAAAAGTAGTTTTATTTCAATGTCTAATATTCGCGTAAGTGTCAGAAACCAGTATTTTTTAATGGTCTTATAATTTAAATAAAACATTTTGACTATCGACTCGAACCCACGACACTCAATTAGGTCGACACGATAATAATTGCTACATGAAGCTAATATGTCTACTTAGCGTCTAATTAGTTATTTAACAGATTAATATTCTGGTGCAGGATGATACGGTACTTGAAGCGGTAGCTAGTTATTGTAAAAATGAGATTACAATTTGCGTCATAACGGTAGGTACGTATAATCCTGGGTAATAAACGTCGAATTAGACCTCATTGGAAAGTGGAATGGAAAAACAAATTTTCTTTGTTAATATATGGTTAGTTGATTTGAAGTTTATTACAATTGCTACCCAAATTAATACTCAATACTCAGTTCGTTTATAGCACTCCATAATATTAACAGGTGTTAAAAATAAATATACAAGTATCAATCGTGGACCCTGTCGGGCACAGCAATGTAAGAGAAAGGAGGAAGGATTATACAGTTATTTTAGAGAAGGAAAAATTCTATCGCGGGCAGGATTCGAACCTGCGTCTCCTGGTTGGATACACCAGACGCTCTGATCTCTAAGCCACCGCGAACCCCGACCGCCTGATTGAAATTTAGCCTTCACATTTTGAATTTACTTCGTAAGGTGACGTTGGCGACATCTATGAAAAGCAAGTTACTTTGTTTCTCATATAATCTTAGCATGGAAAATGCAAAAAAAAAAAACAAAAAGATAGGAGAGCTTATATTTTGTCATGTATAATATAGTATCTACATATTTGGTTATTACCATTTATTTATTTGGTTAGTTTTATTTTATTAAGTATCACCGTTCCTTTTTTCCATGAGTCCATCCAAAGGCTTTTTTTATGGAATTAAGTCGTCAAACGAGCTGACGAGCCACCTGGTGGTAGGTAGTCATCGTCGCCCATAGACACCTGCAACATCAGAGGAGTTGCTGATGCGTTTATTGCGTTTATTTCGGTATTACGTTTGTAAGAGAAATTCGGTCCGTCGGACTCTTAACAAATTATAAGTATAGAAGATATTTCGTTTCTCGCCTTATTATCGGAAGTGACCCTGATATTATTTGAATATTGACCCAGTCAGGTTGCTGTCAACTTCACTGATAAAGGCGTGACACACGAGTGGGCAGACAAAACATCGCCATATTGTACAATCGTTGCTACTAGACTTATCATTATATTCGGTGTCGATACAAATTCGCAGATAATATGGAAAACCAATATTATAAACGTGAAAGTTTGTGAGAATGTTTGGATGTTTCAGAACGGCTGAACGGATCTGGATAGTGGTACAGAGATAGATTATAGGCTGAAACATATGCTAGTTTTTATCCAGGTTAGATCCAATTCTGAAGTCTACGCAGGCGAAGTCACGGGAGCTAGTTTTGAATAGACATTTTTTACTGCATTAATAAAAAATGCTTGACTGCCTCATTAGTGTAATGGTCATAAGTGTTCTGGATTTAATTCTCAGGTCGAACAAAGTGTTATTGGGTTTTTATATGATCTCAATAGGCACACGGAGTTGTCATGCGTGTCTGGTTAATGGCTGGCAATAGGCTCGCCTCTATTTCACAGGACCTTAACATACCGGCGAACTGTAGGTGCAAATTGGTACACCTCTACCTAACCCTTCGGGAAATATACAGGCATAATGGTATGTTTTATATCCACATTTCACGTTACTGGCATTATTTCAGCTCAAATCTAAATTCTGAGCTACTACAATGATTTTTTAAAAGAAACCATAATAACGTTAGCCCCAGAATCTCGCGCTTGGCAATCTCGCAAGACCAAGAGAAGTCCTAGCTAGGTCCTAGTAGGTTAATGCTGTCGGGGTCGCGGGAGCACAGAACTTTGTTCGTGCATTGTGTGATTCCAGAGAAGACGGTTGCATAGTGGTCACGGATTACCGTGTACAGTCCGGTTCAGGGGAGACCCCTTTACAGTCTCCCAATGTGCCCAATCAAGCGTTGCAAAGGGGGGGTTCTCGGAAGGTCTTTTAAGAAGGCACAGTCCCTTCATGTGCTGATGGTGTCTACCGGATTTTAGTGGGTAAAAATCTCACACTCTCCAGTCTAATCCCCGAAGACTAGTCGCCTTGTGAAGGTTTCCCCCTGGAAACGAAAAAAAGGATAAATGCTGTTAATGAAATAAAAATAATAGGTAGGTATGTGTAACTATAAAATTGGAAATAATCATAAAATATTATTTGTAATTATTTCCTCTGTTCAATTTTATTGTGTTCTTATCTTAACTAAGTTTCTTATTACTTAAAGAGTACAATCGTGGTGATAGTTATATAATTATAAAACTCGAAAAAATAATTTAAAAAAATCAGCTGAGGTATTTTTACCGACTTAAATGATTGTTTTGTTTTCTTTAATTAATTATATAATATTCAAATCCTGAATGCAAATTCTTCAGTTGGAATCCATGGCAAGGAATTCTGAATTTTAGAAATCATGCGCGTATTGAATCTTGATTATTTTTTCTCGCTTTTACGATGTAGGAAAACTCGAGAAACTCCCGCTCCAGAAAGATTTTGTAGATGACATGTTAAGTCTGTCAACCGGCGCTAGGCCAGTGTAGCCTAACCTTCTTATTCTGAACCCGAACGAAACACCTATCCACTTTTATCATGCGTACCGCTGAAATGTGGAATACGGTTCCCGAGTGGTTCTTCCCCGATAGATATAGTCTGCATGTCTTTATAACACGAGTGAATCGGTTTCTTCTAGGCAAGCGCGCTCCATCGTAGATCGCAGTGTCGCTTAACATCAGGGGAACTGGCGGTCAAGCCTATCACGCATTAAAAAAACTGACACCCATGCCCAGCAATGGGACAATACATACACAAACGACACTCACACCTGAAAATCTATTTATAATATTACAGTGAACAAGTTCAGTGACCTCGACGCGCCCACAGTTAACTAGACGCTGTCATTGACAAAGATCGCAGTTAAAAATACTACTAACTAAACAACGTCAGTAGGCATAGCGACAAGTGCTTAACCTAATTTTGGGTAAAGGTCGAAACTGATAGTAGGTTCTAGAAAGTTCCGTGGATGTTTTCCTTCATCGTTAATTAATCTTTTGATTGCTACAGTCATCTATAGACGATAAACTAGAATGTGCCCAGCACGCCACGGCTGGGTGACAGATTTGTATAGTATTTTTTTTTTGTGGGATAGGAGGGCAAACGAGCAGACGGATCACCTGATGGTAAGCGATTACCGCCGCCCATGGACACCCGCAACACCAGAGGAGTTACAAGTGCGTTGCCCGCCTTTTAAAAGGGAATTGGGCTTCCGGTAACCTCACTCACTCGACGAAACACAACGTAAGCGTTGTTTGCGCCGGCTTTCTGTGACGCCGCAGTATCACTCCGGCCCATTCGTGCCGAAGCATGGCTCTCCCACGTTTTAAACCCTGTACCTGCATTAATACACCTCTGCCTAACCCTTCGAGGAATACAGGCGTGAATCGGCGTGATGGTATGTTATGTTATGTTTTATGATTTGATAAATAAAATCAATACAACAAGGCTATCATTGTTTTAAAGATACACACCATCACGCTCGTGTTCCTCAAAAGGTTGGGCAGAGGTGTACTAAAGTTTAGATCCCTTGCACAATAACTGATGCAAGTCTACTGCTGGTACTGGTTTGCTCAAAACAGCTGTGGTTCTTTTATGAAAAGGCGTAAGAGCCAGTTCCCCCTCGGTTACTGTGGCTCTGGCACTCTGCTGTCCAGGGTCTATATATATATAGCTCTGCTGTCTAGAGCCAATATATATAAGCAACTCTTCTGGTGTTGCAGGTGTCCATGGGTAACGATGACTACTTACCTTCAAGTGGCTCGTCAGCTCGATTGCCATCTTAATCCATAAAAAACACCTTTTTGGATATTCCCCAGATTGCCCTGCATTGTGACACTCAAATATTTGGTATTACCTCGTATACATATTTGGACTTTAATGTTTCGGTGTTTCTTCTCAGAGGTAGGAAATGTCAGCGTCGTCCAGTCCAGTCCAGATTTCACTGAAATTAATATAATTTATGTAATTACTAATACACACTTACCTATTTGCAAAAAACCTTTATATCTTTATATCCTATCATTTCTTATTATAACTATAGTGTAATTCTTGTTTACTATAAGACGATGATAATGACCTTATCTTAAAACTATTCTTCGCGAGGCTATTGACTTTTAACCAATAGTTATCAGGTATTTAACAAAAAACATTGCAAGTCTCTATTATTAAATAACAAGTAAATATGTTACTTATCATCTTATTATAATTGTTTCACAACATTTAATAATACGATAGTCACAATTGGAATGGCCAAACAACAATGGCCAATTGGTTTATCGTATCTCAAGATACCTAATATTATGCAGTATTATATGGGTACTTTGGTTTTAATGTTTACTGTGGTAAAGTTCTTAACGCCCTCGTTCGTCTGGGTTCGACCCCAGGTCGAACAAAGTGTTATTGGGTTTTTCTATCAAATTTCAAGTAGTTTGGATTTGTTCTCGGTGATTACATAAAACCTAAACAGTTGGCACTTATTGGCAGTGTTGTCAGATGCCTAATTTTTTTAAATCGTTTTATTACTTTTGCCTTTGGCTCAAATATTTTTGGGCAAAAATAAAAATGTTTTCTGATATTCTTTCTTTCTAACTGTGGGTGTAGTATTTAGAATTTACTCTTAACTCTTCGGGGAATACAGACGTGATGGTATGTTATGTTATAATTTGTTTTTCGGTAAAATTGTATATATTTTAGTTTGCACTTTACCTATTTTTCTCTCAGTTCTTTAAGAAAACGAATTATAATATAGTATTAAACAAAATTCCAAGTCATTAAGAAAAATCGAGTACTTGTAAACAAAATAACATTTCAGAGTTCCTTGAACTCTCACGAAGCGTAGATTCTCTAATAGTTTACAGGAAAAAATGGGTTGTTTGGAAATTGTGGGCGATACATCAGTCGCATTAGTTGGTAATTTACATTCAAGACTGCGTCATTAGTCTAGCGGTCGTTAGCGCGACTGCTACGCTACAGACCTTGAGTTTGATTCCCGAGCAGTGTTAAGGGTCGCGGGCCGAATTGCCCGTACAAATATACCAAAAGAAATCGTAATTCGAATAGAATGAAATCAAATTGTGATATTATTTGGATTTCACTATCATTAATCTAGATTCTTATCCCACAAAATCGAGCAACATAATTCACTGGAAATAACTGGAAGTAAATGTAATTTTTGATAACTTTATGAAGTTTTGACCGGTTTTTCGGTCGTTTATTCCCAATGAAGTAGTAGTAGACAAAATGATAGTGTAGGAACTTAGATTAACGGTATCCGAATTCGAATAATAACACAATTTAATTAAATTGTATTTGAATTACGATTTATTTTGGTATTACGTTATTACGGGGAAATCAGCGTCCGCCAGACCCTTAACAGTAGGTAAGTATTGGGTTTTTCTCGGCTCGGAGTTTTGATTTGTGTGGTTAAGGGCAGAAATCTAAAATCTTAGCTGCTGCTGAGAATTTATACAAGAACCCAATAACGCTGCCTGGGAACTGAACGCAAAATCGCGCGCTTAGGAACTGCGCTAGCGACTAAAACTACACTGGTGATTCATTTTATTTATATACTAGCTTTTGCCAGCGACTTCGTCCGCGTGGAATAGTTACTTTGTTCCCTAGTTCTTCGCCCGCGGTTTCACCTGCGTTGCCCCGTTCCTAAGGGTTGTAGCGTGATGTTTTATAGCTTGAAACCTTTCTCATGAATCACTCATTTTCCCAACATTTCCCTTCACTGCTCTGCTCCTATTGATCGTAGCGTGATGAAAAGTATACTATAACCTGCCCAGGAGTATGAAGAACAATTGTACCAAGTTTCGTTGAAATCCGTCGAGTGGTTTTTGTTTCTATAACGAACATACAGACAGACAGACAGACAGACAGACAAAAATTTTACTGATTGCATTTTTGGCGTCAGTATCGATCACTAATCACCCGCTGATAGTTATTTTGGAAATATATTTCATGTACAGAATTGACCTCTCTACAGATTTATTATAAGTATAGATGACGCCTGTATATCTAGCTCGAGTGATAGACTTACAAATTACGAAATACGAATTGAGAATTGAATTTGGCGGATTAAGGTGAAGATTAGGCAATTTTTCCGAAGGATTAAAAAATAATCATCCAATTCGGTGCAGTAGTTCGTCTGTTATGCGCGTGCATACATTTCGGCGTTTCATTCATTTCGTTTTCCTTATCCGTCCAAACTTCAAATATCGAATTGTTTTCTAACGAATATTATTGGTGTTGTTGTGCACTGTGATCAGCTGTTGGCAGTGTGTCTAATGTATTTATACTTTTGTTGGCAGAGACCAAGGAGCGAGTGCAGAGGGCGCCCTTCGAGACCGCTTTGCATCACGCCGGTGAGTGACCAAACAACAACAATACTATAATTTTATTGAACTATATACAACGTATTGGTTTCTGACACTTACGCGAATATTGGACATTTAAATAAAAATACATTTTACAGATTTTATCGCGTTGTATTTGCTGTTGCTTCCCAATCCCATTATAGATTCTATTAAAGCTAAATCTAAGCCCAAAACTGCAAGACAAAAGGACACGGTGAGCTCGTTCTGCGTGCATCGGATCGCCAATAATTAATAAAAAATATGAGATCAAAATCGATTCTGAACATCCGCTACTTACTGAGAATTTAATTAAAAACAAATAGCACTGCTCGACTTGGGAATCGCATCCAGGACCTCTCGCGTAGCGTGCTCGCTTATCATTAGACGAATGAGGGAGTTATCACGAATAAAAAAAAATATGATAAAAAACTACATTTATTAAGGATGGCTGTTCTGTGTTCGTTTATCGATATCGGTATTCTAAGTTAGAGAAGTGATTCTCTAAGTGTTCCGTCGTTTTATAAATACGACTGGGTCTCGGATATTGGTTTACCGGAGCAGACACATCGACAAAACTAATTAAGTAGCTAGACGAGACATCGAACGAAGTCGTCGGCGGCGGATATTAGCAATTTATACCTACTTATATAGTTTACGTAGTACAGCAGAATACAGTAGGTCTTACATATCACGACTGAATTCCCTGGCGGGTTAGACAGAAGTGTACTAATGTACCAGTTCGCCGGTAGTTATAGGTCCCATGTAATTAATAGCGGGCGAGCCTATCGAACAGAAATCCCAAATCCAAGCTGCTGCTGAGAATTTCATAAAAAAATCCAATAATCCTTTGTTCCATCTGTGAATCCTGGGATTTGTACCCGGTTAATGGCAATGGATTTGCCACTTACATGGCACCTAAACATACCGGCGAACTTTGGGTTCAGGAACAGCTCTGCCTAATCTGTATTAATAATCTAAGAATTTCTAGAAATACACTTTGTTCCATCTGGAAATCGAACTGAGAACCTCGCAGCCACGCTTGCGACCATGAGGCAATATTTTTCATGATATCCATTATTTATCATTCATTAATTTACGAGCCTATTACAAAGATCAAGTCAATTAATATCTCTCCATTTATCCGTCTATCCGGCGATATTTTTCTATCGCTGGGCAATCCAAAGCAGGGTGGGGCTCGGTGTGGCTACTATAGTTCTATTTATAAACAAAAGCCAATAAAAACCACGGTGTCTCGTTCGGCTTTTGTTTATGTCTGGGATATATCTTCACGATAATGTTTGTGTTTGAGGTTAAGCAGAAACCGGCATTTATTGAATTAAAAATGATTCTCTGAATTTGTTTCGGTGTTTCATTTCAGAGGTCGTCAGTTAAGAAATGCTGGCGTCATCTAGGTTTAAAAAAATCAAAACCATTGACTTGTAAAAGTGTCTCTAAAGATCGAGTAGAAATAAAATATAAATTTATTTCATTATTCCATGATTATACTAGCTATACTCAACGGTTTCACCCGCTTTGCCCCGTGCCTAAGGGTCGTAGCGTGATGTTAAATAGCCTTCTCAAAAATCATTCGGTTCATTGGTGAAAACCGTATGTTAATCCGTTTAGTAATTTTTAGGTTTAATGCATTCGACAAACAGACACAGTGCAGAGGGAGGACTTTATTTATTAATATGTAGTAATACTAAAATTGTAACTGGCCGATGTCTGTACATAGGGGATAAAGAAAAATAAATTGAGTTGTCTGTAATAATAATTGGAGCCTTTCCGAACGACCGCGCAGATACCTACAGGCATTGTATTTTTTGGTTGTAGGTACAATTAATATAGTGCATAATAAATAAAATTTGTGACAAATTTAACAGAGAAAAACACTGAAATTAAATTCAAACTCAGTAGGTCAGTTTTTTTATAGCTAAGTACTTGGAATAATCATCACCGTCGTTATAATCTCATAAAATAAACTTTGAAATATAATTTATTTCAGTATTTCAATAACACTGTCAACGCATTCCTTATTTTGTGTTATTTCGGGAGTTTAGGTTCATTCACCTGCGCCTACGCACGTGACAGTTTTGCGCGAGACTCCTGCGCATACAAAGGAAGCCTTGGTAGAAATGATTTGACATTTCTACCTTACTTATCATCATCATATCAGCCTATCGCCGTCCACTGCTGAACGTAGGCCTCCATGGGGGGCCGGCCATGTCTGCAGAAGGACAGACGATCGATGGAGCAGATAAATGTTAGAGTGGAGACCGCGTTTGGGCGAGCGTAATGTGGGACGCCCTGCCCTGATTTGGTGGACCGACGATTTGAAAAGGTGGCTGGCAGCGGATGGATGCGAGCTGCTCAAGACCGGGATGGTTGGCGCTCCTTGGGGGAGGCCTACGTTCAAGTGTTGATATATATTTTTTTTGTTTTAAAAATCTTACTAGTAATGTGGGTCGCACATTACTAGTATTCTTGTTAACCCCTCGTTACGAGTGGGTTCACATCGGTAGTGCAATGGGTGGTTTTCGAACTGGCAACCACATGACCGCCAATCCGACGCCCTAGCCATTAGGCTACCGCCGCTTCAAAATGACTTTCTAATGATTACAATTAGATAATACTAACGACCCGCCCGCGGTTTCACCCGCGTTGCTCCATTCCTAAGTGTCGTAGCGTAATGTTAAATAGTTTGAAGCCTTCCTCTTGAATTATTCTATTAAAATCATCATCAAAATCCGTTGCGTAGTTTTAAAGATCTAAGCAAACATATGGACAGACAGACAGCGGGAAGTGACTTTGTTTTGTACTATGTAGTGATGATAAAATTTTGATACAATTACATTTAGCTATGACTATCTATATGTAATTTTATACATATGTATAGCGTAAGCTACGGAAGAGCGATTACTCCTGACACAAGCATCTTACTCGTACATGCTTTAAAGGAGCCTCCAACAATGTAAAAATATACTTGTGTTTATGTAATAAAGACATTTTGTATTTTATTGTTATTTTGTATGACAGCCATTGACCTCACAGCCCTCCCAAAGTGGTACCGAACCATTTGACAATTTCCCCACATAAACAAAAGGCCAACCCACACACCTGTAGCTTTCGCACGCTATATTTAGCAGGTTCCTCGTAAGGCACTGAGCGCTCACTGCACTTTTCAAGTCTTTCATCAACATTCAATTCATAGCAATTCAATAGCATTCAATAGCTCTTCAAATCATTGTCTGGATGAACAGAGATTGACGAAATGAGTATACGATACGATACTATATGGCGAGTACGGATGGAAGAGTTGGAGCTCCTTTATTTCATCAGAGTTGATAAGCTTGCCTAGATGATTATTAGGCTTAACCCTGCTCAAATAACGTACAGACGTTTAACCCTGAAATGCTGTGCAAAGTTTTCACGCAACTTTTTTTTCATTTTTCATTACGAAAATGCAAATGTTTTCGACAGCTGTTCTGTTTGTCTGTCTGTGTCTAATTCCGTCGCTCGTATCTTGCTAGTAATTAACCTTCTTTCATCTATATGTTAATGTTACTGTCGTAGTTTGTGGGTAGGTAGACTTACAGGTAAACATATCACACTATATCATCACGCCTGTATTCCCCGGGGTTAGACAGAAATGTACAAATAAACACTCACAGTTTGCCGACATGTCATATGAAGGCGGCACATAGGTAGCAAGCTTATTGGGCAAACTTAAACTCAGACATGTTATTGGGAATTCTATAGATTATCTAAATATAATTTTTGTGTGTTGTGTTCCTAACGGTGAGCAAGGTCGCCAGAGCTCCGCGAGGAAGCGTTGTGTTGGCAGATAGGATGAGCATCACACATTGTCTCCTATGCTGCCGGCCCAACTATTCCTCCTTAATTTACAGGGTCGGCCACGCGCGAGTGATACCCTTGGTGTTGCAAGCGTCCATAGGCTACGGTAACCGCTTACCATCGGTTCCATGACGGGCCGGCTTGTTTGCCACCTTAGTGGTATAAAAAGAATCCTTGAATTTACAGTTTTGTCTAACATTTAATTAACAATAAAGCTAAATTGTAAACGTTGAGAGTAAGCAGTCCGCCAGCTACTGTCAATCATTCAACAATTGTTTACATTTCATTGTTATTCACATTGTAAATCTTTTGAACCATTCTGTGAGCCATGTTGGTGTCGTTCGAATTTAAACGGCGTCTCCGATGTGACGTAATTTTCTAGTCAAGAAAAAGTATTATGAAACTGCTGTCTATTTTACTAGAATTTGACCTTTTTTATGTGATAGGAGGGCAAACGAGCAGACTGGTCGCCTGATGGTAAGCGATTACCGCCGCCCAGGGACACCCGCAACACCGTAGTAGTCACAAGTGCGTTGCCGACGTTTTAAAAGGGGATTGGGCCTCCGGTAACCTCACTCACTCGGCGAAACACAACGTAAGCGTTGTTTAACGCCGGTTTTTTGTGGGGCCGTGGTGTCACTCCGGTCGAGCCGCCCCATTCGTGCCGAAGCATGGCTCTCACACGTTAAAAAAACCTACATATTATATTTTCACTGTTTTTAACTACATACCCGATAGGGTCGCTCCCTATTGAACATATTGAACTAAGGCTGAAAGTATCTTAAATATAGAGACTATTACCATTATATTACTCAGTTACTGTCCCTCGGTAAGCATTGCAATGCCTCTTTTTTGTTATAAACCTTCCGTACATAATACGATTAATAGTTTAACACATAGAGGACAAACAATCATTTTTATTTATAAAGATAAATCTCTCCTCATAAAATTAGGGCTACATACATCCAGGCTTGCCATTTTAAGTAAAATTTGCATGCTATTTTTAATGCCTAAATGGGCTTGATCTATATTGTATTTTCATATAACACCATTCTACATACCATCACGCCTGTATTCCCCGAAGGTTTAGGCAGAGGCATACTAATGTACACCCACAGTTCGCCGGTATGTTTAGGTCCCGTGTATTAGGGGGTGAGCCTATTACTTTTAACCGGGCACGAATCCAGACTCCGAGCTGCTACTGATATTTTCATAGAAAAACCCAATAACATTAGTCTCGAGCTGTGGATCGAACCCAAGACCTCTAGTGTAGCAGTCGCGCTTGGGACCACTAGACTAATGAGGCAGTCAATAGGCAATAACACAACTCTATGTACATTATTTATTGCAAATAAATGATTTGATTTGTTCAACTCTACATAACAGTATACGAGTAGTTTATTATATTACTATGCACCACCAGAGGGCACTAACGTAGCGAAAGTAATGATTTCGCGATGCACGGGATTTTCCACCCATGGTGTAGGAAAAGGAAAACCCGTGCGTGACAAATCAATATTATGAATAAAGTTATACGCGGATATGGGGAAGAGATATTTGTTCGCAATTTAAGAAAGAAAGAAAATGAATATTATTTGTCTTTTACGTACAAGTTTAGATAAATTTAATATAAATTACCTAATAAAATTAATAAATTGGAATGGAATGCGCTTCCCGAGTGGGTCTTCCCCGATAGTTATAATCTGGGTGTCTTTAAATCACGAGTGAATCAGTTTCTTCTAGGCAAGCGCGCTCCATCGTAGATCGCAGTATCGTTGAACATCAGGCAAACTGGCGGTCAAGCCTATCACGTATAAAAAAAACGAAAAAGGCAAAATGGTCTTGGACTCAGGTTTATAGTCGACAGCATGTAATGTATCCACCGCTGGTATTCTGTCCAAGCCAGTCATGCAGTTACACAATACATACATGCATCCTCCTGCTAGCTAAACATATTCTATACATTATTTACTATTTATTAATTAACAATGGCAGTTACTTATGTTATGATAATTTGGAATTTGTGCCCGTTTATAGGGGTTCGCCCCCTATTACATAGGACCTAAACGTACCGGCGTACTGTGGGTGTACTTAGTACGCCTCTGCCTAACCCTTCGCGGAATACAGGCGTGATGGTATGCATGTAAAATCCTCAATAATGTGTAAGTTATCACTAGATATAAATTTGTATTAGATAGGTAACAATTCCATTACCCTCAAGGTTAACGTAATTAACAGAATCAATGAAACCATGGTTCTATTTCCACCTGAAGGTGAAGACCTTCAATCGTTTGCTCTCCATCATTAGAGGATGGTCATAACAAGCGTCATTACATTACCGTTAGCTTTTAACTAACTAGGGGTGGGCCGGTGACGTCACCAAGGTTATGGGACAAGGCCGCGAGGTAACTCGAGGCTTAGAACTCTGATAAACATAGATAACTTGTCTCTTTATGATGTTGATATGGTTTGGAGGTTTAGGGAATATATTTAAGCTATGGCGCTCAATTGGAAAGCTGAAATAGTTCTGAAAATAGGTAGAGGACATTTTTAGAATTGAAAAAGCACTCTTAAGATCTCGCAACATTGCCCAACAAATACAATTTAAATGTTATATATTTATTTCAATTTTATTTACAAAATTAGTCAAAATAAATAAAAATATAAAACCCCTGAGATTCGAAAAATGTAGGTACCTATCTTTGCAAACAAAGTAGTTTGCAATTTTATTTATTATACCTACCATGTATTTATTTATTTATTTTTGTTGAAACATAACTTACTCCGTTTAACATAACTTTATCCAAAGGGTAAAGCAGAGGTATACTAATGTACCAACCACGGACCATCGAGGTCTAAGGCTCAATGTAATAGCCCTATTTATAGAGTAAGAAATGCAGGTGTAAGTAATTACAATTTACACCTCTGCTTAATCCTTCAGGGAGACAAGCGTGATGATGTGATGATATTTTATGTTATGTAGGTACTTGACACTTAAAAATTTTTAAGTTCCAAGGTTCCAAATTACGTTACTAATGAGAAAATTTGTCTGTTTGCAATCCAAGATGGCCGCCAAACGTCCTCGAAAATAAGTTTTCCCGCCAAAACAAACGCTGTCACTGCGATCAAAGTGAAATACTTATATTTTTTATTGTTTCTTTTGAAGATTTCCAAAATAGCCAACAGGATTTTGAGTTTTAATAGTTATGACGTAAGTTAAATGTTTAGTTTACGTTCTGCCGTTTTAAATTGCGTTTAGTTAGGTAATGCTGTTTGCTGTTATTCTTTTGAAGATAGGTACATAATGAATTACTGTATTGAAGTACAAGTTTGAATTCTGTGTGATAACAGAGTTATTAGAATTTTGATGTTGGAAATTGTAGATAGCAAAATACTCGAAGCAGGTATTTTTTTGTATATCTCTTCTTCTCTTCTTATTTCTATCTTTCCGAAGGTTTTGTAGTTGAAGAATCTCCGTTACTCTAACTGTATTTGCTGCAGCAGTTGCCTTGATTGTCCCATAAATTATAATAATTGGTAGTCGAAAAAGGTCGCCCCCTATTACATAGGATCTAAGACATACCGGTGAACTGTGTACTCTACAGTAGAGTAGAGTAGAAGTGTGCCGGTATTACGGGGCGCCTCGCCGCTCTCTCTGCCTTCCGCGGCCTCAGCGGGGTCTGGACAGGACTGTGGACACGGTGGGGCGACAGGGGCTCCCCCCTGTGTTGGTATTACAATGAGCCGTTCTCCCTAACGTCTGCGGCCGAGGTGTAGACGGCGGCGGGGCTACATATCTGGACAGATATGTAGCCCCGCCGCAAAGAGGGTCTTGGGCGGCGGACTCGGTATCGTCAATCGCCCATTGCACTTGGCCCTAGGGGAGAGTCTAACATTGGACGACCGCGGTGGGAACGTGGAGCATGCAAGGACGATTCCCGTGATCCCAATACTATAAGGAAAGTGGCAGTGTTGGTGGTTTTAGTCGGTATGCTGGTCTCCTGGCCGGGGAGCCCGACACAACCGTCCCGCATCCCCGAAGCGGGGCGGCGTGCATAAGGAGCATTTCCCCACTCGAAAAAAAAGGGAAAACAGGCGTGATGGTTCATTATGTTTTAAAGTGCTAAACTCTTTTTTTTATGGGATAGGGGGACAAACGAGCGGACGGATCGTCTGAATGTAAGCGATTACCGCCGCCCATGGACACCTGCAACACCAGAGGAGTCATAAGTGCGTTGCCCACCATTTTAAAAGCGGATTGGGTCTCCGGTAACCTCACTCACTCGTCGAAACACAACGTAAGCGTTGTTTGACGCCGGTTTTCTGTGAGGCCGTGGTATCACTCTGGTCGAGCCGGCCCATTCGTGCCGAAGCATGGTTCTCCTTCGTTAAAACTCTAGGTTGATACTAAGAGTTTATATAATTTTTCTCAGCTTAGATTACAATCGCTTAGCATCCATCTTCCATAGGCTATCTTCTGTGCGTAATTCTAACAAGTCTCCCAGTAGTATATCGACTAAATATTTATATAAGTATCAATATCTTTACTGTCGGGCCGCTATCAGATAATTGTTGTAGTATCGACAATATTTGATAACAGGGTGCACGATAGCCATAGCCTTTGTGCTTACTCACTCGCGTAGCTTCCACGGTGCAGACCAGAGAACTTTCTACAAAATAGGTACGAAATTACGGCTGCCGGATATTTCAGACCTTTATTTCAGATTCATAGGCAGTAATAACTAAATACTCCCATGTTAAAATAGTAAATCTTAACTTAGGAGAGCCATGCTTCGGCACGAATGGGCCGGCTCGACCGGAGTGATACCACGGCCTCACAGAAAACCGGCGTTAAGCAACGCTTAAGCTCTGTTTCGCCGAGTGAGTGAGGTTACCGGAGGCCCAATCCCCTTCCAAAAGGTCGGCAACGCAGTTGTGACTCCTCTGGTGTTGCGTGTGTCCATGGGCGGCGGTAATCGCTTACCATCAGGCGATTCGTCTGCTCGTTTGCCCTACTATCCCATAAAAATTAATATCATAAACTGTGGGTGTACCTACATCAATACGCCTCTGCGTAACCCTTCGAGGAATACAGGTGTTTTTTTTATTTATGATAAGCTTACGCTTGACCGCTAGATCGCCTGATGTTAAGCGACCCTGTGATCTACGATGGAGCGCGCCTGCTCGGAAGATACCGATTCACACGTGATGGTAAGTATGAAGTTCAGTAAGTACTTGGATTTGTTCACGTTTCGCCCTCTATTACATTTTTCCAAGTTCAAATGTTTTTATTTCAAATAAGCTTTTACAAGCGTTTATGAAGCTTTATTGAGTCTAGTTGCACGGTTCCAAAATGTTAATCCTATGGAGAACAATCCGGCAAGAAACTCCATGGACACTCTTTTCAAATAAGAGGTATTACATTCTTCAGGTACAATAGTGCGAACAGGATGTGTGGACATTGAAGGTTATTTCCAAGTTGGCACGAAGTCGATATTATGAAAAAAGGTTCCCAGCATTCGATAACTCGTCATTATAAAAAAATTAAAATAAATAAACTATGTGGAAGACACACATCATCAAAGTTTAAAGCTAGGTGTCCACTTAGACATGCCACAATGTACTCACATTTACAGCATGGCATCTAAACATACCGGTGAACTGTGGATGTTCAGAACCACTCCTTAGGGGAACACAGGCGTGACGGTATATTATGTTCAAATAACCTTTATGGACACAGGAAGGTCAAAGAAAATACTTCACCTTTCCTACCCGTACGTATAACTTCTTAACCTCGTTGTAGAAAGAATGTGTTTACCCCATTTACAACAATATTTAAAACAAATCTATCTTGTTTCTTTTCGTAAATATTTTGGTTTAGACGCTACACCTGTCGGCTATTAGTGCCCGGGCACACGGACATAGTCTGCAGATGAAAATGTTTACGGTCACGTGTTTGTTGTGATGATGTTGTGTGTACAGTTATATTATTAGTACAAGATCTAGTTAAAGGCTAGAAAAAGATACAAAGAATTAATAAGCTGAGAAGCAGAGTGAAGTAAAAACATCACAATTTAAAAATAAATAAGGTGTATAATAATAACTATAATTTGTATTTTTTTGAGAAATATCATGACCGTGAGTGTAGTTTTGTCATTTCAAAAGTACCTGTATAAGGTCTAATTGAAATAAAAAATTTGAGTTTGAGTTTGACTAATAAGAATGCAGTTTTATTTATTGCCTCTGCTATAATGAATAATCAATATGATACTACAAAAGTTTCAGAGTAACATTAAATTTACATTTCAATCTTATTTCACTTATTCATATAACTATGCTCATTACAAACATTCTAAAGGAATATAAACCAAAACCAAATATTTAAAAATCACAAATCACTTTTTCTTGACGTTACCTTGAATTGACGTTGACTAATTGGAGCTGTCATAGATATGTTAATTTAAAATTTCAATATTCTTGGACATCTAGTAAACAGTAGACTTCCGCTTATGCGGTCCCTTGTAATATGCGGTAAGCTTATTGCCACAAATTTCACTGCTGCTACTGAGATTTACAAAGAAAAACCCAATAACACTTTGTTCGACCAGGGAATCGGAGCCAGGAATCATAGCAGTCGGTCTTACTATCACTAGACTAATAAGGCAGTAAGGATTTTGTTATGTATTATGATTATTTCACTGCAGTACACTTGTTTCACTTCCATTGTTAGTGTAGATACAATTACCTGTTTTAATAAAAACTCACGTTTGACAGCAGTAATAATTGACAGTGACAGCATAAGTAACGATTAAGGATTTATAATGTAGGTATATTATTTATCTCTCACATAAACGACAAAGAAAACGTCGTGAGGAAACCTGCATGGCTGAGATATTTTCTCGACGGCGTGTGAAGTCTGCCAATTCGCAGTAAGCCAGTGTAGTCTCACGCCTCTCACCCTGAGAAGAGACCCGTGCCCAGCAGTTGGACAGTATATGTGTTGGTGATGAGTTTAAGTACATTGGAGAGACAACTAGAATATATCGAAGTCTGCGATCGGTCTGCAGTGTATCGTCTACCCAGCACTAACAAGCATAATATATTTCTTTTATTGTGCCCATCCGTCTAGTACGACCTGAATTACCTTAAAATAACCGAACTGTGTCTGTTGAATAGAAAATTTACGTACTTTTGCTTGTAAACATAAACTAAATACATAAGCCAGGGAAGGTGAACATTCGGCTAGCCTACGTTAAATAAAAATAAAGTTCTAATAAAGATCATGAACTTATAATTTTTGAGGTCCTGGGTTCGATCCCCAGGTCGAGCAAAGTGTTATTGGGTTTTTCTATGAAATTCTCAGTAGCAGCTCGGAGTCTGGATTTGTGCCCGGTTAATGGCAATAGGCTCGCCCCCTATTACATGGGACCTAAACATACCGGCGAACTGTGGGTGTACATTAGTACGCCTCTGCCTAACCCTTCGGGGAATACAGGCGTGATGGTATGTATGTATGTATGTAATTTAAACAAATAGAAATATTAATTAATTCGTATAGCCCTCCATATTGCAATGCTTGCAAAAGGCCGCTAAGTTATAAGTTCACTAAAATGTAATGTAACACCTTAATGTACACTTAGTAAGCAATAAATCTTTGAATCTTTGAATATGAAATATCTACTCGTGAATATTGAAAGGTTCAGTACCCCTGACGTAATGAGAAACAGCGTACAAAACAATAAGATTCGTTGCCAAACATTTAATAATAAAGTTTAGATAACTTTTCTTTTTATTATACTAGATTCACGTGTAATAAAGAAATATGAGAAATTTTACGCGCAATTGTGAATTTATTTTGTTTGAGAAGAATTTTTACGCACGTCCGCAAGTTAAAGGGGAACGGATATTATAAATAATAACAAAATGAACATTCATTCTGAGAGTCCGTAAATAATTTCGCCGAATTACAATATAAAAAATCGCGTTAATTAAATGTTCAAACTGAACGAGCATACAGCCCGCCCGATTGTATTTATATTGCAAAAGTATTGTTCTTTTTTCTAAATAAATAGTTTATTGTTATATTATTATTATTATTGCGATGGAGACAGAGAGAAAAAAGATTGTCATTCAGCATAGTAGCGCTATCCCATTCTTAAAACCTAAAAATGATCGACACGTACGGCTTCTGGTGTCAATGAGAGGTAAGAGGACCAGGGGTATCAATTGGTATTTTGGTAATATGATTATTAATTTATTTCAGTAAAGGAAAAATTCAATCGCGGGCAGGATTTGAACCTACCTCTCCTGATTGGATAAACCAGAAGCTCTGTCTTCTAAGCCACCGCGAACCGATGACGCAGTTTCAAATCCAGCCCGCGATTGGATTTTTCCTTTACTAAAATAACTTTGAAATCATAGCAAGGAAAGTGCAAAAAAAAAAAACAAAAAGGTAATATGATTATTATTAGATCCCAAATAGCTATAAGATGGTATGGTATGTCTTTCAAGGGCAACCTCTTCCGATAATACTTTCGTTAGAAATACCTTTAGTTAATCGTCTTTCATTCACTCTCTCAAGTGGAAGAAGCAAAAAAGGTATGTAAGAATTGTAGCAAGTGGCGTTCTGTAGTTTATTTCAAAAGTATCTACAATTCGTGTAAATATTTTTCCCAATAACACTGCTCGACCTTGAAATCGAAACGAGGACTTTTAGGAGGCAGAAGCTAAATCAGAACCCAGAGCTAATTTTTACAAGCGACTAAACTAGGTTTTGCGATGTAGTATTAACATTATTTGAACATAAATATTGCCGATTTTGCCAGTAATAAACTCAAGTCGATTAATTCGAGAGAAGTAAATAGTGGAACTCTCCATAGGACGGTAAACGCAGTCGTTAAAATCAACGTAGTCATTAATCTGAGTTTATGATCGCTGTATACAAATGACAATGACTATCCGCCATCTGGACCTACTTGTTTATGTGCTCAGTTTTTAATTGGGTTGATAGTACAAAGAAGAGGTACTTCAATGAAAAAAAAAATAGTTAAAAAGATTAGTTTGATACGCGCGACAGCTGTCATCAAATCACGCGCATGATGTTCTATATTTTTAGACAGCCAAAATGTATGCAAGACAATGTCATATTTTATTAACGAAAAAGGATATTCGTTGTGTCATCTATCATCTGACTGTGGTAAATCGATCATGAGAATATCATGGATTGAAAATTTTATTTATTGAAATAAAACTACTTTTTACGGATTTTATCGCGTTGTATTGATATTATTTGATTCCCGACGTTTCGGATCCTTTACAGCATCCATGGTCGCGGGTAGACTAAGTTGTTGGACGTCTTAATGTTACAATTACTAACAGCTACCTTACATTTTTGTTAATTATTGGTGATCCGGTTCACGCAGAACGAGCTCACCGTATCCTTCGGTCTTGCAGTTTTGGGCTTGGATTTTGATTTTATGGAATCTATAATGGGGTTCCAAGCAGGTGGTAAGACCCAACCATCTTCTCTATTGAAATTTGGATGTTTTTTTAATTTCAATAGCCTCGCGGATCATCCTGGGAAGGAATCGGATTTCTTTTGCGAGGACTTGTGGTTTATCAAATCTGATGTAGTGCTGGGTAATTTATATATATAGTAATTTTGTTTTAGTCAGTAATTTTTTTTTAAACGATGATCGATTCATTTTCAATATCATACGATAATCGTTGTTTATCAACAATACCCCAATCATTAGAAAGTCACTCTGACATCTGTCGTGCGTATTAACCTATGTTTAACAAACTATAGTAATATTTCAATCAGGCGGGTGGGGTTCGCGGTGGCTTAGAGGTCAGAGCGTCTGGTGTATCTAACCAGGAGACGCAGGTTCGAATCCTGCCCGTGATTGATTTTTTCCTTTACTAAAATAACTTTATAATCTTAGCATGGAAAATGCAAAAAAATCACATAAAGAAAACTATAGTAGGTTAAAAGTGTCACAGCAATGACTCAATTTTTTTTGTAATGTTACTGTTGTTTAAGTAGTTTAGATTGGTGTCCTAAATAAATATTTTTTCTTTCTTCCTTTTAAGTCTGGTCTAGGTAATCTACCTCAGCAGTCTAGTGATTGTATGTGTGGCTGCTACGCTAGACGTCTTAAGTTCTGGGTTGAATAAAGTGTTATTAGGGTTTTCTGTGAAATTCTCAGCAGCAGCTTGGGAGTTTGGATTTGTAAGTGAATGTTAATTCTCGATAATTATACGAAATTTCGACCGGTTTTACGGTCGTTTATTTCCAGTGAAGTATCTCGTAATATATGAAAATGGTAGGGTAGGAACCTAAATTAATAGTATCCGAATCCGAATAATAACACAATTTGATATAATCGTGTTTTAATTACAATTTATTTTGGTATTAAATTTTTATGGACTATTCGGGCCGTCGGATCATAGAGCAAAACATTATGTTTTTTAAGAAAAAAATCTTAAGATTATGTCAATTCGTTATCTATTTTTATGTAAAGTTTTGGTCGTATTTACCATCACAACTGTTGTCCGGGTGCCAAAAGTCGGTCTTTATCAGACCTGACCTAGTCTGTGGTCATTATTATGTGTTCGGCTATTTCCGTACAGCTCCGGGATTATAAAAATACAGAGAAGTGAATTTGATTATTTACCCGACCGTGGGAATTAAAAGTAGGGTAATATGTGTCGTGTATGTCCCATCTGGAGCGCATTGGGAGTGGCCTACGTCCAGCAGTGGACTGCTACAGGCTGATGATGATAATGATGTCCCATCTATCGTATCTTTAAATCAAATGGTCGCATTATATGCAAATAACGCATTTATATGTCTTCCATCACATACCATCACGCCTGTATTCCCCGAAGGGTTGCGTAGAGGCATACTTAATGTACACCCACAGTTCGCCAGTATGTTCAGGTCACATGTTATAGGGGGAGAGCCTATAGCACCCAATAACACTTTGCTCGACCTGGGGATCGAACCCAGGACCTCTAGTGTAGCAGTTGCGCTTAGGACCACTAGACTAATGACAAAATGGACATTTTAACAGACATAACTTATGTCTTGTTTGTTGAAATGTTCATTTTGTTATCGAATCCTGTTTGTTTTGATAATCCCTGTGTGGAGACGGGTTAGAATAAAGATCCGCACTGCTATTTAGATAGGCATCTGTCTCCTAAGATATTATACCTGAATAAATGCATGAATATTCTAATATTATCTGACTCGTTCGGTGATGGTACCTCTTGGGGTCTGATTGACTGTCGATTACCCTTACGCGACGCTTATATATATATATTATTTATCTTATTGGATATATATTATTATTTTTATATTATATACCTATAGATTTATATATTATAATATGATATTATGTATTATTATCTATAGTTTATAATTACTGTTTTATTATAACCCAATAAGTAAGGCCACCCATTGTATGTTTTTTGTGTCAATATATCCTGTCCTATGTTTAATTTGGTGCACAATAAAGTATATAATAAATAAATAAATAAAGATGACACTAAAAATAAAATAAAATAGGTGTATTTTTATTGCTTTTTAAGTTTGTATAATGTTAACAATGTAGACCTCATTATTTCTGTTCACATAGCAACAAATTACTTAACAGTTAAACACGTATATAATGGATTATTATAGTCCTTTTATTTACAAGAAAACGTAGTATCCACTAACAAAGTATTTGTAAAGAATCGCGTTGAGTTTACAATAAGCGTGGCGACCACTATACGTGACCGCAACGATGAGACTTTTTGTCTTTTGTTTTAAAATATAACTACTTTAACAATATCTTTTGATAATTAGGTATGCTGTACTTAAACTTAGTAAGCAGTAATTACATACATACACTCACGCCTTTATGCCACTGGGGTAGGCAGAAACTATAAACCGCCACTGGCTACAATTCTCGCATACTTCTTCCACATTTATTCTTCAGATCTCCACGATCGTACTCCCCCTGGCTCTTTCTACTCTCGGACGACCAGAAGCACGAAAAAGCGACATCGATTCATGGTGGACATTCTAAGAACCCGAACGAAACGCTTTAAGTCCTTTTATCATGCGTAGGTACTGCTGAAATGTGGAATGCGCTTCCCGAGTAGGTCTTCCCTGATATTCCCTGACTCCAGGTGTATTTAAATTACGAGTGAATCGGTCTTTTTTTTGTAGGCAAGCGCGCTCCATCGCAGATCGGAGTATCGCTTATCATTAGGCGAACTGGCGGTCAAGCGTCAGCCTATTACGAAAAAAAAATACTTCGTATCATACCTACAAACACGCGAGATAGGTAGGTGCTACACACCTGACCTTATTATCTACTAGATATTATAAATATACTACAAATATACATATAACTGCTTCATTGGTCCAGTGGTCGCAAGCACAGTTGCTCAATGATGAATGCCAGGTTCTTTACCGAGGTCGAGTGAAATGTTATTGGGTTTTTCTTTGTAATTCTCAGTAGCAGGTCGAAGTTCATATTTGTACCCGGTGTTTTTTTTTTATATTTGTTGTCAAAAATTGTTGCGTCTTGTATACGGATAAAATAGAAAAGTGTCTTAATATAAATTAAATATATTACTCAATATAATTATTCCACTCACAATTGGAGCTGCTCGACTGGGAAAGTATCTCCACCTTGCAGAAAATCATAGCCAAATAACATAGCTCCGTGCTATGTTGTAACGGTGAGCAAGGTCGCCAGAGCTCCGCGAGGAAGCGTTGTGTTGGCAGATAGGATAAGCATCACGCATTGTCTCCTATGCTGCCAGCCGAACTATTCCTCCTTGATTTACAGGGTCGGCAACGCGCTTGAGATACCCCTGGTGTTGCAAGCGTCCATAGGCTACGGTAACCGCTTGCCATCAGGCGGGCCGTATGCGTGTTTGCCACCTACCACATAACAGATATCTATTCAAATAGCAATTGAACTGAATAGAAGTACTTACGTATCAATGATAAAACTAATTCAGAACGAAATTACTTAATTTGTAGAGCGGAAAAACATACGTTTATTTAATTTTTAGTTGGAAAGAAAGGCATTATAAAGGAAATTTATATTGAAAGAGAAAAATAGAAAAAATATTTATTGGCCAACGTCAATGAGATAAGACTTAAAGTCTGTGGTCTGGTGCCAAAGTAAAAAAATAATATTCCTTATCACTATGAAAGCGTACATTACATCGTCCTTGTTTTACATAGTAACTTTTGAAAGATTCTTGATAAACTATCATCCTTTTAGCACAAAAAATAATATCATACTTTTTCAACAAACTGTAATCATTAGGCATTACAATCTCATTTCATAAAAAAATGTACTTTGGCCCTTTTAGCACCAGGCCACAGAATTTAAAATCTGTCTCATGAGACTGTCTCATTAGGCTAGTGGTCCCAAGCGCGACTGCTACGCTAGAGGTCCTGGGGTTTTTCTATGAAATTCTCCGTAGTAGCTAGGAGCCTGGATATGTGCCCGGTTACACGGCACCGGGGAGAGAGTATTACATGGTATAATACAATACGTATAATAATAGTATTACATGAGACCTAAACATACCGGCGAACTGTGAATTAGTACGCCTCTGCCTAACCCGTCCTATCAATCCCTATAGTATATTGATGTCTATGCCTGATGCTGATGGTAAACGACAACCGTGACGTATAGACGTAAGTAACACCAGTGGACCACGCGTTGTCATCTTGAGACCTCATTTCTCAAGATCTTTTTTTTTATGGGATAGTAGGGCAAACGAGCAGACGGATTGCCTGATGTTAAGCGATTACCGCCGCCCATAGACACCTGCAACACCAGAGGAGTCACGAGTGCGTTGCCGAACTTTTAAATGGGGATTAGGCCTCCGGTAACCTCACTCACTCGGCGAAACACAACGTAAGCGTTGTTGAACGCCGGTTTTCTGTGAGGATTTTATTTGCCTAGTAATTCACCTTCAAACCGGATCACAATATTGCGAGCACATAACTGCTAATTGGCGGAATCTTTAGAATATGATGGTACTATCTCAGACGGCTTGAGTAGTATAGTCAGTTCTACTTGTCAGCTCAAAACCAATGGTAAAATTTTGACTGACAATGGTAATTTCATACCAGAGTTTCTTATATATTTTTTACCGAAACTAGGAATTTCTCCTGTACCGTGGTTGTGTTTACAAACACATTATCACACACACAAACACCCAGACCAGAAAAAACTACTTGTAGACCATAAAAATATTTGTTCCGTGCGCGGATCGAACTCACAACACGTAGCGTAGAAGCCGATCGCTCAGTCGCTATGCCCAACATCAATCATCATACAAATACCACTGAAACTTTGGGAAGTTCCCACAGGATTGGGAACTGTGTGTGAAAACAACGCTTACGTTGTGTTTCGCTGAGTGAGTGAGGTTACCAGAGGCCCAATCCCCTTTTAAAAGGTGGGCAACGCACTTGTGACTCCTCTGGTGTTGCGTGTGTCCATGGGCGGTGGCAATCGCCTACCATCAGGCTATCCGTCTGCTCGTTTGTCCCCCTATACCATAAAAAAAACGGGATCATACGTAGGTAAATAAATACCGTTGGTACACGTCAGCATTCTATTTGCGTCATCTTCCGATGTCACAAGGGACTGTACACTTCGGACTTCGCCCTTGTCTCTATTTTGGATCGTAAACATCACCACTATAAATAAATTCATTAATGAATTTTTATTAAATAACTCGTGTGTAAGAAGAGCTCGTGGCTGTGTAATAACTATCTACTTAAGAGTCCGGCGGACTGAATTTCTTTTACAAACGTAATACCGAAATAAATCGTAATTCAAGCACAATTTAAACTAATTATGTTATTATTCGGATTCCGATACCGTTAGGTTCCTACTCTACCATTCCGTCCAAAATACTTCACTGGAAATAAATGTAAGCGAATGAATTTTTTTTTAACTTGACCAAGTTTGGGACGATTTTCCGGTCTTTTATTTCTAATGAAGTTGTAGTAAACGAAATAGTACCGGAGTTATCTTAACGGTATCTAAATCCGAATAATAACATAGTTTGATAGAATATTGTCTGGATTACGATTTATTTCGGTACGTTTTCATGGGCAATTCAAGATCCGCCGGACCATTAATGTCTGTTTGTCTGAGTCAATGGATGACCGACCAATCATATATCCTTATAATATATATACTATGTTATGTTCGACATTTAGTAACCAGTTTTTTTTAATCTTGATAGGCATACGCTTGACCTCCAGTTCGCCTGATATTGAGCGACACTGCAATCTACGATGAAGCGCGATTGCCTAGAAGAAACCGATTCACTAGTGATTTAAAGACACCCAGATTATATTTATCAGGGAAGACCCACTCGGGAAGCGCATTCCACATTTCAGCATACGAAGACAAACGATTCCCTTTCAACTTTTGACTTTAACTTTACAGTACCTTTACAATAATAATAGATTGTCGACTAGCGGCCCCAGAGCTCAGCGGTTACATTGCCCTGCCCTCGCCTCGCCAAGCTGATTAATGGGATTCGGTTTCGTTACACACAAATCTAATTTGTGGGTTTGCTTAGCTAGCTGTACTTATAAGGGATTAACGAACTAACTATTTATGTAAGAGATTTTGTTTGTAAGTCCATTGGAAAATACCTCATTAGTATAGTGGTTCTCAGTGCGACTGCTACGCTAGACGTTCTGGGGTCGATTCTCAGGTCGAGCAAAGTGTTATTGGGTTTTTCTTAGCAGCTCGGAGTTTGGATTTGTGAATGGCAATAGGCTCGCCCCCTATTACATGTGACTTAAAACATAATTTCCTCCCACACACACTCAGGTTGTGGAATCAACTTCCCGCCGAGGTTTTCCCAAAAGAGTACAGCATAGGGTTCATCAAAAAGGTTGTGAAAAGATTTTTAACGGGTCGGCAACGAACTTGTGTTACCCCTGGTATTGCAAGCATCCATAGGCTACGGTAACCGCTTGCCATTAGGCGGGTCGTAGGCTTGTTTGCCTCCTTAGTGGTATAAAAAAATTGCCTAGTTAGTGTAATGATTGTAAGAGCGACTGCAATGAGAGACATTTCCTAAATTCAAGTTTCAGTGTCATCGGGTTTTTGCTATGAAATTCTCAGTAGGAGGATTTGTGTCCAATTATTTTCTTAGCCCATATGGAACCTGAAAATACCATCGAACTCTAAATTATACCCTTACACCTAATATCTCAAAGGATTAGGCACATGCGTATTACCGTATCACCAACAGTTGGCTGGTATTTATTTAAGTCCCATGTAATTGAGGGTGTGAGTATTGCCATTAACCGGGTACAAATCCAAAGTTGGAGCTGCTGCTGGAATTTTTATAGAAATTCCCAATAATGCTCGACGTGGTAAATAAATCAGATTTTAAAGGTGAACGTGTAAGATTTTTGGTACTAGATGGCGCCAGTATTTTCTCTCTCTCTCTCTTTCTCTTAGAAATAATATTAAATTTAAAACTTAATAAACCCCCGCAGCATCAAGACATGGCTACCATGTTCTTGCAATATCATTGGAGTAACAGGATACCAAATTTCAAATCGATCGGACCTGTGGAAGATGCGCGCACATCCTTTTATGAACCAGAAAAGAGCTGATAATGGCCAGCCGTTTAAACGGCAGGGCAGATTTTCTCAAACCATAAGAAAATTCTCGATCAAGGAACCAAATCGGTCCATTCGTTTGGGCGCTACGATGCAACAGATAGACACACATATACACAGACACACAGATATACACTACAAACCCCTCTTTGTCGTCGGGGGTTAAAAATGCTTAAGTCAACTCGGAGCATCATGCTCTTTTAAAAGCCAGACAAATTAGTAGCAATACATACGAGTAATAAAGATATTGTACACATATACGCACATCATTTGTGTTTGTAATGCATTTGCGTCTATTGAAACCTATTAGTTTAACTGTTCTCAATATCGATTCAATTCAGAGCAAATGTCTGGAATCGATTTTAAAAAAGACTGTGACAGATATGTATGGGTTCTTTGTCCTTGATGTGTGACTTTTATCGATACTATTAATAGATCGATGCAGCTATCATTGACTTGAGAAAGAGAAGGATGTGGCAAAAATAATATTGCTGACGCCACCTTGAGAAGAAGAATATGCTAGAAATACTAACCGCAGTAGGTACCTACTTTTTGGAAAATTAATAATAATGCTTTTGCAATGTTATATTTTCATATTATTAACGCTGAGTGATGGGCAACGCACAGCTGAAATTGACGGAGGGTCTAAATTATGCGCAGCAGTTCTTATTATGTCTAAAACATACGTGAGCAATACTACGTTGGGAGTCGTGGAAAATTGCCACGGGATAGGGCAACATTATTTGTAATAATTTAAGTTTTTTACGTGGGAGAGCCATGCTTCGGCACGAATGGCCCGGTTCGACCGAAGTGATACCACGGCCTCACAGAAAACCGGCGTACGTTGTGTTTCGCCGAGTGATTGAGGTTAACGGAGGCCCAATTCCCTTTTAAAAGGTCACCTTATACTGGAAATTATGGCACATTGTGTCTTTCAATGATAGTGTGATGTAATTAATGTGAATGAGTTTGGCAGATGCAGCAACGCAATTAAAAAAGTAAGATGATATTCTTCAATTCTCATACTCTGGCATTCTCTTATTCCAGGTTACGGCTGCTTCCAATGGCTGCTGCTGATGTCCTGCGGGGCGGTGTACGCGGTGTGTGCGCTGAGCACCACCACCCTCAGCTTCGTGCTGCCAGCCGCCGAGTATGACTTCAAACTGTCCTCCAGTGACAAAGGCAGGCTCACTGCCACACCTCTTATTGGTAGGTCACGAGGATAAGCTATTAGTTAATTATTTATTACTAACGACCCGAGTGCAGCTTCGTCTTGTCCGGTGGATTTTAAAAAACATACAGACCTTTCCCGACAATAACGAACACAACAAACAAAGAATTATCTAATTTAGTGCAATCGTTGGAAAGTTATGCTCATACATACCTACATTTTGGCAATTCGTTTTTATTTATAGAGAAGTATTGTATGTTGACTACAGTGGGCAAAATAAGGAAGGAGTTTGAAAGTGGCGCCCGTGACAGAAAAATTGAAAGAGAATCGTTTGTCTTGATAATATGGGCATGTGATGAGGAAGGATGAAACGCATGTGACTAAAAGAGTGGTGAATATTAATGTGGAGGGACGGAGGGGTAGAGAATAAAGAAAAGATGGATCGATTGTGTCAAGGCCAATATGATGGAAAAGGTAGTGAATGATAAGGTGACGGCTGACAGTGGTGAAAGGAAAAAATTGACATGCTGCGACGACTCCAAATAAATTGGGACAAGGGCAGGAAGATGATGCTGAAGTTACTTCAACAAAGACTTCACAATAAAGTTCGTCGTTACATTTTCTTTTGATTATAGTCACAGCTTCAATCGAGCTTTCAAAGTCAGAAATTCTTTTCTACAGCACATTAATGTAATAAATATCTTCTTTTCCGCAGGTATGTGCGTAGGCTCCTATTTCTGGGGCAACCTGGCGGATGCGAGAGGCCGCAAGAAGGCCATCATTGGAGCCTTGCTGCTGGATGCACTCGCTGCCTTCCTTTCCAGTGTAGTACAGTCATTCCCAGCGTTCTTAGCTTGCAGGTATCTTGAAATATTCCGTTTTACTGCTATACTTAAGTGGAAGCTTGTGATGTTAGTTTTGCAAAACCAATATCTGCAATTTATATCAGGTAATATGAATTGGGATATCACTAAAAGCCTAGTTATACCATCATAGACTTCCTAGCAACCCTGATTCTTAGCATCTCTGACTTTTCGAAATCATGTGCGTTTTATCATTTGAGAATGAAGGAACATGTGTTTGTTTATTCCAAATAAAAAAAATAACATACATACATATTTTCACGCCTGTCTCCCATTGGGGTAGGCATGTCCACTTACCACGATCCTAGCACACTACTTTCGCTTCTTCTACGTTAATTGACCTCCTCATGCATGATGGTCAGTTTAAACTTAAAGTGCTCATAAAATAAAATCAATTATTTTGTGTCAGCGGATTTTGCAAAACTTTTTTATACAAATAAATAGGGTCTGATTCGCGTTAGTGTATATGTGAAAACTAGGTATTATGTTATATGGACCAGGAAAAATCACTTTATATTTTATTTGTACCAATCTTGACGTAACTATTCGTTGTAGGTTTTTCTTATCTCTTGCAGGTTTTTCTCTGGGTTCGGCATTATTGGGGCCACAGGGTTGATCTTCCCCTACTTCGGAGACTTCCTGTCTCTTAGGCATCGGGACGTCATGCTGTGCAGGTTGGAAGTATTCTGGACTTTTGGCACAATTTTATTGCCAGGTAAGAAGCTTCTTTGAGTTACAACTCCAAGCCAATCATTAATTGCCAAAATAATTATGAATGAATGAATGAAATTTATTTATTCGAGTGACCATGACTCATTATGTTAGTAATACTTAAATCTATGTTAGTAACAAATATAATTTACAAAACACACAACACAGCTAGGCAACCTATTGCTGCGCCATCCCGTGTGAGATGGCGCAACAACGGCCCACATAAGCGCAGTCCAGTCTGTCAGCGATTACGCCCAGGAGACTGTTGGAGCTGGCCCGCACCCTACCGACCAGACATGCACATCTCTTTCGCATCATTGTGTGAAAACAGTCTACATGAGCTTCGGCAAACAATTAAATTAATTTTAATTAATTTAATTATTATTAATTCATTTGGTAATTTTTCCGCCATTACCAAATGAATATATGGTTTTGAGATTGTATGCATTCAAAGCATACTTAGACCTATTTATTAAATTAAATTATGTATGAAAATGTATGAATTTGATTAAATCCGTTTATCACTGCATAAAAAACAAACCTATTAAGTAACATGTACGCTAGAGAAACTGGGATCGTTTCTCAGGTCGATCGGTATTATTTAGATTTTCCATGAAATTCTCAGTAGCAGCTCAGAGTATGGATTAAACATACTGGCAAACTGTGTGGGTAAATTATAAGGCAGGAATACAGGCGTGAGGCTTGCTTTTAGTTCAAACTAGGTTGGAATGTCGATCATTTTATTGATTTGTTTGCGATACAAAATGTTAACTCAAACATTTGACCGGCCTTTTGTATTCCGCTATCACAATTGGCAGCTGATGGCATCAGTAGCGTGCCAACGCCTGTTGACCTTCCCCGTGGCGTTGACATTCAAATTCTTGCTCGTGTAATATGTGGTCATCAATATTAGGTATCTATTAATGGTTCGAATCTATTTCGTTCCGTCTTATGATACCACTAGATTATAATGTCGCAGGCAAAAGAAATAATGAAGACCATGTCTTTAAAAAGTTAAATAGATATGATATATAAATAGACAGTGATAGAATAAAAATATGTAAACATCAATTATTTATTTAAAAGAGTATCTATGGAGTTTCTTGCCGGCTCTTCTCCATAAGACCTACTATTTGGAACCGTGCATGTAGTTTTGACATTTCAAAAGTACCTGTATATGGTCTAATTGAAATAAAAAAAATGAGTTTGAGTTTGAGTTTGAGTTTAAATATAGGTAATTAAAGTAGTAGTACTTAGTAGGTGTAGGTACTATTATATTTTCTTAGTGGTAGAACTTGTTACTGAGATCGTCTGGTGTGATACCACCACATCGCCATTGCCAGCGCTAAGTAATAATAAAATTTTCCTAACATTATTGTGTTCCCATCGAAGGATCAAGATGACAACGCGCAATTATATCGGTGTCGCTTGCATCTTTATCTTGTGGTTGCCGCAAACTATAAAAGATCATTTATTTTGCAAATTTGGGTAGTTGGGTATAGTATATAGATAAAAACACAGGTAAATTACGCAGTGGTATTGAGAAGAGAAAAAATAGAGAAGAGTTCAGCTATATTTTACTAGGTGATATGCAAAAACATTTCAAACATTCAATTACCGTCAGATGGCCTATTTATGCTGACAAACAATGTCATCATGTTACCTTATAATTATTTTCTACCTAAATATATCTATTCTCCTCGACTTGCAGGCATCGCATTCCTCATAATCCCGGACTCACGCTTCAACCTGACGGCTGACGGAGCCGACTTCCAGTACACTTCCTGGCGGGTGTTCGTGGCGGCCTGCGGAATCCCCAGCTTGTTGGTCGTGTTACTCCTGTTCCCGTTCCCCGAGAGCCCTAGATATTTGCTGTACGCCAACAGAGCTGAGCAGGCCTTACAAGTTTTGCAGCGGATATTCGTTGTCAACACCAAACTTAGTGAGAAGGACTTTCCCGTGAGTATTTGGAGTCTGGTGAATAACTGGCTTACCTGCCGGTCAAATTCAATTGCTTTAATCTAGATATCTAATATATTTAATCTAGATCTATAACACCTACTACGCACAGGGCAGTAGATAGTAATCGCGACATTAATAACTATAAAATATTGACAACTGGGAACTAGACAAGACGATAACGATAACTGCTAAAATTGTCAATTTAGGCAACTTCTAGCTACATTAACTATTTATAAATTTTAGTTAACAGGTTAGCTTAGTTGTGAATATTTTTTAGTTATGAGTATTAATGTCGGCATTACTACTGCCATAAGTTTTGGATGTTTTGTCCCTTAAAAATATATCGTATGTTAAAGCTATGAAAATCAAATTTGGATCTCACCAATGAAAAATTGCGAATCATGGAATTAAACTTGAGCTAATATGTACGGCTGGAGAGCTCTCTAATCACCAGTAAAACTACTGGGCTAATAAAGTGTTTTAAAATTGAATAGCGTAGGTTCCTTTCTAAAAAGTTCTCTCTTTCAAAATATACCTATTTTTGGTTTTTAATGATGATTGAATGATTTCAAGGAGCTCGATTGCAATGAATCTTTGTTTTTAGGTAGAATCAATGATTAGTGCATATGAAGGCGAGGAAGAGGAGGTGGTATCAGCAGACAACAATGGCAACGAGACCAAGGCTCCGCTGACCTGGGCGCAAAGGTGGGACGCCTTCTGGGTCAGGAAAAAGATGCTTGTCATGCCGCCCTATATCGGCTTGCTGGTGCTGTGCTGCTTCGTTGACTTTGGTCTTATGTTCAGGTAATAAGCATGGTGATAATGAAGATGTAGATATTGTTACTACACGTACTTAATATAATTTATTTGTTTTATAGTTTTTTCTTATCTTGTGACGCAGAATGAACTTTTTTTTGCGCTAAAAGTGCCACGGAATACCCATCCAATACAAATGTTAGTGTGATCCATAGATATTTTTTCCGTGTCGAGGTGTTATAATGGTATCCGTAAGTTTTTTATTGTTATAATATTTTTACCAGTTAATAACAATAGGCTCGCCTTTTACACACCGAAAACGTTACGTGTTGTGGGTTCGATCCCCGCACGGAACAAATATTTGTATAATTTACAGGTAGTTGTTCCGGGTCTAGGTGTTTATGTAAGTGATAATTTGTGTTTGTGAATCTCCTAGTGTGAGGCAAAGTTTTTTTTTAAAAAAAAGAAGGAAAGCTTATACGCCTTTGTCGAATACTTCGGAGATTGCTATATTTCCGAAGGATTCGACAAAGGTAGGTGTATATACCTGAGCAAACGAGGATTGGAATCTCCAAGGAAAGCGAAAACGTGGTCGTCCCAAACAAACCTGGCGATGTACGGTGCAAGATGAAGCGAAGAAGATCGGTAAATCATAGAACGAAATAAAGCGTGAAGCTCAAGACTGCTCGTAATGGAGAATCACTGTGGACACCCTCTAGCTCTCTGCCCTCTAGGAGATCTGTTTTCCCGATTGAATGTCGGAAGTCCACAAGTATACACCTTCTGCCGCAAGCTAGCTAAAAAATGGATTATGGATTTGATCCACGCAGGATGAATGCCATAATTATGCAATGATGATAATGATGAGGAGACGTAGGATCTTAATCATTACATTATGCTGAATCTATCAAAATCACTGCAAATCTCAACGACTACAGTGTATTCAGTATTCTGCTTGTTCCAGCTACTACACTCTGATGATGTGGTTTCCTGACCTGTTCGAGAGGTTCAGCCAGTTCTCGTCGCTGTACCCTGACGTGTCGGCTGGCGTCTGCGAGGTGTCGCTGGCACTCGCCAATGATACCACGGAGATAACTGTAAGTACCTTTAACTTATGGTTGTTAGAATACGGAAACTGGTTTATAAAGATTTTATGATCACCCTTATAGCAATGGATCCAGCATGTTTGGGAGGGGCTGATACTAAGGAACTAGAATAATTTGTCAGGGACGGACCCAGATGCTTTTGATATAAAATAAGCAATCAAAGAGTTAACTCTCAGCCAGTAGGTACTATCGATATTTCTTTCTGAATGATTCTTGTCTTCTTCCAGGGCAAGTTGCAGACGTTGGATGACAGAGTATACATTCACACGCTGGTGGTGGCGTTGAGCTGCGTACCCACTGCACTGTGGGTTGGTCTCACCATCAACATTGTGGGCAAGAAGCTAATGTTGGGTCAGTATTTTATTGAATGTTAATATTATTTAGTCATTTGCATAGGCCTTTAGATGAGCACTGAACCTTTTAGGGGAGTTTGGATCGGTAATACACAGTGCTCAGTGCTCATCTAGGGAAACATAACTATTGTATGCGCAGATGATATAAGGGAGGTCACTCCTAAGCAAAAATTCATTCCAGCTGAATTTAACATATCCAAGCCCATCACAGTAGACTGATTACGGTCACAGTCAGCACATCAAGTTACCCCAAACTGTCAAATTTTCCCAAAGGATAATAAACTCTATTAATTATGGATTAATAAATTGAAAATTGGCAGTTTTGGATACCATATTATGCTATTGACCGTATTATAGCCACAAAAATAAAAATGTACTTTAAATCAAGACTTTTTAAGCCCAAAATGTATGAATATGTCATTATGTCTATGGGCCCAATTAATATGTAGGCATTTCATCTTGGCTTTAAAACCATTAATTTTGTTCTGCCTTATATAGCTAAATGTTCTATGTATAATTCTATACATTTTTTGCTTTTCAATATTCCTGACGCTGTTTTTACCGTAGTTTCTATCACCTTACCCTCTTAATGTCATGTCTGACTTGTGTGGACCTGAATATATGTTTCTTTCTTCCTAAATCAAAACTTGGATTTCATGTTAACTTCCTCTCTATATAAAATTTTATCTCTTTCAGTAATGATGTTGATCAGCTCCGGACTGGCGGCGCTGGGTCTGAACCTGGTGCGCTCCTCGCTGGAGAACCTGATCCTGTCGTGTGTTTTTGAAGCCATCGTCAGCTGCACGGAGGCTGTGCTATTCTGCGTCATCTGTGAAATATTTCCTACAAAAGTCGCGTGAGTTGTCATTATCTAGATAGACTGCCCATCATGTGTATTTTTTTTTACATGCTGGCTGTCAAATGGGACTGGACTACTCAAAGCCGCTATGGCTCTGCCTTCAAAAATTCCATTCCAGACATAAGTGTGATGTACCTAATATGTCTATCTAAGCACTGTGTCTGGACTTTAATCGAGACATGGACTTTAATGATTCTGTGAGTTTGTTTCTGCGTTTCTTCTCAGAGGTCTTCAGGAAAATCCAGTGCCATCTAGTTAAAAAATATTAAATAACATACCATCACCCCTGTATTCCCCGAAGGGTTAGGCAGAGGCGTACTAATGTAAATGTGAGGTGTTTAACGCATGCTAAACTTTTTTAAAGATACATAAGTATTAGCAAAAGAATGATAAATGATGTTTTTTTTCTGTAAATAAATCTTTTATGGACACTTTTACATGTCAATATTTTATATTTAATTATTTATTATTTTATATTTATGGGACCTAAACTTACCTGCGTACTGTAGATGCAGTACGCAGGTAAGTACAGTACAGTCTGCCTAACCCTTCGGGAAGTACAGGCGTGATGGTATGTTTTGTTATGTTTTGTATTATGTTTTCTAGTGCCACAGCAATGGCGGTGACGGTGATGTGTGGTCGGATAGGCGCCATCGTGGGGAACGTGGTGTTTGGCGCTCTCGTTGATGAGTACTGCGTAGTACCTATATATATGTTCGGAACATTGCTTATAAGTAAGTTATATTTATTTATGTAAGTTTTTTTATACGTCATAGGCTTACGCTTGACCGCCAGTTCGCTTGATGTTAAGCGATCCACGATGGAGCGCGCTTGCTTAGAAGAAACCGATTCACTCGTGATTTAAAAACACCCAGATTATTTGTTGATTTTTTTTAAGGGATAGATGGGCAAACGAGCAGACGAATCGCCTGATGGTAAGCGATTACCGCCGCCCATGGACATCCGCAACACCAGAGGAGTCACGATTGCGTTGCCGACCTTTTAAAAGGGGATTGGGCTTCCGGTAACATCACTCACTCGGCGAAACACAACGTAAGCGTTGTTTAACGCCGGTCTTTTGTGAGGCCGTGGTATCACTCCGGTCGAGCCGGCCCATTCGTGCCGAAGCATGGCTCTCCAACGTAATGTCTATACGGCTATGTCTATATACCAAGACACTCGGCCTTCACCTCACCTTCTAAGAAGGTGAGATCTTATAGGTACGTACGAATATACGTAGATACCTATATGACCTATACCTACGTACTTGTTTCGGTCCGTCTGATAATTATATAGGTATGTGTGACTGAGAATTTCGTACAAAACGACAACTTTATCCCAGGTGTGTTCAATAAAATTCTCAGTAGCAGTGCAGAGTTTGAATTTTAATTCGCCCTCTATTACAAGGCACCTTCGTTCGTACATTATTAAACTTCGACGAACCGATTGTACTCGTAATTGTTGTTCGACTGATGATATGGAGCAGTAATAGCCTAGTGGTATGGCCGTTGGACTGTCAAGTCAAAGGTTTTGAGTTTGAACCCAAGGCCCGCACCTGTGATTTTTCGAAGTCATGTGCGTATTAATAGTTAATTAACACGCGCTTAAACGGTGAAAGAAAATATCGTGAGGAAATCTGCATGCCTGAGAGATTTTCTCGACGGCATGTGAAGTCTGCCAACCCGCACTAAGCCAGCGTGGTGGACTATAGCCTAATCCCTCTCATTCCGAGAGGAGACCCGTGCCCAGCAGAGCCCTTTTTTATGAGACCATAAAAATATCAGTCAGGCGAGTTTATTGGCGAAGGTATGTTCTTTTATGAATTGTCTAACTGTAGATACGTATCTGTTTCAGCGAGCGGGCTACTGTGTATAATTCTACCGAAAAGCACGCGCCCCGAGCGACCGACGTGAGGCCTTGTAGAAATACTGTTATATTTTTATATCTATTAAATAATTATATCCACGACAACTCTCGCTTTTTATTTCCAACAACATACCTAAACCTATTGCTCCTGAAATTTCGGTAGATATCCCCAATACCAGATAATAATGAAAGACACTATTCTCAGAACATTTATTTTTCGCACCCAAGAGGGGCAATATTAATTACGCTATGTTTATCAACTGATCTGCGACGTTGTTTGCCGCAGTCAGTATGTAGACGAGACTAGAACACATCGGGACTCTGTGCTTCAGAGAGCACGTAAAGCCGTCAGACGAAGACCTATAACAATCGATACCTACTATACATACCACAATAAGCCTGACAAGCAATCTATACTCAGGATATTGGAAGTATCCAGAAATTGTGTTGCAGAGGTATGATGGAAATAACTTGGTGTAAAGTACTGATCTTATCTGATTAGATTGAAAGACCCCTACTATCATGACGCTCTAGAATGCGCGCGGAGGAATAAAACCTCGCTCCCGTGACCCCAGCAAAAAGTGGTGAGGCGAAACACCCCTCTAGTTTTCGTCGGTAGGTCACACACTCTGGGTGGAGTCTAATGCGCCCCGTCGCCTTCCACGAGCGGTGGAAGGCCGTAAGGATTTCCACTCGTAAAATATATATCTTGATGTGGCCCTAGCACATGTTGGCAAGCTGGATTCTTCACAAATTCTCCCTTCAGTTACGAGACGTCTAAAAAATCTTAGAGTAAGTAAATACTATCACGGTAAGTGTAACAAAAACGATTATCTATTTATAGATTTGAATTTAAAAACTTAATCATTAGAATAGACTGATTACTTGGTTGGTTTTGCTTAAATTAGTTTTCACACTACTTATCTGATGATTACTTTTTGGGATTCCGTCAGATTCGTATCTTTAAAGGCTACAGATTATTGTGACGTTTATTTATATCAAAATTAAAACAAAACATAAAATTATGGTAGTTTTGAAAAATATTTTGTAAAGCAATTATTAAAACTAAACAAAGAGAAAAAATGCCTCTTGTACGCAATAATATTGTAATGCGTGTAAAAGATAACGGCAAATTGAAATAGGTAGGTATCCATTATAAATGCCAATAAATATTACCTAAACAGAAAGCAACTATGTTTGTCTGTTACCTTTTTACACTTAAACCTCGACAGATTTCGATAAAATGAGGCAAAAAGATAGATTACTCTAAAAAAAAGTTTACTAGCAATGTGGGTCTCACATTACTAGTATTCTTGTTAACCCCTCGTGCTAAGCTTAATGCTTGTGTTACGAGTGGATTCATGTCGGTGGTCCAATGGGTGGATTTTGAACCGGCAACCACATGATCGCAAGTCGGATGCCCTAGTCATTAGGCTACCACCGCTTCATAGGTACATCTTGAGAAAGGACATAGACCAATAGGTCTCAAAAAAAAACTAAATAGTCCTTTTAGGACGCAAGAGAAACCAAGGGTAACAGCTAGTTAAAACATAAAAAGAACTCATAGAAAATAATAGATTAGAGTCTTCTTTAAGGGTCCGGCGGAGCCTGAATTGCTTATAAAAACGTAATACTAAAATAAATCGTAATCTGCACAATATTTTATCAAATTGTGTTACATTCAGATTCGAATACCGTTGTCCTAGGTTCCTACCGTACCATTTCATCTACTACTGCTTCACTGGAAATAAACGACCGAAGAATCGGCCCAAACTTAGTAATCAAGAATTGTATTCGCTTATATTTATTTCCAGTGAAATATTTTGGACGAAATTAGTAGAGAATTTGATTAAATTGTGTGTGAATTACGATTTATTTTGGCATTATGTTTGTATGGGAAATTCGGTCCACCGTACTCTTAAGTACAGAACCCTAGTAGTTTCCCGTCACACTTACTAGAGCTTCTGAAGGATTCGGCTGCGTAAACCTAAACCAGTATAATTGACGCATTTCAGTGATAGTTTAACTGTGTAACTGTCTGACTCTCATCAAGGTAAGTTATTACTTTTATTCAAATTAATTACATTTTAAAATACAAATTATTTTTGACATGTGATAAAATTATTACTTAGGT
Organism: Acronicta aceris; assembly: GCA_910591435.1. Classification (NCBI taxonomy): domain Eukaryota; kingdom Metazoa; phylum Arthropoda; class Insecta; order Lepidoptera; family Noctuidae; genus Acronicta; species Acronicta aceris. The sequence continues at coordinate 15,363,896 of OU342767.1, forward strand.
ACGTGATTTTCTTTCAAATTCATTTATTTTGTTAGGTATGGGTAGTGTATATTGCAAGGAACAGTATGAAACTCTTCGAAACTCCAAAACATTTGTGTTTTTATGTGTTTATTGCCTCGGTGACGAACAATATAGAGAAGTGACGTGCAATTTGTACAAAAGGGCCTCTAAATTAATGAACTCTAACTAACAATAATTAATTTGGTGTACAATACAGTATCTACACTTATTAAAATAAAACTAATTTTACGGATTTTATCGCGTTGTATTGTAGTTAGTAGTTTATATTTCGCGTTGTTGTATTGAAATTATTTAATTACCGACGTTTCGGATCCTTTACAGCATCCATGGTCACGGACGACGATAGATTAAGTTGTTGGACGTCGTAATGTTGCAATTATTAACTTACACCTTATATTTTTGATATTTATTTATTATTTATCCGTAAAAGTAGTATTATTTCAATGTCTAATATCCGCGTAAGTGTCAGAAACCAATATACCTACCTACATTTATCTATCTATACTTATAATAAATCTGTAGAGAGGTCAATTCTGTACATGAAATATATTTCCAAAATAACTATTAGCACCATCACTAATCACCCGATTAGTGATCGATACTGACGCCAAAAATGCAATCAGTAAAATTTTTGTCCGTCTGTCTGTCTGTATGTTCGTTATAGAAACAAAAACCACTCGACGGATTTCAACGAAACTTGGTACAATTGTTCTTCATACTCCTGGGCAGGTTATAGTATGCTTTTCATCACGCTACGATCAATAGGAGCAGAGCAGTGAAGGGAAATGTTGGGAAAATGAGTGATTCATGAAAAAGGTTTCAAGCTATAAAACATCACGCTACAACCCTTAGGAACGGGGCAACGCAGGTGAAACCGCGGGCGAAGAACTAGGTAACAAAGTAACTATTCCACGCGGACGAAGTCGCTGGCAAAAGCTAGTAATAAATAAATAACATTGAGCGTTGATTTGCTCACTACAAACGAGTAGGCGCAGCGCTCGGGAAGGGCTCATAAAAATTAAATTTATTTTTATTAATATTACATTGTAAACTGCCTCATTAGTCTACATCAATCTGCATCATTCTCAGCAACTATTTGGAACAAAGTTGAAAAGCATTTTTTTTTATTCGTGATAGGCTTTCGCTTGACCGCCAGTTCGCGATACTGCGATCTACGATGGAGCGCGCTTGCCTAGAAGAAACCGATTCATATTGTAATCATGTTTATTTTAAAAAGAGTACTTATCTATGGAGTTTCTTGCCGGCTCTTTTCCATATGACCCACTTTTTGGAACCGTGCAACTAGTTTTTAATTATCAAAAGTACCTATTTTAGTGGTCTTGAAATAAAATATTTCCACTTTGACTTTGAATAGATAAATATTTTAATTTATCAAATAAAATATTTTAACATAACATACCATCACGCCTGTACTCCCCGAAAGGTTAGGCGGAGGCGTACTAATGTACACCCACAGTTCGCCGGTATGTTTAGGTCCCATGTAATAGGGGGCGAGCCTATTGCCAGTAACCGGGCACAAATCCAGACTCCGAGCTGCTACCTACTGAGAATTTCATAGAAAAACTCAATAACACTTTGCTCGACCTGGGGATCGAACCCAGGACCTCTAGCGTAGCAATCGCGCTTGGGACTACTAGACTAATGAGGCAGTAAAATATAAAATATTTTTATATATTTTTATATGTTATTTATTGATGATGGCGATAGCGGCAACTGCACAGGTACTCAGCGTAAGTGATTTCTACGCTCAGTTAACTCGATTCGGTCAATAAATTCGCAAGTGATGATTTTTCATACATGCGGCAATAGATAACACTCAAAGTCGCAACCTACATACAAACCGATACCACCAAATTCCTTTCTTGTAATTCTTTTATCAGGTGAGTTTAATGAATTATACATAACTAAAAGTAATTAGCTATTCATTGTTAGCAGTGGGACACAAAATTGGCTATTAAAAAAAAAATTACTACAAAGAAAAGTTTTACTTCTATTTCGGTACTGTTTGGTACAATAAGCACGGAAAGGGCTGGGGCCTGTAACACAATTCATACTAGCTCAGGCTACGTTTACTCTTACCTTTTATTTAGAAACTAACCCTCTTATTCATAAAAATATAAAATGTTTTATGAAGTTCTTATAGCTATAATATGTTTTGTGTTGTGTTTTCTTTCACAGAATATCACGTGTCAAAACAAGACAAAACATAATATAAAAAAAAATGAATAAGAGGGTAAATATTTAAATGCTTGAAAGGCGTGTACGTACTAAGAAGTACAATAACATCTTTATGAAAATTAAAATTGGATGAGATTTACTTAATTTTTAGGTTATTTAAATTGCAGAAAAATCTAGTGGTGGTCACAAAATGTTCCAAAGTGGTATATATATCGTAAATTTAGCAGAAAAAAACACTAAAAGTGAGAAGACATCTTCCCATAGAGCAGCGAACAATACAGATGAAGAGAGAGAGAAAATATACGATTATGATGAAGCTATTAATTTAACAGGTATTTTTTTGATTTCTATTCCTCTAACTACCAAACTTTATCAATATGAAATCCAATTTACGCACCGAGCCTGTATTCCCCCGGAGAAGCCTGGAGATCAAGTGATCTCATCATTAAAAAAAAATCTAATCAGGCATAGGTTCTAATATTCAAAGATAAAATAAATATAAAATAAATTCCATTTCATTTCCATTTCATTTCATTTCATTCGGCTTGTACTTCGCCTAAAATTCATACGAGTGTTAGCAAAAATTATGTGTGTCAGAATAAAACTAACTGCTGTAATACACACGCTTCTTTTATACACTGAAAATCGTTAAGGATCATCCGCCACCAGAAGAAGCGATGGTTTTTGTAGGACTCGTAACAGCTTAAACTCCACTTGCTATCTCTGGCCGTATGGTTGAAAGAACTCGTGAGTGACTACATGCTCAAAGACCATGATAGGATATTGTCCATCACATCGTAATCGCTGGACCTCTTCAAAAGGGTGTTGTCTTGCATCGCATTCTACTTGAAGGTGCGCGTTCTGCCATATAGGGAGGTTTCTTTGCACTTACTTAATAAGGGATAAGAGCACCAGAATGCTTTTAAGAATGGATATAAGGAAAGAGGAAGACCAAAGAAAAGGTAGATGCTAGATGGACTGTGTGAGAGATGAATGATGAGATGACGGCTGATAGAGATATAGGGAAGAAAAAACATCTGCACCGACCACAAGAAAATTGAGAGGATATCTTTTCTTCCACACTTACAGAGTCATCGTAACTATGCTCTTCAGTTCAGCCAACTCTTACTTCCTGTGGCAACCCTTTCTTTTTTAAACGTATAGCAATATACGATAGATAGCAATATAACACGTTAGCGTTTACGTGGGAGAGCCATGCTTCGGCACGAATGGGCCGGCTCGACCGAAATGATATTACGGCCTCACAGAAAACCGGCCTCAAACAACGCTACGTTGTGTTTCGCCGAGTGAGTGAGGTTACCGAAAGCCCAATCCACCTTTAAAAGGCCGGCAACGCACTTGTGATTCCTCTGGTGTAGCGGGTGTCCATGGGCGGCGGTAATCGCTTACCATCAGGCGATCCGTCTGCTAGTTTGCCCTCTATCCCATAAAAAAAATTGAAAAAACTTACACATCAAACTGCATAATTCTTAGCAGCTATTTAAAACAATGTCATGAATATTAAGTTTAATTTTGTTTTTTTTTTGAAGGAGTATTATGGAGTTTTTTGCTGGCTCTTTGAAACCGTGCAACTAAGTAGTTTTAACTTTAAAATTATATAAAACACTTTGTCTTTGACTATAATCAAGGGTACAAATAATATATTTTTTGCAGGTAATGGATGTTACAACTGTGGTCTCCTCGCAGTCCTCAGTCTCGGCCTGCTAAGTATGGGCATCGATATCTTCGGCTTCTCCGTCATAGTCACAGGGAGTGGCTGCGAATTCCAATTGGAACAATGGCACAGGAGTATCATGCTGTCTATGCCTTTTATTGGTAAGGGCTACAGGCTGCTAAAATCCTACATGTGTAGTCGGGTGTAGAACTATGCGAAACCAGTTTTAGTAACTGAAAATCCTTCAAGCACGTTGTGGATTCCTCTGAGGAATAAATATGTTGTCCTCACCGGTTTCTACTGCTAGAAAATTCCTCTGACACAAATGGTAAACAACATATCTAGATGTACATGAACTTGAAAAACCAACACTAGACTGGACAGGCATAACGGCCGAGACTGACAATTTCACGAACATTTTAAAGCATGAACTAAGTAGGTACCTTGTTGTATTCGAATATACCAACTAAAATCAACATTTTTCGTAATAATTTCATATCCCATGTAACATATTGGGGGTTCAACATAGTGGAAATTTACCAGCAAAGCCTAATAATTCAATATTCGAATGTCAAAGTCAAAGTCAAAGTCGAATCTTTTATTTCAAATAAACCAATGGTACAGGTACTTTTGAATTGTCAAACTAGGTGCACGGTTCCAAATAGTGGGTCTTATGGAGAAGAACTGGCAAGAAACTCCATAGGTACTCTTTTAATTAAAAATCATGACATTGCGGTTGTTTACAATTTTGTTAAGTATTTATAATGTGGGATTTATGTAGCTTGATGTGCAGGATAATACCTAATATACTTAATTCACGAGACCACGATCACTTGACGTCCAAAAGAGAAAAAAAAAATGTTTAGAGCCGACCAATCTCGACAGACAGGTAAACGGCAAGCCCGATATCCATATATCGATAAGCATCGAGAATGGAACTAGTTACCCCTAGAAAATGAGGCCAATTACCTACTGTTGTTAATAGTATAAAAGTTGATATTATTAGTTCAACGTGGTGTTGTTCAGGTTAGTAGTGGTGTAAAAATAGCCCATTCATTGACGTTTCAGGACCGATCTGTATGTCAATATTCTGGGGCTATATATCAGATACGCAGGGGAGAAGAAAGACCTTGTTGATAGCACTATGGGGTGGCTTCTTGATTTCACTCATCAGTGCCTTCTCGGTGAACTGGATCATGCTGACAATCCTGAAAGTGTTAAGCTCAAGCTTGTAAGTTTCAATATTTTCTTTTCTAACACACTTATAGCGTATCAGAAACATGAATGGCGAACATAGAGTCAAACACATTCAACCATAAAAAAATAAAATTCCCCCATTTAATAAGAAATTAAATTGACGGTTATTAGTACTATCATTTACTATTTTTACCTGAATAAAATATCAAGACAATGATTCTGACGAGATAGTTATGTTGGTTATATCAAATCCTTTGACAAAGAATTCTCCTGCGATCATCAGCATCCACACTCTAGTTTTCTGAATGTTTATTGGCTGGTCACTCTCAAATGATATAATTTGCGTCGGTCTCGCCTAGGTCAGAAATTTACTCCTTTTTTATTACTCATAATGTGCGGGAAAAGGCCACCGTGTGGTTTTTATCAATAAGACTACTTCACAACCGGAATGGTTGTGAAGTAGTAATCTATGAGGATTTCCAGACTGGAAGAAAAACCAATCCAAATCTCCTAAAACTACAAAGTAAGCTAGCACACTGCCTCTGAAGATACAGGCTCTGCCTAGTTTCGGAGTCAGGGATACATTATATTTATTTGCCAAATATAAGCCCTAACTACAGTACCATATTAATCTAGAATTTTATTCCAATGTTTAATTTTCTATTCTAAGCCACTAGATGTACACCTTAGATTAAGTCCGAAATTGTAATAAGGGTTGTGAATAAAACATTATTGTTATTACATTTATGACTATTATTAATTTATTGCTCAAATCTGTTTAAAAATATCAACTTGGTGTTGTTACAGTTGTAGTGCAGTCCAGTCGGTTGCGTACACGCTACTCAGTGAATCGTGTGCGAGCGCAGTGAGAGGGGCTTACATGCTCATTATGACCAGTGCACTGATGTTGTTCGTCTTATCTTACGTTGGTAAGTAGATTTTATTTCCATCTATCTACGTAGTATGAGACACATGCGATACCATTTAAGTTGTCAGAGCAACTGACGATTCAATTTTTGTACTTCAATAGTACTTATCTTCCACAAACCAAACCACCAAAACAATTTATATAAATATTTTTATTCATGATAGGCTTACGCTTGATCGCCAATTACTTACTATACTACTATCCCAGATACTACCCAGTATATTCCTTTTTTTTCTTTCTTTCTTAAGCGTTTTGGAATAAGGCTCTCAGTTAGAACACCCATTATGGCAATGAGATTACGAGCTATTGATAATATTCAATTTTCAATTCGCAGTACCAGGTTACTTCATACTACAACTCAAATTCAGTTTCAACCTGGGAATTCTATCCTTTACACCATGGCGACTGCTAGCCATACTCCTGGCTGCTCCTCTTGGCATCAGTGCATTCTTCCTGCATTTCTTCTACGAGAGCCCCAAGTTCTTGGTGAATGCTGGACGCGAGGAAATAGCATTGGAATATCTTGCCAAGATCTGGATGAGAAACGGAGGAAAAACGAATGAGTATCCAGTACGTATTATATTTTTTTGTTTTTTTCCCGGTTAGTTAAGCAAAATTCATCATCATCATCAGCGTCATCATCATCATTATCAAATCAAATCAAATCAAATTTATTGCGTTCCATAATGTATATACAGGTGGTAAACTTATATCTAGGGATCAATTATGGACCCTGTCGGGCACAGCATAGTGAAATTAAGTAAAGTAGGAGAGGGAGAGTTTCAATAGGTTTTATTGTAAATTAATTAGTTAATTAATGTATTTTAATTATCACAAATAGATTTATCGTTTAATTATTTATTATTATTATGTGTAATTGAATATAGTATTTTTTATTTATTGTTGATTTGAATACGCAGTAATATACTGCGAAGAAAGTATTTTTATTTAGGAGATTTAATGTCATTTAATTGTTGCAGATTGTTATTTGTAGGAAGGTTTTTTATTTAATTATATCATATATTATTATTATATCATCATCATTACCATCATCATCATAATTGCCATGGTCATTAGCGTCGGTTTTACCATCTTTATTGACATAAGCACCGTCATTACCACCATCATCATCTTCACCGTCATCCTCAATGTCAACATCATCGTCATTGTCATTGACATTATTATTATTACATTATCTTCACTATCACCATCATCACAGAAATAGATATCATCATAATCTTCACCATCTACATCGTCATCATTGTCATCATCATCCCTATTGACACCATCATAATCATCGCCATCATCATCATTATCATCATCACCGCCACCATCATCGACATCACCACCACCACCATCATTATCATCGACATCACTACCACCATCATCGTCATCGCCATAATCATTATCGGCATTATCATATATATTGGCATCATCACCATCACTATTACCATCATCGTCCTCGCACTTGTCATTATCATCTTCATTGTCAACTTCATCAATGACGATGTCATTGTTATTGTCATCATCATCGTCATTGTCAATAATTATCATCAATGACGATGTCATTGTCATTATTGTCGTCATCTTTATTTATCGTCTCATCATGATCATAATAACTTTTCTATATTCTGCCTATTCCATGAGAATAACGCGTGAATGTATGTATTGTTTTTCAGGTACGCAATGTGGTATTAAATGAAGCTAGCAGTTCTAGAAGTAAAGATATCCACTTGTTAAGGTCATTATGGCAGCAGACCGTACCACTGTTCAAGCCCCCGCTGCTCTGGAGAACCCTGCAACTTTTTTACCTGGCTGCTGTCATTTATTGCATGTAAGTTGATTGACTGCCAACAGTGCTTGAAGCAATCGGACGGCGGAGTTATTAAACTAGAATAATCTGACAGTCCTAACGACTAATAATAATGCTATTCTGTAGAAGGAAAGATGAAGAATTGTATCATTAGTCTAGTGATCCTACTATAGTCCGATTCCCAGTGTTATAGGGATTTTCTATTAAGGGTCCGACGGAGCTTGAATTGCCCACAAAAACGTAATACCGAAATAAATCGTAATCCAGACAATATTCTATCAAATTCGGTCATTATTCGGATTTAGATACCGTTAATTTAGGTTCCTATTATACACTACCATTTGGTCTACTATTACTTTACTGGAAATAAAAAATTGGAAAATCGTTCCAAACTTGGTAATTTTATCAAAAATTGCATTTGCTTAAATTTATTTCCAGTGAAGTATATTGAACAAAATGGTAACGTAGGACCCTAGGTTAACGGTATTCTAATCCGAATAATAACAGAATTTGATTAAATTGCGTTTGATTTACGAATTATTTCGGTATTACGTTTATAAGAAAAAATCGGTCCTTAAATTCTCAGTTGCAGTTCGGAGTTCGGATTTGTACTCGATTGTAATATGCTCACCCCCTATAAAATGGGACCTGCACATATCGGTACCTGCCTAACCCTTCAAGGAAAAAAGGTGTTGTGATAATGCTGCATCTACAGGATTCACTGAATGGACTTATTCATTTATGACCAACATCATTAATTGCATATCAATATAATCAGAAAGCTCTCTACTTCTATTTTCAGTAACAATAGCCTGGTAATGTGGATGCCATACATCATCGAAGCTTTCACGACTAAGGTTCACACGCACAACAATGAGAATTCCAGGAGTTTATGCAATATTCTGATATCCAGCGCAAATGTTTCTGACGCTTATAGTAACGTAAGTACTTAGTAAGCAGTTCCAGACTTCGATAAAATCATTGAATATAATCAATTTGAGAACAGTCATTTGCCATGGTCGACCATCTTGGGACTTATTTAAGAGTCCGGCGGACCGAATTTTTCATACAATCGTAATACCAAAATATAACATAACATAACATACCATCACGCCTGTATTCCCCGAAGGGTTAGGCAGAGGTGTACTTAATGTACACCCACAGTTCGCCGGTATGTTTAGGTCCCATGTTATAGGGGGCGAGCCTATAGCCATTAACTGGGCACAAATCCAGACTCCGAGCTGCTAATAAGAATTTCATAGAAAAACCCAATAACACTTTGCCCGACCTGGGGATCGAACCCAGAACCTCTAGTGTAGCAGTCTCACTTGGGACCACTAGACTAATGAGGCAGTCATACCAAAATATATCGTAATTCTAACACATATTAATTAAATTGTGTTATTATTTAGATTCTGATAATGTTTATCTAGGTTCCTAAACTACGAAGATAACTTTGCCAATTTTCGAACTATTTTCGGGTCGTTTATTTACAGTGAAGTAGTAGTAGACAAAATGGTATTGTAGCAACCTACACTAATGGTATCCGAATCCGAATAATTACACAATTTGATAAAATATTGTTTAGCTATGTTCAAAAAAATCTGCTCTGTCGTTTAAAGATCATGACCTCTTTTCTTGATGAAGAGATACAAACATTTTCCACGAGCCTGATCGATTCGAAATCCTGTCACTTCTCAATAATAATACAAAATTCTACAGCATACCCAAGCCGTCAGAAGAACTCCTTAACGGTGTACGGCATCTACGTTGTGTTTGGATTCAAATACTGCGTTTTGACGAGCATATGCGCGGCCCCCAAACACAACGACGCCTGGATCAAAATATTCTATTATACGTGGGAGAGCCATGCTTCGGCACGAATGGTCCGGCTCGACCCGAGTGATACCACGGCCTCACAGAAAACCGGCGTCAAATAACGTTTACGTTGTGTTTCGCCGAGTGAGTGAGGTTACCGGAGGCCCAATCCCCTTTTAAAAGGCTGACAACGCACTTGTAACTCCTCTGATGCTGCGGGTGTCCATGGGCGGCGGTAATCGCTTACCATCAGGCGATCCATCTGCTCGTTTGCCCCCCTATCCCATAAAAAAAAATCCTAGTATATTAAACGTAAAGGCACAATATCTTGATATGTTTTCCTTTTTAAAGATTTTTGTATCGGGGGTTTCGAAAAAAAATTTATTTGAATATTATATACCATGAATGTCACTGGCTATATTACCTTTCGAACCGCAACTCAATAACACACACATGAACATTAACACATGACTACCTCTGACAAGCTCAACTGTAGAATTCCACCTGATGATGTTGTTCTGTTTCCAGGCTACCTGTTCCTCATCGATTCGATCCCATACCTTGCTATCAAGCATCATCCACGGCCTCCTCTCCGCTGGCGTCACGTTATTACTATCCAAAGTTGCTTCTAAGAAGAAATCACTGATGATCATGTTTTTGCTAATACCGGCCCTGTCGAGTTTAGGAGCAGTATTCAACCAGAATAACCTGGCGAGCCTGATTCTGTTTGTCGGGATGACAATGACGAATCTCTGTGTGGGAGTCCTGTTCTCTTACTATGTGGAGTTATATCCTACGTCTTATAGGTGAGTTGTAATGTTGTTGGTAATTGAGGTACATCCTATCAGCCAGTAAAGCAGCGATAAAGATCATGTCAAATTTAAATGCTACTGAGAAATTCAGAGAAATACTTAATGACTAAGATTGCTAAAACTAATGAAGCAGTTATCAGAATATCTATGAAACACGCAAAACGCTGTTTGGGACGACCTCCAACGAGATGAATGGACGACTTGGTGAAGGTTGCCGGGAGTCGTTGGATGCAAGCGGCATTATCCTTCTGGAAATCTTTGGGGGAGGACTTTGTTCAGTAGTGGACGTGTTTTGGCTGATGATAATAACATAAATATTTTTCTAGAGTATGATACGAGTATGATACTAATTTGATGATCTTTCCAGTGGTATGGCAGCATGTCTAGGTGTGATGATAGCCCGGCTCAGCGGCCTGTCAGGGGTTCTCTTACTAGGCAGCTTTGTGATGACGCACTGTACGATAACCTTTTATGCTTTTACGGCATACCTGATTAGTAAGTATCCTTGAAACAATCATTAACACCAGTTATGATTGTTTCACGCCTCTTACGGTATGCCTATCTGAAAGACAGTGAGGAACAGTATTCTAACCTTAACAAACAATGTTAACTAAATAAATTATTTATTTATTTTATTTATGGCAGCATGTGACCACTGTTTTAATCTGGACACCACTACATAATTATAATGTGTTCATTTGATTATGAAACACAGGAATTGTTTTATGCTCTTCTTTTTTTTTTCGTTGGCGGATTTTACTTTTTGTAACTTTCGTTTTTATTTTCAGGTGGGGTGTTAGTAGCGGCATTTTTGCCTCCGGATATTAAATCGAAAAAAATATAAATGAATGGAGTCTACCAGTCTTTTCGGCATGTGACTAGACGTCAGCGATGCCTAGGAATCCTTATCTAGGTTTTCTGGGTGTTTTTGTTTAAATACATAACATAACATAACATACCATCACGCCTGTATTCCCCGAAGGGTTAGGCAGAGGTGTATTTAATGTACACCCACAGTTCGCCGGTATGTTTAGGTTCCATGTTATAGGGGGCGAGCCTATAGCCATTAACCGGGTACAAATCCAGACTCCGAACTGCTAATGAGAATTTCATAGAAAAACCCAATAACACTTTGCTCGACCTGGGGATCGAACCCAGGACCTCTAGTGTAGCAGTCTCACTTAGGACCACTAGACTAATGAGGCTGTGTGTGTATGTGTAAATACCTACTCATATTTTCTTGAAATTATACAGGGTTATTTTTCAGTATCGGCCAAATTTACAGAGACTGTTCAGAATCGATAATAATTTCGATCTACGAAATAAAAAAGTTAAAATTAAAGATTTTTTTTCACATGATTTTATTCCTGTCCGACTCTCAATTACAGAACGCGTAGATATAGTGTTACGAGCTGGGGTTTCAGGATAAATTAAAAACACTAACTTCACCGAAATAAACAGTCACTTTTATTAACCACACAATAAGAATTACACGAACAGTCACTATACTAGCACTTGTCACACTGAACGTCGCACTGAAAATCAAGCTGTCTCCAAAACTAAACTGCCCTTGCCGACGCTGTCGACCAATATTTATATGAGCCACGAAGATTCTGGATTCGAAAAATCCCGATAAGTCCTATTCCTTTTGTTTGTTTTCTGCCTGTTTCTTCGATTGATCCAGAATCTCCGTGACCCATCCGTCGTCCTAATACTCGTAGTTACTCGGTAACAATAGTTTCCACTACACAATTCAGTTCAATTAGATAGATAAGTTTGACAGCGGATGCACACGACAAGAAATCCGCAATATTTATGAATTTCCGTTACCGTAGCCTATGGACGCTTGCAACATCATGGGTACCACTCGCGCGTTGCCGACCCTTTAAAAATCTTATCACACCCTTTTTGAAGAACCACACACAACCTGAGTGTGCGTGGGAGGAAATTTCTTTGGAATGGCACAGTATGAGACCAGAGTGGTCCTAAGATATATGGATGAACTCCGCGCGGATGGTGAGAGGTGCGGTGATAGAAATTCTTGCTGTATTGTGTTAATTTGACAATAATGTTTAAAATGCACTTTTAATTTTAAAATTAGCCGGTCTTTGATATTTAACCCTGTATAGAAAGAATCTCAGATTTCAAAATCTTATCGGAAATTATTACGACAAATCGTGGACTGAGATAGGTTAGAAATTAACTAGTAAGAAATTATTCCATTAAAATTGTATTTTCCTAATGTGTAAATTAGCCACTGCTACGCTACGTTCTGGGTTCGATTCCCAAGTCGCGCACAGTGTTATTGGGATGTTTTAATAAATTCTCGATAGTTGCTCGGATTATGGATTTGTGACCGGCTCGTTGTATAGAGTAGTGATAGCCTAATGATATGACCATAGGTGATAGGACTGACATGTGAAAGGTCTCTAGTTTCAATCCAAGGCACCTCTGAGTTTTCGAAGTCATGTGCGTATTAATAGTTAATTAACACGCGCTTAAACGGTGAAGGAAAACATTGTAAGGAAACCTGCGTGCCTGAGAGATTTTCTCGACGGCGTGTGATGTCTGTCAACTCGCAGTAGGCCAGCGTGGTGGACTATAGCCTAATCCCTCTCATTCTGAGAGGAGACCCGTGCCCAGCAGTGGGACAATGTAATAGGTTGATTATGTTATGTGTATGATTATGTCGTCCCCTATTACATGGGACCTAAACAAACCGGCGAACTATGGGTGTACATTACTATACCTCTGCTTAACCCTTGGGAATACAGGCGTGATGGTATGTTGTTATTTGCTTTGTTGCTATACTAGCTTAAATGATAGAAATAATTATTATTATAACGAGCGACTGACAGGCATTTAGAATGATTGTTATTACAATTAATATTAGTTTAACAGTACATACTATATTAATGACGTAATTTAGCAAATATTGTACATATTTCCATAAATACTTGCTGAAATAATACCTTGTTTGTAATTTGCGCAGACGCAGCTGTGAGTGTAAGTAAATAAAATTGTATTTAGCGTATAATTAGATGTTATTTATGAAAGTAGGTATTGTAATTCATATAAAACATAAAATTATTTATCGTATAGATATGTTAAAAAAATTATGATCCGAAAGTGTACCTAAACATATTAATAAAGTTTAAAATTCAAGATTATCGTGCCTCATCATCATCATCAGTCTATAGCAGTCCACTGCTGGACTTGGCTCTCGGCTTGTCGCATCTAGCTTCCGCCAGCAACCTTTCGTGAATCATCACTCCATCTTGCCGGAGGGCGTCCTACGCTACGTTTGGCGAGTCGCGGTCTCCACTCAAGAACACGTCTACCCCAGCGGTTGTCGGTTCTTCGACAGACATGGCGAGCCCACTGCCACTTCAGCTTGCTAATTCGGTCGGTAACTTTTCTTCTCTGACGGATAACCTCGTTGCGGATTCTATCCTTCAGAGAAACATCAACAGATGTGAATACAAACATTATCGTGCCTAAATTACCGAATTTTCTCAAAAATCTAGCAGATTTTTCAAATGTAATAAAACCAACACCGGCCTTATTATTTACATATTTATTTTATTTAGGATAACCGACAGCTGTAAAACAGAATAATACATTACAATATGTGTCATATAGCCAATTATGTTTGGCACCCAGTGACGATGTCGCTGCCACCGTAAGTGTTGCCATTTTAATTTTCTCTTTTTATAAGAACCAGATGGCGATACCTAACAATACCTTCACGGGTCAAACAGGATTTTCTTAACACATTGTAAGTATATACAGAACAACTCTTATACATAGTACAATGAAATAAATCGATAGAAACAATTAATGTAAACACAAATATAAAAAAACTCACACACACACACACACACACACACACACACACACACACACACACACACACACACACACACACACACACACACACACACACCACACACACACACACACACACACACACCACACACACACACCACACAAGGTATACGCAACCACATCATCAACAAAAAAAAATAGTATATAGAAATTGAAATAGTTTGTTTAATAAAAAGGGCTTATTGTATAATTTTATTGGGGTTGGCGCTGATAGCCGTAGTACAGGCATTGCCTAGTTCGGCTATAGAAGCTTAATCCATTTGCTTAAAATCATATTCTAGCCTAAGTTCAAATTGTAATATGTACTAAGTTTTACTTGTAATAAAGATTTACTTTACTTTACTTACTTTACTTTATATAGAAAGAAAGAAATGAACGTCAACTTATGACGTAAATTCAGAATGTGAAGGCAAATTTCAATCAAGCTGGTGGGACTCGCGGTGGCTTAGCGATCAGAGCGTCTGGTGTATTTAACCAAAAGACGCAGGTTCGAATCCTGCCCGCGATTGAATTTTTCCTTCACTAAAATAAGAAAGAAAGAAATAATTTATTGACACAGTTTGCGCACAAATTAGAAGGTAGGTACCTACCTAAAAGAATATGTTATTATAGGTAAGAGTAAGGGAAGTAGTTACACCTTTGCCTAAACATTTGGGAAATAAAGGCGTGATATGCTGATTACATGCTGTTGAGACAAGAAACACTAACCTTGATAATGTTGCAAATGCATTATCTATACAATCCCATAAAGTGATAAGGAAGTAGGTAGGTAATGTAAAATCACACTTTTTGTAAAAGGAAATGTCCTGCTGGCTATAAATCCGCCTATTGCTATGCAATAGCTAATTAGCTGGGCAAATAGTATATTGAAATAGCATTTGTACAACAGATACTCTACACATTTACCTTCTCTGTTTAAGAACTAAAAATCTTTATATAATTTGGGTATGAGGAGGCACTGTGTGGACGCATCGAACTGGCAAATACGTGGATGGGAGCACATTTGAGAGACCACCAAATAAGACCACTAGACTAATGAGGTATGACTGCCTCATTAGTTTAATGGTCCCAAGCGCGACTGTTACGCTAGAGGTCCAGGGTTCGATCCCCTGGTCGAACAAACTGTTATTGGGTATATATGAAATTCTCAGTAGCAGCTCGGAGTCTGGATTTGTGCCCGGTTAATAGTTATAGGTTCGCCCCCTATTACATGGGACCGAAACATACTGGCGAACTATGAGTGCACATTAGTACGCCTCTGCCTAACTTCGGGGAATACAGTCGTGATGGTACCTTTATTATAAACAATTTTGTGTAATTGAAAACGTTAACGTTCTACCAATGTAATGATTGCCACGGGATCAGTATGGCAGTGGTGGTCTCAATCTGTTTAACTCCTAATGTAAAAACAAGCATTGTCATCCCAATAAGACATGTACATTGTTGTCACACAAGTGTTTTTGTATTACAAACACAATGGTGTTGATTGTGCTGCATAAAAACGTTTTGTAATTTGTCTCTTTCTTACAGAAAGATCTCTTGGTAATAACTAAATTGATTAAAAACAGTGTAGCGTAAGTTCTGAGATTCTCCCTTTAAGATTTCCAAGAGCATTGGGATCCTTGGCTTCGAGATTACAAACGACGTCCAATTCCGGGGTCATTTGGAGGATAAAGACAAGCTGGCGGCAAAAACATGTGGTGCTCAATAGAGCGAGGCAGTACTTCAGTTCTGGTCATAGACGATTGCTTTACAAAGCTCAAATCCGACCTCATATTGAGTATTGCTCTCATATCTGGGCTGAAGCACCCCAATCTGATTAGGCTTTTACGTGGGAGAGCCATGCTTCGGCATGAATGGGCCGGCTAGGCCCGAGTGATACCACGGTCTCACAGAAAACAAGCGTTAAACAACGCTTACGTTGTGTTTCGCCGAGTGAGTGAGGTTACCGGAGGCCCGATCCCCTTTTAAAAGGTCGGCAACGCACTTGTGGCTCCTATGGCGATCTGTCTGCTCGTTTACCCTTCTATGCCATAAAAAAAAAGCTGGAAGCTAACTTCAACAAACTTAGTTGGAGAAAAGCCTAGGATTAGGGTGAGAATGGTCTCTTTGTTACAGATAGAATGGATCAAGTTTGCCCAATACTTCACAATTTCAAATGCATCAGAACGATCGTCCAATGACATTTCATTTCACGAGGGTTCTTGGTAGACAAAACTGTCAGCTCTTGTGTCAATCTGCCATCAAATACGAAGCGAATTTCACACAAGAAAGTAACTGCAGACTTCAGCCTAAGGGTCCGGCGGACCGAATTGCCCGTACAAACGTAATACCTACCAAAATAAATCGGAATTCAAACAGAATTTAATAAAACTATTAATCTAGGTTCCTAAGCTACCATTTTGTGCAAAATACATCAAATTGTGAGTGTAGTTTTTGATAACTTTCCGAAGTTTCGACCGATTTACACAATTTGATTAAATTATGTTTGAATTACGATTTATTTTAGTATACGTTTGGGCAATTTAGCGTCCGCCGGACTCTTAATATTATTGAACAATATTTTATGGAATTTGTTTACATTACATTACATTATTACATTTGACAGTACAGTAACCATACCATGTACATCTAAGGAATTATACCAAAATGACATTAATAACACTCTAATTAATATTATTACCTGGTTAGACAATAATAATCTGAAAATTAATTTTAAAAAGACTTCTTTAATGCACTTTAGCCAACGCTCATTGACATTAAATAATGATCTTGACATTAAATACAATAATACTACAATTGACGCAATTAATGTTACGAAGTTTCTGGGGCTAATGATTGACCGTCAATTAAACTGGAAAGCCCATATTGAAAGCTTATGTAAAAGAATAAGTAGTAGCTCTTATGCCTTGTTCTCACTGTCGCGAGTAATTAATATAAAAGCACTACTAACTGCATATTACGGAATGGTTGAATCCATTCTTAGATATGGCGTTATCTTCTGGGGCAACTCGACGGATAGAGAAACCATATTTAAAGTACAAAAGAGATGTCTTCGGTCAATGTTCAACCTTAGCATTACAGACAGTTGCAGGCCCTATTTTATAAATTATAAAATATTGACATTACCATCTTTATATATATAATTCTTCTGTGAGTGTGTATGTCACTGAACTTCTCTTAAACGACTGGACCGATTTTGATGAAATTTTTTGTGTGTGTTCAAGGGGATCTGGGAATGGTTTTGTCCGCTGTCCGCTGTATTTCGCTTTATACGTAGCGAAGCACGTACCGGGCCGCTAGTGTTTATATATTTTTGAAATGGCAATATTCGTAAAAATGAATGCTAAACTATTCCCTCGCTTAAATGACCGGGTTCCCAGAAATAGACGTGACAACAGCAGACTCTGTATGCATACTGCTACAACTGCAGTTATGCGCAAAAGCGTCTTTTGCATGGCACCCGTCATTTATAATAAACTACCAAAGCAATGGAAAGAATTAAATAATGTAGTTTTCAAAAAGAAGGTCAAGTCATATCTTGTCTTAGAGGCCTACTACAATGTCAACGAATTCTTAATGGATACTAAAATATAATTGTATTATCTGATTGTTCTACATCAAAATTATAAAACTATAAACATTATCTTCAGAACTACCTAGATAATGACTATTTATTGCTATAACTATAATTTTTTTTTTGACTGTGTATCTTTTTATATTAATTTTGACATTTTATAATTCCTAAAAATATTTGTACGCCATATAATGTGGCAAACATGTTTGAGCTACCAAAATTATGTAACACCCTGCATGCATTTAGTAATATTTTTGTATGCATACACATGTTTATACAAATAAATCTTATTCTATTCTATTCTATTAGATAACATGCATGTACACGCAGAATTACCCTAGTTATATGATCTTTGGGCTGTCAATGCCAAATTATAGTGTTTGAAATTCAAGAAATCTTCATCATCATCATCTAACATTTCGCAATCACGTGCGTATAAATTATTAATTATCACTCGCAGAAGGAAAAAGTCGCTTAAACAGAGAAGGTAAAATTTCATCGTGAGGAAATCCGCATGCTTAAAAGATTTCTCGGCAGCGTGTGAAGTCTGCCAACCCGCATAAGGCCAGCGCATATTACATGCTAAAGTCGAAACACACACCAATGTGCTTTACGATAGAGTTCCTACCACTGAGCGAGGCAAATTTTTCTCGCCTCTTACAAGATGCATATCGGACTGGAGGAACTGTATTCTAACCCGTTCTCAAACATGGAAAATTAATTACAATTCTACTGATGCCAAAAGAAAAACGATTTTTCTAAGTAGGTAACTTTTTCATTTAAGTTAAATACCTACCTACTATAATTTAAATCGCTGTTAATCGCTGTGTCACTGAACTGAAGTTATTATCGTGCTTGCTAATAAGCAAGGCAGCTGTGTTAACAATAACTTGAAACGTAAAATGTTACGCGTGGATCATGGCCTACTAAGAACGTATACGTCGCCTGCGTCGATATAATAAAACAACGACTCGTCTTCTTATAATTCGTCAAATAACGATGCACTAAATATAAATTAGAAATTCGGAAGTTTTTTTAATTAGTGAGAGGCTTACGCTTGACCACCAGTTCGCCTGATATTAAGTGATACTGCGATCTACGATGCCTAGAAGAAACCGATTCACTCGTGATTTAAAAACACCCCGATTATATCTATCGGGGAAGACCCATTCGGGAATCGCAAGTAACAACAATACAAGAGGAAAAAAATCATTAAACACTTTCGGAATTTGGTGCATTCGATTTGGCCGAATCATTTGTTTTTTCACTGACTTCCGAAACTATTTAACACAGAAATAACATCATTGTTTAACATTTTTGACACTTTTTGTTAAAAGGGTTTTATTTCCATATTTTGAGTGGGAGTACATGTTTTACTTAACGATGTCATTGTATATTCTAACGGTATGTGTATTGTTATTTAGTTCTACATTTTGTGATCAGATCTTGATCTTGACTATATCTTCTTATATGAAAAAGAATTAAGTATTAAAATCCATAATTGACAAAAATATCGGTAAGCATGCATAAAAAAAAGTTAATTAAAGAAATAAAAAAACCCGACTGGAGGATTCGGAGACGGTCTTTGGAGGTTAATTTTAGGCAATCCCTCCGACTGCTTGAGATTGGTCATCTTTTTAGGCAGTTAGGTTTTTTATTTCACACTTTTTAGTTTTTCATATAGGTACCCAGTGTCACTCACAATCGAGACCAATCTAACGACGCCTCTCAAGGTAAAACATCAAAACATTTAGGCTACAGAACGCATCCTTTTGGCGCAGTCTGGTAAAAATACCAGATATTGTTGATTCCAAAAACTTTCGATCCGTCGTCAACCGAAAATTCGCAGTACGATTTTCTTAGTAGGCGCCACATTGCTAATTATTTCAGACAATCCTTTGTATTGAAATAAAACTAGGTACTTTTACGGATTTTATCGCCTTTTATTGATATTATTAAGCTATTGCATAGCTTCTATCGCGGGCCTTGAGCGTGGGGACCGAATCCAGAAAATCCGTAACGAAAAAAACCTAACACGCTTGTCTCTTTAGTTCAGCAACCCGCCTTTAGGTGGCATTGGTTGTATTACATAAGTTGATAAAAAACGCTATGCAATAGCTTTACCGCGGCAGTCCCCGAGTGCCACACGTCTTTTTTAATTCCCGACGTTTCGGATCCTTTACAGCATCCATTGTATTATTAAATCTTTTGTATTATTTATTCTGAAAAAGTTCTTTGACTTATTATTACACCGGAACAAAATTAACTTTTGTTTTTCTTCTTTTTGTTATAAGAACAAAAGTCATATGAACTAGCACTTAGCTGTCTGTATATGTATGTCCTATGTGGAAGGTGGTAGTGTTGGTGATTTTAGTTGGTATGCTGTCCACCAGATAGGAGAGCCCGACATAACCGCCCCTCACCCACAGTTTAGGCTACAGACCGTGACAAAGAAATATACTTACATAAGTTTACTTTAATATGATATACGAGTAGTCATTTATTACTATTTTTTTTATAAGTTACGACAACGTTTTGTGTGCATTCAGAGTTTACCTGTAAGTGATTGTTACACTTTATTCTGATTTGTTGCTTCTGTTTCATTTGCTTATACCGGTGTATACAATTGTTGGTGAACCAAAAAATAAATAAGTTAGTATGTATACATACTTACATACATTTATACATACATTTTTGAAAACCGGTGTGAAACAACGCTTACGTTGTGTTTCGCCGAGTGAGTGAGGTTACCGGAGGCCCAATCCCCTTGTAAAAGGTCGGCAACGCAATTGTAACTCCTATGGTGTTGCGGGTGTCCATGGGCGGCGGTAATCGCTTACCATCAGGCGATCCGTCTGCTCGTTTGCCCTCCTATCCCATAAAAAAAAACCAAATCTACACTCGAATAACTCTCCTGACCCAGTCGAGTAAAAACATAATCCTCTTTATGGTGCGTCGGGTAAAAATATCTGTATGATAGAAAAACTGATCACTACTACACCATAGATATAAGATTGCCTGAGTGATTGAGTTTAAAAAAGTTGCCTAAACAAGCGTAGCTATACTTGACTAGTGTAGAGGTCGCTTCTCGGAAGGTACTGATAAGATGGCGACTGATAAAGATGTATGTGGCATCAGTGTTTCGAAGTCCTTGAACTCTCGTTAAGTGTCTTAAAGTCGTCATTAATATGGATTAATGATTATATCTATACATCTATACTTATAATAAAATTGTAACAGGCAGATGTCTGTGCCTTTACAACACACAAATATTCATAAACAGAAACGACCAGACCCTTAACTACATGTTGTTCTAAAGAATAATACTAATCTTATAATAATAGAAGGCAAATGCGGTTTTTATTCGGTATAAGTCTGACATACCCTGACGCCTCCCCTGGTTGTAAACGATCTATGAAGATTTTACGTACTATGAAAAATGGGGATACAAACATTACATAACATACATAACATAATCAACCCATTATGCTGTCCCACTGCTGGGCACCGGTCTTCTCTCAGAATGAGAGGGATTAGGCTATACTCCACCACGCTGGCCTAGTGCAGGCTGGCAGACTTCACACGCCATCGAGAAAATCTCTTAGGCATGCAGTTTTCCTCACGATGTTTTCCTTCACCGTTTAAGCGCGTGATAATTAACTATTTAATACGCACATGACTTCGAAAAGTCAGAGGTGCGTGCCTTGGGTTCGAACTCAAGATCTTTGACTTGGCAGTCCAACGGTCATACCACTAGGCTATCACTGCTTCTCAACAAACATTTATTCCGTTTGGCACCACCAATGGCGCGGAAGCGGAGTTCTCACCCGAGGGCGTCCTAGGCCATCCAGGGTATAACAGAGACTGAGGCTCTTTTAAAAAGTGAATTATTAGATGATTCTTTTTATTTCCGCCACGCGGGGCCCTTACAAGCCCCGGACCTGTCCCTTCGAGGAAAGACGGTACAGCGTTCATCAACTAATACCGTTCTTGCTAAAGCCAGTAAAGTAAAATTACCGTAAAACATGAATTGGTAAATAGTTTTTGTTTCACAATATTCCACAAAAATAAATACAAATTATTATTTATAAGAACATCATCCGCAGTTGTTGCCAATACACAGTGCGCGTGCGACGTTTTAAAGAAATGTCTGCTAATATTTCGAGTGTGTTTTAAATATTTATTTATTGGTTAGAATTAATTATCCGTGATATTGTTGTTATTATAAATAATATTAATTATTATTTTATTGTGATTGATTCTGCTCAGTGAAATTTTCAACAGTAAAGTATATAGGTTAGTTTAAATGTTATAAGTTATTTTATGTAAGTATGTAATGTTTTACCTTATAAAGTATAGTACTTATTGAAAAATATTTTCATCTATGTACCACAATAAAAGGTGCGACCATGGTACGACGGAATTAAATTTTAATAAAAAAGAATGTTTAAGGAAAGTTAAAGCGTCCGTTGTACTTAACCGGAGGGATGCAGGTTCGAATCCTGCCTGAGATCGAATTTTTCTTTCACTAACGATCGGTCCCAATATCAAATCAGTCAATAGATTAGGAATATGACATAATTATAATATCAGAATCCTAACTCTGGTACGCAAATCTATCGACGGATTTAATTTTGTTATTGGAACCGGCCATAAAAATAATCTATATATATAAAATGCTTTGTCCTGAGTGATTGACTGACGGATCAACGCACAGCCTAAACCGCTGATCGTAGAGACCTGAAACTTGGAGGGTGTGTTCTTTGTATGACGTAGGCATCCGATATGAAAGGATTTTTGGCAATTCAACACCTAAGATGGTGAAAAGGGGGGTGAAAGTTGGTATGAAAGTCCGTATTTTTTTAGCGGGTGAAATGGCGGGGTGCAGGTCTCTCAAAATGTTTTAAAAAAAGACTCGACAAAATTCTCACTTTGTCATGTAAGTGTAAATTTTGATTAACTTTGTCATTAAACTGTTTTGACATTAAACAATAAAAATTTGTCACTAGACTGCCTCATTAGTCTAGTGGTCCCAAGTGCTACACTAGCGGTCCTGGGTTCGATCCCCAGGTCGAGCAAAGTGTTATTAGGTTTTCCTATGAAATTCTCAGTAGCAGCTCGGAGTCTGGATTTATGTCCGGTTAATGGCTATATGCTCGCCCCCCATAACATGGCACCTAATCATACCGGCGAACTGTGAGTGTACATTAAATACGCCTCTGCCTAACCCTTCAGGGAAAACTGGCGTGATGGTATGTTATGTTTGTCATTAAAATAGACATTATCTTATTTTTTTAAAAACACAGCTGTTTCTGTACCACATCCATGGAATTAGCATTTATTTAGATAAACCCAAACATATAAATAGGTAATAGGTATTTGTAGACAAAATTCAACAATAATTATTTGTATTTTGGTCGAAAATACATCTGTTTCTACCTACATAACCAATATATCTATTATTATTGGCAACGCAGGTGAAACCGCGGGCGAAGAACTAGGGAACAAAGTAACTATTCCACGCGGACGAAGTCGCTGGCAAAAGCTAGTTGTAAATATAACGCTATAGAATTCTGATGAAATATTAAAAAAAAGAAAAATTTTATATGCGAAACCGTTTCGGAAGTCGGTCGGCCTTTGATTTGATCGGATCTTTTGATTTCGCCACCGACTTCCGAAACTGTTTCGCGTAACATTATTTTTCATACTGGTTTCTGACACTTAGGCGAATATGAGACATTGAAATAAAATTACTTTTTACGGATTTTATCGCATTGTATTGATTAACCATGGACGCTGTAAAGGATCCGTAACGTCGGGAATCAAATAATATCAATACAACGCGATGAAGGCCGTAAAAAGTAGTTTTATTATGTTTTATGTTTTAAAGGCGTTTTTACTTGTTCCATTTTTAGTAGCGAGTAAAATTTCACGTATCAGACGACTATATCTAGTCGACGTCATCATTTTATCATTTACTCGGTCGTTATGTGTTCCGAACAAAATGACAATATTTTTTAAATAAGACGTCCAACAACTTAGTCTACCAGTGACCATGGATGCTGTAAAGGATCCGAAACGTCGGGAATCAAATAATATCAATACAACGCGATAAAATCCGTAAAAAGAAGTTTTATTTCAATAATTTTGTGCTAAATTTATGAGACCACCTCTGAAGTATGACCTACTGATCAAAAAAGAATCATCAAAATCGGTTCATGACGGACGGAATAATCGCGTAACAAAAAAAACAACATACATCGAGAACCTCCTCCTTTTTGAAGTCGGTTGAAAATTAATTGCAATGTGAAGATGTAAGGAATAATGCAAGGTTTTTGACGGTTACTGTAGGAAATTTATGTTTTACTACTCTTAGACGAGCAAAATAGTCCAATAGTCCGCCGACACGATTGGCGTAGCGGTTGAGCGAACGGCTTCTGCGCCACGTGTTGTGGGTCCGATCCCCACACGGAGCAAATATTTGTATGATCTACAGGTAGTTGTTCCGGGTCTGGGCGTTTGTGTATGTGAGAATTTGTGTTTGTAAACGCACTCACGATACAGGAGAAAATCCTAGTGTGGGGCAAAAAAGATTTTTTTCTTAAAAAAGAAAAAAAAAGAATGAAGGCACAAGTCGATGTCATTTATATACTAGCGACCCGCCCGCGGTTTCACCCGCGTTGACCCATTCCTAAGAGCCGTAGCGTAATGTTAAATAGCTTAAAACCTTTCTCTTGAATCACTCTTATCTATTAAAAAAACCGCTTCAAAATCCGTTGCATAGTTTTAAAGATTTAAGCATACATAGGGACGGACGAACAGCGACAACGACTTTGTTTTATACTATGTAGTGATACAAAGAGCAGGGGTCCCAGTACGGATCCCTGTGGAACCCTGCTAGGAACACGAACCCAGCTTGAACCAGCTTGAACCCAGCGTGTGGGGCAACGTTTCTTTAAAAAAAAAAAGTTGTCGAGAACTATAAGAATCAATGACAAGTATTGATTTCTATAAATACTAAATGAAAGCTATTATTAATTTGATTTTCAATTGTTAAATTATGTATATATTTTTAACATAACTTAATTTAATACAGGCGTTACGATATAAAATAAATAAAATGAAATAAAAAAACTTTTATTCAATGCAAAAGTATGATACATACATAGTTTAAAGAAAAAAAGTAAAGAAAAAAATAGTGATTATTATTTACACGTATTTCACTTATTTTGGAAAATGTTTAATTATATTATAACATACCATCACGCCTGTATTCCCGAAGGGTAAGGCAGAGGCGTACTAATGTACACCCACAGTTCGCCAGTATGTTTAGGTCCCATGTAATAGGGGGCGAGCCTATTGCCATTAACCGGGCACAAATCCAGACTCCGAGCTGAGAATTGAAATGAACTGAGAATTTCCTAGAAAAACCCAATAACACTTTGCTCGACCTGAGGATCGAACCCAGAACCTATAGCGTAGCAGTCGCGCTTGGGACCACTAGACTAATGAGGCAGTCATGTTTAAATATAGAAGTTTATTTGCATGAATCTCTCCTCAAGTAAAGGTGAAGGCGTCCTCTAAAGAATTCCATGTGTCTCTATCTTGAGCTATTTGCAGCCAGCAGGTACATATGTACTTAATAACGCGAATCTGTGTTATTATCTGTTGATTTGTGTGTAACATGGCAGTCCAACGGTCATACCGTTGGACTGCCATGCCTGTGGACTATAGCCTAATCCCTCTCATTCTGAGAGGAGACCCGTGCCCAGCAGTGGGACAATATAATGGGTTGATTATGTATGTATGTGTGTAACATTTTTACGCCAAAACGCTGAACTTGGGTATAGTAATAGATTGTACTTTGATTTCAAAATATCCTTTAAGTTGCGAGTGAAACCTCGAGCAACAGCTTGTATATATTATAAATAAACTATTAGTCGACTGTAAACTGGAAATAATTCTAAATTTTCTAAGGTTTTGATACGTGTGCCGATGTTTTTAATGAATGAATGAATGAATGTAGGAATTTCTATTGTGACTTTACATATTATACTCGTTTATTCTTTATTTCTATAAAAAAGGTGCCTAATATAACTGTTCTGGGTTCGATTCCTAGGATAAGCAAGTATCATTGCTTTATAAAATTACTCAGTAAAAGTTCAGAATTTTAATTTGTGTCCGGTTCGTAGCAATAGGCTCGGTCCCTATTACATGGAATCTAAATATACTGCATACTGTAGGTGTAGGTACATACGTACACCACTGCCTAACACTTTGGGGCATAAGGCGTTATAATATTGTTATGTTTTTAAAAGTTTATTTGGTTAGGCTTGCGTTTGAAGACTATCTACCTTAAAATGACACTCTGAACCTGATTTACAGTTGATTATGGAGACTGGAAACCTATGTATAAATTTTTTTTTTTTATGGGATAGGGGGACAAACGATCTGACGGATCGCCTGATGGTAAGCGATTACCGCCGCCCATGGACACCCGCAACACCAGAGGAGTCACAAGTGCGTTGCCCGCCTTTTAAAAGGGGATTGGGCCTCCGGTAACCTCACTCATTCGGCGAAACACAACGTAAGCGTTGTTTGACGCCGGTTTTCTGTGAGGTATTATAAAAATAAGCAAGACTTTATAATTTTTATATTGTTTTATTAGAATAGCAAGCCTGTTCATATAAAATAACCTTTGGCTACAGTTTCACCTCATTTAATTGAAGATATTCGTATTCAACTAGCGACCCACCCGCGGTTTCACCCGCGTTGCCCCGTTTTTTCAAATTTTTCTCTCCATAAAAACCCAGCCGTTCTCGAGTTTTGCGCTTACCAACAAATTGTGCGATCCATTTTTATTTATAGATGTTGATTAATAATTAAATTATCATTATATCATTGACTTTTAAAAAAAAATCATTAATCGTCGGAGATCGGAGATTAGCATGGTGTCCGGTTATCCGCCTATTACATAGATAAAAATACAATTAATTTGATATCACCTGATGAATTTTTAACCCCTGATGAAAAAGAGGGGTGTTATAAGTTTGTTGTGTGTATCTGTGCGTCTGTGTGCTGTGTATCTCTTGCATCGCAAAGCCGAAACGAATGGGCCAATCTTGATTCCGTTTCTTTTGTTTGAAAGGTTACTTGATTGAGAGTGTTTTAGCTATGATTTAAGAAGATTTGGCCAGCCGTTTGAAGATTATCAGATCTTTTCTGGTTCATGAAGGGATGTGCACAATTTTCACTAGTGATCAGACTTGTGTGACTTGTAATTTGGTATCCTGTTACTTCAATGATATTGCAAGAACATAATATTAAGCTTGTCTTGATACTGCGGTTTTTTTTAAATTCATGTTATAGATTATTATATATTATACTTTGAATAGTTACTTAAGCTGACTGCCTCGTTAGTCTAGTGGTCCCAAGTGCGACTGCTACACTAGAGGTCCTGGGTTCGATCCCCAGGTCGAGCAGTGTTATTAGGTTTTTCTATGAAATTCTCAGTAGCAGCGCGGAGTCTGGATTTGTGCCCGGTTAATGTCTATAGGCTCGCCCCCTATAACATGGGACTTCAACATACCGGCGAACTGTGGGTGTACATCAAGTACGCCTCTGCCTAACCCTTCGGTGAATACAGGCGTGATGGTATGTTATGTTACTTAAGCTCGTCATCAAACGCCGAGACTCAGATCAACTACTAGGTATTTGGTACGTGCGGGGACCAAACCCGCGACCAATGGCACAGAAACGGTTGGTTCAGCTGCTGTGTCAACTGTCATTACCCAGTATCATAGTTGTTCATATGAATAAATAAATGAAAAATAAATCTCATTAAATAAATGAGTTTTCTTTTTTTATGAAATACGTGACGGACCGCTTAACATGCTCTCCAAGGTATGGAGGGGTCTCGATGTTTTAAGAATGCGTCATACTGACTGGGGCAAGCGTTGATCACCTAGAATTACTATTTATCATACAGTTAGGGACCTAATCATTAAATTCTGTCGCATAATATAAAAGTAGGTATTAGGAACTTAGGTACATAATTTGGATATATTTGAAACCACATTTTTTCGAGGTCATTAATGGGATTTTAATTTGAGACATTATTTTTAGAACTATAATTGTTATTTAATTTAATATTAAACAGTAACTATTGCCCGCAGTTTCACTCACGTCCCAATAAGACTAACTTACTATGAGTCCGATTCTAGGTGGCGTATCAAGATGAAACATGCACCAGATTTTAAGTTAGACCTCTAGCAATACATCGGTGCGTGATGCGCACTCAGACAGACAGACAGACAAAAATTCTAAAAATTGTTGTTATGGCTTCAGTTGCTCTAATAAAGACCCCCCGTATTAGTTTTTCTTTAATATCTATAATGTACAGACATCACCAGACAACACCAGAGGAGTGGCTGATGCTTTGCCGAGCTCGGTTGCTACGATTACACACACCAAGGTGCTTTACGACAGACTCCAACGTAAGGGTGGTTGCCAGCCAGTCAGTCCCCGAGAGGTCCTACCACCGAGCAAGTCAGATATTTTCTCGGCTCTTATGAGATGCCTATCTGAATGGCAGTGAAGAACTGTATTCTAACCTATCCCCACACGGGGAAACTAGTGTAATATTTATGTCCTCGGATACTTTCGACATACCTAGTAAGTATGCTATTCTGAAAGAAAGCTTGAGACTCTTTCTGTAATAAAAGATATTATACCTAGAAATCTATATAAAACTGCCTTAATAGCCTAGTGGTTTTGAGCGTGACTGCTACGGTAGAAATCTTGGGTACGATTCCCGGGTCGAGCAATGTTATTGAGTTTTACTGTGAAATTCTCCGTAGCGCTCGAAGTTCGGAATTTGTGCCCTGTTAATGGCACTGGGCTCGCCCCCTATTACATGGGATCTGTGGGTGTAGGTACATTAGTACACCTCTGCTTAACCCTTCGGGGAATACAGGCGTGATGGTATGTCTGAATGTAAATCAATATAAAACTGTCAAACACACTTATATTTGGATTAATAATTTAAAATAGCAAATAAAAAAAATCAACAAAGAATTCTTCAATACCGGCTTATATCTTAGATGGTCTAAAAATACCGGGCTTAAACGTGATCAAGCAGGTACATAGAATATAGATTAAATTTACATAATCTTTATAATAACTTTACGTCAAGAGGTCTATTTATGTAAATTAAGTGGTTTTAAATCAAGCTTAGCTATCGAACACTTTTAGAGTTCAGGGTTAGGAGTCCGGCGGACTGAATTTCCCTTACAAACGTAATACCGAAATAAATCATAATTCAAACACAATTTAATCAAATTCTGTTATTATTCGGATTCCGATACCGTTGATCTAGGTTCC
Organism: Acronicta aceris; assembly: GCA_910591435.1. Taxonomy (NCBI): domain Eukaryota; kingdom Metazoa; phylum Arthropoda; class Insecta; order Lepidoptera; family Noctuidae; genus Acronicta; species Acronicta aceris. The sequence goes on from OU342767.1 coordinate 15,393,206, forward strand.
TACTCTACCATTACGTCCAAACAATTCACTGGAAATAAATGTAAGCAAATGCAATTTTTGATAACTTTACCGAGTTTGGAACGATTTCCGGTCTTTTATTTCCAGTGAAGTAGTAGTAGACGAAATAGTACCGTAGGAATCTAGGTTAATGGCATCCAAATCCGAATAATGACACAATTTGATAAAATTGTGTTTGGATTACGATTTATTTCGGTATTACGTTTTCGAGGGCAATTCAAGCTCCGCCTCCAAAATTATCGGGAAAATATCGAATTATCAATTTTTGGGCATAGGTCTCAAGATCGGGGGATCGAGAGAAAGAATTAAATATATTTCAGCACGCTGGCGTAGCAGACGTCCCCCGCTAAAACCTGTGAATACTCTTCCCAACCTAATAATAGAATCCAGGAGCTCTATTGAAGTAGTCGCGCTAGCAATTTACATAGTAAGTGTAGTGCTTTATAACAAAGCTTGTTATAATACTTTAATGACATTACATGATACCACCATGCCTGTATTCCCCGAAGGGTTGGCCAGAGGCGTACTAAATGTACCGCAATATCTTTAAGTCCCATTATATTTAGGGTACAAATCCAAACTATGAGTTGCTATTGAGAATTTCGTCAAAAAAAAACAATAACACTTAGGTCACCTGGGAATCGAGCTTAGGACCTCTACATGGAGCATTGGCGTTTAGGACCACTAGACTAATGAAGCAGTTTTAATTAATTTATTAAAAAAATTGCACGGAACATATCTGAAGTAAGCGACTTACTCTTGACCGATTTTTTTTGTAGTGTTTGCGTGAGAGAGAGAAATAGAAAAAGAGAGAGATATGCAGAGACGAAGGTATGACAGTCTCATAGTGGTAAAGACAACGCCGCTAAGTGCCGAAAAAGTTGTTTTAAATTTATATAAATTGATTGAACTAAAATTGTTGGATTTGCCATTTCCTTAGATCTATAGGATTAAAACCATAATGTCAGTGAAAAAAATACTTTGAATTAATGATTTTTATGTGAGTTTTAATATCTTAGTTTAGTGGTGTTTTATTACCGCCGCTGTCATGCATGGCAGCATGTCTCCTGTGCTGCCAGCGCAACTATTCCAGGCAGGATCGGCAACGCACGAGTGATACCCCTGGTGTTGCAAGCGTCCATAGGCTACGGTAACCGCTTACCATCAGGCGGGCCGTATGTTTGTTTGCCACCTTAGTGGTATAAAAAAAACTTACATTTCTACACTAGGTACCGTATTGGCAAAGGGGTATCAAATCGCTGCCACGCTGCCGCAAAAATTGGCGAGGAAACCAGACTGGTTTTAGTCGGTAGTTAACCCAATATTAATGGAACCTGACATGTCCCGGACGGCGGTCTCAAAGAACACATATACTATAACATACCATCACGCCTGTATTCCCCGAAGGGTTAGGCAGAGGTGTATTACTATACAGTGGCGACCAAAAGACCATAAACAATCTCTCAACGCAATAGCTTGACGTTCAGTTTGATTTACGACCTTCTATTTGTTGTCGTTAACAAGTGACACGCACTGGCTGTATCAAGCTCGCTCGTACTGTTCATAGCAATGTAATCCCTAGCTTGCTTATGAACTTTTGAGCGTTTACTGCACATCCACACTTCACCGGTATGTTTTAGGTCCCATATAATAGGGGGCGAGCCTATAGCCCATAAACCTATAAATCCTAATTTATTTTTTCAGATATAAAACAAGCCAAAATGACGTTGAAGACCGATACTAAGCAGAATGATCGAGAAGACAGGGAAAAGAATAATGTTTACAGCATAACAAGTAGTGTTTATGAAGAAAGAGTATACACCTATGCAGAGGCTATCAATTTAGCAGGTAAGAATAATTTCTATTATATCCATTTCAAACAAGCATACAGCCCGCCTAATGGTAAGCGGCAACCGCGGCCTATAGACACGAGCAACACCAAGTGTGACTAGCGCGTTGTAATCTCAAGACCTCAGTTATCTTATAATAATAATAATAAATCATTTATTCCAGAAAATTCCACAGATGTTTGTTAGTAATACAGCTTAATAACTAATATATGTTAATAGATACTTAAAATTTGATGCCTTATTTCATATATCTTTCTGCAGCCTTAGACCTGCAGATATGCATACGTGTCCAATAATCCAGGAAAATACAGTCTGGCCTATCACTCTCGGGATGCTGCTGCACTAATTAATATTTCTATATTCGGGATTATTAATAATATTACTTTATTACTATTTTTTTATTACTTTGGTTTTGTTTAATGTCATGTTTTGTTATTTTATTAGGGAAAACAAACAATTGTACATTTTCTTCTTACGTCTAAGTATACAATTAAGTAGGTTAACGTACAATCAACAACGTTTCCACATATTACCAGTATAATTTACTGACATTCAGTATGGATGAAAGGTGGTGCTTAACTTAAAATTATACAAAATTATTAATTAATTGGTTTTGAGTGCAATAACCAATTCTTTTTTGAAAACATTATGAGACAACGCAAATATGTCTATTTTAACAAAATGTTGGTTATAAATTTTGACTAATCTGTGGAGAGGCGCCCGCTCACCCGCATTTGTACGACTAGTGGTCGTAGCAAAGAGTGGGTAAGCGCGTGCCTCTCGTCTTATAACAGTTCTGGGCACGATATAAAATATATTATTGACAAGTTCAGGGCAATCAAATTTGTTGTGAATCAGTCCACGGAGCATCATGGCTTTATTCTTAATAATGCAATTTTGTTTTCGTCAAACTAGTTAGTTAGGTACCTAGATTATAAGTGCATGATGTGGTCTCCTTTAATTGGAGGAGCACACTGTATACTGTCCTTGTATCCGATTTCTTGTACGTAATTGTGTATCGTCTGTTGGAGATCCAAATAATTAAATAAATAAATAATGCTATTGGCACTCCCACGAATACTTTGCAATGATGCCTATTATATGCCCAGTAATATCACTGGCTCTTCAAATCAACACAATATAATGTTGAGACCTCAGTTGTCAAGTCTTTTATGGCCCAGTAATTTCACTAGCTATATTAATTAATATTAAAAAATCCGTTTAAGTCGGAAAATAATAATGTTATCATATTATAGCGTCCATTTCGCCCTGTCCTCGGCTTGTTGCATCCAGCTTTCGCCAGTAACCTATCGCAAATCATCATCCGACATTACGTTTGCCGAGTCGCGGTCTCCACTCAAGAACACATCTACCCCAGCGGTTGTCGGTTCTTCTACAGATATAGCCAGCCCATTGCCACTTCAGCTTGCTAATTCGGTGCGCTATGTCGGTAACTTTGGTTCTCTGTCGAATAACCTCGTTGCGGATTTTATCCTTCAGAGAAACTCCGAGTATAGCACGCTCCATAGCACGCTGAGCGACTTTAAATTGATGGATTAGCTATACTGTGAGTGTCCACATTTAAGTACCTATGTAATTTTGGCAATGTGGTGGTATCAACCGAAATAAACTCGTATGTAATGGAGAAGAAAGGAATGAGCGAACACAATAGAACTTTTTGGAGCCGCTTCACACATGTGAACCGGCTCCAACCACGTGAATTCCACCAATGGTGAATTCATGTGAATTCACCATTGTTTTTCCCGTCATCACCCTCTACATCATAATTATTTTATTTTTTATTTATTGTTTTAGTTTAACTAAGACCGTAGCTACCCAATTACATTAGTTAAAAACATAGGTAGCATTCATACACTGCTCTCACAATACTCCAAAGATACTGACAAAAGTGTCTTCCATTCATCCGCGATCACATCACACTCAGGCTTGGCGTCCAGGAGAGCACATTGAGTGCATTATGTTGGAGCCGTCTTAAAGAGTAACCAGCTACGCCTGAATAATACTCTTATCTCTGATCATGAATCCGACTGAATTCCCCGAAGGGTTAGGCAGAGCTATACTAGTGTATACTTACAGTTCACTAGTATAATCATACTAGTGAAATGTAGTAATATAATAATAGCAATAGTCTCGCCCTCTATTACATGAGATCTAATCAGATCTTATGTCATAGAGGGCGAGACTATTGCCATTAACCGGACACAAATGCTGCTAATGAGAATTTCATAAAAAAACCCACACGTTGCTCGAATCGAAGCTCTAGCGTAGCAGTCGTGGTCCACTAGACTAATGGCGCAAAAATCGACATCCTAAGGATAAACTGGGTTGCCAGGCTTTCAGGGTTCTGAATGCCACTAACGATTGCGAAATCGAATCCGAATCGATAGTGGCCTGTGTGACCTCATTTACTTGAAGATATAAATTAAATGTCATTATATTATTTAAATACTTAGGCAGTAGTGGCACGTCGTTAACTTTTCTTTAAATAAATGCAGTTGCTGTTGCCAGCAGTTTCACTCACGTCCCAAAAAAATTAACATACTATAAGTCCAATTCTAGGCGGCGTATGAAGATGACACATGCACCAGATTTTAATGTAGTACCTGAAATTTACATTTAAATAAATGTTTATTCAAATATATCTCTAGACAAACAAAGAAAATATATTAAAGAAAATATTAACTCAAAAAAAATATTTTTCTGGACAACGATTTTCAATGAATATATTTCGATTTCTTTAAATAATTATTAACAAAGATGCTGCCCCGCCTCCCGCTAATTTGATGCAACCCCTTTCATTAGAAAGTTTTTAGTGGAACTGTATTTTTAAATTCGTAAATTTAGATTACCTTGCTCATTGAAATGAACGAATAAAATGTAGGTCAATAAAATGTCAGATAGTAACAAAACTAATTCGCTAAAACAAGCTTACATGTTGAGGTCTCAGGGCTCAATTGATAATAACTGATATGTCAAACTCAAAGTCAAAATGTTGTTTTACAAAAAGTACTTTTGAAAAGTCAAAACTAATTGCACGGTTCCAAAATGTGGGTCTTATGGAGAATAGCCGGCAAGAAACTACATAGAAATCTTTTTTTTTAAACATGATTACAATATTAATCGAGATAAAGGGTCTTGACAGACAGACGTTTGAAGTTGAAGTCCAAAAAGACTGACAACCAGCCTATCCATAGGATATCGGTACTGTCCAGAAATTGGGTTGCGAAGGTCTGATGGCATTCGCTTCGTGTTAAATACCGTTAGTCAGTCGCGTATCGTTAGACTGGAAGTCGACCACAACTTAGTGGGGAAAAGGAGGAGGATGGTTAGTTCAGCTAGATGGCTGCCTCCATCAATGCCTCATCATCATCATATCAGCCAATAGACTTCTATTGCAGCAGCAGCAGCAGTGGACTTCCACTGCTCAACAAAGGCCTCCCCCAAGACTTCCACAGGGACCGGTTACATAAAGCCCCCAACTCCCAGCGACCTTTACCAGGTCAATGCCTGCGGACGCTGAATTACCCATATAAACATACCAAAATAATTAATTATGTAATAAACTATCTTTTTATGTTTTTTTTTTGCATTTTTCATGCTTAAATTAATAGATAAGACCTTTTAGATATGAAGAAAGAGAAGAAGAAGATAGTGAAAAAGTAAGGTGGCATCGTACGACATCGAACTAACTGTAAAGTATGTCATGTCGGTTGAGAAGCAAAGTAAATTCCTTTTCAATACGAGTAGATGTCGCTATCGTCACCTTAAGACGTAAATTCTGAATGTGAGGGCAAATTTCAATCTAGGGGTTTCGATAGCGTCTAATGTATCTAACCAGAAGACGCAGGTTCGAATCCTGCTCGCGGTCGATTTTTTCCTTCTCTAAAATAACTTTATAATTCAATAATATTGTGATATTATTCGGATTTGGATACCGTTAATCTAGGTTCCTACCCTACCATTTCATCTACTACTACTTCACTGGAAATAAACGACCTGAAAACCGGTCAAAACTTCGTAAAATTATCAAGAATTGCATTCACTTATACATTTATTTACAGTGAAGTACTTATTTTGCACAAAATGGTAGGATAGGAACCTAGATTAATTCTATCCGAATTGGAATAGTAACATAATTTGATTAAATTCTATTTAAATTACTATTTATTTTGGTATTATCTACGTTTGTATGGGCAATCTGGTCCGCCGGACCCGAAATAAAATTATCTTCTTCCTTCAGGTAATGGCAGCTATAGTTTCGGTCTCCTGGCCACCTTGAGCGTGTGTACCCTGGCGATGGGAGTGGACATGTTCGGATTCTCGGTGGTCGTCAATGGATGCACCTGTGACTTCAACCTTGGTATTGGGCAGACAAGCGTACTGCTGTCCATGCCTTTTGTTGGTAAGGACTTATGTAAAAAAAGTAATACTCATTGCCATATACCTGATTGCTTCATTGTAAACTCTGGATTCGATTCCTAGGTCGAGCACTTTGCTCTCTCTCTCTCTCTCTCTGCTATGGATTTTTTCTATGAAATTCTCAGTAATATCAAAGTATGAATTATTAATAGAAAGAAGAAGAAACTTCGTTTATTTGCAAAGGACACCCAAGTACCGAAAAGAAGAGTTCGCTGAGCGTTCGGCTTCTGCGCCACATGTTGTGGGTTCGATCCCCACACGGAGCAAATATTTGTATAATCTACAGGTACGTTGTTGGTCCGGGTCTGGGCGTATGTGTATGTGAGAATTTTTTAAACTCACCCACGGTACAGGATAAAATCTTAGTGTAGGACCAACGTTTTAAAAAACATCAATATTTCAGCCAAAAGAAGTCCACTGCTGACCAAAGACTTTCACGAGGACCAGTTAAATGCGGCTATCTAAAAAAATAATAAACTGCTTCATTGGTCTAGTGGTCCCAAGCGCGACTATTACAAACGGCGTAATTGTCGCGTAACTGTCGACAAACTGCCTTGCAGTTTGGCAGATGTTATTTTATGATCTTTGTAATTTCTTTTATTTCAATAAAAAAATAACATACATTAGAGGTCCTGGGTTCGATTCTTAGGTCGAGGAAACTGGTAAGGACCTATTGAGTTTTCCGTCTATTACATAGGACCTAAAGATACCGGCGAAATGTGGGTGTACAATAGCACCTAAACCTCTGCCTTACCCTTTGGGAATATAGGCGTGTTGATATGTTATGTTAAAAAAGAATTTATGAAGCGTATTTGAATGGTGTCTGAGTAGAATATCTATGTTACGTTCTTTCCAAAAATACGTCGCCAATTATTGTGAACAGCTACGAAGTATTTAATTTAATATGCTTTGATGATACCTGTTTAATGAAGCAGCGCATTCACTTTGTATAAAGCATCATATGGGATGTTTTTTTTTTTGTATATGTGTATGTGTGTTCTATGCTTAGAGGTGCTCGTGGCTAAGTAATAACTAAGCCGATGAACTGATCTCCAAGGTTACGCAACCCGTGTGGAGACGGGTCGGAATACAGTTCCTCACTGCCATTCAGATAGGCATCTCGTAAGAGCCGAGAAAATATCTGACTAGCTCGGTGGTAGGACCTCTCGGGGTCTGACTGGCTGACGTCCACCCTTACGTCGGAGCCGTCTTATAGCACCTTGGTGTGTGTTTCGACTTTTGCAGTCAGTCTGTGAATGGGTGACCACTCTTAACACATCGAGACCCCTTCGTGCCTCGGAGCAGTCGGTCCCAGTTGTCATACGAATATCTATAACAATTATTGTTAACTCAGTAGTAGTCAGAAGCCCAAATAAGCCTGACAACCAGTTTACCCTCCGGATATCGGTATTGTCCAGAAATTGGGTTTCGGAGGTCTCATGGCAGTGTCTTCGTGTAAAAATTCAGACGCATCTGGTTAGACTGGAAGCCGATCCCAATATAGTTTGGAAAAGACTCGGAGGATGTATTTTATTATTATACAAAGTGAAATAGCATTACAGCCTTGCCACACCCAAATCGCTGAGGTTGGCGTTGTTGGTCAAAAAGCCGTTAACCTAAAATGGACCCAGGTATATTGTGTGCCACATTGGTGTCAACTTTTGGTGGACAGAGAGGACACCGTATGTAGGAAATTTTGGTAAGGGACCAAAATGACCAAAATTTCCAGCCGATGTAGGAAGGAGGATGGAGGAAGAGCAGGTTTTCTGATGGGGGACGTACACACGAACTCACAACCAAAAGTCCAGCTTTAGTCAATCATTATGTTAGCCAAACGACGTCCACTGCTGATCAAAGGACTCCGCGAAGACTTTTACAAGGACCGGGTATATAATGACTGCCAGCAACCATTATGAGGTCTTCTATCCATCTTGATGCAACCGCTCCTAAGCTGCTCTTTCCAGAGTGTGGTCTTCACTCGAGAACCTTTCTACCTCAGCACCGAACACTTTTACGAGACTAGCCATTAACCTACTTCATGGCATTCAATGATCTTTTAGTCTTTTACCACATATTTTATCATTATTCCAGGTCCTATAGTTATGGCGTATCCCTGGGGATACATTTCCGACACTCAAGGTCGGAGGAGGAGTCTTCTCATCGCAATGTGGGTCAGCTTCATAGTATCCACAATCAGCGCCTTTTCCCCGAACTGGGTGGTGATGGCTGTACTCAAGTTTATTAGCACTAGTTTGTAAGTATATCAAAAACAGCTGCTTTGATTATTTCTGGAGATCCATGCGCAGCAGTGGGACAGTATAATGGGTTGATTATGGTATGTTGATTATTTCGGTAGGAGGAACATTAAACAATTATCATATTTTATGGCCAGCCTGCTACCAGACCAAAACACTATCTGACCCATCTTATAAAAACTATTTATAGAACAAAATCAGCCTATTCTCTGACGAAAACTGTCGTTAGTGTAATGAATGTAATATAATGAACGAATGCTATTTAAATCTTAGTTCAGGTTATACCCGTTTCACCAGATTATCTTTCTTCAGTGATAGAACTGGGATGACATGGCTCCATAACGATAACATCTCGATTCGAAGGCACAATGCGCGATGTGTCTGCCATTTTGGAATTTTGTTTCGATAAAAACATATATTACAAGACTACAGTGCTCTCTCACCTAAGATCTCAAGGTTTTCCTTCAAGCAAAAACAACAATAACCCCGTGTGGGGACGGGTTAGAATACTGTTCCTCACTGCCTTTCACATAGGCATCCGGCAAGAGACGTGAAAATATCTGACTTGCTCGGTGGTAGGACCTCTTAGGGTCTGACTGGCTGGCGACCACCCTTATGTTGGAATCTGTCATAAAGAACCTTGGTGTGTGTTTCGACTTTTACACGTAAGAGCAAGTTCCCCTCGGTTGCTGCGGCTCTGGCAGTCTGCCGTCGGTAGGGGCTCTTAAAGATCGCTAACGCATCAGCAACTCCTCTGGTGTTGCGGTTTTCCATGGGCGACGATGACTTCTTCCCACCCGATGGATGGTCAACTCGATTGGCAACTTAATTCATTAAAAGAAGAACGTTTTATTCTACACAGTTGCAGCTGCGCGCAATCAGCATCTTACACTCTTCTGGGGGAGTCAGTCGCAGAAAGAGTAAGAGACTCCTACATGCTGATCATGACCAGCGTCTTGGACTTCAGCTTAGCAGCGTATGTTGGTAAGTAACGGTCAATTCCCATCGATTTCTCTGTATATAATGACTGAAACAGCGTTATGGAATTTTCTTTATAAAGGTTATTTGCTTGTAATTCCCAGTGTAGAGCTGCATCTTGTTGTCTTTGACAAAAAAAGGATACCAAACTTCATCATCCCTTCTTCGTAGCATTATCTAATATTTATTTATTTCTGACGAGCAGTTTCTAAACATTCCTGATGTCATAAAAGGAAGACACTGCGATAATAGAATTAGCTAATTCTTGCCTCACTATATAAATATTATAAAGGTCTACGTATGTCACAGAGATCAGTGAGTAATCTCTGTTTAAAACGATAAAAGCGCTGGTGGCAACTATCAGTATCTACCTTTAGAGCTGTTCTTATGTTCTGGACCTCATAGTACCTAGTTTAATTATTCATACCATATACTTACTATACACCCGTTCATAAACACTATGTGCCCTCAATGTAAATCTTTTTTCAGTTGTAGCTTACTTTATCCTGAACCTGGACTTTTCTTACGATATCGGTGAGATAACCTTTACCCCGTGGCGCCTTCTGGCTCTTACCCTGGCCGTTCCCCTGGGCCTCGGAGCATTCGGTACGCACTTTTTCTACGAGAGCCCTAAGTTTCTCGTAAACGTCCACCGAGATGAGGAAGCTCTGGATCACCTGAGGAAAATCTGGAGGAGAAACCACGGGAAAGGGGACAAATACCCTGTGAGTATTATCCTTTTTCACTATTATCTGCCATCCGCAGTTTTATTTTGATTAACTTTCTTCCATTGGACTAGATTCAAAAGTATGATTTATGGTAGGATAAATAAGATGAACTAAGCTGCTTGATGATTAGACTGAATACCCGGATTCACCTTACCCTAGTATGCCGAACATTTTTAATCCTATATTGTAAACTCACAAAGGTTATTTCAAGATATTTACAAAAACCTATCTTAAGTACCTATTTGATAGTGGATTTCTATTTTGTCAATTTACTTAACCTCATTTAGAAACGTTACAATGCCTCTGAGTAGAATTGTATTAGTTTTGTTTTAAATATATTGTAATTTAAAATTAAGCAATGATGCCGAGTCCTTATTTGTAGTTTTCTTATCCGAGTCGATGTTTACCGCACACCTTCAAACTTATCGTAGTAAACAAATACATAAATAATACAGCTGTAATGAATTTTCTTGTCAGCTCTTCTCCATACGACCCACTTTTTGGAACCGTGCAAGTAGTTATGACTTTTCAAAAGTATCTACCTATTTTAGTGGTAAAATGAATGGTTGCCATTTCCCAGTGTTTTCCGATACATATTATATTTATTATCTTTTTTTATGTTTTTGTTATTGTAGCGTCTAAACGACACACAATAACAAAGGTTTGGCCTTTGGCCCAATAACTGTTGCGTGTCGTTTTGGCTGAAAATAAATAAATGTTTTTTCATTCTAATTAAACATTTTGACTTTGATAAAATAGGGTTATTACATTGCCGAATGACCTTGAGAGGATTTCGTCTTTGTACTAGTATTTGTTAGTCATAGGCATTGCGGGGATGCTTCACGCAGGGTGCTAGTGAGGTTTCGGGTATTTCTTTATTATTTCAAAATATTCAAAGAAATAAGGAAATAAAAACAATACAAATTGTTAATTACGTCATTTCAATTTTTTTGGTATAAAATTCATGACGAATTAGGTTAAAAAAGGCCTATTTACTTCAATTATTATCCAAAATTGGGGCAAATTTATAAAAGTTACAAATCAATACAATTTTTTTGTGATGACCTTAAGTATAACATATATTTTTTATATGGCAAAGGCACATAAGTATTCAACTAGAAATTTCTTTAAAGCTAGGGTGTTTTTTGGTTTTGAGGGATGTAATGCCCTAAAACGTCCGGTGTACGAATCCTGAGGTTGCAGAAAATTTGATTCCTGCGTATAGTTGATTTTTTCTTTGTATATCTAACTTTATTATAGACTATTTCCTGAATGTAAAACAATATAAATAGATCCATTTCTTTACAATTAATGATCCAGTTGTTTAAAAATTTGACCCTTTTCAGGTAAAGAGGATAATTTTGAATGAAGAAGGCAACGAACGCCTCAAAGAGGCCTCTCTATTACAATCCCTGTGGGGTCAGATTGTACCGCTGTTCCAGCCACCTCTACTCTGGAGAAGCATCATGCTTTACTTCTTAACTGCTGTTATATTTAGCACGTGAGTAATATGAGAATATTTTTTGTTTTAATGAGATAAGAAAATTTAAGTCACTCTCTGTGATATCTTATCGGTAGATACCCCACCACACTCTCGATCCCTTCGATATAATATGTAGCGTGTGTCTTAAGGATCAGGGTGCACGAACAAAAATCAAGATGACATCGTAAGCACACAATGTCATATACATTTATGGACACTGCAGCAACCTTACCTGTTTAAATTTGCGCATTCACAAATGTAGGGATGGCTATCAGAAAATTTCTATCGAGTGTCCGAGTTCCGTGTTCCAAACTAATGCGGATCATTTCATTTTTTGTTCAGTCGATTCATTTAAAATATACAATAACCATTTCGTTCAATGTGTAAACTTACTAGATGCAGGTTTCAAGCTTCTCACTTGTACACCATCTTACAGAAACAACAGTTTCTTCATCTGGTTCCCGTACTTGACGACGAAGTTTGCCACTGGCATGAGCTCCATGACGGCTGATGATGAGACGGGACTCTGTAATATGATCGTCGGTAACGGAAATGCTACATCTGAACCTGTAAGGACATTTTGAATTGTTTATGGTCATACAAAAACTTAGATTTGTTTTCTCTCTTTATCAGACTGATATACAGACAGAGAGCAATTTATTTGGAAATGTAATCGAATATAATTTTGTTCGTGATTGTCCCGTCTTTTGCTAGAAATATTTACCTAAGGTCTTTGGTTACTAGGTAAGCATCGCTTTTGCGCAAGTCATCCAATTTACATCAAATACATCTTCTACTAAGCTTTAAAAATATATGTTATCAAAACTGTAAACAGCTGAAATAAATAATTATGCATATTTTAGTAATAGGTGGGGGAAAAAGTTTTTTCGCATTTAATATGAAAACTCAAGACATTTTTTTTTAAAGTTAATTTACATTTAATTATAATATATATGTACCATTTTGCTCAACGACTTCATGCCATCTTGTGGGTAGTGACATGATCCCATTGTTGTAGAAATTTTGGGACTTCTGATCAAAAAAACGTGACAAGTAGTTTTGGCAGTCCTCTCTTGATGTTAACCTGACACTGCCTAAAGAATTCTGAAGTGATCGAAACAGGTGGAAATCTGAAGGTGCAAGGTCAGTGCTATATAGCGGATGCATTAACACCTCCCAGCCAAACTCTCTTAATTTTTGCTGTGTGGCCAAAGATGTGTGTGGTCTAGCGTTATCGTGATGAAAGGCCACACCCTTTCTATTGATCAATTCCGGCCGCTTTCTCCCAATTTCTTGCTTTAATCTCATCAGTTGTTGGCAGTAAAGATCCGAATCGATGGTTCTGCCTGGCGGTAAAAGCTCATAATGAACAATGCCCTTCCAATCCCACCATACACATAGCATCACCTTATTGCGAGTTAACCCGGGTTTTGCCACAGTCTGTGAAGCTTGACCGACCTTTGACCACGACTTTTTTCTCACGTTCTTGTCGTACGTGATCCACTTTTCATCACCAGTTATCAATCTCTTTAAAAACTGTTCAGTTTCATTACATCTCAATAAAGAATCGCAAATGAGTACACGGTTCGTTAGGTTTCTTTCAGTGAGCTCGTGTGGCACCCAAATATCGAGCTTTTTTGTAAACCCAGCTTTTTTCAAATGGGTCAAAACCGTTTTGTGGTCAATCCCCAGTTTTCCAGCTACGTCGTAACTACTGATATGCCGATCTTGCTCCACTTTTTCAAAAATTGCTTCAATTTTATCTGTAACAGGGCGACCAGAGCGGGGTGCATCTTTAACATCAAAATTCCCGGATTGAAAACGCTTAAACCAACTTTGTGCTACTCTTGCTGACACTGCATTAGGTCCATAAACGTCACAAATTTTTTTCGCGGCTTGCGTTGCATTTTTCCCCTTTTTGTAATAAAACTCTAAAATGTATCGGATTTCTTCATTAGATTCACTCATTTTGACAGAAAGAAAAACAAATGAAAAATAGCGGGAAACAAATTTTTACTAATTTGTTTCTTTTTTTTAAATGTAACTTTTTTAATATTATCAAAATCAGCCAGATAAAAATAGTACAGCCAAAGATTTTTATTAAAAGTATTTCCGTACTAAATGCGAAAAGACTTATTCCCCAACCTAATATCCACACCGAAATATTTAAGAGTAGTTTAATGAACTGAGAAATCAAAGTCGTCTATTTTAGTTGTGTCACCTTGATTTTATCTTCTGTTGATAAACAGATGCATCTTGCATCTGCAGATATTGATTTAAGTACTTAATTTTTATTTAATTCCGTCATTGGAAATGGCGCCACACTTTTTCTGTATTTGCCAGTGTCTAAGGATTAATTAAGTAATAAGTTCCCGTCATGGGATTACATATATTATATGGCGCCACACTTTTTATGTTTGCCAGTGTCAAGTAGGTATACAGAATAATCCCCAGTTAAACGGTGGAAACTTTACTAAGGCTTCGATGGAGTTTAGGAGTGAACATAGTGACGATTTTCAATTTTATATCATTTCCCTAAGCTCGCATGCGTTCATGAACACTTAATGGTTAACTATCCACTACAATTACACATTAAAATACGGAGAAACACAAGTTTTGGAACATAATATAAACCCGACAAATTGCACTTCACATTTTCCAGCCTAAACTCTATATATTTCAGATTATTTTAAGTGTTAAATGGGACATAATAATCAAGAATTAAATATTGAGTTCTTTCCTTTGAGGAATTAAATAAATGACGTGAATGACTCACGTGACAGGCACGTCATTATGTCAAGTATCACATAGTATCCTGGCGCCATCATTATTTAGTACCGAGGTACAGTCAACAGCAAATCAAGTTACCACAAACTGTCATGTTTCCCCAATGGATAATGAACTCTATTAATTGGAGATTAAATTGAAAATCGATTGAAGAAATTTGCTCGACGGTAGGACTTCTTGGGGTTTGACTGGTTGGCGGCCACCCTTACGTCGGAGTCTGTCGTAAAGCACCTTGGTGTGTGTTTCGACTTTTACACGTAAGAGCCAGTTCCCCTCGGTTGCTGCGGCTCTGGCAGTCTGCAGTACGTAGGAGCTCTTAAGGGTCGGCAACGCATCAGCAACTCCTCTGGCGTTGCAGGTGTCCATGGGCGACAATGACTACTTACCACCAGGTCGGGCTCGTCAGTTCGTTTGCTAAGTATCCATAAAAAAATGTTTTGCATGCCATGATGTGCTGTTATACCTACATAGAAAACATTTAAGAAAAATAAAAAGGATGGGAAGATAGAAGCCAAAACAATTTATCTTAATTTTGTTAGGAGTTTGTATTACGAAATTGGATACGGTTTTCACAATTGTATTCCTGAACTTAAAATCTTGTGTATGTTTCATTATGATATGCCGACTGGATGATTAGTATATATGTAGTACTAGCGGCCTGTCCCTGACATTAGTGAATTAAATATAGCTTGTTACTCAGGGATAATGTAACATTCTAATTGTGTTTTTTTTTAAAATCAGTCCCATAGTTTTTGGGTTTATTTGTTACAAACACACAAAATTACAATTCTTTTCTCATTATAATATTATTATAGAATAGATTATAAATATTTTGAATTTGAATTTCCCGGAGGCCAGATTCCCTACGTTACATTGCGACGCGACGGCCGCCGGCCGGACCGAATGACTGCCGCTCGTGTAATTATTTTGTGGCGCAAATATTTTTATTTTGCGACATTTTTTTTTCGTGGTAGGTTTACGCTTGACCGCCAGTTCGCCTGATGTTAAGCGATACTGCGATCGACGATGGACCGCGCTTGCCTAGAAGAAACCGATTCACTCGTGATTTAAAGACACCCAGATTATATGTATCAGGGAACACCCATTCGGGAAGTGCATTCCATATTTCAGCGGTACGCATGATAAAAGTGGACTTAAAGCTTTTAGCGGGTTTTTGGAATGTCCACCATGAATTGATGACGCTTTTTCGTGCTTCTGGTCGTCCGATAGTACAAAGGGCTAGGGGGAATAAGATCGTGGAGATCTGATGCACACTCTCCGAAATGTATCCGATAAAAACCGATAAGCTAGCAACTTTGCGGCGATTTTCAAGACTTTGGAGTGTAGCCCGGACAAGGAAGTCGTTGCCGATGAGCTTCTTGGCACGTTTCTCGACGGATTCCAACACCTCGAGCTGGTACTTAGCCGATCCATCCCAAAGGTGTGAACAGTACTCCAAGCACGACCGAACTTGGACTATATACAATGTGAACAATTGTTCCGGCGTGAAGTAACACCACACCTTCGAGAGGATACCCAAGAGCTCAAGGTGGTCAGCAGTTATCGGCACAGATACATTCCAGAAAGTAGGAGCCAGTTGGAATGGGCTCTTTTTGGCGGAAAACAGGCACGCCTGGGTCTTGGAAGCGTTGAATTTGACCAGATTGGCATCACCCCATTCGGAGACAGCCTGAAGGGACAAACTCAGGCGCTCGACCATGGCCTCTCTTGGAGACTGGATTTCTGGTCCACCGGTCCGTGGGCTGGCTGTGTAACTCTCTACAACGGTGCTGTGGTCTGCGTACCCAAAGATACCGGGCTTCAGCAGACCATCGATGTGCAACAGGAACAGTGTCGTAGAGAGTACCGACCCCTGGGGAACACCGGCATTGATATCCATTCGATTGGACGAGCACCCGTCTATGACGACTCGTATTGATCGATTCCTCAGGAAGTCCGATACACAAGCAACGAAACCAGTGGGCAAGCCATACGATGAAAGCTTGCTAATAAGGCTATCATGCCAGACCCTGTCGAAAGCCTTCGAGATGTCAAGAGAGACGGCAAGCGCCTCCCCGTGTTTCTCGATGGCCTTAGTCCATAACTTCTAAGATATTTGTTTATACTATATAGAGTTAAGGGCACAAATATTCTATATTAAATTTCCATTCTATTAAACACATTTATTTAGATATAGATAATACCATATGGGTTAAATAAATCGACGACACGATTGGCGTAGCGGTTGAGCGATCGGCTTCTGCGCCACGTGTTGTGGGTTCGATCCCCACACGGAGCAAATATTTGAGCGTTTGTGTATGTGAGAATTTGTGTTTGTAAACGCAAATTTTAAAAAATTAAAAAAAAAACTAAAATTTAATAGTAAAAGCAGTTATTGTGAGTTATCCGTCGGAGATAGGCATATGCTATCGGGAACTTTTTTATAGATATTGATATTTTCTTTAATATTATAGTACATTATTTTGTTCTATAATCAATAATTTTGGTAGCGTATGCGATGAAAGACATGTTTGTTAATTTTTTTTACACCTCGGGTTACATTATTCAAGTTTTAGTAGGGATCCCTAATTATTTCTGGTAATAAATATAGCCTATGTTCATCAGGGATAATGTCGAGTTCTAATGGTACAAGAATTTTTCAAATCGGTCCAGTGTTTCGGAGCCTATTCAATACAAACAAACAAACAATCAAATCTTTCCTCTTTATAATATTAGTGTCGATGTAAATTTGAACCAGAGATGGGACATTGGTCTCTACTTAATTCCATTACAGTCCAAGGTCACAACTGCTATTTGTACTTACACAGTCACATAATCTAAATACCCAATTTTTTTCCAGTTGGAATGCAAGTCCACCATGGAAATTAGCTTGGTGTGGTCAAGCTTGGCCCAAGGAGGCTCCTTCGTGATGATCATGTTGGTGATCACCAAGCTGGCGCATCGCAAGAAGACGTTGATGATCATCATCATGGCCCTAACAGGGCTGTCAGCGGTGGGAGCTGGCCTCATCAAGGACAATCTCACGAGTTTCATCATGCTTTTTGGACTACTTGCCAATGAACTGTGTATTGGCATCATTTATACCTATTTTGTGGATTTATATCCGACGTCATATAGGTGAGTTCTTTATCTTAATATATATAAAACTCAAAGGTGACTGACTGACTGACATAGTAATCTATCAACGCACAGCCCAAACCACTGGAGGGATCGGGCTGAAATTTGGCATGCAGGTAGATGTTATGACGTAGGCATTCGCTAAGAAAGGATTTTGATAAATTCCACCCCTAAGGGACCTATGTAGGGGTGAAATAGGGGATGAAAGTTCATATGGAACAGTAACTGTTCCACGCGGACGAAGTCGTAGGCAAAAAGCTAGTAAAAAAATATAATATTTTTATTTAAATAAAAACGTTCAGCAGTGGACGGCAATAGGCTGATTTGATTGATTGATTTAAATAAAAGGTTACAGTTACTTTTGAAAAATGACATCAACTATATAGTTACACGGTTCCAAATAGTGGGTCTTAGGGAGAAGAGCCTGCAACAAACTCCATGAATAATCCTCTAAATAATAAAATGTTTATCTATTTATGTGTTTTTTATGAATATTCCTTACGGGAATTGAATCTGCAACTCGTGGCGCTGAACGGCTGAAGCCAATAGCTCCTCTGCTGCGCCAATCGTGTTAAAAACTATGAGACGATTCGCATTTTTACGCGGAGGCTTGATTGTGATAAGTTCGTTTTCATGGTGTTTTAGGGTTTTACTGTTACATCTGTTACTGTTACATGTTACTGTTCATCTTGTTTCTGTGCAAGTATTCATTTACTTTTGATTAAATGGGCACAAATTAAATCTTTATCGTATAAATCTATTGTATCTATAGATACTTCTAGATATCTATTGATATTGTCCAGAAAGGCGTTAGTGTGATATCAGTCACTTCTATGTATCTTATACTAGCTTCTGCCCGCGACTTTGTCTGCGTGGACTTCAGAATGGGGGCCGAACTGAATAAAAAGTAGCCTATGTGTTATTTCAGACTATAATCTATCTCTGTGCCAAATTTCATCCAGATCCTTCTAACCGTTCTGGCGTGATAAAGTTACAAACATCCATACATCTATACATCCAGTCATCCATACTCACAAACTTTCACGTTTATAATAATAGTAAGGATTCTATACCGATATCTGGCTAGACTTAATGTCGATCCCAATATAGTTGGGAAAAAAAAGGTTAGGATAATGCTAATGATTAATAATAATAAATATAATAATTTACAAGATTTCTCGGCGATTTCACCTGCATAATAATAAATAATAAAATAAAAATCATTATTGACATAATTAAAATGATTACAATGTTTTGTTAGAACCCTGCCTCCTGTGCTAGTATAAACTGTATTACAGGAGCCAGTGTCTTCCCTATTTCGTTTCCTTTGAATTTATGTCATTGATACATACTTATTTTAAAAAAGTAAGAAAAAATAATCTAGCATACATTTAGAGAAAGAAGTGAATACATAGCAATTTTATCTATATTATTTGTAACCATAAGACTAGGCTAGGTATATATTAGCTTGTAATATAATGTGCATGTGCATGTGCATGTGTGTGTGTGTGTGTGGGTGTGTGTGTGTGTGTGGGTCTGTGTGTGTGGGTGGGTGTGTGTGTGGTTGTGGGGCAAGAGAGTGGCGGTGTGTGTGTGGGAGTATAAAATGAGTGAAATACATGTTACTTATTGGGTGCATGATGGGTGTTTATTTTAGTAAATCCTCAGTATCTTTGTAGGTGTAAGTGAGAAGCATTGTTTTAATTATCTGTTTGCATTGATTAATTGAAGTATATATGATTGGTTTAAGTTTATTAATTTTATTATATAGGCACGATGCAGTTATGTAGAACTGCCGCTTGGCTAATTCAGTTCTATGTGCTTCAGTAGTGATGATCACACGTCTGCCCGATTTCACTTGGTCAGGAGTTAGAGAAGAGTGTTTTTTTAGTGTAACTCGCAAGATATATAGCATGCATGGACTATAGAATTCTGTCCAACCTGTATAAAAATGTGTTTTACTGTTTTTTTTTATGTGATAGGAGGGCAAACTAGCTGACGGATCACCTGATGGTAAGCGATTACCGCCGCCCAGGGACACCCGCAACACCATAGTAGTCACAAGTGCGTTGCCGGCCTTTTAAAAGGGGATTGGGCCTCCGGTAAGCTCACTCACTCGGCGAAACACAACGTAAGCGTTGTTTAACGCCGGTTTTCTGTGAGGCCGTGGTATCACTCCGGTCGAATTCGTACCGAAGCATGGCTGTCCCACGTATAAGAGATGTGTTAGATAATATACTGGTTATAAACTATGTACCAAATGTTATCCAAATCCAAACTTTCACATTTATAATATTATACTAGCTTCTGCCTCAGCATCCAGCATCAGGATTGGGTCCGACCTGGATAAAATGCCTATGTGTTAGTCCAGGATATAATCTATCTATGTGCTAAATTTTATCGAGATCCATTCAGCCGTTCTGGCGTGAAAGAGTAACAAACATCAATACATACATACATCTATACATCCCAACTCACAAACTTTCACGTTTATAATATTAGTAAGGATTAGGATCTAATTCGTTTCAGTGTAGTTTTATCTTTGTTCTTTTGGTTTACTCTAGAGAATACTCTATTCATCTTTATTTGTCTATATCCCAATGAGAAATTCAACAGTGATTTCTTATTAGCTGTAAAGAACATTGCTCTTCTTTTTAATACAGGTGTTTAAATTCTCAACTTGTTAATAGTATATTATACAATTTACTTTCTTCGACAGGGGCATGGCAGCATGCATAGGGGTGATGGTAGCCAGGTCCAGTGCTTTAGGAGGAGTCAATATGCTGGGAGCTTTCATCATGTCACACTGCACTTCAATGTTCTTCGTCTGCGGAGGTCTCATGATGCGTGAGTACCAAGTAACGTTTCTGGGAAATGGTTTACTGTTTTAGGTTAAAAGATGACTGGTACTGAATTCATCTAAGGGGGGACTGCAGACATATTTTCACGCCTGTGTCCCATTGGGATAGGCAGAGACTATAAATCTCCATATTTTAAGATCGTAGCACACCACTTTTGCTTCATCTACGTTCATTAACCTCCTGATGCATGATCGTCGGTTTTTGGGTGCTCTTACCTTGACCTTTTTTGAGAACGGCTGCAATTTGATTGTGGCACGTTCGCCGAGGTCGGCCTCCTCCAACTCTTACTCGCCATGTAGGTACTCGTTTCGTCAATCTGCGCTCATGCCAGTATGGGGACGGGTTAAAATACTGTTCCTCATTGCCTTTCAGATAAGCATCCCGTAAGAGGCGTGAAAATATCTGAGTTGCTCGGTAGTAGGACCTCTCGGGGTCTGATTGAATGACGACCACTCTTACGTCGTACTCTGTCGTAAAGCACCTTGGTGTGTTCGACTTTTGCACGTAAGAGCCATTTCCCCTTGGTTACTACGGATTTGGAAATCTGCAGTCCGTACGGCTTCTTAAAGCTCGGCAACGCATCAGCAAGTCATCTGGTGTTACAGGTGTCCATGGGCGGCGATGATTACTTACCATCAAGTGGCTCGTCGAGAGGTCCTACCACCGAGCAAGTTAGATATTTTCTCGGCTCTTACGGGATGCCTATCTGAATGGCACAGAGGAACTGTATCCTAACCCATCCCCACACGAGGAAAACGCATACGTCATAACTTCGTATCCACTGCATGACTGCCTCATTAGTCTAGTGGTCCCAAGCTCGACTGCTACACTAGAGGTCCTGGGTTCGATCCCCAGGTCGAGCAAAGTGTTATTGGGTTTTTCTATGAAATTCTCAGTAGCAACTCCGAGTCTTGATTTGAGCCCGGTTAATGGCTATAGGCTCGCCCCCTATAATATGGGATCTAAACATACCGACGAACTGTGGGTATACATTAAGTACGCCTCTGCCTAACCCTTTGGGAAATACAGGCGTGATGGTATGTTATGTTTATGTTTTGTAGGATACATTAGTATACCCATACACAACTCGTAATATACACTACTAACATCCGAAAACCTTAATTACGACATTCGTAATCCCGATTTTAATATTAACAACACAGTAAGTGAGTGAGTGAGTGAGTAAGGTTACCGGAGGCAAATCCCCTTTTAAAAGGTCGGCGACGCACTTATGACTCCTCTAGCGTTGCGGGTGTCCATGGGCGGCGGTAATCGCTTACCATCAGGCGATCCATCTGCTCGTTTGCCCTTCTATACCATTAAAAAAAGTAATACGAATTCCGAATATTAAAATATTTAGATTTAGAACTAAATTAAAACGCCTAGTAAATCTGAATAGCAAAACAAATATATACAACTACTAATCCACAATGGTTTCACATATCCAATGACTTTTATAATTGAACTAGCAGCCCGCCCGCGGTTACCGGCGTTACCCCATTCCTAAAAGTCGTAGCGTAATGTTAAATAGCTGAAAACCTTCCTCTTGAATCACCCTATCTATTAAAAAAAAACCGATTCAAAATCCGTTGCGTAATTTTAAAGATTTTAGCAGACATAGGGACGGACAGACAGCTACAGTGACTTTGTTTTATACTATGTAGTGATGATGTAACTATTCGGTTCCAGCTTAAACAAAAAAAATAATACCTATTTATGATACTCAGTAAAATGAGTTTCGCATTTTCAATAATAATAATTTTATGAAATGTTTATATTCGGAATATGTATACTAGCTTTACCCCGCGGTTTCACCCGCTAAAAAATGTCGGACTTTCATACAAACTTTCACCACCTTAGGGGTAGAATTCGGAAAATCCGTTCTTATTAGATGCCTACGTCATACAAAGAACACCCTCCAAGTTTCAGGTCTCTATGATCAGTGGGTTAGGCTATACGTTGATCCGTCAGTCACTCATTCAGCATAAAGCATTTTATATACGAGTATATAGATTACATACCTACTGTTTCAATGACGTAAAAGAGCTATTGTATTATGTTTTAAAGATAATTATTATACTCGTACAATAATAAAGACGTTTTGTTCTTTTTGTTTCAGTTGCCGCGGCAATTTCATGCCTACTGCCGCCCGATGTGCGCAAAAAATAATAACATGGATTTATGTAGATAACGCCTTCGTAACTTACCTATGTATTTTTCTAAAAATAAAAACAATGCCGACACGTGGTGTTTTATTTGCATGTCTACATTGGTAGTATCTATCCTAATGAAACGAACAATGACATTGTTCACCAAGTTAGGGAGTTTGAATCCAAATTTTGAAACTTAACTGCATCATTAGTAGTTATCGAAGTTGGAGTCGCGGCACAAAGGTAAGTTACCTTTGTGCCGCGACACCAAATTTCGACCACAAAGCTCGCATTCGCACCACAAAGGTGCGATTCCCTAATAGTCACTTGGAGACCTTCCTAAAAGAAGAATTTTGGACAAAATTCTGTGACACCACGACACAGCGCACTATGTCGCAGACCTTACTACGTAGTCGATAGATTTTATGTATTGGTGTATTTATTATGGTTTGTATGGATCGTTGTTAGCTGAAAATCTATGATAAAATTGTAACAGGCCCATGTCTTTACATTATAGATATTAAAGAAAAACTAATACCGCCAGTTCGCCTGTTAAGCTACACTGCGATCTACAATGGAACGCTTGCCTAGAAGAGACCAATTCACTCGTGATTTAAAGATACCCAGATTATATAATCTATCGGGGAAGACCCACTCGGTAAGCGCATTCCACATTTCAGCGGTACGCATGATAAAGGTGGAAAGCGTTTCGTTCGGGTTTTTGGAATGTCTACCATGAATCGATGTCACTTTTTTGTGCCTAAGGATCGGTTGTCAGGCTTTTCGGCCATCTTACAGCCAATAATTAAAAAAAAAAATAATAACTGATATTATTTAATTCCCGACGTTTCGGATCCTTTACAGCATCCATGGTGACAGATAGACTAAGATGTTGGATGTCTTAATGTTGCAATTACTAACAACTACCTAACATTGTTGTTAATCATTAGCGATCCGATTCACGCAGAACGAGCTCACCGAACAGTTCGGTCTTGCCTAATCATATTAAAATCCGTAAAAAATACTTTTATTTCAATGTCTAATATTCAAGTGTCAGAAACCAGTATGATAGTCATAGATGTTTACAAGACAAACGGAACCGACACACGAAGGAGTGTTATACTAAGAATGATCACCCATCCATTGACTGACAGCGGCAAACCCAGCTTAACCTTGTAGATGGATGAATCAATATAGTTTTTACTTAGAAATGAACTCCTCTTTACCTTAAACAACTATAAAATCGCTTAATTCATTGACAGTATCGTTACGGCGAGATAAGCTGACCTTCCAACAATACTTAGCTGATCAGTCAACCGTGTGCTATAAACACAGACACACTTATTTTCTTTACCGTTTCTAATAATCAAATTCGCAAAATAAAAATATTTAATCTTGTAATAACGTTGAAGAATCGTGTTTTTCGATTTTTACCTATAAATTTGAGTTAAATAATAATGTTTTTGTATTGTATTCCAAGTGCCAAATAAACAATAAAACTTTTTAGCTAAACAATGGTGACAAGAAGATAACAAACGTAGTCAAAATAAAATACAAGAAAACGATAAAAAAATATTTCTAAAACCTAATTTTAAATCCAAAATGGTTTCTTCGAAGAACAGTTACGATATTAATAAGACTTTAGAAGATAATATAGAAATGAACGTGGTTAACCATGATAAAAATAGTTACAATTATGAAGAGGCTTTGGAAATTACTGGTAAGTAAATATATCTGCTTTGCCCCCTGGTGCTCCAAATTCCCAAAATCGTTTCTGAACTGATGGCAATATCCTTTATGGAATTTATCTGCATTTTTTTTATTTTGTGGACTACGTATCGATTCTGATTATTTAGTAATTAATCAGTGAGTGAAATAGCATAACATATCATTACACCATTAGATGTAGATGGGTTAGGTAGAGGTGTATAGGTTTGTTTAGGTCTCATGTAACAGGGTGGTGAGCCTGATGTTAAGTGATACTGTGACCTACAATGGAGAGTGCTTGTCTAGAAGAAACCGATTCACTCGTAAACCGCGGTTCCGAGTGGGTCTTCTTCGTGGGGAATCATATCTATCGGAGAAGACCCAATCGGGAAGCACCTAACTATGTGCTATTCCAGAAAGAAATTTGGTTATCTATCTTTCTACCAATTTTCATCCAGATCCGTTCAGCCGTTCTGACGTGATTGAGTAACAAACATCCATACATCCTCACAAACTTTCACGTTTATAATATTATTAAGTAGGAAGTAGTATTATAATATTAGTAGGATTAGGTGTTTCGAAGGGGAGAGGATTTCAAACCACAAACTGCCCCTTCAGCCTACAGCCTTGGGACTTAGGCTATAGTCTGCCTTAGGGTATGTAGAATATTTATTATATATTGTTGTAACACACTGCGGTTGTATTGAATGACAAATGTCTTCTTTACATTTTATCTATTTGTTTCGCAGAATAAAGTGTAATGTATTCGAGAATAATTGTTAATTATCGTCAAGTTTAATTCGGGACCTGTTTTTAAATATAATTGCTTATAGCCTTGGACGTTAACTACTAAGTCATTCCGATACCATTAATTATTTCTATTTCCTAATGAGGAGACATGAAAAATATTCTGTCACTAAACAATAAGTCTCGGCAAACGTAGTGTAGGACGCCGACATGATGGTGGAGTGATTGGTTGCTGGCAGATTGAGTGATTTGCGAAAGGTTGCTGGCAGAAGCTGGATGCGACAAGCCGAGGACAGGGTGAAATGGCGCAATGGAGACCTACGTCCAGCGGTGGACTGATGACGATAAAAAGTGCTAACATAATTGTGACCGAAAAGGCACGGTTGGCTGTAATTAGGGGAGTGTTGGCGCCGACACTAATCTATGGTAGTGCAAGTTCGGTGTCACTGAAGAAACATGGAAGTAGAAAAAATGCCATAAAGATGAGAGCTTTGACAATCATGTGGGGGGTATCCATCAAAGATAGAGTGAGGAACAGCGTGATATGGGAGCGGTGTAGTATGAAAGAATAAAGATGTGGTAACAAAGATTGAGAATTTTTTTTATACCATTATGGTGGCAAACAATTATACGGGTCGCGAGTTGCCGACCCTTTAAAAATCTTTTCACACGCTTTTTGAAGAACCTTATGCTGTAGTCCTTTGAGAAAACCTCGGCGGGGAGCTGATTCCACAACCTGAGTCTGCGCGGGAGGAAATTCCTCTAGAATCGCACAGTATGAGACCAGAGTGTTGTGACATGTTAGCATATATTACTCGTACATGTTCATTTAACTGATATAAGCAAAACTTTTTCTTTCAAACTGGGTTCCTTTCATAAAGATACGCTGTTTTGATTTACGAATATAGAATTGGTTTTGTCTACAATGTGGCGAACAAAGGTTACGCCATGTCGTCAAATAATTGGTGTCCTCTATGGCAAAACATTTGAATACCAAAAAACTTACATAATGCTAATCAAAATTCAGAAACAGGTCATTGTTTCACAACCGAGGCGCAAATAAACCTACATTTGGTCAAATTTTGCATACATCAAAGTCAATGACCTCCTTAGTCTAGTGGTCCTTGTCGTGAAGTGTTATTGATTTTTTGTATAGGTAAAATTCTCAGTAGCAGTTCGGAGTTTGGATTTGTGCCCGGTTAATGGCAATAGGCACACCACCTATTAAATGGGTCTATTGTAACAGGTACTTTTAAATTGAAAAAATAGTTACCTAGCGCCTGAACGCCCAGTAGGCAAAACATGTACGTACCTACTTATTTACTATTTATTTTCCTGCATACTTAAACTGTGTGAAATATATAATAATGTATATAATGTGTAATATATACATATTTGACGAATAAATTTGATTTCATTTGATTTGAGTGCTTTGCGGTAATGGATTTTATGACGAAGAACCGGCAAGAACCACCATCTTTTAAACACGTCTGAGTTGTTTCATTTTGAGACTAATCATTTAAATCATTTATTTTTAATCTTATTTTTTGTTTTGCGCATTTTTCTATCTCTTTTTTTTCTATAACACATTCAAGGTATATAGAAATAATAATGCGACATTAACTATACAATATGTACAACTACGTTCTGCCCAACGTACCCAAGTAGCAAGATTTTTAAGCAATATACTTAGTACGCGTATTTATGAATATTGTATGAATATGTCATAGACCTACAATTTGCGAAAAACCAAAAAGAAAATTGTATGCAGGTTACGTCAAATTAATTACCTTAATGAGTTAGAAGAACATTCAATGTAAATATTTTTATGGTGGGTGATTGAATTTAATTATAAAGCCGCGTACACACTTACGCACACGAACATCGAACACAAGTATTTGGTTCTTCATAGACGCAATAGGAAGTTATAAATTACCAGACAGCTGATTTCGCTTGTGTAGACTTTCAGAATAATAAAAGGTCAGCTTATACTGAAAAGTATAGCTTGGATTGCCACGAACATTTTCAAAACCACGGTACCTATTTGAAATTCGTTAGCTTGTTATATCATGCTACACAAAATTCTGTTCGTATGTTCGGACGCCGCCTAAAGCAGGGTAACACGATTATGGTGAACACGAACATTGAAGACGAATATTTGGTTCGACGACACGTTTGGCATAGTGGCTGAGCGATCGGCTTCTGCGGTACGTGTTGTGGGTTCGATCCCCACACGGAGTCTGGGTGTTTGTGTATGTCAGAATTTGTGTTTGTAAACGCACCCACGATACAGGGGAAAACCATAGTGTGGGGCACCGTTTCTGTAAAAAAAAAAGCTTAAATTAGCAAAGCGAACACGATTCAGCATTTGATAAATTGTTCTGGCCCGTGGCGCCCTGCTCTCTCACTACCCGTGGATTCGCTGTTAGAAGTGATAGGTAATTTTGAATCAAATTTCCACGAACGTTGCGCACACTCTACAAAATTGGGTCGCCACGAACATTTATGACGCAAACAGTGTTCGTTGTTCTTTAGAGGTACGCACATGCGAACAGTATTCGTGTTCACCATGTTCATGTTCGATCATGAGTACACAGCTTAAGACTCAGGTTTTTAATGTTTAGTTTAAGCCTTGAGTACATTATCAACGGTCCATAACATTGTTCTTCACATAGCATTACCATTACAAAGTAACTGAAGCCAATGACTACGTATCTACTTTATTTAAATTCATAGTATCAGGTACGTCATAAGGAAAACTAGATAAATTTTGAATCGAACTGAATGCGAAGTTTCTTTTAGTCATTTCAAGGTGAAATTATTTCAGCTTACTGCTAGGAATTATTGGCCATAGACCACAATGCTGGTCTAATATGAGTTGGACGAGTTTTCCTTTTAGCGAAGCAGATTTCATTACGATGTTTTCATACATACATTTATCTGTAAAATTGTTGTGCCCGCGGTCGGAGCTTGTCATGCTCACTTAAATGTCCTGCTGATGGTGGCGTTGTGTGTCGGGTTGTTTTATTCCCTACAATATGGTTGAGTCGAACCACGCCGATACGCATGTCATGCTCGTGAACGGGTGCTGTCTGTCGGGGCTGGTCAGCTCTTACTTGCTGTGGCAATCCCTAATTCCTTTTGTATATTGAATAAATCTTATACATCAAACTGCAGAATTCTCAGCAACTATTTGGAACAAAGTTGTAAAACATAATATTGTAATCAAGTTTTTTTTTTAAAGAGTGTCTATGGAGTTTCTTGCCGGCTCTTCTCCATACGACCCACTTTTTGGAACCGTGCATGTAGTTTTGACTTTTCAAAAGTACCTATTTAGTGGTCTAATTGAAATAAAACATTTTGACTTTGACTTTGACTTTCACTTTGACTTTAAATTTCTTATACTGTTAAGGCAAGTGAATTTCCCTTGGGAATTTGGTGCGGACATCACTTCATCAACAAACGAGAGAAATTAACTGAATTTAGTTAATTAACTAAAACCTTTCCTTAAAATTCGTATCTACATAATAATTGGCATCGTTTTTTTTACATACAATGTGGGGCATTGTGTGTAAAAAAACGATGCCAACTAGTATTTTCTCTGGTATCGTAGGTGCGTTTACAAATACAAATTCTCACATACACAACAGACCTCCGGGTCTGTAGATCATACAAATATTTGCTCCGTGTGGGGATCGAACCCATAACACGTGGCGCACTACGCCAAAAATGTTATCGAACGTACAGTTATCACAGATATTGGTAATAGTTACTAACTAATTACATTATCGTTAAGTCAGACGGCGAGTCCATACACATTTTCTGGAAGAAAAATCAAACTCTGAGCTCCAACGCGTTCCCAAGATAAAGGGTCTTGTCAGACAGACGGACGGACGGACGAACGGATAACAAAGTGATCCTACAAGGGTTCCGTTTCTTCCTTTTGAGTTACGGAACCCTAAAAATGACTAAGTGAAATTTAGCACAGTAGGTATTACCACCATTTTCTGAATTAGACAATTATTGATAAAGTACAATTCAGATAATATTTCTCGTGATTGAAATAGGTTATCAGCACTAAAAAGATATATCTCTAGACAGTAGACTGATATGAACCGCTTCTCTGTAACACTTTAGAAAATGATCACGTTATTTTCAGATATCTTTATTGAACCGTGACCCGAAATCCTTATTATTTTGTCTCTAAAAAGTTATCTCGTCGTAGAGTTTGTGATGATTGATAAGTACTCTGCTACTTCATACTAATATAAATATATCATCACGCTTGTATTCCTCGAAAGGTTAGGCAGAGATGTACTAATGTAGGTACAAAGGTTCGCCGGTATATGCAATTAAACCCGGAAAAAATTGAAACACTGACCTGTGATTGAGAAATTCATAAAAAAAACCAGTAAAATTCTGCTCGGCCTGGGAATTGAAGCCTTCCTGGCTTCGAAGGCTGCTCTAGCCCTACCTACTACTACTACGTTTATCTAAATAAGCGCAAGACCTCGAACAGGTCGATAAGAATATCGAGTCATAATTATAATAACGAAACCAGAAAGTCATTTTGAGACATGTAAGCATATTTTTTAGTTACATGCTAAACGCTTGTGGCCGTACCACAAACGTACTCGCAACGACTACGATATCGATGCGCACACGCACACAATAACAATTTGTGCAAATAGGTTTCAGTCCATACCACGACCCACTGATGGATCCGGGGCCCATATTTTAGGTATTACAATTAACTTTTCGAGAAAAACTAAACATATTAAAAACCACTGTAATCGATTCAGTAGTCAATTCTGAAATTGTAATTCAATTCTAAATACTTTCAGGTCTTGCGTTTATTCTGTTACAGTTTGTATATTAAAATGGTAACTGATCGATATCTGTACAGACACCAGCACATCAAGTTACCACAAACTGTTAAATTTTCCCTCTACTCTATTGTTTGGAGATCAAATTAAAAATCGATTGAAGATACTACAGTTTTGGATGCCGTGATGTGCTGTTGGTAGGAGATTATAAAGAAAAAATAATATGAAGTAGTCTGAGACACTAAAACAATTATTGTTAGAACGTTTAATTGTCTGTCTGTATGTTCGCGCATAACGCAAAATCTACTGCAAGGGATGGAATCCGATTTTCACAGTTGTATTACTGATGGATAGGTACATGTTTCATGGTAATAAGCCACATTACAGTAAGTAAATCTCATAACCTGCCATCGAATGTAATCTGTAATTCCTCATTTTAGGTCACGGCAGGTATAATTATGGGCTGCTTCTGACGTGCTTCGTGCTGATCATCGCCATGGGTATTGACATCTTCGGGCTGGGTATCATCGTGACCGCCTCCACTTGTGACCTTGACCTCACGCTCAGCCAGATCGGAATACTCTCCTCTATGTCGTTTGCTGGTAGGTCTAAGAATACAATAAAATTCTTTCTTTCTTTCTTTCCCTTTCTATCTTTCTATCCTTGATCATCTCTATACCATTCCATCTCCTTTTTATAATATAAGGATGGATTGTGTAAAGGAGCAGTGATATCCACTAGGATATATTACTAAATATGACCATTGGAGTGCCTAGTCGAAGGTCTCAAGTTCGAATCTGCATGCAACTCAGACTTTTTGAAGTACTGAGCATATTAATAGCTTAACCGGTGAAAGAAAACATACTGAGGAAATCTGCATGCCTGATAGATTTTTTAGGTGACGTGTGAAGTCTGCCAACCCGAATTAGGCTATCGTGGTGTAGTATAGCCTAATTCCTCTCATAATGACCCCCAGTAGCTACTCATTAAGCCACAACACCAATAAGGCAATAACAATCATGATGACTATCAATGTATATCCCTATTTTCCAAATTCCAGGTATAATAGTAATGTCTTACCCGTGGGGCTACCTGTCCGACACCCGGGGTCGGAAGCTTGTGCTGATGTGGGCGATGGGCGGCAGCTTCATCAGCTCAGCCATCAGCAGCCTGTCCCCGACCTGGCAGGTGCTGGCGGCCCTGAGGTTCATCAGCTCAGCACTGTAAGTTTTTCTCCCTCTAGGCCTTTCTACTATCGGAAGACCAGAAGCTTGTAAAAGCGCCATCAATTCATGGTGGACATTCGGACATGGCGTACCGCTGAAATGTGGAATGCGCTTCCCGAGTGGGTCTTATGGGGGTCCGATAGTTATAATCTGGGTATCTTTAAATCACGAGTGAATCGGTTACTTCTAGGCAAGCGCGCTCCATCGTAGATCGCAGTATCGCTTAACATTAGGCGAACTGACGGTCAAGCGTAAGCCTAACACGAATGAAAAGAAATGTGGAGTAGATCCCTCAGTTCTACTGACTTGCTTAGTTGTTTATAGATCCTGGAAATCACATAGATTCAGGCTCAGATCAGACTATAGCTGTACATACTAAAATAGTTCTTATTGTAATTAATTCTAGGTCCAGTGCAGCAGAGTCAGCGACATACGCGCTGATAGGAGAGTGCTGCGGGGCCAAAGTGCGAGCGAAGTATATGCTTCTCATCACCAGCGCGCTTATGATCACACCTACATTGTATTATGGTAATACTTGATTTATAACGCTATGGTGACAGAGTAACTAAATACAATAACTTTACCCCGTGTGGGGATGGGTTAGGCATCCCGTAAGGGGCGTGATAATATCTGTCTTGATTAAGCTATCCATGGATGGATTTTCCTTTAAATAATTCAGAACGTCACCTTATGACGTAAAATCAGAATTTAAAGGCAAAATTTCAATCATGCGGGTAGGGTTCGCAGTAGCTTAGAGGTCAGAGCGTCTGGTGTATCCAACCAGGAGACGCAGGTTCGAATCCTGCCCGCGATTGAATTTTTTCCTTTACTAAAAAATAGTCCATCCATGGAGTTATGGTTGCCACCTCAACCTGCGCAAATAATACTAGTATTTGACTTTGGAAATCATCAAGCCACAAAAAAAACTATTTTCTCACTATTAAAAATTTTGTTTTTTTTTTCAGTCACTGCCTACTTGATAATGAAGCTGGACTTCACGGTATACCTCCTTGGTATAGTCTACCGGCCGTGGCGCCTCCTAACCCTCATCATGGCTCTTCCCCTGGGAGTCAGCGCCCTCCTGCTATGGTATTTCAGCGAGAGCCCCAAGTTTCTGGCCAACGTGGGCAGGCACGATGAGGCTTTGCAGGTCTTGAAGAGGATGTATGTTATCAATGGGAATAATGGAGATAAGTTTCCGGTAAGTAATTATTCTTTAAAAAAAAATGTGAATAAAGTATTCTCTTCGTGGGAGAGCCATGCTTCGGCACGAATGGGCCGGCTCGACCGGAGTGATACCACGGCCTCACAGAAAACCGGCGTTAAATAACGCTTACGTTGTGCTTCGCCGAGTGAGTGAGGTTACCGGAGGTCCAATCCTCTTTTAAAGGTCGGCAACGCACTTGTGACTCCTTTTTTGGTGTTGGCGGCGGTCTGCTCGTTTGCCCACCTATCCCATAAAAAAAAAATGCTAAAATAAATAGCAATGTGTTGTTAGTTGGTTACTTATTAATTTCTATCAACGATAAGGCGTTAAATATTAACATACCATCACACCTGTATTCCCCAAAGGGTTAGGCAGAGACGTACATCCATAGTTCGCCGGTATGTTTAATAGGAAGTAAGCCTATTTCCATTATCCAGGCACAAACTCCAAACTCAGAGCTGCTACTGAGAATTTCATAAAAAAATCCAATAACATTTTGCTCGACCTCGAAATCGAACCAAGGACCTCTAACGTAGCAGTCGCGCTCAGGACCGCTAGGGTAATGAGACAGCGAATTAAATATCTCCAAAAACTTCACATATTCAAATTTCGTTTACCAGTAAATCTGGAAAGGTTTATAATGTCCATATTCCTACTTACATTAATAATTTCCTCTAACTTCAGGTGAAACAGATCTACCTAGAAGACGGTAACAAGGAAGAGGTGGGGGTGTTTTCCCTCCACTCCTTGTGGACCCAGATAGCTCCCCTATTCAAACCACCCCTGCTGTGGAAGACTGCGCTGCTGTACTACCTGACCTTTGTTACTTATATAGCGTGAGTATGTTTTGAAAGGAATGTTCGAAAGTGGAATATTTGCAATGTCATAATCCTTGAAATTAAACTACATTTTACCCGACTGCGCCAGAGGGAGGGTTATGTTTTTCGAGTGTAGATAACTATGTATGTATGATTATTTATTTGTTACGCTCTGTAACCTAAACGGCTAGATGGATTTTAGCTTCAGAGATGTCATTAATTTCGTCATAATTCTGAGTGTCACTAAGGACTTGACAGTAATCAAAATTCAATATGGCGACAACCAGACGCCATATTGTGAAAAAGAAAAATAGTCAACAAAATATATCAAGTGGGGTATTATTGGATAGGTCTTTGAAAATTACTAGGTATTTTGTAATTTGACCATTCTCACTAAAATTTTTAATACTTAAAATAGGTAATTATATATTTATTTATTGTATATATTTTATTTGTGGTATACTATTAGGAATATTGTTGTTGTGTTGTTAATATTTGTCGCGGTAACATTGTTAAAAGACCTTAATTGACCAAATCTCTTAATGCGGTTGTTATTAAATCTAAGACTAGCAATGATATTTATTACAATAATTAAATAATGAAACTAAACAGTGAAGAAAAGCATCTTGAGGAAAACTGCATGCCTGAGAGATTTTCTTGAGCGAAAGTATACAATCAGCCGACAATTTATAGATTGCTACATAAGAAACCATGGATGTAGATATTAACTTAACATACCATCAAGTCTGTAAGCCCCAAATGGTTAGGCAGAGGTGTACTAATGTACACCCACAGTTAGGGTTGCCAGCTATACTGTTAAAAACAGTATTATCCTATTTTTCGCTACATAATACTTTTTACTGTTGAACAAAAATAAAGTAAACAAAATACTGTTGTCAGCATCAAAATGCCTAAAACTAAGCACACACTAAGTCAGTGCAGCGTAGTCACAATAGTGGTGTTTAAAACACAGTTCTTTTTTCTAAAATAAGTACTATTTATTTTCCTTCTCAGACCTAAATATAATTTATTTCTTGTAAAAAAAGATGGCAACCCTACCCACAGTTCGCCGGTATGTGTACATAACATACATACATAATCAACCCATTATACTGTCCCACTGCTGGGCACGGGTCTCCTATCAGAATGAGAGGGATTAGGCTATAGTCCACCACGCTGGACTAGTGCGGGTTGGCAGACTTCACACGCCGCCAAAAAAAACCCCAGGCATGCAGGTTTCCTCACGATGTTTTCCTTCGCCGGTAAGTTTAGGTCCCATGTAATAGGGGGCGAGCCTATTGCCATGAGCCGGGCACCGAAGGCTGATCTATTTGAAACTTGGTATCCCGTTACCTACTTAATGATATTGCAAGAACATGGTAACCATGACTTGGCTCCGGGGTTTTTTATTTACGACTTATTCCTTTTGTATGAAAGGATTTCTTCTCGAAACTCTCTAAAGAAAATCGGATATTTGAATGGTAACATTTACGGCAAACCTCTTCCTTTTTCACTTCTGTAAGTATTAATTTAATGATGTGTTCATATTTCACAGTAACAACAGCTTCGCGATAATATTGCCCACAATCTTCAACATCTTCTTCACGTCGTACGCGACCAGCTCAGCCGGTGCCTCCTTCTGTGATCTGTTCCACCTCTCCAATTCTACTGAAGCTGTTGATGTCAAACTGGTAATTCTTATTCATTCTCAAACTAATTATGATAATGTGGCAACTGCTACGAATGGGTCTTCTCTTAGAAGGTGTTCTCTTGAAGGTTTCGGCTAATGCCACGTTAGGCTAGTGTGGGTGAGTAGATTTTAAATCACTGTCGAGAAAATAACATAACGTCACTCCTATATTCCCCGAAAGGTTAGGCAGAGGGTACCTACCTACTTTTTTGTTTGTTTTTTTTAATTGAGCTTACTAGCAATGTGGGTCGACCAATTACTAGTATTCTCGCTAACCCATCGTGCTAAACTAAATGCTTGTATTACGAGTGGGTTCACGTCAGTAGTGCAATAGGTGGGTTTCGAACTGGCAACCACATGATCGCAAGTCCGACGCCCTTGCCATTAGGATACCGCGTTTGCCGGTATGTTATGGTCATAGGGAGCGAGCTTATTGCCATTAACCGGGAAAAAATTCTGAGCTGCTACTGGGAATTTCATAGAAAAATCCAATAAAACTAGACTCGGCCCGAACATCGAACTTGGCAGTCACACTTACGACCATTAGTCTAATGGGGCAGTGAGACGGAGCACCCAGAAAACATTTCAAGCATTTCCCGATGTTTTCCTTCACCCATAAAGCTCATCTTTTTCTAAGCCTCTTCCCAATTATGTTGTGGCTTCCAGTTGAATCAAATACGGCTCAGTATCAGTATTCTACACGAAGCGACTGCCGTCACTATTTCAGGGCATTGCTGATATCCGTTTATCATATTGGGACTCATCAAAAGTGATAATTTTGGCGCCCCTAAACGTATTTGTTCTTTGTTCTAGGATGCGTCAGAATGTAAGAATACCATAGAAGACAACACTATATGGGCTGGATGCGCGCATGGCCTCTCATTCTTTGTGCTCAACGCTCTCATCTCCCAGTGCGCTGGCAAGAGAAAGGTATGCTATCGAAGTAAGAGAGCTAAAAGGGACAGGAGTTCTCTATTCTTCTCTTGGGGAAAAAAAATGTTGGATGTCGCAGCTTCTAGCTACGGTCGGGCGCATACCATCACACTTGTATTCCCTGAAGGGTTAGCCAGAGGTGTACTAATATACACCCACATTACGCCGACATACCTAATAGAGGGCGAGTCTATTGCCAATAACCGGCACAAATCCCAACTCCGAGCTGCTACTGAGAATTTCATAGAAAACCCCGATAATACTATGCTGGACTACATTAGTATACACTGTTTTTTTTATGGGATAGGAGGGCAAACGATCAGACGGATCGCCTGGTGGTAAGCGATTACCGCCGCCCATGGACACCCGCAACACCATAGGAGTCACAAGTGCGTTGCCGACCTTTTAAAAGGGGATTGGGCCTCCGGTAACCTCACTCACTCGGCGAAACATAACGTGAGCGTTGTTTAACACCGGTTTTCTATGAGGCCGTGGTGTTTCTGTGTTAAAAACAACATGTCCGATCCGAAAGGGGAATATAAGTATAATAGGTGCATATAGGTAGGTAGGTATAAATAGAACCGGATAGTATCGATATTGTATTTATAAAACGTTTATGAAAAGTTACACAGTTCCAAAAGGTTGATCCTATGGAGAAGAATCCGGCAAGAAACTCTATGGACACTCTTTTAAAATAAATGGTGTTACAATCTTCACTGGTACAATAATGCGATATAAGGATGTGTGAACATTGAATGTTAATGTTGGACCAAAGTCAATAATTACTAGAAGGTTCTCAGTGTTTGTGAACTCGATGTCATTATCTATACTAATATTATAAAGAGGAAAGATTTGTATGTAAGTATGTTTGTAACGAATTGGCTCAAAAAGTACTGGACTAATTTCAAAAATTCTTTTGCCATTATAAAGCTACATTATCACTGAGTAACATAGGCTATATAACATCACAGTACGCCTCTTAGGAACGGAGCAGCACGGGTGAAACCGCGAACGGGTCGCTAGTAAGAAAATAAATTAACTATGTGGTAAAATATACACATCATCAAAGCAGGATACAAATTAGGAGTCCACTCACCTATAGCTTTACAATATTAATTAAACAAAAAAAAAATGATAATTAAAGTATCATAATTATTCAACTCTATAAACTACTTGAATTAAGTAAAATCCAGATTTATGGCTGCCTTAATTGACCCCATACCTACTGGTGTGTTACCTTGAAGCAAGTCTGCTTGTAGGTAATTAGGGTACCTAGGCCATAACCAGGTTACCTGAGTAAATTACTAGATAATATTATGCAACGTTCTAATCGTGAATTTCATTTCGAGATTTTATTCATTATCTTAGCCTTATTCCCAACAGCTCCAACTGTGAGTGGAATTTTTCGATTCTATGCCCAACGTCTCTCAACTATTGTTATTGTTGTTTT
Organism: Acronicta aceris; assembly: GCA_910591435.1. NCBI lineage: Eukaryota > Metazoa > Arthropoda > Insecta > Lepidoptera > Noctuidae > Acronicta > Acronicta aceris. The sequence goes on from OU342767.1 coordinate 15,430,498, forward strand.
GTCCATATATTATAAATTTCATTGAATATTTTGTGGCTTTTTTATCTCATAGAATACTTCCTAGTTGGTCCCATATAGGTTGGTATCTGTTCATCGGTTCTAAAGATACATCACAAAATGCTTGAAGTTTTACCTTGGGAGAGCCGTGCCATTCGGCACAAATTGGTCGGCTTGAACGGAGTGATACCACGGCCTCACAGAAAACCGGCGTGAAACAACGATTGATTGTGTTTCACTGAGTGAGTGAGGTTACCGGAGGCCTAATCTTCTTTTAAAAGGCTGGCAATGCACTTGTGACGCCTCTGGTGTTGCGAGGGTCCATGGGCAGCGGTAATTGCTTAGCATCAGGTGATCCGTCTGCTCGTTTGATTTTCTTTTAACCGACATCAAATTCAAAAAAGGAGGAGTTTTATGTTCATCTGTAGGTATGTATTTTTTATGTGGGTAAGTTCACCTTCACAGTTCATATTATTTTCGCTAATATTTTTTTTTATTTCAAAGAGTAGGTATACTTCTGATGTGGTTTCATTTTAATGTGCTGAAGCGACCAAATATAAGGCAGTGACTTCCGAAACTGTTTTGGACGTAAGATATTTTTTTGAAGGCGGGTTTTTTTTAATTGTTTGCGGCTATAGTATCAGAGCGACCACAGTCGGTCTATTGTGATCGCCACTAGATAAGGCGGGTTTACTTTTTATTAAAAGTTATGTTATTCTAATTCTCTTTTTAATTCTACTCTTTCTAATTCATGAAAGATGAATTGGAAAGAGTGAAGAAACGTTACACCGAAATGAAAGCAAAAGTAAAAGAGATGGTAAGAATGAGGAAGAATGAAAAAGAAGAACAGGATAGTAGGAAATTCTCCGATAACTTCAGGGCCAATGTTAAACTGTTTTGGAAACAGGTAAGATTGGCTCGTGGAGTTAAAGGAGCAACAAATCTGAATGTCATTAGAGAAGAAGATGGATGCTTGGTAACGGAAGAATGTAAGGTTCTGGAACGTTGGAAGGTATATTTTGAAAGTTTATTTAGTTGGCAGGATAGTGTGCAAAGAGTGGGTGACTGGGCGGAGGTGTGTTCGCCGAACTCGGACATAGATGGAGATGATGAGAGTGAGATTAGTATGGATGAAATTATAATAGCTCTGAAAGGTATGAAAGTTGGTAAGGCGGCAGGGTATGATTGAGTGTCTGTGGAAATGCTCAGAAGTGGTGACGGGGTGGTAGCAAGCCTGTTGTATCAGCTCTTTAATATGTGTTGGAGGTACGGACAAGTGCCGGGAGACTGGTGCAAGGCCGTTATCGTTCCACTATATAAGGGAAAAGGTTCACAGCAGGAGTGTAAAAACTACCGCGGCATTAGTCTTCTGAGTGTTGTCGGCAAACTGTATGCAAAGGTATTGATTAATAGAGTGATAAGAATAACAGAGGAGAAAATATGGGATGTTATGATGATGGCAGGTTTTAGGGTGGGGATGGGATGTATGGATCAGGTCTTTTCCCTTCGGTGTATTGCCGAAAAATATCTGGCTAAGCACAAGAATGTCTTCTGCGCTTTCATTGACTTGAAGAAGGCTTATGACAGTGTGTGGAGGGATGAATTGTGGTCAACGCTGGCTATGTATGGAGTGGACAGGCGCTTGGTGCGGGCACTGAAATCCATTTACAGGGATTCTAGTGCCTGTGTTAGGCTAAATGGGGCATACACAGGTTGGTTTAATATCTCCAGAGGTGTTAGACAGGGTTGTGTCGCGTCACCATGGCTGTTCAATCTATACATGGACAGTTGTTTGGCAGACTTGAAAGAGAGTGATTGTGGGTTGAGAATGGATGAGTTACATGTCAAATGCCTTCTTTATGCTGATGATCAGGTTCTACTTGCATCGTCAGCGGAAGAGTTGCAAGACATGGTAACTTTAACGAATGAAGCATTCAAGACGAAGGGCATGAAAATAAATGTTAGTAAGACGAAAGTGATGGTTTTTGAAAGAGAAGAAGATGTATGTGTGTGTGATATAAAGATAGAGGGTAAGAGTGTGGAACAGGTGAATGAGTTTGTTTATTTGGGAAGTGTGTTTACTAGGGACGGTAAGATTGATGCAGATGTGGAAAGGAGAGTGAATGCAGGTAATAAAGTGAATGGTGCTATGCATGCAGTTGTGGTTAACCAGTCCGTGTCAAAAAAGGCACGGTTGGCTATCCACAATGGTGTGTTGGTACCTACACTTATGTATGGAAGTGAATGTTGGGTCTGGCAGAAGAAACATGAAAGTAGAATAAATGCAGTGGAAATGCGTTCCTTGCGAAGTCTGTGTGGTGTAACTCGGAATGATAGATTGAGGAACAGTGTGATAAGACAACGTTGCGGGCTGAAAGATGATGTAGTGACGCGTATTAAAAAGAATATGCTGAGATGGTTTGGACATGTTGAAAGAATGAATGAAAGACGATTAACGAAAGGAATTTATAAGGCGAATGTCAGCGGCAGCGCCGGTAGAGGTCGCCCAAGAAGGACATACGCCGATCTGATTTTCGAAATTCTTCAAAAAGGTCAGGGGCGTAGCACTCGCAACCGGCGTGTATGTATGAGAAGATGTATGAATGTGGAAGAAGCAAAAGAAGTATGCAAGAATCGTAGCAAGTGGCAGTCTATAGTTTCTGCCTACCCCTGTGGGAGAAAGGCGTGAGTGTATGTATGTATGTATGTTATTCTAAAAATATTGTTTGTTTAAATAACTCAGCTAATTAGTCTAGTTATTCTGTTGCAGTGAACTTTATAATGCAACTAATAAATTATTTATCTTACGTTGATTACGTAGAGTTAATTAAAATAATAAACAATGTTTGTCATGCCTGCAACAATGTAGTTTTTGCAGGAAGATTACTTTATAATAATTATGATTCAAGGCTATATTGAACATAACATCATACCATCACGCCTGTATTCCCTGAAGGGTTAGGCAGAGGTGTACTTAATGCTTGATATCAGGCAAAGTGGCGGTCAAGCGTAAGCCTATCACGAATAAAAGAAAAAGATATGAAATTGTCTCGATTAGGTATGTTTTTTTATGGGATAGGAGGGCAAACGTGCAGACGGATCGCCTGACGGTAAGCGATTCTCGCCGCCCATGGACACCTGCAACACCAAAGGAGTCACAAGTGCGTTGCCGGCCTTTTAAGGGGATTTAGATCTCACTCATTCGGCGTAACACGACGTAATCGTTGTTTAAAGCTCATTTCCTGTGAGGCCGTGGTATCACGCCGGTCGAGTCTTCCCATTCGTGCCGAAGCATGGCTCTCCCACGTAAAATGCATGTCCCACGCAATATTTATTAACAAACTTAAAAAAGGAGGAGGTGCTTTTCTTTAAATGTTGCCTCACACTAGGATTTACTCCTGTATCATGAGTGCATTTACAAACACAAATTCTCGAATACACAAACGCCCAGACCCGGAACAACGACCAGTAAGTTAAACAAATATTTGTTCCGTGTGGCAATCAAACTGACAACCCGTGGCGCAGAAGCCGATCGCTCAACCGCTACGGCATACGTGTCGTCAAATATATAATATTATATTATAATATAATATTCCAGCAGGTCTGCTGGAAGAGATTTCTTTAGAAATAAGCAGTATTATTTTCATCATGTTTTATGTGTATAAATAATGGATATGAGATGTTAAAATTTACATCTTGTAGAAGCGGCGGTAGCCTAATGGCTAGGGCGTCGGACTTGCGATCATGTGGTTGCCGGTTCGAACCCCACCCATTGCACTATCGACGTGAACCCATTCGTAACACAAGCAACAATTTAGCTTAGCATGAGGGGTTAACAATAATACTAAAAAAAGTGTATGAATTATATTATGATTTTCTTAAATTGACCTACTAATATATTCCTTAGCAATTTTGTAATAAGAATGAATGACATTATTATTTATTAAGGTCACTATTTAACCCCCCACTTCTCTTCTGGAAACGGATTAACATGTGTTCCTTCTCCCCAGCCACTGACGGTAGTGATCCTGATCATAGCAGCGGCAGCAGCCATCGGCATCAACAACACCGGCGAGGCTATCACAGGCCTGGTCCTTTTCTACGTGTTCCTCACCACGGCCATGGTCTTTGGAGTCATATCTTCATACTTTGTTGATTTGTACCCTACGTCGTATAGGTAAGTTGTTCACATCGTAAGGGCCTGAACAGGCACGTCCACTAATATGTGCGATTAGACCGCTGCACTTGTCGCGGTTAGACCTAAGATGGGTGAACGTTAGGCATGGATCCTTTCATAGCATAGATAGATTACGCCTACTACTATTTCCGGGAAGCCTGTTAGGTACAAAATACACTTAAATCATATTTTGTTTAAAGTACTTTAATGTTATTTATAATATTCCCCGTGTGGTAGGGTTATAACAATTCCCCATTGTCATTCAGATCGGCATCTCGAGAAAATATCTTACTTGCTCGGTGGTAGGACTTCTTGGAGTTTCACTGGCCAGCGACCACCTCTCGTACGTCGTTATACCCGGTGCACCTTTGTGACTCCAACATAAGAGTAGTCGCCAGCCAGTCAGACCCTAAGAAATCCTACCACCAAGCAAGTCAGATATTATCACGCCTTTCGGGATGCCTATCTGAAAGGCAGTGAGGAACAATATTCTAACTCGTCCCCACAGGGGGGACTTTATAAATAACATTCCAGTACATATCCAAACAAAGTGCGCATGAGAGCCCGTTCGCCAGAGCACGTTTGGTTCCCACCACTCTGACAGTCTGCAGTCCGTATGGGCTCTTAAGGCTCGACAACGCATTAGCAACTCCTTTAGTATTAGGTGGGGATCGCTTTTTACCAACTGGTGGTTATTGAATACGTTGGTTACCATAAAAAAACTAGTGACCGTGAACTCAGCGTCTGTTTCCTGCAGGTCACCGAGTAAAAAAAAAATAAGAATGTATAATAACGTCTATGTATAATTGTATCATTATTATCATTGTTTTATACAAAAATTTAATTAAATCCTACTTTAAGATTTCAATCAAACTAAAAGAGTAATAAAGACGCTCTCCCATCGCGGCGCGCGGTTCTATTTAGCTATGTAGTTCCTTTTGTTAAACCGCATGTTTTTTATCATCGACTTGAATTCGTCGACCTCAAAATCACAAAAAGATAATCTTTAGTACCTATATGTTCGATTCCTTTGAATTTTGGATATGTTTATCATCAGATTAGCTTCTTATCGGCCACGTAAAAAAAAATACATTTAAGGTTATTTTTTATGTTTAGACTTACAAACGTGTTCTGCCTTGTTTGCAATGCAATGTTTATTAAAATAAACAAATCAAGGCATTGAACTTCACCCAAATGGACGCAGGTTGTTATGACAAAATACTGTATCTAAGTTGTATATCATAACATACATAATCAACCCATTATAATGTCCCACTGCTGGGCACGGGTCTCTTCTCAGAATGAGAGGGATTAGGCTGTAGTCCAACACGCTGGCCTAGTGCGGGTTGGCAGACTTCACACGCCATCGAGAAAATCTCTCAGGCGTGCAAGTTTCCTCACAATGTTTTCCTTCACTATTCAATACACACATGACTTCGAAAAGTCTGAGGTGCGTGCCTTGGGTTCGAACTCAAGACCTTTGACTTGGCCGTCACACGGTCATACTACTAGGCTATCACTGCTTATCTATGTTGTATATGGATAACTATAATTATGACTGTGTATTTATTTTAGCACAAAAGTATCAGAAGATACTGTATCTGAAGATACTGTGTTTTGTCAAGACACAGCAGCTCAGGCGTGTATATTCATTTTCGCAGGGGCATGGTGGCGTGTTTAGGTATGATGGTAGCTCGGCTGAGTGCGTTTACTGGCACTAACCTGGTGAGCGGAGCCATGACCGACCACTGCTCCGTGGCGCTGTACTCAGGAGCTGGAGTGGTTTTAAGTAAGTTTATCTATTTATTTTTTCCAAAAAAGTACAAACAGGCTTATAATTTACAGTTACATATTTTTAAATAAATTGCAATTGTTTAATTCGGCACGAAATGATAACACGGCCTCACAGAAAACCGGCGTGAAACAACTCTTACGTTGTGTTTCGTCGAGTGAGTGAGGTTACCGGAGGCCCAATCCCCTTTTAAAAGGCGGGCAACGCACTTGTGACTCCTCTGGTGTTGCAGGTGTCCATGGGCGGCGGTAATCGCTTACCAGCAGACGATCCGTCTGCTTGTTTGTCCCCCTATCCCAAAAAAAAATAGAGATGGTTGTACTAAAACATAATGCACACCGATTCCTTAACTACTTAACTAAAAATCGTATTTCAGGATTTTAGTCTTTAAATACCATCCTGGTTAGTGAACCAGGATGAAGGATTTACATGTATATTTACTTCACATGTAAATATAGATAGATAGATAGAATATTCTTTATTGCACACCAAAAACTAAAATATCAAGTACAATTTTATGAATCTTAATGGTACAATGGGCGGTCTTATCGCTAAAAGCGATCTCTTACAGACAACCTTTGGATGGACTCAAAAGAGAGGAAATGTAATATATAGGTAGTCTGGCGTACAAAAATGAAACTAAACACTTAAAATAACGACGAATGCGATATTAAAAATACTCAGTAATTGTAATTATTACTATATATAATATAATATATATAATATATAGTATAAATATTTAATGGTATATACTATAGAAATGCCTCAATAAATATGTCTTAATAAGATGTAAGACAGTTAAAAAATAAAAATAAATAAATACTATAGGTCCCTATCAGATGCGTTGCGAGGGAGAACATGTCAGTTGCAGCGACAGATAATGCTCCTTCACCATTTTTTTGAATGTAGTTAATGATTGTGCTCGCCTCACAGACACGGGCAACGCATTCCAAAGCAAATATAGTATGTATATTGAAATAAAACCCTTTTAAAATGCCGGCAACACACTTGTGACTCCTCTGGTGTTGTGAGTGTCCATGGGCGGCGGTAATCGCTTACCATCAGGCGATCCATCTGCTCGTTTGCTCTCTACCCCAAGTAAAAGACAGAAATAAATATCATTTTAGGAAAATCACAGTTCACACGTTCATTAAATCTATTATATTCGTCCTATTTGCGTCATTTACACAAAATTACAATGAATTAGGCAAGTTGTGTTTGCCCACGATAAAATAAATAAAACAAGGTATTTTAATAGACATCATTAACCAAAAAAGCAACCTAACTCCTATCCTAGAATTGTATATTAATACTTATTATAAAAATAATTAAGTTCAATATTTTGTTTTCAGGTGGTGCAGTTGCAGCGTTATTCTTGCCGCCCGACAATAAAATACACGCATAATTATAATCTTTAGTTCTCTAATTTACCTTTAATTATTATTTGCATTAGAACTGAAAAATAAAAAACATGAATTTGCATAAGTCTTTTATTTAAAAAAGCATATTATTGATAAACAAGTTTTTATGTTTTGCTAAGTATTAAAAATCCGGCCGCTGCCAGCCTGTGTTTTTTGCGAATTTAATGTGACAAAAACATAACATACCTACAATAATGCCTGTATGCCCCAATGGGTTAGGCAGAGGTGTACTAATGAACACCCTCAAACCCACGGTCCCAAGTAATAGATACAGTGCAGGGCAATATTTGTAATGACCTTTTGCAGAAAGAGTTATAGCAGCTTTGAGTAGACCAGTTCCACCTGATTGCACGCATGCAGCAGTCATTGTGTAGCTCGACCATAAACTAGGGAGCTCAATAAGTTTTAGTTGGTCAGACCATCTTATGTCTACATGCTCTGGGTTTGTTTCCTTCCTCTGGTGATAAAATAAAATAGTCTTTATTATTCAAAATATGATCATAGCTTTTGTTCATTGTCGGATGGTTTTCTGCCGAAATCCCCGTAGACTTTCAGAGTGCAGCACTCTCCGAAAGTAGATACTTCGGCGAATATCTGATGAGTTCTTGTACGGAGTAGATAAATTAGTTAATTAGTCTCCTTAGTTTAGTGGTCGTAAGCTCGACTATAACGCTAGAAGTCCTATATTTGATCCTAAGGTGTTATTAGGTTTTTCTATGAAATTCTTAGTAGCAGCTTGGAATTTGGACTTGTGCCCCGTTAATAGCAATAGGCTCGCCCCCTATTACATTGGACGTAAATATATAGCGAACGGTGAGTGTACATTAGCACACCTACTTCTTCGGGGAATACAGGCGTGACGGTATATTTAGTGAATGAATTCGTCCTGTCTAACGTTTGTGGTATGGGCAGCATTAGTCTCCAGCACCATTTTTTTTTAATTCATGATAGGCTTACGCTTGAACGCCAGTTCGCCTGATGTTAAGCGACACTGCGATTTACGATGGAGCGCGTCTGCCTAAAAGAAACCGATTCACTCATAATGATACATATCGAAGACCTATACGGAAAGAACATTCCACATTCCAGCGATACGCATGATAAAAGTGGACACAAAGTGTTTCATTCGGGTTTTTGGAATGTCCACCATGAATCGATGTCGCGAATCGATATTTCGTGCTTCTGGTCGTCCGATAGTAGAAAGGGCTAGGGGGAATAAAGCTTACAGTGCTGATCTGATGAACCTCCGGGCTGCCAGCACCTGCCAGGCTGTTGATGGCCGAGCTGATGAAGCTGCCGCCCATGGCCCAAATCAGCACTAGCTTTCGACCTCTGGTGTGGGACAGGTAGCCCCACGGGTAAGACATTAAAGACAAGATTGTGGAGGTCTGATGCACACGATTCCAAACGCGGCGATGCAATTGGGGTGTTAAGGCTAAGCGTAACATTTCCTTTGGTATACTAGTCGCCACTGGTCGCTACATACGATATTATATAGCAACGCGACCAGTCGCGACAGCTCAGTATACGTGCATGGTGCGTGAGTGAATGGTCTTGTGTCGGTTCGATACCGGGCTGTCCCGGTTTCAGTTTTACTGAGTGAATTTTTATGGTAGGTAGGTGATTTTTATTTATTTTTTAGATAATAATTTTAGGATTCTGCTTATATAACAAATTTATTATTTTTATTAATTATGTTGATTAATTTATTTTTCGGGGAAATAAATTTATTAAAATCGTATCAAATGGCGGTCTATAGTTTCTGCCTGCCCTTGTGGCAGAAAGGCGGGAGTGTATGTATGTAAAATAATAAATATTCAAAATTTAAAACCTACTTCGATGAGATATATTTAAAAAAAAATGTGTTGTTTTGTTAATTTGAGCCTAAGTAATGCATGAGTTCTGACTACCATCGTTAGCTTCGTCTATGCACTTGCGAGACTCGTAAACGAACAATCCACTATGGCTGCGGCAAGTATCTTCAACAATATCTATCTATCTATCTTCATCATCAACCCCCGTCCCCTTCCCAGTGCTAGGCATGGGTTTCCTCTCATCATGACAGGGGTCAAGCTCCACCATACTGATCTAATGGCGACTGACAGACTTCATACGCTGCCGTCGACAAAATTGCGCAGATAGGCAGATTTCCTCACGATGTTTTCCGTTACCGTTTAAACAAGTGATAATTTGTACATTATTAATACTTCATTGCGAGTTGTCAGAGTTGCATCTTGGTTTAAAACCTGAAACAATAGATGTACTTAGTGGTGATTGCCTAATAACATTGCTCAATCTGAGAATAGAACCCCAGGACCTCACGCGCAGCAGCTGCGGTAACAAACATTGGACTAACGAGGCATTGATACAATATAGTGGACTAGTTGTTCCCCGTAGTTTACAGTGATACAAAGCAATTTATTACCGAAAGGCGCCTCTTTAAAGCCACCTTAAAATAGATTTGCTAAGGTTTTTTTCCCACATAGGTACTCGTATTATATTTTAAAACTTTTGTATCTGACTGTACTTAACACCTTCAAAAATTTGATAGTGTCCGAATTATTTAATAGTAAAGGAAAAATTTCAATCGCGGGCAGGATTCGAACCTGCGTCTTCTGGTTTGATATACCAGACGCTCTGACCTCTAAGCCACCGCGAACCCTACCCGCATGATTGAAACCCGCGGTGGCTTAGAGGTCAGAGCGTCTGGTATATCAAACCAGAAGACGCAGGTTCGAATCCTTCCCGCGATTGAATTTTTTCCTTTACTATTAAATAACTTAATAATCTTAGCATGGAAAATGAAAAAAAATCACAAAAAGATAGTTAAAAGGTAAGGTGGAATCGTACGACACTGAACTGACTGTAAAGTAAGTCGTGTCGGTTGAGAGGTAAGGTAACTTGCCTCTCATAGATGTCACCAAACGTCACCTTATGACGTAAATTCAGAATGTGAAGGCAAAATTTCAATCATGCGGGTAGGGTTCGCGGTGGCTTAGAGGTCAGAGCGTCTGGTATATCAAACCAGAAGACGCAGGTTCGAATCCAGCCCGCGATTGAATTTTTTTCCTTTACCTACTATTAAATAACTTAATAATCTTAGCATGGAAAATGCAAAAAAATCACAAAAAGATAGTGTCCGAATTGTCAGTGAAAAAAATATTACAATTAAAATGTGTCAATTCGGACACTTTGTCCGAATATACTTTGTGCGAGTCTACAGCATGCCTATCATTTTTAGGCAAACTCAATTTAACGCACATAATAAAAAACACCAAGGAAAAAAGGACGTCCCAGGTCCCAGACTATAGGGCCGCTGAGCATAAATCCCAAACTGCGAGCTCAGAAATTCGAAGAAAAATCCATTTACACTTTGCTTGACCTGGGAATCAAACCTAGTATAGCAGTCACGATCACAACCAATAGCAGTTGCTTGGCAGTTTTTTGTTATTTTCCTTAAACGCATAAAAAACACAACTTTGAATAATTTTGAAGTTATGTTTTTTATGCGATTATATTATAATTATATGGATACCAAAAACTGATTTATTGTGAGCGACTTGCGACCTTTTGACATTATCTATTAAATATAATATGAATATAATTCAGTGTTTGAAATTGTTACCTTCCGTAATCGCATAAAAAACACAATTTTAAAATATATTTTATAGTAATGTGTAAGCGATAAATATATTGATTGTAAGCAAATTGCCTTTTTGATATTAGGTAGCTATTAAATATAATAAGCATGTAAGCTCAGACAGTTTTTTGTTAAATTCCATCATCGAATAAAAAACACAACTATATTAAATATTTTAAAGCTTATAAATTCTTAGTTTAAACTAGACTTCCCGTGCGCAGCTTCGACTGCGTACTTAGATAATTCGTTTCTAAAATATACTGCGCCCATTGTACCTACACCATGGAGGTTTCATATCATAAAATGTGTCTTATTAATATGGAAGAAAACAATTGTCAAGAACACCCTGAGGTTGACGTTCCGGCGCGACTACAGTAACTGCACCCTCGGCGTGTACTTATTCTTCTGGCACACGTACTCCACGATGCTCTCCGCCCTAGTGGTGTAGCACCTATGCATCAGGAAGTTGTTCGACATCGCACCGCAAAAATCAGCGGCAGTTCGGAAGGAAACTTGACTCACGCCGCACTTTTTAGCGATGTGACGTCATACAAATGTCCAGAAAGCGATCCTAGGCAGGATGGTCACCTTCCACATAATCAAGGAGAAATGAAGATTACAAACTCGTGTCGTTTAAGGTTTTTGTAGGTACAAACCCCTACCTGTTGATACACAAGTGTCTTGCGTTAGGGTCATATAGAGCGCGGGATATGGGCATCCATTATGTACCCTCAGGGATGACAGTGACATTTAGTGGTCATGTGCAGCCGTGTGAACTGCACAGAGACCGAATGGGGAAGCAGTAGCTTCCCAGAGATGTGCTAATATAGACATAGCACATAGGTTCCAGAAGAGTTTCTGGAGCTCTCCACCATTGTGTTGAAGATGGCTGGGGTTTAACATACATCACGCTTGTATTCCCCGAAGGTACCCCCACAGTTCGGTGGGCCTATGTAATAGAGTGCGAGCCTATTGCCATTAACCGGGCCCAAATCCCAAACTCCTGAGAATTTCATAGAAAAACCCAATAACACCGAACCCAGGACCTCTAGCGTAGCAGTCACAGTCAAATGCATCATTAGCCTAGTGGTCCTGCCACTAGGCTAATGATGCATTTATCAACGCATAAAATAATATCAACGCGGGTTATAAATTCGGGACACAGTTCTAATATACTTAAATAATGCGGGACAAAATATTTTTTTTCTAGTCGAGTTGACCCGGAGCCCTGACCTCGGAATCGGATGATTGTAAAAAAAAACACAATTAAAACTTAGCTAAACTGCTCTTTTTAATCAATACTAGCTACAGCTTATTAGCGGGGCCTACGAGGTTGAGCTCCTACGAGGTCGATTGAAAACATTGTCGATTGAGAACATTTCAAATCAAATCAAATCATTTATTTGTAGTCAATAGGGTACATAGAATGGTGTTATATGAAAATACAATATAGATCAAGCCCATTATAAATAGTATGCAATTTTTTTTTTACTTAGAGACTAATATACTGGTTTCTGATACTTACGCGAATATTAGACATTGAAATAAAACTAATTTTGACGGATTTTATCGCGTTGTATTAATATTATTTGATTCCCGACGTTTCGGATCCTTACATTTTTGTTAACAGCTACCTTACATTTTTGTTAATTATTGGTGATTCGATTCACTCAGAACGAGCTCACCGTATCCTTCGGTCTTGCAGTTTTGGGCTTGGATTTTGATTTAATGGAATCTATAATGGGGTTTCAAGGAGGTGGTAAGACCCAGCCATCTTCTCTATTGAAATTTGGATGTTTTTTAATTTCAATAGCCTCGCGGATCATCCTGGGAAGGAATCGGTTTTCTTTTGCGAGGTCTTGTGGTTTATCAAATGATGTAGTGAAAAGTATTAGTTAATGTAAAACTACTAGATTACAATAAGACATCTGTCATACTACTCAGAATAATTTAAAAACTCTGATAGAATAAAATCTGTTATCCAATAACCAGTTGCCCAAAGTTGTTATAAACCTATTTAACGGTAATTCTTTAAAACGTGTTGGAGTTTTATTAAAGATGCCTAAGCACATTGCATAGCAGTTTTTTTTCAACCGACTAGGTTTAAAATTCAATTTTCTTATATTCCATAGGATTTTTTAAGACAAAAGACAGTCTTTACGTGGTCGGCAATGCGCGCGCGACACCTCTGGTGTTGCAGACGTCCACAGGCTAAGGTAAACTATACGGTCTTCCCGATAGATATAATGTGGGAGTCTTTTGATCACGAGTGAATCGGTTTCTTCTAGGCAAGCGCGCTCCATCGTAAATCGCAGTATCGTTTAACATCAGGTGAACTGGCGGTCAAGCGTAAGCCTATCAAATTTTTTTTCGATTTAAATATTTACGATTAATCATAATTCCCTGAAGGGTTAGGCATTGGCGTACTAATGTACACCCACAGTTCGCCGGTATATTTAGGTCCCATGTAATAGGGGGCGAACCTATTGCCATTAACCGGACACAAATCCAGACTCCGACCTGCTACTGAGAATTTCATAGAAAAACCCAATAACACTTTGCTCGACCTGGGGATCGAACCCAGGATCTCTAGCGTAGCAGTCACACTTGGGACCACTAGAGTAATGAGGCAGACTAATAAGGCAGCTTTCAAGAATAATCATAAAAAAAAATAACTACTTACCATCAGGTTGGTCGTAAGCTTGTTTGCTACCTCAGTGGTATTAAAATTTATCAAAACTAGTGCAGAGGTTTAAATATAAAAACAAAAAACAGACAGAATAACTTTTGCATTTATAATATTAGGTTCGATTTTTTTTTATGGGGTAGGAGGGCAAACGAGCAGCGGATCACCTGATGGTAAGCAATTACTGCCGCCCATAAACACCCGCAACACCAGAGGAGTCACAAGTGCGTTGCCGACCTTTTAAAAGGGGATTGGGCCTCCGGTAACCTAACTCACTCGGCGAAACACAACGTAATCCGTGGTATCACTCCGGTCGAGCCGGCCCATTCGTTACGAAGCATGGCTCTCCCACGTAAAAATATATTTTATTATAATTAAATACTTACCGATATCCACCAAGTAAATATATTTTTATTTTTCAAAGACATTTTTCGCATAGGTCCGACAAGTTCTCAAAACAGGACTATTATTGTAGATTTTACCTCAAATCTACTAAAAGAAAAAATTGTTCAAAGGTACAAGAACTTTAACAGGGGAAACAGCAAATTATCTACTGAGCATTTGAAAATCGGTGGACCTGCACAGCCTGTATTTCTGGCCGAAAATCTGTCACCTAAAATGAAACGCCTCTTTTTCCTGGCCCGTGACTTTGCGAGCACTAATGAATTCCGGTATTGCTGGGTAAAAAATGGCAAAATATTTCTCCGTGAAAGAGATGGTGCCCAACATTTATTGATAAAGGACGTTTCTGACCTGCCTACTCCGAAAGAGAAACGACTATGTTATGTTAAAAATTATTATTATGTTGTCGGTTTGCTTGAATTGTGCTCTGTTGATGTATTTTGTCTGGCTTGCGTCGATAGTGGCGTGGGGCTGTTGTACTTTTTATTGTTTTTTTATCTTATTATTAGTTTACTACTAACATGTACTTTTAAACACTCATCACATCACCCACACACATCCATTTACTCCCATAACATTACATATAACAAAGGAAGAGTTTATCTTAAATGCTACCCCATATTTCTGATATTGATTTCTTTCGAGTTTCGACTGTTTCGCTGTCTAATTAAATCCACTGCATCACCAAAAATCACTTGCTTGTTACCCATAATGTTTTTGTTACAAATGTTAATTTATGAACTCTTTTATGAATGATACGGCTCGAATCATCGATGAAATTGAGGAGCTTTTAGGGTCAGCGTCTTATCAATGTTCCCCTGAACAGGTCGGCTCATATCTCTATGATATGACCCACAGCCTGAAAATATTTCATGTTAATATCAGAAGCATTGGCAGCATCACAAACTTCAACAATCTTCTCATATTACTTCATCGAATAGGGACTCAATTTGACATAATTATACTAACAGAATGCTGGTTACATAAATGTTCCCACCTACCTACAATACCTGGCTATACGTCCACTTCTTCTGATTACTCCAACCAAAACGATGGCGTTGTTGTATATTCCAAAGTAGACATAAAAATAACAATTGAAAAGCCAACTCTGAATGATGCTAACTGTCTTGTCATCAAATTCTCTACAGATGTCGCTGTCATCGCTATTTATAGATCTCCATCCAATAGGAATATACAAAATTTTATAACTAGTCTAGATTCGATTCTTTACTCCCTGAATACTTTTCAATCTCTTGTTTTGGTTGGAGACATTAATATAAACATTGCGCCGAGCTGTTTGGACGTAAACACAGACACTTATTTAAATTCTGTTGCATCTCATGCTATGTTACCTGCCCATGTTTTCCCTACCCGAAACAATAGTTGCCTTGATCACGTGATTATCAAATCAAATAAACCTTCCAAAACTCCGAAAAACCGATCATGCTCCGATTATAGTTTTTGCTAGTCTAAGAC
Organism: Acronicta aceris; assembly: GCA_910591435.1. NCBI lineage: Eukaryota > Metazoa > Arthropoda > Insecta > Lepidoptera > Noctuidae > Acronicta > Acronicta aceris. The sequence continues at coordinate 15,446,089 of OU342767.1, forward strand.
TAAATACCCCAAAATCACCGTCAAGGTTTCGTCATGTGGAATATACCTGCCTGTGTTGAGATGCTGAAATATACAGACTTCTCCCCAGTCATGATTTGTCGGGATGCTGACATTGCAGCCTCGACAATGACTAATCTTATCTCTTCAGCTGTTGATCAAAGTACTATCGTCTCAGTTATTCCTAGTAAAAAACGAATTATGAAGCCGTGGTTGACTCCAGGGCTTCTTAGGTGTATACGTAACCGAGACAGCCTATATCGTAAAAGTAAAAGAGATTCTGCTAACGTTACCTTAAAAATGACTTACCTTCGGTATAGGAACTTTTGCAACAATTTATTGAAGAAACTTAAAAGACAATACGAGCAAAATGAATTGGAATCTAATTCGGTCTATCTCAAATCTCCAAAAAAATAAAACTACTGCCAGTGAGCTGCTATCGATTTCGTCTCATCCATCACAATCAGTTGACTCCATTAATTATTACTTTGCTGACGTTGGACCTAATCTAGCATCCAAAATATTAAATTCCTCAAACTATGTGCCACCCTCCCTAACCGTCCCTCCCGTACTCAACTCCAGCGCCAACTCGATGGTTATTCTGGACACTGATGAAGAGGAAATTGAACGACTCATCCATGGTATGAAACTTAAGTGTACCGTGGGTTGGGACGCCATCCCTGCCACACTGATTTATAGTGTCAGGAAAATCCTTATCCCTGTCATTGCCCATGTTTTTAGCCTTGTTTTATCAACAGGTATTTTTCCTGCAGTGTTTAAAAAAGCTGTCGTCCATCCCATCTACAAAAGCGGGGACAGAGACAGTGTCAATAATTACAGACCCATTTCTGTTTTATCTAGTCTTTCTAAACTCCTAGAAAAAGTTATAAATAAACGTCTACTGGTCTACCTCAATTCGAATAACGTACTTTCTGACAACCTTTATTAACCTATGTTTAGTATAAATTCTAGAACGCGATTGTCCTTTCCTGGGGTGAAATGAGAGGGATTAAGCTATAGTCCACCACGCCGGCCTAATGCGGGTTGGCAGACTTCACACGCCGTCGAGAAAATCTCTCAGGTATGCAGGTTTCCTCACGATGTTTTCCTTCACCGTTTAAGCCGCGTGATAATTAACTATTTAATACGCACATAACTTCGAAAAGTCAGAGGTGCGTGCTTTGGGTTCGAACTCGAGTCCTTTGACTTTGCAGTCCAACGGTCATACTACTAGGCTATCACTACTGCTGCAATCTTATCTTACTATATTATAAACGTGAAAGTTTGTGAGTATGTGATTACGTGTATTTACGTAGGACAGCCATGTTTTAGCGAATGGGCTGGCTCGACCGGAGTGATACCACGGCCTTACAGAAAACCGGTGTTAAACAATGCTTACGTTGTGTTTCGCCGAGTGAGTGAGGTTACCGGAGGCCCAATCCCCTTTTAAAAGGTCGGCAACGCACTTGTGACTCCTATGGTGTTGCGGGTGTCCATGGACGGCGGTAATCGATTACCATCAGGTGATCCGCCTGCTCATTTGTTCCCCTATCCCATAAAAAAAATAGGCTACTTTGTATCCAGGTCGGACCTTATTCTGAAGTCCACGCAGACAAAGTCACGGGCAAAAGCTAGTTGTAGATATTAAAGAAAAACTAATATGGGGGTATTTATTAGAGCAACAGAAGCCAAAATATCAATTTTTAAACAGTTTTTGTCTGTCTGTATGTTGGTACGCGCATCACGCAAAAACTACGGTGTGGAATTAATGCAGTTTTCCCCGATGTATTGCTGAAGATCTCACTTAAAATGTGGTGAATGTTTCATGTCAATACGCCGCCTAGAATAGAACTTATAGCATGTTAATCTTTTTGGGACGTGAGTGAAACCGCGGGCAACGGCTAGTCATTACTTAGTATAAAACAAAGTCGCTTCCCGCTGTCTGTCCGTCCCTATGTATGCTTATATCTTTAAAACTACGCAACGGATTTTGATGCGTTTTTTTTAATAGATAGAATGATTCAAGGGGAACGTTTTAAGTATTACGCTACGACTCTTAGGAATGGGGAAACGCGGGGGAAACCGCGGGCGGGTCGCTAATAATTTATAAATCTACAGTGAGAAGGTACCTAGTTCGGAGAGAGCTACAATAATAAATCTAGTGATAACGGTTAGGTTAGTTTAATACATACATACAACACTCACGCCTGTCTCCCACAAGGGTAGGCAGAAACTATTAACCCCCACTTGCCACGATTCTTGCATACTTCTATCGCTTTTTCCGCATTCATACATCTTCTCGTGCAGCCTAATGATATGACCATAGGACTGCCAAGTCAAAGGTATCGAGTTCGAACCCAAGGAACGCACCTCTGACTTTTCGAAGTCATGTGCATAGCTTAAACGGTGAAGGAAATCATCGTGAGGAAACCTGCATGCCTGAGAGATTTTCTCGACGGCGTGTGAAGTCTGCTAACCCGCATTAGGCCAGCGTGGTGGACTATAGCCTAATCCCTCTCATTCTGAGAGGAGACCCGTGCTCAGCAGTGGGACAATGTAATGGGTTGATTATGTTATGTATGTATGGTATACTCGTACATCTTCATTTTGAAGGATCTCGCTAATAAGATCGGCGTACGTCCTTCTAGGGCGACCTCCTCCGACGCTGCCGCTAACATTCGCCTTATAAAAAATCCAGATATCAAGATAAATATTTCAAAAAAAAATTGCTAAAATTGTCTCTATGAGTTTTTATAGCTTAAAGGATTATTTTGACACAAAATTGTATAAAAGTTAATTTTGACATACAAATTAATTATGATGAATTCGAAGTTTGATGACATTTTTCTTATTATAACTATTGAGGAATTTATTATTTGACATGGCAACAATTACAGGACCTACATTATATCTATAGTCTATTTTTTTATGGGATAGGGGTAATAGGGGGACAAACGAGCAGACGGATCGCCTGATGGTAAGCGATTACCGCCGCCCATGGACACCCGCAACACCAGTGGAGTCACAAGTGCGTTGCCCGCCTTTTAAAAGGGGATTGGGCTTCCGGTAACCTCACTCACTCGGCGAAACAGAACGTAAGCGTTGTTTGACGCCGGTTTTCTGTGAGGCCGTGGTATTACTCCGGTCGAGCCGGCCCATTCGTGCCGAAGCATGGCTCTCCCACGTTTACAAAAACTGTCTAATTTTATTGAACTGCTAGATATTCTGTAATTATTTTCTATTACAGTTTTTACATGCCAGCTCCAGGCGAAACGTTTCAACATTATGAAAGATCATTTTGTGCACTTAAATATTCATTCATTCATGTTATATAAATTCCTTTCGTTAATCGACTTTCATTCATTCTCTCAACATATCCAAACGATCTTTATTTGTATAATAAAGGTTAATATTTACATAGTAATTTAACCTTTCAAAAATTTATTACGATTTTATGATACGGGTTTACCCACAGTCGGTAGGAAAACATTTTCCCCGTCTCAGTCATTAACGGTAACGAAACCATAGCGCGATTCAGTAAATCTAACAACGCCATCTTGAGGAGCTTGAGGCAAACTTCTGCACTAAAGAACGACCTTCTGAACTATGTCCTACGCCCGATTTTCAATTTAAAAATATATTAAAAAGAAAATTAAGTAAGTTTTAATTGTGAGATTTTTTTAATAGATTTGTTGAAAGTGCGGAAAATATTTCAGTATTAGGAACAATGTTATTATAATCTGGGTGTCTTTAAATCACGAGTGAATCGGTTTCTTCTAGGCAAGCGCGCTCCATCGTAGATCGAACAGGCGAACTGGCGATCAAGCGTAAGCCTATCATAAAAAAAAACAAGCGCTATACAATTAAAATGCTTGTGAACAACAGTTAATATGCTATTGTGTTTATAATTACTTGCTATTAAACTATTTTTCTGCATACTGATCCGCTGAAAGACCTTCAAAAACTTCTTAGGATTAATTAGTGCATGCATGCTTTTAGATCGACATCACCGTGAATATTTTTCGAAAAATATTTTTATAGAAATAGTACTTAGTAAGGAGTAGAAATCAGCTGATATAATAAATAATAGCCACAATTATAATTGCTAATCAGTCTTATCCACGAAATTGATACGTAAGATGATGGTCTCATTCAAAATCACAACTAAAATGTGTGTTTTTTTAAATAACGTAGTATTAGGTATGTTTAATCGGTCCCTATTATATCCGATTAAAGTTTACCATACCATACCAAAAGAACATTACCATCTATATTCCCCGAAGGGTTAGGCAGAGGTGTACTAATATACACCTACATTTCGCCGCTATATTTAGGTCCCATGTCATAGAGGGCGAACCTATTGCCATTAACCGGGCACAAATCCCACATTCCACTTGTACTACTGAGAATTTCATAGGAAATCCCAATAACACTTGGCCTGGGAATCGAACCCCGGACTATCTAGCGTAACAGTCGCGTTCAAGACTACTAGGCTAATAATAAAATAATAAAATAAATAAAATAAAATTTATTAAGTACTTTTACAAAAACTTTCACAGAGTACACATATGTATATAGTCAACGGAAAAATCTTAAAAATAGTTTTAATAAAGGCTAAACAAACATTATGTATAATATCTAAAACAGTAAAATTAATGGTGCATGGGAAATTGACTTAACTTAATGTATAACATGCGACCTGCCTGAACTAGGTTTATTCAAACCTGTGCTTCAGGCCATCACTTTATCACTATTAAATAATTAGGACACTAAATAATGTAAGTATAACTTATATGAGAATACATTACAACTACGAGAGAAAGCAAACCTTAAACAGAAATATACAAACTATAGACTATATAACTAATATTAGAAATACAAAAATTTACTTAAATAAAATAGAGTAATATCATGACTATATAACTTTTTATTGTTATTATATATTGTTATTATATTATTTATTGCTACTGTCTCAGATGAGACAGTTAATTTATAAAAAAGTTTAGTATTTTTAGAAAACGAAAATGCTCATTAAGTATTTTTCTCTTTTTTTTTGTTTCAGGGACCTACAAAGCAGACTTGTACAAATTACATTCATAATAGGAAAACTAATTATTTGTGCGCCGGGGCCGCATTAGCTTACTTATGTAAAATCAATATTAGCAAAGGAGCGAGGACCAGTTGAAATGGGGTTCATAACCAAAGCCGGTCCAGAACAGACGAGGGCAACTAAAAGTAAGTTTATGTTCAACCTAAACATATCGTTGAACTGTGGGTGTACATAAGTACACCTCTGCCTAATCCTTCGGGGAATACAGGCGGAATAGTGTGTTATGTTTTAACATTGTTGTGTACATGCTAGTTTCTGACACTTACGCGAATATTAAACATTGAAATAAAACTACTTTTTACGGATTTTATCGCGTTGTATTGATATTATTTGATTCCCGACGTTTTGGATCCTTTACAGCATCTGTGGTCACGAGTAGACTGAGGTGTTGGACTAGCTACCTTACATTTTTGTTAATTATCATTATCAACGCGATAAAATCCGTAAAAAGTAGTTTTATTTCAATTGCTGTGTACAGTTTAGTGGGGATGTGTATTATTTCATAAGTCGTAGGTACTATGTGCGGGGTTAATGGCAATAGTCTTGCCCCCTATTACATGTCACCTAAACATACCGAACCGTAGGTGTATATCAGTACATCTCTGCCTAGCCCTTCGGGAAGTACAGGCGAGATGATATGCTATGTTTTTTTTAAATAAAACAAATATACATACAACCTATGACTGTTTTACCTTTTAACTTGATTTCAGCAAAGGTGGTGGTGTATTTGGTGTTAGGTGTGACCTTGCTGGCGACGCTGATGTGGACTGTGGTTGCAGATCCTATAATGATGTTGATCAGATATGTAAGTATTGTATGTAAAAAATACACTATGTTAAAAAAATCCTATCCGAAAGGGACATAAAAGTATTAGATTCACATCACTAAATCAATTAAGAGACATTAAATATTCGTTTTACGTGGGAGAGCCATGCTTTGGCACGAATGGGCCCGCTCAACCGGAGTGATACCACGGCCTCACAGAAATCTGGCGTTAAACAACGCTTACGTTGTGTTTCGCCGAGTGAGTGAGATTACCTGAGGCCCAATCCCCTTTTAAAAGGTCGGCAACGCACTCGTGACTCTGGCTGGAGGCATTCGGTGCCTCGCCACCAAGTCCGGTTACGCTGTGAAGATTCCCTGAATCAACAGCCATCACCATACAAAAAAAAAAAAAAAAAACTCGTGACTCCTCTGGTGTTGCGGGTGTCCATGGGCGGCGGTTATCGCTTACCATCAGGCGATCCGTTTGCTCGTTTGCGCTCCTATCCCATAAAAAAAAACATGAAAGTAAACACATTAAAGAAGTTTAAAATTCATGGTCGTCGTGCTCAAATAGCCGCAATTACTCCAAAATCTAGCAAATTTTTGAAATGTTATATAGCCATCATAAGCCCCATTATGTTTGTCACCCAGTGACGGTGTCGCTGTCACCGTAAGTATTGCAAATTCGGTTTCCTCGGTTTATAATAAAACAAAAAAAAAAAAAATTTCTTGTAAATTGAAAATAAATAATCCCGGATCTCGATACCTAAGTTTCTACCTCATTTTCTTAACACATTGTATAATATAAATATCCTGGTAAGAGTACCCTGGTAACAGGAATAAGGCAAGTTACAACGGACTCAATCAATCAATTCAATTCAATCAATCGGAATCAATCTGCCAGACCATAATCCGCATAATATTCACAACTCTGAAAACAGTGCGTTATAATAAATCAAAGTTAACAATTTTGTTTCAATTAGACCGGTATTTTTGAAATGTCAAAAAGTAGTTGCATGATTTTGCGGAGAAGGGCCAGCAAGAAATTCCATAGATAGTCCGATAAGATATTTTTCTCACATAACATAATATACCATCAAGTCTGTCCTACCTATTCCCCGAAGCGTACTAATAGGCACTCACTGTTCGCTGGTATGTTTATGTAATAGGGAGCGCGCCTATTGCCATTAACCGGACACAAATTCAAACTAAGAGCTGTTACTGAGACTTTTAAAGAAAACCCCTATAACACTTCGCTCGACCTAGCAATCTAATCCAAGATCTCTAAAGTGATTGTCGCGCTCGGGACGATTAAACTATTGAGACAGTCGACTTAAGTTTTTCTTCTGTTTATATTTCGCTCTATGCTCTATCTATGTCAGGATTATGCAGTATTGATGTGAGATATAAGAATAGATTGCCTTCCAAAAGGATAATATGTCATTGCCATGGCATGTAAGAGGCAGAGCTGAGTAGTGAGCAGAACAGACAAAAGGTGCCCGTTCTCGAGCATTATTATGTGTATCAGCGTCTTCCGACCATGCTATAAGGACTTTTACAAAATTCTTCCCATTTCATCAGAAAGCTCGTGTAGACTACGGCACTTTGGTCCACGAAGCGCTGAGCCAGGAAACGGACAGCGTGCACATTTACACCTACCTCTTCAATATCACCAACGCTGACAGGTTTATCAGCGGCGAGGATGCCAAGCTGAAGATGCAGGAGGTCGGGCCATTCACTTATCAGTAAGTGCTGTATGAGAAATGCGAGATCCGAAGTTATTAAGTCAACATCATCATCCCTCTGCCCTTATCCCTATTTACTTGAGATCTTTTTCTTTGATTATCTCATCGTTCTTTTTCTTTGTAGCCATATCATCTCACACGCAATCCATCTATCATTTCTTTAGTCTCCCTTTTCCCTTATATCCATCCACATTCAAACCTGTCTGGTAACAACTCAAAAAATATTAAAAATTCTGCAAAATACTCTAATGCTACGGCCCCGTATAGGAATGGGTAGAAAACAGTTCCTCACTGCTATTCAAATAGACATCTGGTAAGAGGGATAAAAATATCTGAGTTGCTCGGTGAACACTTAGGGTCTGACTGGCTGGTCACCACTATAACGTCGAAGTCTGTCGTAAAGTATCTTGGTTGGCTTAGCGCGTTTGAGCCAGTTTCCCCTCGGGGAGGCTTTTCTCCACCCCTAAAGGTCATAGACTGATGTTAAAGAGCTCATAACATAAAGTAAAAAATGCAAAAAGATGTTTTCATATCCGACTGGTTGTTTTAAAAAAAAAACAAGCTCTTCACCTTTATTATAATAAGATTTCTTAAAGGTAATGTTATGAACATTCAACTGTTTAACAAGATGCTTCCCAAAGGATCATATTGAGTCTGGACACACATCCTATAACTGACCGCGTTAAGGGAACCTTACCTTCAACGCATTAAAATATTATGAATCGGCATTTAGCGTAACTCGATCTTGTCTTATAGAGGCCAGTTCAACGATTTAAGAAAATTGATTCGTTTAATTACGTACTAATTGAGCCAGTTATCCTAGGCATGTTATGAAGTCTAGATTTTCTAGGTATACGAGTTTATTCTACATTACGTAAACATGATTACTAAAATACCTTGGTACTTATTTGAGTATCCATAGTTACTAGATAATATTATAAATGCGAAAGTATCTTTGCCTGTCTGTTTGCTTGTTACGTCTTTACGTCTCAACCTCTGAACCAATTTTGATGAATTCTGGCATAGTATAGGATAAATGGGAATTTTCTCTATAAAATTCCCAATAAAAATATTCTATTAAATTTTACGAAAATGACTTGTACGGGTATACGATCATCGGCTGTCTCATTCATATAGTAGTCACAAGCGTGGCTGCTGACTCTGAGATCCCGGGTTCAATTCCCAGGTCGAGTTTAAAAATTATTGAGTACCCCGTTTGGAATTTTTTAATAGCAGCTCGAAGCTTGGATTTGTGCTCGATTAATGGCAATAGGCTCGCCCCCTTTAACAGGGAACGTAAAACATGCATATCGTGTGGGCACCTCTGCTTAACTCATAGGGAATAAAGGTGTCATTGTTAAGATAAGGATCATCCAACTTCCAGAGAGAACCGTACAAATGAGAACCTGGAGATCGACAAGGAAGCCGGTGTGATCAGATACACTCCTCGCCATAAAGTAACCTTCCTGCCCGAAGAGTCAGTGAGCAGACCAGAAGATGTCATGGTCAACATGATAAACATCGCGATGTTGGTAAGTTCCTGCACGATTCATTATCAACCCATCCTATTAAGATTATTATCGTAATGTTTGTGAGGATGTATGGATGTAACGATGTTTGTTATTCTTACACGCAAAAACTACTGTATGGATTTTAATGAAACAACAATAATTCAGATTGTTTTTTTATTCAAAATGGGCTTGATCTTGACCTCAATCTTACCTCCTTCCTATGTTTTGGGTGGTGAGCATACCCAAAACATGCCTGTTCACCCTACTTTTGAATAGACGCAGGTCGGGAGTTCCACTTCTTGGCTGTGCGCATTATAAAAGATGATTTGTAGCGCTGTGTGCGAATATGTGGAATATGAAGCAATTAGGGATGATATCCTGCGGTGCGTCTGGAGCTCCGATCATAGAAGGAGTCAGGCGGGATGAGATAAAATTTAGCACACACCTAGATTATAGCCTGGAATAACACATAGGCTTTTTATCCAGGTCGGACCCAATCCTGAAGTCTTTGCAGACAAAGTCACGGGCAGAAGTTAGTAATTTATAAAGATATTATGCAGTCTACGCGGGCGATGTCGCGGGCGGGTCTCTAGTTATACATATATTGTTCCATTAATGGTTACAAGTCTCCTGTCAGGACAAGACGGATTAGGCTGTAGTCCACCATGCTGAACTAATGCGGGTTGCCAGACTTCACACGCCGTCTAGAAAATCTCTCAAGCATGCAGATTTTCTCACGATCTTTTCCTTCACCGTTTAAGTGTGTGATAACCTTTTATACTTATAAAATCATTTGTCCTGACTAACTAACTGATCTATGAACGCACAGCCAAAATTATAAAGTCTAAAAATGAAATTTTGAACATAAGTTTATTTTAGAGTTTAATCATCTGCTAAGAAAGGATTCTTGAAAATTTCAACTTTATGGAGGTTAAAAGGGAGGAGATATTTGTATGAAAGTCTTAATCCTAAGCATGACTGCTATGCCAGAGGTTCTGGGTTCCATTTCAAGGTCGAGCAAAGTGTTATTGGGTTTTTGTATGAAATTTTCAAAAGAACCTCGGAGTTTAAAAGTATGCCTGTATAACCGGGCATAAATCTCCAGTATATTTACTGGCAAAATGTGGGTGTACAATAGTACACCTCTAACCCTTTCGGGAATACAGGCGTGATGGTATGCGTACTAAATCACAAATCCAAATTCCAACTGAGAATTACATAGTAAAAACACTGTTCGAACGACCTGAAGTGGGAAATACAACTCAGGACCGCACTATCAGTAGCTGTCTGTCTGTCACCACTACACTATAAAGATAAATATTGTATAAGTACTAATAACAATGTAAAAGAATTGCGCGAGAGCTACGACGTAGCAGACGTGATGACGTCACAGCTACGCCGGCTACGATGCGTGACGCGATGGGTGACGATTGTTGCGATATTATAGTATAGTACAGTAACAGTACATCAAGTTACAACAAACTCAAATTTTCCTAATGTATAATAAACTCTATTAATTGGAGATTAAATTGAAAATCGATTGAAGACCAATGGACCTAAAGGAAAAAATTCAATGGCGTTCAGGATTCGAACCTGCGTCTCCTAGTTGGATACACCAAACACTCTGACCTCTAAGCCACCGCGAACCATTCCCGCATGATTTATTCTTTACTAAAAAAATAACTTTATAATGTTAGCATGGAAAATGCAAAAAAAATCACAATAAAAGATAACATTTTATCAGTTTGGTTATGGTTATGAATAATATGAAACTATTTCGGATTATCCGATTGTTTCGTATACGTTCGGTTTTGGTTTTTGGATTACTTAGAAATTGTAAAAGAGCAATATATTTGTATTTACTCCGCCTCTATCCGAATTTATTAGACATGTTTATTTCCAGAGTATGGCATCAAAAGTGACAGACTACGGCTACCTGGCCAAGATGGGGTTCAACATGCTGACCACGCAACTGCAGAGTAACGCCACAGTGCAGATGACAGCCCACGACTACATGTGGGGCTACCAGGAACCCCTCATCAAGCTGGGCAACACCTTCCTGCCAGGATGGATTAGCTTCGACAAATTGGGAATTTTGGATAGAGTAAGTGAGAGAGGAAAACTTTATAAGAATGATTTTTTTAAGCTTACACGCACATTACTAGTATTCTTATCAACCCCTCGTGCTAAGTTAAATGCTTGTGTTACGAGTGGGTTCACGTTGGTAGTACTATGGTTGGATTCGAACCGGCAAATCCGACGCCCTAGCTATTAGGCTACCGCCGTTTCAAGTTCTTATTAATGATAGTTCATACATCGGCGAGTGACAGGCGAGCGACCTACAATAGGTCCTAGTTGTACGAACAGTATGGTCTATATGGTTATGTGAGGCATCTTTCAATCACCAGTACGCGCTTAACCTTTAACATAGTTTGCCACTTCAGAGGTTGAAACTTGACCTTCTTTTACAGTTTTAGTTCATTTTAACTCAATATATAAATTTTGTACTGCGGGGGTCATTGAACGGCGGAGAATCTTAACACCGCCGTTCAGATTATGACGTCAACAGTACAGTGCCAGTGCAGTACAGTGTATTAGACAAAATTCGTACTAAAAAAAGTGTCGTGACAACTTTTCGTAAGAATTTTTTCCGTCTAGCCCCCTTTCACAACGCGCGATTAGGAACTTCGTTCCAAAAACATTACCACACACAATTATTTGCTCCTGAATCGTGGGTGCTTTTACAAACACAAATTATCACATACATAAACATCCAGACCCAGAACAACTACCTGTAGATCATCATACAAATATTTGCTCCGTATGGGGATCGAACCCACAACACGTGGCTTAGAATTCTTTCACCACATCTACATAATTTCACCACAGAGAAATAATACCTACTGTGTACCTATGTTTCCAGCTATACGACGAAACTGCCCCATTCAGATTGGAGGTGAGTGCCAGAGAAGAGGACAAGTTCATGATCAAGACTGTGAACGGTCTTGGTGGCCTCCCAGAATGGGGGTACCCGGAGACAAGGTATGCAAAGCCTCTCGAATTTCTCTTTCACATTATCCGTCGTAGGGTGACGTCAGCATTATCTATGATTTCTCCTTCTTGAACTGACATGACGAAATGAAATGAAATGATATTTATTCTGCAAGTAGATCTTTAGAGATACTTTTACATGTCAATGGTTTGGTTTTTTTTATAGCTAGATGGTATCGGCATTTTCTAACTGACGACCTCTGAGAAGAAACACCGAAACAAACTCAGAGAATCATAGTCTCTTTTAAAGTCCAGACATGGAAGAACACTTATATGTCAATACTCAATACTCAATAACTTTATTGCTGTTGTCTGTGGTACCATGTAGGATAATCTCTGAAATGGCCTTTTGAGGAAAGAACCATAGCAGCTTTGAGTAGACCAGCCCCAACTGACGGCACGTATGCATCAATCATCGTGTAGCTCAACCATAATTTGGGGAGCTCAACGACCTGTCGCACGTCCATACCAGATCAGCAAGACATTCGTGTAGGTCAAATTAAGTTCCCAGAACCTCCAGACTATAACAAGCTTGTTTAATTATCATGTATTATAATTAAACAAGCTCGACCTCAGGCAGGTTCGAATTTTGACCTGCCAAAAGTAGATTTTAGAGCGATAGCGTCGGAAGAGGTCGTCCGAAGGATATACCGATCTTATTAGCGATATCCTTCAAAAAGGTCAGGTGCGTAGTACTCGCAACCGGCGCGTATGTGTGAGGAGACGTATGAATGTGGAAGAAGCAAAAGAACTATGCATGAATTGTAGCAAGTGACAGTCTACGGTTTCTGCCTACCCCTGTGGGAGTATAAAGAATATAAAGGCGTATGTATGTTATATAACATACATACACTCACGCCTTGTATATGTAAAAAGTAGATTATTTCCTTCACGAATATTATTAATTTTCTTTCATCAACTTTATTGTTCCAGGTCATCTTGTAACAGCTTCAACAACTCTTTCGAGGGTCTGGGGTATCCATCAGAAATGCCAACAGACCAACCTCTTAAGATCTACAGGAATGTGCTCTGCCGTTTTATGGAGCTTGAGTACGTGGGGAAAAAGACCATGGACTTTGGAGTCGAAGGCAAAGCCTACCAGTTCAGTAACCGGAGCTACAGTAACATACCTGAGAACGAGTGCTTATGTAGCAAGTGGAACTGCCATGAGGGGGTGTCGGACCTTTCCCCTTGTTTTTATGGTGAGTTTTACTGTAAGCACCTTTGTAAACATCATTAGTCAAGTAGTTGAAGGTGAGACTGCTGGATAAAAGGTTCTGGGTTCCCAGGTCAAGTAGCATTATTGGGTTTTCCTATAAAATTCTCGGTAGCACCTTGGAGTGTTGATTTCTCCTCAGATAATAACAATAAAAATTAAAAAATATGGCTTACTAGATGTGTAGACCAGTACGTCTCTGCCTAAATCTCTGTCATATCTCTCAGTTTTCTAGTGCATCTACTGTCTTTATTATTTTTCTCTGATTCACCTTAAGGTTGTCTGGCAGAAAATGCCTTATGGCATTAAAACCGCCTTCTTACTAACTGTGCATAAAGTATAATAAATAAATAAATAAATCATGGAGGAGTACAAGCGTGTTGGAATGGAATGTACCATAAGAATAATTACTTTTGTTCCTTTAATTTTGTCTGCGAAAGTTATTGCTGACATTAACACTTCGTGTATCAGGTCAGTGAAAGAGTATGAAATACTTAACCTTTTACGTTAAATTGTTTCAGGTTTACCTGTGGTTTTGTCAGATGCTCACTTCTTGGGCGCCAATCCGATGTTGTACGAGCGTATTGAGGGTATGACTCCGGATGAGGAGGAACACGGCAGCAGATTTATTATAGAACATGTATGTTATAGTCTGTTGATTTCAAATAAAATGTATACTAGCTTAAGTTACTAAACTATTATGGAGTAAAAGAAACTTCTTTAGATTTTTTTTATTTATTTTTTTGTCCAGAAAATCGGCATGGTGATGAAGACGAAGTTCTCCGTGCAAGTGAATGTGAGGGTGCGGGACGTGGGGTTCAACTCCAAGATCAGCCGGTTCTCTGACATGTTCGTGCCAATCGGATATTTCAAAATTGTGAGTTTGTATGCTTTTAAAGATTTCTTAAAGACCAAAGCGTTGGCCAATATCAAACTACCTCAGGGCAGACCATCAGCTCGATGTACGGAAGATGTTGACACGGCAAGTTTTGTGTAATAGCTGAATGATCGACTTCTGCGCAACGAGTTGTAGGATCGATCCCCGCACGAAATAAATAATTTTAGGGCCTACAGGTAGTTGTTCTGGGTCTGGGTTGTGTGGGTCTTTGTGAAAACTTTTGTTTCTTAAAGTTCTCACGTAGGGGAATCAGACGGGCAATAATGGAAGAATAGAGAAGAGGCTTTACTCAGCAGTGGGTGTTCTCGGCTATTTATTGTCGAACTGGAACAGACTGACACCACAATTTTACAATATTGCAAATACACGTGTTGATAACTGCCTCATTAGTCTAGTGGACTCAAGCGCGACTAAAATGTTATTGGGTTTTTCTATGAAATTCTCACTAGCAGCTCGGAGTCTGTGCCCGCTTAGTGGTAATAGGTTTGCCCCCATTACATGGGACCTAAAAACTGCGGGTGTAAAATTAGTATATCTCTGCTTTACCTTTCGGGGAATACAGGCGTGATGGTATGTTATGTTACATGTGTTGATCAAAACAAAATAGTGTTTTTATTTATCTGCAAAATTCCGCAGGCTCAGAAACTTCTAAGATTCCTCCCTCCTCGGGGCCACGGGAGGATAATTGCTCCTCACATTTAATTGTATGTTTTACGATGGAGTGACTGCAGCGACACTTAGAGCAAGTCAACAATTGAGGTCTACGGTTAGTTTCATGCCGCACCACTCTCGCCTTAGGAATCTTTAGCCATAGGAGTTATATTGGCTCTGTTTATTATAATGACTTACGTTTTTTTCCTTCTAGGTACAGCCACGGTTACCAGATAAACAAATCGTATCCCTAAGACTAGTCCATGTTTACAGCCCCTATATTCTCATAGGCATACAACTAATTTTCTTACTAACTGGCCTCCTTTTTCTCTTACTGGCCGCAAGGCTGTTATATTGGAACTGGATACCTTCTAGAAAAAAAGAAATAACTTTTGAAATCGGAAAAATTGATGCCAAAGACATTTTGAGTAATGAACCTCTAATGTACAGGAAAGCTACTTAAAATAACGCCATCTGTTGATGTGTCAAGAAATAAAAAGTGATAGCCCAGTGCAGTGATGACGAACCAATACCATTGAGGACACACGGCAAAATAATTTTAACACAAAATTTAGATAGCTACACACTACAACACGCCAAGGTATAAGTTGCACTTTGACGGGGTCTAGCAAACGCCTGAACCGAAGCCTACCATGGACGTGGTGAATATCATGAATTTCATGGCTGTGACTATAAGCAAAGGAAAGCAATTCCGGTTTTTAGTCAGTACCAGTCTAACACACCCGG
The DNA here is from genome assembly GCA_910591435.1 of Acronicta aceris. Classification (NCBI taxonomy): domain Eukaryota; kingdom Metazoa; phylum Arthropoda; class Insecta; order Lepidoptera; family Noctuidae; genus Acronicta; species Acronicta aceris. The sequence continues at coordinate 15,461,780 of OU342767.1, forward strand.
CCGCTTCTCCAGGTGGCAGACAATCCGCTAAAAATTACTTTAAAAAAGGAAAAAGCTAGTTGCCCTATAAAAATCACCCCTATTGCGATGGAATACGGGCGGTCCGAGGGGAAAACTATATAGGTTGATGTGTTGTCATGTGTACCTCATTGAAACAACTTATTTTTCGTCCATATTTTGAGGTCTTCCAATCCAATTAATTAATTGTAGACCCAGTTAATTAATAGTCAGGGAGAGCCATTTTCGTGGTGATACCTGTTATTTATTTTATTCTGTGAAAGAAATTGAACAATTCAATAACGGTGGTTGTCGTTCCATAAGTACAAATAGTCATACTTAGTTCGTAACTAATGATGCCATAAGGACCAGTTCCGAGCTCGAAGGACCAAGTTCATAAAAATATGATAATTATGGTTGTGCCTACCAAAAGTTATAGATTTAAATGAAGCGGATTATGTTGTAAATATTAAAATATTGAGATATAATAAAATTGTTTTTGTTTATATTAATTTTCTCCCCAACTCTTCAACGTGTACCTAACTGAATAAGCACAAGACCTCGAACAGGCCGAATAGAATGTTGAGTCATAATAAAAATATTTTAATATTTATTTCATGTGGGCTCGTGGCTATCGCGAATTAATTGATCTAAAAAAGGTCTACAAGGTTAGGCTGCGCTTGCCACAGTAACTCTATGGATAGGAGATCATTCTTAACATATCAAGACCCGGAGAGTATATAAAGCCAGTGTTCTCGGTTATCATACGAACACGTAATTTTATGATTGCTAGTGTAATTAGACCAAAAAGCCTGCATACCACACTCTTTCCTCAAGATATTGGTATTGCCTAGAAATTGGGTTTAGGGTTGGGTAGGTCTGATGGCAGTCACTTCTGCCGTAATCTGTAGGCCAACCCAACCTATCTGGGAAAAGGCCTTGCGGATGTTGAAATATTTTTGATTATGTTTACACTTTATAAAAAGAGACGATGCTTCTTGGATTTTGGTTCGGTGTTTCTTGTCGTAATTTGGCAACCGCTAGCGCCATCTAGTACTGACTTACAAACATTCTAAACTTTTAAAAGTAACATTTAATTGTAAAAAGAAGTAAATGTTACTTTTAAAAGTGTCAGTAAAAGATCTATAGCCTACTCTCTTCAGAATTATTATTGTTTACATAATATCATGTCTTCTCAACCTCCCTGCCAGAATAATTTCGTAGCATGACGTCATAAATTGAAATTGAAGCTGAAACGTCATAAATTGAAATTGAATTCGCAATTTGTGGGTGCAAGAGAGGTAGGGCATAGTGGAATTGAATAATTCCACTCACAATTGGAGCTGCGTTTGCGAAATGCGTCCATAGGCTACGGTAACCGCTTACCATAAGGCGGGCCGTATGCTTGTTTGCCACATTAGTAATATAAAAAAAAGTGTACTTACTAAAATAGATTCTAGATTCATGACAGTAGGTAGTAGGTAATTGCTACATTAAATATAGGTACACATTCACCACTGAAACTAAAACTTTTAAAAACCTTATCAATCCAAAAACTGTGCCTACGACCAAAATTTGAAGTTTACAAAACATTTAGCTACATAACGATTACAAACAAAAGTTTTAGTACTCTATTAATTAATGTCGTAATTACTGCTATAGATATACCTACAATTTGCTAAAATAAATGTAAAATGCCTAAATTAATGTAAATGTATGTATACGCCTGCAAAAACAGTGTTCGTGACGCATAAACTCTATAGAACGGCATTTTTGTTAGTTAATCAGTGTGTCTATCTGTCTAGATTTTATTTAACCTTCCGAATTGTACCAATAACTGGTTTTTAAGGATTTAAAGTATAAGTGCGTACTTAATAAGCAATCTTTGCTTGACACACTCTTCCCTTTGATGGGTATCAATTTTATAGTCTGTGAAAACCAAAGATATTTATATTATAGATATAATATTTCTTGTACCTATATTTCAGTATTACTTACATAGTACCTCAAACTTTCAAGTATTTCATGGTTTTTAAATTTCATGATCATCAACATCCTTAAGGTGAACACTTGGAATGACAGTCTTATTTAAACCTCTCACTTGGAGCCCTATTAAACACTAACCTGCTCTTTGATGGTATGGTATTTTATGTTTGAGTTTCTTAAACCGGTGAATTAAATTTGATTGCAGCCAGGCCCAGACTTGCATCATGGAATGTTCCTGAATTAAATATGTAATTTGAATGAAACAAAAGTTAATTAATTTAGGATTTTTTTAAGAACTGTAAAACGACAATGAGACACATTAAAATTATAGTCCTGCATTTAATTATGTCATTTTTAACAAAACATTTGTGAATTCAAATAAAAAAAAAACTGCAAAAATACGTATAAAAATAAAAAAAGCATCTACATTAAAATACCAATCGTTATCAATAAGTTGGATTAACTGGTCAATAATGTTAGTTATTACAAAACATTTAAAACAAACTTGGCACCATTTAACAGTTATATATCAACGATCTCTTCCCTTAGTTATTCTTATAAAGTCGTTATAATAATCTGACCCCACGTCAATATATTCTGAACTACTGTCAGAGTCGCTATCTGTACTTGATTCATTACTTGTATCAGTAAAACCCTCATTAATTTCCACTGAAATCTCACACCCTCTATCTTTTCTATCTTTACCCCATTTCCTTTCATCTGCTTCAATAATTTCTTTTATCTTGTATAGCGGTGGATGGTCATGTATCACCGGTTCAAAGTATGTCCTCATAGGCATCAGGACTGGCACCCTTGGGTATATTGGTACTGGCATTGGTACTGGTATGGCCATTCTGGGTAATGGGATCTGTCTAAATGGAGGCGGCGGAGGTGACCATTTGGTTTCTATCTTCGCTGGTATTTTTGTGGTTGTCACTTTTTGTGGTAGCGGAGTGCCATTAGCCGGGGTAGTTGTACTTCCTGACCTCGCTATTTTCGGGGCTGATGTTACTGGCTTATTTGTTCTTGTCACAGGCTTTCTAGTTCGTATTGCAGGTTTATTATGACTTGTCTCGCTTTTTGTCATTGATACCGTCGTCCTTGATGCATCATTTATTTTTTTATCTAGTAGTGACATCATTTTTAAATTATTTAATGAAACGTTATCTAAATCTGGCGTAGCAAAGTCATTTGAATGCTTTGAATACAATTCCAGCATTATATTTCTGAAATCTGCTGGTATATCCGTAGGTAACGCTTTTAAAATATTTTCAAAACTAAATGCAATCACTCTTGAAGTTATTGCTAGTTGGACAGTGATTTTTATTAGTATTTCCATATTTCTGAAAAATGTATCCAAAAATAAATTGATAATAAGTTCTTGGTTTGACTTAAAATGTTTAATAAATCGGATTGAAAAAAGAAACTGGATCTAGTGAACTATATAAATGTGAGCTTGTTACCACACTTTATTTTATAATCCAATACTGTGGTAAAATGGCTAATTAAAAGAACAAATTAGAATTACTGAGGACTATATTATGATAAGAAGAGAAAAAGGTTGAGAAATTGAAGAAATCTGAGTTTATTATTGCAAAAAATGATGAACTCACCACTTTTATTGTAGCTTATAGCTTCACCCTAGAAATTATACTGACTAGCTTATTGAGAATTAACAAAAAGAAACAAAAAGAACCATAAATACTAATTGTTCATTCATCAGTAGGCATAATGGACCTATTGTTGCAATTATATTGCATAAGTCACATAGAGCGAAAGTTACAAAAGGATTTTATAAAATACTGTTCTGCTACAACTGATAGAATATCAAAAGTTATTTTATCAACCGACTTCAAAAAGGAGGAGGTTCTCAATTCGACTGTATGTTTTTTTTATAAGTTTGTTACGCGATTACTCCGTCAATTATGAACCAATTTTTAGTGATGATTCTTTTTTTGATCAGTAGGTCATATTTCAGAGGTGGTCCCATAAATTAGAACAAAATGACAATAACACGTAAATGATAAAATGATAACGTAGTCTAGGTATACGTCAAATTTTACTCGCTACTAAAAATGTTGAAATAACTTACTTTAACTTTTAACAAAAAGTAAAACCGCCTTCAAAAACATAAAAATAAAGTTAGGTGCACAACAGTTTCGGAAGTCGGTGACGAAAACAAAAGTTCAAACCAAATCGAAGGCACCGACATCCGAATTTTTGTGCACCTAACATTAATTTAACTTTTTGAAGGCGGTTTTGATTTATGTTATTAGGTATATACCTACTTACATAATGCATTCAGAGTTTGGTAGCTCCTTTCACAAAGCAAAAACTGCAAGGAAGTAAAGGATGAGAAGAGTTGAGTAGTAGTTATCGTTCAGAGGAAGGGATGTTATGACTATTGATAGAGATGTATGGTAAGAAATGTTCTACGCCTTAGTATTTAGGTATGTTTTGAAGAAATAATATAATCCCCATCGAGGATTTAAATTACACTTGCAAAAGACCTAGACCAAGATAGAAAACCCTACAATTACTTACTATTAAAATTTCCTTCATATTTTTAATTCGAACTCAGGTTCATAGGTTATTTTAAGAACTGTCTATGAAGTTGCTTTCTTGCCGGTTGTTCTTCATAGGAACTAATTGGAACTGTATATTAATGTTTCTAAAGTGGTTGTAAAAGCTTATTGAAATAATTATAAAACCTATGAATAAAATAAAATTACTTACAGAAATTAATTAATAGGATGGGAGTTTATTTGTCTTTTTATGTAATGAGGGTAATTCACAACGGTAATTGACAATATTTCAAAATTATTAAGCCACCAAAAAAAAATAGTGTTTCTTTGTTTTACTATCCTGAGTTCCAAAACATTATTTATTTCTTATATTTCTTCATTTCGGAGAAAAAAAAACCAAAAAAGTGTGATGACGTCACTTATACGGCGGAAACTGAGAAAATTGAAATTTTCTCGAAATAATAGTACATCAACAACGAAATAGGTAATGTAACGTTATGTTATTACGGCCATGTCACCGTCAAATTTAAGACTGTTCCTTTCTGTTACTTTCCTGGTCATCTGTCAGTTGCCAATCTGCACATTTGACCTGCCCATCTGTAGACAGAATGGAGAAGACAAGCTAGGGATAGGGAAGCGAGAGATAACTGAAGGAAGCTGGGGGAGGCCTACGCCGAAGAGGCGATTTCCACAAATTAATTGCATGTTAATTACAATAATAAAAAAGTAATTCAATGTATTTATACCTATTAATGATAAATATAATAATGTATAATAGTTGTGGTAGAATAAAGGTTATTTTTAATCTTACTTATGTACCATAATATAAGTGATGTTTGTGTGTAATGGGATAGGTAACTATTGGCAATCCAAATAAAAAAAAATATTCTAAGAAATAAAGATCACGGGGTCAGTGACGAACCAAAAAATTCATATTAAAGTTTGTATTCAATATCAACACACAACTCCACCAGCACCACAACGGCACAAAAATTGACAGCTTTATTTTAAATCAAGCAACAGTTAATCTAATAAAGATTTTATTCAGCATTTATACAAAATATAAATAATTATTAAATAAAAAACAATAACCATTACAGACTATTTGGCTATTTGGAAAGACACTGACAGATTACTTATTTTCGTATTGTTTGGTGGCCTGAACACTAGCTCCTTCTTTCCATCGCCTAGCATATGCTGCGACATACCATCGTGTAATAATATCTGTCTGCGTCTGTGACCACTTCGTAAATTCGGCTTGGACATGACTACTACCCTAGGCCGTTCATTTGAGTCTTCTCCAGCCATCAAGTGCACATTTTGTATCGAGTCCCGCTCTCCAAGCAACGCGCTTGCTTCATCGTTGCTCAATCGCCTCTTCATCTTTATTTTCCCATCCCTCGACATATAAGACAGCACTGGTCTAATAAGCTTGTCGTCTTTGCGACTTCTCTTCACGAAACCAAAGTTTCTTCTGTATATATCATACTTCCCCTTCTTCTTACCCTTATTCCTTTTACGCTTCTTTTTCCGTCGACTATCATCACTCTCACAAGAGTCGTCTTCTTTGGAAGATTGGCTTCTAGAGGAACTATGATTACAATCAGAAGATGGGGCATCTCTGTCTTCACCTGCTGGCCGTTTGTCATTAAATTTAGGTGGAAATGGCACAATAACTACTGGTGGTGGCCCAACTATTGGAATGGGCATTGGATATGCTGGACCCGGGAGAGGGTTAGGAGGTTGGGGGTTTTGTGGAGATGGATTTTCTTGACCCTTCTTACATCTACACTGTTGATGACAAGGTGAGCAATAAGCGAAAAATGAAGGTGTGCATGGATTACACGTACACGGTGGACATGGAGGACAGGATTTATTACGGCCATTGTTCCCATTTTTTTTACCGTTGCCATTCTGGCAATTTGGTGGATGAAAACCTGGGATTGCAATTTGCACAAAATGAGGCACAGGCACTGGTATAGCTATGGGGATTCTAATGTCACTATCGCCACTACCGTCTCCGCTTGGAGTAGTAGTGGTTGTGGTAGTAGTAGTTGACTCTGGGTACGGTAGTGGTATGGGCATGGGAACTGGGATAGGCACAGCTATGGGCTGTGGTGGGGGGACTTGCATCATCATAGGCCCGTATGGTCCACTCATGGGATACTGCATCGGCATCATCGGTATTTGTGAGAATACAGTACCCAAAAATATAACTATCACAACCGTCCATTTTTGTAACGCATCCTGGAACAAATAAAAAATAGTAACAATTTTTATCCACCAATGATGACAATAAAGGTTGAAAACATTTATCCAGTTCGAATCAACGATATTCAAATTGGGATTGCACTCTAGATAGCTATTTGAATTCCTAGTCCTTTCATTTTAGGTCAATAAACATGCAATAGGTATTATATAATATTAATATAATTATAACATGATGTAGTGAAGGTCACGGTGACCTTGAGATGTTAGGTGCCTACTAAGATTCAATAAAATAAAATAAATGTTTTCTTTGCATCTTTCAATTTTATGTAACTGTTTTTAGCGGATACAACAATTTAATAGAGTATCTATGCCGATTCTTCTCCATAAGACCCACTATTTGGAACCGTGCACCTAGTTTTGACAATTAAAAAGTACCTGTAATAATGGTTTATTTGAAATCAAAGATTTACTTTGACTTTATTATAGAAAAGAATTAAGAACTTACTGAAATCATAACTGCGTCAAATCACAATAGTAGCGATTGAATGGCGATCATGGCATCTGGCTACTTTTATACATTTACCAAATATGTTTCATAATAATGGTGCATTGTGGTGCGAACGAATGCAAGTGGCCAGTCCCAGTCATTTCGTAACAGTTTTATGGTTCAAGTTTATGGCGTTAAGTAACGAGAAAACATAAAATTTCAAAGATTAATTCACTTTTTGATATTGATGGGCTATTTATTATATTTTTTCACGCCAAACCAGTTTTCATTATCATTTTTGCAACGTTTCTTTGCTGGGCCACGTGTTTTGTTTTGTAGTACTGTTCATATCTTATTAATCACTTCATTAGTACATCAAAATGTGAGTTAGGGCCTTCAGAAAGCTAGCAATAGACTACACGTTCAATAGTAGGTACAGACTACTTATTGCAAAGTAATAAATCGTTTATCTTTTTGTGATTTTTTTGCATTTTCCGTGCATTATTTTAGTGAAGGAAAAATTCAATCGCGGGCAGGATTTCAACCTGCGTCTTCAGGTTAGATACACCAAACAAAATAACATTAATAAATCGTTTGTTTAATTTCTCCATATCAATTTAAAAATATCGCTACGTAGCAGTATATCAATCTAACAGATTGGCTGTTCGCAGAAGCGGAGCGAGTAGTGCGGGGGGCGCTGTGTAGCGGAAAGAGTGAAAGGAGATAGTTCATGGAGAGTGTAATGTCTCCACACCAATAAAACACACTTTTAAACACTCAGGCGGGTATAGGGTATGCGAAACACTCGACACGGGCGCACCCGGCTACGGCTGGAGAGCAAGTGTCAGCTGTCATGCGTTTGCACATACACTACATCCCTTCTTTATTTTCTTTGATTTGAAATGTTTTAAAATTACAATTAACGTATTAGTACTCCCACACATTTATAGTATGACAGAGATGTAATCAATTGCTTCAACTATTCTAATTTCAGATTTCTCAACAAATTTACGAAACAGCTTCGATTTAACTTAGTTATACACATGTGTTACAATCATTAAATCGTAGTTATTACTAGTACACAAGAATATAATTAATAAATGTAATATATAAATAAATAAAGAATTACGCTAGTTCATTATTTCCTCCTGTATCATTATTACTACTATTTTGACTAACCACCGTCCACGAATCATTCACTTTCTTTAAATGAACTACGTTTCGGCGATATTCTTTCCCGGTTTCATCATTCTGAATACTAATATCACCACCATTCACATCCGTTACTGTATGTGTGGTTGGATTGAAATGAGAGGTCAACTTATTATCTTTGATTACGTTCTTCACCAATACTTTTTCACCAATTTCTAAGTAGCTGTCCGTCGCTTTCCTTTTGAGATCTCCATACTCTTTCCCCTTTTCTTTCATTTGCTTATCTCTGTCTCTTACTTCTTCATCTATTGGTCTGTATTCCATGTCTGGTGCTGCTGGGATCTTGTCTCTAAACTGTCTTTTATAAAATAATTCCGAGGGAGATTTGCCTGTAATAGAGTGAGGAGTACTATTATACATCATTAAATAACTAAATATGTCCTCTTTCCAGTCCCTTTTTTCAGCTTGGCAAATTTTTAGACGTTTTAAAACGTCTCGATTTTGCCTTTCAACTTCTCCGTTCATTTGAGGCCAATACGGGACTGTATTATATAAAGTGATGCCACACTCCTTGCAATAGTTTTGGAAAATTTCACTTGTAAACTGATTGCCGTTATCACACGTCAAAGTTGCTGGGTAACCCAATCTGGAAAATATTTCTTTCAAGACTTTGATTGTATCGACAGAAGTAATACTGCGCATTATTTTAATCTCCTTGTATCTACTATAATAATCTACCAGTATCAATAAGTAATCGCGGCTAGGTAGGGGCCCCAAGAAGTCCATGGCTACATCAACCCAAGGCTCAGCGGGAAGAGCTCGTCTTTTCATCGGATGTGGTGGAGTAGGATTAGATACAAGTGTACAACCTCGACAAGCTTTTACTAGGCGTTCAGCATCTTTGTCAATCCTAGGCCACCACACCTTTGTTCTAAGGCGAGCCTTCATCGCTACTATACCTGGATGGCCTTCATGAGCCGCCTCCAGTATTCTTTGACGTAGCTGATTTGGTATGACTATCCTAGTTCCCCGAAGAAGAATATCTTCATTAAAACACAGTTCATTTTGTATGATTTTAAAATTGTTAATGGAATCGTGCCACTCATTATTAAAAATACCCTCCTTAACTTTTAAAATTTCCTCGTCTGCAACAGAACATCCTTTAATTTCTTTCAATGGAACCGCAGCAGGTCTGCTGTAACTAATTATTTGGTTAATGTAATTTTCAGAGTCAAATGGTTCTGACAAGGAAGTTTTTCCCAGTCTGGAAATCGTGTCCGCTATGTTCGATTTACCTGGACGGTAGATGACTTTATACCTGTAAGCTTGTAACCTAAGTACCCAGCGTTCTATTCTGGCGCAAGGCTTAGAAGTTCGTCCAAAGATCGTTTCCAATGGTTTGTGATCGCTTATCAGTTCAAAGTCTTTGCCAAAAAGGTATATTTTAAAATGCTCTACAGCCCAAACTAGCGCTAAGGCTTCCTTTTCTGTTTGGCAATACCTCTTTTCGCAATCGGTTAGAGCCTTGTGACCAAAAGCGATCACACGGGGACCATCTTCACCAATCTGGACCAATACTGCGCCTAACCCCACAGGAGAAGCATCAGCGATAACTTGGGTTTTATCAGAAGGATTATAATAGCCTAAGGTTCGTATATTGGATAAGCTGTATTTTAGATCTTCAAATGCCTTATCCTGTTTAGGAGTCCAAAATTTTTGAATATTTGCACACTTACCAAGGCCTAAACGTAACAGTTCTCGCAACGGTTCAGTGAGGGTAGCTAAATTTGGAATCCATTTACTTACAAAATTAACCAACCCCAGAAAACTTTGAATTTCTTCAGTTGTATTTGGAATTCTACTTGTTTTAATTGCTGTCAAATATTTCGCAAGTGGCCTAATTCCAGTAGATGAAAGTTCATGGCCGAGAAATTCAATTTTTTGGGTTTTGTAAATGCATTTGTTTTCATTGAGTAGAACATCATTTTCTTTCAAAACTCGTAACACCTTACATAACCTTTCGTCGTGTTCTGTTTCTGTTGAGCCATGTATAATAATGTCGTCAATAAAGTTAAATGTCCCTTCACACCCTAACAACATTTTTTCTAAAATTTTTTGGAACATTTCCGGCGCACATGAAATTCCAAACATTAACCTTTTGTATCTGTACAGCCCTTTGCTAGTGCTAAATGTAGTGATGTACCTACAATCTTCATGTATTTCAATTTGATGAAAAGCATTTTTTATATCAAGTTTGGAAAAGTATTTAGCTTGACGGAAATTGGGTAGCAACTCATTCATTGTTGGAAGGGGGTGATTTTCTCTAATTATCGCTTCGTTAGCTCTTCTCATATCTATGCAAATACGTACCTCTTCTTGGCCTTCTTTAAGCACGGGAACCATTGGCGATACCCACGGTGAGGGTTCGTTCACTACCTCAATGATATCCGCATCCTTTAGTTCTTTTAATTTTCTAGCAACCTTTTCTTCTAAAGGAATAGGTACCCTCCTGTATGGTTGGATGATTGGATTAACTGTTTGATCTATAGGAATCTGAACGGTAACTCCTTTAAATTTTGGAAAAACTTTTCTTGGCGGTGTCTCGTCGGTTACCGTATTAATTTTAAATCCAATTTTAAGTACACCTAATCGGATTGCAGTCTCCTTGCCTAATAAATCGCGTGTGCCGTTCCTGATGACATAAACAGTACCTTTTACATAATTATTAGCGATGACAGAAATGTTTGCGTCAAAGGAGCCCATAATATCTAAAGGTTCTTTACTGCCGTAGGAAATAAGTATCTTATTAGGCTTGCGTATCTGGTTAAAAATCTTCACACAATTGGCTTTTAAGAATTGCCAAGTTTTATCAGTAATGACGTTGCATTTACTTCCTGAGTCTATCAACATGTCAATAGTAACTCCCCCAATATTGCATTTAATAGTTTCATCTTCATCTAGGTGGAAGATATAGTCGATTTCAGATTTATCCGCGTTCTTTTTTATTTCTAGCCTTGGTTTTTTATTTATAGTGTCTGTCCTATTGATAGAAAATTGTCTTTTCTGTCGCGTCCTACAATGCTCCCGAAAATGACCGATGAAGCCACACTTCGAACATCTTTTGTCTTTGGCTGGACATTTTGTGTCTTCGGATAAATGGGTGGAGCTACCGCATCTACTACATTTTGGGTTGAACGACTGTTGTCGAAACGGTTTATTAAACTTTTTCTTGTAATCGATTTTATTTATTTCTCCTTTGTTTAAAATGTTTGCGTTATTTGTATTTACTATTTTAAATTGTTCTAATTGTCTGGCCACAACCTCTAAAGCATTTGCTTTACTGATAATTTCGTCTAAACTAATTGTATCCCCGCATTCTAAAATCTTTTTCCTTAATTCGACTAATCGGCACTTTTCAGTGATTTGGTCGATAATATGTTCCTCTTTATTATGGAATTGACATTTTCCAGCTTGATTTCTTAATCTTATTAAAAACCGTTCAAATTGTTCTCCCTCTTCCTGTTTCATGATTCGGAAGAGATACCTTTCATAGATCCGACTTTGTTTTGGGGCAAAGTAACTGTCTAATTTCTTTAAAGCTATTACATAGACATCGACACCTTCCTCTTCAGCATGAGCTCCCGGTAAGTTATAGTAAACTTCTTGGAGTGCAATTCCCCCAACATGGAGAAGGGTAGCTCTTTTCTTTATAGGTGTATCGATGTTGGCAGCAAGTAGGTAAATTTCAAGTGCCCTCTTCCACTTCTCCCAGCGGGTGCCGACAGATGTCGGATCACCTTCGCAATCAAAATGGTCTAAGTTAGGGAGTGTGGATGATGCATGAGTCATTCTGGGGCAGCCTGCAATAAAATATTGACTCTTATTGGTGCGTGGCTTTTTACTGGTAATCAGTAACAGTACTAAACTGCATAGCCCTATTGTACTGTTGTAAGTACTCATTGCGTGAACTAAATTTCATTTTTATTTTTCATATCCATATACTGTTCCTTCAAATCGTACATGCATGGCCCTTTGTTATTTATTTATTGCGTGGCCTTGAAATTAACTCTAATTGTTAATTTAGACTTTTAGTTTAAATCGTGCCAATGCAGGCATACAATTAGGTAAATACCCAAATAAATATTGTACTTCCTACACATACGTTCTACCTTGTGCAAACCCAATTAAATTTATTACTGAACTGTAAATTTTCTAGTTATTGGTTAATACCGTATATAATAATGAAATACTCATACGTACAAAATGTTGAAAAGAATTAAAATATGTGGGTAGTTGGGTATAACATATCTCTAAGACAACTGTAAATAGGCTGCACAAAATTATTTATAAGTATAGATTATGATAAACTATAAACTGTAAACAAATGAAAATTGCTACAAATAATTTTCGATACTACTTTGTTTTGAATTGAAAAGGTTGAAAATTCCTAATTACGTTGATAAAACTATAATTATGTTAGTCGTGAATGCAATTTTATTTTTTATTTAACTTCTTTTTTTTTTGGGGTAGTTACTTTTTGTTGCACACATAATATTTTTTATTCTAATATCTATTTAACCACAATTTGTAGTTGCGTGGCCTTATTTTCTTTCCTTTTAATACGATGCATGGCCATTAACAATAAAGGATCGAGGTTTAGTTCGTTTGCCAGTTACAATTGTTAACGTATTGACTCGGTTCGTAAATATATACGAGTATATATTTTTTGCGTTATCCTTTATTGGATTCATTTCCTAAAACTTATGCTTGTTTTCTGTTAGAATGTTTACAATTTGTAATTTGCTATTTAAAATGGAGCAACACGTAATTTGTTCCTTGCTTTTTGGGTTAACATTTCTGTACTCACTTTTATCCTCGTCGCCACTTGTAATGTCTCCACACCAATAAAACACACTTTTAAACACTCAGGCGGGTATAGGGTATGCGAAACACTCGACACGGGCGCACCCGGCTACGGCTGGAGAGCAAGTGTCAGCTGTCATGCATTTGCACATACACTACAGAGAGTACCTACACAACTGCAACATCTCAACGCAGCTCTACTCCGCAACTCCACTCCGTTGTTTAGCTCCGCACCTTTAAATTTATTTTGCGATTGAAATATATGAAGATAACCTCCACACTGCTTTACAAAGTGGAGTGGTAATATGAATTTTGTGCAAACCGCTGGGTAATATTTCTCCGCTCCGCTCCTCTCCGCATCAGTGGATAGGCAGGCCTTAACGCGTTAACAACCAAAACACACTTCAAGAATTGAGTTACGCATGTAAAATAACGTAGGTTCTGCGTAAGTTTAGTGTTCTGCGTAAAATTTTGATATCCGAAAACCGCTGGGCCGTATTTTTGAATATGTATAAGTACCTACGGTAAGAATGAAAATAAAAATATAATACGAATATGTTTGAATTCTGAAATTAAAGATAATTATCATACATAATGAAAGTAATTAAAAAGTCTACCCGTGACCATGGATGTTGTAAAGGATCCGAAAGGTCAGGAATTAAATAATAACAATACAACGCAATCAAATCCGTAAAAGTAGTTTTATTTCAAATCAAAAAGATTTACTTAGAAAAAGTACCACTTTACAGCAAAAGTTAACATCTGTCGAGATTTTTTTTATGTAACAATATTCAAACACATTGGACAATATAATTTATCTTCATCATAATTTCAATTACCTACCTACTTATGAAAGTACCTACATTCTTTGCGCTGTAGCATGGGGCGGGTGACAGTTGCCTGTATGACGTTCTTATGGCATTCTGGTTGGGTTTAATTCAATTTACTAGTTATTAATACGAATGTGGTGCAGCTGAAATACTAAGTCATATTTGAAAATCGTGGCAACCAACAAAGAGTGAAAGGAAATGTTTGCTTGTTTGCCACCTCAGTGTTATAAAAAAAAAGTAACAAAACGTGACGTCAGATGTACTGATTCAATTAAGGATCACGTATCCGAGGTAAGTGTGATCGTCAGAATCAGGAAGGATTTCTGATTATGAAAGAAATATCGTTAGAATATCGTATCGATACAACGTGTAACTGAATAAACGCAAGACCTTGAACAGGTCGATTAGAAAATCGAGTCATAATTATAATGACGAAACCCGAAAGTCATTTTGAGACACGTAAGCATATTTTTTTCAAGAAATTAGTTATATCTGTCTGCTAAACATAAAACTTGTGACCGTCCGTACCACAATCGTACTCGCAACGACTATGATATAGATGCGCACACGCACACAATTACAATTTGTGCAAATAGGCTTTAGTTTTCCAAACCTCGACCCACTGATGGATCAGGGGGCCATATTTCAGGTATTAATTTTTTTTATTTAATACACAAATTAAAAACCCCTGTAATCACTTCAGTAGTGGATTCTGAACAAACTACTTTTAGGTCTTGCGTTTATTTTGTTACAGGTTGTTTAGAATGACCTAATATATCTTTAATAACCGTAATATAAGCTTACGCATCATTATACACTATTTTAAAGAAGTCCTTTCCGATTCGAAAGGGGCATATAGGTATCCCAATCACATCACCAGATATTAATGAAGTTGTCGTGCCCTAATTGCCGCAATTACCCCAAAATCTAGCAATTTTTTTTAAATGTGATAAAGCCATCAGATTTCAAATAGTTGAAACACAAATGATGACACAAGCGACGGAATTTAAATAGTAAATTATCACGCGCTTAAACGGTGAAGGAAAACATCGTGAGGAAAGCTGCATGCCTGAGAGATTTTCTCGATGGCGTGTGAAGTTTGCCAACCCGCACTAGACCAGCTTGGTGGACTATAGCCTAATCCCTCTCATTCTGAGAGGAGACCCGTGCCCAGCATTGGGTTGATTATGTTATGTTATGATAAAACCATCATAGAAAGCGCTCCATCGTAGATCGCAGTATCGCTTAACATCAGGCAAACTGAAAATCTATTGTTAAAATAGTAGGGTTGAGAGCACTGTTCATGGCTAACCTTATTATATTCTACTTACTATTTATTCATACGATGGCTACTGGCACATCATTTTAATTGTGCTGATTTCATAAAGTTTATTCTTTTAAATCAGCTTACATCATTTTTTATAATCTCTCGTTGTAATATTTCAAATTCACCTGGATTCAAACTTAAGATATAAGTTAAATAACTGCAAATGTATCTCAAATTACTATTATAATAAGTCTATATTTGTGCATTGTATCTACAGTTTACATTGATAAACCTGAAGCACCTCTTAGTACAAGTTATACTGTATAGTAATGACATTTTTCGTTATTCATAATTATGAACTCCGTTTACCGCAGCAACGATTTTTAAATAAATATAAAAACTTACACTTAAATGTAATCAGGAATAACGAACTCACGGATGAAAACTGTGTATAGAATTTAATTTATTAACAATTTTTAACTTCTTTAAATTCTCTACGCATAATACAAAAATATAAAATAAATACTTTACAATTATTAAGGCAAAAAGTCCGGCTTGTTCATTAAAGCACTTGCTGTCTTTAGGCGATGTCTTCTTAGGAGAACTCTTTGAGTGGTTGTCTCAACTTCCACTGACTCTATAGTTCTGTCCTCGTTTTTTTTGGGTATCTCTTCAAAATCACCCTTAGGAGATGGAGGTTCTTCGATGCTTTTCTGTATAATTGCTTGATCTTTTTCTTCACGTTTTGGTTCTTCTACCACATTAACTTCATTCTTCGGTTTCAACCAATCCTTTGCTTCACTTTTAGTTATCTTTTTTTCAAAAATAACATAACCATCCTTTGTGACGTATTGTAGAATGGGAGTCAATAAGTCTTTCTTCTTATTTTTTCTTTCCCTCTTTTTTGACTTATGCCGCTTATTAAATCTCCTGGTCATCTTTCTACGTGCTTTCCTATGTCCCTTCCAGAAACCGTGTTCATCAGAGCTATGAGAATTATCCGAAGAATCGTCAGAAGACGTCTCATCGGAGCTTGTGTCCATGTCTGAATCGTAACTTTTCTTTTTTTTCTTACGTGGTGGTTTCTTCTTAGGTACGCGATGAGGATTTTGTCGCTTTTTAAATGAGTTGTCCGGAGAATAGAAAGGCATAACTATGACAGGCAGTTTGTGCGGCGGGCCTCCCACCATTGGCATTGGCATGGGCATGGGTCCTGGTATTCCCGGGGCTGGACCACCCATAGGCCCTCCCATCGGCCCTGGCATAGGCATGGCGCCAGGCATTCCTGGAAACGGCGGAATTGGTATGGGGACTGGAGGTGGCTGCTTGTCTGGAGGTGGACTCTGATAGAACGATGGAGGCAATGGGGGTAAAGTTGGAAACGGTGGCATATCTGGAAACGGCCTCTGTTCAGAATTTCCTGGCATTCTGCAGTGCATGGGAAGGTTTTGCGGGAAATACTGGAGGTTTGTGGGACATAGCGGCAAATCGGGATCCTTGCTTGCCAACGTTAATGATAAACTAATGAGGAGTAACCAGCGATGCAATGTTCTTTTCATTTTTATCTGTAACAAAAACAGAGAGTAAATACAAGTATATAAAAAACTCGAACTTACTAAATAGTTCTTTAAGCAAGCTAGCAAACTTACTTCGGTCCATCAGTTTTAACCGTTGTACTCAAAATCGGGGAGGCCAATGGATCCCAAGACGCTTAGCAGAGCCTTTTGTAAACCTGTAGTGAACAGGTGTTTGCTATAAAAACAATAGAACCGAGAACCTATAAGCTGACTTTTGCGTAATACCTTCACAATAGCTCTTATGTATTGCTATTGATTTTTACAAACTCTTAACAGAAAACATGATTATTCAATATCACTTTCCGTACTTTTAACTTTTTTTAATAATTTCCCAAAAAAAAATCAATTATTTCTAGATCATTTTAATAGGATCATAATTAACAACTCGCAAAGGTACGCAAACCTACCTAAGGTATTTTTTTTATATAAAACGGGTGCTTTTTACAAACCCAAATTAAGTATTACATTCACAAATACCCAGACCTGGAGCAATCACATAAAGATCATACAAATATTTGTTCCGTGTGGGGATCGTACCGCCAATTCGTCACAGAAGTCGACCGCTCAGCCGCTACGGCAAACGTGTCATCAACTTATTTACATCGTTAACGTCGCGAATTACTTATTGATTTTTGGTAGTTTTCTCTACGAAATCTGTCATTTCTTTTGTCTTTTAGTACTATTGAACAACCATTCTGATATAATTGATAGATACCTAAAGCAGACTAGAGACCCTGATGAAATACAAAATAACATCATAGTCTCCTTGGTTAAATCTCCTTCATTCTACTTAACCTTTTTACTTTATCTACGTATCTAATAGCGGGCCCGGCAAACGTTGCCTGGCCCTGTATCATCATCTTCCTGCCCTTGTCCCAATGTATTTGAGGGCGGCGCAGCATGTCCTTTTCTTCCATTCATCCCTATCAGCCGTCACCTCAATCATTCACTGCCTTTCCCATGTCTCTTCCAGTGTATAAAAAAATCGTTAAACCCGTTTCCGGTGCCACCTACCGGCTCAAATTGTAAATCTAAACCGTTAAATCTAACCATTTAAACATACACAAAAAAACATCAAAATCACATTAGCAGTTAATCGGGAGTTCGGACAATGCACAGAACGCTATCTGCTGGTCTTACCGAAACAGAAAACCTCGCAGAATAGAATGCCACGTTCATTTGTGTCCGTGTTTTATTTCTGTCTAATCTGTCAATCCGTTCCCTATACAAAATGTATGAGAAAAAAAAATCTTCATAGTGTTCTTTTTAGTGTTTTTTTTTTTCCATGTTTTATTCTGCTATTCGAGCAGGAGACAAATCCAACAGACCAAAGATTATAAAAATCGGTCCAGCCGTTCATGAGTTTAAGTGTTGTAACAAACCCGACTCTGTTTTATATATAATTATGGTTTTCATTGTATATAGATGATTGTATTATTCATCACATACTATCATTTTCCTTAATTATACCTTATCAACCTACCAAATCAACTCAAAAATGTTTCTGTATTTTGCATATTACTTTGTCACTGTTTCTACCCTAATCTGCCTTCCTCTGTTAGATTTCACACTCGTGATGATTACAGTGTACGTAATTTATGTAAGTTTGTTTGTAAGTTTTTCAGTTAAACCATTGTGCGGTAATATGGCGGTACTATTTATTGCCTTAATTTTCGATCTTTGTTGCAATCGACTGCCGAAACTGAACCTCGTTACTGTTTCACTATGACGTAGCAATTTTACAAGTAAAGGTATGTATACATTTATTTCGTGAGAATCAAGTTGGAATCCAATATAATCACTGTAGCTACAAGATAAAATTACGGTAAATATTATCTCAAAATTTCTTAAGTTTTTTCAAATCGATTAGCATACATATATCCTATACACATAAAATGCTTTGTCCTGAATGACTCACTTTTGGATCAACGCACAGCCTAACCCGCTGATCGTAGAGACCTGAAACTTGGAGGGTGTGTTATTTGTATGACGTAGGCATCCGTTAAGAAATACAGAAGAAACTCTCTCTCTCTCTGGGGCCCTGACCATCGGTGGCTTGGACCCTGCTCCCGACACCGAGGGGCTACTATTTTTTTAAACATAACATACCATCACACCTCTATTCCCCGAAGGGTTAGGCAGAGATGTACTTAATGTACACCCACTGTTCGCCGGTATGTTTAGGTCCCATGTTATAGGGGGCGAGCCTATAGCCATTAACCGGGCACAAATCCAGACTCCGAGCTGCTAATGAGAATTTCATAGAAAAACCCAATAACACTTTGCTCGGACTGGGGATCGAACCCAGGACCTCTAGTGTAGCAGTCTCACTTGGCACCACTAGACTAATGAGGCAGTTATTATTATTATAATTATGTGTAAATCTAATATATAACATAACTAACTTTAAATAATATATTAGATAAATTAAATAAATAATCTGACTGTCTCATTAGTCTAATGGTCCCAAGCGTGACTGCTACGCTAGGGTTCGATCCCCAGGTCGAGCACAGTGTTATTGAGTTTTCTCAGTAGCAGCTCGGAGTCTGGATTTATGCCCTGTTAATGGTTATAGGCTCGCCCCCTGTAACATAGGACCTAAACATACCGGCGAACTGTGGGTGTATATTAAGTACGCCTCTGCGTAACCCTTCGAGGAATACAGGCGTGATGGTATTTTTTGTTTATTTATGATTTATGTCATTCCATACTTTTTGTTTACTGTGTTAATATTTCCAGATGGATCTCCAATTCGTAACTCAAACATTACTTCTGCAACTCTTAGCGGCATCAGCATTCCAATACATGCCTTCTCCCTTACAATACCCTTACCCACCAGGACCCCAGATGCCCATGATGCAGATGCCCAATGGCCCACAAGTCATGCAGATGCCCAACGGTTCACCAATGATGCAAATGCCGAACCAACCTCCCATGATGCCGCATCTTCCTCGTTTGCCTGGCATGCCTCCAGGACCGATGCCCCTCCCAATGCCAATGCCACTGCCGATGAACGGGGGGAGACTACCAATGGTTGTTATGCCACACTACTCCAAAAAGGCAGATAAACCTCGGAGGAAGCCTCGCAAGCCTAGACGTAAGCGCATCAAAATGGAATCCTCTTCCAGCGAGGGTTCGTGTTCTGAGAGTGAAGCTGAGTACCGCGCAAAAAACAGCTTAAGGTCATCGAAGAGGAGACGAGAGGTCTTAACTCCCGTGGTCTCGTATGTGACGAAGGATGGGTATGTGGTATACCAGAAGAAGATTAAGAAAGACAAGGCAAAGGACTGGCTGGAGCTCTCAAAAGGTGGTAGTGGAGAGTACAAAGACAAAATAAGGTTAAAGAAACGTGACGATTAACGTATAAAGTAGTTTTTTCTATGTTTTTACTGTATTAAACGTACTATCTTAAGTTATGTTTAGTTTAGGAAATAAAATTAAATAATATTGTATGTAATACATTTTTCATTTTCTAAATACTAATCCCTTTACATAAAATATTAGGTACCTACCTACTGTAAGATTTGCAAAAAACACGATTTATTAGACCCAAAAAGTAAAGGACCAAATATTGAACCTTGGGGTACTCTAAGTAGTATTGTATGATTCTAATGGGTTTTCCTTACCTAAGTATTAATAACCCCATGAATTTTTATTAAAAAGAACACATAATATATGATGAACTGTATTTCTATAAATAACATAATGATGTATAGATAAGTAGGTATTATTTTCTTCAGTGGATTGCTGATGATGATGTATTATTTCACGTATATTAGTAGTAACCATACTGTTGTAAATTATTTAAAAATCACAATAGAGTCCACAATATACATTATGACCAGCCTATTATCTTGGGCTCTTTTTATCTGACTCTTTCAGTCAGTATCTAGTTTTTATAAAGGAACCCTGAAATAAAAACTTATTTCCCTAGGAAAGAAAATCCTAGACTTCTATTCAAAGTAACCAATACTTAAAGAAAAAGGGAAAGCAAAATATTAAGAGTTCAATTTTCTGTTCCCATTAGTTACTTTACTCATCGATAAATTTAACCATTTCACAGCCCAGTAGGTACTACTGAAATTAAGAGCGATTATCGGGTGTGGCTGAATATCTCATTCATTATGTAATTCACACAAATCATTCAAACATAAGCAATCGTAGTGTGAGACACCAGTACGCCAGATCCTGGATGGAGTGCCGACTTGTGGAATAGCTGACATATAGCTGACAGCGACTAGATATGACTAGCTATAGATTTAAAGGCTAAAGTATCTTGGGAAGACGGAGGCTGACCGTTTGCTTTGTTTTTCTCGATTGCTGTATCGAGAAAAAGAAAGCTTTAAACAAAAAAATAATGGTCAAACTTAACGATACCGACAAGACAAGAGATAAATAAAAGTTAGAAAATATTTCTGGTCCGAATCCGTAATTGATAGCATTGACGCATAAATTATTGATGAATATACTCAAATGGTTCATTTTTCCTTTAATTTATTTGTTGTTAGAATATATTTAGTTAAAGCAATATGCTTTAACTAAATATTTTCTAACTAAAGAGAATGTATTATTTTATTTGTAGAGATTTAAGTTTATTAGTGTCAAACTGTACTCAATGGTCGCAGTTACATAAGTGTACCTAATGTGCAACGATCAGAAGGTCAAGGTCAGTTGTATCGCGGGTCGCAGATTGTTGTATAACAGTAGAAGTCATGCAAGCAGCAAAATCATGGAGCCTGTGAAACAGTCCTGGATTTGACTAGAGGCCGCATAGGCTGCAACCCCGGGGGTTAGTTAATATTTTAGAGGGTGCTCGCTCGCTTTGATGGAAACTTCCGGAAAGGAGGACGGGATGGCGCAAAGGAAATGGCCTTCACTTATAAAAAAGTATAGATCCGGCTGTTTACTGCTGCGCAAGATTGCAGTCGCTTTAAAAACATGAAAGTAGGTAACGTGAGGCAAAAAGGTTGTGCAAAATCTAGTTAAGTATGTTTTTTTTTTCATTCATCATGTTGGTCTTATCCTACTCCAAAAGAGCTCATAAGGAGTCAAAACAGGTATAGGTAACATTCTTGGTCAAGACAGCAGCTTGTTAAGTAAGCCTAGGATGCCGGACGATCTTGGGCTTAAATGTTGAGATCCTTTCCTTCTATATGGATCAGAAAGATTATGACAAATTTATTAGGTATCTCTAGAACTTGATAAACATTTTCCGTCTGTTAACACAATCAACCCATAACATTGTCCCTCTGTTGGGCACGGGACTGCTCTCAGAATGAGAGGGATTAGGTTATAGTCCACCACACTAGCCTAATGCGGGTTGGCAGACTTCACACGCCGTCGAGAAAATCTCTCAGGCATGCAGGTTTCCTCACGATGTTTTCCTTTACCGTTGAAGCGCATGATAATTAACTATTTAATACGCAAATGACTTCGAAAAGTCAGAGGTGCGTGCCTTGGATTCGACCTCGAGACCTTTAACTTGGCAGTCCTATGGTCATATCACTAGGCTATCACGGCTATTTTTTATTTCCGTCTGTTAATTAATACGTTGGCTAAAGCAAACCCACCTAAGTCTTAGCGAAGCACACATTACCACCGCGTAACCTCTTCAGATTACGCGTTCATGCTCGTTACGTATAAGCCACGCACTTCTAGAAGTCGGTTATTCAAAAACACAAGACTTTGACTTTATCGAAGTAAAGAAAATCCGGAGCATTTATGTAATCCTCATTGAACAGAAAACAATGAAACACTTTATATAAGAAAGAAGTATTTCAGAAATGGTGTTCAAAATAGGCTCGCATTTCAAGCGCCTTGCACATAATTGGCTAATGCTGAATTTAAGTAAGATTTCATTATTTATTTTAAATGTTTGTTAAGGGTTTGTAAAGATTGTCACAGAATATAGAGAATAAGTGTCCCAAAACTTCTTGGAAGTGACCCACTTAAATAAAATGGTACTTATTAGTTTCTTAGTTTACCTACCTACATGAATTTAAACATGTTACAATTAACACTTAATAATTCATCATTATCTTTCAAGTTTACCAGTGTCAGGTGACGATAATGCGAAATATGAAGACTTCAGTAAGTATCCTAACCGTTAGGTAATACTTTATGTAAACATAAGTTAACGTCACATACCTTCACGCTTGTATTCCCCGAAAGTTAAGGCAGAGGTATAAATAATTACGATAAATAACAAACTGAATGAAATATAAGTACGTGTCTCATGATGGGGCCAAATGGATCTCAGTATAAATGCACTCCACAAATTTAATCTCCGAGCTCAATGAGAATGTCTTATCTACTTACCACTTAAAAACCCCATTAACTAACACTTGTGTTTGACCTGGTAATCGATCTCAGAACCTCTAGCAGTTGCGCTTAAGGTCACTATACCTATCTACTAATGAGATGTCTGATCTTTAATTACATTTTGTGGTCCTTTATTTGCAGACAATTTGGATCAAATGTATTATCTTCTTACCAATAATAGTGATGACTGCACTCAGGATCTACAAGAACTGTGAAATATGTGACATCCCTCCGGAGATCATCAAGACACAGAATAAGCCGTATTGGCCCTGGCTGCCCGGATACAAGAGCGACCAGACAGGATACGTCTGGCCTCTATACTTTACGGGATGATGATTCTGAATGACTGGTTGTAATAATATTAGGAAAAGAAAAACCGACTTTATGTGGGACCAACTAGGAAATAGGTATATTATATCAGCTAAAAAAAAACATCGAATTATTGTGTATGTGTCGCTAAACTAAAAAGGCCAATTGGCCAAAAACACCCAATACAAGAGGGTTTCTTCAACTATAGTTATTTTTATACGTTTTTTACGAAAATACTGAAATAAACTTGTTCTAGTAAGTATACGTTTTTTTATTTGTGTCGATACAAACTTTGAGAACTTAACTGACACTTAACTTTGCTGACAAGATCTAACCTAAAAGCGAAGTAGGCAACTGGCTACAATCTTCGCGGCGATATCACCTAATCTGGGTGTATTTAATGAGTGAATCGGTTTCTTCTAGGCAAGCGCGCTCCATCGTAAATCGCAGTATCGCTTAACATCAGGCGAACTGGCAGTCAAGTGTAACCTTATCACGAATAAAATAAATAAAGGACGCACTTCAATGCACAGTCGGTCCCATTACCTAGGCCTCTCATTTTTTAATGCTTGAGCCAGAAAATGCGCAATCAACCCACGTAATGGTAATCTACATGACAATCTGGCCATGAATATTCATGCAAATTGTGTTACCTACCACAAAGGTAAATACCTAATATTTCTATTGGTAGGAGTCCTAGGTCGGTAACCTTTCATGTCGCTGGGATTGAAGGTATTGACGAAGCCATCAGGTGCAGCAAATGCAAATCAACATTTCATTTACACCGCGAATAGTCATACATAACATGGACTAAATGTACATAACGTTATGTTAACAAATGTTACATAACCGGTATATATTAGGTAGGTACATACATAAAACAATTGTCAACCTATATCGTATATGGATATAGTAAGCGCACACTATTAGAGATGGTGTTGAATTCCGGCTATATCCAGAGTTCCGGACTAAGACTATAGTCCGGGAATCAGCACATTTGTGTTTGAAATTTGTAGATACTAGTGACGATAAGGATAATATACTCCCCTGACTACTTTGGCATGTAGCAAAGGATTATCCACATCAAATCCATATGAAAAAACGTTATCTATCAAAATCAGTGATGTAACATATATGTTTGACTGCACAAACGTGTTTATACACGCACGTGTTTCGCCGAACACGTGCGGAAAATATAGGTACGATGAAACAGAAACAACAAACGACGCTCGTATGGTAATTATTCAGTTCTGCCTTAATTTTGTAAAATTCCTTCAATATAATAGACACACAGGTATAGGTATAGGTTTCCTACAGAACTTTCGTGTGATAAACCTAATATCCCATCAAAAACATAAATAAATGTGAATACGGGAGCCAAGTTCAATAATTCATTAGATGCGAGGTTGTCGACTTCGCCGACGAAAGAATTAAAATCTAAATGGGTACCAAGTTCTGTAAATAATCCTACTCCAGATTTGACTTGCCTGGTTTTTAGGGTATCAACAAACCAAATTTTTAGAGGAGTAAAATAACAATATGATTGTTGACCTTACAATTTAGAAACAGTAACTTGCGTATAACTAGAAAATGAGTTGTTTATGTAACCAAATTATTTATAAGATAACTGTAGGTAAGTCTGTAAAAATCCAATCTTTAGCAGGATTATCTAGAGAACTTGGCACCTATTTTAATTTCAATTCTTTGTTAGGTTACGCTCATGCTCAAGAATGTTGTTATCTGTCATCTCACAAACCGGTATAAAATCATAAAGAGGCTCTTTAGGCACGGCAACGCATTCGCAACTCCTTTGGTGCTGATACTCTGGTGGTGATACTGGTGATACGATGATGTATGATGATTCTCGTCAGCTCGTTTGCCGACTACTTAGCCGTACTTTTATCATGCGTAGGTACCGCTGAAATGTAGAATGCGCTCCCCGAGTGGGTCTTCCCCGATACATATAATCTGTGTGTCTTTAAAATCACGAGTGAATCGGTTTCTTCTAGGCAAGCGCGCTCCATCGTAGATCGCAGTATCACTTCAGCAGCATAGAGAAAAGTAATTTATTATCAGCAGGCGAACTGGAGGTCAAGCGTAAGCTTATCACGGATAAAAAAAAAATGTCTTTGTTCAGTAACTGTCACTTGAATGTCACAGATTGTCGTTGATTGTCATCTGTGATGTAATCTGTCAACTCACCAGAAGTGTCAGACTGACGACTGTCAGAATCATAAACCAATCTCTCATTCTCATGTGTTCTCATGTCAGTATTGTTCTGTTGCGTGATACGTTGGTGGTTAGTGCTCGAATTAAGGGATTTTTTGAACTACCGGTTATTTTAAGCATGAAATTAATGTGTAAATATGTCATGTATTGTAACTTACGTATCTAGGCTGTGTTGTGCAAATTTTGTGGGCGATTAAAAGTGTTATGTGAAGTGTTCATGTGACTATGTATTGTTAAAGCGGGAATCAGTGTCTGATAAAATAATTTTATCTTGTTTGTTTTTTGAAAATGGGAGATTCTGCGGACATGGATTGGAAGAAGAACATGGGATTCCCTATCAATTACGACTCGGCGAGTTCCGATGATGACTTGTAAGTGTTCATTTTATGAATTCCTGTTTTTAATATGCGTCGCAACTTCTAGTGTTTGCAAAATATGAATTGACGTGTATCTTTGTGTATACCTACCTGCATTAGTTTTACATTATCGGTATTTATACATAATTATAGTATTGTCTCACTTTTAGCAACTTCAATCTAACATCGTAGTTCTTTGTAATGTGATTAGTTTAGCATGAATATTTAAATAACACATACAAACATATTTTGCTATACAAGTTTACGACATTATCACACATACTGCATGCCAGCTGATTATAATCATGTCTCTTGTACTTGTTCAGGTACTTATTCATATACTATGAAGGTCATGTCAAGGATTACTTGTCAGCTAGTAAACATGGCTACCTTTTTTTCCTCCTCGTTACTCTATCTTAGTGATTTTACTTCCAGAAATTGTCAGTTCTATATTGAATATTAATTTACTTAAGTAAGTACCTATGTATTATTATTTTATCAAGCTTGCATCAGCAAAAGTGGGTCTGGTTGTATGTGCACATATGTGTGAATTTGTATTTGTATAAAAAAACAGGTTCAATGTTTTAAATTTCTCATAATGTTAACACTTTCAGAGGATCCATTCTAAACATATCTTCTGCTCATTAGCAACAGTTTTTAAAATGTTAGGAAAAGCAAAAATATTATCTCATTTTTGTTATGCATTACAAAATATACTATATGTGTGAACAGTTAATAAGAATGATAAAATTAGGAGTTATTGAGGAGCTACAACCTATAGACCCTACAAATATTTTTTCCATGTGGGTACCTATCTAATCTGCAATCCATATGATAGAAATTGATGTCACACACTTGCCATGTATGCCGATTAAACACTACTATACCAACACTACTAATTTTATACCTGATTGCTTTTATAAAACCACTTAATATCACATAGCTATTTCACAGACGATGACTACAAAAACATAGATTAACTTATCAGAATACGCCAATCACTGTTATCACAGCACGCATAATAACCTACTCATGTGAATCACAATAATGTGTTAATAAATGGAAAAACAAACAAATGTATTCTGATGTGTCTGTGTTGCAGAAAAACTTGATTTTAAATGAAGATATTTGGATTTTTGCTATAATGTTATGAGTAAAATTGTATAGTATGATTATTATTATTATGCTCTAGCTCACATTATGCACATAGGTACCTGACTGTATATGAACATCATCACTCTTAATGTAGATATTATATCTAGTAAGTTGGGGGAATCGGAATGTATCTATTTAGTGTCTGGTGTCTGGTCCTAGTTCAAAAACAATAGATTTTCTAGCATGGCATTTGTAATTTGTTGCTGACAGATTAATTATGCCATGCAGCTACAAACTGATTATACACACTCCAGATTTATGAAGAGCTTTTAAGGAATAGCACCTTCAATATAATGATATTGCTATCCAAATAGGATTCCATCCTGATCACTACTATCAGCAGGCTTATTCTTGAAAACAATACAATACCAATCCAAACGTGATCCGATTCCAATGTCAATTTGGCTGTCGGGCGATTTCGTACTCTTGAGCACAAATCTGTTAACCTTGTATCGGCATCCCTGATAGGCCAATGGTTGGGTCGTTTCCCAATCCTATTTAGTTCACTCGATCACCGCACAATATTGAAACAATTTGGTGCTAGTCTTGGATTCAAGAGTATGAAACTTGACGAAATGACACAATTCCAAACAGGATACCTGGAAGTTAAAGTGTTTAAATACACTGAACCATATACTTACCTACCTAGTTAGAATATTATATTTACATGACACAACAGCATTTGTGCACACACATATTAATTGTAAAGATGCTTCTTTACAATTTGATTCATCTTCCAACCTCCAATTTTGTAACCATATCTAATCCATGCCCATTTTTAGAATTCTGTAGCCAAAGGGTAAAATGGGACCCTATTACTAAGACTCCGCTCTCCATCCATCCGTCCGTCTGTCTGGCCATCAGTCACCAGACTGTATCACATTAACCGTGATAGTTAGACAGTTGAAATTTTCATACTAAAAAGACATGTATTTTGCCATTTTTATAGATGGGTCATTCTAAGTTAAGAGGTAATTCGTTGTATGAAGTGGCGGCACGGCTTTTTTTTTATATTTTTACTTAAGTATACATTTTTTTTAATAGAAACTGTTAAGTTGAAAATGTTTATAAAGTGGCCAGTCAATTTGTTGGTTTTATCTCGTTTTATAAGTGACCAGGGGAAATACACAGTACAGGGGAGAGACAAGGTGTACAGGGGAGGACACTTTATGAACAGGGAAGAGAAAAACAACGTTATTTTTAAGAATCATCTTTATTTATTTTAATTATGAATTATTTATAATCGGTCTCTTCATTTCTTTGCAGTTTTTTTTTGTTATAAAATTAAATATTTCCTAAGCGCTAGGTACAAAACATCTTACTTTTTTTGTCTATCAAAACAAAACTTTAAATAACTTTACTTATTTATTGCCTGTTAATAACAGGCAATAATTAAATAAAAAGAAACAAAAACTAAAAATTCTATTTTGAATAACAGTATTAAACTTTGCTTGTGCATTAAAAAACTATAAAAACTTTTTTTTTCTTAAAGCCGCGTTCAAAGCATCAACGGATTCATTAAAAGCATAAATAATACGCTGCCCCCTCGTTTTTAAGTTAGGGACAGGGAGTTCTTTTATAAACTTATTCCAGGTGATAAAAAAAATATCGTCATCATTAATTTTGAAGTGTTTTCCAGTTTCATTACAGATTTTACAAAATACAACTTGAACTTCATCATTTTCTTCAACACCTGTGCACATTGCAACATAACGATATTCTGTTTTATCTATCTTGAAGTTTAACCAGCACAGCACAGCACAGAATGATTTTTTCCAGCGGTGAGGGCTTTGGATGATCTTTGTGCAGTCTGGTTATATTGCTTGTGGTAGGTACAGATAGCTGCTGTTCTTGACATACGAATTTAATTAGTGGTTTATCATCTGAATCACTAGCTCCGTATATGTATATTATCAACATGTAGACGAGATTTAGCATGTGTTTGTGGATAATCCAAATTACACAACTGAAAATGACAACATAACTCATTACAGTCACAGAACCAGCTAAAACTTTTCAATATCAGGCAATTGGGTATGAATACGCAACCGGTAACTTGGTGAACCTTTAATGTGCCTGAAAAGTGTTTTCTTATCATCAGGTTTCTTGCTTTTCTTGCTCGAGTTGACTTGCTGTGCTGCCTGCGCTCGCCTGTTTATATTTTGAGGGGGCGGTGGGCCTTCATTCTCCGAACATGGTGGTGTTTCTTGCGAGTGCTAAACGACGTCTACGAATTTTTGCTTTTTCTCTCCATATTTTTCTAGCCTTCCGCTGCTCTCTGGGTGTAATTTGCTTCACAGTCTTAATAGTTCCTTTATCTTTCTTCTTTTCATATTTTACCCTTTCCTTAACTTTTTGTTAGGCGTACTTATCCGGGACATTTTTAATCCTTTGAGAACGTAATCGTTCTACTTAATATCCTCTTTTTTCAAGTCGTTCTTCGCGTGTCATTTTTTTTCTAGGTGCTATTTTTTTGTACAAAAACGTAATATTATATTGTAAAGCTAAGATAGACATAACGCCAAATAAAGGTTCAGAGAAAACCAGAAGTATTAATGAAAACGCGTACAAATGTATCTCCCCTGGACATTAAGTATCTCCCCTGCCATCAAAAGAGCCAGGGGAAATACGCCAGGGGAGATACATTTTCGATAGAAATCTAAAATAGCCTTGAAAGTGTTTCTCGCACGTAATTCACAAACAAACGTAACAATGTATGCACTAGTCATAGTAAATATTGAAGTATATGTTAGTATTTTAACAAATAATTGCAAAGTAAAACTTACCAGAGGAAAGACTGCATTCACTCAACACTTCTGCGCCGAGCGAGTGGCATGACTGAAATGGCCCACAATATGGCTGCACAGTTGACTTATGCGCTGCTTGCTGCTAACTTCACGTTACACACTATGTATTTAAGGTCACAAATTTCACAGACTAGCTAAGAAAAACTGATTTTTGAACGAAAACAAAAGGCCAGGGGACGAGACACGAAACACGGAAGACAAATTTCGGCGTTAATATTTTTTATGAAGAATTGGAATATAGGCAATTTTACTTGTAAGATACTATTACTAAGTTGACTGTCTTTATAAAATTAACGATGTTAAAGTAATTATTGAACTTTAATACATTCATAATTACTGATTTACAAATAAAGTCGGTTGGGGGACAGACCAGGGGAGAGACATTTTTCTTATATTAGAGCTTACTGTGACTCAATTACGTACATTTCTGTAATAAATTTAAGTGACCACGTCGAACACATTTAGTTTTAAGTGATAAATAGGTTATTTATGAAGTTTATATAAAAAAAAGGTATTTTTTTGTCCTTGCCGTCGAAAGTACTTCTTAACTTAGAATGACCCAGATAATGGTACGGAACCCTTCGTGCGCGAGTCCGACTCGCACTTGACCGGTTTTTCATTTATTTATTAAACTTAACAATGCTGTGATTAGGCTGAATATTAAGTACGACATTCTGTAATTCAATAAAACCCAAAACAAAAGTTACTTCACTTCTTTTAATGTAAGTAGTAGGATTTTTTTAAAGCTTATTAGCAAGCAATGTGGGTCGCACATACTAGTATTCTTGTTAACCTCTTGCTAGATTAAATGCTTGTGTTACGAGTGGGTTCACGTCGGTGCAATGGGTGGGCTTCGAACTGGCAACCACATGATCGCACGTCCGACGCCCTAGTCATTTTGCTACCGCCGCTTAATTATAACAAAATGTTTTTCCATAATAATATTAGGTATTAATCATAGTGCCAAAATTCAGTCATAAACATTTGTAATTTCTGTGTAAACATTAAGTTCTATACATAGCAATAACAGATAAGAGGGATTTATTATTATATTTTGCTCAATAATTTCATGCAATTACTTCACTACATAGTATAAAATAAAGTCGCTGTCGCTGTCTGTCTGTCCCTATGTATGCTTAAATCTTTAAAACTACGCAACGGATTTTGAAGCGGTTTTTTTTTAATAGATAGTGATTCAATAGGAAGGTTTTAAGCTATTTAACATTACGCTACGACTCTTAGGAATGGGGTAACGCGGGTGAAACCGTGGGCGGGTCGCTAGTAATAAATAAAATAATTAAGGTAGGTACCTATTATAACGAATTAGGTATAAAACACAAATCCAGCATTGTGAACTTTGACCTAACTGCTCAGTCTAAGAGAACAAAGAAAACAAACTTCTTATTAATTTATTTATTGTAGGTAGTTAAGTAATTAATTCACCAAATGGTGTGGTGTGTACCTATTATATTCCAAAATTATTTTAACCATAAACTTATGCATCCATGTCTCATTTGTATTGATATTGACTGCTAGTGGTCCCAAGCGCGACTACGTTGTTTCACGTGGGAGAGCCATGCTTCGGCACGAATGGGCCGGCTCGACCGAAGTGATACCACGGCCTCACAGAAAACCGGCGTTAAACAACACTTACGTTGTGTTTCGCCGAGTGAGTGAGGTTACCGGAGGCCCAATCCTCTTTTAAAAGGTCGGCAACGCACTTGTGACGCCTCTGGTGTTGCGGGTGTCCATGGGCGGCGGTAATCGCTTACCATCAGGTGATCCGTCTGCTCGTTTGCCCTCCTATCACATAAAAAAAAACACTAGAGGTCCTGGGTTCGATCCCCAGGTCGAGCAAAGTTCTCAATAGCAGCGCGGAGTCTGGATCTGTGCCCGGTTAATGGCTATAGGCTCGCCCCCTATAACATGGGACCTAAACATACCGGCGAACTGTGGGTGTAGGTACATAAGTACGTCTCTGCTTAACCCTTCGGGGATTACAGGCGTGATGGTATGTTATGTTATGTATTGAAATTTGACGAAATGGAAGTAGGTATAAAAAAAATGACATACGTACAGAAGTACAATTATTATTATAAACATAGGTAGGTATTATAGGTATTTATTATAGCTACCGTTAAGTAACTTGTACTTGGAATCATGTACCTACTTAGCGTTAGTTTTTGGTGTGCAATAAAGAATATTCTATCTATCTATCTCTATAGGTCTGTGTATATAGTACATCCAACACCAAGACCGTTGCCAGAAATTAATTTCAGTGGGTTCGAGATCTGAAACAGAGACAGAAAACATTTCAGGGGTGAGGGGAGGGGTTAGCTCTGGACCAGTAGCAATTAGTACCTAAGACTAACTTTATTTGAAACTAGCTGTTGATACCGTTGATCCCACGTGTATCACAAATCCTATTTGTTTGCTTTGTTTCCTTCCTTAGGATTGTAGCGTGATTTTAAATAGTCCGTTCCCTACTTTCCTCCTTAATTTCTCTGTCCATTGGTGAAAACCATATAAAAATCCGTTCGGTAGTTTTTGAGTTTATCGCGTTCAAACGGACACAGACGTGGCGGAGGGACTTTGCTTAAAATATGTAGCGTTAAAATATATAATTTACCCATATTTATATGGTAGGTAGGTAAGTATACAGTATATGAACTTTATAAATGCAAATGTTAAAGAGGATAACGGTAAAAAACCGGTTGGCTACTACTGGTATTTTGTTTTTGCAGATTCTGGCATTTTGGCTTCTTATAGAGTATCTAGCTGCTTGTATGTTCTAATGTTAGATCACTTTCCTGTTTCCTGAGGCACAGAAAGTGACCTCAATGCTCAAAGACGGCATGACGGCATATCAACCTCCATTATTAAGGCCACTCGGCATATCATTACCCCTGTCCTTACTCATGTTCTTAACCTGTCCCTGTCTCAGGGTATTTTCCCTGAAGTCTTTAAGACAGCTATTGTCCACCCTATTTTTAAAGCAGGAGATAGAGACGGTGTGTCTAATTATAGACCTATATCCGTACTTCCTAGTTTGTCAAAAATTTTCGAAAAAATACTAAATAAAAGATTAATTAACTTTTTAAACAAAAATCACGTATTAGCCCCGAATCAGTTTGGTTTTCGAGCTGGAAAGTCAACAGAAGATGCAGTTTTGGAACTTACTGACACGATTACCTCAAATTTCAATAGAAACCAAAAAACTATCGGACTATTTTTAGACTTATCCAAAGCTTTTGACACCGTCTCTATCCCCTTGCTGCTTAAAAAGCTTGAAGGTGTTGGCATTCGTGGATCTGCCCATGATATGTTTCATAGCTACCTAACAAATAGAAAGCAGATAGTAAAAAATGATCACCACCTAAGCGTTGAGGAGGAATTATCCTTTGGCGTGCCTCAGGGTAGCGTACTCGGGCCCACCCTCTTCCTCATTTACGTGAATGAACTGTGTCGGTTATCCCTTCCAAGTACCAAAATCATCGCATATGCCGACGACACAGTTCTTTTAACTCATGGTAAGGATTGGTCAGACACTCGAAAGACTGCAGAAAAAGCCCTAGGCGTAGTAATGAAATGGCTTACTATGAACCTCCTCACCCTCAACATTAACAAATGCAAATTTATCCCTTTCACTCCTGGCTTGGGTAGTCAACCTCTATCATCCTTCAAACTGATAGCACACACGTGTCTCAACAGCAATACAACTTCAATACAACAGCAATGCAAATGCATTACCATAGAGCGCGTGGATAATATTAAATATCTTGGGTTGTATATTGACAACTTCCTTAAATGGAAAAGACAGGTGGACTCAATTGTGTCGCGTGTGAGAAGGTTGATCTACATTTTCAAAAAGCTAAGACCTCTCATGGAATTTGATTGCCTGATTACAGTATACTTTGCATTGGCTCAGTCAGTGCTTGGATACTGTATAACCGCATGGGGTAGTGCTCTTAAAACAACCATGCTAAGAGTCGAAAGAGCGCAGCGTGCAGTGTTAAAGGTAATCGCACGCAAGCCTATAAGATTCCCAACAAGAGACCTTTATCAACGGTGCAAAGTCCTGACTGTCAGACAGCTATATATATTGCAAGCAGTTACCAGAAAGCATGGACACTTGCAATATGAACCTAAATGTGATACTGTGGGGCGCCGCGCGGATAGGGTTTGCCCTACCGAACTCTGCAGAACTGTCGCTGTTAGTTGTAGCTTCAGACACATCAGTGCTAGGCTCTACAATAAGATTAACAAAGTAATAAAAATATACCCTCTCACGAGACCCATTCTTAGGAAGACATTAACGGAATGGCTAAAATCAAAGTCTTATGATGAAACCGAAAAACTTATGGAAATATAACATCAGAAACTCATACTAACATTTACACACCCTTACACACCCTCCCACACACACCTCTACACGCCCTCCTACACACAGCCTTACACATACCCTTACACACCTCTACTCACACACATCACGCACGCACAAATCTATCTCACTTTAATTACTTCAATTTTAGTTTCTTTAATAATCCTAGTTTTACTTTAGTTCTTAGTGTTCTTACAGACACTTGTTATTCTGGAACTGTTTTTGTTGTTTTGTATCTGGAGGTGGGCGCTGATGGCTGCGCCACAGTTTTAAACTATTGCTGCCATCATCGTTACATAAAATTGTTAAATTCCAAATAAAGATTTTTATTATTATGTTTTTTTTTTTTAAGACTATTGCCATATCAACACGGCGGTATTCCCCGAAAGGTTAGGCCGATATGTTTTTCGGTTCCATGTAATAGGGGCGACCTTATTGCCATTAACCGGACACAAAGCTAGACTCCAAAGTGCTACTGAGAATTTGATAGAAGAACTCAGTAGCACTTTGCTTGACCTGGGTATCGAACCCAGGACCTCTAGAGTAGCAGTAATTGCACTTGTGACAACTAGACTACAGGCTATTACGATAATTATTACCTATTACAAAATAAAACGTATTAAGTATCGTACAAACGTAATACCAAAATAAAATCGTAATTCAAACACAATTTACTTAAGTAATCAAATTGTGTTATTATTCAGATTCAAATACCATTGATCTAGGTTCCTTTCCTACCATTTCGTGCAAAATGGGTACTTACCTACTTAAGTCACTGGAAATAATACTAGTGAATGTAATTTTTGATAACTTTACGAAGTATCGGCCGGTTTTCCGGTTGTTTATTTCCAGTGAAGTAGTAGTCGACGAAATGTTAGTGTAGGAACCTAGATAAACGGTATCTGAATCCGAATAATAACACAATTTAATGAAATTGTGTTTGATTTACGATTTATTTTGCTATTACGTTTGTATGGCCCATAGATATTTTGACCGTACTGTAATAACCTCTCAGCTATGATAAACCCACTGCGATTGCAGTGATACCTAACAGTATCAACAACAATAAATAAAAGCCCTTTACTTACACCTCTGCCTAACCCTTCGGAGAATACAAACGTGATAGTCAGCCACTATGGT
Organism: Acronicta aceris; assembly: GCA_910591435.1. Classification (NCBI taxonomy): domain Eukaryota; kingdom Metazoa; phylum Arthropoda; class Insecta; order Lepidoptera; family Noctuidae; genus Acronicta; species Acronicta aceris. Next base: position 15,497,373 of record OU342767.1, read on the forward strand.
TTCCAATAATGAACCGTCGAAGCCGGGGAAGACCTACAGTTACCGTAATAATGACTTCCGTTGACGCGACGACGCTCGAGGGTCATTTTAATGCGTACTGATGTGACGAATGAGCTTTATGTCGAATTAAAGAATAGCATCTCGGATTTTTCTTGTGGCTTATAAGGACGATAGAGGAATTGCTTCGAAGGACGAAGGACTAATACTGCATTGTGCATATTATATTTAAATATACTGTAGTCCATTGAGTGCAAAGGTGGCCAATCGTACTATAAACATACATCATATATGTATCTGTTGGTGTGTATGCGTGGTTGATGGGTCAGGTTTACTTCAATGAAGAGATGCTGCGTGGATTGATACTCAAATTCCTTTAATTTCTAACTTTGAAGTTAATACAAAATGCAAGTCACGTCAGTGCCCGTTGTGTCGTTGCGTGTGCGCAAAGTTTATATAGTTTTTTAAGAAAACCCGATGCGCGTCGCTAGTGTCGCTGTGTCCGCTCTCCCCCGGTCCCCGCATCCTCGCTCGCTTGCGCCGTGATGTCGTCATCGTGGTGATGCGCCCGCAGTGATCCGTTGAGAATCACAGACATGCCCCCGGCCTTGGAAGCACCAGGTTCCAATGGATTTTGGTTTTCGTCGGGGTGCAGCAGCGGGCATATCTTTGGGTAAGATCTTCGTATGACACCCGCCTCTGTTCTGATGGTGGCCACGCGTGATATGCCATCTTTGCCGGCGAACGTCTCCAGTACCCGTCCGAGGCGCCATCTCATCGGGGGTAAATTGTCGTCCTTGACCACGACGAGAGCGCCAGGAACTAGCGTATCCTGGTCGTACTGCCACTTCGTCCTCTTTTGGAGCTCGGAGATGTATTCGGTTGACCAGCGACGCCAAAAGTGTTGCCGCAGTTGCTCAATGCGGTCGTAGCGTGGTAAGCATTGTGTAGCCTTCGCGGTGAGGTCCAGACTGGCAGGTGCAGTGAGCGGCCGGCCAATCAGGAAGTGAGCAGGAGTCAAAGGAAGTAGGTCATTTGGATCAGTGGACATTTGGGACATTGGTCGGGAGTTGAGAACAGCCTCAATTTGTGCCAATACAGTACTCAACTCTTCGTACGTTAAATGTGCGTTACCCATAACACGATATAAATGCAATTTACAAGCCTTGACTCCCGCCTCCCACAACCCTCCAAAGTGAGGCGAATAAGGCGGAATAAATTTAAAATCTATGAAATTGTCAGTCGAGAAATTTATTATATCTGATTTGGATGAAGTTAAAAATTTTGAAAATTCTTTCTGTGCTCCTACAAATGTTTTACCATTGTCAGAATAAATCTGCAATGGTTTGCCGCGCCGAGAGATGAACCGTTTCAATGCCATTAGGTATGCTTCACTAGTTAGACTTGTTACTAACTCTAAATGTATTGCGCGAGTAGCAAAGCAGACGAAGAGACAAATGTAACATTTTGTTAGCTTTGCCCCTCTTCCGGCACGGTTCAACATGAACAATGGCCCAGCATAATCCACACCACTGCGAATAAATGGATACCCTGGTTCCAATCGTTCACTAGGCAGATTACCCATTTGAATTGTTAAGGGTTTAGGCCTCGTGCGCTTGCATCTCATACAGGCATGCACTACTTGCTTAGCCAAGTTACGCCCTCTAAGAGGCCACCAGGTATTTCGAATAGTGGCCAATAATAACTGAGCCCCTGCGTGTAATAATACTTTGTGTTGGTGCTCAAATATTAGGCGAGTGAACCTATGTTTACCACACAACAACAACGGATGTTTTTTATCGTATGAGAACGAGTCAGAGTATTCTATTCTGCCTCCTACTCTGATCAACTTGTGATCATCAAAAAATATGTTTAGACTAGAAATACTACGTGGACATTTAAACTGACCTTTGCAGTCTAATTGACTGCAGATGTCAGGGAAAGATTGATGTTGTGCAATGCGAGTTAAAACTCTAAGCGAAATATTTAATTCCTCTACGGAAAGACAATCTGTGAGGCGCTGTGTTTTTATTTTTATGCGACTATTATTAATGAAACGCATAATATACGCCACTACGCGTCGAAGACGATTAAAACATGAATATCGCTCGAATATGTCATTAACTGAATTTACTTGAACGAGTAATGAAGTTTTAAGTGATTTTAATTCAGGTAATTCGTCGTGACTGACACTGCTAGAACCAAAATCATGTTCCCACTGCGTGTTAGGAACGTGTAAGAAAGGCGGGCCTCGCCACCACATCTCACATGTTTTGAGTGCATCTAAATGTACGCCGCGCGATAAGAGGTCAGCAGGATTTTGCTTACCTGCGACATGGAGCCACGGTTTGTCACCCGTGCGTTCATTTATTTGTACAACACGATTTTGCACAAATGTTTTTAATAAATTGGGTGACATCTTAAGCCATCCTAGAACTATCGTGGAGTCTGACCAAAAATAAATATTATTAAAAGTTAATCTTAATGCTTGAGTAATTTTTGTAAATAATTTAGCAGCTACTACCGCGCCGCATAATTCTAAACGCGGTATAGTAACCGGTTTGACGGGCGCAACTTTACTTTTCGCACACAATAAATGGACTGTTACCTGTACATCCGTATAACTACGTACATAAGCGCACGCCCCATATGCGTCCTGCGACGCATCGCAGAAAATGTGTAACTCGGTTACGTGTGTGTTGTCTCCAATTACGTAGCGTGGAATTCGTATGTCTTGTAAACAATGTAATTTACCAATGAAATTTTGCCAATCTACTAGTATAGGTTTAGGGACCACGTCATCCCAGCCTATTTTAGCAAGCCACATCCTTTGTAAAATAATTTTAGCAATGATTATAGTTGGCGTAAGTAAACCTAAAGGGTCATAAATCTGTGCGACAACCGATAGAATATGACGTTTAGTAGCGCGTGTTACGTCGTGATCACATCTAGTAGTAAAATGCAATTCATCAGATGCGTAAAACCATCCCATACCCAAAGTTTTGGTATGGCAGTTCTCATCGAACGATAGTTCCTTGGATACAGACGGTAACTCGGACTTAGAAACTGATGAGTTAAATATCCATTTTCTGAGAGAAAAACACCCTGATTCCAATACCTTAGAAACACCGTTGCATATTTCTAATAACCGCTTTTGATCCTGATGTCCCGTTATTAGGTCGTCAACGTAAAAATCATCATTAATTACTTGCGCGATGACATCATCTTCACATTCTAAGGCGAGTTGTTTTAAACACCTAATACTGAGGTAAGGAGCAGACGCCGTCCCGTAAGTAACGGTGTTAAGTTGGTATACACCCAGCGGGTCGGACAGATTTTCTCGCCACAGTATTAGTTGCAAATCCCTCTGGTCAGGCTGAATTAATATTTGCCGATACATTTTCTCTACGTCAGCACTAGCGACATATTTAAATTGCCGAAACCGAAGTAATATTGAAAACAAATCATTTTGTAATGTAGGCCCGATGTGTTGTATGTCGTTCAGTGATTTTCCTGAGGTGGATTTAGCACTCGCATCGAAAACGACCCTAAGTTTTGTAGTGGAACTATGTTCCTTGTAAACACCATGATGTGGCAAAAAATAACATGGTGAAGAATATTCTGAAATGCGACTCATGTGACCCAGACTTAAATATTCACTCATAAAATCATTGTACATTTTTCTATAGCTAGGCGCGCTCCTTATCAGTTTGCGTTCGAGTGCAAGAAACCTGTTTTTTGCCATAGTAAATGTATCGTGCAAAACATCAGCTGATTGACTAAACGGTATGCGCACAGAAAAACGACCGTTAACGTCGCGTAACGTCGTGTCTTTGAATAAATTTTCGCATGCACTTTCAGCTGCAGTCAAATTATTGTGTGATGTCGGTATTTCTTCCAGTTCCCAAAATCGTTTGAGTTCTGAATCTAATGTTTGCGTGAAATTACAATGAGTTAGGTTAATGCGTGATACCTTTTTATGGACGGTTCCCGATATGACCCAACCTAATTGCGTGTTTTGTAAATAGGGACCATTCGGTAACCGTATCAGACCTTCACTAAGCAAATCCCAGAACCTATCTGCCCCTAACAATAAATTAATTTCGTTAGACATAAAGAACTCAGGATCGGCGAGGTGAATATTGTGCGGTATATTTATATTATAGTTACCTTCTAATGATGGTAATTTTGCGGTTATGCGCGGCAAAACTAAACAATTAAAACTTGTGTTATACGAGCTAGTTTTAGACCGCAATTGAATGTGACAATATTGCGTGGAATTGGAGATAGTGTTACCTACCCCTATAACTTGAACTGTGGACTGTATCAATGGAAGATTAAGCTGTTTACATAACGATTCGGATATAAAACAGTGTTGGCTCCCGTTATCCAGGAGAGCCCGCGTTGTGTGATATTTATTATGTGTGTCCGCTATTTCCACTAATGCGGTTGATAATAATACGGGATTTTGAAAACAATGCGCATTAACATTATTATCATCCTTGTTCAATGTGTGAGATTTGTGGGAAGTAGTTAGCGGTGCATGTGTGTGTGTAGTACTCGTATCACGTTCAGACTGAGGCACTATTTGCGTGATTTGAGCAACAGCTGATGATGTACGAGCGTCTACGACAGCATCGTTGTGAATTAAGGTGTTATGTTTTTTGTTGCAATGCCTGCACGGCCCATACCAACACTCGTTCAATGCGTGGCCTGTTCGTAAACAATTACGACATAGCTTTTTCTCTTCGATAAAGTTTAATTTATCTTGAAGGGATAAGCTAAGGAAATCTTCACAGGCATATAACGGGTGGTTGGAACCGCACTGATCGCATTTAAAACGTTGTGAACTATTATTGAATGTTTTTCTTTTGTTATCTTTGTGTGTAATAATGTGACTGTGTGACTTTGTGACTGACTGTTTCTTTATGTGAATGTTGTGACTGTTGTGAGTGTCTACCGTTTGTTTTTTGTTAGGCTTAACCACCGCTTCTAAGAAATCAGCACGATCCTGAAGGAACGTCATCATATCAGATAGCTTTAATTTTCTGTCTTTCGGGAGCGTGCCTTTGTAACGTTCCCATTCGCGTTCCGATGAGGAATCTAACTTTGGAACAATTATAAAGATAATTAGAGTGTCCCAGTGTTCGGTGGGTTCCTCTAGTGTTTTTAAAGCCCGCATATTTCTAAGAATTAAATCGATTAGCTTTCGAATAGACACAGCTGAATCCTTAATTAACGGTTGCGCTAACAGAATAGCATTTACGTGATTTTGTTGTAACAAACGGTCATTATTAAATCTATTTTCTAATAGACTCCACGCCACTAAATAATTATCTGAAGTAAATTCTAGCGCTTTGACTACCTGTAATGCATCGCCTGTGAGTACCGACCGCAAGTAATGAAACTTTTGTATATTATCTAAACTTTCGCTACTGTGTATCATGGATAAGTAGGTATCCCGAAATTCGAGCCATTGATCATATGTACCGTCGAATTTGGGCAAAGTAATTGTGGGTAATTTCATACCGTTGGGAACACGAATTTGACTCGGCGCGCTCTGAATACCACTATGTGGTTTCAATATGCATTTACACTTCCCTACAATAGAATAATATCGGTTCTCGAATTCTTCCCTATCCAGTAACTCTTCGTCTAACTGCGTATCGGGCAAAAATAATTCTAATTCATCTTGAATCTTTGAATAATGTTCAAATAATAGTTTGTAGGCATCGAAACGGTCCTCTAACTCCGCCTTTTGTGCGCTTGTTATCTCGGAGTCGGAACAAATAAGCAATTGCACGTATTTTGAAAACAAAGTGACTTTACGTTTAATCGCCCCGCGTTTTTTGACTAGATCACTAATAATATCGTCACATTTTTTTGCCATAATGTAAGTTTGCAAGAGAAAGAAGTCAAGTATGTAGGTAGCTACTTACGGTTTTTCAATGCACTTTATCACACTAGAACAATCACGAATTCACGATTGGTATTTAGCACAAATTGAAACTTAGGGAATTCGAAAGGAATAAAAGGATCGATTGACCTGACCGTTGCTGCGTTGCTTCTCCAGAACACCAGAAGGTACCGCTCTCTTGTGCTTCGGTTCGGATGTTCGGCTCGAAGGTCCAATTATGTTGGTGTGTATGCGTGGTTGATGGGTCAGGTTTACTTCAATGAAGAGATGCTGCGTGGATTGATACTCAAATTCCTTTAATTTCTAACTTTGAAGTTAATACAAAATGCAAGTCACGTCAGTGCCCGTTGTGTCGTTGCGTGTGCGCAAAGTTTATATAGTTTTTTAAGAAAACCCGATGCGCGTCGCTAGTGTCGCTGTGTCCGCTCTCCCCCGGTCCCCGCATCCTCGCTCGCTTGCGCCGTGATGTCGTCATCGTGGTGATGCGCCCGCAGTGATCCGTTGAGAATCGCAGACACATGGCACATGGCATAATACATTTATACTCTTGTAGAAACTACTTAATAACGAACGAACCCCTCACTCACTAAATAACAGCAACTTGGGCAGTCTTCACTTACATTACTGCACCAAGATGTTATTTTTTTATAATAGGTAAGTATGCTTATTCTGAAAAATATTTCCTAGTTACTCACTAAAAACCCGACAAGTGCGAGTCGGACTCGCCAACCGAGGGTTCCGTACAAATTTGTAGGTACATATTATAATTAATTACAAATGTATAGTATTCAGATTTTTCCCTATACTTGTGGTATAACACGGTATTACTTGCCAAATTTAATAGTTCTAGGTCAACGGAAAACACCCTATAAATTTTGATTCCCTTCAGAGTGTCGAAATATACCTTTTTTGCGGCATAAATGGCCGTATCTTTTTTACGTTAACATAGAAGTTTGATTTTTTTCACAGGCTCAAGGGTCTGTAGACTTGAGTAAGTATATGGTTTTACTTTCAACTCGATACCTCCACGCGTTCCCGAGATCTTGACAGACAAACGGACGGACGGACGGATGGACAACAATGTGATCCGTATAAAGGATCCGTTTTTCCTTTTGAGGTACGGAACCCTAAAAAGGCGAAAAAAATGTTTCCAACCCTAGTTCTCTACTGCGTTCTCGATATCGTGGATTACACATTATCAAGGTGAAGGAAAAAATCGACATGAAACCTGTTCGCTTGAGAGGACTCTACAAAGCGGTTTAACGTGTGTGTGTGTGTGTGTGTGCATGAAGGCTGCCGATTCACACTATGACTGGCCCGATCACCTGCATTTGCGGTGGAGACCTGTTTCTAGCACTGGGACATTAGGGTAATGACCTAACGGGAAAGTATATAAGGAGATAATTTGCTTGACCTATAAGTATTATAATAATTAATTAAGTATGTAATACTGCTGTTAGGGGAATGTTTCTATAGGCACTAATATTTAAACACATCCTAATCCATAACTAATCCAGAACTAATGAGGTTCTCGGCCTCCGATGAGCTCTCCGGAAGCTGTCCTACTGGATCCAGCTCTCCAGCTGAATAGACGACCTGGAGCCCAAGTTTGTCCATTCAAATTGTATCAGAATGGTTATCCAATGGCACTAAATGACTTAAGAACTGACAGATTTCGTAGACAAAACTGACAAAAATCTGTCGTTGAAAGACGGTTCGATAAGGTTCTGGTAAAGTTGGTTCCCTGCGAATTTGTCCGAAGAGTCTGATTGTGGAAGTGTAAGCAGGAGGCCTTTGTTCAGCAGTGAACCTCTTTTAGCTGATATGATGACGATAAATAAAATAGATCTTGTATTTTACAGAAAGTTATTCCGATTCGAACTAATCGTGTTAAGTGGTTGACCGCACGCCCGGCAGTTTACTTAGCTCCCTATCAGCCTTCGTGTTAACGTAAACATATTGATTAATTACTTATTTTAATGATAGATCGTTACTGAAATTATTTAGCGAATTAAATTACAGTTACTTTGATGATTAATCGATTAACGACCGGAATTAAGCCTCTTTCTCGATTGTTTTCCCTACTTCGGATCGAAATTTAGACCTGGGGCCTTTTAGGGGGCTTGGTCTAGTTATTGGGAATAAAACCACAAATGGATTTAATAAGTATACTAGATTATTTCCTATTCTCTTAATAGGTCAGTTGAATAAGTGTGCGATAAGTTTCTTACCAAACTATATCTAGTACAGCAAAGTTTGCCTTAAGAGTCCGGCGGACCGAATTTCTCTTACAAACGTAATAAGTACCAGAGACAGATATCGTAATTTAAACAAAATGTAACCAAATTGTTTTATTATTCGGATTCTGATACCGTTAATCTAGGTTCCTACGATACCATTTTGTCCAAAATACTTCACTGGAAATATAAGTGAATGCAATTTTTGATAAATTTACCAAGTTTGGAGCGATTTTCCAATCTTTTATTTCCAGTGAAGTGAAGTGAAGTAGGTCAAATAGTATGGCAGGGACCTAGATTGATGGTATCCAGATCCGAATAATAACATAGTTTGATTACGTTTTTGTGGGCAATTCAGGCCCTTTCCTTTATGTGAGCTGAACATTATTATGAAATCCAGAGACAACTCAGAGTTGATTAGATGAGCAGAAAGCAGTGGTTAACCACATAAGCAAAGTCAGTCGGAAAATTTTTACTTTAATGAGAAAATACTTTCCACAGGTCTACTGAGTCAAAATACACGAAGTAGGTCGTTAGTGTAGTGGTGAGTGCGGATCCTCATACTACCAGCGACGTTTTTATTATTATTTTGTATCTCCTTAGGTGATCACAGCATATTATTTTCCGTGTGGAAGATATGCGGTCGTTTCATGGGAAGACTTGCGTGGGGACTAGGTCCAACGCGTAGAGGCAGCTTGGACAACTTGGATCTAATAAGGAATGGTGCACTATTATTACAAGCTATTACTCAACTTGCAATGTTTTAGTATTTGTTTCTTTAGGTGTAATCTTGCAAGCTGATTTAGAACCACTTCCTCTTGTACTACGGAGTTGTTTTTTAATGTTGATTCAGTTCCTCAGGTAAATATCACGAAGTTTTAATATTTAATAAATTGGTTTCTTTTTAGAGCATTTACTTAAAATATAAAATGCTTGTTTTTAAAAATGGTTTTTTTTGTTACACAATATTCAGAGGTCTTTCAAAATGATTATAAAAACAAACTAGGTATTGTGTACCGACTACCGAGTCATTTAAAATACTTAATTGTTCAAAATTTCACATTAGACACTAATTAGGTACCTAAGTATATTTAATATGATTTTGCAATATGTTCCTAATTAAAAATTTGGTAACGGATGTGTGAAGCAGTAGAATGCAAGCAGTGATATTGTTTTTCAAATCAGGCATCAATTTAAATTTTAAATAGGTATTGTGTTAATGATGTGTCAAAACCGCAAACGGCTTATGTTTTAGGTAGGTACTTACCTACCTATTTTAATAATACTTAATAGTTTCTCCAGACATTAATGTCTTCCAAATAAGATGTCATTCTAGGTAGGTGCCTAACCTACCTAGGGCTAGAAATAGAAAATCAATTAGGTAATTTCAGCATTATCATAATCATATTATAGGTATTTAGATCCTTGTGAAAGTTTATGGTGGCCTATGTTCAGAGGTGGTTATCCTTTGGCTAATTGGGTACGAAAAAATATCAAGTAGTGGGTGTCTCCTTTGCACGCACTAAGTACTAATGTTCATTATCAAAAATATTGTTTATGATAATGAACATTGCTTTGTCTCGAATTGCTTTTACTACGAAACAAGACATTGCATCTGTTATCTTCCTCCTACGTGTTTGCATTTTTAGCAGCGCACACGCCGCTGCTAGGTGAAATAGAAAGTTTTCCACATTGTATGTTTTGTGTTACCGAAATACTTAACGCTGTACAAATATTTTCATATAGGTACATTGATTGTTTTCATTCTTTATGAAACTTTTAGGACGATAACAATATATATCGCGGAATGCGGGCACATCGTGATCAACCTTTGGATGGACTCATGAGAAAAAGAACTCGATAACTAGGTTGTCTAGCATACGTCTAAGAAACTAGAGATAAAACATAAGTACTCAAATTACAATATTGCCCAAAGAATTATTGTCCATAGTTAGTCCTTAGTTCAAGTTTAAACCGTTAAAGGGCTTGTTAAGTTATTTACGCATTTAATTTTTAAGCTTTCCCCAACATTCGTGGCTATAGCGTGGATTTCTAAACACAGTTCTCTCTTGTTCCAGCGACAGCAAAGATGTGGTGTTCAGGAACCCTCGCCATTCCTCCAAGTTCCTTCTGGCTGACTGCGGGGATGGAGCCGAGGCTGATCTTCTCGGGACCACACCACCCCGTTCTAGAATAAGGGATAAGGAGAGAGGCAGGAGGTAGGTTGATCAATGTTTGTCGTGGCGAATGTCGAGTCCCATGGATTGACAGCAGGGTTGTAACTTGAATTCTCTTGTTGGCCGTACCTGTCTAGAAATAATTAGCTGATTGAATTTTGGCAACCTTCTCCATGGCTCCGACCATATAGGGTAAGAGAATTGCGGCTTTTAGTCAATACGAGTCTGACATAATCCTCGATGTGCCAAGAGTGATCACCTTTCTTTGGACCAACCGCTGCAACTGCAGCTTAACATTGTACATTAATAAAATTGATCAATGTTTTTATTACTTTGCAACAAGCTCTGCCCCTCTCTGCAAATATAGCATGTTTGAATAAATGAAATAGGAAAGATATCTAAGTACCTATGAAGTACCTATCTGATTAAATATTGACTGTCTGTGGAAATAAATGTTCTTGCTTAGTAACAGTACCAAGCCCTTGTAAATTCCCCGGCAGATACGTAGGAAACTTAATTGCAATTTATTTGTAACTTTGATAAATACAATTAACAGAATTGTGGTAAATCTATGCCTGTCCCGCCAATTCCTGATTCCTTGTGTAGCGGGAATCCCATGGGTCATTGAACTTATTTGATCTAGTTAATTATTAAAACACTGACTGACAGGCGACATGAAATTTTGCAACACCATTTCATTACCGTTCTTTGAAGGGTTTATTCAGAGCCCATTATCTAAATTTGATGTTTATGAAATTTTACGGAGATATTCGTATTTATTGTATTTGAAATAAACAACAACGAATATGGAAAAGTACCTACTTGAAATCGAAACCCATTTTATTAACCTATCACCATCACTACTAACCTATCACTGTGTTAAAATCATTCTAATTAGGTACCTGAGTTATGAATTTTGGGCACCTGGTCATGCATTTACCTGTAGCGACATCCTCCGCCAGGCGGGTGTTTTGTTGATCCTCCCTTTGGGGTGACAGGGGCAACATACCTCGCTCCTCACAGTGGTGACCCCGACGTGATCCCAGTGTATCTACACTGGGGACCCCAAGAAGAACATCAACGCTGTGGAGGGGCGAGGTATGTTGGGATGTCACTCCAAAAGGAGGGTTGATGTCGGGCGGTTGTATATATCCAAGTACCGCAAACTTCACTTGCGCGATTCAGGACTTGTCCGTCTAGTTTCTATGTAGCACAATAGATGTCGCTATATAACCAATATTAATTAGGTATTTGGACATTGCTATTTTTTTTTAAACAACTTGTTTTTGTTAAATTAGTTTTAATACACTGTATGTGCTTAAGTGTTGTTTTTTACGGTAATAAAGTTAACTCTGATTGTACTAAAGGGTCGTATACAATCGTTTTGGATTATTATAATAATATGTACTTAGAAAACAAAAGAAACTATCGTTCCGCCAATTTATTTCTACAACAGACATACTCGTAGTAGGACAGAAAATTATATTTTCAATATTAAGGTTACCTCTATTATTTTGATTTATGAGTTTAGACTGTTACTGTACACACATACTCGTATATATGAAATAGATTTGCGTATAGGTTATGTACCTATAAAACTATTACTTGTGCTCGTGTCGGACCTTATTAATGTTTTAATCTGTAGTCGAACGTCGAGTTACTATCGCGTACGCGGTTCGGTGCGTAAAAAAAATAAAGTTAGTTCAATGTTTAATTTTAGATTTTCTTCTCAAGGTTCAAAATAACGTGATAATGATTTAAGTTTCGGGTCTGAGTGATTGTGTAAATGTGAAAAATTGTATTGTGTTTGTAAACGCATCAACAATACAGGAAAAAATCCTAGAGTTGGGCAAGATTTTTTGATTGTGTGGTATAGTAAGAAGAATACACGAGGTAATATAATATGAGGATATCAAACATATGAGGGACTCCTGGCTAAGTAATAACTAAGATAATCAAACGATCTACAAGGTTAAGCTGCGCTCGCAGCGGTCAGTCTATGGATGAAGGACCATTCCTAACACATCGAGACCCCTCCGTGCCTCGGAGAGCATGTAAAGCAGTCAAGTCCCGATTGACATACGATCGTTAGTGGTACCTAGTTAGAAAGAGACCCAAAAAGGCTGACAACCAGTCTATCCTCAGAATATCGGTATTGCCCAGAAATTGGTTTGCGGAACTCTTTTGACAGTTCCTTTGTGTAAAATACTTACTTACATCAGTATTCAGCCACATCTGGTTAGACTGGGATCTGATCGCAACATGGTTTTTTTTTTAACAAAAAGATTGCCCCACTCTAGGATTTTCTCCTGTATCGTGGGTGCGTTTACAAGCACAAATATTTGCTCCGTGTGGGGATCGAACCCACAACACGTTGCGCAGAAGCCGATCGCTCTTCCGCTAAGCCAAACGTGTCGTCAAACAAAGTTGCGAGTTGCGACAGGCACTAAGAGGATGATAGTTACAAAATTATACCTGTTCCAGACCAATAAGGAAAGAACATTGTTTGTATTATAAATGCAAAGCCAAGATAATAGTTCCGCCAACAAGGAATTGATATAATGAATACTAGATAACGAGATTGTGTTATCAGCTCTCTACTACGTAGGCATGGCACGTCTTGGTAACAGTGATTATAGTGGCTTTGTCCTTGGATTTGCGTGTTTGGATGTATTGTCATAAATTTTCATTTATTTTGAAAGACTACCGCAAGAAGATAAATAGCTAAGCCTAATAAGCAATATTACTGGTTGCTGACGCTTACGGAGATAGGTCGTAAGCAATATAATACTGATTCCTGACACTTACGGAGATAGGTCGTAAACAATTTACTGGTCCACGACACTTTCGAAAATAGGTTGTAAGCAATATTACTGGTTCCTGACACTTGAGAGGAGACAGGTCGTCGACCAGCTGAATTCTATACAGAGCCATCTCAGACGTATTTACTCTCAGATCTGAATGTCTTTTTACTTTATCAAAAAATAGTAAGAAATTGTTACTCACAAACAAAAAATACCATCACACCTGCAGAGGTGTACTAATGTACACTCACAGTTCGCCGGTATGTCTAAGTCCAGTGTAATAGGGGGCGAGCTTATAGCCATTAAATTGAGCACAAATCCAAGCTCGCTCCAAACAAGCGAACATAAGTTGTTTTTTATTATTGAAAACAAACCTTGCAACCGAAAACCTCGAAGCATTTACCTCAAGTGAGAATCAATAATCTGAAATACCTACTTACAAGCGTTGTATAACCACAATTAATTAAGTATCCGCAAGAATAACTTGCGGCTGCTGGTTGACGTACAAATGAAATTCGGCGGCTCTCAAGATCTGATTATAAAATAAGTAACTACTTATATCCTGCGGTTTCACCCACTTTTCCCAGTTCCTAAGGGTCGTAGCGTGATGTATAGCCTAAAACTTACCTCGTGAATTACTCTGTCGATTAGTGTAAACCGTATGAAAATCCATTCGGTGGTTTTAGAATTTATCGCGTCCAGAAAGACGCGGCGTGGGGACTTAGATTTTGATTCCAATTTTTTTTTGTTTGAAAAGTGACTTGATGGAGAGTGTTCTTATGAATTAAGAAAATCTGGCCAGCCCTTTGAAGATTATCAGCTCTTTTCTGGTTCATGAAGTGATATGAGCAACATCCACTGGTTTGATCGATTTGAAATTTGGTATCTTATGGCCAAATACTCAAACGCTACTCGTTAATTGTCTTGTCGTCTCTGTCACATTAAGTCAAACTGATAGTGATAGCACGAGACATAACATCTTAAAATTGAGTACCGATTCAGTATTTGTGGCTTTCATGTTTATGTAACCCATTTGTTTCAGTGCGTAGTTACCGCGGCGCGTCTTAGTTCTATAGTTTCTATACTCTAGTAATGACGTAGGTGACGATAATGGAGGGGCGGGGAGGGGGTCTGATCAAGTGGTTACACAAATATTTTTATATGTAACTGAGTATAACTTGTGAACAGTTTCGACATGGTGTAAAGTTCTTGTGAAAATGTGTTTTTTGTAATAAATCTCGTGTTTTTTTATGGGAATGGAAATTTTTTAGTTGTAGTTCAAGGTAATTTATTATTCGCCTTATTAGACTAGTACTTCTAAGAGTGACTGCTATGGTAGAGGTTCTGGGTCCGATTCCCAGGTCGAGTATAGTGTTAGTGGCTTTTTCTATGAAATTCTCAGTAGCTCGACTCTTGACGGGATTCGGACTTTCAGAATGAGAGATTTTGAAAGTGCATGAAACCCGTACTCAGCTGAGGGAATGTAAATAAGTTGATAATAAAATGAATAGGATTGGTGGAGCCAGTGTTTACCGGGTTGTAGATAAGACATCATAAAAATACAACGCGCCACTGACGCACTAGATTAGATTTTGGTAACGAAACTACAGGTATTCATGTCTGGGGATATAAATATTTGATATTTACTGTGAATAACTATAAAAGTTAAGTTTGATATTGTTACGCCGAGTAACTAGGACGACGGAGATGGGTCACGGAGATTCTGGATTAGTCGATGAAGCAGGTAGCAAACAAACAAGAGGAATATGCTAGAATGCGGCACCCGCAACCAAAAGAAAAACAAACAAAACACAATAGCGTGAGACCGGGCTCAAGGTCAAGGATTAACAATGGCGATTGTAAACATCTATTGTTCGCAAGTTGAATAAAGGACGTAAACATCTATTGTTCGCAAGTTGAATAAAGGACGTAAACATCTATTGTCTCAAAAAATGCGGGCGGGTCGCATTATTGAGATCTATCGAGATTTTTCGAATCCAGAATCTTCGTGGCTCATATAAATAATGGTCGACAGCGTCGGGAAGGGCAGTTCAGTTTTGGACGCACCCAAGTGAAGATCGAAGTGAAGTTACAAGTGATTATCAGTGCAGTGTAACAAGTGCTAGTATAGTGACTGTTTGTGTAGTGAATAAAGTGACTGTTTTCGGTGAAATTAGTGATTTTAATTTATCCCGAACCTCAGCTCGTAACATTTGGTGTCAGAAGTTGTGGGATAAATTATGCCGGTTTTACCGAAAGAAGATACGGAGGGTATCCGGACAAGAAGTCAGCGGCAGCAGGAGATGGACCAGAGACGATTTGCAGATTCGCCGTCACTACCTTCGGGTCATGAGCAACCACCTAATGACCCAGTCGCTGGTCCATCCGGGACATCTCCAGCACCTACAGTTGACCTGGCAGCGTTAATGGCACTGATGCAGGAGCAAGCCCGCCGTCAAGAGGAGCAGGCACGCCTACTGCGGGAACAGCGGCAGCAAGACAAGGAGGAGCAGGCACGTCGGGAGGAGGAGCAAGCTCGCCGCCAAGAGGAACAGATGAACCTGATAAAGGACCTCCATGGGACTCTTGGCAAACAGCTGGGTGTTATGAAGGAGCAGGTGGAACAGCACGAGAGTCGACTTGCCAAAGCCGAGGAACAGATTGCTAACGTGACAAAGGCGTTAGGCGATCTGAAGGCAGGAAAGGGATTTGTGGCCTCTATGGTCGATGCTCCTACGACCCCCTCGGTACGTGGATTTAAAGTACCGCCGTTTGATGGAACATCTTCATGGTCAGCTTACAGACTCCAGTTTGAAGCCTATGTGGAGTCAAATGGATGGGACAAAGCTCAAGCCAAGACGGCACTCACCTTAAGCCTCCGCGACCAGGCTTTAACCGTACTGGAGGCGCTCGGAAAGGACATGACCTACGACCAACTACTGGAAGCATTGGACTCAAGATACGGCGACACACATCTAGAATACGTGTTTCGTGCCCAGCTGAAGGACCGAGTACAGCGGGGTGCAGAGACCCTACAGCAGTGGGCTCTAGAAGTTGAGAAGTTAGTCCGGAAAGCCTACCAGTCCACACCTGCGCTGATCGACGGAAATCTTGTTCAGGCGTTCGTCGATGGAATACGTGATCTAGAAGTCAGAGCCGCTGTGAGACTGGGGCACCACAAGACTTTAAGAGACGCCTTAGCCCATGCCTTGGAAGTAGAAGCAGTGAGACAGGACCATCGGGCTCACCGTATCCGGGAAGTCGTTTTACCAACATGCCACCTTTGCGGGGAAAAGGGCCATTTCCAGGCAGGTTGCCCGAAGCGCAGCGAGGGTCGAAAGGATGGTGCAGCATCACCAAGATGCTACATATGCGGAGAAAAGGGCCACCTCTGAGCTAATTTTCCAAAGGGAACCACGTGGCGACAAAAGACCTATGGTGAAGCAGTAAGGGCGGTGAATGCAACCGCCGAGGAGCAGCAGGGAAACGAGTAAAAGCCAGGACTGCGGGGCGGGTGCTGGCTGGTGCAGAAGTAGCCCCAAGGATTTCGATCTCACAAGCCCATGATGGAAACAGCCTGATCATCAAAGGTGAAGTCAACAGAACACCCTGTAAGCTGACAATAGACACTGGAGCTTCTCGCACGGTTGTGAATTCTCAGCTGGCACGTCGGGTTCTTGGGGACTGCATCAGTGACCGTGAGTGTATACAATTAGTAACAGCTACTGGTCAGCACATATCCGTCCGAGGTGAGAAGGCGGTAGAATTGAAACTTGGTAACAGAACATATCGGCATAATGTCATCGTAGCCGATATAGTAGACGACTGCATACTGGGATTGGACTTTATGCGAGAGCATTCTTGTGAGATCGACGTTAATCAAGGAGTATTGAAGTGCGGGACAGAAGAAGTCTTTATGGAAGGTGCAACCGCCGGGAAAGTGTTCTGCCTGAAGAAAATAATTCTACCTCCTAAGTCGGAAACAATCGTCCCGGTCGCTCTACCACAGAATGCTGGGCAGGAAAATCGATGTGTTCTCATAGAAAGGTTGGACGAAGACTTGCCATGGAAGATGGCACGAACGTTGGTCAAAGCTTCAAATACATCAGCTGTACGCATACTCAATCCCAGCGATAAGGAGCAAGTGATCAAGAAGGGCACATTGATGGGCATTTGTGAAGAAGTAGCCTGGATGCGACGTTGCAGTGATCAGTGTACTGGTAATAACGCTCACAATTCAAGGTTTAACGTGGCAACACTCTTGGAAGACTGTAGAAATCATATGTCTGAAGAGGAAATGGACAAGGCTAAGAAGATGTTGCTTCAGTACGCTGATATTTTCTCTACAAATGATGCCGATATAGGAAAAACCGGATTGGTACAACACAAGATCAATACTGGCAATGAGTCACCAATTCGTCAGCGACCTAGAAGACTGCCAGTTGCAAGAGAGAAGGAAGTGGAGATCATGATTGAGGGGATGGTGAAGGATGGTGTGATAGAGCCTTCATCTAGTCCGTGGTGTTCTCCTGTCGTGTTAGTGAAAAAGAAAGATGGCAGTATGCGCTTCTGCGTGGACTATCGACGACTGAACGACATTACGAAGAAGGACAGCTACCCATTGCCAAGGATTGATGACACACTGGATACACTGACAGGCATGAAATGGTTTACCACCTTAGACCTCAAAAGTGGCTACTGGCAAGTGGAAATAGACCCAAAGGATAAGGAGAAGACCGCATTCTCTACGGGAAAGGGTCTGTGGCAGTTTAAAGTAATGCCGTTTGGATTGTGTAATGCTCCTGCCACGTTCGAGAGACTTATGGAACTAGTGCTCACTGGCCTGATCGGAGACGCCTGCCTGGTCTATTTGGATGACATCATCATTGTGGGCCGTACATTTGATGACCACCTACGAAACCTGGAACGTGTGCTATCAAAAATCAGAGGAGCCAATCTAAAGTTGAGTCCGAAAAAGTGCTCATTATTCAAACGGCAAGTGAGTTTTCTGGGACACGTAGTTTCGGAAAAGGGTGTTGAAACGGATCCAGAGAAGATAGTTGCTGTAAAAGAGTGGCCAGTGCCGAAAGACAAGACGCAAGTCAGAGCATTTTTGGGTTTGTGCTCCTACTATCGACGGTTTGTGAAGAATTTTTCGGACATTGCGAAACCTTTACACAAATTGACCGAGGAAAAAGCGCAGTTCTGCTGGGACACAAACTGTGACAGTGCTTTTCAAGAGTTAAAGGACCGTCTGTGCAATACACCTATATTGGGCTACCCTGACACTGAAAATGAATTCATCGTGGACACAGACGCAAGTAATACTGGAATTGGTGGAGTGTTGTCACAGAAAAAAGGAGATCAGGAGGTTGTGATAGCCTACTTCAGTAAATCATTGTCAAAACCAGAGAGAAACTACTGCGTCACGAGAAGAGAACTGCTCGCAATAGTCAAGACGTTGCAACATTTTAGCAAGTATTTATTGGGAAGGAAATTTTACCTGCGCACGGACCATGCTGCACTAAAGTGGCTATTGCAGTTTAAGAACCCGGAAGGACAAGTAGCAAGGTGGATTGAGCTACTACAAGAATTCGACTTCGTAATTGAACATCGCGGTGGCAGATCCCACGGTAACGCAGATGCGTTGTCACGAAGACCTTGTCCAGAGAGGTGCAAACATTGTTCCAGACAAGAGGCTAAAGAAACAGTGCCCGTGAGGATGCTGAAAACTGACCTTAGCGACGAATGGAAAGAAAACTTACAGCAGGCTCAGGAAAAAGATGCTGATGTCAAACCGATCCTCGAGTGGATGAAAGCTGGTGCCTCTAAACCAACATGGAGTGATGTTGCGTCATTGAGCACAGTCACAAAAAGTTACTGGGCACAGTGGGACAGTCTGCTGATACAAAATGGTGTCTTATGCCGGAAATGGGAAAATGTTAAAGGGGACAAGTGTCATCTGCAGATGGTAGTCCCCAAAGCTAAGGTGCCAGATGTCCTGCGACTTTACCATGACGGATGTTCGGGAGGTCATCTAGGTGTAAAAAGGACTTTATTAAAGATTCGAGAGCGATTCTACTGGATCCACTGTCGGGACGATGTTGAAGACTGGTGTCGTAAATGCACTAGTTGCGCAGCTGTAAAAGGGCCTCACACGCGCAGCAGAGGAGCATTGAAAGTCTACAACGTTGGTGCGCCCTGGGAACGAATAGCCCTAGACGTTGCGGGACCATTTCCAGAAAGTGAAAGTGGAAACAAGTATTTTATGGTTGTGATGGATTATTTCACAAAGTGGCCGGAAGTGTTCGCCATTCCTAACCAAGAAGCTTCGACGGTTGCAGATAAATTGGTCCATGAAGTCTTCTGTCGATTTGGAGTACCCTTGGAGATTCACAACGACCAAGGAAGGAATTTTGAGTCTCAAATATTCCAGGAGACGTGTCGGGTAATGGGTACCCATAAAACCAGAACCACCTCTTACCACCCACAATCTGATGGAATGGTTGAACGATTCAATCAAACCTTAGAGAGATATCTGGCAAAAGTCGTGGGGAACAGGCAGAGGGATTGGGATAAGCACATTCAGCCGTTCCTTTTGTCATACCGGAGTGCAGTTCACGAAAGTACGTCGGTAACACCAGCCTTCGCGAACTTCGGAAGAGAACTACGGTTGCCTGCAGATCTCATCACCGGTATTCCGCCTGACACCCCCCGTTGTGTGACTGATTATGCAAACGACTTGCGTACCAGAATGAATGACATATATGAGCATGTCAGACAATCAGGCCAACAAACATCTGAGAGGATGAAGACCCGCTATGACCGCAAGATGAACAACAAAGGCTTCGACGAAGGCTCACTAGTGTGGCTACATAACCCGGTACGCAGCAAAGGAAAGTCACCGAAGTTACAGGCAAAATGGGACGGTCCCTACCGAGTCGTGACTAAGATCAACGATGTGACCTACCGGATACAGAAAGGACCAAGAGGTGCTCCGAAGATCGTTCATGTGGATCGTTTGGCACGTTATCACGGATGTAATAATACTCGGGACGAGCATGTCTTAGGAGGGGGCAGTGTTACGCCGAGTAACTAGGACGACGGAGATGCGTTACGGAGATTCTGGATTAGTCGATGAAGCAGGTAGCAAACAAACAAGAGGAATATGCTAGAATGCGGCACCCGCAACCAAAAGAAAAACAAACAAAACACAATAGCGTGAGACCGGGCTCAAGGTCAAGGATTAACAATGGCGATTGTAAACATCTATTGTTCGCAAGTTGAATAAAGGACGTAAACATCTATTGTTCGCAAGTTGAATAAAGGACGTAAACATCTATTGTCTCAAAAAATGCGGGCGGGTCGCATTATTGAGATCTATCGAGATTTTTCGAATCCAGAATCTTCGTGGCTCATATAAATAATGGTCGACAGCGTCGGGAAGGGCAGTTCAGTTTTGGACGCACCCAAGTGAAGATCGAAGTGAAGTTACAAGTGATTATCAGTGCAGTGTAACAAGTGCTAGTATAGTGACTGTTCGTGTGTGTTTGTGTAGTGAATAAAGTGACTGTTTTCGGTGAAATTAGTGATTTTAATTTATCCCGAACCTCAGCTCGTAACAATATTATATTTCTGACAAGACTGCCTTATTAATCTAGCGGTCCTGTTACCCTAGAGGCCAAATATTGTAGACAGCATTTCCACGTCTATCTTCGCTTTGCTACGCAAACGAACAAAACGAAATAAAATGAGACTTGCCAAATAAACAAACCAAACTGTTTTATCTTCGAGCGAAAAAAAATTGATAATGTGATAGCAACTATTTGGTGAGTCACATCTCCGCAATGGTCTAGAAAAAATACATATGTAGGTCGGATTGATACTGAATTATTCACGGATATTGAGTATAAGTATGTAGAATTATTCATTAGATTGGCATGCGCTGCGATTATGTTCAGGAAAAAGTTTGGGGACAGTTTAGTAATCACATAAGTAATAACTCAATGACTTGAGGGAGAGACCTGAGAAAAAATTGATGGATATTGGATTGTTTTAACAACGATATTATGATTGAAAAGGCAGTGACGGATGACAGTGATGAATGAAAGAAGAAGACTTCTTTTTCCCCGTGCGGGGTTAGAATACAGTTCCTCAGTGCCATTCAGATAGGCATCTCATAAGAGATGAGATAATGATTATTTTTGTGTTGGATAGTCCATTTATCTAGGAGGGTTATATAACATCACGCTACGCCTCTTAGGAACGGAGCAGCGCGGGTAAAACCGCGAGCGGGTCGCTAGTAGGGTGCCTATATAGGGTCGGCAACGCATGAGCGGCGCCTCTGGTGTTGCAAACGTCCATAGGCTACGGTAACTGCTTACCATCAGATGGGCCGTAAGCTTGTTTTGCCACCTCAGGGGTATATAGAAAAAAATAGACTTGCTCGGTTGTAGGACCATTTGGGGTCTGACTG
Source organism: Acronicta aceris (assembly GCA_910591435.1). Taxonomy (NCBI): domain Eukaryota; kingdom Metazoa; phylum Arthropoda; class Insecta; order Lepidoptera; family Noctuidae; genus Acronicta; species Acronicta aceris. The sequence goes on from OU342767.1 coordinate 15,518,981, forward strand.
GCTGGTGACCACTTGAAAGTTGGAGGCTGTTGTAAAGCACCATAGTGTTTGATTCGACTTTTGCGCGTGAGCGCCAGTTTCCTTGCAGCATTCTGATCTCCGTAGCTCTCTGCTCTCTCTTAAGACTCGGTAACGCATCAGCAAGTCTTTGGGTGTTGCCGGTGTCCATGGGTGGCGATGACTGATTTAGACATAAGGTGGCTTGTTTGCTCGTTTACCGACATAATCAATAAAATAAATACATACTGCGCTCACCTAAAATAAATACATACTGCGCTCACCTAAAATAAATTGGAACCCAAGCTGTGAAATGCCCTGTCAATATCGAGTCTCACTCGGCTCGACAATTGAGTCGGGAAGACGCTAATCGAGTAGATACCAAATACATACTTAAAATGTCATCATTCTCACGCTTGATACTGCAATTTTACGATGTTCGAGAGCCACTGGCTCACTGAATTTTAGAGAATACTTTGACCACCGCACATTCAGCTGTCTTCTTTAGAATTGTGCAATAGGCTCGCTATTATATGGGACCCGCGAGTTGTGGGTGTACATAAGTACACCTTTGCACTTTTCCCCTTCGGGGAATACAGTCTGATGGTATGTAAGTATTCAGTGTTACAACGGTCAAAATCTCATCTCTTATGATGATGATTTGTACTTATTAGTGATTGTAAACAAAAAATGACCTACGTACGTCTTTTGTATTGTTTGATATATGTACAAGGTTGTTTCCCGAGGTCACGGTCATGGCGCTCAAGCACCACAAATTACTAGGTAGGTATATAAATACTGAATAATCAAACATTTTACACCATTATCTCATTTCCTATGCCAGTACGTCTCGTACGTCACGCAGTAGATAATTATTAATGTATAGAATCTGATACTTAAATGATTAATTATTTCTGCAAATACATTTTTAAGAGATCATTTTTTGTATTTTTTTTTAATACTGGATGAGGCAGTAATAATGGCTTTGTGTCAGTTAGTCAGTTCCCAGTTTAATGAAACGCGAATATCACTATTTTATACGATGCTACTGCTATTAGACTTCCGTCACCCAATTTCTGGGCAATACCGATATCCTGAAGATAAACTTTTGGTCAGGGTTTTTGGGTTTTTGGCCATCACTAACAATTTATTGTCATAGTGGACCGACGGCTTTACATGCCTTGAGGCTGGCTGTACTTGCCTTTTTTATGGGATAGGGGGCAAACGAGCAGACGGATCGCCTGATGGTAAGCGATTACCGCCGTCCATGGACACCCGCAACACCAGAAGAATCACAAGTGCGTTGCCGACGTTTTAAAAAGGGGATTGGGCCTCCGGTAATCTCACTCACTCGGAGAAACACAACGTAAGCGTTGTTTGACGCCGTTTTTCTGTAAGGCCGTGGTCAAGCCGGCCCATTCGTGCCGAAGCATGACTCTCCCACGTTTATTACCTTGATGTGTTAACGACGGCGAGCGCTGCTTGATCTTGCAGATGGGTCGATCAGCTTAGTTATACTTACCTATATTAGTAGCTACGAGCTCCACAAGTAGATTCAGGTAACTTATATTAAAAAAATATGAAATTACACAACATTGCACTCATTCATAAAATACATTAATTTTTATGATACTGGTTGATAACTACGATCGGTATTTTATCGTATTTAAAAGGTTTTGTCGATATGGATTTATCAAATTGTTAACGTGATTATTCATTAAGATTTACTATGCGCTGCGCATGCGCTGTTGCTAGATGTTAAGTTTTGATAATTTAAAAGAAAACCGCCTTCAAGAGTATAAAAATAATGTTAAGTGGAAAACAGTTTCGGAAGTGGGTTCGATCCCCACACGGAACAAATATTTGTATGATTTACAGGTACTTAGTTGTTCCGGGTCTGGGCGTTTGTGTATGTGAGAATTTGTGTTTGTTTTGTTAACGCACACGTTGTTTTGTTATCCACGATTCAGGAGAAAATCCTAGTGTGGGGTAACATTTTTTTTTTAAAGTCGGTACCTTCGACATGTCTATATCTTTTGTTTTCGCCACCGACTTCCGAAACTGTTTTCCACTTAACATTATTGTTATCCTTTTGAAGGCGGATTTTTTTGTTAATAAGGTTAAATAAAGATTGTTTTTTTTTGCTATTCAGTTTTTTCGGCGGTTTAATTTTTTTGTGGCTATACTCTATCTTCTTCTATCTATCTTCAATTATGTACATGAAATATATTTCCAAAATAACTATCAGCGGGTGATTAGTGATCGATACTGACGCCAAAAATGCAATCAGTAAAATTTTTGTCTGTCTGTCTCTGTCTGTATGTTCGTTATAGAAACAAAAACCACTCGACGGATTTCAACGAAACTTGGTACAATTGTTCTTCATACTCCTGGGCAGGTTATAGTATACTTTTCATCACGCTACGATCAATAGGAGCAGAGCAGTGAAGGGAAATGTTGAGAAAATGAGTGATTCATGAGAAAGGTTTCAAGCTATAAAACATCACGCTACAACCCTTAGGAACGGGGCAACGCAGGTGAAACCGCGGGCGAAGAACTAGGGAACAAAGTAACTATTCCACGCGGACGAAGTCGCTGGCAAAAGCTAGTTAATTGCTAAATGCTTAATTTTTTATTACTTTTAAAATACCTGCCTACCTTACTTTAGCTATTAACTGTTATATGATCCTACTTTAACTATAATATACAACTCAGTATTAAAATCTGTGAGTAAACAATAATACACACTTATTTTCCCGAGGTATACATATCCAATATAAAAAGAATTATCAAAATCGGAATACTCTGTAAAAAGTTATGCGTGGTCATAAGTACATACAAAAGTATACGCGTTGACGTGAGAACCTCCTCCGTTTTCTTTTTGGCGGTTAAAAAGTATCTTAAAAAAAAAACAATTTGTTTCAGAAACCACCTGGATTCCACGCCGGGCTTTCAGCGGCTCCTCAAAGATAAGAAAGATGTAGCGGAGCACCCGACTTATGACCAAAATTCTGCCAGTATGTATTTTTTTTATGGATTAAGTCGGCAAACGAGCTGACGAGCCACCTGGTGGCAAATAGTCAACGTCGCTCATGGACACCTGCAACACCAGAGGAGTTGGGTTTGAGTTTGGGTTGATTATGTATGTAATTGTCACTGAAAGAATTTAACGACTGCCTGATTAGTCTAGTGGTCCCAAGCGCTACTGCTACGGTAGAGGTCCTGGGTTCGATCTATAGGTCGAGCAAAGTGTTATTGGGTTATTCTATGATATTCTCAGTAGCAGCTCGGAGTCTGGAGCCTATTACATGAGACCTAAACATACCGGCGATCTGTGGGTGCACCTCGATGCACCTCTGTCTTGCCCTTCGGGGATTACAGGCGTGATGTATGAATTGTTCATCAACATTGTTCCAGTGCCAGAGCGTCTGAAGAAGCGCAGTAGCTTGAAACTGCTCCGCAACAGGGCTCGGGATAGTAAGCAAGACATGGCACACGAAATCAGGGCGGACTCCCTGCCCTCGCCGAACCCAATGCCCACTGTGCCCACACTAGTAAGTACATATACATTAAAGAAAAGTTTATTACCTACATGAAATTTTTACATAAAGATACGGGCGACAAATGTCAGAGTGACATTTCTAGGGCAAGGGTATGGTTCGGCAATGTAACAACATTGCCTAATGACCTTGAGGATTTAGTCTTTGTGCTTGTACCTATTTGTTAGTCACAGGTATTGCGGGGGTGCTTCACGCGGGGTGCTAGTGAGGTTTCGGGTATTTCTTTATTATTTAAAAATGTTCAAAGAAATAAGAAAATATAAACAATACAAATTGTTAATTACGTCATTACACGACACGATTGGCGTAGCGATTGAGCGATCGGCTTCTGCGCCACGTGTTGTGGGTTCGATCCCCACACGGAGCAAATATTTGTATGATCTACAGGTAGTTGTTCCGGGTCTTGGCGTTTGTGTATGTGAGAATTTGTGTTTGTAAACGCACCCACGACACAGGAGAAAATCCTAGAGTGGGGCAACGTTTTTTTTAAAAGAAGAAAAAAAAAGAAGAAAAGAAGATTACAATTTTTTTGGTATAAAATTCATAAGTAACATAATAGTTAGTTATTATTTAATATTAATTTGTATTTTAAAAATACAAATTAGGTTAAAAGAGGCCTATTTACTTCAATTATTATCCAAAATGGGGGCAAATTTCAAAAAAAAATTAAACAATATAATTTGTTTGTGATGACCTTAAGTATAACATATATTTTTTATATGGCAAAGGCACATAAGGATTCCACTAGAAACTTCTTTAAAGCTAGAATGTTTTTTGGATTTGAGCGATGTAATGCCCTTAAGTAAATCATATTCTACATAAAATTGGTCTTTTTGTAACTTAAAACATGAAATAAAACGAGAAAAATATTGGATTATGCAATGATAGTTTTTGGTATGTAAAACATCAAGACTCAGACTGACAACTTATCAACTTTATTCGATTAATTATATTTTCATAATCGATTTACTACAGTCGGACGATAGATGGTGCAATGAACATCCCTTTTTGTCAATAAAGTATGACATTGTCTTGCGTGGTCTACTTTTAGTCAAACGCGTTTCATCCGTCCTCATCGCATGCCCATTTCAACTGTAAACTTTTCTGTCACTGGCGCCACTTTCAAACTTCCTCTATTACACTCGTTCCTTATTTTGTTCATTCTACTCGTAGTCACTACACATCCACCTTAAGAGCCCGGCGGACCGAATTTCACTTACAAACGTAATACCGAAATAAATCGTAATTCAAACACAATTTAATCAAATTCTGTTATTATTCGGATTCCAGTACCGCTAATCTATGTAGGTTCCTACTTAACCATTTCGTCCAAAATATTTCACTGGAAAAAAATGTAAGCGAATGCAATATTTGATAACATTACCAAGTTTGGAACGAATTTCCGGTTTTATATGCCGTAGGAACGTAGATTAATGGTATCCAAATCCGAATAATAAAATAATTTGATAGAATATTGTCTGGATTACGATTTATTTCGGTATTACGTTTTTATGGAAAAATCAAGCTCCGCCGGACCCTTAACATTCTCATCTCCACTGCATGCAGTCTTCTTTCATCCATCTTCTTAATGACCCAGCACTCTTATCCAAACAACACGACAGGTCTAATAATAAATACACTTATAGATTTTGCCCTTCAGCTTGTGAGACATCCATCTATCACAAGTTGTTCCTTGCCAATTTGTATTCTGAAAAAATAATTTCCAAGACATTATTAAGCATTTAAAGGTATTAAATATGATTTAAGTAATGTATTACTTTGTTTTCACGCGGGCAACAAATACTTCAGGACCTTTCTCGCCAGTGGTGACATCTGGTGAGCTTGAAAACGGTAGCCCTTATTAGCTACACAACACTTCATCCACATTGTAGGATCAGTTGCATTCTCAGGTGGAGTCGTGTAACCGATTCATGTCCCTGACCTCCCGGCCGAAGAATCGGGAGGCGGTGTGTCCCGAGGCGCCGCTCCCGTGCGACGTCGAGGAGCGACTGCGCTGGGACGGCGACGAGGACCTGCCCCCCAGCCGCGTCAGCTTCCACAAGACCTTCAGCCTGCTCATCAACATGGGGAACATTGAGAAGGGATGTAAAAGAGCGGTGAGATACTTTCTGAATCTCTAATTAAAAGTCAACAAGGAGTGTAATTCATGATAAACGTTAGCGTTTCTGAAATAATTTCTGTATGGAAATCCCTTTAGCAGTCTCCTGTATTACTCTTACAGCAATACCTTGATACAACATAACATATTTATCTATTAAATTACGCTAGGTTAGGTAGAGGTGTACTTATGTACACTGTACATCTACAGTTCGCCCGTAGTTTGCATGTCATAAGGGGCAGGCCTATTGCCGTCAGATAATTTAAAAATCCATTAATACTTTACTTGACCTGGGAATCGAACCCAAGACCTCTTGCATAGTAGTAGCGCCACTAGGCTCATGAGGCAGTGGATACCTAAATCCAACCCACCAAACGCAAATAAGTCAAGTATATTTTCATAATACTTATTTAAAATGGGCTCGCCCCCTATTACTTGGGACATAAACATACCGGCGAACTGTGGGTGTACATTTGTACACTTCTGCCTAACCCTTCGCGGAATAAAGGCATGTTGATGAATAAAATTTGTTAATGATTTAAAAAAGTTGCACTACCCTAAGTATTGGCTTTTCTCCTGTATGGTGGTTTACAAACACAAACACTGAAACACACAACTACCTGTTTGTCATACAAATATATCGAAAATCAAAGCCACCACCCATATGTAAAACTACCACTACGCCAATCATCTTTTATAATACACCATTAAGTAATATTAAAAAAATTAAAATTATATGGGATAGGAGGGCAAACGAGCAGACAGATCGCCTGATGGTAAGCGATTACCGCCGCCCCTGAACTCCGGTAACCTCACTCACTCGGCGAAACACAACGTAAGCGTTGTTTGACGCCGGTTTTCTGTGAGACCGTGGTATCACTCCGGTCGAGCCGGCCCATTCGTGCCGAAACATGGCTCTCTCACGTCAAAAATAGTCCAAATATATAGTAATATCCACAAATGTCGTAATCACAGTACCATTTCAGATAAGCCGTGAGGAGCAGGTGTGGCAGAATGAGCTGAAGGATCTCATCTGGTTGGAGCTGCAAGCCAAGCTGGCCGGCAGGACCCTGGCGCAGCAGGACGCCTACCTGTGCGCCCAGAGGAACATCGTACCTAAGATTATTAGTAACATATTTGAATATAGGTAAGTAAACATACTTGGCTTCAAGTTATTTTATTGTTATTTTAACATAACATACCATCACGCCTGTATTCCCCGAAGGGTTAGGCAGAGGCGTACTTAACGTACACCCACAGTTCGCCGGTATGTTTAGGTCCCATGTTATAGGGGGCGAGCCTATAGCCATTAACCGGGCACAAATCCAGACTCCGAGCTGCTACTGAGAATTTCATAGAAAACTCAATAACACTTTGCTCGACCTGCGGATCGAACCCAGGACCTCTAGCGTAGCTGTGGCGCTTGGGATCACTAGACTAATGAGGCAGTCTTATTGTTATTTTAGTGAAGGAAAAATTTGCCTTCACATTTTGAATTTACGTCATAAGATGACGTTGGCGACATCTATGAAAAGCAAGTTACCTTGCTTCTCAACCAACACAACTTACTTTACAGCTAGATCAATATCGTACGATGCCACCTTACCTTTTATCTACGCCCTATCTTTTTGCATTTTTTTTTTGCATTTTCCATGCTAAGATTATAAAGTTATTTTAGTAAAGGAAAAAATCATATACATGTATTGCTAATATTAATATTGTAAATATGTCTTCAGGTTCGTTAACAAAAACCCGTGCAGGGCGTCGACCAAACGCACCTTAAACGTGGTCAATTCACAAGAAGATCTCACTGCTGAGCACGCAGACAAAGAGGAAGAACCTAGTGAAGGTAGGTCATCTTCATCACACATACTTGGTTAGTGGATGACTCGAACTTCATTGTCCACGCGCGCTAACGGCCGATTTTACTCTGTTTTTTAATTTTGCTAATTTCCTAACTTTTTGTAGCGTGAAAAACGGGGTAACCCGTAAAGTACGGGGCATTGGGACACCCGTAGTTGCAGTTGTGCTTCTTACGGCCGGTTTTTATATCAAATGTTTCAGTATATTTGCTTACTGGAGATAGGCATTTGACATTAGTTGTAGTTGTATGGCCCATATGGCAAAAGCCTATCTCTATAAGCTCGAACTGTAATCTCGATTTAGAGGACCCTCTGAGGAATAAAGCTCTGCATTCCTCTTCCTATTCACTTTCATCATCCGTTGCCTTTCCAGAGGAGCAGATGTACGGGTGCCTGTCGTTCGACTGTCAGCTGTGTTCGGACGCGATCGGCAAGGCGATGCGCGAGGTGGCGGCGCTGCTGGACTCGTTCTACAACGCCGTGTCGCTGTACCCGTCCAGCCGGAACATGACACAGGAACACCCGCAGATCGCCACGCAACAGTTTCAGAACAGAATTAAGGTATAGAAAAGAAAAATATATAAACAAGCGTACCGCTGTAATGTGGAATACGCATTCCGAGTGGGTCTTCCTCGATAGATATAATATGGGTGACTTTAAATCACGAGTGAATCGGTTTCTTCTAGGCAAGCGCGCTCCACCGTAGTTTGAAGAGTCGCTTAACATCGGGCGAACTGGCGGTCAAGCGCAAGCCTATCACAAATAAAAAAAATCATACCATTGTATTCCCCGAGGGGTTAGGTAAAGGTGTACTAATGTACACACACAGTTCACCCGTATGTTTAGGTTCGATGAAATTGGGGGGCGAGCCTAGTTACAAGTCCAAAATGCGAGCTGCTATTGAAATTTTCATAGAAAATTCCAATAAAACTGCTTCACTCGGGAATCGAACCCTAGACCTCAAGGGTAGCAGCGCTTAGAATTGCATGTCTAATGAGGAAATTATATACTAAATCTAAATTGTAAATTCCTTCATTTATTTATGTCTGGCTTCTGCTCGCGACTATGTCTGCGTGGACTTTAGGATTAGGTCCGAGCTAGATAAAAAGCCTATGTGTTATTCCAGGCTATAATCTATCTGTGTGCCAAATTTTATCCAGATCCGTTCAGCCGTTCTGGCATAAAAGAGTAACAAATATCCATACATACATACAAACTTTCGCGTTTATAATATTAGTAAGAATTAATTTCCAACACAGGTTACAGAACATACATGATGGAATATAAAAAAGTAAGTAGGTACATAGTTTTATAACAGAGTTATATTCTAAACATCTTATTCATAATAATTAAAACGTCTTATAAACTTATTATAGCTACAATATGTTTGTCTTCTTTCCTTATCACAAAATATCACGTGTCAAAACAAGACAAAACATATTATAGCTATAGGTGGTTTACAAGACGTCGAGAATAAGTGATCAAGAAAAAAATACTAAGAAAATGCTCATTCATAAATATTAACTTTAAATGTGTGAAAACAAATAAATATAAATATTGAAAGATTCAAAACCTTTTTCTGTTGCAGAGGTAATTAATTGTACTGTGTCTTGATTTAAGGTTTAAATTCGCATGTTTGTTTTATTGTTGAATATATTTGAAACTAGAGGCCTGTCCCGGCTTCGCACGGACATTATTGAAATTTTAGTCGGAACCCCCTAATTTTTTCTAGTAACAAATATAGCCTATGTTACTCAGGGATAATGTAGCATTCTAATGGTGAAATAATTTTTGAAATCGGTCCAGTAGTCTTTGAGTTTAATCGTTACAAACATACAAAAATACGTGAAATGGTTGCGTGATCAATACTTTGTTCTCAGGCAATGTGTCTGTGGTACAACACGGCTCTCCACATGCGTCTGAAGATGGTCGCCATGTGCAGAATGCTGCGCACCATCAGACTGAAGAGTCAGCGCCGTGGAACGCAGCATCGAACCTCCATGGACTCTGATTTAAGCAGGTATTTATAACATAACATACCATCACGCCTGTATTCCCCGAAGATTTAGGCAGACGTGTACTAGTGCAATTATGCACCTACAGATTTCCGGTATATTTAGGTATCATGTAATAGGGAGGCTTGCTTGTTTATCATCTTATCTATCTATATAAATAAAAATAGAAAGAAAGAAATATTTATTTGTTAAAGGCACCTGAATACCTTAAGAAAATTATTAACTAAGTAGGTACTTACTAACTAAATTGTGGTACACAGGTGAACCTTACAAATCGGTCCAATCTCAGCATAAATGAATATCTTTTTGTGATTTTTTTTGCGTCTGGTATATCAAACCAGAAGAGGCAGGTTCGAATCCTGCCCGCGATTGAATTTTTTCCTTTACTAAAAAATAACTTAATAAATGAATATATTTTGTTCTCTATGCATTGCTAAACCATTCATCCTATTGCAATGAAACTTTGGTGAGTTGTTGTGTGCGTTTCTGGGAAGGTTTATGACGAAAAAAATAACAATAAGAAGAAAGGCATTGCAACACACATGCCGGGGGACAGCTAGTTAATAATATACATAGATATAAGGCAAGTTGACCTTCTTTGACTTACGGTTAAAATCACTTTATCGTCTCTCCGCCATTAATTTATCTTCTTAGGACCACTATCTATACCTATAATAAAATTGTAACAGGCTGATGTCTGTACATTATAGATATTAAAGAAAAATTTATATGAGGGGTCTTTATTAGAGCAACAGAAGCCAAAATAACAATTTTTAGATTTTTTGTCTGTCTGTCTGTCTGTATGTTTGTAGGCGCATCACGCAAAAACGACTGCATGGAATTGAATGCAGTTTTCACCGATGTATTGATAGAGGCCTAACTTAAAATCTGGTGCATGTTTGATCTTGATACGCCGCCTAGAATCGCACTTATAGTATGTTAATATTTTTGGGACGTGAGTGAAACTGCGAGCAACAGCAGCTAGCATCATATAAAATTGTATTTAGATGGAATATGTTAAAAAACATAATAAGTAATCATATTTATTTGATGTCCTTCTTAGACAATCAGAGTGCCAGAGGCCATGCCAGGTGCGGTTTAACGTGACGAACCCGTCAGACTCCAACAACAGTGATTCCAGCGCCCAGTCCGACGGCGCCGCCAAGGACGAGGCCAACCACTCCGATGGAAAGGAGAGCCAGTCTGAAAAAGAGAGCCAGTCTGATGAGAAAGAGAGCCACGATGGAGAGAAAGGGAAGGACGATGTCGACAGTGCGGGGGAGTTTAGTGAGTTGTCTTTTTCAAAGTCAAAGTCAAAATTATTTATTTCAATTAGACCATTAAAAAGGTACTTTTGAAAAGTCAAACTAATTGCAATTTTCGACTATACACTCAAGATCACTGAGTGTCGTCTACTTAAATATTTTGGTATTACCGTCAGTTCAGTATTATAGTAATTTTTTATAGGTTTGTATACAACTTGTAACAGAATAAGCGCAAGACCTGAAAGTAGTTTGTTCAGAATCGACTACAGTGGTTTTTAATATGTGTTTATTTTTCCCGAAAAGAAAATTAAAATACCTGAAATTATGGTCCCCTGATCCATCAGTAGGTCGAGGTATGGAAAACGAAAACCTATTTGCACAAATTGTTTGTATATGCGTCCTCGCATTGATATCGTAGTCATTGTTAGTATGAGTGTAGTACGGCGACAAGTTTTGCGTTTAACTGATATAACTAATGTTATTTTAGTAATGGAAAAATTATATATTGGGCAGGATTCGAACTTGCGTCTCCTGGTTGGATACATCAGACGCTCTGACCTCTAAGCCACCGCGAACCCTACCCGCATGATTGAAATTTTGCTTTCACATTGTGAATTTACGTCATAAGGTGACGTTGGCGACATCTATGAGAAGCAAGTTACCTTACTTCTCAACCGACACGATTTACTTTACAGTTAGTTCAATGTCGTACGATGCCACCTTAACTTTTAACTATTTTTTTGTGTTTTCTTTTGCATTTTCCATGCTAATATTATTATAATCTTAGCTGTACAAAGATTATTTTAATCAAGTAATTATGTAAGTCGTATTCGGTTGAGGAAAATGCAAAAAAAAACACAAAAAGATAATATAACTAATTCCTTGAAGTAAATATGCTTATACGTCTCATAACTTTAGAGTTTCGTTATTATAATTACACACGACATGATATTCTAATCGACGTATTTGAGGTCTTGTGCTTATTCAGTAACACGTTGTATATCCAAGTTACATTGCAAACTTCACTTGCGCGATTCAGGATTTGTTCGTTGTAGTGTTGTATGTAGCGCAATAGATGTCGCTACATGACCCAGTGACACGTTGTATATTTCCAGAGGTTCCGTGCAGCGGGCCGAGCACGCCGGAGGTGGCGGTGGCGCCCGAGCACGGCGGCGGGTCCCCGCACGCGTCCAGCGAGAGCGGCTACTTGTCGGGCGAAGCGGGCGGCGCGGGCGGGGCCGGCGCGGGCGGGGCGGGCGCGGGCGGGGCCGGCCTGGCCGCCGCGGCCGCCGCGCCCGACGCCTTCGACATCGGCGGCCTGGCCGAGCTCACGCACATGCGCCTGCTCGACAAGTGCCGCGTCTCGCTCTACAGGTCACTGTCTAATATACGTTTAACAGCAAACCAAATCAAAATCATCAAGTACGGTCATCGATCGCGAGTGAATCGGTTTCTTCTAGGCAAGCGTCCATCGTAGATCGCAGTGTCGCTTAGCATCGGGCGAACTGACAGTCAAGCGTAAGCCTATCACGAAAGGTGTGAGTGTATGTTTTTATTTATTTGTGAATAAAAAAAACACATTCACCGTTTCCCCTATAGAGGTAGGCAGAAACTACAGAACGCCACTTGCTGCCTATTCTTACATATCTCTTTTGCTACGATCACATATTACATGTTAGCATATACTCACACCAAATAGGGACAAAATAAACCAACTAATTAAAATACAATTTCTCACAACATACATACCATCACGCCTGTATTCCTAAAGGGTTAGGCAGATGTGTACTAATGTACACCCACAGTTGGAGCCTATTTCCATTAACCGGGCTCAAATACCAAATTCCGAGGGAGCTGCTACTGAAAATTTCTTAGTAAAGCCGCGAAAAGCAGTGGCACTCAGGACAACTACGATAATGAGATAGTTAATTTCTCCAACCAAAAGCCAAATCCCCCCCCAAATGCCAACTTGACTCTGCGGACCTGTGATTACTTGAAAATAAATTTGTTACCTACTTATGTTTCCAGAGCTAGGAAATTCCAAATTCTTATCTTCGACCTTGGTAATGAACTGACAAAGACAGCCGCCTGTGTCTTTGTTAGTGTATTAATAGGAAACAAAAACGCTACTATTTTTTTTTATTTAAATGTGCGTGTTTATTACAGAGACTATCACCGAGAAATATTGAAGACTCAAGGTGTTCGGCGCTGCATGATGTTCATACAGAAAATGCGCATGAACCTGCTCGATAAAGTCTACCTGACGTTAGAGAAACCAGAGGTAACATAACATAACGTCTATATTCCCCGAAGGATTAGGCAGAGGTGTACTAATTTACACCCACAGTTCATCGGTATTTTTAGGTCCTATGTGATAGGGGGCGAGTCTATTGCCATTATCCGGGCACAAATTAAAATTCCGAGTGGTCACTGGGAAAAACCAATAACACTGCTCGAACTCGGAATCGAACCTAGGGCCTCTAGCGTAGCAATCGCGCTCAGGACCACTAGGCTAATGAAGCAGTTATTTAATTAAAATTATAGAAAAACGTGGTTGGTATCTATTCAGCATGTGAGCATCAAGATATTTGAAAGGATCATGCTCAAACAAATGTGCTAATGCATTTCAATACAAATAAGCTCGTTCATGACCAGAGGCAATACGGTTTCAAACTGACTGACTGTAGTATCAATCTTATTAAACTTATTTTTGATACTTGGGATTGGAAAGAATCTCGGAATGTGATCGATTCTGTGACTTCTCGAAAGCTTTTTAAGATAAGATATATTTATTTGCTGTAACATGTGTGAATTACAATACAAAATGACATACATGTAATGGTGTTAAAAATAACGTTGAGCTACATGTTATAACCATTGAAGGTGTACAAATATTAAGATTGTCAGGTTGTTTTAAAATATAAGCAAGTCATTATAAAAAGCTTAAATTATAACAATCAAAATTTGTCATTAAGGAAGTCAAATATATTACAATAACGTAACATTTCTTGGACAACATATTTTTTTTTTGTCTTATTTTAAATAAATTTGAATTATTTTTTTAGTAAAGGAAAAAATTCAATCGCGGGCAGGATTCGAACCTGCGTCTTCTGGCTTGATATACCAGACGCTCTGACCTCTAAGCCACCGCGAACCCTACCCGCATGATTGAAATTTTGCCTTCACATTCTGAATTTACGTCATAAGGTGACGTAAACTTAGAGGTCAGAGCGTCTGGTATATCAAACCAGAAGACGCAGGTTCGAATCCTGCCCGCGATTGAATTTTTTCCTTTACTAAAAAAATAACTTAATAATCTTAGCATGGAAAATGCAAAAAAAAACACAAAAAGATAAATTTGAATTAATTTTGATTGCGTAGATCATTAATCTCTGCTGGTGAAATTAAACAATTATGAATTGAAGCAAATATATTTGACTGTCGTTCTTAAACAAATAGGTATTCTTACAAAATAATCAACAAACTTATATCTAATTAAAAGTTATTTCGCCCGGCACTCCAGTGAAAATAGGGATACCTCAAGGCTCTTTTCTAGCTCCATTCTTATTTCTAGTATGAACATATATGTGCACCTTACATGTTTGAGGTTCAACTCACCCTGTATCACCAATATTGGTTTTTGCAGAGTTTACAATCAGACAGTTTGGTTGAGGAAGACGCTGAGGAGGTGTTTGAAGATGCCACGAATGAAGGAACGGACATGCAAGATGAAGATGAATTGAAGACTTATGAGTTGAGGAGGTCAGTACAGAAACCTCGTAATTCTTTTTTATTTTTTTAGTGCAAGAAACGCCTTATATGTTGTATGTTATGACTGGAAACTTAAATATACATGTAACTGAATAAGTGTAAGACCTCGAACAGGTCGATTAGAATATCGAGTCATAATTATAATAACGAAACCCGAAAGGCATTTTGAGGCAATTTTTTTTCTAGTAATCAGCTAAATATAAATTTGTGACTGTATCACAATCGTGCTCGCAACGACTACGATTTCGATGCGCACACGCACACTTTGTGCAAATAGGTTTTAGTTTTTCTTATTTAGAATTTCTTCTGTATCGTGGGCGTGTTTACAAACACAAATTATCACACACATAAACACCATTGCTATTGCCTTTTTGACAAACCTTGTAAATAGCATTTCATCACAATTTGACAGGTTATTAAGCGATTCACTTCACCCTTCCTAGGTACGGGTGTTGGTCGGAGGAGTGCATATCGATGCGTCTGCCGTCGTACCGCTCTCACTTCCTGCTGCTGTCCAGCTTGTGCATGGAGGCGGTGCACGATTACCTCTCCTTCCGTCTGGAGACCAGACCGGAGCATCCCTCCTGCCTTACTGTCAAGCAGGTCAGCAACTCAACGTTTAAGTTCAAATGTGTTTATTTGCGGACGATGTGCTGTCCAAAAGACGTGGCTCTGCGTTAATATATTTTTGTCCCAGAGCCAATTATAATATCAGCCAAAAGAAGTCCTAAAGGCTTCTCCCATTGATTTTTTAAGGGGTGGTTATGTACCAGAATCAATATTGAAGGGAATTACTTTGTGTGTTTGACATAACAAGTTTTGTGTATATGCCAATGAAAATAAGGTTTATCGACGAATTCTCAGCAACTAGTTGGAACAAAGTTGTAAAACATAATATTGTAATCAAGTTTTTCTATTTTTTTAAAAAGAGTGTCTATGGAGTTTCTTGCCGGCTCTTCTCCATACGACCCACTTTTTGGAACCGTGCAAATAGTTTTGACTTTTCAAAAGTACCTATTTAATGGTCTAATTGAAATAAAACATTTTGACTTTTGACTTTTGACGAAGAGAATTTTTCATTATGACAAAAAAATAAAAAAATATCAACAGATATATCAATATTATTATAAATATTTATATTTATGCAAATTCTAAGCAATGCTTTGCGGTTATATCACATATAACTTTATTGAAAATGCGTTTACCTAGTAAGTTTAGTTTGGTTTGTAATTTGAATTTAGCATTTTTATCATATCAAAATTCAAAAGCAATAAAAAAAAATGAACTTTTATACAACTTAACAGTCTAGGGATGTAAAGACTTACCGTCGGCCGCGGTATGAGAGTATTGTGACCCTTTCCGAGTAGTTAAAGTAAAATAAATTAAAGTGCTGTCGGGTTTAGTTGATCCACGAGTTGCGCGAGGGTCTGGACATATCGTCGGAGATGCGCGCGGAGTTCGCGCTGCACGTGCGCGCGGCGCTGGGCGGGCGGCCCCCGGGCCCCGCCGCCCCCGCCCTGCGCCTGCTCACCGACACCTTCGACACCACCGTCGAGACCCTGCTCAAGGTACTATACTACACCGACACCTTCGACACCACCGTCGAGACCCTGCTCAAGGTAACTACACAACACCGACACCTTCGACACCACCGTCGAGACCCTGCTCAAAGTAACTACACAACACCGACACCTTCGACACCACCGTCGAGACCCTGCTCAAAGTAACTACACAACACCGACACCTTCGACACCACCGTCGAGACCCTGCTCAAGGTAACTACACAACACCGACACCTTCGACACCACCGTCGAGACCCTGCTCAAGGTAACTACACAACACCGACACCTTCGACACCACCGTCGAGACCCTGCTCAAGGTAACTACACAACACCGACACCTTCGACACCACCGTCGAGACCCTGCTCAAGGTAACTACACAACACCGACACCTTCGACACCACCGTCGAGACCCTGCTCAACGTAACTACACAACACCGACACCTTCGACACCACCGTCGAGACCCTGCTCAAGGTAACTACACAACACCGACACCTTCGACACCACCGTCGAGACCCTGCTCAAGGTAACTACACAACACCGACACCTTCGACACCACCGTCGAGACCCTGCTCAAGATAACTACACAACACCGACACCTTCGACACCACCGTCGAGACCATGCTCAAGGTAACTACACAACACCGACACCACCGTCGAGACCCTGTTGAAGGTAACTACACAACACCGACACCTTCGACACCACCGTCGAGACCCTGCTCAAGGTAACTACACAACACCGACACCACCGTCGAGACCCTGTTGAAGGTAACTACACAACACCGACACCTTCGACACCACCGTCGAGACACTGCTGAAGGTAACTACACAAACCGACACCTTCGACACCACCGTCGAGACCCTGCTGAAGGTAACTACACAATACCGACACCTTCGACACCACCGTCGAGACCCTGCTCAAGGTAACTACACAACACCGACACCACCGTCGAGACCCTGTTGAAGGTAACTACACAACACCGACACCTTCGACACCAACGTCGAGACCCTGCTGAAGGTAACTACACAACACCGACACCTTCGACACCACCGTCGAGACACTGCTCAAGGTAACTACACAACACCGACACCTTCGACACCACCGTCGACACCCTGCTCAAGGTAACTACACAACACTGACACCTTCGACACCACCGTCGAGACCCTGCTCAAGGTAACTACACAACACCGACACCTTCGACACCACCGTCGAGACCCTGCTCAAGGTAACTACACAACACCGACACCTTCGACACCATACCGTATCGTATAAAAAATGAAAGTAATAAAAACAGAAAACACATACATATTAATAAATAATTTTAGAAGCGACGGTAACCTCATGGCTACAGCTTCGGACTGGTGATCATGTGGTTGCCGGTTCGAAAGCCAATCATTGCACTACTGACGTGAACCCACTCGTAACACAAGCATTTAGGAATACTAGTAATGTGCGACCCACATTGCTAGTAAGCTTTTCTTTAAAAAAATTGGAAAAAAAAACTTAACCAATTCAAACCATTTAGCAACACCATTTAGCTTGTAGCCATGTGTAACTAATCGTATGTTGTGTGTCAGCAATACCTGTCGTACCTGACGACGATGTCGCTGACGGAGCACATGCCGCGGTCGCGGCTGCAGGCGGAGTGGGCCTTCACGGCGCAGCTCGCCAAGCGCATCAAGTGCGCCGGAGTGCTGGCGCCCATCACCTTCTCGTACGTACTACAGCTTTACAACATTTGTTGTTTTTTTATTGCTTCATGAAAATACATACTTACACCCACGCCTTTCTTCCACAGGGGTAGGTAGACACTAGAGATTATGTAGTATAGTATCATACTTGGTATGATTCTTGCATACTTCTTTTGCATCTTTCACAATCATACATCTTCTCATACATACGCGCCGGTTGCGAGTACTACGCCCATGAGTTTCATGAAAATATTTACCTTAAAGAAAGCCGATCAGCAAAAACAAAATTAAATTGGTTCAGAAATAAGGAAGTTATAAGCATTTTAATTTTATGCTTGACAGAGAATTCACTATAGTGTGACGTCCCAAGTCACTGCGCCTTACAAAACCTATACTGACACTCGTTCTGCGGGAAAAAGTCAAAGCATCCACTCTCAATCCCTACCAAAAATGTGTTGGAATTTTATTAAATTAGTTTCAACTAGCAATTTCACTCACGTCCCAAAAAAGATTAACATACTATAAGTCCGATTCTAGGCGGCGTATCAAGATGAAACATGTACCCGATTTTAAGATCTAATTTTTGTGTGATGCAACACACATGTGTGTACAAATATACAGACAGACAAAATTCAAAAAATTGTTATTTTGGCTTCTGTTGCTCTAACAGAGACCCTCCATATTAGTTTTCTTTAATATCTATATATAATGTATAGCCATCGGCCTGTTACAATTTTATTATAGGCATAGATAAATCAAACAGGAGACATGTACTCAATTTCAAAAACATAGGTAATTGATTAGTAGTAATGAAAATTTTAATTAAGAAAATTTCGATCGATTTAAAAAGTGATTCATATCATAACATTACTTGTGTTTTCAGTGAAATCACATGCAACCAACTGAACAGACTGCTGAAGCAGTTCGAAGCCGATTTCGATGACATCGTTGACACTGATACCATCACGGAGCCCGACAAGTAAGTACATATATATATACATAACATCACGCCTGTATTCCCCGAAGGGTTGGGCAGAGGCGTACTTAATGTACACCCACAGTTCGTCGATGTTTTTGTTGTCTGATAGTTGTTTTTTGCTTAACTATTAATGATGTCACAGGGTAGGCCTAATATTTAATAATAGTAATTTTGTCAATTTAGCATTAAATGCGTAAAGGTGAGCGCAGATTTGTAGCATTTGTAGCATCAATGTAATACAAGTTGGCAATAGATACATGCTAGTTAATACTTCTTGTTGTTTGTGGTTTTCCAACTCTATGGTAAGATATTTCTTTGTCACAAAAGTTCTAGAATAAAAACAAGCGTTTTTACAAAACCTGCTGCATATGTTTTGACTAGGAGAACTCGTATGGCGCTGTAACTTCAGTTGTTCCGTGACCCGCACTACCGACGACACGCATTGTAAGAAATTGTATTGGTTAGGTATTCGCAAAAGTAATTTGGAGTCAATTAAATATTTCATCATTACACGACCTTCGGACTTTCAATTATTACCCTACACACAGTCACACCTCCAAAATATCCAACAAGATTTAAGTGGCGGCGAGGTGACTTATTTCGATAAACAATTGAAAGGTACTTTAGTATTACAGAATTTAACTTACAGCTGAATTTATTATGAGAAGTGTCATTCATTGGCACTCAACTTTTTTAAAGAGACCCCACGCTGGAGACCTTTGCCGCGAGAAATTTTGTTGATTGGGAAGGGTGTAAAATGTCCACTATTGTTTCGGCTTCACATCTATATCTTTATATATATAATTCTTCTGGGAGTGTGTATGTCACTGAACTTCTCTCAAACGACTGGACCGATTTTGATGAAATTTTTTGTGTGTGTTCAAGGGGATCTGGGAATGGTTTAGATCAAACGACTGGACCGATTTTTATGAAATTCAAGGGGATCTGGGAATGGTTTTGTCCGCTGTCCGCTGTATTTCGCTTTATACGTAGCGAAGCACGTACCGGGCCGCTAGTCTTTATATATATAATTCTTCTGTGAGTGTGTATGTCATTGAACTTCTCTCAAACGACTGGACCGATTTTGATGAAATTTTTTGTGTGTGTTCAAGGGGATCTGGGAATGGTTTAGATCAAACGACTGGACCGATTTTGATGAAATTTTTTGTGTGTGTGAATGGTTTTGTCCGCTGTATTTCGCTTTATACGTAGCGAAGCACGTACCAGGCCGCTAGTAAGTATATAAAAGAAGAAGCTGACTGACTGGCCTACTGACTGACGTATCAACGCACAGAAAACTACAGGAGCTAGAGCCCTGAAAGTTTGCATGCTGGTTCCATTTGCATTGTAAGCGAGCACTAAGAAAGTATTTTTGGAAATTCAACTCCTAAGGTGGTGAAAAGGGGGGTGAAAGTTTGTACGAAAATACACACCATGCGTTTGACATACACATCGTCAAGATATGTACACCTTTCATTCGCTTTTGACATTTTGAAAATTGTTTTCTTCTTTATAAATTAGGCAACATATTTTATGATATGAAACCTCCATGGTGTAAGTACAGTGAGCTTAGTTTATTTAGAAACGAAAAATATTTAAGTACGCAGGTAAAGCTGCACACGGGAAGTCTAGTCTGTAATACAGGTAATACAGGTACCTCTGAGTTCTCCTCCAGATGCTAAAACTTTTGTGTACATAATATATTGTTCTACCATAGCATTTACATGTATCTATAATTAGTACTTTTTCTGAGAAATAAAGATTATTTATAATTATATTGTGATTCATCAAATAACGCATTAAAATAGCACACATACGTTTTTTATTCTTTATTTTTTGAAAAAAAAAACGTTGCTTCGCACTAGGATTTTCTCCTGTATCGTGAGTGCGCTTACAAACACAAAATCTCACATACACAAACGCCCAGGAGTGAATATTCGAACATTATTTAACAAATCATTCTTCTCATCATAGAAGTTCTCTCTTTCATAGTTCAGATTATTTTATTCTTGTCTTATTGCTTGACGACAGTGGTGTAGCTAAGTTTTCATTATCATAATTGTAGTTTTAAAGACATGAATTCTTAACTTTGGAGTGAAATTAATGACGTTCTAATGATTTTCGAATATTCACCCCCATTAACTTCCTGTACCTGCAGATCATACAAATATTTGCTCTGTGTGGGGGATCTAACCCACAACACGTGGCGCAGAAGCCTCAGCGGCTATGCCAAATCTGTCAAAGTTTTCAAGCTACATGAATAAGTAGTTCGAAGCAGCGGTAGTTAGGGCGTCGGACTTGCCATCATGTGGTTGCCGATCTGGATCGACGGTAGTGCAATGGGTGGCATTGCACTACCGTCGTGAATACTCGTAACACAAGCGTTTAGCTTAGCACGAGGGCTTAACAAGAAATAAGAAAAAGCTTATTTGAAATAAAAACATTTGAACTTTGAATATTAGTAATGTGCGACCCACATCGCTAAATCGTACATTTTGTAAAAAAAAAAGCTTATTGTAGTTTGTTACACTTAACTTATATGTCTGACAGATGTCAGAGTGACATTTCTAGGATTGGAGTTATGTTGGAAAAAACGAATAAAGTACCTGTACGGTTCAGAGCGTCACTAAGTTGTAGTTAGTTCGTAAGTTAGGGATAGAACTAGTTGGGTATAGTTTGGGTGAGTTGACGTAAACCACAAGTACTAGTATATTAAAGTTTATTACGACACGTCACAAAATAGGTAACAGTTGGATGCCTATCCGTAGCGTTCGCGATGGTTACGATTTGTCAACTAACTTTGTATTTAATTATTTTAAGTATCGGCCACTAAAGTAAGGCGCATTGTCAGCAATGTAAACTGGCTGTACGTGACTCATACAGTACCTACGATATTGAATATAAATCGATCATCGTTTAAAATCATATCATATTTTAAATAAAATTGGTTTTATCTTGACTTAAAACATGAAAAAAAAATTAGAAGAATATTAGAATATACAATGGTAGGTATACTATTGTAGTTTTTGTTTTATAAGGCGTAGGAATCGTACTGAGTAAAAACAAATTATTCGATCCATGATATTTTCATGATCGATATATCACATCTATCGGCCGATAGATGACACTATGAATATCCCTCTTTGTCAATAATGTATATCATTGTCGTGCGTACATTTTGACTGCCAAAAAATATGGAACTTCATGCACGTTATCTCGATGACAATTTTCGCGCGTATCAAGCTATGTTTAACAAACTATAGCGATGTTTTTGTTGTGTTCAGGCACACGATCTACGCGGTGTGTCGGTCTGCGCAGAGTATATACGCGAGCTCGCGCGACGCCACGCTGCAGGCCGCCGCCTGGGCGCGCGCGCTGGCCGCCCGCCTGGCGCGCGCGCCGCCGCCCGCCTACATGCTGCAGCGAGGACATATCTTTGTGAGTACAGAGTACTCTGCGCAGAGTATATACGCGAGCGCGACGCCACGCTGCAGGCCGCCGCCTGGGCGCGCGCGCTGGCCGCCCGCCTGGCGCGCGCGCCGCCGCCCGCCTACATGCTGCAGCGAGGACATATCTTTGTGAGTACAGAGTACTCTGCGCAGAGTATATACGCGAGCGCGACGCCACGCTGCAGGCCGCCGCCTGGGCGCGCGCGCTGGCCGCCCGCCTGGCGCGCGCGCCGCCGCCCGCCTACATGCTGCAGCGAGGACATATCTTTGTGAGTACAGAGTACTCTGCGCAGAGTATATACGCGAGCGCGACGCCACGCTGCAGGCCGCCGCCTGGGCGCGCGCGCTGGCCGCCCGCCTGGCGCGCGCGCCGCCGCCCGCCTACATGCTGCAGCGAGGACATATCTTTGTGAGTACAGAGTACTCTGCGCAGAGTATATACGCGAGCGCGACGCCACGCTGCAGGCCGCCGCCTGGGCGCGCGCGCTGGCCGCCCGCCTGGCGCGCGCGCCGCCGCCCGCCTACATGCTGCAGCGAGGACATATCTTTGTGAGTACAGAGTACTCTGCGCAGAGTATATACGCGAGCGCGACGCCACGCTGCAGGCCGCCGCCTGGGCGCGCGCGCTGGCCGCCCGCCTGGCGCGCGCGCCGCCGCCCGCCTACATGCTGCAGCGAGGACATATCTTTGTGAGTACAGAGTACTCTGCGCAGAGTATATACGCGAGCGCGACGCCACGCTGCAGGCCGCCGCCTGGGCGCGCGCGCTGGCCGCCCGCCTGGCGCGCGCGCCGCCGCCCGCCTACATGCTGCAGCGAGGACATATCTTTGTGAGTACAGAGTACTCTGCGCAGAGTATATACGCGAGCGCGACGCCACGCTGCAGGCCGCCGCCTGGGCGCGCGCGCTGGCCGCCCGCCTGGCGCGCGCGCCGCCGCCCGCCTACATGCTGCAGCGAGGACATATCTTTGTGAGTACAGAGTACTCTGCGCAGAGTATATACGCGAGCGCGACGCCACGCTGCAGGCCGCCGCCTGGGCGCGCGCGCTGGCCGCCCGCCTGGCGCGCGCGCCGCCGCCCGCCTACATGCTGCAGCGAGGACATATCTTTGTGAGTACAGAGTACTCTGCGCAGAGTATATACTCGCCACAGTCATGTATAGACGACAAACCAAAATGAGCTCACCACGCCACGGTCACAACTGGCTGACAGATTTCTATACAAAATTCAGAAGCTTAGCGCTAAGGGCACGCTTGTTCTGTTTTGATGTAGCCATCGAAGGAAGTTCAGATATAATAGTATAAAACGTTGAAAGATACTTATTGTGTTAACAGAACTGCTTAATGGCGATTCGCGACTTCATAGTGAAGCATATCGAATACGTGCTGGAGAAAAGCAAACTGTCGCCCACCGAGGAGTTGCACCGCGACCTCACGGAGACCGTGGTCACCCGCGTCCGCGAGCTGCTGCTGCAGATGTACAAGCTGGGCTTCGAGGTCAGGACTCCTTGGTTTAAATGTTAATGAAACTAATATTGCCTAACTGACAGATAACGGTAACTTAACTTGGGTGTAGAAGCATGAAGTTTTGCATACAAATTCCTTATTATAATTATAATGTTGGGAACCCTAAGACGGGTAATAATGTATAAATATTTGTTTCTTTTAATATAAGTTGCATGCACTGTTCTATGTATACTATTCTATACACTATGTATGTACTGTGTTTTGCACTTGCGATAGCGGTTACTTTTTTATAAAATTGAAGCGGCGCGGTAGCCTATACTGGTTAGGGCGTCGGAGTTACGGTCATGTGATTGCTGGTTCGAAACCGACGTGAACCCATTCGTAACACAAGCATTTAGCTTAGCACGAGGGGTTAACAAGAACACTAGTAATATGCTACCCACATTGGTAGTAAGCTTTTATAAAAAAAGCAGGTGAGTGGCTTCCAAGTTTCAATAAGAAGGCGACATATTATCTATGCAATCCTGGTCTTGCTATCAACAATTAGAATGCAACTGATTGTAAATGATGACGAATTCATTGCTATAATATGAAAAATAAAATAAAAAAAAGTATGTCCTTAATACACTGGAATACATGTTTTGCATTTTTTCATATTTGTATTGATCCAGCCATTCAACGAGAGCCTCCTTATATGTTAGTCGAGGCTTTTCGTTATTAAACCATTAACTAACATAGCGATCGGTACAATGATCGCTAAATTCATTCACTTATTTATTTATTATATTAAAGAACAGCATTGTACAGACACTTACCACAGCTTGAACCGAAGCTTACGTAACAGCATGTTCAAATCGGCACGCATTTGTCTGCAGCTGCACAAAGAGCTATACAAATTCACGCACGTGTCCCGGCCGGGGGACGACGTGATGCTGCGGCGGCTGCGGCCGGTCTCCCTGCAGCCCACGCGCTCGCCGCTCGTCGAGAGGCGCCGCCGCCCGGAGACCATGATCGTGCATGAGTCCTTTAACCCTATGGTAGGGGCTGGGATGTTGATTAGGTCTTTGTTGGTGTACGGTGACAGGCGTGTGTTGTGTCTCTATAGGATGGAGTGTTGTTTACTGCAATAGCTAGTTACTTCTAGACAAGCGAGCTCGATCGACGCATCGTCATTTGAAACCAGTCCCTCTTGACAAGTGACATTCTATTGGCTTGAATACGTCACTATAATGTAAACTCCTATCACGTGGTGTCAATTCCATATACCATCGACATCGTGCAAGAACTAATTATATAACAATAACAAATCTTTGAGAAATTAATTAATTACTGTTGATTGGAATAGTGCCATCCAATGGAATAAAATAAATACAAGCAACACTTGAAATCAATTATTTAAGTTGACTTTGAAAAATCATTTAATTAGGTATTGATTTATTAGAAACTCGCTTTTGCCCGCGACTTTGGACTTCAGAATTGGGTCCGACCTGGATAAAAAGTAGCCTATTCCAGACTAATATATATCTGTGGGCCAAACTTCATCCAGATCCGTTCAGCCGTTCTGGCGTAAAAGAGTAATAAACATCCATATATCCCTACTCGCAAACTTTCACGACCCTGACTTTCACTGACCCGCCCGCGGATTCACCCGCATTACCCCATTCCTAAGAGCCGTAGTGTAATGTTAAATAGCTTAAAACCTTCCTCTTGAATCACTCTATCTATTAAAAAAGCGCCTCAAAATCCGTTGCGTAGTTTTAAAGATTTAAGCATATATAGGGACGGACAGACAGCGACAGCGACTTTGTTTTACACTATGTAGTGATATTCACGCCGAATAGAATGTCACTTGGCTTATACAGAAGGCAGGTGAGACATTCTTCAAACGCAAACTTAATCAATATTAAAAAAAACCTAGAAGTACGGCAATATGGCAGTCCAGCGTTTTGTCACTAATTTCTTTAAGATAGTTGAATCAAAATGACGAAATAACTTTACTGATCGACTACAATTTTGTTTTCTTTTATAAAAAATGTGTCTAATTTTTGTCTCTGTGGTGTGGTTTTTCTTAGATCCTAGATACGGTGAGATGCATTATGTAAGCTGTTTGACCGTGTGATTGTATAGGTAGTGTTTCATAAAGGCAAAAAGGTGTGTCGCTGCTTTTTACATAAAGACTGCTAAAAATGTTATGGATATCTTTATTTTTGTGTTTTTCAGGCACTATAAAAACAGGTTTGATGTCGTGTCAATAAATGCTAATGCTTATTGTGTGACTAGTTTTCTGGCTTGCTTTTTGCTGCACATCTATTTTATCTTTTAAACTTTTTCATGAATTTATTTTTATTGTTATTTTACTAACCATGTGTTTAACCATGTGACGACACGTTTGGCGTAGCGGCTGAGTGATCGGCTTCTGCGTCACGTGTTGTGGGTTCGATCCCCACACGGATCAAAATATTTGTATGATCTACGGTACTTGTTCCGGGTCTGGGCGTTTCTGTATGTGAGAATTTGTGTTTGTAAACGCACCCACGATACAGGAGAAAATCCTAGTGTGGGGCAACGTTTTTTTTTTTAAAAAAAATTTAACCATCAGATCTAGTAAAATGTTATAGCAAAAAATCACTTTATATTGTCAAAATAGTAAATGATCACCAAAATAAGTTCTAACCTAACCTAAACCTAAGTTTTGGTGACCATTTATCCATTTTGGTAAGCATTATGGTGATCAATTTACTAAATTTGGTGGTCATTATATTTATCCTCTTTTACTAACATAATGTACCGTAAATGACGTCATCATATCGTCTGTAAATATTCACCATAGAACATGGGCCATGTTCTAATTACTGGTACAGGGCCGGATTAAGAGGTTTGGAGGCCCTGGGGCAACAAAGGAGTGGAGGCCCCCTGGTCCCTAATTATTTTCCAAATAAAATTATCAATTTTTTCAGAGTAGTTGATGATTTCGCTGAAATCATAGTAAAGCACTTCCAATGTTCAGGGGGGATAGCTTTGATAAACGGTTTTGTTCTATCGTAAGTTATTAATTATTATAAAATTTAATAGTATTTATTCGGATTTGTCGGGAATTTGAAAGTTTTTTTTTTAAGTGTTGTGGGGGCCCCTCTTTTGCGAACAATTTGTTACATTTTTAGATTCAGAATTTCATGATGGGTATCATTCTCATGATGGGTAGTTATTGTCTTTGTACGCACATAACATCGAGCAAGTTCCACCACTGTCGTCAGATCCACAAGGAGCTGCACCGCTTGGTGTCGGAGGCGCCGCGTGGCGGCGGCGGGCCGCGCCTGTCGGTGGCGTCCCCGCCCCGCCGCGCGGCCGCGTCCCCGCCCGGACGCAGGCCGCGCTTCATGCGCTCCGACAGTATTGTGGACGAGTACGAGAACAGCGTATTCGATGAGAAACTCTTCGATAATATACATAACTTCGGGGATAATCCGGTGAGTACATGTACCTACTATCTTTATCTGTGTAAAAAAGATAATTTGGTTTTATGTTTTATTTCGTGTACAATAAAGTATATATAAATAAATAAATAATTTAATCTTAATTAGTCTAGTGGTCCCAAGTGCAACTGCTACGCTAGAGGTCCAGGATTTGAATCTCTGGTTGAGTTACTCTGTGTTCGGATTTATGCCCAGTTAATGGCATTAGGAAACGCTGGATGGTCGTAACAAGACAGAGAAAGCTGACACTGTTGGCAGCTGGCATTATTATTATTAACTGTAAAATTATGAAGATTTATTTAATGTATTTTAATGACTATAGGCTCGCTTCCATTAGTACACCTCTGCCTTACTCTTAGGGGAGTATAGGCGTGATGGTATCTCCTGGACTATTAAAAATGACAAATTGGAATATATCTTGACACTTATGGTAAAACTGTAATCGACAAAAACACATTTTCCTAATATTTTCTAAAGACTTAAATTTTGTGCCTCAAAAATTCGACTTCAGATTGAATCTAACCTATAAATATAACAACAATGACTTTCCCCCCGAATTGATTTCATAATCAGTCGCAATTTGTATTATTTATTTATTTATTATTTAGAATATTTTACAGAAAGCTTACAGACTAATAATAAACGTTAAATAGCAAATATAGGTTCGACGTTTGCTAATTACAAACTTCCACATATATGTATCAAAATTTAGGTTAACCAACCAATTTCGTCACTACCGTGACTTGCAAACAAATTTGCGTGGCATTAATTAATAGGAAAAGAAAATGTAATAATTATTATCTTAATAAAATTGTTTTGTACGATGTTTTTGTCAGTTCGTGCAAGATAACATTATATAAAAAGAAAAGTGTTTACTCAATACAGATGTGTTAAAGCTATCAACAACTATTTACGACTGTCACCAAAGTATTCCTTATTTAGAATTTTTCTTATTCTATGTGCGCTAGTGCAGAAAAGATCAATCTCCAAGTGCGATGGTAAACTATTAAATGCTATAATACTGCGTATACTGAAGGTATTGCGCCTGTAATTAGTCATTGCGGATGGTGCCTGCAATAGTGGACGTCTCCTAAGGTTACTCTGATTAGTACGCAATAGTATTTTACTGAGAAGTTCGGGACAATCTATCGAGCTATTAGCGATGTTCACTAGAAAACAGATATCATTCACATTACGTCGCATTTCTAGCGGTAAGAAGTGGTATCGTTTGCAACGATGCTCAAAGTCAATCGACGATTGCTTTGCCCTGAAGTCCAAGTACCTCATAAATTTCATCTGTACAGACTCGATACGGGATTTGTACACTTCGTACTGAGGGTTCCAAACTTGAGAAGCGTACTCGAGGTGGCTACGCACGAGCGAGCAGTACAGTACTTTTATTGGTTTCAGAGAACGAAAGCTGGAGCAAGTCCTAATGATAAAGCCCAAGGCTTTAAATGCTTTATTCACAATGTATTCCACATGGTCATCAAATAGTAGTTTGCTATCGTGCAAAATGCCAAGATCTCTGACACTGGACATCTTACTTATGAGTTGACCATTCAGTGTATACCCACGACCAATTAAAGATTTCTGGCGAGAAAATACTACTTGATAACATTTCGAGAGATTAAGTTGCAATTTATTAGTTGTGCAGTATAATGCAAATCTGTCAAGGTCTGACTGAAGTTGCTCAGTATCAGACAATGTACGCACTGCCTTGAGCACCTTCATGTCATCAGCGTATAGGAGGATATGTGAATAATTAAAGCAGTTTTTTATGTCCGAAATAAATATTGTGAATAATAAAGGTCCCAAGATCGAGCCTTGAGGCACTCCTGTAGGAACAGAGTTCCAATTGGATGTGTATCCCCGTAAAACTACAGCTTGCGTTCGATTTTCAATGTAAGAGGAGAACCATCGAAATAGGTCACCCTGTATTCCAGCAGATAAGCAGAAGCAGAAGCACGTGGTGATCAATACGATCAAAACACTTGCTGTAATCAGTGTAAATCACGTCAACCTGATATCCTCCTTCCAGTAGTTATAATATCATTAAATAATATCAAGTTGGAGGTTGTGGAGCGTTTCCTAAGAAAACCATGCTGTTCGTCACCGAATTGACATTTCAGTGCTGAATAAACTTCTGTATAAACTACGCGTTCAAGAACCTTGCAGAACAGACACAATTTTGATATAGGGCGGTAGTTGTCAACATTAGACTTATCCCCTTTTTTAAAAATCGGCGTGATGAATGCAGATTTCCAAATCTTAGAGACAGTACCTTCCCTCAAAGATCGCTCGAACAGCATGCAAACGGGCGCAACTAGGCTCCTCGCGCAATTTATTATGAAAATGGGTGGTATACGATCAGGCCCACCAGATTTAGAAGGGTCCAAACCTTTAAGTAGCTCGAGTACCCTAACCGGACACACATTAATTGTGCTCAGATTCACTGGGCTTGTGGAAGGAGTGTCTACATTGACATTGAGATCGTAAGGTTCTGAATCAGGTTCTTGAAAGGTGGATTGAAAGTAGGACGCGAACAGTTCAGAGATGGTCTCACCGGTATCTGCGGATTCATTTTGATAATAGAGTACGTTAGGAAATGTATTGCTACTTTTTTTATTTTTGATATAGGACCAGAAAAATGTAGGATTTTTGACTATTGAGGATTCTATTTTTTCCATGTAAGAATCAAAACAAACCGTTTCTAAATGCTTGGCTATCAAAGCACTGGTGTACCATGGCGGGTGTGTCGACTTTTTAACTGGTTTTACGGGAATGTGTAAGTCTCTAAGCTCGTATAGCTTTTCGTAGAAATAAGTAACAGCTTGGTTTAAGGATCCGGAAGATAAGTATGTACTCCAGTTTACAAGATCTAGAGCAGATGCAATTGCGGAATAATTACCCCTGTGAAACATGTATGTCGTGCTATGTTTGTCAATGCATTTGTGAATTTCTATAAAATCGGCGTTAATGATTAAGGGCTTGTGATGCGAGTCTACTGGCACAGCCAACGGGGCGTTGCACTCGTTTACTTTTATTTGGCCATTGGAGAATACAAGATCTAATAATCTACCATTAAAATTACGCACCGAATTTAATTGAGACATGTATTTATAGTGTTAAAGAAATCCGAAATATACCGAGAAGACACATTTACTGGTAGTAATTCAGAGTTGTTATTGTTGGAATTATACGATTCCACATCGCCACCGAAGTTAAAATCCCAGGTTATAATAAATGTGTCTACAGGGTGAGAGGATACAAGGGAGTTAAGCTTACGGTAAAAGTTTTGTAATTGAACTATATATGAGTTACCAAAATTTTCTTTGCATAAGTAAACACTACAGATATGTATATTATAACTTACAGCTGGTTTGGGCCTCTTTAGGACTATGGTTACCCACATGTCTTCGGCCGAGGAACGTCAGTCACATCTCTCCACAGCAGTCAAATCATTCTTCACAGCAATCAAGACACCCCCACCCCTGGTCTGAGCCGTATGACAATAGTCCCGATCCCGCCTCCAAAATAGCGTCCATCGAATAACTCACTATTGCAAACACCTTCCACTAACTAGGTTTCCGTAAATATAACAACGTCATAATTATTCATGCAAATATTACGATATAAATGGTTTGTTTTCGTGCGCAGACCACGCACGTTCTGATAATAAATACTAATCATTTTTAAACTTTAATATTATAACAATAATATCAACTTGATTAAAGTGATTATTAGACAATAGCAAGTAATATAGTACAATTAATAAGTACGTAAAATACCAATTAGTATGAATACGTATTGGCGACGATGGAGGCTGGATAGAACTAGCTTGCCTGCATTTGCTGCAACGCCACGTGTGCCGTCTGTCACCCAGCTTTCGGTACCCAGCTTCTGTTATTCCCGCACAATGGAAATGCAGTTCTTGATTGCAGATCGTACAGTGAGCTCCGTCAGATAGTGTTTCTTCGCAAGCGCCACACTTATGTGAATTCATGACTAATTAGGTAGATGTTAAAGAATAAAATAAAATAGTGATGGGCACTACTCAGAAAATTTTTAAAATACTCTGGAATATTGGTAGACCCAGATATTTTCAAGTGTCGGAAGCGGCCGTACAGCGTAGAGCCAACGACGAGACTGATTATGCCAGTGTTATATAGGGAATGTCTCCCTTTGTAGACACAGAGCAGCATCGAGCTGCTGCTGTCGGGGGAGCAGCCCCCCGCGGAGGAGGAGGTGGAGCTGCGCGCGGGCGCGGGGCGCGGCGCCAGCTGTGAGGAGCGGCAGTGGGCGGCGCGGGTGGCGCGCGGGGTCATCGGCTTCGCGCGCTGCTGGATGCAGTTCGTGGTCGAGCGCTGCGACCGCGGGAGAGGACTCCGACCCAGGTCTACATTTTTTTTATACATACTTCATCTATACTTGGACTTTTTAATTGTATTCAGTACCTTGACAGTTCAAAGCAAAATAATGATACCATACTACAACTATGTGAAAGATGATGTAGTGACGCGTTGAAAAGAATATGCTGAGATGGTTTGGACATGTTGAAAGAATGAATGAAAGACGATTAACGAAAAGATTTATAGGGCGAATGTCAGCGGCAGCGCCGGTAAAGGTCGCCCTAGAAGGACATACGCCGATCTTATTGGCGTCCTTTAAAAAGGTCAGGTGCGTAGCACTCGCATCCGGCGTGTATGTATGAGAAGATGTATGAATGTGGAAGAAGCAAAAGAAGTATGCAAGAATCGTAGCAAGTGGCAGTCTATAGTTTCTGCCTACCCCTGAGGGAGAAAGGCGTGAGTGTATGTATGTATGTATGTACTACAACTAATAAATACTTTTGGTGTAATTAACAATTTTACGTAAAGAACGAATGATAAAAATAGTTTAATTAAAATAAAATTTAAAAAAATTGTATATAAGATGTTAAACATTAGAATAATTAATCATAATTATTAAAAGTAATTTTATTCTAATAGAAATAAAAATTATGTAATTTTACTTTTGTAATTTTATTTCCTCTGACAAACTTCTACAATGTTTAATAGTGTTTATCGTGTTTTTAAGACAAGCTATTAAGTTCATTCATACTTTCACTATCTTTTTTTGTCAAAAACTGGTATCCCTTCAACTATCAAGTTACTGAATATAATTAAAAGTCGAAGAATAATCAGAAATTGACCCATTACTACTGTAATACCAGGATATAAAATATTACTTTATAGCCCTAGGACGAGCAAGTGCGGTTTTAAATCGTTACGAGCCCGTGCCATCTCTGGTGGCAGACAATCCATGAGAATTTTATGCACATTAAAAAGTGCAAAATAAATAATAAAAAGTATCATATAGTTCTGAAGCAGACCTTCTGCTGCATATCCTAAATAGTAAGTTGATAATATTCGTTACAGATGGGCTAGTCAAGGTTTAGAGTTCCTAATGCTGGCTTGTGATCCGCGGAATACAAAGCATCTCAGTGAAGAAGAGTTCGAGGTAAGCCGTGTAAATGGTGGATATTTATTTATTTAAATAGATGGTGGAGGCAAACTCAGAGAATCATGTCTTTTTTAAAGTCTTAACATAGTAGTAGCAATATGAGAGTGTTGCAATGCAGAGCAATGTCTGATGTGGCGTTTTGAAGAATTATAATTATAGTATAATAGGGAATATGCATAAGATTCAAATTTGAGTATAATATTTTTATTTGTAATCTTTATTGCTAAAGATATGGAAGTCCATGCCATATTTTTCACATGATCGCTTTCCCAGCGAGATTTTAATTATTTAAAAGTAGAATAATAGCGCGACAAATCAAAAGGGAACTTACGACAAAGTCTACATTGTGACGCTCTCATGACGTCACCGTAAATGTTTAGGTTTGTAATTACTATGTATGAAATTGATGTCAGTCCTCTCCCATGTTCGAATTAGTAAGTAAACTTAAAAATATAGACAACTGATAAGATAAAACGATCAATAAACTTTAATAACGATAAAACAGTGACTGTTTTTACGGAAACTGACGTTACAGTACAAGCGGCCAATGTGGTGGCGTTTTTATGATAATATATTTTTGTACTTTATTAATATAAACTATTGATTAAAAATATAAAAAGAAATGCATATTCCCTATTATACAGGAGAGTACAAAGGCGGTCAGACAACTTTTTATATTATTTATTAGGCACATATTAGTATTTCCTTTTCTTCTTAGTTTAAATCATGGAACAAATATTACACCAACAAATATTATAACGTGAGACGAAGATTCGGCACGAATGGGCCGGCTCGACCAGTGTGATACCACGGCCTCACAGAAAACCGGCGTCAAACAACGCTTACGTTGTGTTTCGCCGAATGAGTGAGGCTACCGGAGGCCCAATCCCCTTTTAAAAGGCCGGCAACGTGTGCTGCGTGGTGTTGCGGGTGTCCATGGGCGGTGGTAATCGCTTACCATCAGACGATCGGTCAGCTCGTTTGCCCGCCTATCCCTTAAAAAAAAACTTCATAACGCCTCACGAACTACTAAAAAGGAAGTCAAGTGTTAGGATCGTTCAGTCTAGGTCTAGTTTATTTATGTCGACGTTCACTTACCGCTTTACGAAATAAATAGAGATAAGATTCCCTGCAAGTAAGACGTTATTCGCTTTAGCACCATCCCTTTCTCACAAGTGAAGGTTAACACGTTATAATCCGGCCTCACCTTGGTGAATACTGGTTACCAGTTTATGTAAGTGTGTTTTGTTTTTTTGTAGGAGTTGAAGCAGCAGATGGACGGGTGCATCTCCCACGTGGTGGGGTCCCGGCCCGCGCCGGCGCCTGCGCACTCGCCGCGCCCCAGGCCCAGGCTACCGGTACGTCATAACATAATAATGGTTCTTAATTTTTCTTTCTGTCTTCTTGCTGGTCGGGTTTTTTATTTTTTAAATGTCTTTTTTTATATTACACTTTTTAGTTTTTGATATACCCAATGTCACTCTCACAATTGAGACGAATCTAACGACGCCTCTAAAGCTAAAATCCATCAAGCCGTTTAGGCTAAAGAGCGTACATAAATACACCCGAAAAACACTACCCTCCTTCTAGGGCAGTCAGGTAATGAACAATATATACTGTCATTATTTTGATCCAGTTTAAAAGCAATGTAGCCATGAAGTTACTAATAACACTAAAAATGTACCCCAACATGATTTGACTGCAACCTTCTGTTCTACAACTGAATTCTCAAACGAGTGATACCACTTCTATAGGTGGCATCTATAAGCTGCTGTTACCGCCTACCAGGCTACACTTGGTCTCGAAAAGTCCTATGGGAATGCTAGTGAAACTGTGAGCAACAACTAGCAATTATTTTTAAGTAGCGACCCGCCCGCGGTTTCTCTCGCGTTGCTCCATACCTAAGAGTCGTAGCGTAATGAATAGCTTAAAACCTTCCTCTTGAAACTTTCTATCTATTAAAAAAAAACGCATCAAAATCCGTTGCGTAGTTTTAAAGATCTAAGCATACATAGGGACGGACAGATAGCGACAGTGACTTTGTTTTATACTATGTAGTGATTTTACTTTTCTGTTCTCAATCAAAAACATCGTGAGGAAACCTGCATGCCTGAGAGATTTTCTCGACGGCCTGTGAAGTCTGCCAACCCGCACTAGGCCAGCGTAATCCCTCTCGTTCTGAGAGGAGACCCGTGCGCATCAGTGGGACAATATAATGGGTTGATTATGTTATGTTCTCAATCTTAGGATTCTAGATTTGTAACAAAAATAAATAAACAACTCAATAGCAATTTTTTTAGTTCGGAATATTCTTCAAAAATATGTTTTACTATAAAATATGTTTTGCTTCTAGAGTCCATACCCCAGCAACAGTTCTCGTGAAGTCGCCACGCCACCTACTCCACCACCACTGGAACCGGACCCGCTCAGTTACCCAGAAGCTGAATTTTTGTGTAAGTTTGTTCTAATATTTTTATAAAATTGATAGATTTTTAAGATACTTTAGCATTAACATCAATCTATTTACTGTCACACAGATCTTCTATCAGACTTATGGTATAGTCATGGGTTTAGTCTAATACCATTTAATTTTTAAGATATCGTATTGTATTTAGTTTA
This sequence comes from Acronicta aceris, assembly GCA_910591435.1. Lineage (NCBI taxonomy): Eukaryota > Metazoa > Arthropoda > Insecta > Lepidoptera > Noctuidae > Acronicta > Acronicta aceris. Next base: position 15,554,313 of record OU342767.1, read on the forward strand.
ACAGTTTTTACATTCAAATTGGAATTAATTTATTTTGTGAACACATGTTGTGAAATTATAATAAAAAATACAGTGCCTTTATGTCCCGGATAGCCATACAAAATTATTTATTTAAAATTAAGTGCAAGAATTACATATACAAATAATTTATCTAATTTATCAGAAGATTTTTTTTTTTTTTTATTAGATTAAATGTACTACATAATTAGTGATTGAAGCGTCCTTTTAGGCAAATAAGTGCCTGTATTAGGATACTCCACTCTTCCATAACTTAGATTTACGAAACGAGCAGACGGATCGCCTGATGGTAAGCGATCACCGCCGCCCATGGACACCCGCAACACCAGAGGAGTCACGAGTGCGTTGCCGCCCTTTTAAAAAGGGATTGGGCATCTGATAACTTCACTCACTCGGCGAAACACAACGCAAGCGATGTTTAACGCCGGTCTTCTGTGAGGCCGTGGTATCACTCCGGTCGAGCCGGCCCATTCGTGCCGAAGCATGGCTCTCCCACGTAAAATATTGGTTAATGAGTGTTTGTAACGTCCAGCGCGCAGTCGGCGCGTGGTGTCGGCGCTGCAGCGCGTGGACGCGGCGCGGGACCAGCGCCTGCGGGCGGGCCGCGCCGTGGGCCACGTGCTGGGCGCCGCGCTCGCCAGCTACGAGCCGCGCCTCCGGCAGCTCACCTTCAAGTGGCAGCGGGGACTCAAGATCGGGGCCGGCACCTTCGGCAAGGTGGGACTCTTACACCCTCGTACGACACGCACAGCCAAAGGGATTAATATATTAAGAATTAAACATACACACACTATCACCCTTTTCCCATAAAAGTAGACTAAACTTGCTCTTTTGCTCCATCCACATTCATACATCTTGTCACACACACGCATCGGTTGCGACCACTACGCACTTGTCCTTTTTGAAGTATCTCACCGATAATGTCAAATTCAAATGTCTTGTTAATGAAATTTTTTATTAAGCTGTTGCCCGCGCTTTCACTAGCATCCTTTTTTTGTATGATATGCATTCAAACAAAAATATATAGATAGAGTATTCTTTATTGCACACCAAAAGGACATGTCAGAAAACAGAATATACACCTTTAAAAGTACAATTGGCGGTCTTATCGCTAAAAGCAATTTCTTACAAACAACCATTAGACATACAAACAAACAGACAAAAGAATATTCTAAAGATAATTGGTTTTGGATTCTATTGCTCCACATTTCTCATTTATTTACACCATTTAAAAACACGTGACAAACAGACAAATACATTCGAATTTTTTTCGAGTGCGTTTACAAATATAAATTATCACGTACACAAACGTCCAGACCCCGAACAACTACCTGTAGATCGCTCAGCCACTACGCCATCGTGCTTACAAAGTTATAATATACTCGCCGCCCGCCCGCGGTTTCACCCGCGTTGCCCCATTCTTAAGAGCCATAGCGTAATGTTAAATAGCTTAAAATCTTCCTCTTGAATCACTCTATCTATTAAAAAAACCGCTTCAAAATCCATTGCGTAATTTTGAAGATTTAAGCATACATAGGGACGGACAGACAGCGACAGCGACTTTGTTTTATACTATGTAGTCATTATATTAATTTGAGGAATTCATTTAAATATTTTTCCGTCTATTCAGGTGTATACAGTAGTAAATACAGAGAGTGGACAACTGCTAGCTATGAAGGAGTTGTCTGTGGGCGCGGGCGACCGGCGCGCGCTTCAGCGGGCCGCCAATGAACTGAAGGTGCTCGAGGGCATCTTGCACCCGCACCTCGTCCGGTACTACGGCTGCGAGCTGCACAGGGTAAGCAATAAAGCTCATAGTGGCCGGTACGACGTCTATGGTCGTCAATCTAAAAAGCGATGTCTATGGACGTCAACCTTAAAAGTGACGTCTATGGATGTCAAACTAAAAAGCGACGTCTATGGAAGTAAATCTAAAAAGCGACGTCTATGGAAGTAAATCTAAAAAGTGACGTCTATGGACGTGACTCTAAAAAGCGACGTCTATGGACGTCAATCTAAAAAGCAACTTCTATGGACGTCAATCTAAAAAGCGACGTCTATGGACGTCAAACTAAAAATGCTTACGTCTTCAACGACGTTAAACTTCAACGGTTTTTGGCCACATTCATATTATTTATAACTTTATTTATTTATTTATAACGATTGAAATAAAACTACTCTTTACGGATTATATCGCGTTGTATTGATATTATTTGATTCCCGACGTTTCGGATCCTTTACAGCATCTATAGTCACGGGTAGACTGAAGTGTTGGGCGGATTTTGGAACGCAAAGAAGAAGCATAGGGACCCGCGTAAAAGAACACATCGCCGATGTCAAAAACTGCCGTTCCAGAAAGTCAGCAGTTTGTGAACACACTCTTGACAAGGCCCAGCATTACATCAGATTTGATCAACCACAAGTCCTCGCAAAAGAAAACCGATGGTTTTCTTTGGCTAAGAATCGTGGAGATCTGATGCACTCTCCGAAATGTATCCGATAAAAAATCGATAAGCTAGCAACTTTGCGGCGATGTTCAAGACTTTGGAGTTTGCAAATGAGCTTCTTGGCACGTTTCTCGACTGATTCTAACGCCTCGAGCCGAGGAGCTGTAGAAGGGCTGTAGGAGCCAAAGTTGAGGGTTGACGTCAGAGTAACGCCCAAGAGCTCAAGGTGGTCAGTTATCGGCACAGAAAAATTTTGGCGCACAGTAGTTTGGAGCGTACTGTATGATGTATGTCGTCGGGTACAGGAGGAGATGCTGATCTTCATGGAGCTGTGCGTGGAGGGGTCGCTGGAGGCGCTGGTGGCGACATCTGGTGCGCTGGCCGAGCCCACCGCGCGCCGCTACACCGCGCAGCTGCTCAGCGCCGTGCGGGAACTGCACGCGCGCTCCATCGCGCACAGGGACATCAAGAGTTAGTACCTACCACTACCACTACACTTGCTTTACTCTTGTCCGCGCGCCGCTACACCGCGCAGCTGCTCAGCGCCGTGCGGGAACTGCACGCGCGCTCCATCGCGCACAGGGACATCAAGAGTTAGTACCTACCACTACCACTACACTTGCTTTACTCTTGTCCGCGCGCCGCTACACCGCGCAGCTGCTCAGCGCCGTGCGGGAACTGCACGCGCGCTCCATCGCGCACAGGGACATCAAGAGTTAGTACCTACCACTACCACTACACTTGCTTTACTCTTGTCCGCGCGCCGCTACACCGCGCAGCTGCTCAGCGCCGTGCGGGAACTGCACGCGCGCTCCATCGCGCACAGGGACATCAAGAGTTAGTACCTACCACTACCACTACACTTGCTTTACTCTTGTCCGCGCGCCGCTACACCGCGCAGCTGCTCAGCGCCGTGCGGGAACTGCACGCGCGCTCCATCGCGCACAGGGACATCAAGAGTTAGTACCTACCACTACCACTACACTTGCTTTACTCTTGTCCGCGCGCCGCTACACCGCGCAGCTGCTCAGCGCCGTGCGGGAACTGCACGCGCGCTCCATCGCGCACAGGGACATCAAGAGTTAGTACCTACCACTACCACTACACTTGCTTTACTCTTGTCCGCGCGCCGCTACACCGCGCAGCTGCTCAGCGCCGTGCGGGAACTGCACGCGCGCTCCATCGCGCACAGGGACATCAAGAGTTAGTACCTACCACTACCACTACACTTGCTTTACTCTTGTCCGCGCGCCGCTACACCGCGCAGCTGCTCAGCGCCGTGCGGGAACTGCACGCGCGCTCCATCGCGCACAGGGACATCAAGAGTTAGTACCTACCACTACCACTACACTTGCTTTACTCTTGTCCGCGCGCCGCTACACCGCGCAGCTGCTCAGCGCCGTGCGGGAACTGCACGCGCGCTCCATCGCGCACAGGGACATCAAGAGTTAGTACCTACCACTACCACTACACTTGCTTTACTCTTGTCCGCGCGCCGCTACACCGCGCAGCTGCTCAGCGCCGTGCGGGAACTGCACGCGCGCTCCATCGCGCACAGGGACATCAAGAGTTAGTACCTACCACTACCACTACACTTGCTTTACTCTTGTCCGCGCGCCGCTACACCGCGCAGCTGCTCAGCGCCGTGCGGGAACTGCACGCGCGCTCCATCGCGCACAGGGACATCAAGAGTTAGTACCTACCACTACCACTACACTTGCTTTACTCTTGTCCGCGCGCCGCTACACCGCGCAGCTGCTCAGCGCCGTGCGGGAACTGCACGCGCGCTCCATCGCGCACAGGGACATCAAGAGTTAGTACCTACCACTACCACTACACTTGCTTTACTCTTGTCCGCGCGCCGCTACACCGCGCAGCTGCTCAGCGCCGTGCGGGAACTGCACGCGCGCTCCATCGCGCACAGGGACATCAAGAGTTAGTACCTACCACTACCACTACACTTGCTTTACTCTTGTCCGCGCGCCGCTACACCGCGCAGCTGCTCAGCGCCGTGCGGGAACTGCACGCGCGCTCCATCGCGCACAGGGACATCAAGAGTTAGTACCTACCACTACCACTACACTTGCTTTACTCTTGTCCGCGCGCCGCTACACCGCGCAGCTGCTCAGCGCCGTGCGGGAACTGCACGCGCGCTCCATCGCGCACAGGGACATCAAGAGTTAGTACCTACCACTACCACTACACTTGCTTTACTCTTGTCCGCGCGCCGCTACACCGCGCAGCTGCTCAGCGCCGTGCGGGAACTGCACGCGCGCTCCATCGCGCACAGGGACATCAAGAGTTAGTACCTACCACTACCACTACACTTGCTTTACTCTTGTCCGCGCGCCGCTACACCGCGCAGCTGCTCAGCGCCGTGCGGGAACTGCACGCGCGCTCCATCGCGCACATGGGACATCAAGAGTTAGTACCTACCACTACCACTACACTTGCTTTACTCTTGTCCGCGCGCCGCTACACCGCGCAGCTGCTCAGCGCCGTGCGGGAACTGCACGCGCGCTCCATCGCGCACAGGGACATCAAGAGTTAGTACCTACCACTACCACTACACTTGCTTTACTCTTGTCCGCGCGCCGCTACACCGCGCAGCTGCTCAGCGCCGTGCGGGAACTGCACGCGCGCTCCATCGCGCACAGGGACATCAAGAGTTAGTACCTACCACTACCACTACACTTGCTTTACTCTTGTCCGCGCGCCGCTACACCGCGCAGCTGCTCAGCGCCGTGCGGGAACTGCACGCGCGCTCCATCGCGCACAGGGACATCAAGAGTTAGTACCTACCACTACCACTACACTTGCTTTACTCTTGTCCGCGCGCCGCTACACCGCGCAGCTGCTCAGCGCCGTGCGGGAACTGCACGCGCGCTCCATCGCGCACAGGGACATCAAGAGTTAGTACCTACCACTACCACTACACTTGCTTTACTCTTGTCCGCGCGCCGCTACACCGCGCAGCTGCTCAGCGCCGTGCGGGAACTGCACGCGCGCTCCATCGCGCACAGGGACATCAAGAGTTAGTACCTACCACTACCACTACACTTGCTTTACTCTTGTCCGCGCGCCGCTACACCGCGCAGCTGCTCAGCGCCGTGCGGGAACTGCACGCGCGCTCCATCGCGCACAGGGACATCAAGAGTTAGTACCTACCACTACCACTACACTTGCTTTACTCTTGTCCGCGCGCCGCTACACCGCGCAGCTGCTCAGCGCCGTGCGGGAACTGCACGCGCGCTCCATCGCGCACAGGGACATCAAGAGTTAGTACCTACCACTACCACTACACTTGCTTTACTCTTGTCCGCGCGCCGCTACACCGCGCAGCTGCTCAGCGCCGTGCGGGAACTGCACGCGCGCTCCATCGCGCACAGGGACATCAAGAGTTAGTACCTACCACTACCACTACACTTGCTTTACTCTTGTCCGCGCGCCGCTACACCGCGCAGCTGCTCAGCGCCGTGCGGGAACTGCACGCGCGCTCCATCGCGCACAGGGACATCAAGAGTTAGTACCTACCACTACCACTACACTTGCTTTACTCTTGTCCGCGCGCCGCTACACCGCGCAGCTGCTCAGCGCCGTGCGGGAACTGCACGCGCGCTCCATCGCGCACAGGGACATCAAGAGTTAGTACCTACCACTACCACTACACTTGCTTTACTCTTGTCCGCGCGCCGCTACACCGCGCAGCTGCTCAGCGCCGTGCGGGAACTGCACGCGCGCTCCATCGCGCACAGGGACATCAAGAGTTAGTACCTACCACTACCACTACACTTGCTTTACTCTTGTCCGCGCGCCGCTACACCGCGCAGCTGCTCAGCGCCGTGCGGGAACTGCACGCGCGCTCCATCGCGCACAGGGACATCAAGAGTTAGTACCTACCACTACCACTACACTTGCTTTACTCTTGTCCGCGCGCCGCTACACCGCGCAGCTGCTCAGCGCCGTGCGGGAACTGCACGCGCGCTCCATCGCGCACAGGGACATCAAGAGTTAGTACCTACCACTACCACTACACTTGCTTTACTCTTGTCCGCGCGCCGCTACACCGCGCAGCTGCTCAGCGCCGTGCGGGAACTGCACGCGCGCTCCATCGCGCACAGGGACATCAAGAGTTAGTACCTACCACTACCACTACACTTGCTTTACTCTTGTCCGCGCGCCGCTACACCGCGCAGCTGCTCAGCGCCGTGCGGGAACTGCACGCGCGCTCCATCGCGCACAGGGACATCAAGAGTTAGTACCTACCACTACCACTACACTTGCTTTACTCTTGTCCGCGCGCCGCTACACCGCGCAGCTGCTCAGCGCCGTGCGGGAACTGCACGCGCGCTCCATCGCGCACAGGGACATCAAGAGTTAGTACCTACCACTACCACTACACTTGCTTTACTCTTGTCCGCGCGCCGCTACACCGCGCAGCTGCTCAGCGCCGTGCGGGAACTGCACGCGCGCTCCATCGCGCACAGGGACATCAAGAGTTAGTACCTACCACTACCACTACACTTGCTTTACTCTTGTCCGCGCGCCGCTACACCGCGCAGCTGCTCAGCGCCGTGCGGGAACTGCACGCGCGCTCCATCGCGCACAGGGACATCAAGAGTTACTACCTACCACTACCACTACACTTGCTTTACTCTTGTCCGCGCGCCGCTACACCGCGCAGCTGCTCAGCGCCGTGCGGGAACTGCACGCGCGCTCCATCGCGCACAGGGACACCAAGAGTTAGTACCTACCACTACCACTACACTTGCTTTACTCTTGTCCGCGCGCCGCTACACCGCGCAGCTGCTCAGCGCCGTGCGGGAACTGCACGCGCGCTCCATCGCGCACAGGGACATCAAGAGTTAGTACCTACCACTACCACTACACTTGCTTTACTCTTGTCCGCGCGCCGCTACACCGCGCAGCTGCTCAGCGCCGTGCGGGAACTGCACGCGCGCTCCATCGCGCACAGGGACATCAAGAGTTAGTACCTACCACTACCACTACACTTGCTTTACTCTTGTCCGCGCGCCGCTACACCGCGCAGCTGCTCAGCGCCGTGCGGGAACTGCACGCGCGCTCCATCGCGCACAGGGACATCAAGAGTTAGTACCTACCACTACCACTACACTTGCTTTACTCTTGTCCGCGCGCCGCTACACCGCGCAGCTGCTCAGCGCCGTGCGGGAACTGCACGCGCGCTCCATCGCGCACAGGGACATCAAGAGTTAGTACCTACCACTACCACTACACTTGCTTTACTCTTGTCCGCGCGCCGCTACACCGCGCAGCTGCTCAGCGCCGTGCGGGAACTGCACGCGCGCTCCATCGCGCACAGGGACATCAAGAGTTAGTACCTACCACTACCACTACACTTGCTTTACTCTTGTCCGCGCGCCGCTACACCGCGCAGCTGCTCAGCGCCGTGCGGGAACTGCACGCGCGCTCCATCGCGCACAGGGACATCAAGAGTTAGTACCTACCACTACCACTACACTTGCTTTACTCTTGTCCGCGCGCCGCTACACCGCGCAGCTGCTCAGCGCCGTGCGGGAACTGCACGCGCGCTCCATCGCGCACAGGGACATCAAGAGTTAGTACCTACCACTACCACTACACTTGCTTTACTCTTGTCCGCGCGCCGCTACACCGCGCAGCTGCTCAGCGCCGTGCGGGAACTGCACGCGCGCTCCATCGCGCACAGGGACATCAAGAGTTAGTACCTACCACTACCACTACACTTGCTTTACTCTTGTCCGCGCGCCGCTACACCGCGCAGCTGCTCAGCGCCGTGCGGGAACTGCACGCGCGCTCCATCGCGCACAGGGACATCAAGAGTTAGTACCTACCACTACCACTACACTTGCTTTACTCTTGTCCGCGCGCCGCTACACCGCGCAGCTGCTCAGCGCCGTGCGGGAACTGCACGCGCGCTCCATCGCGCACAGGGACATCAAGAGTTAGTACCTACCACTACCACTACACTTGCTTTACTCTTGTCCGCGCGCCGCTACACCGCGCAGCTGCTCTGTGTAGCACTACACATTGCTTCCTGAACTATTCAACACACTACTAACGACTCTGATTCTATCATGAATCCAAATCTATCTACAATCATTCCGACCATTCACTATTACTAATATACCCAACAATTTGTTGATAACAAAACTATGTACATGTATACCGCGCTTCATGAATTATACAATACGATATTATGATATAATTGTTTGTCCATCAGGCGGCAATATATTCCTGACAAATGAGGGCCACTGCCTGAAGCTGGGCGACTTCGGGTGCGCCGTCAAGATCCGCGCCAACACCACCGCGCCCGGCGAACTGCAGGGGTTCGTTGGCACACAGGGTATGTACTGCAGAAGCACGACTTACTTGTAACTTTAGTCAAAGTCAAAGTCAAAATGTTTTATTTCAATTAGACCACTAAATAGGTACTTTTGAAAAGTCAAAACTAGTTGCACGGTTCCAAAAAGTGGGTCGTATGGAGAAGAGCCGGCAAGAAACTCCATAGATACTGACAGATGAAGCTTCGAATGGATTGCTAGTTTGTAATTAATCGATTTTTAAATATTCGAGCTTAAAAGTGATCCTAAGAGTGTTATGTTTGATTACTTTGTAGTATCTTGGGACTGTATGAAGGTGTCTTTATAGTGTTCGTATTTTACAGCATACATGGCTCCCGAGGTGTTCATGAAGTCATCAGGACACGGACGCGCCGCAGACATCTGGTCGCTGGGCTGTGTCGTCACGGAGATGGCTTCTGGAAAGGTATGCATTTATTCGTGAAATATAAATAAATGTACACTCTTCAACCTGCTGCCATGCTATGCTGCATTTAGGTCTACATATTTACGCCATGTGAGCCAGTCTTGAACCCTCCGAATCCAAGACTTGACACTTGACATTCTTGACATCCTTGACTTGACATCAGGATACCATGCCATATTTTTTTTTGATTAGCTTATCTGTGCGCCTTATTCTTGATATCCACCTTAAAACTTTGGATCGCGAAAAACTAAATCGTTGTTGGTAGCTCCACAGTTACACAACATAGTAATAACACATTTTTTATGTCTCCCCAGCGTCCATTCTCCCAATACGACAGCAACTACCAAATAATGTTCCTGGTGGGGTCTGGGGGCAGGCCTGAGATCCCCACGAGCCTGTCCGAAGAGGGCCAGGAGTTCTGCCTGTCGTGTCTCACGCACGACCCGGATCTGAGGCCCAAGGCTGAAACATTGAGCTTACATCATTTCCTAATGGTACGTTTATTATCTTTTTGTGATATTTTTTCCATTCTAAAATTATAAAGTAATTTTAGTTTAGGAAATATTCGACCGCGGGCAGGTTTCGGACCTGCGTCTTCTGGTTAGATACACCCGACGCCATAACCTCTAAGCCACCGCGAGGTCATAGCGTCTGGTGTATCTAACCAGAAGACGCAGGTAAGTTTATTCCCTGACTTTCAAACTACCGCGATTTTCTGGTTTTTAACAAGCTATTCAAAGGTATTTATTACGTGATATTACCTGTTAGTTCTATGGTAAGTTTATTTATTTCGAAATTATGGCCGAGCAACACGTTGATGCATACGTAATTTGCACAGGTAAAGTCAAAGCCGCTGTGACTCTTACTTCAAAAGACCATTTCAGATATTGCCCTATATATCCATACTAATATATTAAATACAGAACTTTCTCGTAACAGACAGACGTCTGTTTGTTGGCTGGTTAATTTTCGTCTACTTTACTGATTAGAGAAAGAACTAAATTGGACTTTGTAAAAGGAGATAGGCAAACATATGTCCCAAAAAGTCCTTTGTTGACTACGTACAACAATCTTTTAACTTTTTTACGGTTTTATCTTGTATTTATTTAAAAAATAATGTTAAAACTTTTAACACAGAATTTAGTCTATCTATAGCTATATATTATAGATATTAAAGAAAAACTATTATGGGGGGTCTTTATAAAGCAACAGAATCCAAAATAACAATATTTAGAATGTTTGTTGTAAAAAAAACCTGCACGGAATTGAATGCAGTTTTCACCGATGTATTGCTAGAGGTCTAACTTAAAATCTGGTGCATGTTTCATTTTGATACGCCGCCGCCCATATCCGCCTAGTATCGGACTTACAGTTACATGTTAATCTTTTTTGGGACGTGAGTGAAACTGCGGGCAACGGTAACTAGTCCTTTAATAAATAAACCCTCATGGGCCCTTAAAATGCCAATGATAATATACTTGGCGATTTGATTGCCTCGTGTCATCTGGATGTATTTTAATTAATTAGGTGTGAGGTGTCTCTTCATTTAGAGATTACTATAATTATTAAAATAATACGTTATTTATTTGCAGGTGAAGTCTGATGAAACTGATTGCAACTGCGAACCAGCTTTCCTGATCACTTAATTCGAGACACGACACTAAGCAATACGCGTAAATGAGAATACAAGAACTAGTCTGCTAGCCCAACCATTGCGCTGTTACAAATTATTATAGACTACATTTTTATACACAGATTTCAGAGAAGAAAATTGAAATATAATGTATGTAGATACTGAAATTACTTGCAGAACTTTTGTGTAAAATGTACAGTTAAGAGATTTGGACTATGCGTTCCGAATTCGAATATTTACGCTGTGATTCAGATTCTAATACATTATATTATATTTTATGGATTAAGTCGGCAAACGCGCTGACGAGCCACCTGGTGGTAAGTAGTCATCGTCGCTCATGGACACCTGCAACACCAGAGGAGTTGCTGTTGCGTTGCCGGCCCTTTTCATTTCCATGTATTCAAATGTCTACATTAGCATCATATTGCTTAGGTTGATTTTAAAATGGCCGCATGTAAATAAATTGTGGTAGCAATGGAATATGAACTTTTTCATGTATAACATTGAGTTTGTAATTACAAAACTTAATAGTTTGTACAATCGAATGTAGTCGTATCTTTATATAGGCAGTCTACGCAAGGTTACTCGGGGTCTACGCCTCATAGGACTGGTATCTAATAATATGAGACTTTATATTTGAAGACAGACGTGAATGCCTAATTTTGCCCTAAAATTATGTACCTACTTACTTAAAGATAAAATAATATTCAATACTAGCTTTTGCCAGCGACTTCGTCCGCGTGGAATAGTTACTTTGTTCCCTAGTTCTTCGCCCGCGGTTTCACCTGCGTTACCCCGTTCCTAAGGGTTATAGCGTGATGTTTTATAGCTTGAAACCTTTCTCATAAATCACTCATTTTCCCAACATTTCCCTTCACTGCTCTGCTCCTATTGATCGTAGCGTGATGAAAAGTATACTATAACTGCCCAGGAGTATGAAGAACAATTGTACTAAGTTTCGTTGAAATCCGTCGAGTGGTTTTTGTTTCTATAACGAACATACAGACAGACAAAAATTTTACTGATTGCATTTTTGGCGTCAGTATCGATCACTAATCACCCGCTGATAGTTATTTTGGAAATATATTTCATGTACATAATTGACCTCTCTACAGATTTATTATAAGTATAGAAGATAAACTGTAAAAAGTGGCTGACCACTTACAAAAGATATATAAATACGGCCGGTATAAAAGAGTCAGTAGCAGTAGTAGTTTCAATAGTTTCTTTGTCCTCCGTCATGGTATGAAACCACTGGGATTTGATAACTTCATTTCTTAAATTGATATTTACAAAAAGATGATTAAAAACTAAATTAATTTATGGTTTTCTCACAAGCGTATACAGAAACTACAGATATCATCTTAAATTCACACTAATTCATAGAACGGTGATCTCCCTGAGGGTCATCAACTTTTTTTATTGTGTTCGCTAATTTCCGTGAAAGATGACATGACATGACATTAGAACTGTCAGATTTGGTAATGAAACACTGTCAAAAATCATATTAAAATTTTTTATTATTTAAATTTTATGATGATACAATGAAATAGTAGTCTGGTGTCCAGCATTATTTGCTTAAAAGGCGGTTCCAAGCACTAAACCCCTTAATGTCTTCAAGAAAACTATTTTATATAATGTTTATTCAGCCGACTGACCCGAAGTTCGTCCAAATATCAATAACAAAGTGCCATTAGGAATCCGGCAACGAATCAAGCTTTATATAATCTGCCATAGTCATATGAATTAGTACATTATAGTCGTATATTATGTGTATTACAATTTCGCAATTTTTTAGAGAGGTGTTTTATCATGAATTATCTTATATCTTGCAATGCACCCAGTCATACAATTTTAAATATTTAGTATCCTATAAAAATATATGATTTATAATGTCGAACATTTTCGTAATAAATCAAATTCAATTTATTTCTTCCCTATTAGCTTGGACCAAAAAATATTAAATCTGTTAAATTTGAATACACACCTCTGCTTAACCCTGCGTAATGACAAGCATGATGATATACTCATCATAGGCTCACTGTGTCCTGAACAAATTATTCTTATAAATACAGATGAAAATATTTTATTACTTAACTAAACGTAATGGAATAGAGAAATTTATTTTAATATTGTAGGATTTTAATATTTCTGTATGTGATAAGTGCACTTTGAAGTGTAATTGATGGAATCGGATAATTTTTGTAGCGATACTGTTGCGCCACAGTGGCGCAACTATGGCAGCAACATAACACAGCGTGTAGGGTCCCTTGTACCTTTATATATTACTTTATACTCATATTTGTCAAAGTACATTTGTAGGTTAATTCTAGTTCTCGAGATTTCATTTTAATGCCTTATGCTTTTGATAATAAAGGTGAAAAGTAGTGAAAATAAATTAACGATGAAGTCATAATCACTACAAAAAGTATCTGTTTACTGGGTCATAGACCCTTGATTATGGTATATTTAAGTAATCAACTTAAAAGTTAAGCAGCTTCAGAAGAATACATTAGATTAGTGTGGATAAGGCGTCTGTATTTTCCTAGCATTTCTCAGTGATTCATTCAATTAATGTGTCCACATTTTTGTATATTTTGATATGAGCTATTTTGAGAATAATGAAACTTAAAATAATCTAATTAGGGACGAATGAAACTAATTGTTTCTGATGACTTTTAGCTAATTAAAAAATATAATATTGGTCCTAGAATATGTTCCCTGCTAATATTTGCAGAATATTCGGGAATTACATTACTAAATATCAATTCCGACGATTTTTGTTTTTGAAAAAAAAACCTGTAAAATATGATTTATATGTGAACGCAAATAACTAAAATACCAAATTATATTTTATTATTTATAGAAACTATTCCAATAAAAAAATAGACTAGTCTAGTCTTAATCAATCCAGTCTTTTGATACTTTTTCAAATGAAATAAAATTGTATAAAGGCTGTATCGTTGCATTTTAATGCATTTTAGTAACGATTTAAAAAAGTATAAGTACCTATTTTATTTATATAAAAACTAATTATGATGTCTTGGAAATGTACACGTTATTTTTAGTCATTAATGAACCAAAACACAGTAAAATAATTCTTATTAAATATATATTATGCAGCAATTAGTCGACTGCCCCCTATTATACCGAGACACCATGGCGGCGCAACCACGTCGCACTGCCAACAAAAATGTATGGAGTTTATTATCCATTAGGGAAATTTGACAGATAGACAATAGGAGAGTGGTAACTTGATGTGTGCCGGTGATGGCGAACCAATGACTCGCAGGGATTTAGGAATTTAGCTAGGACCCTATTCGAAAACAATTCATATTTTCGTATATTAATAGCTAATTATTTACAGAGAAAAGAGATTGCGCGACTGAGACCATAAGCAAAATTCGCACAAAAGTTGTTTAGTGTTTAGTTCTACGATTGTTTGACGGCACATCATGACGTCATCACCCATTTATATCGAAAAAGTTGGCCATCCCTGGTATATACAGTCAGCGTCAAATAGTTCGTGACAACCAAAATAGCCTAAAAGTTTGCAACACGTCCTTATTCCAACTGTAACAAAGACGTGTTGCGAACTATTTGGCCACTTTGGTTGTCACGAACTATTTGACGCTGACTGTACATTACTAGGGAGGTACCACGTCTATATGAGCTCCTTAAATAATGGTTGCGGTTCACGATGTTTGCTAAACGCGTTACGTCAACGGGTCAAATCAAAGCTGCTATAGCACTTTCTTCAAAAGACCAGGTACATATTTTGCCCTATATTATATTACTCATATCTGATATACTACTTGTCTGGACTTTAAAAGAGACCATAATTCTGCGAATTTCGGTGGTTCTTCTCAGCAGGCTCTTGAAAACAATCCAAACATAATCCGATTCCAATGTCAAGTTTCGTATTCTTGAATCCGAGACTAGCGCCAAATTGTTTCAATATTGCGCGGTGATTGAGTGAACTAAATAGGATTGGGAAACGACCCAACCATTGGCCAATCAGGATGCCGATACAAGGTTAACGGATTTGTGCTTGAACAGAGTACGAAATCGCCCGACAGCCAAATTGACATTGGAATCGTATCACGTTTGGATTGGTATTGTATTGTTTTCAAGAGTAAGCCTGCAAAGCTAAGAAACGCAGGCACCATCTAGTTTAAAAAATTAGAATATTGACTTGAATATTGAAGTGTCTTTAAAAGATCTATTTACAGAAATAAATATAATAAACCATTTATATTAATATGGTCCGGATGGTTTATTATGATTATGTAACCCGTTACATTGGTTTCGCTATCACCCTGACCTTTGTCGGCAGCGGTACCTGGATGCGCGGCCATGTCGTCCCTGTGAAATAGCCTGAAATGGCTAATTTGAAAAGTACGAAAATATACCAACAAATTGATATTGGTGCAAAGTAATGTACTAATTTTATAAACAGTGCAGAATATATATTATATGTAAAAATAGTTAGAGCTTATAAGATATATTTATTATATAAATGTTACGTGTACTGCATGAAAAACTATACGAAGTTACTTCGAGGAAATAAAATATGAATTGGTATAACGAATATATTGTTTTATTCAACCTTGTGTTTGATTCAAATAAACATGCACATATTTTATTCTTGAATCTTTTGTATATTTGTTCAAATTGTTAAAATCGTCTTTATTCTATTCAGATAAATTTGAAAATATAACTCATGTATCTATCAATGATATCGACACTATTTTGAATTCTATTTAAATTAGATGAGGATAATATTTACAACACTTATCCGCATTTTATTTAGGTTGAAAATAAAACACACAATTTCCCAAAGAACTTTATTGAGAACAACATTCAATTGACACGGATACACTTACAAGCTACAGATATGTTTGAGTTGTCACAGTATACGTGGTGTCACAGTAGCACAATGTATGCTGGCTATGAATCTTACATTTTGAGCTAGCGCAGCTTCTGTTGTACGGATCCTGCATTTCTATTTGTTCCTCATAGGAAATAATATTAAAGTATAAGTAGTTTGGCCCATAAACTGTTGTTCTGTGTGAATTACTTTCTAGAAAGTAAAAAGCTTTTCTTTTTCACCCCCTTACAAGATAATATAGTTACATAAAAAAGCTCAAGTGATAGTGCCAGCTGCCTATATCAGCGCAATGCCTCAAAATTTTGCTGCAGTTCTGATTTTCAGAAAGGCCCAGCAGTGTCTAAAAGAATACATCTTTTTAAGTAAGAATTTACAGATAAGGGCAGTACATTTTTTACTACAAACATAAATTTTAATGAAATTTTTATTCGAATTTATCATTTGGAGGTCGTAAAAATGTCATTTCAGCAGCTGAAGTGACGATTAGTTTGTTGACTTGTTATTTTGTTATTATTACAGGTTCAGCGGATTTGTATTCCCGGCCCTACGATCCGTCGTAGTCAGTTCGAACCCATGCAGACACTCTGTCGTAGTGTCTGTCTGTCTGTAGTGTCTAACTACTACACTACCTGCTTAAAGTTAAGTTAGTATTTTTCTCTTACTCATTTTTTAATTATCTTTGTGGAAATATGAATGAAAATGTTGTTAATCATTGTGCTACTGATATTTTTTACACTGTGACCTAGTACATACAGGTACTGGTGACATTCTATCTATACATTTAACAATTACATCTAAATATAATTCGTATAATACTAGAAAAGCATTTTGATATGTTTACATCACGAGTAGGTAGGTACGGCAAGGGTACATTTAGATTATCTAATAAATTTTTGATTATACTATTATATAATTATGATATGTAAATATACAGTAATTAATATAATTTCAATGAAAAATTTCTGGTGAAGTAATATTTTCACATTTTAAAATTGATTTACTTATATATTTCTTATAACTAACCGTGATAATACAAACTAGGAACACAAATATATTTTGTTATTTAACATATATAACGAGAATATAGTTATTAATCTCTACCAACTAATTTAGAGCAGGCGCGTTTTAAAATCGCAGATACATAGAAATAGTCATGGCGATTAATTTGAATCTCATGACCGTGAATATTATACAGGCTGACTGGTGAGACACTCGATACTGAAGGAGAGTACTCGGTAGTCGATTCTCGTTATAATTATGTAATAAAATTAGGTAGTTACTCAATTTTTAACCAAATATCCCTATATTAATGAAGTGTGGAAACCTCGCACGTGGCGAGGTTTAGGTGTAAACAATAGCTCGGTACTTAATCTGTATTAATAGTTCAGCACGTGCATTCACGCTCTATCCATGCATTACATAACTCGGGAAAGTTTACTTAGTAGTCAATTAATATTTATTTTCAATGTTATTTTTTTTCTTCGTATATGATCGCCAAATATCACATCCTCGAGTATCGTAGGTGTGTCTCACCAGTCAACCTGTATAAGACTAGGGAAGGCAAGTGTGGTTTTTAATCGGTACGCACTTTGCTACTTTGCAACTAATTTTGACTTTACAAAATTAACTATTCTAATAATCTAAGTAAAAAATAAAACATTTTGACTTTGACTATCCCGCAGTCTCCAATCGAGAGACGATCCATGAGTATTCTAATTATTAAATGTAATATAAACAGGTGTGGTCCTAGCCAAAGACTTTGAGGAGGGTGTCATATTCAAAGAGTAGGTACTCGAGACTAAGTAATTGGAGGTTTGTCAAGTAAAGGTATACAATTTTGGGGGGGGAGTGTCATGATCCCCATGACCACCCCTTTCGGGCCGCCACTAGATATAAAGTACGCCAGTTGGCATTACAAATCACTAATACCCAACACTAGAGATTTTGTAGGTAAATACCTTGCAGCTACTAGCGAATCGTGTTCCGTTATCAGTTTTTTGAGAAAGGAACCGATCACTTCAATCAATCACTCCAATGAAGTGGTGAACCACTGTACCTACATTCCATTCGACAGCCTAACTATAGATTATTATAATATGTAGTAATATTATCTATGTCTAACTCTATTTTCTAGGGAACTAACATCAACTTCTCTATTACACTCACCATTAACAATATAGTTAACAACATAAAAAAATAACAATCTAGTGTTTTTTGTAACAAATGAAAAAAGTGTGATTCTCTAAGCTACTGTAAATTAAGTATATAAAACGTAACACAATATACTTACATATTAGAAATTGTATACAAATAATAATGCTATTTCATTTTTATTAAATCGAAACAAACGTTTCATAATAACTATAAGCACCTATAGGTACTAATACACATTTCACTAATCCATTCAATACGAATCGCTAACATACAATAACAACATAATATATTATTTTTTGAACTACCTACTACTAACAAATTGTGAATAAAGCACAAATAATATATATATATTCGTTGATAACAGCAAATAAACTTTTTTTTTTTACAATAACACAGTGGTATCTACTTAATACAATTTGCATAACTATATACCTTTCACAAAAGTGATTTACACTCATTTTTGACTAGTTGTGCTTCGCGGCGCGCCCTTACATTCTAAGTTAACTAACATCCAATAACTTCTCTACTTATTTAAAAAAGATCATGAATGACTTCGGGATAAACTAGTAACAATTTTAAATGCCAATAATAATATATTTTTAGACATTATAATGGCTACTCAATATATATTTTTTTTGTTTTATGCATCCTGTTTTTTATACACAAAAATGCCCAAAAGTCCATTAAAATACTGATAAATTGACTGTGTTAAGTCCTTATTTATAATAATTGATATGTGTATATAGACTAAACTTACTACTACTTACGGCTAAACTTTGATATGTTTTTGATATTCTTGGCCATGTCCAACATGATAGTTGACTGACTTGATATGTATAAGTAATCTATCACAAATATTATACTAACACGCTTATATATTAAGAACTGAAGAATATAATTATTATTTGAAAAACAAAACAATATTTGGTAAATCGCTACTATATAAACAAATCTTTAAAATAATATATCAACGAAAATTTGCTACGCATTTAGATTTATTATAAAAACCTAGATATTATGTTATCACCACAGCATTGACATTTTAATCCCGTAAATATATAAAATCAATTGTTTTCAACCCGGTGTGTACACGTCACTATTTAATTGTTATTTGAATGAATAATATTTTTTATCTATACTTAATATTATAAAGAGGAAAGATTTGTATGTAAGTATGTTTGTAACGAATTGGCTCAAAAAGTACTGGACCGATTTCAAAAATTATTTTGCCGTTAGAAAGCTACATTATCACTGAGTAACATAGGCTGTATAAAATCACGCTACGCCTCTTAAGAACGGAGCAGCGCGGGTGAAATACATAATATATCTCTAATTATTTTTTTATTATTTATTTTATATTTTTATTCCCAAAGTCTTTAATTGAGTTTTATTTAGTAAATACAGTAGTAAATTCAAACTTCCTATAACTGTGCTGAAAATTACAAAATGAACTGGTTGGGAACAATCGAATACTATACCGATTGATTGTGGGTGCAATTTATGTTAATATATAAATACGTATACGTAAATATTATGTATATTAATATATATATATTGCACTATGTACTTTTTTCTTATGTAGTAGTTTTGCCTCACATTTGCCCAAATTTATTTTTTTCTTCATCTATAGTCTAATATTACTATGAAATCAATAAATTTAATTGTAATTGCTTCTAAATTTCTTGATGGAAACGTCTTGCTATTTGTAACAGGATTAATTCCAAGGTAATTTTCACAAAGATTCACGTGTATCATGGCAGATAATTCTTTTTTATCATTTATTTTTCTTTAAACTTTTCTCTTGACAAACATTATAGTATACATTATAGAAACATTTATTAAATATCGATCTTCAAATATAATATAGAAGGCAATAACAAGTCATAAGTAATCGTCTTAATAACCTTGAGAACACTCTCCGAATGGCAAGTTTTTTATTCTTTCATTAAAAGCTCCGGTTAATCTACTACGCCGTAGTGGCTACGATGCTACGTAGTCTGCTACGGTCAATTGTAGCTGATTATCGATTTATTGGTTACGCATTACCGATATTAATATTTTATGTTACCGAAAGTATCTTGTTGATAATAATTAAAACAAAATATGGTTAAATTATATAAGTATATTAGATTAATACATTACCCATTTTTGTATAGAGTGTGTTCTCTACCTAACTTTTTCTTCTACAAGTTAAAATATATAGGTAATAGAGAGAGTTCAACAACAAATGTATAAATGTAAAGTGTAAAAGCTGTAAATTTTCAACTTATATAACTATATAAATTCATTGGCTAAGACATTGATATGTATCGTAAACCACAGGATAGTTTTAAATGTCTAATTGGCAATATTAGCACAAGCTTTGTGCAGACTACATTTTGCAGACACTTGTTTAATTTTCTAGGACTTTTTATATATCTTAAGATACAGTTAATTTATTATTCAATTAAATTAGCTGAAGGAATGTTAAAAACTAAAAAACAAACCTTCAATATTCACAATCATACCTAGTGCTAGATATTTATTATTCTTAAATTATTTTTTACTAATTTTTCACATACGTCTCTCGACATTAGTGAACAATCAATTTAAATATAATATTTGTTACATCATATCTATTGTGTTTTGAACTAATATTTGACAACGTTTATTTACAACGTAAATAAACTATGACAAAACAATCTAAAAATGCATAAGACTTTAGAACGGCAACGATTTGATTAAACGATAGCGATATATTTAAATTAATTATATTATAATAACAATATATAATTTATACTGATAGTCATACCGGTATCGGTATATGTATATAACCATATCCATATCGGTAAATATACTTAATTTCGGACTAGAAACTTTAGTAAGCGTATTATAAATAAGAATTAAATATTTGATTTTTAAATATAAGTAATATAATTGGTTTTTATTTTTTATGCAACGATTCTAAGGACACCGAGATAATTATTAATAATTCTGTAATATGCGACAATAATAATACCTAATCATTTATCATTAAGATATTTTTTAATTGCAAGTAGATAAGTAATACTTTTGTATCGATGTTGTATACTTTTAAAATCGATATTTATAATATTCAAATCGATATTATTGAAATCGTATCGTTATTTCAATCTTTGATATCTTATTTCACATTCTAACAAGTCCTTTCATGATATGTTTTAGTTTTCTTACCTAAAGAGCATAATAATAACATAGGTACCCATATAATTTTAGATATTATAACGATACCGTTTTAGACAGTGAATCAACAACAGATATAACTTTGACTAGGTTATAGTAATAAGTGTAAATATTTATAAAATCAGATTGCATCTGCCAAAGGTTTAGCAATAATATAATTATATTTGATCTTCTGTGCAGTTTTTATACATATTTAAAGTACACACAGTACTTGCACTAGGTCCATAAACGGTAATAATTCAATATAATAATTAGTATGAATTGCACATTCAATTACATCCCAGGGATTTTTTTTATATATGTTAGAATATGATCAAAAAATTTTGAAGGGGTTTTTTTATAATACTTTTTAAACATCCGTTTCACTATCTTTCCCTACAATGACTTGTTTCATTACTTCAACACGCTCTTTGAACATAAAACAAACCTGGCTCGTGCCAAATTCCCCTGTTTTACAAGGAACTCTTTACCAGAAATCTTCAGTTCTCTGACTTACGAGCTTGGAACATAAGTTTCATGGAGTCGAGGGCTTCCTCTAGGGACTGCCTGAACGCCTCTGTGTTTGTGACGCTGGAGGAGGTGAATGATGAAATGCAGAAGATGACGCTGTCCTTCTTGGGGTTGTAGCTGCAGCCGTAGCCGTCTGGGCAGACTGCGCCATATCCCATAAAGGTTCCATCGGTAGTGGTGGCCACCTACGAAATGAAGGTAAGTTTCAGAAGGTGGCCCACCAAGAAGTAGGTACATATTACATACATAACTTAAATTACCATTTAATTTAACCGAATGTCATGATTTCCAAAAAAAAGGCCGCAATCGGAAGAAGTGCTGTTATGATGAAGAAAAAGAAAAGAAAGAAGTCAGAAACACGACAAGCCTAATGATATGAATATGCTATAGTTAGGCTTTAGATCTTTTAGGCTACCTATGAGGATAGTCATATAATAAAGCAGGATACGATCGCTTGAAAACTTGGAGACACAAAAATCAGATAAGTTTATAAATTGCCATCCAATTAATGGCTAACCAATAACCATGGTAAGTGCCGGCGCAGGTTGACTTTTATGTTATGTTATGTCTGTATATCAACCAGAACGGAAACATGTAGGTACATGTATTTATTTTCATCTGTCTCATTGGGGTATGCAGAGACAGAAACTAACAGCTGCTACAATTCTTGCACAATTTTTTCGCATCACCTGCGTTCAATTTACATCTACATACATCGTTGGCTACGAGCATCCTAAATCTGTGAGTTGAATTGGTGCTTTCACACAAATGCATACCTGGCTAGTGCTGAGCTTGAACTCGATCATCTGCTTGTAGGTGGCGTCGCTGAACACCTGGGGCAGCTCGCCCAGGGTCTCGCGCGCCGCCTCTCGCAGCCCCAGCAGGTGGTTGTCGATGCCCTTGCCCAGGATGTTGGCCTCCATGATGGACGTCTGCTTTCGAGCTGCCTCTTCAAACAGTTCCAGTTTCTTTTGTTCCTGGTAATGCGTGGATAGCTTAGTTTTTATTCCTTTAACCTATAACGTGTACCTACGAGTTAAATACCTACCATAGGTACAGGTAGATTATGGCTTTTTAACTGAAGTATACCTAGAATCGACGTTTCCTACTTGATTTTCAAGGTTAAAGCTTCTAGAGTAATTTCTTTTCTTTCTTGATTCTTAGTAATAATATAGGCTAAAATTATCTCCACATTGGTGGTCGTGATCTCGACTGCTACGCTAGAGGTCCTGGATTCAATTCCCAGGTCGAACAAAGTATTATTTTGTATGTTGAATGAAATCCTTAATAGCAGCCAGTAAAAGTCGTTATAGACATGAATTTACTCCCAGTATAACTTACAGTGAGTGGCAAATACCTTGAAGTACGAATGAAAGGGACGGTTAGGTACTGTTGCATAGCATGGTCTGTCACACATTATTGTGCTAGCTATCTCTTTCTTTACTCAAGATGTTTACTTGCTCTGTACCAATCTTGAAAGGATCCTCATCATAAAATAATGTTGAAGAGCACAAAACTATACTATGCTCACCCCATACAAATTGAAAGACACCTTCTTCTGTCCATCGTCGCCGGTGTCGTTGAGGGGCGGGGTCTCTGCCGTGCACATGGCGGCAGCCCAGGACAGCGCCGCCGCGTGCGCAGACCTGATGTTGTCCACGCGACCGTTGCGGAACCGACGCAGGGAGGCAGACTCGTATGTGGTGACTAGGTAGCCGTACATCCTAGGTAGAAGAAAAAACTGTATATTCTATATTGCCATTTAACGCATAAGAACTTCATCATCTGTTTAGTTATTATCAAATATCTTGTGGTGCGTTTCTAGTCTAAAAATATACAACTATCGTTTTTCTCTATTAAATCTTATCTGGACAAATACGCCTCATTAGTAGTAACTACGGTAACCGCTTACCATCAGGCGGGCCGTATGCTTGTTAACCACAGCGGTATAAAAAAAATGATAACACCGCCATAGTAGGTAGGGTTTAGGAGTTGAAAAAAAAACAGCTAGTTTAAAATCTCTGGTCCAATACTCGAACTCCTAATGATTTCCTAACTTGGCCGAGGCTGATAGACTTACTTATAGTAAGCGTACTGCAACGCGAGTTGGATGTAGACGTCTGGACTGGTGCGGCAGGACTTCATGAACTCGCGCCCGTACCCACGGTACGTGTACACCTTGTGGTCGAGGTCCGAGATGGCGCTGCAGGTCAAAGAGATGTTTAGAATAATGTGGTTGTGGGTGGAACCTGTCGGAGTTAATCCTTTCCTACCAAGTATCTACGTTATAGAATAAATGAGAGAATACCTATTCAAACACAAATTACAATACTAAAGTTGTTTGTCACCAAAAATCTGATACTCAGATGTCTCGATCATTCTTTTCAACTATTTATGGTCCAAAATACAGACTGCTACGGTAGAGGTTCTAGTTCTAGTCAAAATCCAAGTCGAGCAGTGCTATTGGGTTTTTCAATGAAATTCTTAGTCGCAGGTCTGTATTTGGATTTGTACACGGTTAATGGCACTAGGATCGCCCCCTACTACATGGTTGACGGTGCTACTTACAGGCGTGATGGTGCGTTTGGATCAAAATACCTTATTCGGTCAAACTTTAGATACTTAGGTATTACAGCTCAGTTAAATTTTGGACACAAACTCCTCACCGATCCAGGTCTCTGGCAGCAGTCTCTATGGTCCTCTGCACATCGGTGGTGACGTTCCACTTCATGGCCTGTGGGGCTGGTAGGAGGGCAGGTGGTGGCGCCGGCCTGTCCGCCACCTCTGCCCGCGCCAGCGCCCGCTCCGCCAGCCGGACCACCGCCACCCCTTCGGCTGCGCTGTGCTCGTAACACATGCCTACAGTACCGTCTGATGAGATGATCAACTGCAAGAGAAAAAGGGAGTTCCACTTGTTTCTAGCTATAGGGTAGTTGGTGATATTCTATCTTCTATACTTATAATAAATCTGTAGAGAGGTCAATTTTGTACATGAAATATATTTCCAAAATAACTATCAGCGGGTGATTAGTGATCGATACTGACGCCAAAAATGCAATCAGTAAAATTTTTGTCTGTCTGTCTGTCTGTCTGTCTGTCTGTCTGTCTGTCTGTCTGTATGTTCGTTATAGAAACAAAAACCACTCGACGGATTTCAACGAAACTTGGTACAATTGTTCTTCATACTCCTGGGCAGGTTATAGTATACTTTTCATCACGCTACGATCAATAGGAGCAGAGCAGTGAAGGGAAATGTTGGGAAAACAGGAGAACTTACTCCATTTTTTAAGCTTCCGTCGCGTGTGCAGCCTTAATGGTTAAAGCTACACAGAAATCATGTATGACGGAAATGTTCTCCTTAAAATTATATAAAAAATATTCCACGACAGCAAATGTCTATCTTTTATGGTTGACTCACAATAACACGTGTAACTCCCGATAGCTTAGCAGTTCGGAGCTTTCTGATTATATTTGTCTACTCTTACGTTAGGTGACTGACTGACTGACATAGTGATCTATCAACGCACAGCCCAAACCACAGGTTATAGTATACTTTTCATCACGCTACGATCAATAGGAGCAGAGCAGTGAAGGGAAATGTTGGGAAAATGAGTGATTCATGGGAAAGGTTTCAAGCTATCAATGTATATATCATCACGCTACAACCCTTAGGAACGGGGCAACGCAGGTGAAACCACGGGCGAAGAACTAGGGAACAAAGTAACTATTCCACGCGGACGAAGTCGCTGGCAAAAGCTAGTATACAATATATTAGGTATCGATATTCGGTTCTATTTAAATAGTCATTTTTACTTTCCAAGTAAAAAAAAATACCCCGATTTATCGAGGATACTCTATAAGCAATACTTACGGTGGCAACGACATCGTACCTGGGTGCCAAACATACTAAGTAAGGGTATTTTAATAATTTGTTAGATTTTGGACAATCATGAATTTTAATCTTCATTACTATGTTTACTTTCATAAATATTTAATGTTTCTTATTTTAATTAATGCCCTACTATGCTTATCTAATCCACCTATATGCCCCTTTCGGATCGGACAGGGTTTTTTTACACTATTTATTATATAATTATTTTATTAACTTTCAGGCTAAATAGCTGTTCAATATCATCTGCTTAAGATACACAGTAAACTTTCATTTATCTAGATTGTCTAACAGGGTAGTCCACTGTTGTTTGATTTACTATTTAATGGGGATTGAGAGGGGATGCCCTGTCTCTTTCCCGCAAAAGGAATGTTAGTACCTAAACAATTTGTATTGGGCACAGGTTTGTGACGTCACAAACCACTATAGTTAACTCTCTGTGTAGCATATTTTTTTATGTTTTAACTAGGTACGAGTATCATATTTTAGGACTGATTTTAATTGTATTTTTGTGGATCAGTAATATTTAAGGTAAACATTTTTATGAAGCCATAAACCATATGCGATCAATTAGCCTAACTAACAGTAAAAAAATCTAAAAAATATATGTTCTTGCAAATAAATCTGTCGGTATCTCGAACATACACATTGAAATAAAAAAATAATAATACTTCGTTCAAGTTAGCATTGATTAGGATTGTTGAATAGCCGTAGGCAGTAATATTCAATATAGGGATTCCTTGCCTGGACAGTTTTATCGAACCAGCGGTTGGCGGAGTGGTAGCGGGTGCCGGCGCCGTGCATGGCACGCAGCATGGCGTTGGTGTCGGCGTCAGTATCGGCCCTATCGCCTCCCGCCTCGTCCAGGCACAGGATGCACAGCGCCCGGGAGATCAGCTCCAAGTTCATGCGGTTCATCTCATCTAGGAATTAATGGGCTAAGGTATAATGTTTGTTGTCTAATGTCCCAGTCTTATGTGTAGGACTGACTACTCTTGTTCTTGTTATCTGATGTTCTTGTGCGTCGAGGTCCTAACTGGATTTAATCGCATAATTATTTTGAATCTTAATCGCAATTACATAATTCGAATTTAAATGTGAATAAAAATTATCTGGCATAAATATTTGGCTCAAAAAAAGAAACAAAAAATATAATAATAGATAATAGGGAATATGGATGTCTTTTTTTATATCTTTAATCAATTGTTTACAATATTAAAGCGTCGTAAAAATATTTCTATATAAAAATTTAACCATAACAATAAATATTCAAAACTGCAATCAGATTCCGGAGATTTAAACGCCGTCATCTTGGGCGTGTGTATGTGACGTCATTTTCCGTAGAATAGTCACTGTTTCATCGTTTTATTCAAGCAATTATCAATGTTCTTATTTTTTCCAACTAATTCGAACATGGGAGAGGACTGAAATCAATGTAATACCTCGTTATTATAAACCTAAATGTTCACGGTGACGTCACAAAAACGTCTCAACGTGTACCTACTTTGACGTAAGTTCCGTTTTGTCCTGTTAAATTTGCCGCGCACTTTTTTCTACATTTAATTAATTAAAATCTTGCTAAAAAGGCGATTATGTAAAAAAAATATGGCATGGACATCATTCTATAGCAATAAAGATTACCTAAAAATAAAAATATTTAACTCATCAGAATCTTATGCATAATTATTATTCCGTATGTTAGATCAGTGACATCTATATTGCCACATAGGAACTAATCAGTTCCCTCCGCGCGGGGGGTCGGCGCGGCAGTGATAAAATTCACTCCTAATATTATATTCGATAATCCGGTCCTGCGATCGATTCCCGATTTATGTGTGATTTCTAATTGTGTACTTATGTGTTTAGTGTTGTTTGTGTACATTTTCAATATGTTAATATAGTGGTTACCAGTAAATTCATCTTTCGGTAAGTAACAAAATGTTTTTTTTAACTGTGGGTATCTCAAAATCATTTTTGTGGCTGTTTCTGACGGAACGGAGACAGTATGAATACTATGAATAAGTTGGAAGGTATGCGATTTATTTAAGAAGCTACGTATATTATGTGCTAGCTGTTGCCTGCGGTTTCATTTGTCTCCCAAAAGGATTTAACCCGGCCGCATTAATACTCATTAATAGACCTCCAGCATTAATGTGTATGAATACGTCTATGAAAACCGCATCCAATTTCATGCAATAGTTTTTGCGTAGTACGCATACAAACATACAGACAGGCAAAAATGACTACTTATAAACAGAAGGAAAGTGCGACATATCATTGGATAGCTCACCTTTTATCAGCTGTTCCCTGGCCCTGGCCCACTGATCTCTGTTCATGGAGGTGAGGAGCCCGACCCTGGGTGCTGGAGGCGCCCCAGCAGCGTCCACCATAGCATGCAGCAGCTGGGCTTGCATCTCGCCAGGAGTCAGTCTTCCGCGGTCTGCTGCTTTCACTGGGATGGGGTAGAACTGCCAAGAGAAATATTGGATTTGAGAAGAACTTAGTAAAAATGTCGTTGAAATGTAGATTTAATAATAATGGAGGTTTCTCTCTCTGGGACCCTGACCACCGGTAGCTTGGACCTACAATTATATATACCTATTATTATATATTACTATTTTTTTATATTAAGTAAAATTAATAAATGAATGGAATAATAATAAAAAGAAATAAGTTTATTGGCAACCAATTATTATAACACAGGAGCCCTAATTTATATAAATAAAAAATGCTGTCTCACACTTCGCGTTTTGATATATCGTGGGTTCTTTTACTAACACAAAATTTTATTTTAGAACATCCAGAATAGCTATTTGTACGTCACATAAAATATTTATTTCGTGCGGAAAAAGAACATTCTATAGGTACCTATATTATTATGATTTTTTTTATACCACTAAGGTGGCAAACAAGCATACGGCCCGCCTGATGGGAAGCGGTTACCGTAGCCTATGGACGCTTGCAACACGAAGGGTATCACTCGCGCGTTGGCGACCCTGTAAATTAAGGAGGAATAGTTGGGCTGGCAGCATAGGAGACATGCTGCCATGTATGACAGCGGCGGTAACAAAACACCACCGGTCCCCCACACTGTCAACACAACGCTTCCTCGCGGAGCTCTGGTGACCTTGCTCACCGTTAGGAACACGACACATTATGTAACACACAATTGATCTGACACATTCAAATTATCCAAAAGTATAATTTTAATTCCCTTGGAATACAGAAATGTACCTATATCCTCAAGAATAAACAACATTACTGCATCCCAAAACTTTGCTTCCAACTCAAAATAAAGTAACTTATTCACACTGGAGGACAGTTCTCTAAGTTATTCCGTACTTAAGTGATAAAGTGCACCGCGGCGCTCCTAAGTGCTAACTAAGTTACATGTCTGTCTAACAAATAATGGAGTTATTTCGGTTGCGACATCGAACTTACTGAACAAGAGTTGGCATAATATAATTTAAGTTCCAATAGAATTGATTTACACAGGATTATGGCTAAAGTTAAGATCTCAAATTTGAGCTTAGTCGCATTTTGAGCGCATCCAAAATGAATGTTTGTATGTTTGTCCTACTGCAATCAAACTTTGGTGAGTTGTTTTGTGCATGCCTCGGAAGGTTTATGCCAAAAAGAAAATGGATAAAAATTGTTTGATAATATATGTGTTCCGATCGAAACGAATCAACCAGACAAAATGAACATTTACGATCATCCTGCGATTTAACTACAATTATTAACGAAGCAGCTATGTACTAAACGTCAAATAACATTTGGAAGCAGCGTCAACGCCAAATAAAAAATAATTTTCATTAGGATCCACTAACGATTGTATAATACGAATATAGAATATTTTCAGATATTATTTCTTGCCCTTCTCTTTCAGTTTGCTGTCGATTCGATAAGAAGAACATTTTTTATTGAATTTGTAATGGGCTAATTTAAATTTATTTAGGCAAAACGTAGTCAAAGGCTCTTGTAGCGACATCTATCGCACTACATCCCCCGCTACACCGGCCTGGTCGGAGGATCCTCCCTTTCGTGTGAGGGACTACACTCGTCGCCCCTCCACACTCTCTATATCCTGACGCAGTTTATTCAAATATTTGCTGATAGCTTGGGATTACTTACATAGTTCCTGCATGCCACTACCACCAGCTCTTCCGACTCTTCAGTGCCGCGACTGACCGCAGGTAGCTCGAGGCGGTCCTTGCCCACCTCGGGAATGCGACAGACTCCCAGAAGTCGATAGAACTGCTCCATGCACAGCGGCTGACCCTTCTCACGGCTGGTGGCTCGTTCTAAAGGAAGCTCACCTCTGGAACAAGTAAGGTTAATATGGCTGAGCTACACAATGACTGATGCATGCTTGCCGTCGTGTGGGAATGGTCTACTCGAAGCTACTGTAGTTCTTCCTTCAAATGACCATTTCAGACATTGCCCTGCATTGCGTCGCTCACATATTTTGATACTATTAAGAGTTATTTATCGTATTATAAGCTCTCTTATTTCCCAACCCTTACCTATCCAGCATCTCCTTGTAGTCTAGTAGGTCGTCGATGAACAGCGCGCCCAGATCAGCCACCTCCTCCATCTTGGCGAAGTGGCGGCGCGGGAACACCATGCCAGGGTTGGAGTTGATGGGCAGCGGCAGCCGCACCTTCAAGTACATGTCGTCCAGCCACCAGTCCGTCACCTACGAGGACAGTGGAACATGAGTTAACAAATGCACATAACATAACATGCCATCATGCCTCCATCCCCGAAAGGTTAGCAGCGGTGTAGGCACTGATGTAAACCCACAGTTCGCTGGTGTGTTTAGGTACCACGTAATAGAGGGCGAGCCTATTACCATTAGGCACTAACCATACTTATTTAGCTCTGTTCAGCTTTTGTCCATAGAACACAATGACTTAGTATGGCTTTCCGGGTCTATTCAGTTTTGGCGGCAAACAGGTATAAAATGAGGAAAAATGTGTTTCTATCATGCGAGTGCTATAGACAGAGTTCAGAGCTATTCAGCCGCATTCAGCGCTGTTCCGCCGCGTTTAGCCCTGTTCCGCCACGTTTAGCCCTGTTCTTCCACGTTCCGGCTATACGCGGTCGCAACTTGTCGACGAGGAGTCGGCAACAGTCCACGTTCGGCGTCGAATGTGGCGGATCAGCGCTGTACACAGCGCTGTATCCGGTGTGAGCAAAATCGTTCAGCGAAACGCGAATAGAATTGAATAAAATACCAAACTCCCAGCTGCTAGTCTGCTACTGAGAATTTCATAAAAACCCAATAATACTTTTCAAGACCTGCGAATGGAACCCAGGACCTCTAGCGTAGCAGTCGCGCTTGGGACCACTAGACTAATAAGGCAGTCAGCAGACTAAGCAAATGGAATATTAACATACTTACATATTTGGATTTTCTCCTAACTGAACTTTCTTTTATTTTTTATTTATTTCTTGTTGAACTCGATTCTTATTGCATGCCCCATTAACTTGGGGGACTAAAATGGTGACTTTGATGAATTAATATGATTCACATAGACACGTAGCCACTTGTTGTACTATACGTTGTACTCTACGTACCTCTCATTGTACGAGGAGCCTATACCGCTAGACGCGCTAGTGTAGAGTGAGGTATCAAATTATACTGTTTGTGGGTTGGCTACGCGGGTTTATTACTAATTAGAATAATTTGGTGAAAATTTTGCAATATCTGAGTGAATGTTAGTGTTTTGTGACAGTTTTTCGGGAACTTATTTCCTCCTTTTTTTCCGAACAAAATGGGACTACGTATCTCTGCGCGACATGCTGGACATTTTTACGGTATGATTTCAAGGTATTCAATATGATTTAATGTATTAACTTGTTTTGACGCGCGTTATAACAAACTTTAAAAGCTATATACTTCAAGACCTTACTTGCCAATGGCCACAACTGGTGAGCTTAAAAACGGTAGCCCTCATTAAAGCATGATCAGCTTGACACTGTTTCCTTGAATCATCCTGACCATCAAAACTGGCCCCGACCAGCAACCAAAAGTCTATAAATGTGGTGACCAGGTTCTATATGGCACTGTGCCTAAGTGTTAAATCAATAAATTGTCTATTAGAACGGTATAACGTCTACTGGTCCGGCTAGGGGTTTTGGTAATTCGGTTAAAACACAGTGATAGCGAGTGAGCGACAGCCGCGGAGAACAACGTGAGCGCACGTAGTTGCGCTGGGACCGCGACTTGACGACTTGCATTACACCGGGTACGACATAGGGTAATCTTACTAATAAAGATCGTACCTTAGACACAAACACATCGGCACGTTCACTATCACCTTGTTCACACGCAAACACTTCGCGCAGGATCCGGTACGCGGGTTTTTGGACGCCGTAGGTAGCGCGCAGGCGCGCCAAAGCGTCGTTCCACTTGGCGACGCTGGCTCGGGCGCCACGCCACCAAACTGCCGCGTCGCCGGTCAGCAACATGGAGAGGCCGCGTAGCGCATGCTCGTCGGTCACGTCGGCGCACTCCTTGTATACCTCCACTGCATCGATGAATGCTTCCAGCTCGTCAGCATCACGTGACCGCCCGTCGAATCTGGCGGTGCACTTTGCGAAGTTTCCCCCGGATGTCGCAGACGCGTTCGCCATAGACGATGCCGCCGGTGTCGACGCGACTGGGTTCCACTGGTTGCCATGCAGGGATCGTAGGGTTTCTACTAGAATCCGGTTGGTCTCCGCCTGTGTACGGGCGAACGACTCCATCATGGTAGTGAACAGTCTTTCGGTGTTGAAGGCCGCGGGAGCGCCGGTGTAGGCCCCGTCGGATGTGTAGTCGTGAGCGGCGCCCCCCTCGGCGCGCGTCTCAGCGGTAGCGTGGGTCGCGCTGGTCGCGACGCGCACGTTGGCGGGAGCGGCGCCATCACAGGCGCGCGACTCCACCACAGAGTCGTAGTCCTCGGCTCCACTGGAACCATCGCTCCGCGGTTCCTCCGGCTTGCGATGGGTTGCTCGCGTCACTCGTGGCATGATAACACTTATTTACCTAGGTATCACCGAGTTCACTGAGTGGATTCGTTGAGCACTGTTTTACGGTTTATACCTACAGGGCCACTATTTGGGCGCCACTATAACGTCTGCTGGTCCGGCTAGGGGTTTTAGTAATTAAACACAGTGATAGCGAGTGAGCGAGAGCCGCGGAGAATAACGTGAGCGCACGTAGTTGCGCTGGGACCAGCAGACGTTATAACGGTAATTTTATCAAGCATAGTTATTTTCCTTTCAGTATTTATTGTAGTATTGAAAAATACAAAGAGACCTATGACAATCCTTAGTGGTAATCAGAATTTTTTTCAGTCTTTACTGGTCAGATTGCAAGCCGACCCCGAACATAAATACCTGGAAAATGGCTTGGATGATAATGATCACAGTGTAAGGAGTAATAATAGTGCAAAATTATTTAATTAACAATATATTTAATTCTTAAAAAAACTTAATTATATTGATTATATGCTATCGTAGGACTCAAAAAGAATATCGTCCTCCTTGATCGCGGGGTCCTCACAGCTTCCGTAGTAGTCTCTTCACTGTCTGTCCTCCTGTGGTAGAATGCTGAAGGCTTGTAGTTATCATTAGAGGAATCCGAGCCTATTGGAACACGCAATCTTTCATTATATATCGGTCGTCTCGTCACTTTCAAATAATCAGCCGTATACAAGAATTTCCTCATTACATTAATCCTGTCTTTTGAAAATGTCGGCTTTGAAGTTGAATGCCACAATGGTCTATCCAAGACGTTATTCACTCTTGCTTTATTTTTCATAACCCCTACTGATTGAAAATTGTGCACGAGATTCTTGTGCCATTTTGAGGTATCCGGACGATGATGCTTTAATAATTCTTCTTCAAATGCATCGTCTTTAGGATGCATGTATAGAGGTTTAGGCCTCCTAATATGTTCGAACCTTTTTGCTTTGTCAATATTATCGAATTTCGGGTGTAAGACGGAGAACTTTGGGCTCGGTTTAGGTTTAAAGATCGAGTTGGGTTTTACAAATTTTCGCACCAAATTTTGCTGTGTTACCACACGATGTTGGGAAAAAAAGTCTTGTGTATTCATCGTCATTACCTCCTTCCTTCTGGTGCCTAATTTCATTCGCTTCATCGCTTTTCTTTGGGGTTTTGGTAGCACCATTTTCGAAGTATATGAATTCACTTTTTGGAAAGGATCTAAAAGCGTATCTTTTTGTAAACCCGTTTTTTTGAAATTGTTTGTAATGAGGTTGAAATGTACATTTCTATTGATTTCTTTTGGAGGATGCGTATTTCTATAAATTTCTACCATCGAATGTGAATTTTTATTATTTTCATGAGTCGGCTGTGAGTTTTTATTTTCTTTTTTTAATAACAATTTTCTGTGATTATCTATCAATATATTTGGTTTTCTATTTTTTAAAGATTTTGGGTATTTTATTATGTTAGATTCAATAATGGGATGTGCAATTTTGCTCATTTCATTCACAGAATTAATATTTTTGTAAGATAAGTTTTGACTTTCGCGGATTCGAAGTGATTTTCGATTTATATCATTAATTGCGGATAAATTCCTATTAGGTGAATTTTTGTTAACATTACTAATTGAAGGCGGATTCTTATTCATATCAACTATTGATGGGGAATTCCTATTTATATCAACCAGTGATGGCGAAATTATATTGCTATCAGCCATTGACGGTGATTTACTATTCAAGTCAACCATTGAAAGAAAATTCTTATGAAGATCTATTGAAGGTGAATTCCTATTTATATTAACCATTGGCTGCAAATTCCTATTTATACCAAGAATTGAAGGTGAATTACTGTTGATATTGACCATTGACGGTGAATTCCTATTCACGTCTAGCATTAATGATGAATTGCTGTTCATATTAACCACTGATTGCGAATTCCTATTCACGTCAGGCATTGAAGGTAAATTGCTTTTGATATTAACCATTGATGATGAATTCCTATTGACGTCAGACATTGAAAGAGAATATGTATTGATATCAACCATGGATCGCGAATTGTTATTCATATCAATAATTGAAGGTAAATTCCTATGCGTATCAAACATCGACAGTGAATTCCTATTTAATTCAATCATTGATGGTAAATTTCTTCTCATATCGAGCATTGAAGGAGAATTTTTAGCATTATCAATAATTGAAGGTGAGTTTCTCCTCATATCAACAAACGAAGGTGAATTCCTGTTGATATCAAACACTGATGGTGAATTTCTATTGATATCAAAGACTGATGGTAAATTCCTATTAATATCAAAAATTGAAGGTGAATTTTCACCCATAAGCATTGGAAGAGAATTCTTATTTAAATCCAGTGAAGGTGAATTTCTAGTCATATCAATCATTGATGATGAATTCTTATTCATATTAACGACGGATGGTGAATCCCCATTAATTTCAAGCATTGAAGGAAGATTTACACTCATATCTACCATTGACTGTGAATTTATACGTTTTGCAAGCATTGAAGGTGAGTTCATATTGATATCAACCATTACAGGCAAATTTCTACTAATATTAACTACTGGCGCTGAAATCCTATTCATATCGACCATTGAAGGTAAATACCCATTGATGTTAAAGATTGAAGGTGAATTTCCACCCAAGTCAAGCATTGAACGATAATTCTTATATAAGTCCATTGCAGGAAATTTTCTATTTATGTCTACCATTGAAGATGAATTCCCATTTATATTAACCATTGAAGGTGATTTCACACTTGTATCAGCTATTGAAGGTGAATTATTATTTATATCAATCATTTTAGGTGAATTTCTATTAATGTCATCATCTCGAATTAAATCCCTATTAACATCAGCTATTGTAAGCGAATTTCGTGGAATTTCAATCATTGCAGGTGAATTATTATTAATTTCAACCATCTTATAAGAGTTTCTATTCTTGTCAACCATTGGTGATAAATTACTATTGATGCCAATATTGGGTGGTGAATTTCTAGACATGTCAAACATTGAGTAGGCATTACCATTAATATCAAGCATAGTAGGTGACCTGTTCATATTAACTAAAGCAGGTGAATTCAAATTGATATGAGCCATTACAGGTGAATTTCTACTAAGATCAGCCACTGACGCTGAATTTTTATTCGTGTCACCCTTTGGTGGTAAATTATTATTTTTATCTACTGTTTGACCTGCATTCCTATTCATGTCAAACACTGAAGGCGAATTCCTATTATTATCAACAATCGGACGTGAATTTCTATTATTTTCTATCATCTGTGGAGAATTCATATCAATATCTATCATTGAGGGTGAATCTCTGGCTATTCCAATCATCGAAGGTTTCCATCGAAGGTATCTGTTAATTGCGATTGTCGAACCATTCGGATTTATTTCTATTGGTGGTGAATTTCTGTTGATTTCCATAAACAAAGGGAAATGCCTTATTATGTTAACCATTGGGGGCTGATTCTTTTTAATTTCCGTAATCGGCGAGATTCTGTCAATATTTTTATTAAAGTCAACTGGAGATATATTCCCATTACTTTCTATTAAAGAGGGTGAATTTCTGTCAATTTCAGTCAATTGAGCTGAGTTTTTATTTATTTCCATCTGAAGCGCATTCCTATTATTTTGGATAAGAAGTGGATCCATAATTTCCATCATCGACATTGAATTTCTGCGAATGTTAATCGGTAAAGGCGGATTCTGCATTATTTTTATTGGAAGTACATGACTATTAACATCAACCACTGGAAATAAATTTCTTCTAAATTCCATAGGAAGCGGGTTTCCTTTAATTTCAATCATCGGAGGCGAATCTCTACTAATTCCAATCTGAGGCGAATTTATATTAATTTCAAGGATAGGGTTCGAAATTTTATCAATTTCTATAGAATGTGTTTTCTCATTGATTTCTACGGGTGAATGTAAATTTCTGTTTATTTCTTGATTTAAATGCAAATCTTTATTACTCTGGTCTTTGGCATAATTAATTTGCTCTTCCTCGGTACAATTGGCTGCTTTTAAAATGTCGATGAACTTCGTAACGGAGCTAAATTTGTTTTTAAGGTTTCTAAGTACAGCACAAGAATTATTGCCCGCTGGGTTTTGATTATGTGGTATTTCATAGCCTTTTTTATGAACGTGAGTATTTAAAAGAGGTTCGGTATCGTAATTAAGTAATTCTAGATCTTCTTTAGTTGTTGGCTGATATGTATTGTACTTAATAATTTTTGTAACTGCAGTCACTGGTGTGCGTGGACTATGCGGTCTGTAAACCCGCGAACTAAATATTTGCACACTTTTTTCGCCTTTAAACTTTCCACCGTCAACATTTGTAAAAAGACTTTTGAAGTTTCCGTCGTAACTATTTACTTCACTTTCATTTTTGTTTGCATGATATGATCTAAATTTGTTAATTGTATCATGCGATACAGGCAGAAGTTCCTGTGCATTTGTTTTATTAATAGGTTTTAGTTTAGTCACCTTTACTTGAGTAAGTTCTGGTGTGTGAATATATGAAATATTTTTAGTTCCATCATGAATCTTTACAACAAATTTCATTTTGCTAGTATTGCCACCTTGTAGCATGTTCGAATTATTTCGGTTATTTAATTCCAATGTATCACGTGAGTAATAAATTGATTTAATTTTGTCTGGTATACTTTCATAAGTTTGTGCTTTTTTATCTAATTTGATTGCTTTTGAAGTATCTGTTTTCATTTTAAACATAATGTTTTTCCTTAGTTTAGTGTAAGAGTCTTTAATGGATATATTCTTATTTACAACGGCTGGCGATTTCGTAGTATTTGTAATTATTCTAAATCTATTTGTTTGCATTCCAATTAACATTGAATAGGGTGTAGTAACTACTAAATCTTTATGATATGTATTATCGTTACTGGTGGAAAAATATGATGACAGATTTGTGAGCTGCTTTGTATTATTATTGACAGTTATATTAAAAACATCAAATTTGTTACTACTGGTTTTGTTATTTTTCGTATTGCCATCAATATGCACTTCAATGTTTTGATTTTTGTTTATAATGCTCCGGTTTAAGACGTTTTCTCTTGTGTTTTGATCTAAAATGAAAATCTTGGCTGTCGTACTTAAGGGTTTTAATTTATTCAGTGATTTGGTACTTTTAAATGAATGCGTATTTATTTGTGTCTTGTTTTCGATTAAAGATGTATGTGTGTGTATCAAGTAACTATCGTTTGTTACGTTACTTAAGAAGTTGTTAGCTTCCGTCGTAGTCGTGTTGCCATAATTTATTTTTTCATCATCATATTTTACTGACGTTATATTCGTTAGTACAAATGTTAATGTCGTTTCATCTATTGCATCAAAATGTTTTATTTTATGAGGTACTTCTGTTGTTTTCTTGAAAACATTAAAAAAGATAGATTTTGGTTCTGTCTTCGAATACAGTTGCTTTTCAGTTACTGCTCCCACAAATGCTTCTTTATTAAGGGAGTTGAAATAGTTGTCACTCACAAGCATATGCATAGCAGGGGTTGAATTTTGGGATAACGATACATTTGGAACGTTAAGAACTTCGAGAGATGGTGTTGTTCCTGTAGTTTTGATTATGACTGTACTTGCATTTGGTTCCTGACTAGTTTTAGTACTTAGGATAGAATTACTATCATCGTTTTCTTCTGTAAATACTTTTTGTGTTAACAACAATGGTCGTCTCTTTGAATCTCTTGAATTTACTTTTATCTTATTCTCGAAAGTTTCTAATGTAGTATTGGTGGACAACCCCAGCATTCCAATATTTCTATCACTGGATGTATGTCTATCAGTGATAGTATGATCATCTTTTACTGACATATGCGTTATGATACTATGAGTTAAAGGTAGTGATATATTTAAAAGATCTGGTATTTGCTGAATGGAAGACATAACTTTACCTCTGTTAGTTACAAGACTATTCAGAATAGGTACTTTATTAGTAGTAGTATCTATAATTTCAGTATCACTTGCGGTTATTTTTTTACTTCCTATTAAATTTTCTTTGTTTAATGTATTATTTTTACTTTGGATTCCGTCGTTTTGCTCTATATAGGATTCTATAAATAAAGGGTTAAAAGTCGTTGTTCCTTCAACGATAAATTTTTCATCAATATTTCGGGTTCTGGTTGAATTATCTTCAACTGTTAACGACGTCGTGATTCTCTGACAGTCATCCAATGTGTTTATAATAGAATAGATTGTTTGGGTTGATAATATTTGTTGTTTGAATTTATCTTCAATAGTTTTTTCACTAGGTGGATAATTAGCAATGGTTTTTATAGTATTTTCATGATTATCAGTTATAACAGCATTATCTGAAATATTTTCTTTATATGTAATCAGTACATTTTGTAAAGCTTCTTTTTTCGAAATATCGGTTATATTTCCTATGTGAAAATCTGCACGTGGAGTTTCTATAGATCTATCTTCATGTATGCTGTCTGTTTTTGAAAACCGTTCCCTATCAGGGCTGTCTGTAAAATTATCTTCAAGTGACATAAGTGCAGCTTCCTTCAAAGCCAAAGGTAATGTTGAATTAAAAACATTATTTTTTTCTTTAGTTGGTATTGTTTCTTCACTATTGTCTGTAATATTACTTATAATCGTAAATTTTTCTATCTTCTTAGTTATTGAATTTCCATTGCTTGTTGTGGATACAATTTGTGGATTATATAGCTCTCTATATTTTTTTTCTTTATGATGTACTTCTGTAATTTGAGTAAAGTCTACCACTGGAATTTTTTGGGTTGTACTCAAATTCCAAACTGCAAACGGTGATGTTAAAACATCAGACATTATCTGTTTACTGTTATTTGTAGAAATATTTGCTACGGTTAATTTGATGATATTTGTAGAATATTGATCAATGACAGCAATAGTTTCATTTTCTGATAGAGTGTGTTCGTTTAATGCATTATTTATGATTTTTATATCTTTGTTTTCGTGTCCTGTACTAATGTCAGTAGAAGATACTGTTACAGCATCGACAACTTCTGAATGTGGTAATGTTACTTCCTCATTCTTATGACTTTTCTGTGTGAATGTTGCCAAATTAGATAGTCCAGTAGAAATATTAATTATATTCTTATTAACAATAGCCCCATCCTTATATTGACCTGCGTTTTCTACATTAAATGTATAATCTTTATCTGTTATCAATATGCTTTCTGAAAGCTCAAGGGGCAACGTCACTGTGTTAAGAGCCAGTGATTTATTGTTATTGTTTTCCTCATACGTTTCCTTAGTGAGAATGTTTACAAAATCATCTCCTACTACCATGGCATGTGTATGTTTAGTAACGTTCGAACCCTTAATTGGTGGGATTAATGGACTTTTATTTGTAAAAACACTCGTAGTAGGTGACTTATTTGTATCTATAATAGTTACAAATAGAGCATTGTCAGTTTCTTCTTTTCTTTTAGAGAAATTACTTATGTCTGATATATTATATTCATTTGTTATCATTCCTTTCGCGTAATAAGCGTAAGAAGAATTGTT
This sequence comes from Acronicta aceris, assembly GCA_910591435.1. Classification (NCBI taxonomy): domain Eukaryota; kingdom Metazoa; phylum Arthropoda; class Insecta; order Lepidoptera; family Noctuidae; genus Acronicta; species Acronicta aceris. The sequence continues at coordinate 15,594,381 of OU342767.1, forward strand.
TTCAACTGGCATATATGTGGTAGATGGAGCTGGAAACGGCAAAGTTCTTACAATATTAGATTGTAAATTCAATGATTTTATTTCTTCAACTTTAGTCGACGGTATTGTTTCTTTTTCGTTTTTGGAGGTACCCACACTAGGTAATGCGGTTGTAGCTTTAACTATACCATTAGTCTTGTAAACAGTTACTGCTTCATATTTAGAAGGATCACTTATGTCTGTTCTCATTGGTAATGTTTGGAATATCAATGACCTATTTTTTGAATTATATGGTTTTGTACTTATTTCTGAAGATATAGAATTTGAAGAGTCATTATGTTGCGCTATTATATTATTTCCATTCAATATTACTATTCCTGAATTCACCGTAGAAATATTGTCATTTGGCATAGATGTGGCCATACTCAAGTTCTCAAAATCAGGTAATGTACTTAAAACTTTAACCATTTGTCGCGTTGATACGTCGTCACTTTGGTTTATTGGAATTATAGAACTGGGTTGTTCATTAGCATTCATAGTATTAAATTTGTCGCTTAATTCTACCTTTATGATGGTATTGGATAGCATACTGGTAAGGGTATTTGGTTTTAGTGATGTTTCATGTTGTGTTATTATGTCATCACTTATGTCAGTATTGTTGTAGGCTGTTGTTGTTATAGTCAATGTTTGAGTATTCTGTTTATTTTCTTGCGAAGATATTTCATCACTTTTTGTTGGAGTTATTAGTTCGGCTTTGCTTGTGATTATACTTTTTAAATAAATATTATAATTAGTTTCATCAATCACGTTTTGACTTTCATCAGTTTTATCGGTGCTATTAGCACCAATATCTTTATTTATATTATTAGTAAATGTAGAACGTTTCGTCATTACCTCATGTTCTTTTTGTGAGTTTTCATCTGATTTGTAATGTTGAGTTGGTTCTACTGCTCTTGTTTCTGTGCTAGATACAAACAACAAATCTATTGTTTTTCTATCTAATTTAATTTCAGATGCATTTATTTTGGTTTTTGATAACGGCACAGTATGCTTTAAGTATTTGCTATCAGTGGTGAATTCAATGGGAGTTAAATGTAAGTTCTTATTTACTTCTTGCTCTCTTTTGTTGGTATTAGTTTCAATTTGATAATCATATTTCGAATTACTAGCGTAGGTTGTAACTGTGGTTATATGAATGTCATTTTCACCGTTATTTTTTATCAAATTAGTATCAGAGTGTGGTGAAGTTAAATTTTTTGTATCTTGTGTCAAAACATCGTCTAGTTCATGTATTAAATCATCAACAGAATCTATTACATTTTGTAAGGTGTGAGTAGCTTCTGTCGTATTGATTAAATAATTCATATTAGCAGTGACTTTATTTTTTTTATTTTTCAATTCATTTCTTAAAAGAAGTTGTGGTATCACAGAAGTCCTTTCTGTTACATTTGGTATTAATGTATTTTTGTCATTATAAGAGTTTTCTGATGAAAACAATGTCCTATTAGTTATATCATCTTTTATCACTGTTGTATCGTTAATTCTAAGTAGTAACTGGTCTACAGATTGTTGCATATCATTTATTGTTTCTAATATTTCCTTAACGCGTGACCTATTATTTTTATGTTCGTCAAATTTGGAAAAAATACTTTTTACTTGTGTGTTCTTAGGTATTGTTAAACTATTGTTAGATACATCAGTCAGATTGATATTAACTGAGACGTTGGGTCTTATAGTTGATAAATTTATGAAATCATGCTTTAAAAATATTTCGCTTGTCTTATTTAGATCTTCTGTTCCTTTAGATGAATTTTCTACATCTTCTGTTTCATCAAGTATCATCCCCCAAAATCGTGACATTGGTCTTTTCAGTGCTACACTCTTAGTAGTGGTATCTTTCGTACTTAACTCCGTAGACGTATTATGTAATATGTTGTCAGTTTCAAATTCAGATGATATTAATTCTGTTTGATCTGACGAGTAGTTGTCACTATTAAATGTACCATAATTACGTCTTGCATCCTTCGCTAAACCTTCATGAGATATGTTAAAGATTTCATGTATTGACATTGCATGTGTCGAATTATTTTTAAATACATTATTAGTTTTGTTCACCGTGTTTTCATCAAAACTTGGAGAAATTACAGTATGCCCATTTTCTGTTGAGTTTTCAGCTTTTACCGTAGTATTATTTGATTTTGTGGTTCTTGTGAGGTTTTTTGTCGGATTTGAATTCGTGTTATTGTTGCCTGCATTTTTGTAATTCTGTTGAAAACGCTTTACCTTTTTTCTAAGTATTTTTTTATTCAACTTTATCCGATGATGTTTTTTAAGCTTTTTTCCCTTTAGTAAATTGTTAAGTACTTTTCTTAATTTTTTATTTTTTAAACTTGGATCTTTCGTAGAATTACTTGCATTGTTGTTATTTTTTTGAAACATGGATCCTTTCTTAACGTGAAGTATTTTTGCCAAGTAGTTTTTTAAACCTTCACCGATTATGAACTGGTCTAACATGGTGTTGTTTCCAGATATATAGTATGATTGCGAATTATTGCTCTTAGGTTGTGTATTTTTCTTCAATGAGGAAATTATTACATCTTTATATATTTTTTTCAATATGTTCGTTGCACTTATATTTGTTTTATTATTTATATTTTCTTTCATTGTTTTCATATTTTTTAAATAAACTGATTGAAGCTGATCGACACCCAAATTTTCCGTTAGAGCACCCGGTTTTTTGCTCATGTGTTTAAAATTGGTTATATTTTTATTTTTTACTGTATTAGACGAATGTTCTTTAGTTGCATTCTTTCTTGGTGGCTCATTTCTATTGTCAGTCATATTTTCTACAGGGATTGTTATGTTTTTCATTGTGCTGTTTTGTGTATTGTTTGCATTAGGCGGTGGGTTCCACTCAAGCTGATTCAAAATTGTCGCTGTCCTAGTTAAATCCTCCCTCTCGTACAATACATTTGACTTTCTTGTTAAGTTCATATTGGTTATAACCGTGTTATTTAAATCTTTGTCATATGAAATTCTGTCGATTGTTACAATTTCGTTGTTTTCATGAACTTTGGAACTAAAATTAATATTTTTAAATTTAATATTATTTGATGCTTTTTGTGTGGAGTCAGTTTGAATATTTATTATAGTTGTTCTTTGAGTTGCACTGTTTTCTGGAGATGTCGATGCGAGTAATTCACTCTCGTTGATTATTTTTTCTGTTTCATTCGATACTATAAACTGAATGTTGTTATTATTAACTTCTCCGCCAATATGAATGTGGTTACCAAACGCGACGGGTTTACTTAGCTTTGTTTTAGTATTTGAAAACTTTGATTGTTTCAAAGTGTCCTTTGTAATAATATTTCTGGAAACTTTAACTGATGTCTTAGTGTCTTCAGTAGCAGTTGTTGGTATATATGTTTCATTTACTAAAATAGTCTCTTTTCTGTGGGATTTATTAATCAATTTGTCGAAAGGAGCACTGTGATATTCTGCATTGCTTTTAGTCATTATTGTTTGACGTGTGTACCAATCGGATGTCAGAATAGTTTCAGGAGTGTTGAGTTGTGTCTTTGCCAACTCATGTTTTGTTGTTTGTAACGGGGGATCTGTTTCTTGTGAATCTAAACCACTACTGTTCTTATTAAATTGTCCGCTGACAATCTGAGATATTTTCATTTTTGGAATAATTTCAGTTTCACTATTCAATATATCTTTATATCCTGTATCTTCTGTTCTTAATGTATCATTTAGATTATATTTATTAAAATGATTCTCAGCTTCATCACCACTAAATAAAAGTTCAGGAACATTTATATCATTCTTTTTTTCCATCTGACTCCATAAAGATATTTTTGGGGTAGAATATTGTACAGTTGACATTTCCACATAAAGATTTTCATTTCCTGCATGCTCATCGCTTGTGTTTAAAATGCTTTGATACACATTTAAAGTCTGGGATCCCAAATTTAATGTATCTAAAGGTCGTTCTATTGTATGTCCTCTATCTGAGTTTGTTTTTAAGAGTCTAGACTCAGGTAACCTTGTTATTGCTTTCATAATACCATAGGTTACTGTATTCTGAGTATTCAGTTGGTTTATGGCTACCATAGGTTCAGAATTATAAGGTTTTGTTTGTGTATCATATAATTCATGTTTACTAAAAATTTTAGCAGGTTCCATTTTTACTATGTTGGTGTCCGTAGTCAATTTATTTTCTTTGATCGTTATAGCTGAGGCCAAAGTTCTAAAATAATCAATTTCGTGATTTTGTAAATTTAAATTTCTATTTACGGTGGGTTGCGTTGAACGTGATATAAAGGTTAAAGATACAGGTTGTGTTAAAGTGGCTCTAGACAATGATTGTAATGTAGATCTCATAGGTGTCGTATATAACTCTTTGAAATTGCTTGGCGAGTTGAAAGTGTCAGTATTTTTATTATCTTTAGATACATAATGTTCAAACGTGAGCACAGGTTTTGTATTTCTTTGGATATTTAAACTTAAACCATCTTTCATCGGTTCATTAATTGATGACGTAGTAACTTTTAATATACCTGCTTCGAGTGTTTTATTTATACTAATTTCTTTATTGTTATGGGTTTTGAGCAATACATGACTTAAGAATGCATTTGAGTTATTTTTAATTGACTGTGACATAATTCTTGAAGTTTCATCCATTACCCGTTGATCCTTGATTGTGGACACATTTTTCTTGACAGATATTAAATTGTTAGTTGTTAAAATATTACTAACGGTAGTGGCTGCCTCTGTTATGGGCTCAAGTAAATATTCCTCGTGATTATTGTTATTAATTTCTATTGTTGTTTGATTTTCATTCAAAAGTGTATTTTCTACTGACAAAACGGCTCTTCCTCCTAAGTCAATATTTTCAATTAGATCAATTTGATTCTGTCCTTTTTCTGAAATCGCAAGGTCAGAAATAATATTATTTTTATTTGTTGTGAGGATAAGACTTCCAGCTAGCACTTGAGTTTCTGAGTTTTCTACGTAATTTTGTAACCGATGTTTTTTATCAATGAAACCCCTGACAGTTGCAGGATAAGTTTTATTACTTTGTGATGTTAAGGTGACAGCAATATTAAAGTAATTTCCTCCCTTTTCATCTAGTCCTGTCTCATACAAACGGGTTTGACTGATTGAACGATTTCTATTTTTTGGCAATTCTATTTTGGAGGTTTTTGCCTCTTTAATTGGATTTTCAACATCGACTTCTTTTAACAGGGGTGATTTCTTAAATTTATGATTTTTAGAAAAAAATGGTGTCTTTTTTATTTGAGGCCATTTATCATAGACGGTAATAGTAGAAAGTGGTCTTTGTGTAGTTAAAGTCGGGATATGGTTTAAGATTTTGTACTTCTCTAGTACTGTTCTAAAGTCATTTGGTGTAGTTCCAGGTTGACTAAGCAGGTATTTTTCAGTTTTTTCAATATTTGTCGTTATTGAACTTATATTTTCTACCAAATTCTCCATATTAGTAACTAAAAGGGGAAGCGTGTTTTCTGTGCTCGTTAATATTGGATAATCGGTAACATTTACACATAATGTTTTCATAACCTTGTCAGATACTCTTAAAGTAGTTAATCTAGTCTGGGTACTCATTCCTTCTTTATTATTTTTTAAAACGAATGTAATTTTTGTCGGTTTGACAGCAAATTCAAGAGTATGGCTAACCGTACTCAGTTTTCTATTAGTTTTAGTTGTGTCTTGCTGATCCACAGTAGAAAAGTCAGTGATTGCCATGTCTAAGGCAGCAATATTATAAGTATTGTTCACAATTTTTTCAATATCCTGTTTTAAATCCGATACATCTTGCATTTCTTCTTTACCTATGTACGTTGCTGGATACATCGGCAAAGTAGTACCTAATGTTTCATTTACATGTGAGTTGTTACTGTATTTATTTTGTATTAATCCAGTCGAGTTATTGACTGTATTTTCCAATAAATGTTTTTCAGTAGTGGAACTTTTGTTTTTGTGAAGCGGCAATGAGTTTATTGATTCATTATTATCTAGACTGTTTTGAATTAGTATTGTATCCTTTATATCTATAGCAGTAGAGACAGGTACAGCAGTATTTTCGTGGTAATGTGCAAGCTCTTCATGATTGTCATTTTCATCAGCTTGTTGCAGTTTTAATACTTTTTTTGTAGTTTGTTTAGACACAAAATCGTTAAGTAATAAAATAGCTCGAGTGACTTCTCCCAATTTTAAAGGCTCATTTGAATTTGATACTAACCTTTGAATGTCATTTTCGTGTTGATACACTTGATCAGTAATAGTGTTGGTTTGCATTGTAGTTGATCCTAAATTGGGCTTGACTGCTTTTTCTTTTCCATGATGGTTTCTGTGTATTCTGCCGGAGTTGTTATGTCTATCACTAGTATCATTCATTTTATCCTCATAAAGTTTCACCAGATTTTTTATCTTCGTAATAGTTTTTTTATAATTATTATACACTACTTTCGATTTTATTTCTTTATTTTTGTTTTTATTGAAATATACTTCTGGTTCTGTGTTGAAATCATTACGGAAGTCTTTATTACATTGAGGAATTAACGTTCCATTATTACAACAAACGTCGATGTAATCCGTGTGGTTTAGCCCTATATTAACTTCTATATAAATTTTTAAGGTTTCACGTTTACGAAGAAATTTAAACACTTTTGTAAGATTTTTCTGTTCACTTTCCGCTAAAAATTTGTACAGAGACACTATATTACAGTCTGAAAAGTTATCAAATTTTTTAATCTTCTCATTTTCTACAAGCTTTTTGTTATGCTTTGGGTCTATTATATCTATATCAATGGGGGATTTCGTGTGTAGCGTTTTGTTCAAATCTTTTTCAGCAACGATATAGTTTTTTTCAGATATTTCTTGAACATCAGGATGTAAAGTTAAAATAACTATAACTCTATGTTGTAGAGCATTCTTTGTCTGCAGTTTACCTTTTCCTAATAGATTATATCTTTTAATTCTATACTTATGGTAATCCTTTGTTTGTATGAGTGCTTGAAATAATACGTGTTCTAGTTTCGACGATACTGGATTTGTTACAGATGGAAACTTATCAGTAGATTCGTGTATATTTTGCGTTTCATTTTTCTCTTCCTTTCCACAATTAGTATGATTTAAAAAAACATTTTCTTCGTCAATTATGGACTTATGAGTACGATTTGTTAATTCTTGTCTTAAATTGAAGCAGGTGTTATTGTATATTTTTCTATAAAGATCGAGTACTTTACCATCAGTGCCGCTCGGTTCGTTGGGCTCTAAAGAATTATTGTCAATGTTGAACTTATCTTCTTTTGCTTTCAAAGTTTCACGCATACAAACACAAAGACTTCTCAACAGTTTCAGTGTTACTTCGAGTAAATGTTCATCACTGGTTGCGGCATCGACGGATTGTAGGATTTTCATCAACAAGGGACTGTCACTAGTCGCTAAAGAACTTTTGAGTTGCACCAATCCATTATTTGGAAGCACTTGAGTGATGAGGCACATAAGAATTATAGTTTTAATTTTCATTTTAGGTAGGTAGTTGTATAGGCGTCATGATGGAGGGGCTGTGCGCGGCAGAGTATTGAGAACAATAATGTTGACGTAACCATGTTTTGGGTTATGGAGGAAAGCGTTAATCGCTCCGATAAGAGTGTCGGTGTATGTTATGTTTTATTTGGTGAAACTCTGAATGTCTTTGAAACGTGAAATGTCTTATAATTTTGATGAGGATAATTATTTACGCAGAGATTTCCTACAAAAATAAAATATTGTTTTTCAAAGCAACCGTAACTTGCTAAATTAATTAGTACTTTGTTGTATTTTTTTTAGATTTTAATACAATGCAATGATATTAAGGGTCTACTAGGAGTGTGGAGTGAGAACTTTTCATGAATTTTGACGAAATGCCAATGGCGATATGATGTGTTGCACCATAAACGTGAACTTTTGATATAATACCTATACAACAGGTAGAAGAGGAAGAACTTTTTAACCGACTGTGCGACACAAAGGAGGGTTGTGTGTTTATTCTAAAATTCTAGCTTCGTCCCAACTATGTTGAGATCACCAGATTAGATTACATTAGAGATTAACCAGATACGGCTGAATATCAATATTTTACACGACGCTACAGCTAGCAGAGATTCGCAGCCATTTGGACCGACGCGCTGACAGCTTTACATGCTCTTTGAGGGAAGTGATTTGATATGTTAGGAAGGTCACCTATCCATAGAATGACCGCGGCAAGCACAACTTAACCTTAACCGACACCCGCAACGCCAGGGGAGTCACAAGTGTGTTGCCGGACTTTTAAAAGGGGATTGGGCCTCTGGTAACCTCCCTCACTCGGCGAAACATAACGTTAGCATTGTTTCACGCCGGTTTTCCGTGAGGCCGTGGTGTCACTCAGGTCGAGCCAGCCCATTCGTGCCGAAGTATGTCTTTCCTTCGGGAATATTGAGACACGAATCGCTCAAAATAAATAGACGTACCCAATTGTCCATTTCCTTCTGCCTATCCGTGAGCATCTCCTGCAGGCGTGGGCCCAGTTCCTCCATGAACCCGCGTACCAGCCCCCGTGAGTGCTCCAGCGCCTGTTGGCTCACCACCACGGCCGCGAACTCTAGATACGACTCCATCGTTGACTCCAGCTCCGGAACTGGCAGTTTGGGGAGTTGCACATTCTGGAAGAACGATTTATCATTGCAACTTTATAAAATAAATGATTTTTTTTTTATTAGTTTTGCAGGGTTTACTTAGCAATTTTTTACTGATCTTTCCTAATAAAATCCTACTAGTCTACTAATATTACAAATGTGAAAGTGTGTGAGGATTTATGGATGTTTGTAGATATTGATGTTTGTATGACTCAAACACGCGAGAACGGCTGGACGGATCTGGTAGATTATAGTCTGGAATACCACATAGGCTACATATATCCAGGTCGGACCTGATTTTGAAGTCAACGCAGACGAAGTCGCGGTTAGAAGCTAGTATTGTGATATTTTAATAGGCTTCGATTGGGGATAATTAATGGTGTGGTAGCGCCATCCGTGACGTATTATTGAACGTTTCCGATAGTTATTTATAAAATCCCAATAACACTGCTCGACCAGTGAAGTGAACCGGGGACCTCACGTTAAACAGTCGCTCTTGCGACCAATAAGATCAAGACAACAATTTTAGTTATCTTTTTTTACAATGAAATGGATTTCGATTTATATTTCTTAATAATGTGTATTATAAGATATATAATATAGATAATATAACACACTGAAATAAAGAAAAATGAAATTATTATCATGATATCCTTACATTTTTTATAATTATGAGCGATCATAACAAAAAGGTCTGAATTTGAACAGAACTGATGTAGGGCTGTTCCATACAATTCTATTCCAACCAAATGGCGACGTTGCGAAGGTATGTTTAAATTCATGGCCATGTCTTGTGAGAGCCTTGTTTTAATACGATGGGACTGATACACGCTGTGCGTAAAAGCCCCTAAAAACATATAAAGAATAAAAAAACAAAAAGGTATGGTAGCTGGTAATTGTAACATTAAGACGTCCTATAACTCACTCTACCCGTGACGATGTTGTAAAGGATCCGAAGCGTCTGGAATTAAATAATATCAATAGAACGCAACAAAATCCGTAACAAGTAGTTCTATTTCAAGTGTTCATTATGTATTTGATTAATAATAATAATACACACCTGGAAGTCGTCGTCTTCTGAGCCGTACACCTGTGTGCTGAGCCATCGCTTCGGCAGCGACAGCAGAGACTCGCCCCATGCTGCAACAAAGGCACACATTCACATACCATCACGCCTTCAGTTCCCGAAGGTTTATACAGAGGTGTACACCACAGTTCGTCGATATGTTTGGGTCCCATATAATAGGGGGCGAGAATACAATAGGTACATATTTTAGTTCGAGTATAAACAATATTAAAACGTATCTAATCTGAAAGGTGTGCTTACAGGTTTTCCAATTACATTAGCCAAATAAGAATAATTAAAATTAAACAGTATTAATGATAAATTATAACATTTCGTGCCCAAATTACCGCAATTTCCTCAAAATCTAGCAAATTTTTAAAAATGTGGAAACACAGTCTTAACTGTTAACTTTGACTAAGTATTTTAGCGATAAGACTGACATTTTATCCTTAGTTTTATTAACACTCGTAACATAATTTCTCACTATGGTGTACAATAAAGATTATATTATTCTATCTTTCTATGTAGAACCGATAAAAGCCTTGAGAAACACGTACAAAGTAATTTCTCTTAAAACTAATGTAATTTCATTCCTCATATTACTCCAAGGCCACACTTATCTTTTGGCAAATATCCGTGTGTTTGAGCTGTAATCTAAAAACAAAAAGATGTCCTTTTTCAATAGTGTGACGCATGTGTATGCCATTGAATATAATTGAATCACACACACAGTAATGGATACGCTGTTCCAACGATCTGCCAAGAGGGGCTTACGGGCACTCTATGGATGGGTGACCATTATTAGCACATCGAGACTCCTCTGTGACTCGGAGAGTCCTTTCTGATTAGAATGTAAGCCGACCCCCAACATGGTTGAAAAAAATATTGTTTATATATAATTTAAATTATAATTTTTAATAAATAAATAAAAACTAATAATTCATACATACATACATACCATCACGCCTGTACTCCCCAAAGGGTTAGGCAGAGGCGTACTTAATGTACACCCATAGTTCGCTGGTATGTTTAGGTCCCATGTTATAGGGGGCGAGCCTATAGCCATTAACCGGGCACAAGTCCAGACTCCGAGCTGCTACTGAGAATCCCAATAACACTTTGCTGGCCCTGGGGATCGAACCGAGGACCTCTAGTGTAGCAGTCGCGCTTGGGACCACTAGACTAATAAATCAGTCAAAAAATAATAATTCGTCATTATAAAACATTGACTGTTTGCATCTACCATTGCGTTATACCATGCATTCATGCCTGTATTATCCGAAGGTACAGAGATGTTAGTGCCCATGTAATAGAGGGCAAGCAAACTACAAAAAAATCAAACTTCAAATTTTTAAGAAATTCACAACACCCCGATGGGTTAGGCAGAGGCGTAATATTAATAAAATACACCCACACACCTCGTCGGTATGTTTAGGTCACATGGCGATGCATAACCGGGCACCCCATCTCCAAGCTGCTACTGAGAATTTAATAGAAAAATCCTTTGCTCAACCCGAGAATCGAACCCAGAACCTCTTTTTTTTTTTTAAAAAAAAACGTTGCCCCACACTAGGATTTTCTCCTGTATCGTGGGTGCGTTTACAAACACAAATTCTCACATACACAAACGCCCAGACCCGGAACAACTACCTGTAGATCATACAAATAATTGCTCCGTGTGGGGATCGAACCCACAACACGTGGCGCAGAATCCGATCGCTCAACCACTACGCCAATCATGTCGTCGAACCTCTAGCCTAGTAGTCTCGCTAACGACCATTGGACTATTAAGACAGTTCAATAGAATTTAATGTTTTAAGTAACACTGCTCTTCTTGAGAATCTAACCCAGGACGGCGCTCGTTTCAATTGTTCAGCTAAAGGGTGTCTGTAAGTTACTTAGTTTTAATTATTTCTAGGATAACAAATTACCTGCGTTAAAAATGATCGAAATCGATTCAGTAGCCGGTTCTGAACAAACAATTTTCAGGGTATGCGTTACACGATGCATTAAAGAATAATGCTTGAAGAACACATAAATACCCACCTACTCAGAAACTAAACACCTACATCTTAAACGCTAAGTGTTCATTTCAGACCGCGTCTTGCGTGGAACCCTCCCTCACCCCCTCTAGGGGGTAGTATATTAAGAGTTAGTGGCAATATCCTGTGAGGGACGCAGCTGCTAGGGGAGGGTTTTAACGGACAAAGTGTCTACGTGAGCGGTAGTTTGGAGGACAAGTTTGGCAGTTTATTTGTTTTAGTTTTGATAAGATATGGACAAACGATTTTCACTAAACGACTAGTTATTCAATTAACACTACTACGGCTGGGTTTTTTTTGAGTAAAAAGCTTACTAGCAATTTGGTTCGCACATTACTAGTATTCTTGTTAACCCCACGTGCTAAGCTCAATGCTTGTGTTACGAGTGGGTCACGAAGGTAATGGGTGGATTTCGAACCGGCAACCACAAGATCGCAAGCCCGACGCCCTAGCCATTATGCTACCGCTTTAATTTTTTTTCTGATACCATTAACGATCTATCATCATCAGCTTATATCAGTCGACTGCTGGACGTATAGGACATAATGTGCGCCATTTGACCCTATCCATGCAATTTTCGACTTTTTGACAGATTCTCTAAAAATCTTAAAAAGTGCCTAGCCATATCAGTCTTATAAAATTCTTGGTCGAGCCGATCTCAAAATACAAAATCAAATGTTATTTAATAGTAAAGGAAAAAATTCAATCGCGGGCAGGATTCGAACCTGCGTCTTCTGGTTTGATATACCAGACGCTCTGACCTCTAAGCCACCGCGAACCCTACCCGCATGATTGAAATTTTGCCTTCACATTCTCAATTTACGTCATAAGGTGACGTCTGGTATATCAAACCAGAAGACGCAGGTTCGAATCCTGCCCGCGATTGAATTTTTTCCTTTACTATTAAATAACTTAATAATCTTAGCATGGAAAATGCAAAAAAATCACAAAAAGATAAAATCAAATGTTTCAAGATTTTAATTTTTTTAATATAATAATTATGAATTAAAAAAAGAACCAAAAATATCATGAAGTCCCTGATTTCTGAGCTAGGCTCGAATGCTTCAATTGCCAATTATGCCAAGTATACCGTTATTACAGGTACTTATGGATGTCTTTAAATCACGAGTGAATCTGTTTCTTCTAGGCATGCGCGCTCCGTCGTAGATCGCAGGCAAACTGGCGGTCAAGCATACGCCTATCAAGAATGAAAACAAATTACTAATATTTCAAAAAATTGTTGCTAAAAACTGCCTCGTTAGCCGAGTGGTCCTGAGCGCGACTGCTAAGCTCCTGGATTCGATTCCCAGGTCGAACGAAGTGTGTTGGGATTTTCTAAGAAATTCTCAGTAGCAGCTCGGAGTTTGGAATTTGTGCCCGGTTGGCAATAGGCTCGCGGCTCGTCCCTTATTACATGAGACCTAAACATACCGGCGAACTGTGGGTGTACAATAGTATGCCTCTGCCTATCCTTTCGGGGAATACAGCCGTGATGGTGACGGTATGTAAAAGCATAAAATTAAAGATCAAGTTATGATCTAAGCATGCGGAATTGATTTTTAGTTATGTAGCTGATACACATTTTCTTATCACCATCCCCCAATTAATCAGCTACTTATATCGATATATCACTAGTGATTAATTGGCCCATCCATTTGTCACTGGGGTAGAGGATCACCCCATTTGTTGGCAGCTGGTTACTCATTAGCCCTAGTGAACTCCATTGTACGAAATTTTTACTCGAAACGGTAGGTAGGTTTATGGATCTGGAGTGGCGTTAATAATAAGACATAGATTTATAATTTAACTTTATATAGGGGCAAAACCCTAGCAAATCATGCAAAATAAGATTTGCCCTAGCTCATACAAATCTCAATCTCAATCTCAAGAGTCTCAGACTATACCAAGAACCTTAAGTATATAAGTACCAAGATTCTTGGACTAGACACGTCTACTCGTACATATCTTTTGAATTTGAAGTCGGTAAAAAATTCAAATTTATTCGATCGTTTATTATTTTGCATTTCCAATTAGACCAACCCATAGAAATATAGCCTTTTTGCAGCAATCTCTACAATATTCATCAATTAAATCGCTGTATTTTTTTATATGAGGGATTTCTGTTACTGGTTTGAGGGAACTTTGATAATATTACTGGAGTAGGTGGCGAGGCAATAAATTCAGTCATCTGTATCTAAGAGAATCAAAATCCTGACTTACTCAATCACTCACTGACAGACAACGCACAGCCTAACCACGGCAAACGATCGACGAAAAACATAGCTAAAAGATTGTTGGACTTTTTGTTGTCTCTAAAAACGTTAATTTAATGCTCCAAACACTAGGAAAAGATATTATTTTTTGTATTTTGAAACTCAGATAGCAGCGAGGACTGTCATTGTAATAGTGAAAAATGATCTGCGTGTTATATTCTATAGAAACAGTATTGTTCTATTTTGGCCGGCACTTTCATTTTTGGGTAAGAAATGAATATTCTCCTTAGTATTTGTGTAAAGGTGTACTAAGAAAGATTTTTTTGAAATTCAACGCCTAAGTGAGTGAAAATGCGATTAAAATCTAGTTTACAATAAAATATTTACATTTGGTTATTTCCATATCAATCTTTCATCTTTCCAAATTCCTAATTACGCTGAAAAGATCCATTTCACCAAAAAGCGGGGACAAATTCACCCGAAATTGTTCGTCCGTGGCATCAATATATTTCCGTCGATGTCACGAGAGACAGATCACTTCGTCGCGAGGTCGGGACGCGCCTGACTGACAAATGAGACGGGAGCTCCAACATTTTCTACCTCCAGTCTCTTCTATTAAGATGTAATGCGACAGTAGGTAAGTAAATACATACAAGTTACAAACAATCACGTATGTTTTCCCCGAAGGGAAATATAGGATTAGGGAGGATTTTCTGAACAATACAAAAAGGCTATCAAAGATTCAATTTTTGGCAAAAAACAATTCAAAAAATTAATGCAGTGTAATCTTTTTGTATTTTTTTTTTGCATTTCCCAAGCTAAAAAGGTGGAAAAATTTGACTGCTGGCAGGATTCGAATCTGCGTCTTCTGGTTTGATACACCAGACGCTATAACGAACTAAGCTACCGCGGGTCCCACCCGCCAATTTGAAATTTCCCTTCACATTCTGAATTAACGTCTTTAAGGTGACGTAAATTCAGAATGTGAAGGCAAATTGATCAAACCAGAAGACGCAGGTTCCAATCCTGCCCACAGTCGTATTATCCTTCACTAAAATAACTATTATTTTTCCAAATCTGTTAGTTACTATACCAAATGATTGTAAGCATAACATTGGGGGTTGAAAATAATATTATAAGCCCTGTATACAATAACACACCCACCCTACGGCACGAGGTGAATATAATTAATATTCCCTGCCGCCAGGTGGCGCTTCACACGGGGTCGTCTTGTACCTAACTTACTACACAAGTGGGGCAAGACAAAAAAATCAATAGTTTACCGAATTTGGTCGTGTTTGAAATAACATAGTTGGAAAACATACCTATATAATATTAATTTAATATGCTAATAACTGCCTCATTAGTCTAGTGGTCCTAAAGTTCCTCGCAGGGTTAGGCAGAGGTTAATGTACACAGTTCACCGGTATGTTTAAGTCCCGTGTAAGAGGAGGCGAGTCTATCGCCATTAACCGGTTACAAATCTAAACTCTGAGCTGCTACGGGAATTTCATAGAAGATAATTACCAACTCAAATAATCAAAATTATTGTTGATATCACTGTCCTTGGTGGCAAGTTTATCGAACGGCTTGATTGTAGAATGTCGTGCTACTGAAGTGAGTATACTAATTTAGTTAATCTATGTAAGTACACTACACATACCTACCTAATCGATCTAGATCTAGATTAGACATTATTAAGGTTCACCTGAGCCCGCGAAATTCAAATTTCAAGTGATTGTCTATAACAAGTTCTAGATTCCTGGTAGTAGTAATTGCGACATTGACTATACAACATTCACAACTGAGAACTAAAACCTTTACTCCAAAATCCTTAATAAGCCAAAAACTTGCCAAAATCTGTGTCAATGATCAAAATTGACACTTTACAACTTTTAGCTACAATAATGATTTTTAAGCAATGGTTTTAGTTAAACGTTGTGAATTTTATATAGTTAATGTCGCAATAACTAAGTATTGCTATAAATTTAGAACACAATATAGACATATAAACTGCGAAAAACCACTTGAAATTTGAATTTCGCGGTCTCAGGTGAACGATCCGCCTTAAGTTATTTTTACATGTTCTTAATGTTCCAAATGTTCATTAATTTATTTCATTGTAATCTCAAACATTCTAGCTGCATAAGATACATAGATTACTATCTTTCATAACTATCTTTTTGTGATTTTTTTGCATTTTCCATGCTAAGAGATAGATACTAAAATAACTTTATAATCTTAGCATGGAAAATACAAAAAAATCCTGCCCGCGATTGAATTTTCCTTTACTAAAACAATAGATTACTATATTTTATTTTCTCGCTGTACAACTTTTAATTGTTTAAAATAATGCATGCAGAGTTTACCTATAACTGATTGTTACACTTTTATCTTCTTCCTAACATTATACCCTGGATATAAAATAAATGTAAGCAATTGTTGTTGAACCAAATTAAAATAAATGAATAAGTATTAATATTGTAGGTTCCTATGCTGCCATTTCGTGCAAAATACTTTACTTGAAATACTTAATTGTAAGTGAATGTCATTTTTGATAACTTTACGGAATTTCGGCCGATTTTCCGGCCGTTTATTTCCAGTGGAGTAGCAGTAGAGAAAATAGTAGGGTAATAACGCAATTTCATTAAATTGTGTTTGAATTATTTTGGTATTATGTTGGTATGGGCAATTCAGCGTCCGCCGCCGGACCCTTAATAGTTATTTTAAAAAAGCGTCAGACGACGGATCGGTTTGTCTGCACGTTTCTAACCTAATGGAGGCCTCGGCCACTTTACGATAATGCGGCCATCTCCCTCTTTAATAGGTAATAATATGAGAGGACTATTTTTCTTATCATCAACCAGCTCAGAATGAGAGAAAGCTGGCCATAGTCGCTGGCTTCGTGCGGATTGGCAGACTTCACATGCCGTCGACAAAATCTTTCAGGCATATAGGGTTAATCGCGATGTTTTTTTATACTGCTTAAGCGCGTGATTTTTAATTTTAATACGTACATTACTTCGAAAAGTCAAAGCTAACAATTCGAACTCGACACCTTTGACTTAACAATCCCATGACTTAGGTGTATCACTAGTCTGTCTGAACTAATATGTACAGTGGCGACCAAAAGTCCATAGGCAATCTCACAACGCAATAGCTTGACGTTTAGTTTGACTTACGACCTTCTATTCATTGTCGTTAACAAGTGACACGCTGGCTGTATCAAGCTCGCTCGTACTGTTCATAGCAATGTAATCCTTAGCGCGCTTATGGACTTTTGAGCGTTTAATGTACATGACATAGCAATCGCCACAACTCTAGCCCAGCGAACAATGTTGCGCTAACGAGCTCCATGTAGCGCAGCGCTGTAGAGGACTAACTAGTTATTGTTGTTGTAGAACTTTCGCGGTTTTAGTTCGTGGATGTAGAGCGAATATTAATTATTATGTAGAGACAATGTGCTTTACATGGGGCTCTACGACTCTATTGAATTGAATTGAAATTTAACCCATATAATACGTGTTTAAATTTCATTTTGCCTAGCCGATTCAGTAACCTCTAAGCATTTGAATAAACAATAATAAAAATATTCGTTCCCCGATCATTAAGATGCTATCAACCAATGCGTCGGCACGCTATGTTTAGCCTTTACACTCGAGTTCTGTTCATTATAAGTAATCCATGATAGGGTCGTGTTAAACATAAGTTCCATAACCCTAGAAAGGCGTCATACTACGCTGCTTATCGTGGATGCGGGGACATCCACTTTAAGAAAACTAAATGATGTCGAATTTCACTCAAAGCTACATCAATGCATTGCCCATGAGTAGGTAAGGTTCTGTGAGTTTGTTTCAAGGTTTCTTCTCAGAGGTCGTCAGCTAGGAAATGCCGACACCATCTAAGTATAGTTTTTTAAACATAGCTTGAAACGCGCGACAGCTGTTATCGGGATTACGCGCATAAAGTTCTATATTTTTTGACAGTCAAAATGTACGCAAGACAATGTCATACTTTATTGACAAAACGTGATGTTTATTGCGTCATTTATCGTATGATTGTGGTAAATCGATTATGAAAATATCATGTATCGAATAATTTGTTTTGATCAGTACGATTCCTGACAACATAAAAACCAAAAACTACATATTAGTACATAGCAGTATATAGCATACTATCATTTTATGTTAGAATATTCTTCTCGTTTTATTTTATGTTTCAAGTCAAGATAAAACCAATCCTTACTAACATTATAAACGTGAAAGTTTGTGAGTATGGATGTCTGGATATATGGATGTTTGTTACTCTTTCACGCCAGAACCGCTGAACGCTTCTGGATGAAATTTGACACAGAGATAGATTATAGTCTGGAATAACACATAGGCTACTTTTTACCCAGGTCGGACCCAATTCTGAAGTCCTTGCAGACAAAGTCGCGGGCAGAAGCTAGTATTATATAAAATATGATTTAAACGATGATCGATTATCTCCGTATTTTCAATACCGTACAATAATTGTTTATTTTTTATTTTTTCAACAAAACCTCAATCCTAGAAATGTCACTCTGTCATCTGTCGTGCGTATCAAGCTATGTCTTCAAACTATAGTAAGTAATAAAAAAATGGGTTTAAAAGTGTCTAAGATCTGTTTACACAAATAAATAGATATCATTTCATTTCATTTCTCTTTCACATTCTACGACGTTGACGTCACCTTAAGGCGTAGAATGTGGAAGACAAAATTCAACATCACAGGCAGTGGTCTCCATAGCTTAGTAGCTAAAGCGTCCAGTGTATCTAACCAGAGGATGCAGGTTCGAATTTCAAGTTTTTCTTTCACCAAAAATTATATCAGTTAAGTCAAATGTCTCATTAGCCTAGTGGTCCTGAGCGTGACTGCTACGCTAGAGGTCCTGGGTTCAATTTCCAGGCCGAGCAGTATTATTTTGATTTTTCTATGAAACTTTCAGTAGTAGCTCGGAGTTCGGAATTTGTGCCCGGTTAATGGAAAAGGCCCCCTATTACATGGGACTTAAACATACCGGCTAACTGTGGGTGTACATATACATAACTACGGCTTTGCCTAACCCTTCTAAGAATACAGGCGTGATGGTATGTTATATAATATCAGTTAAGCTGGAAAATAACAATTCCAAGAAACGAGATAACATAATGAAAATAATCAGACAAATTGATAACGTCATTTATTCTGAAGTCGGTTATGAATTTCATATAACCTTTCCTGATTATATCAGTAAAAAAAGCTTTCAGGCCGACACGTAACCGTGTTAGCACACACGTACAGCCCTGCCCACCCCCATAGGTGAAGGGCTTAATATAATAAAAAATGCCCGCCGGCTATCGCGGACGAAACTTAATTATGTGTCTCGTATGGTACGTGTCTGTCTACCTCCTGTGTGAGGTGATAGGGTTAGCAGCGGTAATGGGTCATATCTTTTTTATTTTTTACTCGGCGCTAATCTAATAATTATGCTAATTTTTCTATGAAATTCTCAGTAGCAGCTCAGAGTTGGGATTCGTGCCCGGTTAATGTTATTAGGCTCTGCCTGGCCCTTCGGGGAATACAGGCGTGATGATGTTTGAGGTATTGAACAGATATTTTCAAATTCAGGCAGCCTGTTACTGAAAATTTCCTTAAAGAAAAAGCTAATAAAAACACTTTACCAAATAATAAAAATCGGGAATTGGGATCAAGACTTCATTGTAATAAAATTAATATTATTTGCAACTTGGAAAGATTATAATTAACTAGCGACCCGCCCGTGACTTGCCCGCGTAGACTGCATAATTGACACAATCTTTAGATATATAATTCTTCTGTGAGTGTGTATGTGACTGAACTTCTCTCAAACGACTGGACCGATTTTGATGAATTTTTTTGTGTGTGTTCAAGGGGATCTGGGAATGGTTTAGATTCACAATTGGACCCGGTAGGTGGCGCTGCAATCGAGTTTTGGGTTATTTTCAGGGCAGGACAACGTCTGCTGGGTCCACTAGTATCTTTATAAATTATTGCCTATGTGTTATTCTAATGTATGAGCTATATTATTGTACAGTTTCATTAAAATCCATACAGTAGTTTTTGCGTAAAAATGTAACAAACATCCATATATCCTCACTTTATTCAACTCTTACAAGGAAGTTTACATCCTACCTCTCTAGATGGCGTTGTTAGGTTATCTGAATCGCGCTATGGTTTCGTTACCGGCTAATCATGAGTACGTCTAGGTGTTTCGTAGTAATTTGACAAACAGACGGATATCCGCAAGGTTTCCGTAATTACTTGCTAAATTTTGTAGTATTTTTTGATAGTGACTGGTAATTAAAGTTATCAGTGACTTAATATTATTATTTTATGCAGTAAAACAAACTTTCCTACATTATTTTTTTTTTCAATAATTTTAACATGTACAGTATTTAATTTTCTTTTTTTAAAATTTCTAATTCTATTCATTCCGGGTTTGAAATTATTCTCTTTACTCTTAAACGGATTTTGATGATATTTTTAATGGTTCTTAGTTGTAGATGGACCCTATAGGTGGCGCTGTGGTTCACGAATGAAACCGCAGTCGACAAGATTTATAATTTAATTTGATTGTGAATGGGTGCGAAGGTTGGCATAGAAATTTAATTTTTCATATCTCTCTGTTTTTTGAAATTTCAAGCTTATCTCACAAAGAAACAATATCTATAGTTTTTTAAACATAGCTTGATAATTACGCGTGACAAATGTCGGAGTGACATTACTAGGATAGAGGTATTGTTGGAAAAAAACGATTATCGTACGATATTAAAACATAATTGATCATCGTTGAAATACGGTCTTACTGTGACTTAAAACATGAAATAAAACTATAAGAATATTAGATTATAATATTATATAGCCGGTATACTATTGTAGTTTTTGGCACCGGGACTCGAACTGAATAAAACAAATTATTCGTTCCATGATATTTTCATGATCGATTTACTACAGTCAGAAGATAGCTGATGCAATGAACATCCCTCATCATCATTGTCTTGCGTACATTTGAACTGTAAAAAATTCGGAGATTTTAATATATAGATTAAGATAGAGAGGCGTAATCTTGGTGACAGCGGTCGCGCGTATCAAGCTAAGTTAATCAAACTATGCATGTTCTTTCAGATGAAATAGCACAATTAGATAGAAATGATCTCTGTCTCTCTCTGCCTCTTTCTACCTCTAGTACTCCCACATATCTGTACTATTTCGCATGGACAGATTACTCATGTACAATTTATTTTTCATCAAATACACGACAACGCCTGATCATGGGTTTCGGTGACAGTGAGAGCGGGTGACAAGCGCGGATGACGCCGGTTGCTTACCGTCTTTAGGAACAGCGAGATTTGCAGCAAAAATATGCATTTAATTTTACTGATCATTATTTGTTATTGCGATAATAAATAAGGTTTTAAAATGTTTCAAAAGTCAGAAGTTTCATAACAGACACCCAAGTAAAGTGAGTGAGTGGGAGTTGGAATGTATGTAGCAATTCTAGCATCTTGCTGGAGTCCCTCCAATTAATCATCTAAACTCAAAAATTTGACGACACGTTTGGCGTAGCGGCTGAGCGATCGGCTTCTGCATCACGTGTTGTGGGTTCGATCCCCACACGGAGCAAATATTTGTATGATCTACAAGTAGTTGTTCCGGGTCTGGGCGTTTGTGTATGTGAGAATTTGTGTTTGTAAACGCACCCACGATACAGGAGAAAATCCTAGTGTGGGGCAACGTTTTAATAAAAAAAGAAAAAAAAAAGAAAATTATGTACGGTCCATAGCTCATTCCGCCAGATAAAAACGCAGCGTCTCATAAAACAGAATATCAATTTAAATATATTAATACTTCAATATATTTTGATACCAAACATATTGAGAATGTTATATAAAATTCATTATTAAAAAAAAAATCATAAACTGTGTTTAGTAACATAACACGCGGAATATTGTGACGAATAGGTATAATGTTATGATTAGTAATTTAAAAAACAAACCATGAGAGAAGATTAATTGTGAAAATACTTAAACAAATATTTCTTATATATTACTATTATTATACCTTAATTATCTACCTTACAAGGTTAAAATCATGTTTACTGTGTTCATAGGAATAACGAATGTAAATCTAATTTATACAGATTTTCAACCAACTTCAAAAAGGAGGAGGTTCTCAATTCGACTGTATTGTTTTATGTTTATTACCTCAAAACTTTCGACTGGATGAACCGATTTTGTTAAAGTATTAAGTACGCTTTCCTTATCGCTTCTCGCTCGCAGTAGTGTCCGGGGCGAGGCGGGGCGTTGCCATGGCGACGCAGGTGCGATCGATCGCAGGTGCGACTGCACGACGCACCTTTGTTTGTGATGTAGCTACATATTAACGCTATGGAGAATTTCCATTTGGGGTTATAGAAATGCGATATCACTTGTATCAATACTTGACTTCTGTATTCTATAGAACAAATGTTTGTAAGACCTGGGCACGCACGTCGAGTATACGTGCACATACAAGAGAAAAGCCGAGAGAGAAAGCTTTTTAAAAATGTTGATAATAATACAAAAATTAAATAGCCTAGTAATAGAGGGCGAGTATATTGCCATTATCCGGGCACAAACCCCAAACTCTGAGCTGTTGAGAAATTCATAGAAAATCGCAATAACGCTGCCCGATTTGGGAACCGAACCCCAGGACCTCTAGCTTAGCAGTCGCGCTCAAGACCACTAAACTAATGAAGCAGTTACAATAATTATTATCATTGTTTATCATAAATATATTTAACTATTTTATATAATACTGGCTTCTGCCCGCGACTCCGTCTGCGTGGACTTTAGAACTGGATCAGACCTGGATAAAAAGCCTATATGGTATTCCAGACTATAATCTATCTCTGTAACAAATTTCATCAAGATCAATGTCAAATACAGTGTCAAAAGGATCTCCATAGTAACCTAAATTTTAAATAATGACTTTTATATGCAAATTTTTGAGACCCTGGATTACATTATTGTAGATAATTTTCGTAGAGTTCTCTAACATAACATAATCAACCCATTTCATTTTCCCACTGCTGGGAACGGGTCTCCTCTCAGAATGAGAGGGATTAGGCTATAGTCCACCACGCTAGCCTAGTGCGGGTTGGCAGACTTCACACGCCGTTGAGAAAATCTCTCAGGCATGCAGGTTTCCTCACGATGTTTTCCTTCACCGTTTTAGCGCGTGATAATTAACTATTTAATACTCACACGACTTCGAAAAGTCTCCTATGTTACTCGCTCATAATGTAGCTTTCTATTGGTGAAAGAATGTTTAAAATTGGTTTAGTGGTTTAGGCGGGAAAGCGTAACAAACAATCTCACTTTAGCATTTATAATATTAGTTAGGTTATATTTCTTTTTGTTTGTCAATGTACGAAAAACAGAAATATTTTTTAAGAGCTGGCTTTCAAATTGTGTTGATCAAGTTTTAGTAGCTCTAGGGAGGGAGGAGAGGGAGGGAAGGGACTCTTGTCCGGTCTTTACACCCCTTTGGAGATCAACGCACATCCGTCTTATATAATTCTGTAGGTAGATGCCTCTTACGGTGGGTACCCTTGGGAAGCGAGAGGGTTACGTTTTTGTGGTGAGCGTTGGACAGAAAAACTTTCTTTAGAATTTACGATATTTATATATTTGGCAACATACTTGCAGCCTTTAAATTTTTAATCAAACAATCTCAAGCTATAAGCTTAATAAATTATTTTGTATTGGTAGTGTAACTCAGGTTATGTAATAGACTTACGTGTCTCGCCGTTAAACAATTATGTTTGGCGAGTATAAAATGTAGCTAATAAGTTACCATTGTAAATTTAAAAAATAAAGTATAGATAGTAATATATTTTACATTAGTCTAGTGGTCTCAAGCGCGACTACTACGCTAGAGGACCTAAGTTCGATTCCTATGTCGAGCAAAGTGTGATTGTGTTTTTCTATGAAATTCTCAGTAGCAGCCCGAGTCTGGATTTGTGCCCGGCTAGTGGCAATAGGCTCGCATCCTGTTACATGGGACCTAAACATACGGGCGATATGTGGGTGTGCCTAACCCTTCGGGGAATACAAGCATGGTGGTATGTATACTATGTATGTATATAAATGAGAGTTTAATATAAAAGTTAAAGTTAAACAACCCGATGTATATGACATAGCAACCGCCGCAGCGCTAACCCAGCTAACAATTTTGCGCTAACGAGCTCCGTGTAGCGCAGCGCTGTAGAGGACTAGTTATTGTTGTAGAACTTTCGCGTTTTGGTTCGTGGATTTAGAGCGAATATTATTATGTAGAGACAATGTGCTCTAAATTGGCTCTTATATAAGCTGTCCACGAAAACGGGACATCTACATGGATCATCATCCATCATCAACCCATTTAGGTACTGAACCACTGCTGAGCACAGCTCTCTCTCAGAATAATTAAAAGGCTAATATACATACATCACGCCTGTATTTCTCGAAGGGTTAGACAGAGGTGTACTAACGTACACTCAGAGTTCACCGGTTTGTTTAGGGCCCATGTAATAGGGGGCGAGCCTATTGCCTATTGCCATTAACCGGGCACAAGTCCAAATTGAGAATTTGGAGAATTTCTATTGAGAATTTCATAGATAAACTCAATAACATTGCTCGTCCTGGGAATCGAACTAACAGTCTCGCTTTACACGACTATACCAACAAGGCAGTTATGATTATCAGGCTATATTAGTTAAATGGATGAAAGAGCATAATAGTAATATTCTATTAACTATAAAAATATTTTTTGGAAAATATCCTATCTAGTTTCAGTTACAATCGCTTATAGGAGTGAGTATATTCACTATAATTTCATATATGCACCTGTAAACTAAAAGATTTTGGGGACTGCAGCCTAATCCCTCTCAATTTAGGAGACGTTGGAATCTAAACCGAACATAAGACTCTTTTAATTTAAAAAAAAAAACGTTGCCCCACACTAGGATTTTTTCCTGTATCGTGGGTGTGTTTACAAACATAAATTCTCACATACACAAACGTCCAGATCCGGAACAACTACCCGTAGATCATATAAATATTTGCTCCCTGTGGGGATCGAACCCACAACACGTTGCGCAGAAGCCGATCGCTCAGCCGCTACGCCAAATGAATGAATATTTTTTTTCATTTAATTCTATTGTTAGGATAAAGGCTAAGATAATATACATACACCACATTATAATTTTAACCTAGTAACGATATACAATCTTTACTTGGTTAAAATTATAATTGAAATGTTCTCATGTACAACACTAACTTTTCTGTGAATCCTTTCGCCGTAAAATGTTACGCAGCACTATAAACCGCAAACTACCTTATAAACTACGGTTGCCTGCCTGTAACACGAAACTGTAATAGTTTACTTTGTTATAACATTATGTAAAATACGAGGAGTGTTCCCAAAGGTCACGCTGAAAAGGTCAAATAGCTTTCACTACTGAAATGTGTTTTCTTATATTTTTATTTTTGTGTTGCTATGGTCTAGCATAAAAGGCTCACTCGTGTTCACGCAGTTCATAATATTATGTAATTGGATTTTAGTTCACCTCTTAGCCACTAGATGTCACTGTGCGTATGACGTCACTTTATAGATGGCGGTGTTAAGATTCTCCAGCACTTAATGACCTCTCGCAGGTTATTGTATTAAGTCAAGTCAAACGCCCCTCTTGATTAAAGTTATAGTGACATTCCTAGTGGTTTTATTGAGAATTCCTTAGGAAGATCAGAGTTCATCCGACCCCGACCAGTAGCCTTAGCACGAACAACTTGCGAAAAAGTATTCGTATCGTCACGATAGAGGCGCTGGTCCATATCTCATACAAATTGGTCTCCATGACGATACGAATACTTTTTCGCAAGTTGTTCGTGCTAAGGCTACTGAACAGTAGCCTTAGCATCGTCATGGAGACCAATTTGTATGAGATTTGGACCAGCGCTTTTATCGTGACGATACGAATACTTTTTCGCAAGTTGTTCGTGCTAAGGCTACTGTTCCAGAAACACTCGTGACAAAAAGCTTTATGGTAATAAACAAGTAATATGGTTGTAATATTTTATGTCTGAATGGAGTGGTGGAATGATGCCATCGTGGAAGAAAGGTTTTTCATGGACCAACTGCCTTATTAGTAAGAGAGGCATAGTGGAATAGAATAATTCCCACAATTTGGAGCTGCCCGAATGGGAAGTACCTCCAATTTGCAGAAAATCGTAGCCAAATAACATAGCTCCGTGCTATGTTGTGTTCCTAACGGTGAGCAAGGTCGCCAGAGCTCCGCGAGGAAGCGTTGTGTTGGCAGTGTAGGGGATCGGTGGTGTTTTTTTATGAGATAAGGGGGCAAACGAGCAGATGGATCGCCTGATGGTAAGCGATTACTGCCGTCCATGGACACCCTCAACACCAGAGGAGTCACAAGTGCATTGCGGGCTTTTAAAAGGGGATTGTTTGACTCCGCTGGTTTTCTGTGAGGCCGTGGTATCACTCCGGTTGAGCCGGCCCATTCGTGCCGAAGCATGGCTCTCCTACGAACTAAGGTGTTTTGTTACCGCCGCTGTCATTCACGGCAGCATGTCTTCTACATTGCCAGCAAAAAAATTAAATTATTCCCCCTTAATTTACAGGGTCGGCAAAGCGCGAGTGATACACCTGGTGTTGCAAGCCTCCATAGGTTATGGTAACCGCTTACCATCAGGCGTGCTGTATGCGTATTTGCCACGTTAGTTTTATAAAATATATATATAAATATAAATTATATATATATATATATGTATATAAAACATAACAATTGTTCTTATATTAGTTCAGTTCAGCTAATTTCGGATCTACAATTTATAAATTTTGCATAATATGTACGTGCAAGAACTGCAAAAAATATTTAAACAGACAATTATTTACAGAATTTCATTTTTTTTTTACAGTATTTAAAGAGATTGGTTTTCCAATTACCATTCTGCTTGTGTGTGGTCCTATTTCATGAAATAGAACCATTTCATGGAATTGTCTGCTACATCATGAAGTGATCAATTCAAAGACATGGCCACAAATAAAGACTTATCGCCATAAATAAAGAAACACAAAAAAAAAACAACATTATCCTTCTAATTTATTGCATCGTCGGGTAAGGAATGGTACAAGATAACGTTGTAATTCTCGTTCACAAGTTGTTAAGCCGACTTACAAACACGGGAACTTAATCTCGTATGTAATGCGCTTCGTGACGTCACATGGTTATCTGTGTTTAGTCTGTGGGGAAATTACATACCATCACGCCTGTATTCCCAGAAAGGATAGGCAGAGGCGTACTAATGTATACCCACAGTTTGCCGGTATGTTTAGGTCCCATGTAATAGGGGCGAGCCTATTGCTATTAACTGAGCACAAATCCAGGCTCCGAGCTGCTACTGAGAATATCATCAGACAAATTCAATAACACTGCTCGATCTGGGAATCGTACCCGGGACCTCTAACTTAGCAGTCGCGCTCAGGACCACTAGGCTAATAAGGCAGTTAAGTAAGTATATAGTATATATTTTTATGTTTCTTTACATAGTACATGAATAGAATAAATTACATAGAATGTGTGTTGACTGTTGGTGTTAGGGTTTTGATTTGATTAATTAGGTAACTAAAATTTCAACTATCTCATAGAGCGGGTATTAACTAATATACAATTATAAAGAATACGGAGTACAACCAAACTTGGAAAAAAAAACTGGGGATCACAAACATATTTTTCACAATGTTTTTTGTTTACATTATAGAATTCATATTTTATTAATTTTACTTATTTGTATGCATTTTTAAATATTATTACTCGTATAAAAATAAATAATAACTAAAAAAATAGTAGCCCCCCGGTATCGGGAGCAGGGTCCAAGCTACCGATGGTCAGGGCCCCAGAGAGAGAAACCTCCTAATAATGCGGGCCATGTCCAGAAGTACTATTTATAATACAATACAATAAAGAAATTATTATTATTATTATATTTTCCTCGGGAATTTAACCCACTACACTCAGTGCCACGGTCGTCCCGCCCTAACTCCAATAATGTACCTCAAAAACGTTACCCTTTCATTACTGTGCAGTGGGGTAAATAAAATACAATTCAACCATTTCAAAATTCCACAAAACACAATTCGTACCTTCTGTTTACTAAACCTCACATGCATTACAAAACACAGGCTTACTTATAAATACACGAACTTGAGAATTTAATAGGTGCCTGCCGAGGGCCGGCCCTCGTTAAATTTTCACGGGTGCTTTCCTCCCCTGCCACCCCTAGCTTCAATTACGAGATTTTTTATCTATACATATAATAAAATTGTAACAGGCCGATGTCAATACTTTATAGATATTAAAGAAAATCTAATATGGGGAACCTTTAATATAGCAACAGAAGCCAAAATAACAATTTTTAGAATTTTTGTCTGTCTGTATGTTTGTACGCGCATCACGCAAAAACTACGTCATGTAATCAATTATATGACGTAGTTTTGCGTATTATATCGTGTAGTTGCGCACAAACCTCTCACAATATCGATAGATAGATCGATAAATGTATTGCTAGAGGCCTAACTTAAAATCTGGTGCATGTTTCATCTTGATACGCCGCCTAGAATCAGACTTATAGTATGTTAATCTTTTTGGGACGTGAGTGAAACAGCTGGCAACAGCTAGTTCTAAATAAAATAACAAGAAATGTGAATTATTGATGGAAATGTTAAAATGTTCGTTTTGAAGTTAATAGAGAAGTTTTACTAAAAAAATAGGATGTAAACTTTTTCGACTGCCTCATTAGTGTAGTGGTCCCAAGCGCGACTGCTACGCTAAAGGTTTCCATCCCCAAGTCGAGCAAAGTGTTATTGGGTTTTTCTATGAAATTCTCAGTAGCAGCTCGGAGTCTGGATTAGTGCCCGGTTACATACTAAACATACCGGTGAACTGTGGGTGTACATTAATGCGGCTCTGCCTAACCCTTCGGGGAATACAGGCATGATGGTATGTTAGTATGGATTATAATAACATGTCAGGATAAAAACAAACCTAGGTACTCAATCCCCTCGATTCACTTGTTCATTATATTCGGTACTGTACAAGCTCGCCCCCCGGCTCTGCCTACACTCGAGCTAACAAACAGATCCGTGGAGTGCCATCGATCCCTCTCCACGTTGTTTGTCCGCTTTTTGTTAATTACAAATGTTTTTATTTGTTTATTTCAAGCCTCTCCGTTGAAGGGTTTTGTATGAAACGGAATAAAACGTTAGGTAATGTAAGGCTAGAATATTGTGTTACAGTACAATATCTTTGTGCTGTATCTACAATCTACATCGCAATCTTATGATCTTTATCGCACGTTCAATATCTATTAAATGTTTCTACTATCCGTGATCAACACGTAGTCGTTAGTATATAAGATGCACCTTTGGATAATTATAACCAGACTATACTACAACTTTGTCTCATTTATACCTAATCATATACTGCCAAGAAGTTTGGCAAATTGGTGACCCCGACGAACGAATACGCAGCAAGAAACATGGCACAATCACCATGCAAGGCGAACATAAATCAGCAAGGAACACTTGAAGTAGCTGCTGGCACCTCGGTTTTATCTCGCATTCCGGAATTTTGGAAAGACCAACCAAGATTATGGTTCACGCAACTAGAAGCCATATTAGCACCACAGAAGCAAGGAAACGAATACAAATACTGTACAGTAATAGCAAAATTATCCAAGGAAGAAATACTACAAGTTAGTGACCTAATCACTTCACCACCGACTACAGATAAATATAAAAACATCAAGGAACGTTTAATTGATTGTTACGAAGAAACAGAACAGCGACAGTTTCAAAAATTAATATCAGAGACAGAACTCGGTGATCAAAAACCTTCGCAGTTATTACGTCAAATGCGAGTCCTCGGGAGAGGAAAAATCAGTGACGAAACAATTAAACTACTATGGTTCAGGCTTTTACCAACATCAGTTACTACGGTTCTAGCAGTTACGGAAGACATGGAAATTGACAAACTGAGCCAAATTGCAGACAAAATAATAATGAATTCAAAAGTAACCGAAATATCAGCTGTTAGCAACGACACTTCAAACGACAACAATACAGCATGCATTTTAGCCCAGCTAGCAAAATTACAGATAGATATTGACGCAATTCAGCAAGGTCAATATGGCTATCGACCCAGCACGCACAATCATTTCAAGAAACGTCAACAATTCCCGATTATGAGGCCGAGAACAAACTATAGAGGAGCAAATCGATTTTGTTACTACCACGAAAGATTCGGAAAATATGCAAGGAACTGCATTAAACCATGCGGTTGGAAACCAATGACTTACGTACGGAACCAGGGAAACGAATAAGAGCACAGACAACGGCGAAACTCTGTGCAATCCACCCATCCAATCGCCTCACCATTACCGACCGAAAAAGTGGTATGAAGTTTTTTGATTGACACGGGCGCAAATATTTCAGTCATTAGCAAGCAACAGAGATATTCAATTTTACAAAATGAACAATACACACTATACGCTGCAAATGGGACTAAAATTAGGACTTACGGCGAGAAGACGCTTACCTTGAATTTAGGACTACAACGATGTTATAAATGGAATTTTATAATCGCCGATGTTACACAACCAATAATTGGAGCAGATTTTCTAGAGCACTATAAACTATTAGTCGACATAGCAGGTCGCAAACTTATCGACAAAGTTACAGAGCTGACAACGCATGTAACTTCAGAAAAAGCGACACAACAAACAATTCGTACTATCGCAGTGGGAACGAATTCACGTATTACGCAACTTTTAAACAAATACGAAGACATCACGAAAGAGTCCTCTCTACGCAATGCGCCCAAACATAAGATTGAACACCACATTATCACTACAGGACCACCCGTCGCAACTCGAGCAAGACCATTACCTCCAGAAAAATACGACATAGCCAAAAAGGAATTTCAAAATATGATAGAGCTCGGAATTTGCCGACCGTCAGATAGCCCATGGGCAAGCCCATTACATATGGTAAAAAAGAAAAATGGCGAATGGAGACCGTGCGGAGACTATCGAATGCTCAATAGCACGACAGTACCGGACAAATACCCACTACCAAGATTAACTGACTTTACATACATATTAGAAAATAAGAAGATACTAAGCAAGATAGATATACGCAAAGCATACCACTGTATTCCTGTTAAAGATATAGAAAAAACAGCCATCATCACACCTTTCGGACTTTTTGAGTACTTAAGAATGCCTTTCGGATTACGCAATGCGGCACAAACATTTCAACGATTCATGGATTCCTTATTTAGAGATTTAAACTTCGTATTTATATTTGTAGACGACTGTCTCATCGCATCGGACAACGAAGATTTGCATTATCAGCATTTAGAAACGGTTTTCAAACGTTTACACGAGAATGGAATAACCATTAATCTCGAAAAATGCGAATTTCTCAGAAGGGAAATAGATTTCTTAGGTTATCATATAACGAGCCAAGGAATACAACCTACCGAAGAAAATTACAAAGCAATCATGGAATTTCCCAAACCGAAAACAATTCAAGAATTAAGACGATTTTTGGGCATGGTCAATTTCTACAGAAGTAATATTCCACGCGCAGCGGAAAATCAAAGAATTTTAAACGAATATCTACATTGTTCAAAAAAGAACGATAATTCACCTGTTCCTTGGACAACGGAAGCAGACAAAGCTTACGAAAAATGCAAGGAAAGCATGAAAAACGCAGTGTTAACAGCGCATCCTTCCCGCAACGCATCACTAGCGCTCATGACCGACGCTAGTGCTACTTGCGTTGGTGGAGTTTTACAACAAAAATCCAGACACAATTGGGAACCATTAGGTTTTTTTTCACAAAAATTGAGCGAAACTCAACAAAAATATTCTACGTTTGACAGAGAGCTGTTAGGAATATACATGGCCGTCAAACATTTTCACAGATTAATCGAGGGAAGAGAATTTACAATATTTACGGATCACCGACCTTTGACATACGCATTCTCCCAAAAACCATCATCAAACGATACACCGCGACGGGTCCGGCAGTTAGATTTCATTTCACAATACAGTACCAACATTCAACACATAAGCGGACGTGACAATATTACCGCCGATGCATTATCTCGAATAGAGGAAATATACGTGCCATCACCTATCGATTACGCTGAATTGGAAAAATGTCAATCAACAGATAATGAACTAAGTAAATTACGTGACAATAAAAGATTAAAATTCAAAAACATTACGCTTCCGGGTTCCACAATAAACATCACCTGCGACACGTCTACTGGAAAAAGCCGCCCCTACTTACCAAAGCAATTTCGCAAACAAATTTTCGATACCATTCATGGTATGAGCCATCCAGGAAAAAGAACTACGAGAAAAATGATAACCCAAAGGTATTTATGGCCGTATATGAACAAAGATATCAATAATTGGTGTAGATCATGTATAGCCTGCCAAAAATCAAAAATACAACGACATACGATATCACCTCCTGGTACATTTATGACAGCGCAACGTTTTGAACATTTACATATTGACATCGTCGGACCACTTCCGATTTCACAAGGGAAGAGATATTTAATCACAATCATAGATCGTTGTACGTCATGGCCCGAAATATTTCCGGTAGAAGATATAACTGCAGAAACAGTAGCCAAGACACTTTTCGAAGGATGGATTACTCGTTTTGGATGTCCATTGCGCATTACTACGGATCAAGGCCGACAGTTTGAATCAAGAATATTTGAGTCACTCTCACAATTTTTGGGAATACATAAAATTAGGACAACACCTTATCATCCGCAATCCAATGGAATGATAGAGAGATTTCATAGAACTTTAAAGGTGGCGTTAATGACAAGAGAATCCAACGAAAATTGGTTAAAAGAAATTCCAACAGTTTTACTCGGGTTGCGGAGTAGCTTGCGAGAAGACACAGGTTATAGTTCAGCAGAGATGACATATGGAACGCCAATACGACTCCCTGGAGGATTTTTTGAGTCATCAGCAGCACAGTTATCAACGTACGAAGAGTTTGTAAAACAAATTCAAAAGGACATCACACA
The DNA here is from genome assembly GCA_910591435.1 of Acronicta aceris. Classification (NCBI taxonomy): domain Eukaryota; kingdom Metazoa; phylum Arthropoda; class Insecta; order Lepidoptera; family Noctuidae; genus Acronicta; species Acronicta aceris. The sequence goes on from OU342767.1 coordinate 15,627,566, forward strand.
AATGACATCAATTCCGAAAAGAAAAAACCACAACCAAGCTATATTTGTGCATCCCGAACTCAAAGAATGCTCACACGTATTTGTTCGGTGTGATAGAATTAAGAAAGCCCTGACACCGCCGTATGAAGGACCCTACCCAGTAATTAGTAAAACAGATAAAACATTTTGCATTAGAATTAGGGATAAAGAGACAGTGATATCAATTGATAGATTGAAACCAGCATTCATGATCAATGACGAATCAAACTACGTACCAGATTCAAAGGATTTCTACAGACATTCACACACGTACACTACACGATCGGGACGTAAAGTAAAGCCAGTAGTACGTCTATAAAAATCGCTGATATAAGCAAGCTATTCGTATATATATTAACATAGATCTTAACATATACCATTAATTCACAACTACTCGTAACAACAAGACATCTAAAATGGGAAATCAAAGTTCTAAGGACCAGATAACATACAATACGGACAGTTGCCTCAATCAAAACGAAGCGGACAAACTCCGTAACCTGATCCAGGAGGACTTACGGTGGACAAGAAATGTTGCAATGGGACAGATTATTTTAACAATCGGCGTGATCCTACTTTACGGCATAATGAAAACACTGGACAGAAGAATGAAGAGTTTAACGGAAAAAAATAATAAACACTCGTGCAACAGCTAAGTCAAAATTACATACGTCAGCAAATCACACCACAACAGGCGTCATCAAATTCCACCGCGTACAATAGCATTATTATTTATATACATCAGCAAATAACTAGTAAGGTTTAGGTCAAATTTATATTGTAAACACTATTACCATAATAATTTTTTTTTTTAAAGGGGGGTGTACTGTTACAGTACAATATCTTTGTGCTGTATCTACAATCTACATCGCAATCTTATGATCTTTATCGCACGTTCAATATCTATTAAATGTTTCTACTATCCGTGATCAACACGTAGTCGTTAGTATATAAGATGCACCTTTGGATAATTATAACCAGACTATACTACAACTTTGTCTCATTTATACCTAATCATATACTGCCAAGAAGTTTGGCAAAAAAACGTTAGGTAATGTAAGGCTAGAATATCATCCTTACTAATATTACAAGTGGGAAAGTAACTTCCGTTTTCACAACAAAACCGCTGAATTAGTTCTGATGAATTTTGGCATAGAGATAAATTTGACTGCCTAGTTAGTCTAGTAGACCAAAACGCGACTACTACGCCAGAAGTCCTGGGTTCTGTTTCTGTTATTGAAGTTTTTTATGTTTTTTTTTACGTGGGAGAGCCATGCTTCGGTACGAATGGGCCGGCTCGACCGGAGTGATTCCACGGCCTCACAGAAAACCGGCGTGATACAACGCTTACGTTGTGTTTCGCCGAGTGAGTGAGGTTACCGGAGGCCCAATCCCCGTTTAAAAGGCCGGCAACGCACTTGTGACTCCTCTGGTGTTGCGGGTGTCCATGGGCGGCGGTAATCGTTTACCATCAGGCGATCCGTCTGCTCGTTTGCCCACGTATCCCATAAAAAAAACTCAATAACATTATACTCTCTATAGCTTAGACACTACGTCAATCGTGACGTCATATTTGCACTAAGTAAATCCACACCCACATAAACAGAAAAACGTACATTAAAAAGTCCTCTAAGTAGGGAAGTCTCGATAGTTTTTCCTATGCACGCTGTAATAACCTTTCATACTTACAAAAGAAACATTTATCTAGATGAGTAATGTTTATCAAGATAACATTAACCATGTTTATATTCTCTCCCTGTACTCATCCCATCCAACAATTATACAGAACACGTAGCCCCGACTAATTTCACTAATTACTCCCGATAACAACTTCACCGCACCCTGTAGCGGCATCATCCCTTTCATTCAACCCCTTAATCCAAAATACAACCTTATTTGATTACGCTAAGGTAGAAATTCAAGCTCCAGAACCTTATATATCTTTTCAAATAATACCGTTTTGAATTTCAACTTTAACATCACCGAATTAAAATTGGAAATCGAACGGAATTAATTAAGCAAACTTTTTGTATAAAGAGATTGATTTTTGCTATGCAAAATTAAATTGTGTATTTAAGGAATAGGGTTTATTTTTGTGTGCAAGTAATCCGAATTCGACGGGTTCGACTAATTGGTTGATTTGAATTTGGAAGCGTGCTTTAGCAGTAACCATGGATTCTCGCAGTCGCTAGAAATGAGAGTGATTACTTAAAGTTGGTGGAAAGTAAGTTGACGGAATAATCTAAAATGATATTGTCACTTTAAGTCCATAAGTAGATCCATAAGTGGATACAGAAGACTTATTAAAACGAGCTCTGTCACTGCACACTAATAAACCCACATAGCATATATCCCAACACAAACACACACAATCACAAACTCACATCACACACACATCTCATCTAACTAATTTATCATGTTAAAACAAGTACACAAAAATATTGTAACCTGTAACTCGGTGGGGTGGGGACCTGGTGATCTGTAACACAGGGCTTAACCTACTTCAGACACCAGCTTCTCACACAAAACTTTGATTTGAAAATGACGACACGATTGGCGTAGCGGTTGAGCGATCGGCTTCTGCGCCACGTGTTGTGGGTTCGATCCCCACACGGAGCAAATATTTGTATGATCTACAGGTATTTGTTCCGGGTCTGGGCGTTTGTGCATGTGAGAATTTGTGTTTGTAAACGCACCCACGACACAGGAGAAAATCCTAGTGTGGGGCAACGTTTTAAAAAAAAAAAAAAAAAAACAAGCTGTATTTGTAAAAATAACGACTTTGTTGTTTGGAAAAATAAATCATATTATTATTATTAAAGTGCCCACTGTACCTACCATTAAGTAACTTATACTTGGAAGCATTTTATGTATCTATTTATCTATCTAAGTCCTGCATGTAGTTTAGATAGGACTTATATGGCAGCGACAGATTCTTGCAGGGTTGATTTCTATTGTATTAAAATTTAACCTCTTCTTCACCGTCAGGCCCATATTGCGTAAAGCACCATTGAATTTGTGTAATACGGAGTGGATGGAGTCTAACGATCGAGCGAGGTCACGATGAATATGTTCACGGATCTTGTGGGATTGTTGAACTCTTCCTCTGGTTTTCGGTCAATACGAGTGTGTCGTCGTCCTACCAGAGAGGCGCATCTCTCATGAGTATTTTCTACACCATAGAAAGGGCAAATGAGGACCACCATACTCAGTGTTGGTCATAAATTAATTGCAATTAAAGTTATTATTTAATTGAATTTTTAATTCATTAACGCCGAACGCCAAGTCGCTCAGCGTGCCATGGAGCGTGCTATGCTCGGAGTTTCTCTGAAGGATAAAATCCGCATCGAGACATCCGACAGAACACCAAATTTACCGACATAGCGCACCGAATTAGCAAGCTGAAGTAGAAGTGGGCTGGCCATATAGAAGAACCAATAACCGCTGGGGTAGACGTGTTCTTGATTGGAGACCTTCGACCCGGCAAACGCAATAGCGTAGGCCACCCTCCGGCAAGATGGAGTGATGATTTGCGAAAGGTTGCTGGCGGAAGCTGGATGTGACAAGTCGAGGACAGGATGAAATGGCAGATATTGAGGGAGGCCTATTTCCAGCAGTGGACTGCTATAGGCTGATGATGATGATGATGAACGCCAAATAAGGAAATTGCTGCTTACAAAGGTTAAGTTAACTGTTAAGTTTTTTTTAATAAAAACAATTATTATTTTTGTCGTAACAATTTTATTCGATCACTGATTTTGATTTCGACCACTTTACATACAACTAGAATAGAATATTTACGGTTATAATTTACTTTGTCATAGTTATCTAATAATTTGATAATTTCGTTACCACTCACTAGTTAGATACGCGATACATGATACCAACGAAATATATACTGGAAAATAGTAACTGTTTTGATAATTAACTAGTTTTGACTTTTCAAAAGTGGTCTAATTGAAACAAAACATTTTGACTTTGAATATTATACAATTGTCAAAGTATTCAGTTTTAAAACGCAATTTTTTTTTCTAAAAAATATGTTGTTATTTTAAATTTGTTTATAATTGTTAAAAAGACTTTACCTTTTTCGAAAAAACGCTATATTTTCCAATATATATTTATTCTAAACGAGCAACCAGATTATATTACATAGCTATTCAAAACGCCATAACATTTACAATTTAAAAAACAAATAATAATCACGAACTTTTAAAGTAACATTTTAAGACTACGTATTTAACATTTTAATGTGATTAAACTTTTTCTAGTGTCTAATGAAAGTTTCTATATTGTATGCATGAATATATATAATGATAGGTACGCCTATTAGCTTAGATAATGTTATATGACATTTTTTAAATCTATATTTTAATATTTTTTTAGTACACTAAGCATTATTACGCTAACAAGTCAATAAATTAATTAGAAGATTAAAGAGTAATAATATAGTTTATATTATGTTATAAAAAAAAATATTTATAAAAGCATAATAAATATTTATGTATTATAACTATCTTAACCAACATTTTTAATACTCGATTTTATATACGACGCTAATATAGTAATTATGATGCTAATTAAGAAATAATATACCCTAAGATTCATTTAAAATAATTTAATTATATGTAAGTACATAAATTAGATTCACAGCACTATTTAAAATTTAACATCAAAAAAAATTTTTCACTTCGGAATTAAACAATTGAATTTGTAATTGCTCTCTACACGATTCATAATTTTTAAAGGCTTAGTTTAAAAAAAAAAAACAAGTTATTCATTATAAAGGTCCTCAATATTGTTTTTTTTTCTTTTCAGACAACGCTATCTTAAGCTACATTGAAAAAAAAACGGAGGTATTTGATTATATTTTATATCTTCATAAATAACTAACATTTAAAAGCGCTAATTAGTATCTAAGTAAGTAGTACTACTAGTTTTAAGTTATCCTAAAAATGTACGTCTAATGTTGATTTGAGGTGATACTAGGGTATTTGACTGCAGGGGTAAAAGTTATAGATACGCCACATTAAAAACATGACAAGCATAAATTATTATAACAGATATAATTACCATATTATATTATATAAAAAATAAATGATAATATATTACACATGATGTACTCTAGATATATATTTTTATATAAATACATTTAAAGAATGCATTTCGTGGAAAACCTCCATACATATAAACAATAAAAATAATATTTTTTAAAGGGAGTTATTAAATGATAGTGATTATATGTTAAGTATATTCGATATTACTATTCTATTTGTTACTGTACTTATCACTCGTACTTGTGTGGGTGTCAAACTGCTAATATATACAGCTTTACATTACAATTACCATTATCTTATAATATTATACAGTAACGCGAACTATTTTAATGATTACACCAACAAAAGTCGACTAGTAGCTAAAACTGAACTAATATATTTGAAAATAAATGTTTTACAAATATAAAAGTTTACATTACATTTAAAATAAAATACAGAAGAGAATATTAATCAATTGTTGTATAATATAATATCTAAATGTTAGTATAAACCAGTTTAAATAAATTCTTTAAAATATATCTTGGAAATGATAAAAAGATCAGTTTGTTTTTTTAGATTTAGAGAAACGAGTTCTAAAAGTACTTATAAAGGTAGGTATAGATCTAACGGACGGGTTTTCGATCTAATCAGAAACTGAAGCTGCAAACATTATTACTCTAAAAAGAAAAAATATATATACCTTCATACCTGTGTTGCCTGAAAGATTAGGCAGTACGTACGAGACCATCAGTACGTCAGTGATTTTTTTATGTTATAAGGTCTTGGTATTTATTTCAATAGCCTTATAAAATTTGCTAATACGTATTATATTCTTCATATATTTTTGTTGTTGTTTTAAAAGCTTACTTGTTAACTTGTTAATATAAAAAAAATAAAGGATTTAAATTTAAATAATTCACTATTAAGAAGTAATATATTAAATATAATGTTACATAAATTAATAGTAAACGGCAGTATCTAGTGTATTTGAGGATAAATTAATAAGATTTGTTGATTAAAACATAATAAATATTATAATGGTTGCAGCTACATTTTACGTAAAACATCAAGATAAGAATAGGATTTGATACACGACATCAAGATATCTACATTTATAAAATCCGCCCTGAATATATGCTTACAATTGTGCGTATTAAAAGCTAAGATTGAATATTTTAACGTTTGCCCTCTAAGGAATAACTGAGATTAAAAGTCACTAGTATAAAACTTATTGATAAACAGAGTTGCTCTATTCGAAGCAATTGTTATGATTATGTGATGTTTATTGCAAATTTTACTTTTTTTAAAGCAACTTTTTTTGGATCGCTAATAAAAACATATTAATAATTTTTAGCAATGTTATATTTTTAGATGGCTCTGCCAATGTTGTCTTGCTACCTTGTTCAATTATTAGTTCAAATGAGTAACATAATATTTTAATCATTTTCCTACATAATTTTGTTGAAATTTATGGGATATATATATATGGGAGAGGGTGAAATTACTTCAATGATTATTACAAAACTAGCGACCCGCCTGCGGTTTCAGCCGCGTTGCTCTGCTCCTATTGGTCGTAGCGTAATGTTATATAGCCTATAACCTTCCTCGATAAATGGACTATCCAACACAAAAATAATTTGTCAATTTTAACCAGTACTTCCTGAGATTAGCGCGCTCAAACAAACAAACAAGCTCTTCAGCTTTATAATATTAGTACCTATAGATAATAATTATTTTTTGACATGTTAAGTATTATATTTTCAAGTTGATTTTAATTGATGTTGATTATAATAAATTCCTCAAAGGACTATACTAATTAATAAATGAAGATATCAAAGAATTCACTATGCAGACCTACGCAAACTCTACTTATGTAGTTAAGTGAGGAGGAATATAGCCTAGCTACAGCTATATAGAATAATACTAGATAAGAAAGCGTTTAAGATATCAATAAGCAAGGATTTCAAACATGTTTAGAGAATACGAAGATTGGATAATAATTTTAAAAATAATATAGCACCAATGTTCTCTAAAGATTAAAAATTGAACGAAATACTTTAATAATAAGTGAGAATGGTGCCTTTTAAAAATATTGGAAACAGAAAATATAGATAGTACTTTCACTTAACAACAAATACGAATTTAAAACATGAAATAATACAAAACCTCGATGAAATATGAGACATAGTATAATTATATTTTATAAATAAATATGCTGATATGACATATAGATACATATTATGGATAATTTGTATACATTTATAATATGATATTATACATTACTTAATATATATAAATAATATTTATATAAAACGAAATTACGAATTGTATAATACTTGTAAGTGTATACCGCGAAAGAATTGTACACAATATTTATATCATTAACCTTAATGTCAAAAAATATACGAGTATATATAAATATAAAAGTTCAAGATTGTATATCCTAAATCTAATGATATGTATGTGATACTGGCGGTTATTGCTGATATAATATAGTATAATAGTATAATTACAGTACACAATTATTATGAATATAATTGCACACACAATACACAACTTAACACATTGCTATTATTCACTCGTGGGCTCTGATCGTACTTGTTTTGAATTAGTTATATTTATCAATATTCAAGGAAACACTGAATAATTAATAAAAAAAAAACGACTTTGATAACTAGATATGCTTATTATAAGATCATATCTATGTATCGTATGATCAAGATCACTGCTAGATACGAACTTGTAAATTGTATCAATTATTGAATTACTACATAATAAATTGATTTTATTCAATAAATAATGGAAAAACAGTCATATTATATATTTCATTCTGAATATTTTTCTGATTTTCATTCTCATTTACTTTTAACTTAAAATAAATGGAAATAAACCGATCAGAACTCACGCAGCAAGTTTAATAGGTACTTAAATATACAATAAATATTACATTTTTGTGCTCACAATCTACTAATTAATTGAATTTCGGGAGAATTTGACACGAAAATTGACTCTAAACTTACAAATACATTTAGGAGAGAGGTCCTTTGATCTCCACTTTATTACAAATTTGATGTTAGCATGAATATATTCAGAATTAACTCAGCAGTATGCATGAATATTATTCAAGATTGAATATGTATGAATAAATAAATTCAACGTGTACTTTTCAAGCTAAAAAAGTGCCTCTCTCTATTCCTAACAGGCGAAGTTATAAAAAAGTTTTGTGCGAAATAATTAATTGTTTGTGCTTCTCAGAACCACTACGAACACTATTGTACTTTGCAGGCTAGGTACTAATTCACAAATGATCGAATGAAAGTACCATTTTAAAAATAATTATAATAAATTTCGGATGTTTTTTTTTCGTGGGAACGGCAACTGATTTTCCTTAGCAATTTTTACGACAATAATAATTTTAACGAATATTATTCACAATAATCACTTTTTTACTTTATACACTCTCAATTGACATACGGGGCTCGTCACGTTTTTTTCTTGTACAATTATTTTAGTTATTTTTTAATTTTGACTCTTTTTGCTCAGTCGTCTTCAAAATATTAATCGCGTCGGTCGGCCGGGAGGAGCTTATGAGATTTCTTGTCCACCAATACATTACATAATTGATGTAAAAAATGTATATCATTCAAAAAATTATACATTTATTCAAATACATGTTCGAGCCAATTAGAACTGAACTGAGTAGAATATTTTTCTTTACACTTTTATTTCCTAGGAATTATACAACTCCTTTATCCATGTTTTGACTTGATTTGTCACACATTTCAACTTGAAATAATTTCATTTGAAAGACATGGATAAATCAAGATGTTGCTCATGTTATCAATTTCCAATTATTACTGACGAAAAATATTCACAGCAATTTGTGAAGAAAAGTCATTTGTTTACATTTTTATTTGATTTTAAATTATTATATAAGATTATAATTATTTATTTATTTAAGTATTTTATATTGTATGATATAATATATTAGGTTATTACAATTTCTCCTTTATGTATCCAAAAACGGTGCACGGTGAAATTTCTTCATGACCTTCGAATTATAATCAATAATCATATAATCAATTTTTAGCCTGCTTTTTGTGCTGATATAAAGTTCACGTTTACCAATAATCTGTAACCATTATACATCAGGTATAAAATACGATCACACAAGACGATCAACGTCCGTTTGTGTATATATATATTTCTGATTATCCTCTCCTCCCTCCCCCCGTCCACCCAACAGCGCCGTGCTGTGTGCTGGTGGTACAAACCTACCTCAGTAAAGTCAACGACAGAAACACATACTAACTACTCCTGTACACTTAGAGAAAATATACGCCATAAATTATATGTATATTAATGTATATAATAATTAATGTATACTTAGCTTACTTATTCTAATTGAATCAAAAGATTCTGATATGTTTCGTTACCTTGGTTGCAACTTATCACGTTGATAGACTAACTTACGACCAATTTGATATATTAATTGATATAATCGAGATAATTGATACAGAAGCGAGATACGATGGTACTTACGCTAATATTGCTGATTTAGCGCACGTTAATTACATTTTATCATTTCTAAAAATATAGTATATTTTAATTAACATTGCATTGTGAAATGTAATTGATTTAAGAGAGTTTTTTAATCTATGATATGATTATGATTTATATATGTACAGTCATCGAAAATTTATAATTGGTACGCTACGATATTTTTAAATTTTAGTAATTTAAAAATGAAAAACACTCATTTAGAAATTACTAAAATGTCTTAGTAAGTGCCAAAGTTACAAATTAATATTTTAGGCCCTTACAGTATAAGTGCATTTTATCGTATCGAGTGCTGAATTTTAAAATACCTACCTTAAATTCTACTCTATCGACTACTTAGCGATACATTCGTGGGAAATGATGGAAAATTGTTATGTATCCATTAAATATAATTCAAATTTTCCCAAACTTAGATTTTAATTTTGGTATAGAAACGTCAGAAGCCGAGTGATTGCAAGTACGAATATTTCGTAATTAATTTTGAACCTTATATCTTTGAAATAAAGGTTCATATTTACTAATAAGATGTTGGTACATATAGTACAAATTTTTTACTGACTGCCGTTTCCATACTTAGATATTTCCTTAGATCTTATTTGTTGATATAATTCTCACATCAGATATAATTCTATATACTATTAGAAGGCATAACATTTGTATTTATATCAGATTAATACAATATCAACAAGAAAACAGCGGCTGAACACAATAGCACTTGGGAGACAAACATTTAATTAAACTATTTTTAGCTTCCATCTTAGAAAGGCACTCTACAAAGTAGGTATCGCTGTCTTTTTCTTTTGTAGAAATAAAATACTCATGTTTATCATTCGCTCAAAAGCTTTCAAAGCTAATTGAATTAGGTCCGCTACGATGCTACGACGCTACATCGCTACGATGTGCTACGCCGCTACGTGGCTACGCGATGTTTTTTCTCGATTTTACCGCGATTGTTCTTCTCGATGATAATTTTTGTTTCGATGGCGATAACCTTTCCTAAATGTCAATCTTTGAGAAAAAAGCCGAAAATAACTCAAATAATCATGGTCTCTTTTAAAAGCAATCTCGTCATACCGGGAAAGCCAATACCTATATTACAAATCAGAGATACATTATTTCTGGTTAGGCTTTACTTCCACATAATGTTTTCTCATGACAGCATTTCTAACATTCATTAGGTACTTTAATGTTTATATAAAAAGTTCAACTTTTTTTTCATTAATGTCTAAAATAATGTCACAAATTCTTTTTAGTTCTCCTAAAGTGCTATTGTTAGTTTAACCGGTAAAAAGGCTACATTACAAGCACAGCTAGTTAATAGACATCTATCAGACATTAAATAACTCGCCGGTACATTGCGGCTCAGTGATCGAAGTTCTAGTGTCAAACGATACCGTTACATTTACTTACAATGTTGCCATTAAAGTCTCCGAAGTTATTAAATCCTTTATGATAATATTCCTTCGCTTTTTTAACTTCTAACGCAAACAGAGAGGTGTTATAAGCTTAACGTGTGTATCTATCGTGTGTCTGTAGTATTTTAACTCCCAAACGGATTAACCCATTTTGATTTACATAGTTCTTTTTTTGAAGGTGACCTGATTTATTGTTCTTTGCTGTTTCAAAAAACTCTGTTTAGCCGTTTGAAAATCATTAGCTCTATTGTTAAAGTTAAAGGGATGTGAGCAATTTCTACATATCTGATCAATTCGAGATTTGGTATCCTGTTACTTCAATGATATTGCAAGAAACTGTAATCTTAACCTGATGCTGAAGGGTTTTTAATTTTTTTATTTATGAAGGAGTGTTAAATTGTTCATTTAAACTTGTATGTTGATTTACCGGTTACATCGTAAGGAAATGTACGTACCGCTTGACGTCTACCTAAAGAAGACATTTATAATTACACAACAAGTAAATTCAAAAATATCGACAACAACACTGACTTTGGAGCGAATTAGAAACCTTGTCGGAAGGGATTCTTTATGGTGGGCTGAGGTGGGGGCGCTGCAGCGGGGGTGGGGGCTGCGGCTGCGGCCCCCGCCCTGAACGGGTTGCTGGCTGTAGGCTGCGGCTGCGCTGGTAGCTGTCGCTGCTGACTGTACTGCTCCTGGTACTGCTGCGGCTGCTGCTGCTGCTGCTCGTAACCTTGACTGTAGTTTTGATACCCTCCCTGGTACGACTGGTCATAGTTATACCCGCCAGCACTTGAATCAACATTCGACTCCTCAGTCCCGGCCACCTGTCCAGACACGTTAGTGTACTCCAGGTGATTCTTATACTCTCCGTTGACAGGCCTCTGGTCCTGCATGCTGTACGTCTGGTACTCCTTGTCTGGTGGGTCAGCCATGAGGATGTTGGCCTCGTTCTCAAACGGCTTGAAGTCATAGATGTGACGAAGGTACATGAGCACTGGAGCGTACAGGAGGTTACTAAAGGCGATGAACAGGTTCAAAGCAGTAAACCCTATAGCTTCAACCACTTCTCCAGCAATTATGGGACCGACGGCATATGCGAAAGAGTACGATATATCTGCTATAGCATAAATACTTCCATAAACCGAGGAATATCGCACATCCACCAAGTAACCCAGAGTTGGTAATAGGGCTGTGTCGATGAGAGCGATCCCAAAACAGATCCCGCAAATAGGTATCATCAGCATCTTGTATGAATTTGCAAAAGGTATGATGAAGCAGCACATACCTTCTAGAGCCAGACCTCCTGCAGCCATGAGCCACTGCTGTTGTGGATATTTCCTTGCCATCTTCACAGTTATGATCACACCAAGAACGTGGGGGAAGAAGGCTGGTAACCAAATCATACCGATCTTCCAGTTGTCTTTAGTAAGGTTATCCTCCATCCAAAGCGAAATGGTTGGTTCTAAGAACGCTAACGCTACGTTAGACATCATCAGAGCTCCTGCACAGACAGCGATATAAGGATCCATTAAAAGCTTCCAGATCGGAGTACTAGGTGGTTTCGGCTCTCTAGCTTCCTTCAATTGAGTCTTTAGAGGTTTCATCACAAGCAGTAGCATGAACCCATCCATCAATGATATTAATGCAAGGATCAAGAAAGGGACTTCCTTACCTGCAAATTGGTATAACGCACCACCGAAGGGGGGAGCCACTAAGCATCCAAAACTAATGAAGGCCAGGGCTATGCCAAGTGCTTTGGACCTCTCGTTTTCTTCAGTAAACCTATCAGCTATCATGGCCAGTCCTGACGTATCAGCGAATGCGGAACCCACGCCTTGCAAACTCCTCGCAAAGAACAACATGCTGTAGCTCCGACCGCAGGCGAAAATCGATGTAGAGAGGAACATAATAATGAGTCCGATCATCATGGGTACATCGTACCCAATGCGATCGATTAAGGCACCTGAGAATGGGTTGATCATGAGCTGCACTATGGCCTTTGAAGCGAAGAGAACGCCTGTCGCGGAGTCCTGGCCCTCGTGAGATGCTGGGATGATTTTGGTCGGGGTGATGGTCCTGTTACCTTCCTTGTAGGGTGCAAGCGTGACTACATGATCGTAGCCAGCTTCGCCCCATGCGCCAATATACCTCAGGTAGTCCGGGATGATAGGCACGATCACCATGTACAGCATGTTGTCAAGCAGCAGCGCTATGGACACGATAACCAGGATAATCTTCCGCTGGGAGGTCGGCTCTTTGATCTTCTCCCATAGTATCTCTCGCACCTCCCGCACTTCGAGATTCACCATGGGGATGACCGAATTGTCGATCTTCTGCCATATCGTCTGTGGTCCCTCCGCCATCTTGGATTCTTTGTATCACTTTTTAAAGTTTCTATCTGTTGTGGGGTCCTGTGTTCATCTTCAGGGGAGGGCTAGGGTTGCCCTCTTGTTGTTATCTACGTGTTGCTCACGCATTTACGCGACGTCCTTCGGCGGGACCCTCGATTGGGAGTTCGGAACCTGACAACAAACAGAAATGATCATTGTATTATCATTTCATAAGGAAGGGGTGCTGTAATGTTTCAAAAGGATTGTGAGTCGATCTTTGTTTCTGTTAGTTGTCGTTCCTCTGTCCCGAGTGGTCTTATTAACGAGATCTTCGATTTCCAAAGACGATTCAGAGTCCTTTTGAACACAAAGAAATTGCTTATGTATTAGTAAAACGTCACACACCACATTTAAAAAGGTATCGAACGAGCGAAATCTTTTAATCAAAATATCAATTATATGAATCATTGCCTCTGTTCATTACAACACCAAAATACATTTTGATATTGTTATTAAAATAAGTAATACGCCAGCTCAGATGGAAATACACCGAACATTTATTCGCAATGGAGCCAAAAATGAATTCTTACTAGAATTTAGAGCTCATTAATGTCAAATTCAAACCGCCACGCGATCTCAAGGTCCGATTGATTGACGTTTTCGTTCCCCGACCGTCTAAAACAAGTAATTGTAACAACTTGTTTAACCAAAATCCAATTTGTAAGGTCCCTCGTTGGCAATGCCATTATCTGGAAGGGCTTGCGTCGCATTTTCGTATTTTCTCCACAGAATAAAAACGTGGCGCGTTCAATCAGTAATCGTACCCTATTAGCTTTGACGAGCTATCCGATATATTTTGTAAGAATGTGTCGGGAATATTATGTGATCTTTATTTATGAATGTCGATAGAATGTGATCAGAGAAAATGTTTATTCATAAAGTCTTGTGGTTATGACTGACTGCCTCATTAGTTTAGTGGTCCCAAGCGCGACTGCTACGTTAGAGGTCCTGGGTTGGATCCCCAGGTCGAGCAAAGTGTTATTGAGTTTTCTATAAAATTCTCAGTAGCAACTCGGAGTCTGGATTAGTGCCCGGTTAATGGCTATAGGCTCGCCCCCTATAACATGGGACCTAAACATACCAGGCGAACTGTGGGTGTACGTACATTATGTACGCCTCTGCCTAACCCTTCGGGGAATACAGGCGTGATGGTATGTTATATGTTTCTTGTGGTTATATAAATTGGAATGAGTTGAAGATATTATTATTTACGAAAATGAACAAGAGTCAACACGAACAGAATAATGTTATGTACGAAACAGTTTCGGAAGTCGGTGCATTTGATTTGATCGTGTCTTTTGATTTCGAAACTGTTTCGCATATAACATTATTTTTTATGTTTTTGAAGGTGGTTTTACTTTTTCTTAAAAGGTATTTTTTTTCAACATTATTATTAGTAGCGATTAAAATTTTACGTAGACGTCGTTATCATTTACTTAGTCGTTACCTTTTATTGTCATTTTGTTCTAAATTTTGTGTTCGGATCTTAACCAAATTACGATCAAAAATTAGAATCATCAAAATCGGTTCATAATTGACGGAATAATCGCGTTACAAACACGTAAAAAAAACATAAAATCGAATTGAGAACCTCCTCCTCTTTGAAGTCGGTTGAAAATTGTTATTCATCTCGCATTAACAACTATACCATCACGCCTATATTCCCCGAAAAGTTAGGCAGAGGCGTACTAATGTACACACACAGTTCGCCGATATGTTAAGGTCCCATTTAATAGGGAACGAGCCTACTGCCATTAACCGGGCACAAATCCAGACTCCGAGCTTCTACTGAGAACTTCATAGCAAAACCCAATAACACGTTGCTGGGGATTGAACCCAGGACCTCTAGCGTAGCAGTCGCGCTTGGGACCACTACACTAATAAGGCGGTAACAACTATTATATGTACCTAATAATATTTTACGATGCAATTTTGTTATTTTTTGGTTTAGAAATCCGGTTACCGGCGTTGCGTAGTGGCATGTGGCGTTATACCTCGTCCTTATGTTTTTCCTTACACTATGGTAAAGTCAGAGCGGGACAGATATATTTCACAATATAGAACGTGATTAGATCATAGATTTAAGGAAACACCATAACTATATAATACGAGTATATACTACAGCATTAGTCTGGTGGTCGTAAGCGCGTATGTTATATTATCGAGGTCTTGGCTTCGAGTCCCAGGTTGAGGAATGTGTTATCGGGTTTTTCCTAAAAATTCTCTGTAGTAACTCCGAGTTTGGATTTGTGCCCAGTTAATAGCAATAGGCTCGCCCCCTGTTACATGGATCCTAAACATAATGACGAACTGTGGGTGTACATCAATACATCTCTGCTTAACCCTTTGGGGAATACAGGCGTGATGGTATGTTATGTAAAAACGATATAATCTATCTTTATTTTTTTATGGAATAAGAGGGCAAACGAGCAGACGGATCACCTGATGGTAAGCGATTACCGCCGCCCATGGACACCCGCAACACCATAGGAGTCACAAGTGCGTTGCCGACCTTTTAAAAGGGGATTGGGCCTCCGGTAACCTCACTCACTCGGCGAAACACAACGTATAAGCGTTGTTTAACGCCGGTTTTCTGTGAGGCCGTGGTGTCACTCCGGTCGAGCCTGGCATGGCTCTCCCACGTAAAAACATCTTATAAAAAATGCAGCTATGTCATTACCTGCCATTGCTTTGTGAGATAAACAAATAAGGTAAAAAGTCCAACAAATTGTCGGTACTTCATTACCTTTAAATCAGATCCTAAATAAACCACTACCAAGATTAAGGTCACGTTTCGGACAAAAAATCCAATTTCCCGATATTCTGAGGAAGTAATCATCTGAAGCCGTACCTTCCTACCTACCCTCCTTTGTATACAAGCTCGTTAGAAACGCAAAGGGCGGAAAATCCCTCGCCTAAGACTTCGCACAACAAGAGAATTTCAATGAGGCGACGTAAAATGAGGAAAAAAAGAGAAAAAGTAGGGATTAAGTGGTAAAGTTGTTACTATGGCTGTCAGTCCGGACTTTATGGAAAAAATCTGGATAAACTGGTGAAGATAGGGACTAGGGATCATACTTGGATAGGATAGGTAGGGTTGACTCTATCATGTTCAGAGTGGATGATAACGTCAATCCTACTCGAACATCTCTTCAGCAATATCTGAAGAAGCTGCATTAAGCACACAATAACTTAGGTATACTTTGCAATAGTTAAATTTATAAATCAACTGTAGTCCGTGATTACACTCTAATCCAAAAGGATTTTTGAGACATAAGGTGGCCTATATCGTATTCCAGGGACGAATCTCTTATTTAAAAATTATTAAAATTCGTTCAGCTGTTTAGGCGTCAAAACGTAACAAATAAACAAACAGCTACTAAACCGCCTTAATAACTAAAAGACAGAAATGTTGAAATAAAACTACTTTTTACGGATTTTATCGCGTTGTATTGATATTTGATTCCCGACGTTTCGGATCCTTTGCAGCATCCATCCATCCACGCGTAAGTGTCAGAAACCAGTAAGACAGAAATGTATTGCTAGTGAGGTTGTTGCACCGTTCCTCCTTTCTAGCAAAAATACTAGGAGGTGGTGAAGGGTTTTAGTAGCTGTCTGTAATGTAAAAATGGCATTCAAAAATAACTGTAACCTATTTTGAATAAATTATATTGACTTTGATTGAGCTCCAAAAGAAAAATATCTAACTGTGACAAGGTCTTTTGAATAATACGTTTCACTCCAACCATTAAATACGAATAAATAAAGCAAAGCATATTACAATATTATAATGAAACGCTATAAAGCTTTGGGCCAAGGCTGCATCGACACGGGTCATGGTAAAACTAAGCTAGACCATAGCACATTGTTAGCGTTCTGTTGGTACAAGTTACAACAGTATAGAGAAGTAAGGGTTGAGCGTTTTATAGAGAGTTATGAATTTGGAAATTGTAAAATATGGACGTCTTATAAAATGTGAAAGTTTTTATGTTTGTTACTTAATCGAACAAAAAAGCTTTTGATGAAATTTGGCACACAGATAATTCTATATATATATATATATTATAAACGTGAAAGGTTGTGAGGATGTATGGAAATTTTTTACTCAATCACGTCAGAACAACTATCTGGAATAGCATATAGGTTACTGAAGTTTACGCAGATGAAGTTGCAGACAGAAGCCCGTATAAATAATTATCTCAAAGTATGTGTGTGGTTTTATTTCATTATCACATCTAAAATTCGCGTAAGTGTCAGAAATCAGTACATTTTGCATGGCCTGGGAATCGAACCCAGACCCTTACGTTTAGTAGCCACAGTTGCCACCATTAGATTGGTGTGGAGATGGGCTAATTTAGAATACTATAAATGTTTGACTGATGTTTTTATATGACATGATAAAAAAAACGGTCAAAAATATAGGTAAATATCCAAAGCCAATCAATCCTAATAGCAGCCATAAGGGCCAGTGAAGACAAAATGTTTTATTTCAATTAGACTACTACACTGCTACTACCAAATCGTACTTTTGAAAGGTCAAAACTAGTTGCAAGATTCCAAAAAGTGTAAAAACTGTTTAAAA
This sequence comes from Acronicta aceris, assembly GCA_910591435.1. Taxonomy (NCBI): domain Eukaryota; kingdom Metazoa; phylum Arthropoda; class Insecta; order Lepidoptera; family Noctuidae; genus Acronicta; species Acronicta aceris. The sequence continues at coordinate 15,645,570 of OU342767.1, forward strand.
AATACATTATTACAATAATAATCTTTACAAGTTTGTTTTAAAGAGTTGCTGAGAATTATGCAATTTGATGAAGTTGTCATTGATTTATCACTTAAAATTGCTCATAAAGTTATGGTATTTTTTACCATAACTTTACTCGCTACCTATGCTCACTTACACCCAACAGCTGCAAGCATTTCAGTGTAAGATATCAAGCTGAATATTAGGCACAGGAAACGTCGCGTGCTGCCGCTGCACGAGGCAGCGATATACACAGCTACGATTATTGTTGTATACGTTCCTAGAACAAACTTAACATACCCGTAGAGCCTTGAAGCGCTGCAGTAATATTATCGAACTGGCGTGGCGGTCGCCCAAAGGTCGAGTATTTCTTTTAAGTTTGAACGTTATTGGGGTTTTACTGATTTCTCAGAACGCGAATAAACATGTACCTTCAACTGTTGCCATTTTCGGCCATTTTGCATGAATTGACGCATCTATGTGGTCACTTCTAGGTAGGCTTGCGCGTTAAGTAGCTTCTAGGTAGTTTCCTAAAATCCGCAAACAGGTTTTATAAATATTTTCACGCCTGTCTCCCGTCGGGGTAGGTAGAGACTTGCCCTTGCTACGATCCTGGCACACTGCTTTCGCTCCATCTACAGCAGTAACAGCAGTACACAGTAAATGTAGTATAAGCTTTTCATATTATTTTCAATTATTGTAACTGGTCTGTATCGTTTTAATTAAAGTAAATAAAGAGGGTTAACTTGGCTAAGTTGTTGTACATTTTTTTTTTAACGTTGCCCCACTTTATGATTTCTCCTGTATCGTGGGTATTTTTTAAAAACACAAATTCTCACGTACACAAACGCCCAGGCGTTAGTGTACGTGAGAATTCTATCTGTAGGTAATTGTCCCTGCGTCTGGACGCAAGAACAACTACCTACAGATGGATGGCGCAGAAGACGATCTTTCAGCGACTGTGCCAACCTTGGTTTTTATAATCCTTCCAGACATTGAGAGAGAGAAGCCCTTTGTGTAGCTAGAGCCGTATTTAATTTAAAAATACAACCAGTTACATACCATCACGACTATATTCCCCGAAAGTTTAGGCAGAAGCGTACTAATGTACACCCACAGTTCGCCGATATGTTTAGGTCCCATATAATAGGGGGCGAACCTATTGCCATTAACCGGGCACAAATCCAGACTCCGAGCTGCTACTGAAAATTTCATAGAAAAACCCAATAACACTTTGCTCGACCTAGGGATCAAACCCGGACCTCTAGCGTAGCAGTCGCGCTTGGAACCACTAGACTAATGCGGCAGTCAACCAGTATTTAAATAATAATACAGATGGAAGGCATAATTTCCCTTCATGTTTATTTCCACATAACTATAAATAAGTCTGCTTTATTTACATAATCAATTAAGGCCAAGGGTTCAGTAAGCTCCATACTCGAGTGAAGCGCTCTCTACGACGCACAAATGAACAAACCGACGGGCACCAATTATTAGTATCAGGTATATATGGATACAGGATACTACCCTGTAGCTAAATAACTACGTAAAGTACGTTTTTACGAGTTGCCTTCTCTTATCCAATGGGCTATGAAATTCAGATTGAGATTATAATTATTTTCGAGACTCTTTTCCTCTGATGGATGGACTATATATAATACATACAAGTTTGTACGGAACACGATGCGAGAGATAGACTTGTCCGGTTTTTTTATGTTTGGAACACCCTTCTCCGAGGAACTAAAATCAATATATAAAATATTTTTATGTTTAGCATGCTAACTGAAAATATGTAATTCAGCCATTTTGCCAAGTTACCCAACTTGTGTAGCTTATATTTATATCATATCGATCGATGTCGTGCCGACCCGCACTAAAAGAGCACGCAAACCCGAACTTGACGCGCTCGTGCTTGAACATGTTAAGTATTTTGTTATTGGGTCGCCTATTACTGGTTGTAAAGGTCGTAAAGCCCTTGAAGATTGGAAATTTATGGAACTGTTCGATGTTCGTATCACAACGCCTGTATCCCCGAATGACTGGGTAGAAGAGTTTTGATATACACTCACATTTACCCGGTAAAGTTTTAGGTTCCATGTGATAAGGAGCGAGCCTAATGCCATTAACCGGGCATAAATTCAAAGCACAAAACAGCTTCGTAAAATTCTTTTACGGATTTCATCGCGTTGTATTAATCGTTTCGGATCATTTACAGCATCCATGGTCACGGGCAGACTGACTAACGTCTTAACGCTAAAATTACTAACAGCTACCTTACATATTTGTTAATTACCTCATAGAAATAACTAAAATTATTTGTATTACTTATTAAAAGTAAAATAATTGCATTAAAATCTGTGTGTGGACTTTTTTTTGTATAATAATCATCGAAGAAAATTCCTGAAAACGGGCATGAAACTACGAAAGAAATGAGTAATAATAAATTCATCAACCCACTCCAACCACCAAGAACAAGAAGTCTGCCAACCCGGATTAGGCTAGCGTGATGGACTAAGTCTTATCGGGTTAAGTCCACCACGCTCGCCCAATAGATACAGGTTGACACACTTTTTTTTTATGTGATAGGAGGGCAAACGAGCAGACGAATCACCTGATGGTTGGGATGGTCCTACCGCCGCCCATGGACACCCGCAACACCATAGGAGTCACAAGTGCGTTGCCGACCATTTAAAAGGGGATTGGGCCTCCGGTAACCTCACTCACTCGGCGAAACACAACGTAAGCGTTGTTTGACGCCGGTTTTCAGTGAGGCCGTGGTATCACTCCGGTGAGCCAGCCCATTCGTGCCGAAGCATGGCTCTCCCACGTCTAAGGGATCACACTCAACTCGTGAAAATCTCTCAGGCATGCCGATTTCCTCAAGTTTCCTTCACTGTTCAAGCTAGTGATTAATTTATTAATAGGTGTGTAAAAACTGTGTGTAAAAACAAATAGTTAAACCCCCTAAAAACCTTTTATTACGAAAAGTACCTCTTCGCCTTTAATAGACATGCTTTACGACAACAATGCCAAACTAATAAACGTAGAACCCCATAACTAAGGCATTAGTGATGGTAGTGGTACGACCGCCATAGACATAATTTCATTAACCATGGCGGAAGACAGGGGCTGGAACTTTTAATAGTAAAGGAATGGAATATTGAATGACAGGCTGCTTTGTCGTCTTCTAACAAGGAATTATAACGTTTTTTGTGCACGTGATTATAGTACCTATCTACAATTATGTGCTAACATTATTATGTTCCGGTTTGAAGGGTGATGTGGTCAATGAAATTACTGGGTATATGATTGCCTCATTAGTTAATGGTATAATGTAATTGCTACGCTAGAGGTCCTGGGTTCGACTCTCGGGTCGAGCGAAATGTTATTGGGTTTTTCTATGAAATTCTCAATAGCAGCTCAGACTTTTCGTTTCGGCCCGGTTAATGACTATAGGCTCGCCCCCTATTACATGGGATGTAAACATACCGGCGAACTGTGAATGTACATTAGGACGCCTCTGCCTACTCCTTCGGGGAATACAGGCGTGATAGTATGTGAAATTACTGGATATATGAGATAGCAATTCAGATCTCAAGATGACAACGCGCTAGTAATGCTACTAGTGTTGCTAGCATCTATATGCTGCAGTTGCCGCTTACCATAATCACTATTACAAAAGAAAGTAATATGCACCTCGACTAACCTAAAAGAATTTTTTTTTTTAATATATGTAAAACGTTGCTCCACACTAGGATTTTCTCCTGTATCGTGGGTGCGTTTGCAAACACAAATTCTCACATACACAAACGCCCAGACCCGGAACAAGTACCTGTAGATCATACAAATATTTTGCTCGGGATCGAACCCACAACACGTGACGCAGAAGCCGATCGCTCAGCCGCTACGCCAAACGTGTCGTCAAAATCGAACGGTGGACGATCTAAATTCTAAAGAATCTTAAGAACATCCCGATTTTTTATGAGAATAATAAACTAAAATGTAGCAAACGTCCAGGCCTCCAGCAGAAGCAAGGACCAAACGGTCCATGTTTGTTATTTTTTACATTAAAAAATGAACTATTTTGCAATGAAAATATATGACAGCCATTTTAAATAACATTTTCCAAATTATTATTATCTTTGTTTGTCTGACAAAGAACAGTGCCGTGCCAGAAATACGTAATAGCTGGCCCCCTGCTCACCCCTAACTGGATTATATTGAAGGTAAACAGTCGCATTAAAATGAAATGAAATTGCAATTTCTATGAGAGACGGGCTCCCCACGGGGGTACAGGCGCACGACATCGTTGCACGAAGTACTTCGTGTTGCATGTCAATTATTGTTGTTGTTTGTGTTTTTTACACATAAGTGCTGTTTTGTGTTTTGATTATAAACACGTGATGTTAATGAGCGTAGTCTATGAATAGAAATAATTATTGCTACGTATTATAGTGACCTAAAAGTGTCTTAGGAGCACCTTTTAATCGAAAAGCAATTATTTCTAGTACATGATTTTAACTCATTGACTGCAGTGACTTTTATGATTAAATAGCAAAACAAAGATTAGGTCGGAGTCTGTCGTGGAGCACCTTGGTGTGTTTCAACTTTTGCGCTTAAAACCCAGTTCCGGTTGAGCGGCCTTGGTAGTCTGCAGTCCGTAAGAGCTCTTAAGGTTGCGCAACGCATTAGTAACTCCTCTGGTGCTGCAGGTGTCCATGGGCGACGATGACTACTTACCACCAGGTGGCTCGTCAGTTCGTTTACCGACTCAATTCCATAAAAAAAGATAAATAAGACCTTAGTTTACATTTACTTATAATGTGAAGTTACTAGGTGGCTCTCAAAGTTAACAGGACCCGTCTCATAAAAACTTCCAGGTTCGGGACTCACCTATTGCTGTAATTATGAAAAAGGGACATAACTCTGTGCATAGAGCATTGTTTATAAGCATTTTTGTGGACCCATTTCCAAACGGAATATTAGTTAAAGCAGGTCATATTACCGGTTTAAATTCAAAATTGGTATCTGTGTAAAAGTTCTAACAGTTCTAAATAAATATTGTAGCTACGTAAGACGATTTCAAATACTTCATGAAAGCGCATAGGTATACGAAAGAAAACCGGTAGAATAAAATCACAGTCTTTCAATACCAATCCTGATATGGAGCGTGAAGTAAGCTAGCGTGAAGTGAACTGTGTAAGTAGAAAAAAATGAATTGAAAAGTGTGAATATCGCAAAAATTCTTATACGATACTATGATAAAATCCTTGTGACAGTAATTTTGCTAACGTTCTCCTTCGCGGTATATCGCGTAAATATATCCTCGAGCTCTGCCTTCGAAAAATCTCCAAGTACTTCAGAATACCTAAGAAAAATCCCCATTTCCAACTAAATAGACAGGAGACTATTGTACTTCGAGTTCTGTCAATTTGAGTGTAGTTTTAGTTTATTATGCATTAGTTATTCCTGTAATCTACCAGATTCCCCAGGAGAAGGTTAAGGTAGAGGCGTACTTAATGTACACCCACAGTTCGCCGGTATGTTTAGGTCCCAGTTATACATGGTTATACATGTCCCAGTCCTCGGGGGCCAGCCTATAGCCATTTACCGCGCACAAATCCAGACTCAGAGCTGCTACTCAGAATTTCATAGAAATACCCAATAACAATTTGCTTGACTTGGCAATCAAACCCACGACATCTTGTGTAGCAATCACGCTTGGGACTACTAGACTAATGAGGCAGTCAGACACTCACAGTCACAAATTCAGAGTATTTTCTTCCATATGACTTTTTGACGTCACGGTGTGAAAGATCTTTTGGCGCGGTCTTTCTTTGATGCCTTGAGGCCGTCCTTTGTCCAGGGCCTTTGTTTCAAAGGAATGTCAAATCATATTCATCAAAGAGAACATTGTTTTCATTTATGAGTCGTCTTGTTGTTTTGGGTTGTTGGGATACTTAGTTTAGGTTTATTTGGTGTGTATCTTTGTATTTATGAGTACCTGTTATTTTTTATCAAGTTCAAAAATTAATTTTCTAAAAAATACAAAAAATTCAAAGAAGTGTTCTTATTGAAGTGTGTTGCAATTCTGCAATAGTGCCGAATCCAGTCAATTCTTCTTCCTAAGAAGTTATGAAAAATATGAAATAATCGCGGTGAATCCTTATAAATTTTTTTTCCTAGCTTATTTTATCCCACTGCTGGGCAAAGGCCTCCTTTCCCTCCTTCCAAACCGCTCTGTCTATGGTTTTAGCCACCCAATCTCTATCGTAAGAGTCCAGTTCATCGCGCCACCTCCGTCTGGGCCGACCACGATGTCGCTTCGCTCCATGTGGGATCCATAATCCATATTAAACTAATAAATCTTGACTAGGTACTGTGAAGGCCACAAAATCTGGGATTTTTTTGCATTCTCTTGAGGAATAGGAGTTATAGATTATGATACTCTAAGATACTTTTATGTTTTACGTTAATTAGCTTAAATGAATGAATTGTCAAACTGCAAAAATCTTGTAATTGACAACAATAATCTATCCCAAAATATTTAAACGTTTAAAACCCAATCAAATGTCAATAAAACTATAAAGCGCCAGCATGTCGTTAAGGTGTGCAGGCGGCTCTTCAAAGGGCAGGTGAGTTGGGGCAAGTTAATTTCGCAGGGGTGGCGCCCTCTCCCGGGGGACGAGGGAAGCGGAGGAGAGTGACCTGTCCCAGTCTAGTCGAGGGGAGAGCCTTTGAATTTTTCATTCGCTTTTTGGGTGAGCACTTTGCGAATATTTTGCAGTTGTGAAGTTTTAGTGCTTTGGAATGAAATAAAAATTGTATATATTATGTTGTTCTGTATATTTGTACAGTTGTGTACATTTTTAATAACTTTGGGTTATTCTGAAATATATGCAATTGTTTTTAGGCACCAGTCGCACCTTTTCATATCGGTATGCAATTTAATTCTATATATTTGTAGCAATGTAGGTCCGGATTATTATGATGAAACTTTCTCATTTCATAACATTCATTATTATAGTCACAGTTTCAAATCAAAGGCAATTGAAAAAAAAATAGATGGATGGATGGATAATCGATGTACAATATTCTTTCCTTTTAGAAATTACGATTAAAAAATTAAGTATATACACAAAAACGTCATCGATTCATGGTGGACATTCCAAAAACCCGAACGAAACGCTTTAAGTTCACTTTTATCATGCGTACCGCTGAAATATGGAAAGCACTTCCCGAGTTGGTCTTTCTTGATAGATATAATCTGGGTATCTTTAAATCACGAGTGAATCGGTTTCTTCTAGGAAAGCGCGCTCCATCGTAGATCGCAGTGTCGCTTAGCATCAGGCGAACTGGCGGTCAAGCGTAAGCCTATCACGAATAAAAAAAGTTATGGTATCTTCTCATTATGTATAAATATATTATTGGAACATACACCTCTGTGTAAGCCCTTAGGATATACCTACATGCATTTATCTACCAATTCTGTTAATACTATATTACCTACAGACGTATACATAATACAGGTAGATACATTTCAATATGTACGGCGCACCCATCAAAGCGCCCAGCGGCGGCGTCCGTCTCGCCTTTGTGACGTCACAGATGCACCACACTGCCCCTGACGGCCGTCTTTGTGTTTCAAGTCACTTTGTAATCACTGTACTCTGTAGATTTAAGGAGGTAGACGATACTTGTATTATTTATGTCCAAGTTAATATGGAATTTAACATCATTTAACAATCTCGGCTGTATCCTCAAAGAACTGGGCACATATGTAGGTAGATTGATGGCACTATTGCCATCAATCGGGCACAAATCCGAACCGGGAGTCGTTTACAAATTTCAACGGGCGGTCGAATTGAAGATGATCGAGGTTATTTAATGTGGTTGTTTGTTAAATAAATATTTATTATTCTCCCAAAAAAAATAACACTGGCCTGTCTATTTTTTACCTTTTCACGCCTAAATCGCTGAAACAATTTTGATGAATTTTTTTTCGAGATTTGACCTTGGAGAAGCAAATCGCATTAATCCATATGTTGTTAGGTTTAAGATCTTTATAAGTTTTTAAAATTATGCTAGTATTTTTATTATCAACCGACTTCGAAAAAGGAGGAGGTTTCAATTCGACTGTATATTTGTTACGCGATTATTCCGTCAATTATGAACCGACTTTAATGATTCTTTTTTTGATCGGTAGGTCATACTTCAGAGGTGGTCGCATATTGGTCAATATCTGATCACAGAATGTCGAAATAACACGTAACCAAGTAAATGATAAAATGATAATGTCCGTCGTGAGATATACGTAAAAGTTTACTCGCTACTAAAAATGTTGAAATAAAATAACTTTTAAGAAAAAGTAACACCGCCTTCAAAATCATAATAAATAATGTTATGTGCAGTTTCGGAAGTCGGTGGCGAAATCAAAAGATCCGATCAAATCAAAGGCACATACTGTTTCTTAATCTCATATAAAATCGAATTAAAAATCAAATTTTAACTTTACCTATATTATTTTAATCTACATTATTGATGTAACAAATCGTTACTTAGATTATTATAAAACATATAACCTATCTACATCCAATTATAATTTTTGTTTGTTAAAAACAGTGTTTCATGGTATGAAATCGGTGCCTGTCGCAAACAGTGTAACCCGCAGCTGTGAGGCAACAAAAGCCGAGCCAACTCCCGCTGCGCCTCAGATCGACTGAGGGCGAGGCACAATGTTTATTTAGATGTACTTATATGAAACATAAATTGTATTTTATGTAATGCCGAAATAAATCGGAATTGAAACATAATATAGTCAAATTGGGTTATTATTCGGATTCCGATTCCGTTAATCTAGGTTCCTACGCTACCAGTTTGTCCAATACTTCACTGGAAATAAATGTAAGCGAAAGCAATTTTTGTTAAAATTACCAAGTTTTGAAAGATTTTCCAATCTTTTATGTCCAGTGATAATGACACAATTTGATAAAATTTTGTTTGAATTACCATTTATTTTGGTAATACGTTTTTGTGGGCAATTCACTAAAACGTAATACTTGGTATTACGTTTATTAAATCGTAATCTGGATAATATTCTATCAAATTATGTTACTATTCGAAGCTGGATACCGTTAATCTAGGTTCCTACCGTACCAAATCGTTTAGTACTACTTCACTGGAAATAAACGCCCGGAAAATTGTTCCAAACTTGGCAAAGTTATCAATAATTAAATTCGCTTACATTTATTTCCCGTGAAGTATTTTGAACGAAATGGTAAAGTAGGAACCTGGACTAAAGATAGCTGAATCCGAATAATTACACAGTTTGATAAAATTGTATTTGAATTACGATTAATTTTGGTATTACGTTTGTATGGAATATTCGGTCCGCCGGACTCAAAAATGTTCCTAAACCCCACTTTAAAATAACACGAGGTGCTCAATTCGAGTGTAATTTTCGGTTTACTGATATCCGTTACCTGATACGTATCTTCGCTGATCGTGAACCGATGTATCTTTTACAATATTTATCTGATACAATTTTAATAGATATAGATACCGAAGCGGCGGTAGCCTAATGGCTAAGGCGTCGGACTTACGATCATATGGTTGCCGGTTCAAAACCCACCCATTGCACTACCGACGTGAACCTACTCGTAACACAAGCATTTAGCTTAGCATGAGGGGTTAACAAGAATAGGTTTAGCTGGTAAGCGACACTGCATGCTGCCGTGCCACGCAGTGCCAATTTTTCTAAGGACGACCTATCTTTTAAACAAAAAATACTTCCTAATGTCTGACTATCGGTTCGGAAAACGAATTACAAAACACCGAAAAACATCTCAAAAACATCTAAAATCTAAATATTCCATCAAACTAACAAGTTCCCATAACTAAAGTTGCACTAACCCCCTGCCCACCATGAAATCAATTAAAAGATCCCCAACAACACGTCTCCCTAGCTAGCAAAAGGTCGAGTGCTCTCCAGTCGTGCCGTATCGCTGCCGATCCCCCAACTCTTCACGGGGTACGCTTTGCTTTTTGTTTATAATGTAAGTTTTTAATCATATGGGGTATAAAATACCATCACACCTTCCCCGGAGTGAAGCAACAGAGTAATAAGTTAGACCAACAGGTCATGTCAAAATTTTTGCGCGCTTGCCTAGAAGAAACCGATTCTCTCGTGATTTAAAGACACCCAGATAATATCTATCGGGGAAGACCCACTCGAACTCACTCACACTCGCAGCGGTACGCATGATAAAAGTGGACTTATAGAGACTTTTTAAATGATATGTTGGAGACTCCTTTTATGCATGTTAGATGCCAGGAGTTACTACTTTCCGGTACATTATACCCTATCAGGAAATCAAGCCCAGGACCACACAACAATCAGTTTCATTCCATAGTTCGTAACCATTATAATAGTAATTGTGTACCAGGTAAGTACCGCACCGTAAGTCTGCACCACCCCTAAGTATCGAAATCGTCTTGAATATAGCCCGATGCGGATGTCGAAGGGAAGGAAGGAACATAAAAATATCAACCTTCAAATTGATTTATCATACATGCAGCAATAAATATTTGCTCCGTGTGGGGATCGAACCCACAATACGTGGCGCAGAAGCCGATCGCTCAGTCGCTACGCCTAACGTGTCGTCTTTTTACAACTTTACAATAAATATAAATCGAATTGGAAATTTAGCAAGATACAGCCAATCGTAACTTATCCTAACACAATCTCAAACAAAGAAATCCATTATTTTCTTAAAATAAAACCATCAACTTTTAGCCTCGATTGACACGTTAAAAAATAAAACGCCACACTCTATTTGCAGCTCTCGTAATCTAAAGTCGACCTTATTATTTTAAAAGTAAAAATGCTTTATATCGTTATCCACAGCATCAAAATCTTTGTATTTTTCGCAGCGTTCCGTTTTCCGAGGAGAACCGACCAAACTGGATTATGTCGGATGTCCCCCGGGAGAGCGGGGGAGAGTGGGGGAGAGAGGACACAGTGAGAAAAGTTTACGTAAGTCAGCTGTAATCTTGTTAGGGTTAGAAAGGCCTTATTTATTTATTTGAGTTTTTTAGCTCTTGCATTTGTGATGTAAAAAAGTTCTGACCCCTAGAGCAAATAGTTTGCACGAACTCGTTGAATTAATTATAGATTCACTCGTGCAATACATATCATTATTATGACTCATGCACGGCTTCAAAGTTAAAGCCAAAACGTTTTATTTCAATTAGACCACTAAAATAGGTTTTTTATAAATCATAACATAACATACCATCACGTATGTATTCCCCGAGAGGTTAGGCAGAGGCGTACTAATGTACATCCTCAGTTCGCCGGTATGTTTATGTCCCATGTAATAGGGGGTGAGCCTATTGTTATTAACTGGGCACAAATCCATACTCCGATCTGCTACTGAGAATTTCATAGAAATTTTTTCTCGACCTGGGGACCGAAACCAGGACCTTTAGCATAGCAGTCGCGCTTGGGACCACTAGACTAATGAGGCAGTTAAGAAGATTATATAGAATATATATTTACAGAAATAAATATCATTTAATCTTCATTTAACCGGGATCTTAGTTTACGATTTTTGCTCGCACGAATTCACGCATCTCGTGTAACCAAACACACCAACTATTTTGTAATATGACTATACTCATATAGTATTCACATTCATAGTAGCTTTGTAACGTTTATACCTACTGTTTAACAAGACACCTATTCACTTGTATCTTATATAACAAAGCAACTACATTATTCGTGCACGTAATTCCTAAATCAACAAAGGAAATTGTCACTCTGCGACCCAATTCAGGCTCAAAGCACTTGATCACTAAATCCTCTTCACCCCGGGTGGCCACTTCACCCCGCTCGCCTCTCAAAGGTCGGGCACGTACCTACCCCGACCTCCTTACACGGAATACGTAACACAATATACATATTTCATCGACATTACATACCCTCACGCCTGTACTCCCCGAAGGGTTAGGCAGAGGTGTACTAGTGTATACCCGCAATTCACCGGTATGTTTAGGTCCCATGTAGGGGCAAACCTATTGCCATTTTTAATTTAACGTTCACTTCCTTTTATTTCTCATAGAACTTGTTTAACTGTTGAGTGCTGTGTACAATCATAATTAGACTCCAGGTTTATAAATTGTATGCTAAAAATGTTATAATGTAATAGTCAATCGTTTTTGTCTATTTCTGTACTGTGGCGACCAAAAGTTCATAAGCAATCTCACAACGCAATAGCTCGACGTTTCGTTTGACTACCTTCTATTCATTGTCGTTAACAAGGGACACGCACTGGCTGTATCGAGCTCGTACTGTTCATAGCAATGTAATCCTTAGCGTGCTTATGGACTTTTGAGCGTTTACTGTACCTATTTAATAAAATAAAATAAAAAAAATAACAGAGAAATCAGAACCTTGAGCTGCTTCTGATAATTTCAAACGCTTTGTTGACCTTAGACTGAGACCATAGGACTTCACGTTCAGCAGATGCCCTTGCAGTCACTTATGACTTAATAAGATAGTGAACCTACTATATCTTTAATCCTAATATCTAAAACGAAAGAAAATACATCATTTATCCATCTGTATTTTTCAATTGCTTAGTTTAATGAGAATATTGTATGTGATGATTATTAAAAAGAGCTTACTAGAGATACGTTTAAAAAATAAGGTAACGCCTCACTAGCTTCTCCATCTGAAATTTAGATTTCATTATATATTTTACTAGCTGTTCCTCGCGGTGTTATTTATGCGTTTTTACATAGGACAAGGTATAAAGATGTTTTAGTGAAGAAGAAATTCGACCGCGGGCAGGTATCGAACCTGCGTCTTCGACCACTATTGAAAACCAAAACTTTGCTTCTCAACCGCTTTACAAAAGATGTCGCTAACGTCACCTTAACACGTAAATTCAGAATGTGAAGGCAAATTTCGATCTAGCGGGTGGGTCTCGCGGTGGCTTTGAGGTCATAGCGTCTGGTGTTTCTAACTAACCAGAAGACCAATTTTTCCTTCACTAAAATAACTATTATAATCTTGGGAATATGAAAAAAAAACACAAAAAGATAGGTCTAGGTATGTCGAGACTTTCATTACCCATAAGCCAAGTCCATAATCACAGCCATAAAAGCCCAACAACGCCGCAGAAACTAGCAAAAAAACTAATCCACTTAGAAAAAGCGTGGCCAGACACATATCTTAGTGCGGTCATTAAATTTGCACAGTCGTGTAATAAGATACCGCAGTAATTGCTCGACACAGTACTCGGCGTAGAACAGTGTAGGGGAGAACGGGGCAAATGAAGCCATCGCTCTTTGTGAAAAACTGCAAAAGTATTTCTGCTGTCGGAACAGAGAAAAATAGACGCTTTGTGGCATGTATAGGGGTGGGTTATAGTGAAGTCATAAGATGGTGGGATAAATGGGATGCTGTAAGGTTGGCGATGAGTTTCGGATGATGTGTAGTTTGGTGTAAATAATTATTGTGTGTTGTAAGCTGATGCTGGGTGGAAATTATTTTCTCTTGTGCAGTGTGAAATTGTTTGGATGTGGATTTCTTTAAGTGGAAAACGATAAAAAAGAAATGAGAGCAGATAGTTGCTGTGTATTATTGTGTATATTAATAAGTTATGTTTCCTTCATTAAAAAAAATATTTGAAACTTAAATAATAGTCTTAAACGTGGGAGAGCCATGCTTCGGCGCGAATGGGCCGGCGTTAAACAACGCTTACGTTGTGTTTCGCCGAGTGAGTGAGGTTACCGGAGGCCCAATCCACTTTTAAAGGTCGGCAACGCACTTGTGACTCCTCTTTTGGTGTTGCGGGTGTCCATGGGCGGTGGTAATCGCTTACCATCAGGTGATCCGTCTGCTCGTTTGCCCTCCTATCCCATAAAAAAAGGTGGCCGTGTGCGCGACTGCTACGCTATAGGTCCTAGGTTCGATTCCCAGGTCGAGTACTGTTATCGGGATTTTCTATAAAATTCTCAGTAGCAGCTCAGAGCCTGAATTTGTGACCGGTTAATGGCAATATCGGCCTGCAATTACATGGGATCTAAACATATCTGCAAACTATGAGTGTACATTAGAACACCTCTATCTTGCCCTCCGGGGGAATACAGGCGTGATAGTAGTAGCATTAAAACTTTGGCAGGCACAAAACAGAATTGGTGTAAGTAAAATGCACGCACGTAGGTTCGCAGTATCTTTTTGTGGTAGAAACACATCACGGTAGTGCAGTATTTTTAAAAATAAGAATCTTCCTGGCTTTCTTTATTGATTAGGTTGGCAAACGAGCAGACGAGTCTCCTGATGGTAAGTAGTCATCGCCGCCCATGAATACCTCCAGCATCAGAGAAGTTGCTGATGCGTTGCCGAGCTTTAAAAGCCCCTACGCAATGCAGACTGCCACAGCCGCAGCAACCGAGGGGGAACTGGCTCTTATGCGCAAAAGTCGAAACACACACCAAGGTGCTTTACGATAGACTTCGACGTAAGGTTGGTTGCCAGTCAGATCCCGAGAGGTCCTACTACCGAGATACCTATCTGAATGGCAGTGAGAAACTGTATTCTAACCTGTCCCCACACGGGGAAAACGCTAAATAAGGCCAAATTACACTATCTACAACAAAAGTAAAATTTTATTTGTAAAAGATCTACAACCCACAGCAATCTGAAACTAAAGGCACACAAGTTTTATGCCCACAAAACCCGCGGATAGCAATCGTCTCGTAAATCCCCAGTGATACCCACCACGGACCCTACCCGGTCGTAACGAGGTACCCGCAGGCAATAAAGCTGTTACTCAACCTCCCCGAACTCTCCCGAAAGCGTTCGGCTATTTTCGTAAATAGTCCGCCATTTTAATTTGCGATTTGAATTGAAATGTCAAGTGACGTCATTGGACCAGTTAGGTTTTATTACTTTGATCTTATGTTGTTAGTGTTTCTAGAGGCATATGCTATTATTACTTTCTGTCTCGTGGGTTTGTTAAATTTAAGATTTTGTTTGAGGCTTATAAGTTACTAGGTGTTGCGGTTTCACTCGCTTTTCATAGAACTTGTTATATACGAAAATTCATCGAAATTGGTTCAGCGGTTTAGGTGTGAAAACTTAGCAAACAGATAAATGCATTATGATATTGGTATGGATTCCTTATTTGATTAGTCATTGGTTTTCAAACGTCGATATCTCATCCTAAGGTTTTAAATTAAACGTTCCATTTCTGCCAATTTTCCTCTACATTTTTCTGACCATTTGAAATCGGTAGCAGCTGGTAACATGCCCCCTCTTACAAGGCGGTATTAGCAGTGTCGTTATCGGGGGCGATCGCCACAAATCATTCTCCCACCGACACGTTACTGACGGCTAATTTAACGCTAGTGTATAGGGGATTGGTAGGCTGTTTGGACATGTACGATTTTTTTTACGTTGGGTTGGAGAAAATCTTTAATGGTTTCAGTCGGCCGTTATTTCCCACAAGATTCAGTTAGAATTTTGGTAAATAAAATATAATGATATTAAGCTTATTTTTTTGCAGGCATTGTTTAGTTCGGAAACCATTGTTTCCAGTTGTTTTGATGTTTTTCGTAAAGAGAATGATAATCATAAAATCTGCAAATCGTAGAGTGCTTATGATCTCTATGTCTATTTTTATTCCTTTTCTACTCCAATCTAAATTTTTTCGAGAAGGAGTATACTCCTCCATAATTAGATATTTAAAGATAATACAAAAACTCGGAAACAAGATAACACAATGATACCTATGCCATACAATTCTGAAAACCCATAAAAAACGACAAAACGATCATGCGACGAAATAATCGCACGTATCTAAACACCCTTTGTTATGATAAAGCGTTGCTTGTAAGGGGAGGAAGCCATCTTGCAAATATTATTGTATCATAATGGCTTAACATTTTGCGTCAGAACGGTTCCGTGGTGCGGTTCATTTATTTTTTGATATATCGCAGTTATTGCTTTGGCAATGAACTGGTGTTCGGTGCTTGAATTGGGGAGTGTGAAAAATATGTCAGATCAATAATAAACTATCCACTATCTTCTATTAAAATTCTAGAGTTCTTTGGTCACATTTCCAGAAAGACAGTGTTCGTATTTCTCACCTTACCTTATCATAGGGTGCAAAGAATCCTTATGGATCATCTGCCACCTGAAGAGGCGTAGGTATGTCAAACTAGTACCGACAAAAACCCGCACTTTATAAAAGAAACTAAATTAATTAACAAGGTATTGTACAATTTTGGACAACAACCGGGCCGTAAGCTTGTTTGCCACCTCAGTGGGAAAAAAACAAGTACATTCCATGCCTCCAGATTTTATTCCTTAGTATCGTGCCCGCTGTGAGGGGAGAAGGGGGTGCTAGTGCGCCGTCGTTCACCCCACACCCAGCACCCATAGTCATAAAGACAGTTTTTTCTATCATTTAAACTAATTCTAAAATAAAAGGCAACCATAAGAGCAGCTAGGTTCCCGAGGAATAACCATTATTACCCATTAAGCATTGACAACTAAAACAAAACGCTATAACAGAACACGTTCCTCTATAGGGTGTAAAACAGTGAACAATGACGTCACAAACAAACTTAATCCCGGTTTTAATGAATGCGGTTCCCCTTTACATTATAAATATTGGCCGACGCTCCCCAGCTTACATTTATTGCCGTTGTACGCGCAACGCTGTGCGGATACGCGGATACTGCGGGTATGGCGGATATGCGGATATTGTAAGGGGAAGAAGGGGCGATAAGGGTCGTGTTAAATTGCAAGTGTGATTTTTTTGGTTTCCGATAATGGTGTAATTATGGATGGGTATTAATTGTTTGGAAAATATCGTGTCATTGTGAATAGAGATTGAAATGGTGTACATTTACTAATTTTATGTTAAATATATTTTACTTTAGAGGTATAGTATCTCATCACTTACTAAATATAGTTTTTCTTTATTTAATATGGTGCATTAAAACGTGGTTCCGTTTCTATCAAAAATTCTCAGAAACACCGAGGCCCGAACTGTCTACTTATTGGCAATAAATATTTGTTCTATACAAAAAACGAACACGCAACCCGTTGCGCAGAAATCAAAAGCTAAGCCACTGCACTACTATCATCAATCTAGTACCTAATATTATGGTAATATTGAGGTATAGTAACAGTGTCTTTTTAGTCAAATATGTGTTTTAAAACGAAACATCTTTTAGTTGTTAGAATTAAAGTGATTTTATTTATTATTAAATTACAATCACCTGAGAATAATTTACACTTTTAGTTTTTAATGTAGGTACCTAAATCTTAAGCACGTCATAATTTTCCTAAGACAGCTGTTCAAAAAAACCAAAGCAATCTAGACTACACTCACCCAATCCTATCAATTCAGAAAATCTCAATAAAACCATTCTTGTAGTCTGATTGAGACACGCTCACGTACGAGGGGGAGGCTGGGGTACAGTGGGCCACGTCGGCTACGAATAGCTACCGCGGATAAAATACCGTGCGTGATTACTGCAAGCGAGCGTGGAATACTGAACATGTTTGTAACAAGGTTTGTAATGAACGCGCAAATTGTATTAGTTGTAGTTGGACTAAAATAAACCGACCAAGTAAAGTTGTGGGTTGCGTTACGTGAGCGACAAGTTTTTGACAAATCAGAAGTTCATACTTTTATGATTTCGTTCCGTTTATTTGATTCGTTCGTCGAAAAAGATTGGGAACCCCTGGATCCCCTGGACCCCCATCCAGAAGTTAATTGAGATTATTGACAAATATTTTGCATAGGAAACTTAGTTCCAAAGGTGACCACTAGAGGCGCTATCCAAGATTTCCATACAAAATATGTATCAGGTACGATAGTGACTATTGCACTTTCTGAATTTTCGAATCGAAGGGCAAAGAAAGGTAAGTACTGTTTTTAGTCGATACGGTACGAGTTCGACATACCATGCCACCAAAACGACCTCAGGTGACAATCGATCCATGATGATTTTCCACAGAAAGGCTACTGAACTACAGACTTTGTTAGAAAACAAAAAAAAACTCTCTAATTAGATACTGGACTAAATATAATACAAGTACTCGTTTGTTTATAACTTCATTACAAAATATCCCATAGTTCAGCGTGCCTCTTGGCACAGGCCTCCTCTAACGTTTTCCACTGAGTTCTGTCTCGTGCTACCCTTCTCCATTGATGTCCCGACGTAAGTTTAAAATTTTCCCATTTCGGCGTCCTCTATTTCGCTTACCATCTCTGGGGTACGAGTCAAATTTTGCTCGATTTTTTTTGAGAATCGCGGATCATGTGAGCGGTCCATATCCACTTGTGTTGATCTATTCGTACAAGTTTATACTACTTCTCACTTTACTTTGTTTCTTTATTTGATTTGATTGTACCAACCATAATTTCTTCTATTCACTTTAGCGTACCGCTCACCCCTCGTGCTTTGACAACGTATGACAAATGGGTACATACAATAACTGACACACATCGTGAACGCAGCGTGTCCGCTCTTGTGATGTAATTGGAGCGTGATATAATATGATGGGGACATTATGAAGTGATGTATTGAGGCGGAAGTGTATCATAGTACAATTAATATGATTAGAAAATGTGATTTAAAAGCTCATCATTATTATTTTGGTCTTTTCCCAACTAAGATGTTCAAATGTTTTTATTTCAAATAAGCGTTTAGGAAACGTTATGATTCTAGTTGCACGGTTCCAAAAGGATGATCCTATGGAGAAGAATCCGGCAAGAAACTCCATGGACACTATAAAATAATGATGGATCAGGATTTAAAGTGGAAATGTTAAAATAACATACCATCACGCGTGTATTCCGCGAAGTGTTAGGTAGTAATGTATCTGTGGGTATACATTGTATCGGCGGTATGTTTAGGTCGAAAGTAGAAAGGGAGCGAGATTATTTCCACTAACTGGTCACAAAATCAAAATCCGAGCTGCTACTGAGAATTTCATAGGAAAACCCAATACTTAACACTTTGCTCGACCTGGGAAGCGAACCCAAGACCTCTGGCTTAGCAATTGCGGCTATGACCAATGGAATAACAAGGCAGTTTAATTTACAACTATTGAATAAATAACTATAAAACGATAACCAACGGACGACCAGTAGCACGAAAAAGCGACATCGCTTCATGGTGGACATTCCAAAAACCCTAACGAAACGCTTTAAGTCCACTTTTATCATGCGTACCGCTGAAATGTGGAATGCGCTTCCCGAGTGGGTCTTCCCCGATAAATATAATTTGGGTATTTTTAAGTCACTAATGAATCGGTTTCTTCTAGGCAAGCGCGCTTCATCGTAGATCGCAGTGTCGCTTAACATCGGGCGAAAAGGCGGTCAAGCGTAAGCCTATCACGAATAAAAAAAACCTCTTAATTAAAAGCATACCGGCGAACTGTGGGTGTACATCAGTACCAATACCTCTGCCTAAGCCTTAAGGAATAGAGGCGTGATAATATCTTTATAGTTACATGTATTCGTCTATGACTATCGCGTGCGTAGCTGTAAAGGTGGATACCTTTCATTCGTAGAAACGATATCCATCGCTCTAACAGAAAACAATAGTTTGAGCTACTTTCCAACTCCCTTGATGCCGCGAAAAGAATTCGTTCTCCAAGAAACTTTTGCAATCAATATTTCCCATTACCCACCCACGTTGTATACGGAGAACGTAAATAATAAATAGTTCTTCCAATATATCGATTTGTATTCTATCGAGAATCGTTTTCCCAGTAAAAGCTTAGTGTATTCGATTCGTGGAATTCTTGTTTCATATTGATGTGTAATTGAATACGAAGAAATTTATTGGTCGAGAGGTCGTTTGGGCGACCGCCAAGCTAAAGGTGCTGCGTTGGATTCCCAGGTCGAGCAAAGTGTAAAGTGTTGGTACTACAAGATCAGTAGCGCTATCACAATATATTATAAAATGCTGCGTCTGTCTGTCTGAACGCGATAAACCCAAATCTACGGAACGGATTTTCATACGGTTTTCACTAATGGATAGAGTGATTCATGAGGTAGATTTAACGTCACGTTATGACCCATAGAACGAGGTAAAGTGGGTGAAACCGCGGGTTTCGGCTAGTGAATATTTCAAAATCAAGAAATGATGATAGTATAAAATTATTGTGGTCTTCTGTATAGTACACACACTAGTAGCATTGTCGAGGGGAGAGCAGGGCGAACCGGCTCACTCCCTATTTATGAATATTTGATATTGCCTGCCGCACCCGCCGGCAAAACTCGAAACTCGTGTTCTATGCTAATATTGCCGGCAGACATGACATGATTGTATTTTGGACACACTCTGCCTTTCGATCGATGGGTGAGTAAAAATAGAAAAAAAAGTTTCGGTTTTCCGTTGTTTTTGTTTCGCCGCCAAATTCCAATTGCTTTTTTGCAATTCGTAAGTAGGTCGAAGCAGTTGCGCTTATTACCATTATTCTATTTATTTCCTTGTGAAGGCTATTTATGTAAACTAACAGTAATATTATGTTTATACATATAAATTAGAACCTATGTAATGAAATTTGCATTCAATTATCATTTACGCCGCCCCGCCTTAATACGATTACATACAACACCAATTCACCTTTACTGCACACCCCCTCACAGTAAAAACCTGCTTAATACACATCTACATACAAAGACCTCTTTGACAGTGACTTAGCATTCATGAACGCAAACGAAAGAAAATCCAATTTCGTTCTGTACAGTGAAGATCAATAACGACAAAAAATAAATGTCAGCATACATTGCCGGTTCGCTTTGAAGGCACGCAAGCGAATCACGAACATAGGCCGAAACGTAAAGCGATGCGATCCAAATCTCATTTGCTTTTGCATTTTAGAAGCGTCATGGTGGCACAATCCCGTTTTCGCATTTATATTTGCGAAATCGGCTTATTACAGTGAAATATGGTTACCAGAATCATCATGGTCAGTGGTGCGAATCTCTAATTCTTGCACTTAATTAATATACTCGAAAATATCAGGACTATAGAAAAATATCGAGTCCCACGTTCCCCATTAAAGAAGGGAAGGCAAATATAGTCTTTAATCATACACTGACACTCTTCAAATTATAATAAACGCGATAAATTGTTATACCTACATTTTTTTATATTTAAAACATATTTTTACAGGGCATTTTTAATACAATATAAAGCTGGTATTTCTATTTAGATTATCTCTGAGATGAATTGGCGGGACAAATTAAAAGTTTCTCATAATGATAAATAGAATATCATTATTGAAAATCTGTACCTTAGTGTACAATTTAGAGATCTTTAGGTATTGTATGCGTATGATCTGATGGCTAAATTAATTTCCGACCACAATTTAAGAAATCAATTCTAAGACAGAAATTGAATAAACATTCAGATTTATGATATTTTGCTGAGAACCCGATGCAGTTGGCTCTTGAAGCCGATGGTCTTCTTTCAAGTGTCTGGTGAGGTTTCCAGTGCTTACTTTTACACTGTAGTGTATTTATATTGCTATCCACTTTTTTTTTCTTAAACCATAAACTTCATTTTAAAACACTCATAGCTACCCAGCAATTAAGAATAATTCTCCTATAATTTAAGCGTCGTTTATCACCAAGTCCATTAGAAAAACGGTTATTATCCATAGCCTATTAACTAGCCCCCCAATAACATCATTATTCGAATTAGTCGAGAAAAATTAAAGCTCCGAGTGTACGGTTGCACGGTTAATGAGAGGGGGACCGGCGGAGGGTAGATGGAATGCTAGATGATTTGGAAACTAGAATAAATTATGATATTGATTAGATATACTAGGTTATATATAGTAAAAACAACGAGTTGCTAGTTGTACAAAATTACCACTTTCGTACTGATCATAGATTAAGGAAAAATAGATCAAATTATGCACCAAGAACCATAAACTTCTATAGTTTCCTTAATTTGTGGCTCTGGTAGATGGCCATGCCTGTTGTGTTGCCAGCTCCCATTTTTTGTTTTTCTATTTTGCGCAACATTTTGCTACTTTTAAGTTATTGATTGTACAGTTGCATTTTGATTTGTTGTGTGTCATAAGGAAGAAAATAAAATCTTTTTCTTTCTTTCTTTCTTCTGTTCTATATTTTATAATGTTGCTTAACAAAAGGGAGTTCTCTGTATAGACTACACTCATATAGACGCAGATCTTACATGTTAAATCTCCTAGAACTTGGTCAAGTTTTTTAAAGCTTGCTTAACTACATCGGAAATAGACGCCATTATCTTAGGTAGCTCGAATGACTAATAAGCTGCACGCCACTCTTAGGTTAGACTTTTACCAAATACTGTTTGTTTCGATTAACAAAAGTTAAAAAAAAAAGTAGTATTTGCACGCACGCAACGTATTATAGGGTACGATTATATGTCTTTAATCAGTATTTTTATCCTTGATATCCACTATTTGGCACTAGTTATACAAGTGCAAGTGTATCTGGTTTTGACATTTAAAAATACCTGTAGTAGTGAGCTAATTCCAATGACACATTTTATTTAAACTTTGAGCCGAAGTTTTTCTGTGCGCCCCTAATGACAGTTACAACGCTACTAAGACGGACTCTTGATATGCCCCAGTTAGTTAGAAAACGTTCAATGGCCGCAGCAAATATAATTAAAGTTATTTTAGTAAAGGAAAAATTCAATCGCGGGCAGGATTCGAATTTGCATCTTCTGGTTAGAGTTTTGGTTATTTCGATCAAGCGGGTGGGACTCGCGGTGGCTTAGAGGTCAGAGCGTCTTGTGTATCTAACCAGAAGACGCAGGTTCGAATCCTGCCTGCGATTGAATTTTTCCCTTACTAAGATAACTGTATAATCTTAGCATGAAAAATGCAAAAAAATCACAAAAAGATATAATAAAAGTTTATCATCTCAATCTACACCTCTATTTATTTTGAGCACATCACAAGACATCAGGTCGCCATCATATTTTTATGACACAAATATCTCCTATAAATCTCCCCCTACCAGTCATCCCTTAAATAATTCACCGACATACCTATCGGCACGGAACTCGAACCTGCATCACTACGGTACAGTAATTGACGCAATTAGTGCCCGAGGGGAAACTTGGCGAAATTGGACAACGAGGGTGGGTTTTGTGGCGGTAGGCACAAATATTAGGACGACTTGATTTTACTTAGGAGTACACGACTACGTTGTTTTAGGTTTCTTGCGGAAGGGCGCGGAAGATTTTAATTGGATTTCGTAGTTATTGTTTTAGGTCTACAGTTTGTGGTCTTATGGTTTTGAATAGGGAAGGAAAAGGTTATCTGCACGGTATATTGTAAGCTGGCGTTTCAGTATTTTCTAATAATAATACAATTTTATCCCGCTGTTGGGTACGAGTATGAGACCCCTCAAAGAGTATTGTTGTATGTACAGATTTGAAATAGAATTTATATTATAGGTACCAAAAGTCAACCTATCCAATCGTTCCGAAATAAGGGATTTCAATACAGTGGCTAGTATTTTTCATGATGTCTCAATGTATTGAAATCAAAATAAAATAAAACATACCATCCATCACGCCTGTATTACCCGAAAGATAAGGCAGAGGCGTACTTATGTACACCCACAGTTCGGCGGTATGTTTAGGTCCCATGTAATAGGGGGTGAGCCTATTGCCATTAACCGGGCACAAATCCAGACTCCGAGCTGCTACTGAGAATTTCTTTTTAATATATTTAATATAGGAAGGTTGATTTAATGGAATCATGAATAGTAGTGTAAAGACAAAGTGGGAAATCGGGATTTAATGACATTAATCGTTTACGGATTTTTACGTTAAATAAATGAAGCTAAATTGTTTTGTAGGACTTAAATTAATATTCTCCCTGTTAATATTTTTTTAATATTGTTTTTTGTTTTTTGTTGACAGTGACTACCTAACTGATTTAATTTTCTTTTTATTTTCAGATAACTACAATGCAAATATCGGTAAGTATTTATTCAATACTAATTAATCCGACGGACGTTTTTCTGCCCATAATTCAATGCTTCTTACAAAAATCCAATAATCCGTGCAACTTTTCCAAGTATTCTTTCCCGAAAAAGCTTATTACGCATTAGAACTTCATTCTAAGATTTTTTTTACCCAAATCTGTCGTGCTGCTCTCTCTCTCCGCTTACCAACAAACAGCGTTTAACTTTTATTTATATAGAAGATTTTCACGCGATTTTAATTACAAAATCTATTTATCTAATCAAATCGTTTGCTCGATGCCCTCCGATCCGTAACAGGCAAATGCAATCAGGCCCTAATACCCAATTACAGCCAGTTCAAAGACCAAGTCGTTTGTGCGTTAATTAAGTATTTAGACATGTCCGCGATCGATCGGATTTAATCAGGAGAACGTGACGTAATTGAATCTGGTAACGATTTGATTGAACTATAATTAATAATTCGCTGAGGTGTGTCTACTCATGTACACAAGACTATTGCCAATAAAGGGTATGAAGGCTTACTGTAAATTTCATAGAAACATCGAATAACAAGGCTTGACTTGGGAATCAAACCGAGGATCTTACGAGCAGCTGTCACGTTTGAGACTATGAGGCAGTGAATTTACATATACACGATACCCCTGGTATTATTAATCATCATAATCAATCATTATTAAGCGTCCATAGGCTGCGGTAACCGCTTACCATCAGGTGGGCCGTATGCTTGTTTGCCACCTTAGTGGTATAAAATAAAATGTTTGTTACTGTCATAGGTTCAACAACGTCATCGACTTTTTATCCTAACCAGTATGTTTCCTATCTAAAACAACGCCGGCTGCTCCTTTATTTATATGACGTCACGTCCTCCCCCAATTTACTTTATAACGTTGTACTACAAATATTTGCTTATCGTTAGCTTCACCAAACGTTTACTGTCCATATAATCCTTACGTCGTTTTAATAAGGTTTACATTGCAGTGTAACAGATTATTGGTATTGGTAGGCCCAATGTTTGCGTAAAAAGAACCCTTCGGGATTTCGTATTGTGTCTTAATATCATCGTAAATAATAATACCTTTTGTCTTTAGGGGCTTGTCTTTTTGTTTACTGAGTGTTTGTAAAGAATTAATATTAGGGTTCCGTATCAGATTCAAATTGATGGTCGGCGATTTAAGTGGTAACGGCACAGTGGCCTCAGTAGTCTATTCACAATAGCAAAGCCTATAAGTTCGAACCCTACCGGTTAAGCTACTTGAAATGAGCAGAAACGTACACTTTAGTAGTTCGAGTCCATACGAGTAATGAATAAGAAATATTTGTGGTCCTTTTATCCGCGATTGGTCCTTTGCGTGAAGAAATTGTGAAACGAAAAAAACTGCAACGCTAGTTAGGTATGATTTGTTATACATCATATCTTATTGCATGAATATAACTGAGTCAGTATCTAAAATAATAATCATGTAGATAATAATATGTACCTACGTACCTACTTATTTTGTGATATTTTTTTTATGGTATCCTGGCATAACACCCTGGCACACTTCAGGGGCTTAATTTTATTCTGCTCAAGTATCATATAAAGGTTCTTGATTCCGCTATTTGAGCGGAATCAGTATCTGCCAATGACATTAAATAGCACAAGCATTGACAGATTTGACACTGACAGATATATCTGTCAAAAATCAACAATTGTGAACCCATTGAAAGACGATTTTGACACTAGCAAATAGCAGACTAGGTCATAAAATCAAAAATTTTTTCACCAGAATAAGTCAACAGTTCTTACCTGTATCTCTGAGCTGTAAGGAGTTGACCTTGTTGGTCAGGTAGCCCCGGATGGAGCTGGCGACCCGCGCGGGCGACGCGGCGGCGGCGCCTCCGCGCAGCGCGCCCCCCAGCCGCCCCAACAGCGCGCCCCCCTCCGCCTCCACGGTCGACACTTCGAACCACCCCCGCAGAACTAGCCCCCCAAAAAAATTTTCAAATCGCAACCGAATTTCGCTTCAAAATTCTCTAATTAGAAATTTGAATTAATTTAGTTCTAAATTTAAGATTGCTCGTTTTTATCTTATCGCGGGAATGTATATTGTTTTATGGATACAGTATATATAAACGTTAGTTATATTAGTTAGTTAATCAGTGCCGTATTTGATATGTATTGGTAATGGGCTCATTCACCATGGTGCGCCCGAGTGTGCTTCTGAAACAAGAGAAAACATGACATTAAGCCCCTCGTAAAATATATTTTTAATGAATATTTTTAAATTAAGTAAACAACACATTTCCCGTAACATACCATCACGCCTGTACTCCTCAAAGGGTTAGGCAGAGGTATACCCACATTTTCCTTTTGAGGTCTCTTAATAAAGGGGGATAAAGGGGGAGCTTATTGCCAAATTCCAAGCTGCTACTGAGAATTTCTTAAAAAAAAACAATAACCCTCGACTTGGGAATGCAACTCAAAACCACTAGGCTAATAAAGTAGTTTACCTACACATTTACCGACGGCTATGGACTGCCTCGTGATTGAAATAAAACGACTTTATACGGATTTTATCGCATTCTATTGATATTATTTAATTCCCGACGTTTAGGATCCTTTACATTCCCAACCTAGTGGTCTGCGGAGCCGTAGTAGTCCACAAGACCCAAAAATAATAAAGTTTTGATTAAAGTTTAATTTCAGATTGAAACATTTCATTTACATAAACATTGTGGTTCCTGCTAAAAACAATTAAATCAAAGTGGTCCCTTTTCAGAAAAGGTTGAGAATCTCTGCTTTACAGCATCCATGGACCATGGTCAATATAATGCGGTGAAATCTGTAAAAAATAGGTATATTTCAATGTCTAACATTCCCGTAAGTGTCGGTAACTAGTCTATTGCCTACTGATGTTATAATAATGAACTATCATGAAAAAAAAGGTTATGGTCATAAGAAACTCAAAGAGTTCCTTCATCTCAAGTCGAGACCCACAACGGATGTGTAACAACGGAAGCTGCCACTCGAGCCACTTCCGGCCGCCATCTTGTGGCCGGAAACAGACGCGGTTTACGACTTCCTCTCCCTTTGTGAGACGAAAATGTAACTTTTGTGAATTATATATTTGCTTTTGTTTGTGAATTACGTTAATTTAGTTTTGAGGTTTTCTAGAGGCTTTGTCGCGGAACGCTTAGCGTTCAAACTTCTAGTTCAGTTACACTGATTCGCTTGAACCTCTAATAATAATTCACACTTCATAGAAATCCGTCAAGTATATCTTGAGTTATAAACGAACATACATATATACACGATACACACCATTCAGATATACACCATTCATAACTCAGAAATGGATGGTTAAATTTAATCCTAAATTTACAATATTAGCCCCTGCCCCGAATAGCAGTATAATTATTATCTAAAACATCGGCAAAATTCATGAAACTATTAAGTATATATTTTGCGCCAACATACATAAAAATCGTGAATATTGACAAAAAATATTAGCCATTTGAAAATGGAATACTATTTATGGGATGTGGGGACAAACGAGCAGACGGATCGCCTGATGGTAAGCGATTACCGCCGCCCATGGACACCCGCAACACCAGAGGAGTTATAAGTGCGTTGCCCACCTT
Organism: Acronicta aceris; assembly: GCA_910591435.1. Lineage (NCBI taxonomy): Eukaryota > Metazoa > Arthropoda > Insecta > Lepidoptera > Noctuidae > Acronicta > Acronicta aceris. Next base: position 15,673,226 of record OU342767.1, read on the forward strand.
TAAAAGGGGATTGGGCCTCCGGTAACCTCACTCACTCAGCGAAACACAACGTAAGCGTTATTTGACGCCGGTTTTCTGTGAGGCCGTGGTATCACTCCGGTCGAGCCGGCCCATTCGTGCCAAAGCATGGCTCTCCCACGTTAAAAAGCATTATTGACAAATGAAGTAAAAAATAAATAATTAAATCAATAATTCTACCATGTCTACGTCATACGCAGTAATAAACTAATGCAAGATTATCAGATTGTATTAAAATCACCGGCCGTCGGCTACGGCTACGGCTACGACGCGCTACGTCGAGCGTAGCGGTCGTGCTACGCCGACTACGATTAAATTCATGTATTTTATTATGCTCCACAATGAATGTCCGGCAACGCCTCCATGGGCGGCGGTAATCGCTTACGATCAGGCTATCCGTCTGCTCGTTTGCCCCCTATTCCATAAAAAAAATGTAGATATCTATCATACCATCACGCCTGTACTCCTCGAAGGGTCAGGCAGAGTATATTTAGGTCCCATACAAAAGCGAGCTTATTGCCACTAACCAGACACAAATCCATCTAAACTTCGAGCTATCACCTACTGAGAATTTCATAGAAAAATGTAATAACTGTGTAATATGGTTACAATGAATAGGCTTTTGGCTAATTAGAGCTTCTCTTAGCTACGGACAAAATAAATTTGAAATTATTTCGTAATTTCGTCATTGTCATCAACTCATATACTGTCCCACTGCTGGGCACGATCTCCTCTCAGACTGAGAACTGTTCTGAAATTATTATCATCATCGGCTTATAACAGTCCACAGCTGGACGTAGGCCTTCTGAAATTATGTAAGATCACAATTTTACAAGATCACATAATTTTTTTCACTCCTATCTCCTATTAAGAGAAAGAAGAAACTAAATTGGGGATTCCTTAGATCCTGACACACCACTTTCACTACATCTTCGTTTATTAATCTCATCACAAAACATCGGCTTAGGTGCTTTTAATATTGCCTTTTTTGAAAGATGTTTTCAAAAAAGGCAATATGAGACGTAACGTTAACCGAGATGCATATATATTTTAATTATTGTAATAAGATGTCCTATAGACGCCAGCAACACCAGTAGTATGTATAACCAGCGCGTTGTCATCTTGAGACCTCAGTTGTTAAATTTCATATCCCCAGTAATTGCACTGGCACTACCTTTCAAACCGGAGCAAATTGCATAATTCAAATAAATCAGCGCAAGATAACTAATCATTAAGTATATTGTGAAGCAGTGATAGCCTAGTGGTATGTCCGTGGGACTGCCAAGTCAAAGGTCTCGAGTTCGAACCCAAGGCACGCACCTCTGACTTTTCGAAGTCATGAGCGTATTAAATAGTTAATTATCACGCGCTTAAACGGTTATGGAAGACATTGTGAGGAAACCTGCCAGCCTGAGAGATTTTTTCGATGACGTGTGAAGTCTTCCAATCCGCACTAGGCCAACATGGTGGACTATAGCCTAATCCCACTCATTCTGAGAGGAGACTCATGCCCAGCAGTGGGACAGTATAATGGGTTGATTATGTTATGTAAGTATATTGTTTGCAAATCGTGTAGGTACCGCAATACTAAAAGCCCATTTTTGATAAATCATCATATGATTCACATTAGTAAACCATAGATATCTGCTACAAATAATAAATACAATACGAATTAACTGTAGCAGAATTGTTCTGCAACATCTTCTGAAGCTTTATTATCAATGTCTCGGGATTGACGTGTGTCTTTATAATCTATTTACAGAAATAAGTAAAAATTATTTAGCACTACTTATTAGACATTATACATCATATAAATGTATCACTGCTGGGTTTTTTCCCCAGCGTGACAAGAATAAGACATTCTTCTAACTTATTACACCACACACACCAAAGATAGAGAGGTTCATTACTTGCACGAAAATAAACCTTATTTTTAATGTTTTATGAACATTAAAGACTCTATATCAATACAACCCTCCCTTACTCACACAGGCATACCTCACACAAACACACACATATGCCATGTTACGTAACAATTATGTAACCCACACATTCACAAAACAAAAACGTTACGAGATGTATTTACACAGTACACACACACACACTAATGCACGTTTTAATTAGACACACATTTAACGATTTTCAATATTTAAAAATCAATATGGCCGTTAGTTTAAAAATAAATTCAATATTTTTTAATAGCACACACACTACCAAAATAGTAAAAAAAAACATAAAATTCACTAGAATTGAAATGAAAATTTTAAAAACCGAACGTCAATCAATATGCTGGTCTAAAAAATAAAAATATATTGACCTTTGTTTGTGTTGGCAGGTACTTGCACACCTGGGAACACCTCGCCCGAACTGGCGAGCCTCGACAGTGAACTGAAAAGGCTTTTGGGCCATGCGCAAAACGGGGCGCTGCCATTGGCTGGGGGTGAAAAGTGACGTCACGTCACCCGAGCCAATGGGAGCCTGCTGAAATTTTCACGTAGGTATAACCGGTCGATGACTAAAAATAGGTTGTGTCGGTCGATGGGACGAAACCGCCGTTATCAAGCATTCATCTGATTACGAATGGCATTTTCTCCATGTACGATTCGGGGTTTATGTAAATGGGAAGCGATTATTTTTGTATGGGCCGCCCTGTTGATAAAAACCCGCATTGGACCAAAATAATATTTTCGCTTGTAAAAAGTATTTAGTTTTGTTTATGACTGCAGGTTGTATATGATTTTTAGTGTGCATACCTAATGGTAAGCGCCAATAAACGCTAACAACTAGAAATAAAACATTTTGACTTTGATTTTGACTTAATTATCACGTGCCTATTAAACGTGCATACCTGAGAGATTTTCTTCCCGCATTAGCATTCTCTCTCATAAGCGTTTTCATTCTGAGGGAGACCCGTACCCAGCGTTGGGACAGTAATAATATTGTTTAATAATTATGATCTAATAATATTTCATTTTACTCCATCTGAATATCGAACCCAGGATCTCACGCATAACAGCCGCTCTTGTGACTACGATCCAACCATTGAGGCAGTTATAAAAAAAAGAAATCGTAGCATAGATATACAATTTTTATTACCAACTGAAACTATTTGATGATATAGTACTCCTGCTACTAAGTCAAGTATAAGTATAAGGGTAAAAAAACCGGACAAGTGCAAGTCGGACTCGCTCACTGAGGGTTCCGTACAAAACTATACATTTGTAATTAATTTTAACATGTATAAAATTAATTACAAATGTATAGTTTTCAGATTGTTCCCTATACTTGCAGTATAAGACGGTACTACTTGCCAACTTTCATAGTTCATAGTCAACGGAAAAAACCCTATAAATTTTGATTCCGTTGACAGTGTCGATAAATACGTTTCTTGCGGCATAAACGGGCGTATCTTTTTTTACGTTAACTTAGAAATTTGATTTTTTCACAGCTTGAAGAGACTGTAGACATGAGGATATGGTTTTAATTTCAGCTCGATACCTTCACGCATTTTTGAGATAAAGGGTCTTGACGGACATACGGACGGACAACAAAGTGATCCTCTATGGGTTTTACCTTTTGAGGTACGGTGCCCTAAAAATAAATATTTTCAAAGGTACCTAAAAAGAGTTCTAGCATTTATATACATATTTTTATGTTCCATTTACAGACCAAATTTCATGCTTGAATAATCTGTCAATTTCAGTTATATCTCTAGGACATTGAAATAAAACTACTATTTGCGGATTTTATCGCGTTGTATTGATATTATTTGATTCCCGACGTTTCGGATCCTTTGCAGCATGGTCACGGGTAGACAAAGTTGTTGGACGTCTTCATGTTACAATTACTAACAGCTACCTTAGATTTTTGTTATAATATCAATACAACGCGACAAAATCCGTAAAAAGTAGTTTTATTTCAGTTTATATTTGTCAGAAACCAGTATAGATCTCTAGGATTGAAATAGACCAGTGTATCGTGGTCGTGATAAATGTCATGAATCACATGGCCCTGACTATATACTTGTAGATCAAAGGCCACATACTATCAACCAGGGCTTAAAAAGACGATGATTTGTTTTTTCGATGGATCAAAAAATTATACACATTTTTTATTCTCAATCGCAAAAGCCACGCTTCCTAATTATGTTTCCTTTTACCGTTAAAAAAGTCTGGTCAAGAATAACTAAATCTAGAAATGTTTAAGAAGAGAAAAACCTTCATGCGACTGAAGATAGCATTTGCCATTGAGGAATAAGTTCCGAGGTGTGTATTCGACGTTGACCGTCAAGTAAGAATAATAATTCATCCATGCATTGCATGGCAAATATTACATAGTATTTTATGGTCGGAGGCGATTTGGAAAAAGCCAATTATAATTAATATTTAAAGCATCACAGATTTTTAGCCCACTGTTTATTGAAGTTTATTTATTTCATTAGGTACACCAAAATCATACATATTTTACAATCGATAGAAAAGGTACATAGAAAAGGTCTGATACATATGCCAATTACAGGTATACACAACATTTACCACTGAAGCACACAATTATGATACTATAATTTAGAGATAAGGTTTAGAACCACTAAAATATAAAAACAAAACAATAATTAAAATGAATTAATCCTGTAAATATGAAGTTGACTCCACTTTGGCTTTACTGGATTAAGATCAATGATAAATTACTTTGATTTTATTATTATTTTACTAGCATCTGCCCGCGACTTTATCTGCGTGGACTTCGGGATTGAGTCCAACTTGCATAAAAAGTAGCCTAGTTGTTATTTCAGGCTAGAATCTATCTGTGTGCCAAATTTTATTCAGATCCATTCAGCCGCTCTGGCGTGAAAGAGTAACATATATCCACACATCAATACTCACAAACTTTTACGTTTATAATATTAGTAATGATTAAAAAGTAAAAATACATTCTGCAATCAATCGTCCACCTTGAGGACTAGGTCAATTTTTTTACCAGCGCCAGGTAACTGCGCATCGTGTCACCGGTGGTCTGACATTTAGTTGAACTGGACATATTTGGCACAGCCACAATTTTTTTTTTTTCATTTTATTTTATAAGTTAATTATATTTTTTTTATGTTATTGTGTGCAGTGTCCATGAACCCTATTTCTTTATCTTCTTACTTTGATTGTAATATTTCACAATGTAGAACGTTGTAGTACCTTTGGTGGCTCCATGATCTATCTTGGCAGGCGGTGCAGTATTTTGTCTGGCACTATAAATATGGCGGTCGATGGGGCCGCGCATGCGCAGTGCTCACCACCGAACTCATTTATCATGCGTAGTACATACACGAAAATAAATGATTATGGAACAGTGCAATTTTTTACAATGTGTATTTTATTGAGCCCGATGGAAACAGATTATGCAAAAATTTACATAAATGAACCGTAATTTTATCGGTACAGCAATTTGAAAGAGAGGCTTGTGTATAAGGGTTGATATGCTAAGCTTTACACGGTCTTTTCGTAGATGGGTGATTGTATAACCATCGACTGCTTTTCTTACCTTGAAGTTTAACTCCAAAGAAGTTCTGTCCTCTGCAACTCTCATTATTTTTTTCTCATAATATATGGACAGTAAAAAAATTGAAACGTTTAGTTATTATTCAGTTGTGAATGTTTCTTAAACAAAGTGAACGCCCTCACCTTAAATAAAAGTTAATTTAACATTCTAGCAGCGTTTAAATAAATAAAATTAAATATATTAATACCAAATTACCTACTATAAAAACACAAGAAATTACATTATTATAAAGGTATAAATGTACCTAATTAAAAATATACTTAAATAAATAAAAGTTATTTCACAAAATTTATTATGTATGATGATAATGTTAATGGGAAAAGTTTTTACAAAAAATACATGAACATATAACTATGTAGCAGTCAAATAATTGTGAAAGAAAACATCGTGAGGAAACCTGCATGCATGAGAGACTTTTTTGTACGGCGTCTGAAGTCTGCGAACCCGCATCAGCCCAGCGTGGTGGACTATAGCCTAATCCCTCTCATTCTGAGAGGAGATCCATGCCCAGCAGTGAGACAGTTTATTGAGTTGATTATGTTAGGATATCCGTAAAATAATTATACTATTGTAATTAATAAATCATAGTAGTCATGGGATATGGCGCCACACTTTTTGTGTAATACCCAGTGTGAAGTACATATATAGAGTAAAAAAGTAATATTTATTAGTTTCCGTCATGGGATTATATTATATAGCGCCACACTTCATGTGTTTGCGTGTCAAGTATACAAAATAATCCCCAATAAAACAGTGGAAACTTCACTAAGCTGCGATGGAGTTTAGGAGTGAACACAAAAGATACGATTTCAAATTTATATCATCTGCCCACACTCGCACACATTCACAAACACTTAATGGTTAACTATCCACTATAATTACACATTAAACTTCGGAGAAACACAAGTTTTGGAAAATAATATCTAAAACCGCCAGTGTACTTTACATTTTCCCGCCTAAACTCCTTTTAGTTTGGAAATAAATAATTGAATTTTCCAGACGGTTGTTAATTGACAGCAACATTCAAAATGGCGTCCAGTTTGTTCTGCAGCCATTTTTTGTTTACTTTTGGATCTAAACCGGGAGTGATTTAAGCCGAGCGCTTTTCCCGGCACTAAATGAGGACTATTGTTGGTCGCAGACGATCTTTACATATTCATGGCACTTAGTGTCGCAGACAGCTGGACGGGAACGGAGTAATGAAAATGGACGTTGCTGACAATTTTTATAACGAGTTCAGAAAACAACTGCCTCATTAGTCTAATGGTCCCAAGCGCGACGCTACGCTAGAGGTCCTGGGTTCGATCCCCGGGTCGAGCAAAGTGTTATTGAGTTTTCTATTAAATTCTCAGTAGCAGCTCGGAGTCTGGATTTGTGCCCGGTTAATGGCTATAGGCTCGCCCCCTATAACATAGGACCTAAACATACCAGGTGAACTGTGGGTGTACATTAAGTACGCCTCTGCCTAACCCTTCGGGGAATACAGGACGGTATTTATTTATTTATTTGTGGAAACTCAACAGCTTATTACGAAATTCGGAATTACGTAATTAGAAATTCGGTCCGCCGGACTCTTAAATACAACTCTATCAGGTTGGTATACTCGGGAGTGATGATGACGAATAGATACGAAACATTCCGATGATTCCCGATTGTAATATTAGCCGTATATAGCAACAGCTCATCTATTCCCATGGGCGACGTGTAAAGTTATTAACGGATTGCACGCTGGGGATGTGTAGGTATTGATTGAACATTGTAGCATACGAACATAACTACCTATATATGTGTAAGTACCTATGTAATTCTAAACTGAGACTATTTGTGCTAAATAAGATCGTATCTCATGGCTCACAAGGTTGAGTTTCTATTATTTTGCCCCTGAAGATATCAATAAATACCTATTTCATCTGCCCGTATGCTTCATTGTTATTGTCTTTGCACTTCACTGTTTAAAATGTTTCTCCATTCTACTTGTTATTGGCTGAATTGTCGTCATCAGCAGACATGACATAATAAAAAACCATAGTGTTATAAGAGCTTAGCATGTAGCAGGCACGCGCAAGATTTATTGAAATATGGAACTCGATTTTAAAATAGTGAATGTTGCCAGCCAGTACGAATATTGCCTCTCAGACCGACCCAGAGAACTACAATGAGGTTTTTACCCCAGCATAGAGTAAATTAACATTACATAGGTACTATCACACCCCAAAGGTTTTTACCTTTGGAGTGATGTGACAATGACAGTGACAATGTTTACAAAACCCTAAGTTTTATTTTATTGGTTTTATAGAAACGAAACGGTACCCCACACTAGGTTTTTCTCCTGCATCTTGGGTGCTTTTGCAAACACAGAAACTCATATACGCAAATGCCCAGAAAGTTCTATGATATATAATATTTCCTCCGTGTGTGGATCGAACCCACAACCCGTGGCGCAGAAGCCGATCGCTCAGCCGCTACGCCAAACGCGTCGTTAAAGTTCGCCGTCCAGCTTATTTTATAAGCTTATTTCCATTAACCGGACACAAATTTAAACTTCAAGCTACTGCTACTGCATATTTCATAGGAAAGCTATTGGGCTTTCCTTTGCCGGGGAATTTAACTCAAGACCTCTTCAGAGACTCAACAGTCGTATTTTCGACCACTATACTCAAAGATACTTCTGAAAGTCTTTATTAAAGGAATACGTCAGGGATTTGAATACCTAATGCTATCTTTGCACAAACTGTATAATACTCCTGCACCTTTGGGAAACAAAAACGTGTAGTGGAAAAGAGACAGCACGCTTGTTTATATCTTCATCTCTTTCCCCCATAATATATTTACCCCAATCTTTTGACAGAGTAGGCGAAACGAATTGATATCTATGAAATGGTACGCTGAGGACCCATTGATGTCTCCAACTGATACCATAAAAAGTACCACTTGCCCACTTTCCCATGAATGATTTATTCGTCAGAAAGGGCTTATTTAGTGCCGATGTTTTTTTAATTACACCCGTTGGTACTATGGAGGGTTATGGCAATATTTGGACGAAGAGAAGTCGCCGCTTAGACACGACCAATACTCATATCAGATACGATCATCATGTACATGTGTCAATAAAAAATGATTAATTTTTTTGTTTGTTCGTCTTCTATACGTTTGTTGCTACTACGTTCAATGTATTATATAGTCGCTAGAAGTCCTAATTGATCCCTAGGTCGAGCAAAGCGTTATTGATCATTTCTATGAAATTCTCAATAGCAGCTCGGAGTTTGGCATTTGTGCCAGGTTGACAATAGGCTAGTCTTATTACATGAGACCCAAACATATCGGTGAACTGTGGGTTCGTTTAATTACGCCTCTGCCTGACCATTCGGGGAATACAGGCGTGATGGTATGTTGCGTTTCTATGAGGTACTACTCATCCGATTACAATGAAAGTAGTGAATTGTAAGCCGGAAAAAGAGCAATTGGCCTATTAGGCACAGTGCGCCATTACGACTATCTTAACATATAAAGCGGCGGTAGCCTAATGGCTAGGGCGTCAGACTTGCAATCATGTGGTTGTCGGTTCGGAACCCACCTATTGCACTACCGACGTGAACGCACTCGTAACATAAGCATTTAGCGTAGCACGAAGGGTTAACAAGAATACTAGTAATGTGCGACCCACATTACTAGTAAACACAAGGCCACATTAAATATTATGTTCTACCATATATTATAATGACTATTGTACAGCAAAAATATACGAGGATATTGTATAAACTCACCTTATGTAGTGCAATGTAAAGTGATGATACTCTGACATTGATATGTTTAGTGAGGGCACACAGATCGCGGCGTCATGCATGTGCAAATTGTCTGATGCATTTAGATGAACCCGCAGCGCAGCGGAGGGTATCGAAATGGAATACAACGGAACATACATCAAGTTTTTATATATACAGCTCTTATAGGGTAAGCAGCACTAAGTCACACTAGGATCAATACTATATAGATTTAAGCGATCTAGTTTTAAGGCCTACGCAAATGTTCCACTGATCTGATATCTTCGTGCGACGGGTTGTTTAGCTCCCTAGATAATTCCGAGATACCCAATGACTGATGCATACGTGACGTCAGATGGGATTGATCTACTTATAGCCGCTATGGCTCTTTCTTCAAAAGGCCATACTTTTTAAAAGCTCACTAATAATGTGGTAGTATTTTTGTTAACCCCTCGTGTTAAGCTAAATGCTTGTGTTACGAGTGGGTTCACGGCGGTAGTGTAATGGGTGGGTTTCGAACCGGCAATCACATGATCGCCAGTCCGACGCCCTAGCCATAAGGCTACAGCCGCTTCATTGCAGACATTGTCTTACATTGTAACTCACATATTTTGTACTAAGTACTATTTCTGGACTTTATAAGAGACCATGATTCTCTGGGTTTGTTTCGGTGTTTCTTCTCAGAGGTCGTCAGTTAGGAAATGCCGGTAACATCTAGATAAAAATAAAACAACATTGACTTGTGTTCTTAAAAGATCTATTTACAAAAATAAATATCATTTTAACCTTTTTTTGCCGAAATAAGTTAACCCCCACCTGTCCTCGCTAAGGTTGTTGACACCTTTCCCTAGAAATTTTTTGGAGAGTTTATTTGAAGGATTGACTCCACATGATCGTTTAGATCGTTAGCATAATCTCAGCGCCATTTACCGAAATTCGCCATCTTTTCGTACCACGTTAACGCCAACAGAAAGAAAGAAAAACAAAAAAGCACGGTAGTTAAGCTAGTCACGGTCAAACGCAAGTGAAGAAAACAAATCTTATCTTATCTTAATCTTTGATGTAGTTGTAAACATTTATTTATGCATCCTAAAGCAAACCTTTAATTATTAGAACCAATTAAAAGATGAACATTATATAATTTTCTTTTATTCTCTCATGGGAGAGCCATGCTTCGGCACGAATGGAGTGATACCACGGCCTCACAGAAAACCGGCGTTAAACAACGCTTACGTTGTGTTTCGCCGAGTGAGTGAAGTTACCGGAGGCCCAATCCCCTTTTAAAAGGTTGGCAACGCACTTGTGACTCCTATGGTATTGCGGGTGTCCATGGGCGGCGGTAATCGCTTACCATCAGGTGATCCGTCTACTCGTTTGCCCTCCTATTCCATAAAAAAAGACATGATCGTTTAGATCGTGAGCATAATCTCAGCTCCATTTACCGCAATTCGCCTTCTTTTTGTACCATGTTCACGCCAACAGAAAGAAAGAAATGAAAGAAAAAAAAAAGCACGGTACTTAAGCTAGTCATGGACCCAAGTGAAGAAAAAAATATCTCCTTTTTAAACTTTGATGTAGTTGTAGGCATATTTATGCGGCCTAGAGCAAACTTTTAATTATTCTAAGAACCAATTAATAGATGAACATTATATAATTTTCTTTTATTCTCCCGTGGGAGCCATTCTTCGGCACGATTGGCCGGCTCGACTGGAGTGATACCACGGCCTCACAGAAAACCGGCGTTAAACAACGCTTACGTTGTGTTTCGAAGCAGGATACCGGAGACCTAATCCCCTAACCCCATACTCCCATACCCCATACCCCATACTCTTTAAAAGGCCGGTACCGTACTTGGTACTCTTCTGGTGTTGCGGGTGTCCATGGGCGGCGGTAATTGCCTACGATCCCTCTGCTCGTTTGCCTGTCTGTGTCCCGACGCATGCAATAATGATACTTTGCTATGCATAGATTTCATGTCCAAGTTTGGTCATAAAAAAAACTGGAATTAATTTTCTAGCAACATTTAAAACATAACAAACCTTATTAAACCCACAAAAAACTCCAACTTTCAAAGAGAGATACTAAATTCCTACTTGTAATCCTTTTTCTTAGGCTGAAGACGTTGAATTTTTTCCTCAAACTATTATATGACCATCTTCAACCGTAACTGTAAACTACTAAAGTTCAAATTTCAATAAGGACGTGACGACTTAAGCCCCTTTAGAAAAGCTCATAGCAATCTCTTAAGCTGTTTCAGTGTCATTCAAATTTGGATCATAAATCTCATGTTTAAGGTTTCTTTTATCTTAAAAGGCTTTTCCCAGAAGATAACGAATATTTTCTCCCAGGCGTTTCTGTGTTGTACGCTACAGTTTTTGCGTTGGATAGAATTTTGTATGAACCTTTTATTGAAGGCTTTTTTTCACTTTGACGGCTGAATATGGACCAAGTACTTACTTGATTTATATTTCTTATAAAATTCGCGTGAAATACTTAGAGGTAGGATTCTAAAATTGAAGTGGCAGTAGAATTCCATTATATTCTTGGTAATATTTACTATATATAGGACTGCTTCATTAGTCTAGTGGTCCCAAGCGCGACTGCTACGCTAGAGGCCCTAGGTTCGATCCCCAGGTCGAGCAAAGTGTTATTGAGTTATTTTATGTAATTCTCAGTAGCAGCTCAGAGTCTGGATTTGTGCCCGGTTAATGGCAATAGGCTCACCCCCTATTACATGGGGCCTAAACATACCAGGCGAACTGTGGGTGTACATTAGGCATGATGGTATGTTATGTTATGTTATTTACTATATAAAACACGTAAAAAAATCTTTTGTTCAATGGAAATAAGTTGGTAATAAATAGATTGGCACGATTGGCTCGATTGGCGTAGCGGTTGAGCGATCGGCTTCTGCGCCACGTGTTGTGGGTTCGATCCCCACACGGAGCAAATATTTGTATGATCTACAGGTAGTTGTTTCGGGTCTGGGCGTTTGTGTATGTGAGAATTTGTGTTTGTAAACGCACCCACGACACAGGAGAAAATCCTAGGGTGGGGCAACGTTTTTTTTTTTAAAAAAAAGATAGTTTAGGCAGAGGTGTACTAATGCATACCCACAGTTCGTTGGTATGTTTAGGTCCCATATAATAGGGGGCGAGCCTGTTGCTATCAACCAGGAACATACCCAAACTTCGAGCAGCAACAGAATCCCATAGAAAAACCCAATCACATCTTGCTCGACTTGAGAAATCACCTCAAGCGTAGCAATCGCGTTTAAGACCACTAAAACATTAGTAAGCTAAATAAACTCCTAAAACGAGTATTTAGTAAAACATCATAACGTTCATACCAACTCTCCCCTACATACCAAAATATCAAGTAGTGTCAACCTCGGAGCTAGTATAAACTGAGGATGGGATGACGCGGGATTACAGTGAGTCCCGGACGTACGATCCCGGGATTTCTGCGCGCATAAATCACAGTGCAAAATGTAGACCGCGATATTTAGTGAGGCTACAGTCATATATAATTAACTCTTTAGGAAAAGATATCGCGTAACATACATTATAGACTTAATAATATACTTTGGGTCCTGGGTTCGATTCCCAGGTCGAGTAGTGTTATTGGGCTTTTCTATTTAATTCTCAGTAACAGTTCAGAGTTTGGGATTTGTGCCCTGCTAATGGCAATAAGCTCGCTCCCTATTACATGGGACCTAAATATACCGGCGAACTCTGGGTGTACATTAGTATACCTCTGCCTAATCCTTCGGAGAATACAGGCGTGATGGTATGTAATATTTGCTTGACCTTTGTAGGAGGGCCTTGGGCAACTAAGGTACATAAATCTAATACATAACATTATCAACCCATTACATTGTCCTACTGCTGGGCACGGGTCTCCTCGCAGAATGAGAGGGATTAGGCTATAGTCCACCACGCTAGCCTAATGCGGGTTGACAGACTGCACACGCTGGTTTCCTCATGATGTTTATCTGCGCGTGATAAAAGAAAAGTCAGAGGTGCATGCCTTCGATTCGAACTCGAGACCATTGACTTGGCAGTCCTATAGTCATACCACTAGGCCATCACTCGCTTATAAATAATCTAATAAACACAAATCTAATAACAACACAAAAATCTCATATTTCATCCACCTCGTATAAATATGTATTTTATATCTTTACAAGCCCGCCAACGCATCATAAATTACATCTAAATCAAAAGATTTTTTCCCAATATTTTGTCGAAACATCCAATTATTGTTGATTCAGGTCAGGCGCCCACGGCTCATTACCCCGAGGGGGTCGGCAGGCGTGTCACGTGCCAACTCACCTATATCTCTTATTATCCTTCGCTAACTTGGAGACGGCAGAAAATTTTTGTTTAGATAGGGAACATTCTCTATGTATGAAGCTTGCTATCTCTCTCACACTAAAGGTGAACAGCATATTTCTCAAAACAAAAGTTGAAATACATATTGAATGAATTTCTGTATAAAATAATGTAATTTCGTGATTGTCACCGATAGTATTGACATTGACACCGACTATACTGATAACTTATCAGTGTCATCTTGGATATAGTCAGATATTATGACACCAATAATACCGACACCGATAATATCGATACTGACAGCGATAATACCGATACTGACAGCGATAATATCGAAGCAGACACTAATAGCATTCACACTGACTGGTGTTGACTACTGATGTTGATACTGACACCGATAATATCTAAGCAGACACTGATAATATCAATACTGACACCGATAACCTGACAACTATATTCTCTGTACTGACACTAAATATTGATATTTATACCGATAATATCGATACTGATACCGGTTACATCGATATTGACACTGGTAATGTCGATACTGTCATCTATAATATCGTTACTAACACTGGTATTGTTTATACCAAACTCAAATTTATTGACATCGACACGGACAATATATGGTGTTGACGATCATCACGAGTGCGAAACAGTGACCACTCCAACTGATTTTACTCCTAACTTGAGTAAAATCGTTCATATACGCAGTTATTTTTACAAAACTGTATTTATAATCTATACTTATAATAAATCTGTAGAGAGGTCAATTCTGTACATGAAATATATTTCCAAAATAACTATCAGCGGGTGATTAGTGATCGATACTGACGCCAAAAATGCAATCAGTAAAATTTTTGTCTGTCTGTTCGTTATAGAAACAAAAACCACTCGACGGATTTCAACGAAACTTGGTACAATTGTTCTTCATACTCCTGGGCAATAGTGGTTATAGTGTACTTTTCATCACGCTACGATCAATAGGAGCGGAGCACAATTAAAAAACGTTGCAAAAACGGGAAAATTATTTAATTATTTTGTTCTGGGAAGTGACATGGGTCGTTGATAAAGCGGGCGTAGCCGCTGGCGGAAGCTAGTATGTAATAAAAGTCATTTTTGTCTACCAAATCTCTTGGACTTGCGCCATTTATATAATGTTTAAATAGTGTAATCGTGTATAACCCTATTAACTTTATTTAAGAATTATAATTGTACGTCGTTTATCTTCCAAACGACTTTGTATTAGTCTGGTGCCTCACCTTTGAAGTTCAATTGTTGGAGTCGAATAACGGTCACCCGTCATAGCCAATGTCAAACGATTATTTAATGTTTAAAAGTGACACTAACGAAGACTTATTTTTCGCGCTTAGATTTTTATTTTATCCACTTGTCCAGATAAAAGATTCTTGAAATGTCTTATCCACTCCAGACTATCCGTTTTTGCACCAACATCATTCTAACATCTTGTCAACTAAGTTTATCCGGCGGAGGTCTACATACATACACTCACGCCTTTCTCCTATAAGGGTTGGCAGAAACCACAAACCGCCACTTGCGACGATTGTTGCAAACTTACGTCTTTTGCTTCTCCACATTCATATATCTTCTCATACATACGCGCCGGTTGCGAGTACTCCGCACCTGATCTTTTTGAAGGACTTCGCCAATAAGATCGGCGTATATCCTTCTAGGGCGACATCTACCGACGCTGCCGCTGACATTCGCGTTATAAATTCCTTTCTTTAGATGATTAACATCTTTCATTCATTCTTTCAACATGTCCAAACCATCTCAGCATACTATTTCTACCAGTCGAACTCAACTACTTTTCCAACGAAAACTTTATTTTTTTATGTGACAGTAATGAGTCACATAGTACAGGGAAAATTGGTCAGCATAATGAGTAAAATCACGCCTTTAAGGTATGCAGGTGTTTTGATCGGCTCCGAGTACCTATTATGTTTATTACTATACAGAGTGAGTACCGTCAGACCTCCGCTACCTGCAATATTGATAATATCCTAACGATAAATTGGTTGTCACTTGACATATTATCTCGTAGAATTGATAGCCACTACACTACTACACACTGAGGCCTAAAAGGTTTACAAGCGGAGACCATGCACTGCACAAGCACTTATATTAGATAGTGTAGAACGACCCTCCAACGAGACAGACAGACTACCTGGTAAAGGTAGCTGGGAATCGTTGGATGTTGGCGGCAGATACATAAGTTCTTTGTGAAAATCTATCGCCTTTGATTAGCAGTGGATGTTCTTTTGCTGATATGATGAAACTGGTCGCCTGTTGGGCTTCTAGGTTTGAAACTATCACAACGGACTGTCATAAGTGTTCGTGTGACAACCACAGCCTACAGTTTAACGTTTTCTAAGAGGCTTGAACTCTTGATGATGTTAAGAATGGTGACCGAAACGAAACTTAATATAGAAGATTGATTTTTCAACGTAGTTATTACAAAATCGTGCTTAATCTAATAAATAATGTTGATTCGTAGCTCAAATAAAATAAATATTCGATCCTAATATATAGCTAATGTAAGTACGTACTTCTAACTTATTCGCTCGACTAAGTTATTTATTGAATACCGATCATGAATATTTTATTAAGAAGTACACGTCTGGAATACCATATTATATACGTAAAGATAACAGATGTAAGTATCCTATTTTCTATATTAATGGAATATGGTAAGTCAATATTTATGTTAGATCATCATTTAGGGTAAATATAATGTTCAATATCAGAGTTTTATGTTATTTTTTAAGAAAATATCATAATTTTTATATTATATTAGAGTATTTTCAAATATGTGTCTTTTAAAAACATGTACCTAGCATCTATCTATACCTTGTGTACCTAAAAGTAAAACTTGGTGTGGTATTAGAACTTTTTACATAGCAAATGACGTATAAATTCTATCTATTAATTTATTTATTATATTAATTTCTATCTATTTTACAAACTCTTTACATTTGATCAGTTATTCATATCCTTACGAAATCGGATATTCGAAACGAGAAATTCTGTCTGTAAATAGACTTTAAAAGCCAAATACACCAAAAAACACCCAAAAATAACGTCTATTAAGAGAAATAAACGGCGTCATTTATTAAAAACATCTTCAACTGTCACTGGGACTTTTTTATTTAAGAGCAGGACCATTTACAGAGATTATATTTGAAAATATACCTGTAAATGATAGAGGTACCCTCTACCTCCCCCCACTCGACCCGCTCTATTATAAGAGTTAGGCGTTTCCATCATTAGTGTAGGAAAAAAGATAGCAAAGTGTTGTACCATGGAATTTTGTTGCTCTGTAGGGTTGTCATAGCCTGGATTTTTTCTTTTTGTATATTTTTTGCATTTTTCATGCTAAGATTATAAAGTTACTTTAGTGAAAAGAAATGTCGACTTCGGGCAGGCTTCGAACCTGCGTCTTCTGGTTGGATACACCAGACGCTATGATATAAGCTACCACAAGTCCAACCAGCCAGTTCGAAGCTTAGTGCTCATAGCCTGAATCCTGCCTGCTATAGAATTTTTCCTTCACTAAACCTGTTTCTTCTTAAATATATATCTACTGAACTAAATCAATAAATAAGGAATAGAGTAGTTATTTTTAATATATAGGTAAAGGACAAAACTACAAATAATAGTATAAAGAAGCACGTTAAAATGGGATATGCACATTTCTTATCTTCTTCTCCAGCTGTCTCCATATCAAAAATCATCAAAATTGATTCAGCGGTTTAGGCATGAAAATGTAACAAACCGAGAGAAAGTTACTTTCGTATTTATAATATTAATTTAGATAGATTAAAATCTAAAAGCAATGACAGTCACAGAACCCTAGAAAGCAATGAATCCGTGCAGTCCGCTCCACTCCAGCGCAATGGTCCTGTAATGAGACACGGTCATTTACTGCATCTGAAATGCACCGCGCATTCATTGCTACACAGCACTCTCCAACAAACTGCTTGAAAATGAGTCATGAATAAGAATTTTATACACCGCTGTTGATAATGGCTTTATAATTTACTAGTTATACCCGCGATTTCACTCGCATTTCAAAAAGAATTTACTTACTATAATGTGGGTTAGATCTACAAAATCATCAGAAAGGAGAGATTGTGGAATTCATGCGTCTTAACCATTTTTATAAAAAAGAATTTTCATTTGAATTATCATTTCACATTACTTATCACAGTCTTAAGCGAATGTGGGCCTAAAATATATCGCATTTCTTCGGAATAAATGGCACCGCCATCATTTATTCGTCACTCGTTATTGTTTTAGACATAGTCAGTTTTTTCAAAATCCGAGAAAAAATAAGAGAGGTAGGGCATAGTGGAATCGAATAATACCACTCACAATTGGAGCTGCCTGAATGGGGAAGTACCTCCACCTTGCAGAAAATCGTAGCCAAATAACATAGCTCCGTGCTATGTTGTGTTCCTAACGGTGAGCAAGGTCGCCAGAGTTCCGCGAGGAAGCGTTGTGTTGGCAGTTGGAGGGACCGGTGGTGTTTTGTTACCGCCGGGCAGCATGTCTTCTATGCTGCCAGCTGCCAGCCCAACTATTCCTCCTTAATTTACAAGGTCGGCAACGCGCGAGTGATATCCCTGGTGTTACAAGCGTCTATCAGGCAGGCCGTATGCTTGTTTGCCACCATAGTGGTATAAAAAAAATCCCGTTTTAAATGGGAAATTACAGAATAACTACGAGGAATTAACATAGAAAGAAGATGTATGAAAATCCCAATACATAACACTTACTGCCCAACTTTGGAATGGTTTGCATTACATTTATCCTTTGTAGCATTTGTAGTCTCTTTTTAATATTAGTGGTACAGTGGCAGTTCGGTGACGTAATACAATTAACGAGCGCCGCTTCAGTAAAGCCCCCGCGGTGGCCGAAATTAAGCCCCGGCCGGCCAAGAGCAGCGGAAAGTTAATTAAAATAACAGCGTTAAATATTACAATGGTACCGTTTGGGACGCGAATTTTATAGAATTGACAGTCTAGCTTTGTTTTATTTGGATAACGTGACTTTGTTAGGTTTCCTTATGTCAAAATCACCGTATGTCGACATTGTGGGTATCTCTGGGATCTCTAGTGAGCAAATCTACTGACAGATTTGTTAAAGAACCGGCCGTCGTATTAGACAAGGCGGAAGGTCCAGATGGAGATCACAGACAAACATACAGACACCATGAGGAACAAACACGGAAATTAATTTAAGGCCGCCAACGCACTCGTGACCACTCTAGTGTTGCGGGTGTCCATGGGCGGCGGTAATCGCTTACCATCAGGCGAACCGTCTGCTCGTGTGCCCCACTATCCCATAGATTGTTAACACTATACTAGATGGAGAGTGGACGATTGTCCACTGACCTATTATAAAATTAAAAATACTTAGTTGATATGTAAAAGAGTGATCTCATGTTATAAAAGGCACAAAATTCATAAACCCTTGTTTTTTTTATATTTTATTACCTGTGCCCCGGTATGCGTTGCAATGCCTCTTTTTTAAAATTTTATGTCATAAACCTTCCCAGGCACGCACACAACAACTCACCAAAGTTTCATCGCAATAGGATGAATGGTTTAGCAATGCCATTCGTCCTATTGCGATGAAACATAGAGGACAAACATACAGAAATTCATTTCTAGTTAAATAGATAAAACCATTTTCTAGAAATAGGTACCTACTTAGTTCGTAAAAAAGCAAAAGCCTTTAGTGAAACAGCTGATTTCAATCAACACTAAAATAAAGCTTTCCACTTGAATGAGTGTGCCCTCATTAGCTAAATAGGTACTAGATATTATATAACTAATATAGAATCATTCACACGCACGTGTCATAAACCTGAGTTATTTATTATGTTTTGGCCACATTTGCATGTGTATTTGTATAAATTCTGAGGACATAGTGTGCACCACTTCTATAGTAGAGGTGGTAGGTTTGATTCCCGGACCGGATGGGACCGAATCTTTCCTCGGGAGAGCCATGCTTCGGCACGCATGGGCCGGCTCGACCGGCCTCACAGAAAACCGGCGTGAAACAAAGCTTACGTTGTGTTACGCCGAGTGAGTGAGGTTATCGGAGTACAAATCCCTTTTTAAAATACCGGCAACGCACTTGTGATTCCTATGGTGTTGCGGGTGTCCATAGGCGGCGGTAATCACTTACCATCAGGCGATCCGTCTGCTCGTTTGCCTGTCTGTGTCCCTGAAAACCGAAGAAAATAAAAAACCAACCAGCCAACACCAATTTACCACCAACCAATTATTACTAAAGTTGCGGTAATTGATAGAAATTATTACAAGAATGTAAGAAGAATCATACAAATTCCGGTCGACCCAGATTTCTTTCGTATACTTACCCCGACTTGCTAACCTTGGTCCATCATTTATCATTCATTTTACATACAACAAAAGTTTTCAGCGTGTCCCTTCGGCCGGTATCGACCAGCCACGCCCACCGCCCCCGCGCCCCGCACACCCTCCCGCCCAACACGCCCCCCCCCCCTCGGCTGCCACCCCCGAGATCCCAATCGGATGATTAAGCGATAGTTCTTAGCGACTTTGTGGTGAGGAGTGATTGTGACGCGCCATTCAATCGGGCTTATCATTCAGAGTAATGATTGGCGCTCGCATTGTTACCGTTTTATGAAACAGCTAGAGAGAGACCCGCCCGCGACATTGCCCGCGTACACTGCATATTTAACACCATCTTCACTATCACTAAATTGTATAAAACAAAGTCACTGTCGCTGTCTGTCCGTCCCTATGTATGCTTAAATCATTAAAACTAGGCAACGGATTTTGAAGCGGATTTTTTAATAGATAAAGGAAGAAAGAAAGAAAGAAAAAGAGTTTATTGACACAGTCACGGACACTGCACATATAGCATAAAAAATAAATAAACTAATTATCTTATAAAATAATGAGACAAGGAAAGAGAAACAAAAATAAATAAATATTGTGTGTCCTACGGCTGTGCCAAATAGGTCCAGTTCAGCTAAATGCCAGACTGCCTGTGAGCTGCCCGGCGCTGGTTTTCAATTGGACCTCAATAAGTGAGAACCACGGATGCAAATCAATCTTTCAACACAGAGATTAAAGTTAAATATAAGTATAAATAAAATAAAAAAAGGTATAAACAAAGAAAAACAATACAAAAAAATTATATATAGGTAGTACCACAGGCTGATAAATATTAATACTGACAATACTGATGGATAGAGTGATTCAAGAGGAAGGTTTTAAGCTATTTAACATTACGCTACGACTCTTAGGAATGGGGCAACGCGGGTGAAACCGCGGTCGGGTCGCTAGTATCTTTATTAATTATGGCCTATGTGTTGAAATAAAACTACTTTTTACGAATTTTATCGTGTTATATTGATATTAATCCGATGTAGGTATGAGTTATATTATTCTAAAGTTTCATTAAAATCCATACAGTAGTTTTTGCGTGAAAGATCAACAAACATCCACATATCCTCACAAACATTCATGTTTTTAATATTAGTAGGAAGTGATGCTCACTAAAAAGTCTTGCTGATGGTGGCGTCGTGTGTCGGGTCGCTTTATTCCCTACAACATGGGTGAGTCAGACGACGCTGACACACACGTCATGCTCGTGAACGGGCGCCGTCTGTCGAGGCAGGCTGGTTGGCTTTTACGTGCTATGGTAGTCACTTTTCTTTCTTTTTTTTGGGAGGTAAGCGATCCTAGTCTAATATTCTACACATCAAGCTACATATATACATACTTTTTTTGATGTGCAAAATAAGAAGGCAGAGGTGTACTAATGTACACCCACAGTTCGCCGGTATAGGGGGCGAGCCTATTGCCATTACTAAAAAAATTACAATGTTATAATTTTTATTTAAAGGAGTGTCCATGGATTTTCTTGACGGTTCTTATCCATAAGACTTACAATTTAAAACCGTTCACCTAGTTTTGACAATACCTTTAATACTGGTCTAATTGAAATAAAATATTTGACTTTGACTTTGAATTCGTCATTATTTTAATAATTTCTTAAACAAACTTTTTTAACAAAATCAAACAAACGATCTCATAACATAACACTACACGCTTATATTCTTCGAATAAGGCAGAGGTGTACTACTGTACACCAAGAGTTCGCTAGAGTTCTATGGGCCCTTTAAAGCAATAATGGGGCAAAAATGCAAATTGCGAGTTGCCTCTGAGAATTTTTCATAAAATAACCATCGAACCCCAAACTGGCAGCAGTCACCCTCACGGAGGTAGGTTATATATTTACCTTACAAACAAACAACTGGAAAATATAAAATATACCATCACGCCTGTATACCCCGAAGGAGACAGAAATGTAACGCTGCACATCCACAGCCCCCGAATGTTTCTTTTTAACACTTTGCTCAGCCTGGGAATAGGACCTCTAGCCTAGCAGTCGCACTCAGGACCACTAAACTAACGAAGCAGTTTAGAAGATCATATTCATATAATCCTTGCGTAACTCAACTTTCCCCTCAGAGCAATATGAAGTTAATAACATCTTAAAGTTAATTATTGCTAATTTGCTTCAACATTTTAATTAAGACTGCAGCTAATTTATTGTCTAACATTTAATTTAAAGTTGTATATAAATTACTTCGTTGTATATGTTTGTTATTTAAAATGTAGGTACCTGACAGTTACCTAATTTCATGTTTTAAAATAATAATCTATTAATATGAAGACACGTTTGGCGAAATGGCTGAGCGATCGGCTTCTACGCTACGTGTTGCGGGTTCGATCCCCGCACGGAACAAATCTTAGTATGACCTGCAGGTAGTTCTTCCTGGTCTGGATATTTGTGTACGTGATAATTTGTGTTTGTTAAAGCCCATGATACAAGAGAAAATCCTTTTATAAAATAAATAATCTAGCCACTAAAGTCTGTCAGTCCAAAAACTCATGATATTTGGGTCATGGGTTTTTCTTATAATTACCTACCTATCCTCTCTCTCCCTCTCCCCCTCTCTCTCCCTCTCCCTCTCCCTCTCTCTCTTTCTGTTGTAAGCTATGATGCTTGACACCTCATACTTCTCAATAAAATCATTAATTTTTTTGTCTGACACGTTCCTAATACGGTCATGGTATAACACTGTGGAATGGACAGACTCCCTTAAGTCTAGTGATCCTAATAGCGACTGCTGTGCTTAGAGTTCCTAGTTTTATTCCCAGGTCTAGCAGAGATTTTTCTATGAAATTCTCAGTAGCAGCTCGGTGTCTGGATTTCTGCTTAGTTTTTTTATGTGATAGGAGGGCAAACGAGCAAACGGATCGCCTGATAAAATGGTTAATGGCAAAAACCGAAAAACCGGCGTCAAACAACGCTTACGTTGTGTTTCGCCGAGTGAGTGAGGTTACCGGAGGCCCAATCCTCTTTTAAAGGTCGGCAACGCACTTCTGACTACTCTTTTGGTGTTGCGGGTGTCCATGGGCGGCGGTAATCGCTTACCATCAGGTGATCCGTCTGCTCGTTTGCCCACCTATCCCATGAAAAAAAATGGTTAATGACAATACCCCTAACCCTTTACACATGGAATCTAATCCTACTGGCGTACTGTGGTTTTACATTAGTACACCTCTGCCTAACCCTTCGGGGCATACAGGCGTGATGGTATGTGCCTCGAATAAATAAATTAATTAATTAATCCCAGTACTTACCCCCACTCGCTTTATATCACATTAATGTTTTTGCAGCCATTACTTAAAATTACTCATGGCTTGAATAAAATGCAAAAAGCTCACTCATCTCGAATCAATATTGTAATAAATAATGACTTCCTTATAGAATGCGCCTCCAAGCGAAGAAGCGATTGAGCTGCGGTCAATCGATACTCGATCGATAATTAACTATAACAATTACGATTGGTGATTTATTGATAACTTGGACATTGCCCTGACTTCGATCAACTACTGCACCAGCAAGATATATGGGTTCAGTATTTTTACCTGTGAGATTTCTGTTTTTAAATTTACTCCCACGAAACAGGAGCAAATCCCAGTATGAGGGAATGTTTTTTACGAAAAATAATATATCTATTCACTAACTTCGGTATTTACGTTGCTTGAGCTTCAGTTTTGGTCTATTCGGCAACTCTCACCAGTTTTATATTTTTTTTACTGTGGACTTCCTCATGAATATACCTACGTTTATTAAAACATTTTGTTTTATTGTTCTAAGATGCCAAACAAGGGCACTCTGATGGCAAACGGCAATCGCAGCCTACAGACGCCAACAACACTAGTGGTATCACTTGCGCATTGACATATTGAAACCTCAGGTGTTAAATTTCATTACTGTATTTCTTCACTCGATTCTCGAGACCATAGTACCTATATTCGAAATTATTATTCTCCCAGTTTCTACTCCAGTAGGTACTAATTCCATATACTCCAGTAAAAATACGTCTATGATATTCTTGCTATTCTAGAATCCGCTGTAGATGCTGACTTCCAGGTGTTGAATATTCAGAGATGAGACGAGTTCTTCTGAAAAAACTTGGTATTATTAGCTGTCATACAAACTTACAAACACTCTCTTGAACACATAAACGCTCTGGAGTAGATTGTTCCAAGGCCGATACTGATGTCTGCTCACACCAGATTGCGATCAGTCGTGAACTTTAAACGGGGTGACCGTTAAATATCGGCATGCGGTCTGATCGAAGCATCCTAGTAGGTATTTATTTGTTCTCTGTAGAGTAAAGTAGGGACAAGTTCTTTGTTTGTATTTTGCTAAATATTGTAAAAATTAATTACGGATTAATGTGTTTCTTGCTAGCTCTTCTCCTTAAAACCCATTTTTGGAACAGACTTTTTGAAGGACTTGCGTCTTTTAATTGAAACAAAACTCTTTCACTTCCAATATTGTATTATTATTAGTGTATAAATATAATTAAAAAAGTGGGCGTGACGTATGCGCTTACTAATTCCAGTTTTATACAATAAAAAAGAAACTATCGCATAAAAAACTGCTAATTTTAAATCTTAACATTATTCAGCTAATTGTATTTATGTCTTTATTTAAATTAATACATTTTTATTTTAAATATAAAAATGCCTACATCTTATAAATATTAATAACGTTTACATAATAACGTTTTTCCTTACATAGGTATATAAATCTGTAGAGAATATATTCATTTATTGTTTTTATCTCAGTTGCAATTTTTTTCTATTAAAATGATTACTTAAAAATTATGTTTTTACTAGAATAGAATAGATTGTTTGTTGTATATTGATACAACAAACAATAAATAATGGTTACTCAGACTACTACTAAACTACTTTTTACGGATTTTATCGCGTTGTATTGACAACGCGATAAAATCCGTAAAAAGTAGTTTTATTTCAATGTCTAATATTCGCGTATGTGTCAGAAACCAGTATGTTAACCATTATTTAATTTGTGTCTGGGCTGAAATCTAGAAAACTAGATCTTATTCTATGTACACTTCGAACTCTTTCAGCGTGCACTAGTAAAATAAATAATAAATGAACAGAATTAAACTTAAAAAAGTTCATATAAAAAAAAGATTATTGATTGCTGACGAGCCACCTGATGGTAATTAGTCATCGTTACCCATGAACACCTGCAACACTAGAGGAGTTGCTGATGCATTGCCGACCTATAAGAGCCCCTACGGACTACAAACTGGCAGAACCGCAGCAACCGAGGGGGAACTGGCTCTTACGCGCTAAAGTCGCAATACACACTAAATTGCTTTACGACAGAATTCGACGTAAGGGTGGTCGCATACCAGTCAGACCCCAAGAGGTCCTACCACTGAGCAGGTCAGATATTTTCTCGGCATTTACAAAATGCCTATCTGAGTGACAGTGAGGAACAGTATTCGAACCCGTCCCCACGCGGAGAAAATTAAAAAGAAATAGAATATTATTATTCTATCATAAAACATACACAACAACAAATACTCATCGAAACTTTACAGACTCTTCGCAAAATTTATCAAAACTAGCGCAAACTTGGCGGGTCCACATCGCGTACGCTAATTATACGACGCTTCAATAATTCACTTCCAAGAACATTTAACATTAATTCGCTTAAAGTACCTGTTAACTACGAAGTAATAACCACTTTTTCTGTGCATAAACATAACATCTTATGACCAGGGTGACCTTATGTGACAATGTCAATGTTAAAAAATGTCGTACATTCCGATGGTAAGGGAGGGAAATGGGCAATTATCCTTTGATTAAATTAATTAAACTACCAAGTTATAATTATTTAACATTACTCAATAGTTTTTTAGATAAACTTGACTACATTTTGGCTTTTTGTACGTACCGAAACCAATTTTTTTTTTCAAATATCAGAGCATGTATTTTATCGACAGAATTTTCAACTTGGCTCCAATATGCTGGTGTCTAGACCAGCAGGCTTACTCTAGAAAACAATACAATACCAATCCAAACGTGATCCGATACAAATGTCAATTTGGCTGTCGAGCGATTTCGTACTCTTGAGCACAAATCCGTTAACCTTGTGTCGGCATCCCTGATTGGCCAATGGTTGGGTCGTTTCCCAATGCTATTTAGTTCACTCAATCACCGCGCAATATTGAAACAATTTGGCGCTAGTCTCGGATTCAAAAGTACGAAACGGCACAATTCCAATGTCGATGTATCGGAATTGAGTTCAAGAGTAAGCCCCTGGTCTATGACAATTCGTTAGTGGTAGTCAGAAATCCAAAAAGACTGACATCTAATGAAGTGAGATGTCAGTCACACCAGACGCTCTGACCTCTAAGCCACCGCGAATCCCACCCGCCGGATTGAAATTTTGCCTTCACATTCTGAATTTACGTTATAAGGTGACGTTGAATCCGAATCCTGCCCGCGATTGAATTTTTCCTTTACTAAAATAACTTTATAATCTTAGCATGGAAAATGAAAAAAAAAATCACAAAAGGAAAGAATCATAGTTTCATAAATGCTTGTAAAAGCTTATTTAAAATAAATACATTTGATTTGAACCAGATTATCTTTAGTTTTCGGTACCGCCCAAAAATTGGATTGCAGAAATGTGGAGACGGCAGTCACTTCAGCTTGACTTTCAGCTTCTTCTGGTTCGCCATAGTTAGTAGTTTCTAAGAGCTCCCGTTCCTAAGAGTCGTAGCGTGATATTGAAAATATATATTTACCAAAATAAAAAGTTGTCTATAGCACTTTGGGATATCCTTTTCCAGGAGGAATTTACAAAATCGGATCAGTAGTCGGAAATTGCATTGCACACAAACCTTTACCATACCTCTTTATAATATTAATATATAGAATTTCATACGTTATAGGATTCAAGGACAAGAGTATTTATCCAAACGACAAAGAAATTGCTCAAGTAAGTTCGCTGTGTGTACACTAAGCAGCTACACATTATGCCCAGAAAGCTTTGCAAAGGTCAGACGCCATTAAAAACTTAGTGCTCCATCAAGAAACATTTTTAATTATGTCCATAAATCGTGTCTAAGTGATACACTTAGCATGCCCCACTCGGCACTGTGCCAAGTGTGCTAGCTGGGTAGGTATTATGAAATTATTTTTATACATAACAACTTATGAAATCTACTTTTATGGCAATAAGGGAACTTTAATATTATTATTATTATTAAATATCGTAATTTCGGACGCTATTTAGGATGTTCCACAAAAAAACACGAAGATTTTTCATTTTCCGACACTGGACAAGTCTGATAATGTTGCGTGCCGTGTAGATTTTTGGATATTTTTAATTATTAATAACATAACACCCTTTTATTTCTGGCTTTATTAGTTTTTCTTCGATATACCTATCTATACCTACCAACTTACTCCTAATATAATGAAGCTGAGTTTGTTTATTTTTCTGTTTGTATGCGCTAAACTGAAACAACAACAACAACTTAAACATAGGCTGATGATGATGATGATGATGATGCGCTAAACTGAAACTATGAGTCGGATTTGAATAAATATTGCATTTGCTAGCCCAATTCTTGAGTAAGGTTATGGACTATTTAACATTACGCTATTACGTTAGAAACCCAGCAAGCGAGTGAAACCACTAGGCTCAGCTAATACTTAATAATTACTTGAACGAATTTTTTGACAGTTTTGATTTCTCCCTAATGGCAACCAATGATTTTAAATTATTTAATATCATTGCTGACAACTGTAATAGCTGGAGTTTAGGCGGGAAAATGTAAAGAGTACTTTGTCGGATTTATATTATTTTCCAAAACTTGTGTTTCTCCGAAGTTTAATGTGTAATTATAGTGGATAGTTAACCATTAAGTGTTCGTGAACATATGCGAGTGTAGGCAGATGATATAACATCAAAAATCGTGACTTTTGTGTTCACTCCTAAACTCCATCGAAGCCTTAGTGAAGTTTCCACTGTTTTACTAGGGATTATTTTGTATACTTGACACTGGCAAATACACAAAAAGTGTGGCGACATATCCCATAACGGGAATTAAAAAAACCCTGTAATAGGTATTTGTGTATTGATGGCGCTGTCGGTCTAAAATACTATATTAGGAAACATAAACGATCGCAGAAAAGAATGCCCAAGACAAGTGCACACATAAATGCAAAGGTAAGGTTTCTACAAAAACTAGTACGCGACTTACTTCTACAATTCTTGACCATACAAATATTTAGTTTCTCACATCGCCAGCAACTTCTGTGTGCCTAGTACACACATGTCAAACACACTTGCCTAACTGACGTAGACAGCCGCGTTACGTCACTACTATAAATATTTACCCTACGTAAGAAAGTGTCAATGCAATACTATGCTTATTATGTTTTATGGTGATGAGCTCTTTATTGGTCAATGACCATTTTAGTTACGGACTGGTGCTTAATGCTGCTGTGCTGTATGTTTCTCCGGTATATTTAGGTTAGCCTATTGCCATTAACCGGGCACAAGTCCAAACTCAGAGTTTTTATTGAGAATTTCATAAAAACAAAGCAATAACACTAAAATGGTTGTCGGTAAGAAATTGCTTTTAGCGATCTCCGCCAATTGTACTTTTAAAGGTGTATATTGTTTGTTTTCTGACATGTCCTTTTGGTGTACAATAAAGAATACTCTATCTATCTAACACTTTGCTCGCCCTGGGAATCGAAATCAGGACCTCAGGCGTAGCAGTCGCGTTAGTCGACTAACGAGGCAGTCATTTTATAAACGTTTTGCAACATCAGTAGTAGCCCAAGTATTAATTGCTTAGTTGTAGTAATTCTCAAACCGTTTGCCTTGATGAAGATGGAGTGTATAATCATACGCAATTAACATACTATCATTGTAGGTATGTACATATATTAATTAGTTTCCGTAATAAAGAACGAGAGAAAGAATTAGAATGTAAGTAAGAATTATAATGTTACACATTGGCCAATTTGAACCTCTGCCTTTGAACATAACCCGTTAAATAATCGCATGTATTTAAATGATCGTTTTAATTTTGCAAAAACAGTAAGCAAAAGATTGATTGATTTAATGATTGATCCTCTTTCTCTGAGACATAAAATAAATTAAATCAATCGTTATTTTAATCTGTTTAGAACTGCGCAAAAAATGTTTGAGATGTAGTAAATGACGTCTGATAGTTATTTGTTGGACCCCAAAACTAAGAGAATATTTTTTTTATATGTACAATAGCTACAATTCATTTCTGGCACTCGCCGGCAGCTGCCGCGGCCCTGCTCGCTTCTATTGTGCCTATACTCGTATAGACCCCTCATAATAATTATTTTTTCTTAAATATCTAGTGCTCCGCTCGCGCTACTGCTATGCTATAGGTGCTTGATCCTATTCTCAGGTCGAGCAAAGTGTTTTTGGATTGTTCTAGGAAATTCTCAGTAGCAGGAGTTTAGATCTGTGCTCGGTTAAAGGCAATAGGCTCGCGCCCTATTGCAGCACCTAAACATAACAGAAAAATATGGTTATACAATAGAGTACGAAAAGATCGGAAATAATCCCCGTTCGTCAATACTGTGAACGAATGAAACGAACGTTGACGACGGGGTATTACTGATCGGGGATATCCCCTTTACCTAACCCTTCGGGGAATATATATGTGATGCTATGTATGTTATATCCTATGTCAGTAAAATATTATACAACTTAGTTAGTCGAGTTTGTCCTACTTTCCAGTCAACTCTCTGAAGTTGAAGTCGTTCTGGACATGTGCCAAAATGTTCCATCGCGTATTCCGTATACCACCCGGCTTCCGATGCCGACTTATACAAATACCCTGACTAAATATATCATCACACCTTTATTTCCCAAAGCTATACAGAAGAGAAGTAGTAGAAGTCCTCTCTTCCTGCCCTAACAATCCCTCATTGCATTCATGTCACCGTAGCATTACATTTCATACATAATTAAAATCATATCATTGCAACTATATGTAAACTAAAATATAGAAGTGAATGATATATAATATATTCTAACAAATCACAACTAGTTTGTAGACGCTTTGGATTTATCTGTAATGACTATACATACATAATCAACCCATTATACTGTCCCACTGCTGGGCACGGGTCTCCTCTCAGAATGAGAGGGATTAGGCTATAGTCCACCACGCTGGCCTAGTGCGGGTTGGCAGACTTCACACGCCGTCGAGAAAATCTCTCAGGCATGCAGGTTTCCTCACGATGTTTTCCTGCACCTTTTAAGCGCATGATAATTAACTATTTAATACGCACATGACTTCGAAAAGTCAGAGGTGCGTGCCTTGGGTTCGAACTCGAGACCTTTGACTAGGCAGTCCAACGGTCATACCACTAGGCTATCACTGCTTGTAATGACTATAAATATGTATAAATTAATAATAAATAAACAGAACTTTATTATCAGATAAGTAAGTTTTACAATGTAAGGCAATATTTGGTCTGGCTTAGCGGTCAGAGCGCCTGGTGTATCTAACCAGAAGACGCGGGTTCGTGTCCTGCCCGCGATTGAATTTTTCCTTTACTAAAATAATCGTCAATATAGCTCGGAGTATAAATTGTCCGCTAATGGATGAACTGTGGATGTCTGCCAATATAATTGAAAATACAAATACAATTGCACACATCGTATAAAAATTGGCAGCCTAGTGATATAAGGAAACCTTCAAGCCTTAGAGACTTCCTCGTCGACGGTTTGTGAAGACCGCCAACCCACAGTAGGCTAGCTTGGAGGACTAAGGCCTTAACCATCTCAATCTGAAAGCAGACCCGTGCCCAAGAGTGTGTTGATGATGATGAAAGATTGATAATCCATGTCTTAATCCTCAGTGTGTCACCATAGACTGGTGATGTAACCCGTCACCGCTTGTTTACGCATGTTTGGAATTAATCATATTCTATTGCGCGGCCCGTGTCACGTGGCGCCTCCGATTCGAAGATAACATAATAATTAATTAAAAACACGCACGGGAATTTAATAAATTACCTAATTGGGATTCTCCTAAAGTTTCTAATTAATAGCTTTGTCCTCCATTTTAGTTTCTTTGTACTAAGATGATAAAAAAAATGCAGGACAACTGATGGTAAGCGTCCTATAGACGCCAGAAAAACCAGTGGTATCGCTCGCGAGTTGTCATCTTGAGATGTCATCTCATTTCTAATGTTGTCCACCGGTGTTTCGTAACTGCTGACTTCTGTAAAGCAATGCCAAACAAACTCTAATTTTGAATTGCAAGGCCAGAATCGGAATAACTAGATATTTATTAGATAAAACAACACACAGCCCGCCTGATGGTAAGCGGCAACCGCGGCCTATAGAAGTCAGCACCACCGGTAGTATCACTCGGGCGTTGTCACCTCAAGACCTCAGTTACTAAAATATGATGGGTTAGAATACTGTTCCTCACTGCCTTTCAGATAGGCATCCCGAAAGAGGCGTGAAAATATCTGACTAGCTTGGTATAGGACCTCTTGGGGTCTGACTGGCTGGTGACCACCCTTACGTCGGAGTCTGTCGTAAAGCACCTTGGTGTGTGTTTCGACTTTTGCACGTAAGAGCAAGTTCCCCTCGGTTGCTTCGGGTCGTAGGAGCTCTTAAGGGTCGGCAACGCATCAGCAACTCCTCTGGTGTTGCAGGTGTTCATGGGCGACGATGACTTCTTACCACCAGGTGGCTCGTCACCTCGTTTGCCGCAGGTGAACTTAAAAGATAATCTGAAAGCAAATATTTGTTTCCGTGGAATGGAATCAACAATCCGAAGATTGCTTTTCGTAGAGAAATAACTGTTTTTTTATTTATTCGTGATAGGCTTGCGCTTGACCGTCAGTTCGCGACACTGCGATCTACGATGGAGCGCGCTTGCCTAGAAGAAACCGAGTCACACGAGATTTAAAGACACCCAGATTATATCTGTCGGGAAAGACCCACTCGGGGAGCATATTCCACATAAAAAGTAAAACATAATCAACATAAAACTTACCCCAACATTGTTGAGTATTGCCTTCTTGTTATTCAATACATATACATCGCAATTAGGAACATTGGATGGTGTATTCAGTTCACACAAAGGACTCAACCATGGTTTTGCCTACAAATGGGTATTGCACCATAGACATAGCTAGCAGATGAATGATTAGCATGCGCAGGTATTCGTGATGTGGGATTAAGTCACTAAGAATATGCATGTTCACATACAGAGATGGTGGATGTAGTTCTTATAAAAATCTACATAAAAGCGAAATTTCAATAACTATAAAGTCTACAAACGATAGAAGAATAAGAAAGGAATTGTAGAAAATCGAGAACCTTTATCAAGTCAGGTAAATTACCTAAAATATAAACACATATCGTACAATCACGCCTACATTTCCCGAAGGGTTATTCAGAGGTGTACTAATGTACACCCACAATTCGCCGGTATTTTTAAATTGCATGTAATAGGAAGCGAGCCTATTGCCATTAACCGGGTATAAATCCAAATTATGAGCCGCTACTGAAAATTTCATAGAAAAATCCAATAATACTGCTCAGCCTAGGAATTGAACCCAGGACCCCTGCGTAGTAGTTGCGCTTAAAACACTAGATCAATGGAGCAGTAAAAATAATCACCTTATCATGTAATGAAATTCGACGATGTAATTGTTAATTAAATAGTTCTTTGTTTCAGTAAAATTATAATTAGCAACAGCCTACAGCTTTCAAATATTATAACTACCGTGCAAAGCATCTCATTAACCTTCAGCCCTATAACTAGAGATTAAACGAAGCTTTGAGCTTTACCGTCGTTACTAATTAACGATCGGTGCCAACAGCCCTGCTCACCTCGCAAAGAAAACGTATGGAGGCAAGTAAGTACAACCCCGGATGAGAAATAATCTTATAGTATCGATAAACGATAATGTTACTAATTAGTTTTTTTTCAATAATGGTTTAATTTTTACCTTCAGAACGTGATAAGCACTTTATAAAATAACTTATTTGGTTAAAATTAAAAACAGCCACATCATTATTTTTTCCTTATATGGTACCTTTTTTTATAGTACGGAAAATCCTCATGGATCGTCTGCCACTCTGGGAAAGCGGCAGGGTATGTCGGACTCTTACCGACTAAAAACCGTACTTACCTTCCTTGCCCTATGGTCACGGCCATGGGATTCTATTATTCGGACTTCTTCAAAAGACGAAGCTCCGCCTCGCATCCTACTCGCTTGCGCGGAGGTACCCAGCACACACGCCACCCACTGGGGCCATTGTCTGGTTGGGCAGCGTACTCCCCAAGTCAGCCGCCCGCAGGCCACAGCTCATGGAGGCCGGAGGTCTGACTGCGCCCTCTTGCGCCCGATACATCTACTACGCATTGGGAGAGTAGTAGACAATTCTCTCTCCCTTTCCACCGACTCCTTTGCAAGCATAACTTGAAAAAGGGAGACAAAAAATATGATGTCTACTAACAAAGGAAGTGAATCATGAGATGACGCCTGATATGCACCTATATATTATACACTTGAGGAATCCAACGTGTGCTGTATTTGAAGCATAGACTTGGTATCCTCATGTATTCCTTTACGATAGTTTTAGGATATGACCAACAATTCAGAGACATCTGACACATCTCGTTTGGCCCAGACTACAGCCCCAGATGTAACACCTAGGTCCTTCAATAAGAAGGACCCAGTTATTCAAAAAGAGATCCTTCAACCAGGAAAATATTAATAAGTTAATGTAAAACCTCTCGGATTTTCTCATGGCTGAGAAACAATCGAGAATGGACTGGTATCGCGAGAGCCGCAGAACTGTTTTGCCTCGCGAGAAACAAGGACAAATATGCAAAGCTGACTGCCAACCTTCACTAGTTGGAGAGGCACTACAAGAAGAAGAAGAAAGCCTACTTGAAATAAATAAGCACGTGTGGTCTAAGACGAGTTGTAAGAGACGAGAAAATATCTGAGCTGCTGAGTGGTAAGACCTCTGGGGGTTTGACTGCATCCAAGTCTGTCGTAAACCACCTTTGTGTGTGTGTTTCGAATTTTCCGCGTGAGAGCCAGTGACCTAGGTTACTGCGGCTCTGGCGGTCTGCAGTCCGTAGAGGCTCGGCAGTGCATCAGTAATTCCTCTGTTGTTGCAGCTGTCTGTGGGTGGCGATGACGTAGCCCAGGCACGAACAACTTAACCCTACGACGGCTCGTCTGATTGTTTGCTTACAGAATCAATAAAAAAACCACAACTTTACAACAACGAGCTAAGTAAAAGGTGCTTATGACGAAAAATTACACCTCACATGAAGAAATTGGTGTCATTACAAAAGTTACATACGATATATTACACAGATTAAACATTACAGATTTTATTTACTAAAACTAGTGTTTGCAGGACACGGAAGGCAATGACTAGTCACTTGCCAATATTCGCACCAAAATATCACCTTTATTGCATTGTAAAGGTCACAAAGAAAAGTGTGGCCGCGAAGTAAGCGGATATTCTTATTCGCTATGATACCTACAAGATTTTTTGACACTATTTTTGTGGTTTGAGCTGTATCAAATATCAGTTCCAAGAGTCGTGGTTTCTTGGCAGTACTTGGCATCCACTAGTAGTTTATTAGTATATTCGAGTAAAGTTAATAAATAAGTTCTTGTAATTTCTTCTCTATTACGTACTACTTATTTGGGACTGCACAACTTTAAGTTTATTTTCCATTGCACTGTATGACTGTAGTTCTTGGAAGCCTAACAATGCAATAAACAGTGTCCACAAAAACGTAATACCGAAATAAAACGTAATCCAGGCAACATTCTATCAAATTATGTTAGTATTCGGATTTGGATACCGTTAATCTAAGTTCCAACGATACTATTTCGTCTACTACTACTTCACTGGAAATAAAAGATCGAAATATTGTTCCAAATTTGGTAAAGTTATCAAAAATTGTATTCACTTGCAATTATTTCCAGTGAATTATTTTGGACGAAATGATAGAGTAGGGTTGATAGACCTAGATTACCGGTATCGGAATCCGAATAATAACAGAATTTGATTAAATTGTGTTTGAATTATGATTTATTTCGGTATTACGTTTGTAAGAGAAATTCGGTCCGCCGGACTCATAAAACACAGCCTAATACGAAATACAAGTTACAAGTTTTTGGCCCCTTAAACTAACAAGTTACAATACAAAACCCTGCCTAACGTTCAAATAAGAATCGCGTATTTCATAGCCCTACTTGTCCACGACACTCACGGGTTCTTTACGGGCCTACGCGCACGTCTTTTGTCCACAATTTGTCCAAACAAAGTGGTGACGTAACAGCCCTATGATGACGTAAGCAAGATGTATGATCACGTAATAATTTTTATATATAAAAGTAGGTACAACATTGAGGTATTATACGATTATACAGATAGACCTCTTCCTTCATTATCCATCCATCATTCTTACTCTATTCATTTAAAGTAGTTACTGTTTAACAAAACAGTACGTTAGAGAACATTTTACTTATCAGCGAAAAGTGAAAAGTCCTCTTTAATCCTTGTTTTTCTCAGAATCTGTAATTCCTATTTATTGGGTTAAGTGACAACTAATCGCGGATAAATAACCACTTGCTTACTATTCCTATATTTTTTTAGGCCGCACGAAATAATATTAGCATTCATTCCTAGGTATTATTTTACTGAATTGCAATGAGGTTACGGCGCATACTCCACATCTCATGGAGCAACATCTTTTCTCTTCAAGGCGTGATATCTCTTGCACCTCTATGATAAATAGACATGTCCACGACAACTGACCCTTTTATTATTTCCTAATATATCATGTATGTGTCAATTTATCACATAGGTGAGAGAAAAGAATGTATGGAAAATTTATTGAATTTGTGTTGTGTTGACCTGTGCATGACCTCGTGAATCATAATACGCCTTAAGCCTGATGTATTACTTTGTCCAACCTCTTCTTTATTTA
This sequence comes from Acronicta aceris, assembly GCA_910591435.1. Classification (NCBI taxonomy): domain Eukaryota; kingdom Metazoa; phylum Arthropoda; class Insecta; order Lepidoptera; family Noctuidae; genus Acronicta; species Acronicta aceris. Next base: position 15,709,378 of record OU342767.1, read on the forward strand.
GCTTGTGACGTAGGCTTCTGATTTATCCAATCGCAGTTAAACATTTTTAAGGATTTTTATTATGTCCCTCAGTAAAAGTGTCTTCTGATCAATCGATGTGCTTAATCTGCTCAATCTTAGGACATCGAGACGCCTCCGTGCCTCAAAAAACTCTCGAAGCAGTAGTAGTAGAAATACGATAAGCTGACAACTTGTTTACAGTATTGTCTAGAAATTTGGTTGCGTAGATAGCTACGAGCAGCAGCCTGGTTGTGGTGAAGGTCACTAATCCCATAAATGAAAAGAAAACAATAATTACCAGCTTTATAGAGCGTTTATCGATAACACATCATTAAGTTCTAATTAATATGCATCTTAATAAAATTAAGCATGAATTCACCATCAAATTTTATTGATCATAAAATCACTAGAGACACGATTACTACGATAATTTTATTACCTTAACTAACGCCGTGAGCTACCGTCACATAAAAACTGTACTACGTTCTCGGGATCGGACTGGCTAGCGACCCTTACTACGAAGTCTGTCGGAAAGCACCTTGGTGTGTGTTTCTACATTTGCGCGTGAAAACCAGTTTCTCTTCGGTTGTCCAAAGGGATTCTAAAGGTAAATGAATAATTACCATCAGGTGACTCGTATACTCGTTTGCGGACTTAACCTATACAAAAATAAAACATGGAGGTTTGGAGAGTCCTTCATACCTCACATAGTATTACAGCCAGTTTATCCAAACGCCAGAAATAAGGGTCTACAGATCTCTAGCGTACATTCGCCCTCAGGACCACGAGACAGTTATGTTATCTATCTTTACCTTTCCTACAAATTATCAAAAATATTTGCATGTCCAGCATTCGTAAGGCGTTTTGTTATGTGGTATGTAAATGTTGCTTACGTCAGAGTTGCGACACACCGGGCGATAGATGGCGCGTTTGCATAGAATTACCCTACTGAACGCGCATTGAGGTTAAACATGTTTTTATGTGCAAATAGTATTTATTTAAGAGCACATGTCATTGTTTAATTGCAGAAGCCGTACCTTATATGTGAAAGAAAAGTTTGGATAATACTCTTCAACATTTGGCGAATATTGTGGGTAATATCAGACTCAATATTAGGATTATAATTTAGTTCGGTTTTCAGTCATCACGAGATGATGGAGAAATATTTTTATTGAAGGGAAAAAACAAAAGATAACATCAGAAGAAAAACAATGACACAGAAAAGTTTTTAGCGTTCAGATTGCGTTTCAATTTCAACAAATAGGTATATATAAATAAAAATGAATAACAAAATTTGTTGCTAAGCGCAAAACTCGAAGACGGCTGGACCAATCCGGGTAATTTTATTTATTCCTTGAACTCTGAGGAAGGTGTTTATGGGGAGAAAAATATGAAAAATCGAAAGGAAAAGAATGCGAAACGAAATTCACGGGCCAGTAGTATTTATCTAAAATAAATTTTAATGACCAAAAAGTTACACGTTAACTATTTAAATATTATTCGCGGCATCTCTAATCCCGTGTAAGCCCTCCCGAGCCCAGGCACAAATCCAAACGTATATTTTTAATTTTATAGAAAACCGCAATAACACTCATTGACCTGGTAATCGAACCCCGGACGTCTAGCGTAGTAATAGATCTGTGCGACCACTAGACTAATGAGTCAATTGTTGTTTAAGACGTTATTTCAATTAACTCAAAATGTCAGAATTATAAAGGTCGGTAACGTAAGACACTTTACTTTCCCTATGTATTGAATAACCTAAACATATAGCCTCTAGCTAGAACCGTCAGAATTATTTAACACATCATTATTTTACTTTACTCGTTCTAAAACCATCAATCAATCTCGCTGGAACATGGTACACGCCCATAAAGGTCACACAGGGTCAAAATACACAATGACCACATGCCTTCAAATATATTTCTGCATTATTTTGTTACAGTATTGACGCAGATATAATATGTAGCTGTTTGTTGGTCCCAAATAAATAAATAAACAATAATACACACATTTTTAATGGTTAATTCGGTAGCTGACGAGTCTGATGGAAAACAGTCATCGCCGCCCATGGACACCTGAAGGACCAAAGGAGTTGCAGACGGACTGCAGTCCCCACATTGAAACTCCGGATCTAAAACGTCGCCCAATGATGTCATTCCTCTTAGTAGCATTGACGAATCTTTTCACGCCTAAACCGCTGGCCATATAACAATATAAATTAGCAACGAGACAGATTGCATACTGGGGACAGACATAAGCTACCTTTTGTGACACAACAATTACTAAGTAGTCGCGAGTGAATCAACAGGCAGTAGCATATTTTATAAGTCTGACAAAAGCATAGTTAAGTATTGTCATATCAGCCTAAAGAGGTCCTCTGCTCTCAACTTCGCATCAGCGTCTGCTGCGTTCCGCAAGGACACGTGGCAGAGCCACGCTTCGGCACGAATGGGCCGGCTCGACCGAAGTGATACCACGGCCTCACAGAAAACCGGCGTTAAACAACGCTTACGTTGTGTTTCCCCGAGTGAGTGAGGTTACCGAAGGCGCAATCCCCTTTTAAAAGGCCGGCCACGCACTTGTGACTCCTCTGGTGTTGCGGGTGTCCATGGGCGACGGTAATCGCTTACCATCAGGCGATCCGTCTGATCGTTTGCCCTCCTATCCTATAAAAAAAACGACAGGTTATATGCTGCCCGCGTCCAACGACTCCCATCTACCTTTACCAGGTCGTCCGTCCATCTCGTTAGAGGTGGTAAATATGAAATCGCAGTGTGGTACACTGGGTTTTACACGAAGCGATTGTCTCCGGGACCCATTTTCTGAGCAATAGTGATATCTGGAGGATACTAGGATAGATATTAAGGGTCCGACGGAGCTTGAATTGCCCACAAAAACGTAATACCAAAATAATTCGTAATCCAAACAATATTTTATCAAATTGTGTTATTATTCGAGTTCAGGTTCCTATCCTACCGTAGGTACCATTTTGTCTTCTACTACTGGAAATAAACGACCCGAAAATAATTCCAACATAGAACCTAGATTGACGATATACAAATCCGAATAATAACATAATTTGATAGAATATTGTCTGGATTACGATTTACTTTGGTATTACGTTTTTGTGGGCAATTCAAGCTCCGCCGGACCTTTAAGTCGATTAAATAAGTTGTTTACATATAAGGTCCGATTTTTCCATCACCAGATAACTTTATCGGAAGAAAAAATTCAAGTTTTTGACAATTTTTCCATACAAAATCTGTCAAGCGTAAATTTTATTCCTCAGTTATAAGATATCTATCGATTAAAAAAATAACCCTAATTCTGTTTTATATCTCAATAAAATAAATTATTGACACGGAGTAAAGGATTATCTGTTACACAACATAAATATCTAATACATAATTCCATGTTTAATTGCCCTAAACCATGCTCCATTTTCATGCAAATTAAATTAAATTCAATCAAAATCAGTTGAAAATTTCTTGTAAACCAGTTTTTTACGATTTTAAGGTTCCGAATGAAGAGGATTGATTGCGAATTCCGAAGGCTGTCATAATTTTATTACTTTAATAAGATTATAATAAAACTAGCTTTTGCCAGCGACTTCGTCCGCGTGGAATAGTTACTTTGTTCCCTAGTTCTTCGCCCGCGGTTTCACCTGCGTTGCCCCGTTCCTAAGGGTTGTAGCGTGATGTTTTATAGCTTGAAACCTTTCTCATGAATCACTCATTTTCCCAACATTTCCCTTCACTGCTCTGCTCCTATTGATCGTAGCGTGATGAAAAGTATACTATAACCTGCCCAGGAGTATGAAGAACAATTGTACCAAGTTTCGTTGAAATCCGTCGAGTGGTTTTTGTTTCTATAACGAACATACAGACAGACAGACAAAAATTTTACTAATTGCATTTTTGGCGTCAGTATCGATTACTAATCACCCGCTGATAGTTATTTTGGAAATATATTTCATGTACAGAATTGACCTCTCTACAGATTTATTATAAGTATAGATAATAAACGATATTCTGCTTAGAATTTTTGAGTTCCGTTTGATTCCCAGGTCGAGTGTTGAGATTGAATTTTAAACCATACTGTAATAACTGCCTCATTAGTATTCCTTATTACTACCTATTAGAGGTCCTGGGTTCAATTCCCTGGTCGAACAAAGTGTTATTGGGTGTTTCTATGAAATTCTCAGCAACAGCTCGGAGTTTGGCATATGTGCGGGAATTTAGAGGTTGACCCCCGTCCCACCCAAAACAACAAGTTTCAAATAAAATTGTTGCTGTTTGTCTCTGATCCAAAGCTAACCTCCGACCGGCTGAAATATTTCCTGTTTGTTAAAAATACGAAATAATCTCGGAAATGTTCATTTAAAGACTGAATGTGGCAACAGCAGAGCTTTATTACTTCGCCATGAGCCACTTAGAATCATTTTTTAATTCCTAAACATAACAAATCATCACGCCTGTATTTCCTGGAGAGTTAGGCAGAGGTACCAATGTAAACCCAAAGTTATATTATCAGCTTGTTATATTGTCAGTATATTTCAGGGCGAGCCTATTGTCAGTAACCGGGCATCCAAACTCCGAGCAGCTACTGAGAATAACACATTGCTCGATCTGGGAATCAAACCCAGGACCTCTAGCGTAGTGGCCACTAGACAAATGAGGCAGCTTTTTAGCTTTTTTAATTACCATCGCTAATAACAACATTACAATATTTTATTTGCATTGTGACATACTAATGTATCTGTATTTGACCTCTTGACCTCCTAACTTTACAACTACCGTCTATAATGGTCGTTACACCGCATTATATAATAAAACACTTCTAATTACAGCAATACAAAATACGGCTGTGAGTTATGACTCCAAATCTCATTGTCGAAACATTGTGTTGTATGGGAAATAATAAGGTAAGTAGCACATTTTCTGGTATGTGGAAATCCGCATGCTACTTCGTGGAGATGAAGGCTTTATGGAGGCTGAGTGGCTCGTGACTAAGTAAATCCCGCTAGAAAGAAAGAAAGAAAGAAAAGAAATTATTCTGGACTCGCACACATACAACAATTAAAAAATATTCGCGACCCTGCGCGAGACCAAAAAGGGTCCCTATCAGAGCATAATGCTGCGACATGACACGAAAAACATAATGCCGCAGCGCAGGTGTTCAGTTAGAGCCATTGGTGATTATAATGCCACGGGCAGCTACGACCGATGTGTAAAAAAGAAGAAGAGATAGAAAAAAAAGATATGTGCAATGTTTATTTGGAAGTGTTAACAAAGTAAAATGTCTGGAATGGCTCTTTGAAGGAAGAGCCAACACATTTTTGATGTATACATTAGTAAACATGTAGCTCGACCATATTTAGGCAGGTTTGAAACAGTTGTAAATCGCCCAATCAGAAAAACGCTACGAAGATAAAGATCTTCATAACGTTTGGGCGCTATTGATGGTGATGCTGCCTGGAAGACTTGTACTTTCCTTTTATCAGAACGGTTGAAAATCCGTGTCTTAGGGATTCAGCAGAATATGTGCATGCTACACTGACCATTTGGATACGATGATTTCAGCATTTTAAAAATTTCATCATTTTAAATAGGTATTTATTCGAAATCTTTCTTTTAATATAAGCAATAACAGCATTATTACGAGCCCAATAGGGTTCAATAAATGTCAGAACGCTCACGGGTTGAGCACAACGCACTTTGTGATGTCATTATACAGAGCGGTTATGGTACAATGAGGTTTTATGGTCCTGCATAATGGGGTCAAGTGCTATAAAAAAGCAATAAACAATTTGCGCCAAAATTAGGCAAATAGGTCATAAAATATCTCGCAATGATGATGCTATGATCTAAGTTGGGCTCGACTTATAAGCCAACTAGAAATGTCTATGTCTCTGACCTCCGGTAAATAGTTCCGATATGAGAAGTTATTAATAAAAATATAACACGGAAGAAAAGTATAGTATATAGTTGCCTTAGGCAGCTTCTGGATCTTTAAAAGTTTCTCAAAATGACAATTAAAAATATTGCAATATAAAAAAATAACTTACATTATTGCGTCGTGAAGCTCACGTATTTGATACTGGTAAGTCTGGGCTTTAAAAGAGACCAGTATTACAAGGTTCAACATGTGGGGACAGGTTAAAATAAAATTATTATATTCAGATAAGTATTTTGGGTTCTAAATAGCTGGAGAGCTTACGACGAAGTCTGTCGTAAAGTCTGTGGTGTGTGTTTCAACTTTTGCACGTGACAGTTCTCCCTCTCGCTTTTAAGGCTCGACAACACACCAGCAACTAATTTTATGTTGCAAGTGTCCAACGGTTGTGTCTGCTTGTTTGCAGAATTAAAGATTAAAAATAAAACAGTATGATTTGGAGTCGCAGGCGCATTTGTAGCGGCCTTGCGTACGATCTCGGTCTGGGTCAGGCCTGTGCGTTATTGATGACCTGTTCGTGACCTACGCGTGACCTTCCGCCACGTCACAGTTGAGGACAGGATGTCATTAAGATTCCAATGAAGAACTTCTTACTGCAATATGTACTTACGTGATAAACTGACGTAGACAAAATTTATCTCAGGTATACGACTAAGACTTCTTTTAAAGAAAGGAAATAAGTATCTTAGCTGGATATTGTATTCACACCATATCAACCATGTTTGCGACTTTCTTCAATCGATTATCTAATTTAATCTCCAAACAATAGAGTTTATTATCCATTGGGAAATATGTCAGAGTATGGTAACTGTGCTGGTGACTGTACATTTTAGAATTTGTTTCTTATAAATGTATAGTACCTACCTATGTATTACAGGATAAAATCATTAGTTCGCAGATAAAAAAATTGTCAAAATTTAAATCTTTTTATATAAAAAATTAAGTCGGGTTAATTACACCATTTATAATAACTGGAGATGATTTGTTGGAGTTATCTCCGCCCCGAATATTAGAAAAACTAAACATCGAAAAAATTTATAAACAGAGTTATACAAAATCTTTTTGGGATGCAAGTGAAACTACGTGCGACAGCTTGTGCAGCTACAATAGCATATATTAATATTATAAAGAGGTAAAGTTTGTGAGAAATGAAATGAAATTTCATATTCATTTCATTTCGTTTGAGTTTGGATGTTCGGGGTTATCTACGGTACTACTGATCCGATTTTGAAAATTCTTTCACTGTTAGATAGTTATACTATCCCTGAGTGCTATAGATAGACTACTTTTATTTTAGTAAATATATATTTTCAATATCACGCTACGACTCTTAGGAACGGGGCAGCGCGGGTGAAACCGCGGGTAATATAGTAAACGTCATCAAATGTCTGACACCTTTAAAAAAAGTATCTTAGTAAAAGTTCCAAGATTCATGAAATCATGCGTTCACATTATATGCCAAGAAAAAGTTTTTATTTCCAAATAACTTCCAAAAAAAGGCTTCAAAAAAAGCCCACTTCACATAGTGTTATATAAATATATGATAATATAGTATCCTTTCTAATTCTCGTGCAGTACTTTCAACCGCGGTTACTGCACGTAATGACCGGAACCTGCGTGTGCGCACAGAGCGATTGTAATGTCGCTGCGGTTTAAGGATCATTTTGAGTTTAGCCGAGAGTGAATGAAATGAATGAGAAGTCAGTAGGTGAGCTCTAAAGTAATGCGTTACTGTATAGTGTCTGTGTGGACGGTACTTAGATCCGTCTTTGAAGATGTGGACATGCGCTGGCGCATCATCACATGTCGTCAGCCTGCTCAACCTTCCATTGACGGCCGGCTCTCTAAAACATTCCATAAAAAAGGAAAGGAAAAGATGTCAACTTGTATCTTTCTTTTTATGAATAAATGATAAATGATAAATGAATGATATTTATTTCTGTAAATAGATCTTATAAGGACACTTTTACAAGTCATTTTTTTTTAAACTAGTTGACACCGGCATTTCCTAACTGACGACCTCTGAGAAGAAACACTGAAACAAACTCAGAGAATCATGGTCTCTTTTATAGTCCAGACATAATACTTAGTAGCAAATATGTGAGTTCCAATGTAAGACAATGTCTGATATGGCCTTTAGAAGAAAGAGCCAATGCAGCTTTAAGTAGACCAGTCCCATCTGACGGCACGCATGCATCAGTCATTGGATAGCTCGACCATAATCTAGGGAGCTAAACAACCCGTCACACGATGATACCAGATCAGTGGAACATTTACATTGGCCAGATAAAAATGAATGAGCTGACGAGCCACGTGGTGGAAAGTAGTCATCGTCACCCATGGACAACTGCAATACCAGAGACGTTGCTGATGCGATACCGACTGGCGCAAAAGTCGAAACACACACCAAGGTGGTTTACGACTGACTCCGACGTAAGGGTGGTCGCCAGCCAGTCAGACCCCAAAAGCTCTTACTACCGAGCACGTCAGATATTTTCAGGCCCCTTACGAGATGCCTGTCTGAAAGGCAGTGAGGAATATCTAGTATTCTAACGCGTCCCCATACGACGTAAATTTTCTTAAACATGTTTAAGTCTAAGCAAATTTCTAAATTTAAACATGTAATAATTATATACCTATGTAGAATCTCTGTGATTATACTCAAGTGCTTGTAAACACTTATTGAGTACTTGTCAGATCAATGAGTTCTACTTAAGCATAAGTTATCTGAAAATAAGTTAATGATCTTTATAAACAACTTATATTTTGAAATAAAACTACTTTTTTAAGGATTTTATGGCGTTATATTAATATTATTAGATTCCCGACGTTTCGGATCCTTTACAGCATCCATGGTCACGAGTAGATTGAGGTGTTGGACGTCTTAATGTTAAAATTACTAACAGACACCTTATAGTTTTTGTTAATTATTGGCATAATAGTAGTTTTATTTCAATGTCTAATATTCGCGTAAGTGTCAGAAACCAGGAACTTATATATTTTACTTAATTATAGAGAACTAGCTACCAAAGGGATTATTAATGACTTTTTACAAAATTATAAGATCGCCTTATATTATATTTAACTTTCATTTCAATTTTATATCGCCTTAAAAACCCCGTCAGATCCGAAAGGTATATAGGTACCTATCTCAATCACTTGACCAAAATAAAATACTTACATTAAAATTCTATGAAAATAAATATAGTTACTCGTAATATGGAAGTTTAAAATTTACGATTTTAGTGCCTAAATTGCTAGCAAATTTTTTAAATGTGATATTATCAACATCGACCTTAGTATGTTTGGCATCCAGGTATAGTGTCATTGTAGTTACATTGTAGAGTTGGGATATACATTTTATAGGAATCACCATGACCTCCTCCTGATGAATGAACATATGCATGCCGAAGCATGATGTACATATTAGGGATATTCATACAGAATAACAAAGACACAGTGCACCGAACAGCAACGCATAATAAATGCAATAAAAACAATCTGCGCTACCATATTCCATCAATCAGCCGGTCATAGTGCACAGTGGTACAATGACGCAACGGCCAGACAAAATATTCACACTTCACACCATCTCTGCACAGTGCGCGGGAAATCGATTACTGCGGCCACAGTTACCGTGGTAATGCTTACGTCACGTGACACGTGGTTGATGCAATATTCATTAGTTAAATGTTTACTAGACAATCTATGGGAAATGTGTTTGTTGTGCGATGTAACTAAAATGCTGGGTCAATTTTTATTGTACTTTCGAATGATTACAGCGCAATGTGGAACGAAGCGTTTTATTTAAAAAAATACTGATGATAATAAAATTAGAATGGAGAGAAATAGGCTACAAACAGGTAGAGATAGTTCGACGTTCTTCGACGAAGTGATTCGTATTCATTGTTCGACGTAAACTGCTTTCTGTAAAGATGTATTTCCACCTGTAATTGCTTATGTTTTGTTGTTAATGTTTTTCTTACAAGATATTTAGATAACAGAGAACCTTGCAATTATTGTTGATGTCAGTGTTCCGTATGATGAGGATCTCGTGAAAGCTGAAAAAGATAAGCTAATTAAATATCTAGACTTGGCGCATAAGATGGTCTTGATTGGGATGTTGACTCGGCAGTCATTGTACCGATAGTCGTGACCGCCAATGGTCTAAGAGTCGTCTCACACCTGCGGAGGCTCTCGTTAGGCAGCTGGGTTTGATACAGAAAGCGGTACTCCTGGATACGACGCGTATTGTTAGGAGGTTCCTTTCTTTGGGGCCCTGACCACTGGTAGCTCGGACCCTGTTCCCGATACCGGTAGACAACTTTATCCTTATTGTTTTAAAATATTGTAGATGTATTTAAATAAGTTGATATAATAAATATATGGAATAACAAGATATAGGTTATAAGTGCGAAAAGTTAATTACATTGTTAATGATCGTGACAGGCTATGATCCAGCGTTCGTGGACCCCTTCAAATCATCACTTCACCTACTTCCTCTATTCTATTATTATATCATGTCTACATCATCAAGTAAATAAAATCATAAGTTTTCCATCTTCACATTAGCATATAAACGATGAATGATGCTAATTCTTATTATAATAAACTGCAATGTAACAGTAATGTACATAACCGTCTGTGAATTAACCTAAAAATAAATGTTGAAACAACGTAAATACTACAGCGTGGGTAATAAACAGAAAATCGATTAAATATAATAATTCTACTGCGAAATATTACCACTGTGCAGTCATGCGTAATATGATTATTATATGCACGCACGTTTGCCGCATTTGTTAATACATTTTTTGACCTTAAACTAATGATATCATTAGGGAATACACTCATCTAAGCATTTTTACGACCTAGAACTAAAAAAATTTTGTCAGTAAATTTTCTCATTTTATATAATAATTGCGTGACCTTTCAAAGTCTTACATTACTTTGTTTTGTATTTTATGAAGAAAAATAGTACGGACCTTTTTCTGATGTGGTAGGTAAAGCTATACAGATGACTTAATTAATTAATTCGTAAAACTTCAGACACCCGCTTCGTATTTTTTTCGAGTCGGGCTGTACTTTGTGCCTGTGTTTTTTTTTAAGAAATAAAATTGTATCATAATAAAAAGTATCTCGTTCCCTTAAGATATTGATATAACATTACAAATAATTTTAAATTAAAATTATAATTTTATTTTATAAATACTATTTGTACACGTCACAAAAACTAGTTGGTTGGTTTAAATAACAAAACTTCTTCAGAGCAAGACAAATTTAATGATTTGTACCGTGAGAGGTCCTTAAATCGCGGAGAATCTTAACACCGCGATCTACAAATATGACGTCACGGCACAGCGACATCTCTTATCAAAAATATTAAACACTTTCTTTAATAAAATATCGGCAATAATATATCTATAATCTTTTGTCGGTGCAACCACTGTGCTAATAAATGATATATTATAAATGATATAATAAACCAGTAATTTGTGAATGATATCGCACGATGCAACACATATTTCAATTTAATATAATGTCATTATTGAACAATTTGATGTGTTTAGTAGTAACACAGTAAAAGCAATGTGTTAATTAAGTACAAGGCTTCAACATGTGAACGTTTGAAGCTTAGAAGGTGATTTCATATTACTTGGAAATGTTATTTATCATATCGGCAAGTGATACTGAATAACTGATTTTTATCGTTGTAAGATGACAAAGAAGCATACACGCAGTATAAGCCAGCAACACCAGCGGTAGCACTCGCTCGTGTTAACCTTGGTATATCAGTTGTGAAGCCGCATATTCCCAGGAATATCATTGGCTACATTAACCTTGAAACCGGAATACAGTAATGTTAGAAAATTATTGCTTAGCAATAATATTTGGCAATGCGTGTGGTAATGACCCAGGTTAGAAAACCTACTTGTTGAGGTAGGTAGGTACATCATAAGAGGCGCGAAAATATCTGACTTGCTTGGTAGGACCTCCTGGGGTTTAAACGGCCGGCAACCACCTGTCGTAAAGTTACTCGGTGCATGGTTCGATTTTTGCGCATAAGAGCCGGTTGCTGCGGATCCGGCAGTCTGCAGTCCGTAGGAGCTCTTAAGGTTCGGCAACGCATCAGTACATTACCACCATTTGTCAGGTCGTTTGCTGACATAGTCCAAAAAAAGACGAACATCAGCAGCAGACTTCTACCATCTTAGAAACAGAACAGATAGTTAATGAAAAGATTAATCAGTCCGCAGGTAGTTATGTGAAACTACAAGTTAACAACTTCTTGGACACTAATAAATAATTTCAAATAATATTATTATGTTTAAGATGTGATCACAAGAACAAAAGATGCAATAAAATGATAAAATTGTTAATGTTACTCAACGATTGACGATTTGGTTTTATGAGATTGAAATGAATAGGTAGCTTTAACTGAGTTGTGTAGATAAATGGTATTGTTTTCTATTTTAATGTAAGCATAGATAGATAAATATTTTATTACTCAAAATAAGTACGTATTTAACAGGATAAAGTAACACCTTATTTATTCTTTATTCAGGTAAGTTTTGAAGTCTTTCTAAAAAGTGAGAAGTAAAAGTAGGTACCTACCGACTTTGTCGCAGTATTTTTGGTGGAAAGTGAATGGTTCCGGTTCGTCTGAGAATAACGAGTTAAATCATTGGTCTCAAGTTCTAGTGTAATGCGACAGTTTGTATTCATGAGCAACGCAACATGTCGCGCCGAGCCAAGCGCACGCCCGCGCCCACGCCTGCCCACGCGCACAACTGTGCATTTACAGAAAAAATATATCACGAAGTACCGGTAGCCTAATGGTTAGGGGGTCGGACTTGCGATCATGTGGTTGCCGGTTCGAAACACACCCCCGAAAACCACCGACGTGTACCCACACGTAACCTTTTAGCTTTTAGCTTAACACATGCGCAACCCACATTGCAGGTAAGCTTTGAATAAAATGTTGACTTTATTCTACTCTTGGATTCGAACTCGACACTTAGTAGTCCAATGGTCACAATCTAGGCTGTCACTGCTTTCGCTAACAGTGACATTTTATTTTTATTTACAAGATAAAGTAGTCATTGTGAGCTAATGATTTATTAACTTTTATTGATATCACTGAGTGGCACAGTTAGATTTCGATATACCTACTAATAGCCAGTCCCTGTATCAAATCCGTCGCTTACTAGGGGTAGGATTTTGACATTACTTGTATGAACCTTATGTCAAAATCCTATCTCTAGTAAGCAAATCTATCGATGGATCTATTATAGGGACTGGCAATTAGTGAAGTCCTCTCTATCGCTTGTAATATTCAAACAGGTATATTAAAGTAACGTAGAACAAATCCCAACATCCTTACATCTATACTAATATTACAAAGAGGTAAAGTTTCTGAGTTTGTGAGGTTGTAGGGTTAATCTCTGAATCTACTGAACCGATTTTGAAAATTATTTTTGTGTTGGATAATCCATTTATCGAGGAATGTTATAGGCTATATTATAACATCACGCTACGACTTAGGAATGGAGCAACGCGGGTGAAACGCCGGCGGGTCGCTAGTAGTTAAGAAAAGACTGTCAATGAAGACGTAGGTAGGTTATGAGAATGACACATGTTGATGTATGCTCTACTTTTCCAAGAAAATAGAGTCAAGGACCACAAAACGACCACGATAAAACTATGGCGAGGCTGTTGACTCCCACATGACACATGTGACGAAGCATGAGATAAGATCAGAATTATCTCATGCTTAGAAGAATCTGCGAAGGTTTATCTAGCATTCTAATACATAGACTTTTTAGATAAAGAATGATTTGACATAACATAACAGACCATCACGCCCGTATTCCCCGAAGAAGAAGGCAGAGGTGTCTTAAATGTACAGCCACAGTTCATCGGTTCAGGTCGCTTATAATAGTGAGCGAGCCCATAACCAAATGAAAACTCCGAGAAATTCATATAAATACCCAAAAATTCATATAAAAATCTGATCAAACTGGAAGACATCACCAATAATGAGATGTTGAAATTGAGGATATAAGTATTTTTGTGTTGAAATTATGTTTTGTAATGGAACATGCTGTCCAAAAAGTGTGATTAATGTGCGAAAATTTAATGGTAATTGACACGCACATAAGTAAAGTGGTTGTGAGTCGTGGAAGAAACATTCATATTAAATCCCCAATCAACGCACTTGTGACTCCTCTGGTGTTGCGGGTGTCCATGGGCGGCGGTAATCGCTTACCAGCAGGCGATCCGTTTGCTCATTTGTCACCCTATCCCATAAAAAAAAATGATCTAATATCTTCACTAGGTGGAATCGCCCAAAGAGTTATAAACAGACAAGCGTGTCATGGCGTTTCGTGTATATAAATCCAACACAATATTGGACGATAAAACGTGTTTTACTATATACTACATGCATTAAACGATATAATTCTGGTACGCAATATACTCGTAATACGCCAAGATAGGATAGTCTGTTTCTATCCTTAGAAAAATCTCAATTAAATTCTTTGATTATTTTTTTAAACTCTCAACGAAATTAAAACATTCCCGTATAACATTAATTCCAGTGACAACAGTATCTGGTCCGCACAACATAACTTTGAGAGACACATAAACTAATTTCATCAAACTCATAACTTTGACTCTGTCGCCAGTTTTTACATCAGTAATGTAAAAACACGACACAGGTTAAACCAGAAGTTCCACTATGTAAAAAGGATGAAAAGATTACGTATGTAGGTGTGCAATCTTTTCGTACCTACGTTTTAACAAATTTAACACATACCATTACATACATATTACTACTTGAGTGGGAGTATTTTATATAGCCTATAAATTACACACATACCAATCACTACCCCATCGAAAGACAAAGTATAATGGGGCTGAGAAGAGGATGAAGTATGGGCTTTTATGCCACTGGAGTCCTTAGATAGTTAACCGAAGATGCAGCAGACCACGGAGTAGATGGTGGGATGATCTGGATGTCTTTCCAACAACAGCGAATGGATAAAATGGGGCTGAGCTTTGCCCAGGCGTCGACGATACACTAATAAAAAACACTAAAAAAATGTACTTATTGAACCTTTACATTCAGCAAACGGACTTGCGGCAAAATAATACGAATGTTAACTGATGGAATGTCCGATTAGGACATCACTCTATATTTATACCTATATATATTTCTATATACTACAGTTGTACACGAGATGGACTCATAACGATAACGATATCGAGTGATAAGTATTAGAATAAGATAAATTATATTGTGTTGTAACACACATGTACCACCCATTGCACTACCGACGTGAACCCACTCGTAACACAAGCATTTAGCTTAGCACGAGGGGTTAACAAGAATACTTGTAATATGCGACCCACATTACTAGTAAGCTTTTTTTAAATAAAAATATTTTGCGAGTATTGGGTATTCTGCAAACGTCTTGCTATGGAAGCGCTCCCGGGCTTCACGTGTAATTTAAAACTTTATATCAACTTAACAACTTTTTACTTTACTTAGAATATTATTTCTTTACGACCCTCCCCGGCGGTCAGCAGCTAAAGGTCAAATGTTAATTGTTTCTGTGTTATTTAACAGAACGCAAAGTTTTATATGTACTCGAGTAGAGGAACAATACTTTGTACTGTAGAAGAGATTTATCCAGGGATTTGGACCTCCAAATAAGCCGTACGCAGCAAATCAATTGCTGACACAATATACCTAAGGTCTTGTTTAGACAACTTGCAATCTTACGTTCTCATCAAGAATGTTATGATCACATCATCAAGTGCATGGAATTGATTTCTTTACGTGGGAGAGCCATGCTTCGGCACGAATGAGCCGACTCGACCGGAGTGATACTACGGCCTCACAGAAAACCGACGTTAAACAACGCTTACGTTGTGTTTCGCCGAGTGAGTGAGGTTACCGGAGGCCCAATCCCCTTTTAAAAGGTCGCCAAAGCACTTG
Source organism: Acronicta aceris (assembly GCA_910591435.1). Lineage (NCBI taxonomy): Eukaryota > Metazoa > Arthropoda > Insecta > Lepidoptera > Noctuidae > Acronicta > Acronicta aceris. Next base: position 15,725,339 of record OU342767.1, read on the forward strand.
TGACTCCTATGGTGTTGTGGGTGTCGGTAATCGCTTACCATTAGGCGATCCGTCTGCTCGTTTGCCCTTCTATTCCATAAAAAAATGACATTTATACAGCTAGATTTGTGATCAATCCATTATATTGTCGCACTGCTAGGCACGGCTCTCCTCTCAGAATGAGAGGGATTTGGCTATAGTTAGTCCACTACGCTAGCCTAATACAGATTGGCAGACTTCACACGCCGTTGAGAAAATCTCTCAGGCATGCAGGTTTCCTCACGATGTTCTCCTTCAGCGTTTAAGCGCATGATAATTAATTATTAATACGCACATTACTTCTAAAAGAATTCGTACACAGTACCTTTGACTTGGCAGTCGAACGGTCATATTACTAGGCTATCACTGATAACGTAAAATTAATTAAGATTTTTCCGGGTCCGCTTTATTGGAAACTGTTCAGGAAAACCGAGAGTATAATTTTACATCGTTTCCTTAATTTTCTAAAGATACACTTGTTGCGGATTAATAACATAGGCATATTCGTAATTAATTAGATTGGCTAGAATTATACCAGGAAAATAATTACACTGAGGTAAACAAACCAGATAAAGATCAGCACGATTTGAAACAAAACCCTGACCCTGAAGGTCCAAGGTTCAATTGATTTTTTTTCTTTCTACTTCCTCTCTCTTCTATTGAAAAGCTACACTTAAGCCATACATTGATAGATTTAACAAGTATAATATTAAAAAAGGTCTTAATAAAAACAAAATAGGAAACAAAATAAAAATCAAAAAGGTTTTTTAGATCAACCAACTGGAACAGCGTGTCATATATATACATTTATATACCCATCAAGATAGTAAATAAATGCGTACATATTTATACAAAATATTCATATATACAATTTTCAATTGAGTTGTGCCTATAAATGAATATTTATATATTTGTCCTCTATGCCTTCCTAAACTATTATTCTGATTGTAATGTAACTTTGGTAAATTGTATTAAACAACCCCGCGAAGGATTCCGTCTAAAAAAAGAGTTATTGCAATGCATGTCACAGCTATTTTTTAATAAATACGTTTAGGTACTTGGCTTAACTGTACTTTTTATTTTAAAGCTCCAAGCTTATGCTAAGTCCCTTAATTAAAAACACAATTCGCAATTCCCAACTTTTTTATTTAATTTACCAGAACAGACTTCACCAACATTGTTTGCGCTGCGAGGGAAACTATAGAATTACTTCCTGCTCATTCTATATTACAAAGTAAACATTAAAACACCCGGTTACTGTATTGCAACAACCATTGTTGTTCAAAACTAAGAGTACTTTCAACCAACTTCAAAAAGAAGGAGGTTCTCAATTCGACTGTACATATGTTTTTTTTCTGTATGTTTGTTACGCGATTATTCAGTCAATTAGAAACCGATTTTGATGATTCTTTTTTTGATCGGTAGGTCACACTTCATAGGTGGTCCCATAATATTTGGTCAAGATTTGATCACAAAATTTAGAACAAAATGACAATAACACGTAACGACTGAGCAAATGATGAAATGATAGCGTCGTCTAGGTATACGTATTATTTTACTCGCTACTAAAAATGTTGAAATAAAATAACTTTTAAGAAAAAGTAAAACCGCCTTCAAAAACCTAAAATATAATGTTATGTGCGAAACAGTTTCGGAAGTCGGTGGCGAAATCAAAGGATCCGATCAAATCAAAGGCACCGACTTTTGAAACTGTTTCGCACATAACATTATTTTTTATGTTTTTGAAGGCGGTTCTACTTTTTCTTAATAGAAATTGAGAAGGCTGAGTAATAACTAAAGCTAAAATCTATTCTACAAAGTTAAGCTAAGCTTAACGCAGTATGTCTATGGATAGGTGACCACTCTTAGCACATCGAGACCGCTACTTGCTCCGTTACTGGGAGCGCCAGTCCTCTCCAGGTTGTTATATTTAAACCTACCTGAAGCCTTGCACCGAAAAGACTAGCACCTAGACTATCCTTAGGACATAGGTGTTGCCCCAAAATACGGTTGCGGAGGTCTGATGGTAGTATCTTCGTGTAAAATACTGAAATTCAGACACATCTGGTTAGACTATAATCTGACTCATCGTTGCCGAAATTATAGAATAATAAACAAATTTTAGTACGGAAGGCAGGTAGCGTATGCTCGCCCCTTGTAACATGGGACCTAAATACACCGGCGAACTGTGGGTGTACATTAGTACGCCTCTACCTTACCATTCGGGAAATACACGCGTGATGGTATATAAGGCAGGCGAGCATTCTACCACTGAACAAGTGCAGTGATAGCCTAGTGGTATAACCGTTGGGCTGCCGAGTCAAAGGTCTCGAGTTCGAATACAAGACACGCACCTCTGACTTTTCAAAGTCATGTGCGTATTAAATAGTTGATTATCACACGCTTAAACGGTGATAGAAAACATCGTGAGGAAACCTGCATGCCTGAGAGATTTTGTCGATGGCGTGTGATGTCTGCCAACCCGCACTAGGCCAGCGTGGTGGACTATAGCCTAATTCCTCTCATTCTGAGAGTAGACCCGTGCCCAGCAGTGGAACAGTATAATGGGTTGATTATGTTATGGTATATAAGAAAGGTGACTCGTTTTCGATAGGGAGCGGTCACATAAGGGCCTAACATTGTATCGAAGTAAGCTTACGTCACAATACCGCGTCAGAATACGTCATGCCTAATAAAACGCCATGACCATTGGACGGCGGTGGAAGGAGGTCACCTTATCTCTCTCTCCCCGTGAACACTATCATTGGTCTTGTGGTCGAAATCGCTACTGCTTATCGTGAGGAACTAAGTTCGATTTCCACATCAAGCAGTGTTACTTTTTATTCTACGAAATTCTCAATAGCGGCTCAGGAGTTTAGATGTTTGGCAGGCAATCTGTGGTTTTACATCAATGCACTTTTGCTTAGCTCTTCGGGAAAAAAATGTGATAGTATATTATTTATGTTAAATATGGAAAAGAAGTAATAATGTTATTTTAGTGAAGGAAAAATTCAATCTCGGGCAGAATTCGAACCTGCGTCTTCTGGTTAGATACACCAGACGCTCTGACCGCTAAGCCACCGCGAGTCCCACCCGCTTGATCGAAATTTGCCTTCACATTCACATTTATAATCTTAGCATGGAAAATGAAAAAAAAATATATAGTTACGAAAAAAGATAGTAATCATGTTGAAGTAGTTAGTCTAATTGAAACATTTAAGTAATCAGCTGACCTAAGTACATAAATAAACATACTATACCATCACTCCTGTATACCCCGAACGGTTAGGCAGAGCTGTACACAGTTCGCCGGTGTTGTTAGGTCCCATGTAGTAGGGGGTGAGTTCATTGTCATTAATCGGCCACAAATTTAAACTGCAAAACCCAATAACATTTTCTCTACCTGAGAATCGAACCCGCACGCTCCAGCCAAGCTTGCGACCACTTGACCAATGCAGTATAAACCTACAGTATCAAAATATATTTCATTAGCTACCTAATCTACATAGATAATAATCAATTACCGCATGTATGAAAGACCATCACTTGAGAACGGCTCCACCATTTTATTTGTTTTTTTTTTTGTTATGTTCGTAATTGTAATAGAAGGTATGTATGAAAGTTTATCCAGAATTATTTTACGCAGATGAAGTTGCGTACGTGTCACCGGTAACTATATTTATACTGTTACCATTTACTTACCTCGGGAAACCTCGGTAGAATTAATACCGAAGACGTCCAACTTGGTTGCTACGTTCCAGTGACCTTTCACTCCCCTTCAAGCAATGGATCCCATCATCGAAACTATCATTAGACCAATTATTAGAGCATATTTAGTGGCATTACATATCCTCGGCGCCACGGCGGGAGGGGGGTTGCGTATAAAGCGGAGATGCGCGCGCGCAGCCCGCAACACAGCATCGCCGCGTGCGCACGTCACGTGGGCGGGTCGCTACGAACTTTTACGAAATTTTGCGAAGTTTGTGAATTTTTTTCTTGTTTACGTTCTCTGTGTGATTCGGATTCTGTGAACTTTTGGTAAGTTTGTGTTGTGTTCTGTTGTAGCCTGCAGTTCACGATTTAATGTGATTCTCATAATAATAGGAAGATAGCATCTATTATACAGCTTTTACATACAAGTGACAATCATAATTTATAAGTGGAAGAGACATAGTAATCCTGTTTAGTATAATCAACAATAAAAAGATAAGATTAAAAGTTATAAAATATGTAACATGTAGGCAGGCAATTGCCTACATGTTACATACGGCATACAAAAACTCAAAATTAAAGTACGGTCAACAGCGCATGATGTCCAAAACTATAAAATTCTTCAAACGATTTTTAATTTAATCTCCAAATAATAGAGTTTATTATCCATTGAGGAAATTTGACAGTTTGTTGTAATTTGATGTGCTGTTGACTGTAAATAAGTACCTTCAGTGAAAAATTAACTTTTGTGAGACGAAATCGTGACAGCAGAATACGTTAATTATTTTATAATAAGAGCTTTGACTGAAACAATTTGAGCACAATTATTACGACTACTATAAGAAGCGACTTGCGACATAATATTACAGGCAAGCTTCTACTTGAAGGTACTGCAGCCACTCCACCACAAATTACTTTAAAATAATTTATTCTGCTATATAATCATTATGTAAATAAAATTAAACCTTCAACACTTTTGTTCACAGAAGTTCTGGAAATTTTAAATAAACCACGCTCAATTCTTTACTTAGATTTATTGTTTTTATCTATTTTAAAAAAGTTTAATCCAGAAAATCCTTAAGTAGGTACATATTTTCATTAAATAAAACACTAGTTAGTATAGCAAATAGTAGAGTAGTTATAGCCTAGTGGTATGACCATAGGACTGCCAAGTCAAAGGTCTTGAGTTCGAATCCAAGGCCTCTGACTTTTCGAAGTTATGTGCGTATTAATAGTTAATTATCACGCGCTTAAACGGTGAAGGAAAATATCGCGAGGAAACCTGCATGGCCGAGAGATTTTCTTGACGGCGTGTGAAGTCTGCCAATCCGCATTAGGCCAGCGTCCATCACGCTGGCCTGATGGCCAAGGGTCTCCTCTCAGAATGAGATGGATTAGGCCCCCACGAAAGTCTAATGCGGGTTGGCAGACTTCGCACGCCGTCGCGAATCCTCTCCGAAATGTAGGTTTCCTCACGATGTTTTCCTTCACCGTTTAAGTCACTGATAATTTATTATTAGAAGGCCCATGTACAACATTATATACACCTACCTACCCTGTAGTGTGGATTTTAGCACAGTTATCTACTCACTTACTAGTTAATGTAGTGTAAAAATAAAACTAACTTCATTAGTCTAACTAAAACTAAACAACCCTAAAGGACTACATAAATGTAGCTTACAAAAGTAAATTATTACGCCACATAATATTTTAGGTATTATATTTTAATTAGGTAAAGTTTTCCCTCAATTTGCCTAAGTATAGTTCTGTTATTTAAAACCTTCATATAACGACGGGAGCGTAAAGTGAAAATAGAGTGTAGTGTGAAGTGTAAAGTGTTGTGAGGCCTGCCATTCTTAGAGTGCTGATTACTCTGTAGATTTGCTTTTAACCTAATTAGGATACAAATTCAGTTTTAAGTTCTTTAGCTGTTAATCAAGGCCTTTTTTATCCGACTTTAAAAAGCAGGAGATTCTCAATTCGCCTGTAATCATAATTTATTCAAAACACTTTTTGGTATGCCTATTAGTATGACTGCCTCATTAGGTCCAAGCCCGAGTGCTACGCTAAAGGTCCTGGGTTCGATTCTGATTCCCAGATCGAGCAGTGTTATTGGGTTTTTTTATGAAATCCTTAGTAGCACCTCGAAGTTTGGGATTTCGATGTTCTTTTTATATCTAATAGAATATATCTCTTAGGTGAACCTAAACTTAGCTGGTGTCTGATTATTAGTTTTCAAGATACACTAATCTTTGCTTTTTCAAAAAGGTTTAGCTTATTATATATATTCCAAACGTATATTGTCTAAAATATAATTCTGTCGTACATAATAAAATATTTTTCTCTGCTTAGTCTGACTGTAAACTGTATAAAGTGAAACTAAACAAATAATGAAATGGTAATTACCAAATAATATACGTAGATACTATATTATACACGACAAAACATAAGCCTTCCTCCTCTCTCCTACATTGCCGTGCCCGACAGGGTCCACGATTGATACTTTTATATTTATTTTTCAACACCTGTTAACATTGTGGAGTGTAATAAACGATTGAGTATTGAGTATTGACTGTTAAAGCTGTGTACGCTTGTAACTGGCTTATTTGCACAGGATGACATGAATAATATTACCCTTCTGTAAAATTTTGTAAATGAGTTTTCGGTGTGCCTTTTTAATGATAAATAATAATAAATATATAAGTTTTTTCTCAGCATTGAAATTGAATCGTTGTCTTCAACCTATTGGGAACCATGACATATTTTTAACACATAGACCCCAAATTATGTGACTTTCTTGAGATTTTTTAACACCTGTTAACATTGAGGAGTGCAATAAACGAATTAAGTATTGAGTATTGAGATTCTTTTTTTCACTAGGACAGTTTTGACGATTTTAAAACTATTAAGTATGTTAAATTGGGTTTTATTGTTACAGAAAGAAGCCACCCTTTACCAAGATGGTTCATTTAAAACTAACGGTAAGTAATTTTACTAAATTTATATTAGAAAATCAAATGTTTAAGCTAAGCAGTTTTAGAAACCATGATGTGCTGTTGTACAGTCAACAGCACATCATTGTTTCTAAAACTGTCAAACTTCTTTAATCGAGTTTAAATTTAGTCTCCAAGTAATAGAGTTTATTATTGGGAAAATTTCTACAGTTTGTAGAAACTTGATGTGTTGTTGATTGTACAGTACGATAGAAATAACTGAAGTTAGCCGGTGTGAATAGCCGCGCAGGTCAAGAAACTTAATTAAGTGTTTTTGTGCAAAAATGTAGAAATAAGTAAGGATAATTATCACGAATGCAAATCATTTACAACCTCAATTATCTTTACACTGAGTTTTATATTAAAACTAGCTTCTGCTCGCGACTTTGTCTGCGTGGACTTTAGGATTGGGTTCGACCTGGATAAAAAGTCCTGGATAAAAAGCCCATGTGTTATTCCAGGCTATAATCTATCTGTGTGCCAAATTTCATCCAGATCCGTTCAGCCGTTCTTGCGTGAAAGAGTAACCATACTCACACCACATCAATACTCACAAACTTTCACATTTATTATATTAGTAAGGATTTATACCATTGCAATACCACTCGCGGATAACTTCTGACGCGTACTGTTCTATTGACTGTATCAAATTAATTCATTCTAAGTACTACGAAATGTAAGAACTAGTCATAGATTTCTCTAGCTTCGATTTATCAAAACTACTTACGATCGAGTAAGCACTGCAAACTTACATCGAAACTTATTTTAGTGAAGGAAAAATTCAATCACGGACAGGATTCGAACCTGCGTCTTCTGGTTAGATACACCAGACGCTCTGACCTCTAAGACACCGCGAGTCCCGCCCGCTGGATCGAAATTTGCCTTCACATTCTGAATTTACGTCATAAGGTGACGTTGAAAATGGAAAATGCAGAAAAATCACAGAATGATAGTTACATCTATTTACCCCAGTGGTCATTATTCACAATCTTCAGGCACAAATAAATGGCTGAAATTCAAAACTGTCTTTAAAACTTTCTTTTAGATAAGTAAAATTACGAGTATTTACGATGACTCAATGAAACTTATTAATATTTAAAAAACATCGTATTAATTTGGGCCCATTATACAAAATCCCGAAACCGGTTTTAAAACATTAAAAAACTTACCGAAGATAAAAATGATTTATCTGTCAATATCAAGCTTCTATATATAAAAGTGTTACATAGCTATACACTGCAGGCTTGCTTAGTTTTGTTCTTGCATTGCGTATTTCATCCCAGCTAACGGACCCCTGTCCACCCACACACCCCACAGCTGTGGTTATCTTCATTTAAAGATATTTTTTCCAGCCATTCAATATATTTGGTAGTGCATAAATACATCAAAGTCAACAAGTAAAATACCTGCATGTTGAAACATACGGGCCGGTGAGCCAACACTTTCCGTTTCAGTCCAATTTAATGCGGAAACAATAATCCCATCAAATAAATTGTACACTATAATTAAATGGACACAATGTAATTACGGAAAAATAAAAATTCTTTCTTCCTTAAAAAAACTTAAAATTTGGCCATGTCTTTACGGCGGTCGTCTCATAATCATAATTATGCTAATGAAGGAGCATTCACTCATTAATGAATCCACGGGCTACTCGCTAATTGCTACTAGACAGGATAGCAGTATTTACTTTTGCTTAAAAAACAAGGTTATTTAAGTCTACAAAAAATACAAAAACATAACAATACTGTATAAAATACAAAAGATAATAATAATTCACTAAAGTAACTTTATAATCTTAGCATGGAAAATGAAAAAAAAATACAAAAGGATAGTTAAAAGGTAAGGTGGCATCGTACGACATCGAACTAACTGTAATTAGTAAGTCATGTCGGTTGAGAGGCAAAGTAACTTGCTTTTCAAAAAGATATCATTGACGTAACCATAAAGACATAATTTCAGAATATGAAGGTAAATTTCAACCTGGCAGGTGGGACTCGCGGTGGTTTAGTTGGTCATAGCGCCTGGTGTATCAAATCAAAAGACGCAGGTTCGAATCCTGCCCGCGCTCGAAATTTTCCTTCATTAAAATAAGTAAATCTTATTACATATTACATTATAGATCAGCATCCCATTCATCTAGGTAAGGGCGATATCACATTGTCGCGGCATTACGCAATAATTCCCGGACACCGCATCGCACCGCGCCGCGTGTTAGGGCTGCTATGTCATAAAACTTTTTCAAAACTATATTAAGAATAATTTAGAGAATCTAGTTATTATATTAATGATACCTATGATTAACGAGCGACCAAAAGTAGCTTAGACTAGATATCACTCAATCAGATAACACGATAAAGGTAACCATTTCTTTACTTCAGTTTTTTGTTCGCCTTAGATAAATTAATGACACAGCTGCACATTACGTACTGGAACCTTAATTAGTACAGAGTAAACCTAGATCAAGCAAGAGAGAAATATAGTGGTCAACTGTAACAGGAATGTTACACAGTACATAATGATTTCAATGCTTCTAATCTCAAAAAAAACATTCAAGGCAACAACACGAGTTTATGCCTAACTGGGGGCTAAATATATCCCTATAATGATTTATGGACATGCGGTGTCACATTGGCTAGTAAGTATATAGTAACAATGTAAAGCACGAATAATAATAAATAAAAATAGCCAACGTTTAATTATATAAAATACCTATACAAATTATATTGTGATTTCTCAAAAGTGGCCATTTTACCCGACAGTTAGGCTTTAGCTAGCTATATTATCTGCGACTTAGGTAGACAACTGACTTGATGTGACAGCCCTGCTGCAGCCACAGACCACGTTGCATCACAGTACTTAGCGGCACGAGACACTGTTACACCTACACGTTATTCATCTTTGTACAACCCTGGTTTTGTTCTAAACGCGCATTTTTTCTTAACAAACCTTGTTTTGAAAGCGATACTATTGTCTGCTTTTTTTTCTTCAGTTAGCTTTGGCTTTTAGTCTTTTTAACGTCATTTGTGACAAATTGTAGCAATGTTTCATGCATCTGAAACCACTTTTTTTACTTCTACCGGACTATCCAAATCCATAAATCACCTAAGAAACATCCTAGCGATAGCGATACAAATCCTCCCAACGATTTTACCATGTGACTAAAAGTAGGTAAATAATTAACATAGAACAAAAAACATTTTCCGTAAAAACGTTTATAAATGCAAATGTGATGCAAATGTTCCGAGATAATGCATGCATTAACGTTCGGGTGTTTCCGGCGAGCCGAGCGCGGCGTAATGGACGGCGCGCGCGCCGCTAGAAAGTGTCAATAAGGTCAAGGTCGACACTCTTCCGCGGATTACGTCTTACGGTGAAACTTATGGTTGTCGCGAAGGATTAGATGATTTAAATTAATTAAATATGAAGATTTAGATATATTGCCCTGTGTGATGCGGACTTTGTTTAATGATACTCGTATAAATGAATATATAAAATCATGAAATTAAGTACGATGTGGTCAACAACAAGTTTTTATATATTTTTTTTATGTTTATGACAATTTAAACAAAAAATATAGAATCACAACAGCATCTCAGGTACTGTTTTTATTAACAAGTAATTTTATGATCATTTTAACTGCGAACATACAAGATTCGAGCCCTAATGTTAATTCATGTTATATACTATTTTTGTGTATATACTACATACACAACACATTACAATGATCTAACTCATAACCAATGTCATTATAATCACCATTATCATTTTTCAAACTTTCGACAACCCTAATACAAATCATGCGCGCACGCACGTTGATGGAAGCTTTTGTTTGCCAGCTATAACCTTTTAGTCATAGTGCTGCGTAGTGCCACACTAGTCGGGGTTATATAACACTTTTTGTGTACAACTGCAATAAACATGTGATTGCAAAATAGTTATGTCAATTGAAGTCAGAGATTTTTAGTTAGTGACCTAGTGCTGTGTATCTATCTGTATAGGTCGGTTGCAAGTTAAGGTGTTGTCACCTAGCTACAACCATCGTGTGTCGTGGGTTCGATTCCCACTCGAGTAAAATACAACTATTATTTGTCTATATTTTTATTAAGTATTATTGACTGACTTATTGGTCTAGTGGTTCCATGCGCGACTGCTATGCTAGAGGTCCTGGGTTCGAACCCTAGGTCGAGCAGTGTTATTTGGATTTTCCATAAAATTCTCAGTAGCAGCTCGGAGTTCGGATTTGTGCCCGGTTAATAGCATTAAGCTCGCCCCCTATTACATGGGACCTAAAAACATACTGATGAACTGTGGGTGTACTTTGGTACACCTCTGCCTCCTCGGAAAATACAAGCATGATGGTATGTATGAATAAGTTATGTATTAGATATTGGTCTATATTTGACGGAAACGGAAAAAAATATTTCGTTTTATCCAGAAGTCAATGACCTTTTGAAGGTTCACAACTCTAGAAACACAAACAGAGCATTAAAAAAATAATATCAACGATCGTTAACACGAAACGGTAAATATAAAAAATAACGCAGTTAAAAAACCATAACGTTTTGTTATAATAAAGCCGTAATTTTTATTTAAAACTGGATATTAAGATAACACTAATTGTCGTTAACTAAGGCGCGCCACACACCGACTTTTTAACATGGCTTTATATTTATATATAATTTAAAATTACTTATAATTATACAAATTGCTTTTGTAATTAATGTAAGCAAAATAATTTATTGCGAATTTATCATTCTCTTCTCACTATTACCTACCTATTAATTTTGATAGCACTACGATATTCGAAAAAAGGAGTCATGAAATATAGAAATAGGGAAAACAATATCTATTTTGACACTTAAATGTAACTAATCTTATACGCTTAATTTCTATGATTTAATTATTTTTTAAATAATTAAAATAAAATCCTTGCCTTATTCTAAACTTTTAATCTGTGCTACATAACTTTTAGACGGTGTTTATTGCCCCTGCGCAAGTCAGTCAACTCATGCGCAGATATAATTAATTACCGTGCGAACAGCATGATTTATCGTCGCGATGGCTCGCGATCTTTTATCAATGGGAAGTTGCAAATCGGAAGAGATGCTTTGTTAATGATTGGTTGCATTGCATCATGTTTGTTTCTTGCTTTTAATGTTTTCTTATTGCTTTTAATTATTATTATTTTACAAACATAATTATGTAGTACCTACATTTTTAATTATGTACTCTGCAGATAGTGATAGATAGCCTTGTGGTATGACCGTTGGACTGCCAAGTCAAAGGTCTCGAGTTCGAACCCAAGCCACACCTCTGACTTTTCGAAGTCATGTGCATATTTATAGTTAATTATCACGCACTTAAACGGTGAAAGAAAACATCGTGAAGAAACCTGCATGCCTGAGGAATTTTCTCGATGGCGTGTGAAGTCTGCCAAACCGCACTATGCCAGCGTGGTGGACTAATCTCTAATAGCCTAATCCCTCTCATTCTGAGAGGAGACCCGTGCCCAGCAGTGGGACAGTATAATGGGTTGTTATGTTACTCTGTTGATTTGATTATGTTACGTTTTATGAGAGGTATGACAGTGTCGTCTACTATTTTATTCTGTCAATATAATATAATTGATATTATTCAATCACCACGAGTCACGGACAGACCGACCATGATCATGAACGCTGTAAACTTCACAAGGTCCAAAACATCCATAAAAAGTAGTTTTATTTTTCACTATATAATGCAAATGCAATGTCTGACATGACCTATTGAAGAAAGACCCGCAGCATGTAACACATACATAATTATGAAAAACCAGCATTTCATAGTTTGCAGATCCGCCTATTAATCAGAATTGAGCACCTTTTCTTCGGTAATATTTTTTCATGTACAACGCAAAATTTGCGCAGACATAAGTTAACTGACCCCCTTCATCCAATCTCCAGACAACAGCATTAAATCCATCCATCTGGCCCTAAACCTAATTACGTATAAAATACAAAAAAAAATAAACACACAATAATGACATTTCATAATTTCCTGCGTCAAATTGTAGCTATTCCATATAAAGAATAAGCTTGCACAAGCTGTGTAATTTCATGTTCCATTTATGTCACTCATGTTCTCCAATTCTCTATACATTCCTAAGGTTATGACCTACATAGCGTACACAAATAATTGTAATGACACGCAAACATACGGAACAAAGACGACACTTCCTACTGACCGATTCCTCAAGTTAGCCACCCACTGTCTACACTGTAAAGTTACCCGCTAAAATGCGTGACTAAGCTCACGTGTAAAAATTCCAAAAATAATCTGTCTCCTAAATGTATTTTTTTGGCAAATACTAATAAGTATTTGCCAAAAAAATACATTTAGGAGACAGATTATATTATGCAATATAAGAGATATACAATACATTCTTATTAGTATTTTGATACTAGGTAATCTTGTTATTTTTTTACTGTTATTTTTAAGTAAATAGTAATAAAAAAAGTTTAAAGTTTAACAGATAAGTAAATACTTAAGCTCTATAATTGAACCAGATTCCACAATAGCAATAACTGATAGGATCAAATGGGTTGCAAAACTGTAACAAACTAACTTCGTGAGTGTTCGTGAGAATTCGTCATAGATCGTAGAGAGCGGTGCGCGAGCGACTTTCATCCATCTGATGACTTATCTGATGGATCTTGATGATCATTATTTGGCGTTATGTCATTCTATAGAAGCTTTGTCCGTTTTCCTTATAGTGCAGATGATTAAGAAACCTCTTCGTAAAAAAAAGTGCTATGTCAATGGAATTTATTATTTGAGTAGCCTTGAATTGATATAACTTTTGTGATGTAACTTGCATAAAAATGCCTTTCCTAACTGCAATACCTAATAGATATAGTGCTTAACATTGTCATAACATTATCAAGTTTTTGACTAGTTAAAAGGGCTCTTGTGCTATTTGATAATCGTAACCTTATTAATTCTAGCAAGTATTATTAATAATACTGGGGAAATTATACGAAAGAGTTCTAAAGTAGGTACGTACTTGAATGTGAGCAACCACAAAATATTTTACCAGCGTTTTAGTTGGAATGTTAGGTCTATTCGCATACCAAAGGCCTTTTTGAGATAAAAGATGGCCGATGTCCTCCTCCATAGTCCAGTCTACCACAATAACAGATTTCATCAAAATTAGTTCAGCGGTGTAGGCGTGAGAACGCAACAAACAAGCAAACAGACGACAGAGTTACTCTCGCATTTTTATGTTCTTTTTTTTTAAAAAAAAAAACGTTGCCCAACACTAGGATTCTCTCCTATATCGTGGATGCGTTTACAAACACAAATTCTCACATACACAAACGCCCAGACCCGGAGCAACTACCTGTAGATCATACAAATTTATGCTCCGTGTGGGGATCGAACCCACAACACGTGACGCAGAAGCCGATCGCTCAGCCACTACGCCAAACGTGTCGTTTGTTTGTTATGTTTTGAAGCGGCGGTAGCCTAATGGCTAGGGCGTCAGACTTGCGAGCATGTGGTTGCCGGTTCGAAACCCACCCATTGTACTACCGACGTAAAACCCACTCGTAACACAAGCATTATTGGCAGGAGGGATTAACAAAAATACTAGTAATGTGCAACCAACATTGCTAGTAGATAAGCTTTTAAAAAAATATGTTAAAATGTTATTAGTATGGATTAAATCTTCAGAACTCGCGGTTAGACAAAAAGGTAATTTCCTCACAAGAAAATCATGTCTACTCTTGTCTCTGAAAGTGGCAAGAAATAAAAATGGGGTTCAAAATAATAAGAGCCTTTGACCTGTCATCTCATATAAAACCTGACCGCTAATAGTTCCCTGCGAGATTTCTTGCCGCCATTGTGTATTAAACGAGACAGCCTCCGTCGCTCCCGTTCAGACTATTAATAACACCCGGTTTCACTTACTTTCCTGTCCACAACGTGTAGGTACAGTAGGCAACTCATTGTGTTTTACATAACATACAAATTTATTTGGGTGCTTTCGTTCGACATATTTTAGCGGAGCGGGGTTGGCTGTAAAAAGCTTTTTTTTTTCAAATCAAATAGTTTATTTGCATGAAATCTGGTACATGTACAGGTGTTATAATATAATTTTAGTTCTATTTACATATTTCACCATTTCGGTGTGTTTCGGACTTATAGCATGCAGAATCCTACAAACACAATATAATTATAATGTCTCCAGTGAGCAACCAGCTTGTCGGCTAAAACCAGACATTTCAGGTCATTGGGATACATTATACATTTATAGTACCTGTTATTATTATCATGTAATGTGCTCTTTCCATGTACCTTATGAAAAAAACTATTTGGCCACCATACTAGGGGAGCATAAAAACCATACTGATATTGCTGTTAAAGCTGACTCCAACGTAGTTGGGAAAAGCCTAGGCTAATCCTTACTAATATTATAAATGTGAAAGTTTCTGAGTATGTATGTATGGATGTTTGTTACTCTTTCATGCCAGAACGGCTGAACGGATCTGGATGAAATTCGGCACAGAGATAGATTTTAGTCTGGAATAACACATAGGCTACTTTTTATCCAAGTCGGACCCAATTCTGAAGTCCATGCAGACAAAGTCGCGGGTATAAGCTATTCAGTTCATATTTGTCAAGCCATTTTTTTAAGTTTAAAATTTAAACCAACCAAAAATCTCTTTTAACAAACATGCTAAAGACATTTTGTTATACAATAGGTAGGTACTTAAAGTTAAATAACAACACGTGCAGTGTGGTAATACTCATAAATTTTAGAATATTATTCCGCCTAACAAATGAGCATTTTGAAATTCAAATTAAGTATATTTACTTACATAAAATTATGTGTTCAGACAAATAATTAATTATCTAATAAAATTGCGAATTCACGCATGGTCTAGCGATTTTGTCAATTACATTTTCTTAACTTGCTTTTTGTAAGAAATTAGAACATATTATTAATTAATTACTCCTTCTTTGTGAGAGGTGGGGTAATTAGATCAAGTGTCTCCCATGAAATCACATAATTATCTGTGCCTTATTAAAACGCTTTGCTATTTTTTTTCAATTCCTGTGACAGTCATAAGAAGTAAGCCTCTAACAAAAAGTAGGACTGCTGATGAACGAATGAATTGAATGAAATACTTCCTTCCATTCAATTCTTACATACACTCCCCTCATAAACAACCTCACAGAACTCATAAAAGTAATAACCAATAACCATGTCATTTACAATACATTACGTTTCATACAAAACAACGATTTCTGATACAGGTCGCCATCATAAAACCCCGGGTCACAACTCAAACTTATATAATACGACACTATAGCTAAAACCAAGATGCATTGTCGTTTTTATGCACACGTTGTTGGGTAACGCTTTTGTGAGCCGGCGATGGACGCTGAAATAGTATTTTGAATGGTTCAAACTTTTACTTTCGCCATGGGAAAAGTGTCGGCGCGATGATTATTATTATGTCAGAGTTATTCTGATGTAGGAAAGAGATATGTCTTTCTTTTATGCATACCTACATAAAATTAAGTTGCTTAAAGGCCAATTTATCAACGCATGCTTAGGTCCGCTGATGGGTAATCATTACATCAATAATAAATAGGTACATCGAGGACCACTGTGCCTTGGTTATCCGCCCTACGAACTTAGCCAACCAATAGCTCCCCATAGGTAGACAGACACATTTTTTGACTGGAAATATTTTTCGCAATGAACCTTAAAAGGGTCAAAAATATTATGCACCTGTTTATTTATAATCCTCTTCTTTTTTTAAACGGTTCGCACAATCATGCTCATAACCAGACAAACAAACCAAATGTCGTATCGTATTACATAAAATCAGCAATTAATGTAGGTAGTAATTTTTTTATTCACCCTTCTGATTGATCCCATGTTGACACTTGACAGTAGTGGGTGATTAATTTTGACAGGTGATCTGAATAAATTGCGTTCAAAAATGTTTAAATTGTATAATAAAAGTCTCATTTACCTTATAAAGTCGCATTCATAATTGCTTGAATGGCGTGATAATACGATGAAAGTAAGTATATTTATATCGATTACATGTTGTGTTTTAATTATGTAATCAGTATGTAATTTTTAAGACATTTACAATTTATTTTAAATCTTTTTGTAAAGGTAATTTTTTAATAAGCAATTTTTCTACAATTAGGTACCTACTTGGTTTTTTTTAGACATATATATGAGGATGAGAAGCGAGTGACAAAGCTATAAGATGGATGGTTTATTCTTGTTAAATACTCTTGGAAGGAATCCGCCTCCTGTGTCCATTTAACACAATACACTACTAGACTCTTATACCTACCTACTGTAATGAACCCATTCAATGAGCTCTAGATGAGCTAGTAATAACATTGCATAAGAACCGATAGGTCACCGGCCTGCAGCCCGTTACCTATAAATAATACCAATCGCCTATTTGCATGAGAAAGGAAACTAAAACATTCCACTCCGTTCCCAGAAGTAAAACCATTTCTGACAACCATTAATCATCTTTTCAACAAAAAGTAAAATGTGGAAATATGCAACAATGGCGCCTGTATCCCGCTATTGCAAAGATGCACGAAAACACGAACAACCTATTAGCCCAGACATGCAAGTTATCAACAACAACTCATTATTTTAATTGCGTAACCTCCGCGGTGAAAATGGGCGGGAAAAACGTTGCCGCCATCTTGTATTCGAAAGCGACATGGCGCTTGCCGCGTCTTCCTCGAGGTCAGAAAAACAACTATTAAAGTAAACAATGAACCGTGCGAAGCTTATAAACGGCTTTTAAGATTAATAGATTAGGTTTTGTGATTCACGTGAGGAAGTTTATGTTAGAATTTTATTTCTTGCGATTGCTTACTAAATAGCTCTCACGAAATTTTAATAGAGATTGGTAATCGAATTTGTCTTTTCAACGTTCACAATGTTATTGAAAACTACAGAATTGTGGATATTATTCCGTAGCGAAGATACTTAAGTAGTAATACAATCGACAATTTCGATCCAACATCTGCGGATATCAAAGGTTTGCTTTAGAATAGTCTCCAGTAAGAAAGTACTTACTCGTTCATTATGCTATTCTATACTCATGCTTTCTTGGTATCGCATTTTTTCCGCACGCGTGATGGAATCCGCATATTCTTATTATAACTACTTAGTGAGAATGCCTTCAATGAGGGAACTGGGTGATAAGGTTATAATGTTAACGTTGTTTATACATAGGTACATTTAGTAGAACAGTAAAAAATAAATGGTTATAAGAAAGAGCTCTCCCAAACATAATCCAAGACAAGAACCACCAATAATATCTTCTATCTCTATCACAAAAAATGGTTCCCTGAGAAAATTTTACCTTCAATGTGTAGCCCAGAAACCATCTCAGCTACTGGGATAGTCGAGATGGCACCCATATTAAAATGGCTGAAGAATTCAGTCACAGTATAATTCTAAAGGAATCTACGATCTTATTGGCCAAGATCCTGTATGGCGCAAAGAAAGACGAGCGCAGTATTGGTCCAGTCCAGTGCGTTCGCACAGTTTGGACGAAAACAATGCGCGTGCGTCGCAACTCATTGTGTCGGCGGCAGCGACGCGTTCCCGCGCAGCGTTCCCGTGAGACCTTGTTACATTGCTGTAATAAATTGGCTGGTGTTCTTAATTTAATCTAATGGAACTTAAAAATAAATAACTAGTCACATTATAAATTTGATATTATACAGTAAACTTATTTAATCTCAAAGTTCAAACGAACGCTCTGATTCCCTTTGTAATATGGATGGACCGGTCGCGTGCGTCACAGTGATGCAAGTGAGACAGAGCGACTTCCTAATACCACGGCGATCGAGCTGCGCCGGAGACACTCCGCTCTGTGAGGCCCGTGTTAGCTAGACGCACGCTCACTGAACTAAATTATATATTTTGTTTACATACCTACCGCCTACTATATTGCCAAGTAATAATTTTATTACACTACTTCAGTGGTTACTATTCTACTGTAATTAATAGTGAATAAATTAAGTGAGTGAGTCAACCCCGTGATCGGGTAAGTTGTGCAATTATTATTTAGATGCCAATTATGGTCATTCAACGGCTTAGCAGTTTGAGATTACACTCGTAATGATATGCTTTTAGCTCTGAACTATTAAAATACCCTTCATTAAGTTTTGTTGTATAATTCTAGCCGTACGAACTAGAATCATAATTGCTGCATCATTCCGGTCTCTTTTCTCATTGTAAAGTAGGTAGGTACCCACATAATTTCGTATTTAGATTTTGTGGTGAAATGTTTATCGGACTTTGCGCTTTGTAAGCCCTTCCGCTTCGCTTTAAACCGTGACTGCATCATCTTAGATAACCTTTAGTCTATTGGTGGAAACATTCGCTTCACGCTGCTTCATGTTGCAGTCACGGTGGGATTCCTGACAATTACTGATTGCCCACCTTGTGAATTCCAGGGTTTAAGTTCACCCTTGACGAACACCTTGCCAGCTCCTCTCAACTGTCGTCCCGCCACGTACCGCGACGGAAGTTCGCCGGGCCACTACCTGCCCTGCACTACATAGGAGCGTAGCGTTTGGTATTCCGCCAGGCGGTGTAATAAGAGAGTGAGATAGGCGCGAACCAACCCCATCTACCTAACGATAGTTTTATTTTTTATTATAATATTTTTCACCTAAATATATTTGTTAGTACTAATCCGTTTTTTATTGATGCACGTAAGGCCGACAAATAAACGTAACAACCTATGACGTAGTATGCCGTCTAACCGTCTTACTGCAGGGTCTTCTAGCTTTGATAAGTTTATCGTTTGATATCGGTATGTTGTGAAACTAGATTCGTATTCTGAAATGCGCTTAAATTGTGCTTACAATAACGATTGAGTAATGTATTTGTATATTAGGTATAACTCTGCTAGAGTCCATTGCAATACATACAGACAAGAAAGGCACGTGTTTATTTAGTTCTACAATGGTTATACAACTTCTGGGGACAACAAAAGAAAGACCGTTAAAAGGATTTGAATAATAAGAGTTGATTATAATTTTCCTTATTTATTGGAAGTTGTTTCTTATAATACGTGAGATCCGCGCGCCCATATTCAATCCCACACAAGACTTAAATAATACATTTACTATGAGAAAATAAGGGTTTCAATCATGTCTTACGCTCCTCAACCTGCTGATATCCGCTCAAGATGCGGGCCTATTCTCAGATAGCCTCACACGAATAATCTTAGCGGCACGCGTCTTCCTGCCCTGACAATCCGTCATTGCATTCATGTCACCGTAGCATTACATTTCATGCTTAATTAAAATCATTATCATTGTAATTATTTGTAAACTGTAGTGTGTTATATAATGAATTCTAACAAATTGTAAACAGTATGTAGACACTTTGGATTTATCTGTAATGTCTATAAATATGAATAAATGAATGAATGTGGTAAGAGCGGGTCCGGATCATAAAAAATAATACTTTTTGTGGATTAATTCTTACTCTATGTACCTACTATCACCTAGCCTGCTTGTTACCTTTACATTCATAAACCATCGAATAATTTTTTATGAATTTTGGTATAGATATACATAGATTGAATCTCGGAGAAGGTCAAAAAATATCACATCTTCGTTTAACTGTGATACTTACATAACTAACTATACAGCTTACGTAACTGGGCAAATCGCCAAGTTTTACCTACATTCAATCTCAATCTCATCAATTTCTGTGGAATTCACAGAAGCAATCATCTGCACATTTACCAAAAAGCTTTCAAATATTTTTAGGCGCAGGCAGCCCTAGCGATGAATCTTCAATCTAAAAGATTGACATCCAATAAACGTCACTAGGTTCGATACCTTATAAGTTAGTGACGAAGTTACGAGGAGACACGTAAGTGGAACTCATTTCCGCGACTTTGTGGTGCATAGGAAGTAAGCGTCAGATACATTTTTGCTGAAGAAGATGGTATCGAATTCAGATTGCTTTTTGCGAACGGTCTTGAAATCGATATCGAAGTATATTAGCTAGAATTGAATTTATATTGACAGCTTAAATGGCTATAACAGCCACATTCGACTAATCAATAAATATTATTATTCATATTAGAAAATTGCTAAAACATATTTATATGAATTATAAATATGAAATCCTTTTAGAGGAATTGCTCAATGTGGCCTTTTAGCCCTAATGTGGCCAATAGGGCCTCTTTCGATTAATCATAAGGTTAATAAGGTTGCCATTATTTATTTTAGCCTTATGTATACTCGTATGTTACGAATATTTTTCTTTTTATAAATTGATTCCAGAGGATTGGCTTTTTAGCCCGGCTAGAGCATAAATGCATCATATCAGCATTTATATTATAAATTTATCAGTATTATCATATATGTAACTATTGTTACGTGTGTTGCATCACATTGTTACATCTCCCTGTGACGTCTAGATTTTGAGATAAATATAAGTAATATAATGTAACTTGAGGTGGATGCACCAAGTATGTCTATTTATAATTAGATGGCGTTAAGTGATTAAGTTTGACTTAAGACAATAGTGTTGTTGCTTTGTTATGAACCGCAAAACGAAGCGGTTAGAGGGGCTTCGAAAACAGCGGAGAGGAAGAGGAGCGATTTATTAAATTGTAGAACGTAAACGTGTGGTTTTAGAAAAAAACATAATAATGTTTGGGTAATAAAGCCCCAGTGATAGCCTAGTGGTATGACCGTTGGACTGCCAAGTCAAAGGTTTCGAGTTCTAACCAAAGGCACGCACCTGTGACTTTTCGAAGTCATGTACGTATTAATAGTTAATTATCACGCGCTTAAACGGTGAAGGAATACATCGTGAGGAAACCTGCATGCCTGAGAGATTTCTTCGAGGGCGTGTGAAGTCTGCCAACCCGCGCTAGGCCAGCGTGGTGGACTATAGCCTATTATCTCTCATTCTGAAGGGGAGACCCGTGCCCAGCAGTGGAACAGTATTTTTATTTTATTTTTAACAGTATAATGGGTTAATTATGAATAAAGCACCAATAATTATTAAGTGTCCCGTTTTACGGTTAATGCCAGTTAATCGATTTTAAAATTTAATTGTCAACTCGCAATAACTATATTGTAAATTATATATTTTCATTTATCAATTAACCATGAAAGCAATAATAAATAACTATATAGATACTATATAGATAAATGACTATATAGATACTTTATTTACCGTAAAGCGGTCATGTGGTTGCCGCTTCGAAACCCACCCATTGCACTACCGACGTGAACCCACTCGTAACACAAGCATCTAGCTTAGCACGAGGGGTTAACAAGAATGCTAGTAATGTGCGACCCACATTGCTGTAGTCAGCTATATAAAAAAAATCCACGCTACTCTGCTAGCCACGCCACGCTACAGTTAGAATGTCACGTGCGTGCGACGTATTTTTGTCTGATGACGTGTATGGACGACACGGCATTTCACGTCAAATTATTTACACTTGACGTTAAAAGAACATTGTTTGTTAATAACCGATGTTGCTTAGTCAAATGTTAACAATGAGTTACTAACTATTGAAAGGAAACATTGTACTATTTATTCACACAGAGTATATGTAAAAATATCGACACTGGAATCCTTACTAATATTAGAAACGTGAAAGTTTGTGAGTATGGATGTTACTCTTTAGTCTTTGTTACTCTTTCACGCTAGAACAGCTGAAAGGATCTGGATGAAATTCGGCACAGAGATAGATTATAGTCTGGAATAACACATAGGCTACTTTTTATCCAGGTCGGACCCAATTCTGAAGTCCACGCGGACAAAGTCGCGGGCAGAAGCTAGTAAATTATAAATTTAAGATTTTCTTAGCAAAAACTCGAATGCCTAAGTCAAATGTCACTTTTAAAATCCGGGGCCAGCATGGTGGACCATAGCCTAACCCCTCTCATTCTAAGAGCAGACTCGTACCCAGCAGTGGGACAGAAAATGGTTATTAAGTGATGTATCAGAATCTGTCCATATTGTCCACATTTGTGTCCATATTGCTGATCTGGAGGAAACGTTTCTTTTTCTTTCTTTCTTAAGAAATAACAAGTTACAATCTTATTACGTCCTCTTTCCAATCGCCTGCGCTTGACATCAAGAGTCACGTAACAGACAATATCAATAACACTGTATGTTAACATAATCCACAATGTGCAATTAATTCACCGATTGACGTTAGTGTTAAAGTGTCTGTCTGAACGCGATAAACTCAAAAAGTATCGAACAGATTTTCATATCGCTTTCATCAGTAGAAGGGGTGATGGGGGTGGGTATACATTTGCCGTGCCTGATAAGGCCCACACATGTTTCTATATATTATTGTAACATCTATTTAACTTGTGGAATGCAATAAATGTATTGAGTATTGATTCTTGAAGAAGGTTATAAGCTACTTAAAATCATGCTACGACCTTTAGGAACGGGGCAAAGCGGGTGAAACCGCGTGATACAGCCCGTATAAAATGACACGTGGAGAGCCATGCTTCGGCACGAATGGGCCGGCTCGACCGGAGCCGTGACCGGACCGGACCGACACCGTGACTCCTCTGGTGTTGCGGGTGTCCATGGGCGGCGGTAATCGCTTACTATCAGGCGATCCGTCTGCTAGTTTGCCCTCGTCTCCCATAAAAAACACCTACAAGTGTAGGTGTTAGAAACTGAAGATTTCAGAATCGGTTTTGTATCGTTTAGGCGTTCATCTTAATTTAGGTAATTAGAATTCGACCTCTTTGAGCACTGACGCATATTACCTAGCGTTTAACATAAAACATAGTAGCTTGTATAATTGGATGACCAGTGAAAGTGCGGTAATTACCCACTAAAAAGGATTATCATAAAATTACATGCACGTGGATTATGTTATGGTAATTAACACCATAGTGAATGGATGCACTTTTGCGTTCATCCATCAAAGGTATAGACCGGATGGTACTTTTAACATACTATCACGCCTGTATTCCCCGAAGGGTTAGGCAGAAGTGTACTAATGTACACCCACAGTTCACCGGTATGTTTAGGTCCCGAACTGGACTACTAAGATTTTCGATTACGAACTTTCTAAGGAGTCGAACTGTCACGTAGACAACCTCGAGACGAACGTAACGGCTTAATGACGGTAATTAGCACAACTAGTAACAAATTCTAATAGTTAGTTTGTATTCCGAGGAGTGGTGAGGTTGGCTAATGGTTAAAATGAGGAGTTATAGGTAATAGTGTCACGGTCTTATGTCGTAAAGACCATGGTGGATTATACAGTCCGTGCTTAGAGGATTATTCGACCGGCATAATGGTCGCGTATTCGATTCTCGCATAGAAAAAAATATTTATGAAGCATACAGATGAGGCTAAAAGGCTATTTTTTTAAATAACAATATGAATAATAGATTTAGAGGAAATGCTAGATATAATTAACACGACTTTATTTATTAGCATTAACATTATTCTCCTCTAAAAAACTACATTGTATTTTAAATTAGCTGAATGTGACTGCCTCGTTAGTCTTAACTGGTCCTGAGTGCGACTGCTACGCTTAAGGCCCTGAGTTCGATTCCCAGGTCGAGCAAAATGACGACACGTTTGGCGTAGCGGCTGAGCGATCGGCTTCTGCGTCACGTGTTCCGGGTCTGCGCGTTTGTGTATGTGAGAATTGTGAAAAGTGTTTGTAAACGCACCCACGATACAGGAGAAAATCCTAGTGTGGGGCAATGTTTTTTTTTAAATATTATTGGGTTTTTATATGGAATTCTCAGTAGCAGCTCGGAGTTTGGATTTGTGTTCGATTAATGGCAATAGGCTCGCCTCCTGCTACATGGGACCTAAAACATACCGGCGATGCCTAACCCTTCGGGGAATACTGGCATGATGGTATGTACTCTGAATTACTAGGTCAGCCACTATCAAGGTTCATCTAATAAATACTATCTTAGCCACTATTTATAATCCACGTGTGCTACTGTAAATACCACCAAGCATAGTTGGTATTTTATAGCATCTACACAACGGCTACAATTCGGTTCTGGAGCGGTCACAGTTCTAACCTAACCTAACCAATATTTAATATTCTTTCATTAATGTGTGTCGTAAAAACCGAGGCGACCAAAAGTCCATAGGCAATCTCACTACGCAATAGCTTGATGTTTACTTTGACTTACGACCTTCTAGTTTCGTCCGCACACACACGCATTGGCTGTATCGAGCTCGTACTGTTCATAGCAATGTAATCCTTAGCGTGCTTATGGACTTTTGAGCCTTTGCTGTACATATAGCTGTCATAACGCGGTTGTATAAAGCATTGTATCTGTTCAATTTCTTTACTCATACTAAAATTGAATCTACGACAAGTTAGTCTAAATATTAAGTCTATGGTTTCACAAACTAAATATAAATATTATTATTTATATTTAGTTTGTGAAACTCTTATGCATACTACCCACTAAAATTCTCTACCTCTACATTAACATAGGCTGCATAAAAGTACCACGGTCACCCATCCCATGAGCGACCTCACACGTGACGACTCAACCACGTTGCGTCAGATGCACAAATGACTTGTTTAACAAAAACGCGAGCGAGCATGCCATCAGCTTTCTCCGAGGTCAATAGTCATTGCAAATGTTCATACGACATATTACATTATCTAGTCGAGTTATGTCATCTTGTCATTATGATCCCTGCTATACTTGATGATGTATCACGCTAAATCTCTTCCGGGGTGAGAAGAATTTAATTTATATGTTTATTATAAATAAGGTGACTCAATTATCTAATTCAAATTAATTCACTGCCTCATTAGTCTAGTAGTCCTAAGGGCGACTGCACTGCTAAAGATCCTAGGTTCGATTCCCAGGTCAAGCCAGCTCGTAGTTTGGATTTGTGCTCTATTAATAGCAATAGGCTCGCCCCCTTTTACGTAGCACCTAAACATACCGGCGCACTGAAAGTGTACAATACTAAACCTCTCCCTAACGCTTCAGAGAATTCAGGCGTGATGGTATGTTATACTTATATTTTAAATCAATTTAAAATGAATTAAATATGTTCCAATCAGCTTTCAGCTCGAATCTGGAGAACAGAATTTAAAATACTATTGTTCAAGACCAAATTAGTTAGGTATCAGCATAAAGTTAACTGGTTTTAGTAAGTCTTTTAGGTTTTAGTCTACACAAGACGAACATAATACTGACAAATTCACAATAACACTTTTTAAATACCTATTACATTAAATATCGCATTGCGTTTAGCCTGTAAAGATATTTGTATGTAAGGAACTAAATAAATAAATAATTATATTTCCGTAACAAAGGTTCATCGCGCACCTACAAAGATTTTTTTTTATAAAACATTGCTCCACACTAGGATTTTCTCCTGTATCGTGGGTGCGTTTACAAACACAAATTCTCACAAACACAAATACCCAGACCCGGAACAACTACCTGCAGATCATACAAATATTTGCTCCGTGTGGGGATTGAACCCACAACACGTCGTGTCGTGTAGTCAAAAAAAAAGATACATAGATAGATCACTTAATATTCTTTTTCATATTATGTTTTACTTACAAAAGTATCCACTTTATCAAAAGTCATTACAATTTAAAGTCTGTCAATCAGAAGTACCTACCTAACTTTACTATAAGGTATTACGAAGTCAAGTGTCGCTAAAACTATTTCAAATCTAGAAATGGTGATAATATAAAATTCTACATAATAAATAATGTAATATTAAACTCCGATACGTATAAAATGTAGATAATTTAAATAGAATCTCCAACAGTAGCTTTACATATTGATTTATACTTAATCACATGTATAATTTACATGATAATATTAGTGTCTGGATGTAATAAGGTGCTGGAAATTACTGTTATTATATCACCACACACCGGTCATTAATTTATACAATAATGTCTACGTGATACGATCGATGAACATATAAAGTATATCCAGGATTAACGAGTAAATGTATCCCTTACGGAAACGACTGTTCTTCTAATTATTTAAGTACAACTAAAATGCGCTCTTTCTTTCTTTATGAAGACGTTACCAAAGCGATTTTCTTTATCCTGACTCATACCAAAAATTCATCCCAAATTGAAGCTACTGTCATGAATTCTTTATTCATATTATTTTTTATAAAAGTTGGAATCTCAATATCGAATCAGTTTTCAATCTCATTTCATTACAACCTGTTCACGTTTGACGTTGTTTGTACAAGAATATTATTTGCGTTTTCAGACTACATGGAAAATAAGGTAAAGTTCATTCACCCCCATATCAAACGTAGAATATCTTCACGACTGTATCCCTGAAAGGTTATGTACTGATTTACACAGTTACCCGGTATATTTTAGCTTTTATTTGTTAAGGGGCGAGCTTATTGTCTTCAACCGAGCACAAAATCTAAACCCGGAGTTATTTTTAAGAATTTCATAGGCAGGCCTATTAAGACTGTGCACATCCGTCGCGCTTGAGACCATTACACCAATAATGCTAAAATTATATTTATTTCTGTAAATCGATTTTTATAGTCACTTTTTTAAGAAAATGTTTTTAAGTTATTTAATAGTAAAGGAAAAAATTCAATCGCGGGCAGGATTCGAACCTGCGTCTTCTGGTTTGATATACCAGACGCTCTGACCTCTAAGCCACCGCGAACCCTACCCGCATGATTGAAATTTTGCCTTCACATTCTGAATTTACGTCATAAGGTGACGTTTGGTGACATCTATGAGTCAGTGTCATACGACACTGAACTGACTGTAAAGTAAGTCGTGTCGGTTGAGAGGTAAGGTAAGTTGCCTCTCATAGAGGCAAAATTTCAATCATGCGGGTAGGGTTCGCGGTGGCTTAGAGGTCAGAGCGTCTGGTATATCAAACCAGAAGACGCAGGTTCGAATCCTGCCCGCGATTGAATTTTTTCCTTTACTATTAAATAACTTAATAATCTTAGCATGGAAAATTCAAAAAAATCACAAAAAAATGTTTTTAATTTTTTTAACTAGACAGCGATGGTAAAATATGCAGTTATCCCCCCTTGTCTATCTTGTAATATATATCTAAATTGCATTTCCTTCCCTGTGAAGCACTATGAAGGATCTACTCGTAAGTACACGTGTACTTAATATGCATGTCAATTGAAAGTAGAAATACAAACACGGAGATAACATCGTCCGTGAAAGTACACAAACTCGAAAGTATTTACGATGCACGCGTACAGACTGTGTCATTTTCTTACTAGATAATCTGTACTCAGGATCGAGATATCGGCCAAGTGTTCCGTGAGGAGGGCACTAAATAACTCAATATGAGCAATTCTGAATCAAATTGCTACATTATATCCTTAGTACGTTTTCGTTTAAAAGTTAGGGTCATTTGTAACTTGGTCACATTTCTGATGATTACAGGGCAATGTGTAGAATAACAATAAGACTTGCAAAGAAGTTGTAAAGAACTATTGCTATTATTGTCTACGTCTATATATAGCATACTATTAGAATTTATTTGTGTGGGGTTAAAATTATCACGTTTAATCTATACTTATAATAAATCTGTAGAGAGGTCAATTCTGTACATGAAATATATTTCCAAAATAACTATCAGCGGGTGTTCATCAGTGATCGATACTAACGCCAAAAATGCAATCAGTAAAATTTTTGTCTGTCTGTCTGTCTGTATGTTCGTTATAGAAACAAAAACCACTCGACGGATTTCAACGAAACTTGGTACAATTGTTCATCATACTCCTGAGCAGGTTATAGTATACTTTTCATCACGCTACGATCAATAGGAGCAGAACAGTGAAGGGAAATGTTGGGAAAATGAGTGATTCATGAGAAAGGTTTCAAGCTATAAAACATCACGCTACAACCCTTAGGAACGGGGCAACGCAGGTGAAACCGCGGGCGAAGAACTAGGGAACAAAGTAACTATTCCACGCGGACGAAGTCGCTGGCAAAAGCTAGTGAATCATAAATTAAAACCCGCAGTACAAAATTGCTAAGAAATTACCGCGGCTTTAAAATATGAATTACTTTTAGAGAACTGATTGCAGATTTTAGCCCGCTAGATCTTATCTATACACATTAAATATTTTGTCACAATAAATTCATTTCATGACGTTTTCCTTCATCATAATTTGGCAACCTTCAACCTTCTTAACAGACGCATCTAAAAATGCCAACCACGCCAAACCAAAACCAATTAAACAACCAAGGCTTTCTTTGCCAACAAAACCGCGTCATTTAAATCAATTGACGCGCGGGCTACTTGTCGCAAATTTACGTAGGTACCTACATCACAAAATTGCATGGTGTAGCAACAGGGCCGATCAGCGCGCTGCGGCGGTGGGAGAGTGAGGCAATTCTGTTGAAAGCAGACACATTGTCTTACTGGGCACGTCTTAGATAGCCGCTTGATGGCTCTCCGTGATTTGAGACTAGTTTAAGATATAGTAGTATTTGTTTACTGCATGCATTTTATAGAAGCTAATTAACATATATTGCAGTTATAACTTAATATTAAGATCAGTCGCTCACGACGCATTTCGAATTAATATGCCGCCAGAAATATATATACCGATAAACGATAAATGTCGGGATGAAACTTATTCGTTTTGAGGAATTGAAAATTGGAATTGTTTTAAATTTGTTTCACACTAATCAGGCTAGCGTTACATATAGAAGACTATTTAACTCCCTCGTACTTAGTATGATGAAACGTGGCGGACAGCAGTTTTTAAATTATTTACTACTAGCTTCTGCCCGCGACTTTGTCGGCGTGGACTTCAGGATTGGGTCTGACCTGGATAAACAGTAGCCTGTGTGTTATTCCAGGCTATAATCTATCTGTGTGTCATCCAGATCCGTTCAGCCGTTCTGGCGTGAAAGAGTAACAAACACCCATAGTTATCCATCCATGTTTAGCCCCCTAGATTATGGTCGAGCGATCCAATGACGGATGCATGCGTGCCGTCAGATGGGACTGGTCTACTTAAAGCCGCAATGGCTCTTTCTCCTGAAGGCCATTTCAGACATTATCTTACATTGGAACTCACATATTTGCTACTAAGTATTATGTCTGGACTTTAAAAGAGACCATGATTCTCTGAGTTTGTTTCGGTGTTTCTTCTCAGAGGTCGTCAGTTAGGAAATGCCGGTGTCATCTAGTTTAAAAAAAATGACTTGTAAAAGTGTCCTTAAAAGATCTATTTACAGAAATAAATAGATCTTTTGATCTGACATCCGTAGAGTACATCCATACATCCATACTCACAAACTTTCACGTTTATAATATTAATAATAATAAGGAAGTAAGGATAACTAAACTCTTTTTTATTTAGCCTATAAGAATCAAGCCCAAAACCTCTGCATCCGTATATGCATGCTTTGTAGTCTATGGACACTGATCTAGACGTCAATTCTTCAACTCTCTATTCCAACAACAGCATCTGATGTACCACGTGTATTGTTTCAGGTGGTGCCAGCCCTGGTGCTACTGTCGCTGGTCGCTGCCACCCCCAGGAAGACCTATAAACGAGAAGGTAAGCTACCTTCATTGAATCACCAATGGAGCCTCAGCAATGAAACTTTGCTGTATAAAACTTTAAAAATCACATATACTTAATATCTTTTTGTGATTTTTTTGCATTTTCTATGCTAAGATTATAAAGTTATTTTTTAGTAAAGGAAATTAAATCAATCGCGGGCAGGATTCGAACCTGCGTCTCCTGGTTGGATACACCAGACGCTCTGACCTCATTGAATTTTTTGCTTTACTAAAAATAACAACAACAACATACATATAGGTACTGTTCCCATCCATGGATTTTAAATATAACAGTTTCATTAATCGATGGATATATTTATCTGAGTTGAATAAACATTTGACGCTTTGCCAGATTTTAAGGTATTTGGTAAAGAATTCGCTAATTTTGCTAATGTTTTTTTTAGCTGAAAAACATTTAATTTCATATACAATGTTAACCTCAGTACTCTTGACCTTATTTGGCAGTTCAATATTATGCGTACGCGCGGCATAGTTACGCCAATGTGAATATTCTGGATTTGTGCACTTAATTCAAAAATAGATACCTACATCTGCTACAAATAAGTATTTGGTTAATAAATATTTTTCACAAACGTTTATTGCCGGGGCTCTATACAAAAAAAATCTATATAATCACTTACAATATGAAAAATAACAGCACCAATCCCATTGTTCGCAGCACCCCTGAGCTCCTCGTACCTTCCGCCTTCAAGAGGCGGTGGGGGTGGCGGTGGCGGTCACGGTGGCCACGGCGGCGGTGGCCACGGCGGTGGTGGACACGGTGGAGGCCGCCCATCATCCTCCTATGGTGCTCCGAAACCTTCAAGCAGCTACGGCCCACCCAAACAGAGCTACGGACCTCCTAAACCAAGCTACGGACCCCCGAAACCGTCAAGCAGTTATGGACCCCCACCATCATCGAGCTACGGGCCCCCTTCTTCAAGCTATGGAGCTCCCGCTCAAAAACCATCCAGCTCCTACGGGGCCCCGCCTTCTAAGCCTTCAAGCTCTTATGGAGCCCCAGCGAGACCGCCCGCGACTAGCTATGGTGTGCCAACTGGTCCTTCTACTACATATGGAGCACCGAAGCCGTCGAAACCATCAAGCTCTTATGGAGCTCCTCCGTCTAGCTCGTACGGGGCACCTTCTCCGCCATCCAGCTCTTACGGAGCCCCATCTCCTCCTTCGAGTTCATACGGAGCTCCTTCCCCTCCGTCCAGCTCCTACGGCGCACCTTCATCTGCCCCATCCAGCTCCTACGGTGCCCCATCCCCGCCATCCAGTTCTTATGGTGCTCCTGCCTCTCCTCCGTCCTCATCGTACGGAGCCCCTGCTGCTCCTCCATCCTCGTCTTACGGCGCTCCTGCATCTCCACCATCTTCCTCATACGGAGCCCCATCAGCCGGTGGTAGCAGCGGTGGATTCAGCAGCAGCGGTGGCTTTAGCAGCAGTGGTTTTGGCGGCAGTGGCTTTGGAAGCAGCGATTTCGGCTCAAGTGGTCCTTCATCAAGCTACGGCGCCCCATCGAGCGGGCCCTCAAGTTCTTACGGCGCTCCTTCCCCACCTTCGAGCAGCTATGGTACTCCTGCCGCACCATCAAGTAGCTACGGCGCTCCTAGTAGCGGCGGCGGCGGCCATGGCTCCAGCTTCTCTGGTGGCCATTCATCTGGCGGAGGTGGTGGCGGTGGATACTCCTCAGGTGGATCTGGAGGATACTCCTCTGGTGGATCCAGCGGTGGTTACTCTTCAGGTGGCGGTAGCGGCGGTTACTCTAGCGGCGGTTCGGGCGGACATGGTGGTAGTTCAGGAGGCTATTCTTCAGGCGGAGGCGGTGGACATGGTAGTTCAGGAGGCTTCTCCTCAGGCGGAGGCGGTGGAGGCTATTCCTCTGGAGGAA
This sequence comes from Acronicta aceris, assembly GCA_910591435.1. Classification (NCBI taxonomy): domain Eukaryota; kingdom Metazoa; phylum Arthropoda; class Insecta; order Lepidoptera; family Noctuidae; genus Acronicta; species Acronicta aceris. The sequence goes on from OU342767.1 coordinate 15,757,577, forward strand.
GCGGTGGTGGATACTCCTCAGGAGGTAGCGGCGGCGGCTACTCCTCGGGCGGAAGCGGAGGCTATTCATCAGGAGGTAGCGGTGGTTACTCATCGGGAGGTGGGTCTGGAGGATACTCCTCTGGTGGCTCATCAGGTTTCGGTGGCGGTCATTCATCCGGTGGTGGCTTTGGAGGCTCCGGTGGTCACGGAGGCGGCGGAGTGCCCGCTACCATCAGCCAGGGTTATGACTCCAACGGCGGCTATGTGTATTAGACCCAGTAGACTCCTAGTATCCTAGTACTAATATACAATAGTCAATCGTTAAGTTATCACAGTATGTTCAGTATTGGCGTTGCGAGTGTCACAAACATTCGCCTATTTATAAAATAAAATAGCACAATGTATATATTAGAATTTTATAAAATGGCGGAATATATGGAATACTTCGAACCCTCTATGAGTATCAAAAATATGGGGATTGAATATTGAAAATGTATAGCTGAAAGGAAATTCCATATACTCCAGTATAAAATGTGATCTTCAATCGGTAACAGAATTGTGCTTAGATGTAGTAGACGTCTAACTGCGAACCTCGGACGTCGCACACTGCTTACCACGTAAGCGACGCTACAAAGTATTAATTTTAATTTAATTATAATTAAAGAAATTGTACAAAAATTTAGTTTAAGTACTGAGTAATTATACTTTTTTGTATAAATAAAAAACTTTTGTAAATATGAATTAGACTGTTTTTTTTTTCTCATTCCAAACGCTACACAGGAAAATGCCCAAATTGTGTGTTTAAATATGCAAATATATCGAAATTAGTAAAGAAATTAATCACCAATGCAAAAAATTTAGATATGACCACCAAGTTTTTATAATAAAATGTTCAGGTGAATGATTATTATCTCTGAGAGACATGCACAGATTTCCCTTACAAACCACTTCATAAACCAACATACCTCTTTGTAATATTAGTATAGGTACAGAAGAATTAGGGTTCTGAAAAAAAAAATCGGAAAAGCAAAGTAACTTACCATTTCTAAAGAAATACTGGGCAACGAAGTACTCTCAAATGAGAAGGATCAGTCCCAGGCGAGACTTCACTACGTATTGGTAGATTTCACGCGACGATAACTTCTTCCGATGGTCAAACAAAGGTAGCATTTTCTGTTTAAAAAGTATGATAATAAGTAAAACACCGTTCAACATGCTATATGTTTTATTTTGATGTCGCCGAGACGACTGCGGAGTTCACAACGTTACACATTTTTTTACACATTTTTCTTTTTCAAAATATTCAACAAGAACTAGGAATAAGTCAATAGTAGGTATATCTACTAGCTAACAGTGGAGGGCCGCTTCCTGACCTTGACCTTGAGAAACCTAAAGTATTATCATACATATATATATGTCATACATAATTATAGAAATATAAAATGTATTTATATTTAATATGTTTACAGATAGATAAATTACAGTCTATTCTGTACCCGTAGATAATCTAATAGAGAGTTTTCCGATATATATAAATATTTAAAATTATATCTATTATAAAATGATACATTTACAAGTCCTTTATATGAAATTGTAGGTAATATAATAAAATATTAATGGATAATAAAAAACAATGTATATATTTAATATTAAAGTAAAATTTACAATATATACATTAACAATTTATGTACTGTATCAATACTTCGTAATAATATATTTTTTCTGTTAGATGCAAATTCGTTCATATGCACGGAATTATATATAATATTAAAAACGTGTATATATTATACTTTTATAAATCAGAAAGCGGCTCCGAAGAACAACAACGATACCTATATACTACTCTTATAAATATGATATGTACCATTTCACACTAAACACTATGATATGTATATATGTAAGTCACATAGAGATGATATGTATCGAGTTCTTAGCAAAGGTTAGGCAGGTGGATATCACATCATATATTATATAAACGCAACATATATAGTAAATATTTCGAATTTTAAACTATTTATATGTAAACGTTATTATCAAAAAACAATTCGAAAGCTAGGTTAGGTATCAAAAGTGGCAACTGTTTATCTACAATTTAGGTATATACTTTTTTGTCAAAATATGCCTAATATTTTAATATATTATTTATATTTTCAACTAAGTTGTAAACGCAGTTGGTTTCGAAAAGATAAAAGTTGCCAAAATTGACAGTATCGTCTAATTACAAGATACACAGAGATATATTTAGAAATATGACGTCAAAAGCTTCAATTATGGACATAAACATTCATTTAAAAATAGGTAGACTTCCGTGGTATGCATTAGCTAAGATTAGCTACTAAAAATACACATGTAGTTCGCGACCGATGCGACAACAAACACTGTCACAATTGACATCTGTCACTGAAGGTCGATTCTGCTCATTTACAGCGTAAACGTTTATTCTGTTGAAATAACGGATCAATTCATATTCGAAAAATATATATAATTGTTAGCAGAATAATAGACAATTTTGTCAACGAAAATTGGTCTCGGTCATGACACATTCGACAAATTGACGTCTACGCCATTAGTCGCGAATCGCGAGTGATTCCCGCACTACACAACTTTAAAGTAGGTATGTAAAGCCTGCAGGTATTTCTAAATCTGTCTCTGCGTGCATTTCAGATTTCTGTTTGCAAATGCTTTCACCATATAAAACAAGTTGTTGGTACCTACATTTTTTTTTTAAATAAGATACAAACAAACAGCTTCTCGAACTAAACGCATACAATTTTATTGTTTCGCCGTGGGTAAAAAGAGGTACGCTTCTCTGACAACTATACCACTATAAAACCCGTACCACGGTAGTCCACCGATTATATAGGATCACTCCAGAAAAGCCGGGGATAAAACACGACGACTGTGAACACCAATACACATATAATTTCAAAAAGACCGATCATTATTCCTATTAGCGATGCTCGCCATATCGGCCACATCAGAAAGCTCTTCATTGAGATAATACCTACAACGGTACTAGAGCAGACAAGTTGACTTTGTGCGCTAGATAAGTAACGAACCTGTGCTTCACTTTTCGCAACTCGTTTATATTCACACAAATATTTTTATTTCCGTTGTTTGAATTTATATATACTTACCTACATACCTTGTCGTGATTAGAATTTAGCTTCACAAATCTATTGCGATACCTCAACAAGTTTCTTCACGGCTTCATCTCTAGATCATTACACCTCAATGTTCTCCATGACATGTATTATTTAAATAATCACGCGTAACCTAAGAATATTAAAAATACGCCGTTAATTGAATGTGTTGGGTTTAATTAGTAACTCTGATGATTTTAGGCCAAGACCTATGGTTCAGTAAGTAGTACATCGCTTTGGTAGGAGGATATTATAGTCTTCATAATCTTCAATACAGTATTAAATATTTCTTTTGCTTCGATCTACATTTTAGTGTTCACTGGATCAAGCCTATAAGCTTTGAACAATATATATTTATATAACTACACAATTTATATTATTTGCACTAAAATAAAGCTAATAAATTCCTAACTTATATATTTGCCGCTAAATTGTACTAATAATTTATATTTATTTTCACATGTACCTATATAAATATCTTCGTGCGGCCTTTTGTATATAAATCATCTGAATAAACTAAACTATCGAGACGTATGATATAATTGTCTTTGTCGTATATATTTATGTTATATGCTTTACAAGCAATGTTTTATGTATATATTTTTACATTCGCATGATGACAATGCTTGGTCAACATTACTTGATACACACACTTACACAGAGTGTGTCCATGCACATGCACGTGTGTGCTTCTCTCTACATTAATTGACTTAAATAAGGAATCGTCATTAATATAAATTATATATAATATATATGTATATACTCTCTAACAACGAATATAATTCACTTTTTGATATGTTTGAGTTACAACACTTAGTAATATTATGTTTCACTACAAAATAATTCAGCTTAATTCATTTTTACATCCAACTATTATACATACATCTATTGCTTTGATTTATTACTACATAATATTATTTATTTAATATATTTTATATCAGTATGCGCATACGTCGTCATTAGTCGAACGGAAAAAGAATGTATACAGTGTATGAAATATGAACATTTACAAAATGGTTTATTTAAATAGGAAGATACCGATGATATGTTTCGATCGTTTTGAGCATAACAGTCTAGTCGTTTTTTCTCGCAAAATACTGAAGTTTACTGTTCCATACTTCGATGTAACGATCGTAGCAAATACGAATATGTAAAATAAGAAATGGTAAAATTTTCGGAAAATATAATCCCGCTGAGACATGACCCCGCCGTGGTACAGCACGTTACGATGTCTAAGTAAACTAATAAAGATACTTATCGTCTCAGAAAGCCGTTTGCTTGCCGAAGGGCTGGACTGGCGGGGGGGCGCTGCTGTTCCCGAAGAGCGGGGTGGGGCCGTCATTGGGATCATCTAGATCATCATCATCAGGTTCGAGGGCGGGGTTGATCCGGCCGGACTTCTCGTCGGGACCTACGAGGGTGGAGGCGGCGCCGTAAAGCCGGCCCGGCACTCCTCCCAAGACGGACATCTGCTCGCCGGCCTCCGAGGGCTCGTCAACGCGGCGTATGTCCTCGGGGATGTTCACCACGCAGTTGAAGTAGTCGGACTCTGGGCTGAGATAGCCGTTGTTGAAGAGGAACCTGTTAAAAGATATAAAAATTACAATCTAACTACTCTATTTTAATCTTAAAATTTTTTTTATTGCAAAACTACTCCTCTAGTTCACACGGCCGAAGTCTCTGGCAAAAGCTACTAAAATAAAAATCTTGCACCTATAGTAGAGATATATTGTAATATAGAGCAAAATTCACACAAAACTCATGTAGCGACATCTATCGCGCTACATAGAAACTAAACGGACAAGTCCTGAATCGCACATGTGAAGTTTGCAACGCAACTTGGATATATGTATACAACCGCCCGACATCAACCGTCGGGCCGTGGCCCGCCAGGCACCCGCCTGTTCGAAGGATCCTTCCTTTGGTGTGAGGGGCAAGACACCTCGCCCCTCCACACTTATTATAGACATTTGAACAGTTGTCATCTTTATACTTAGTCGCCGATTAAGTATAGCAATATCAACGTTAATAATATCGATATAAATGTCAAAGTTATCTATATCTAGGTACTCAGTGACAGCTATACCGATAATATCAGTAAAGATACCTAAAATACCGATATTTATGCCAAAAATATCACACATAAATATCCACAACACAAACAAGTTCCAATCAAGTAAATATTGTTCGTTTCAAGTTTATTAGGTATGTCGTGATACAACATCACTTTCAAGTCATTACACATACCTACCTAGATATTGTGCGCTACTGCGGCCGTACATTCAGATATTCGTCGATGATTTACGTATGGGTAAATTGTGATCCCACCAAAAACAATTTCATGTAAAATGTTGTCATATAGCTCGCACTGTCAAAAGTTATCAGATCTCATGTACCCAAAGTCAAGCTTCTAACTCTACAAGCACAAACTTCACAAATTCTACACCTTAGTCAAAATATGTGTCTTGGCCGTTTCGTTAGGCAGATTCAGTCTGTAGTAAACGAATTGATATTAATGATTTCATTCAAAAATAGGGTCGGACTTCGTCCTTAGGTAAATATTATCATCATCATCATCATCATCATCATATCAGCCAACGGAAGTCCACTACTTAATATTATTATAATTCATATTAAATTATATTTGATTGAATTCATATTAGATTATTATTTTGATATTTTATAATAGGTCCATTTTAATGAATTCTGCACACAAAATTACATACATGGGAAGGTATCAAACTAGGGTAATCTGTTTACAAAGAATAATAAATAAATAGGACCTATTATAGTATAGATTCAAGATTCAAAGATGTACGCGTTATTATTTAGATATTATTAAGATGTTTTTATGATTCATGACCATGGTTTCTCAAACTCTTTAGGTTAGTATTAATGATCAAATTTTTCATAACTAGCGCACCGATGCATTTAGTGTCATAGGTCAAACAATATAACAGTAGTAAAATAAACCTACAAACCCTAATGGCTTTCAAACACTCGTAATTAAATATTCAAATATCATCTTTCAATTTTAGCGCTTCCTCCATCTTAAGTGATAATTGTTGCAAAATGGCCACAAACATCTATTTGTTTGGATGTTTTAACACAAGTTATGATGCATATTATGTAACATTTATTGTAATGTTTCTCTGTGAATCACCAATAATATCTATTGAGTTGATAAATTTCCGCGTGGTGAATAGCGTTTCTTTCAATCTTATTGGAGCTGAAGATTTGTTCATTTGTTGTACTGTCACAGTTAAACTACTAGAACGTATTATGCAACAGTAAATACGTATTTATATAATAATATACCTGCACTTACTTTCACAATAGGTGCTACACAAACTTTTTAAAGTAAGTCTCAGACATTACTGACAAATGGTATAAGTAGTAAAAAAAATCAAGAAAATAGTATTTTTATTTGCATCAAGCAATTCTGATGTGTTAAGAAATTATCTACAGTAAGACTTAGGAAAGGTTTATTCCTAATGGCATGCGATAAACTAATCACTTTATCGCTCTTCTCCATCGAATAATTGAGGAAAAAACTGAGAGTACTATCTATGTACGTCCGTCCGTAAGGGTGTCCTATCAACTCGATAGGACGCCCGCGGGCCAGTGCAGAGATGCAGAAGGGAGGAAACAGTAACTGAATGAGGAGGCCTGACAATCGACTTTTGTATCTACCGTTCTCTAGGAGAGTCCAACGTTCAGCAGAAGACGAATGAAAGTTGATGACCATCAAAGTACCATCTTAGATAGTTTGGTGATGAAAATAATGATCAAACAATTTTCGCATCTCTGCATTTTTGTCGAAACTGGTACACAATAACCCCTCGATGCTACAATAACGAAGCGACCTCATTTCCCCAAACCCTCTTAGTCCCTGAATGCTTAATTCCGAGGGCCTGACCTCTGGCCTTAATGCAGGCCCTACGTAAAACGACCCATCCGAGCGCAGGTAATATGCGACGGATGACGAACAACGAGGGGTTGGAGAGCTACTCGAGCTGAGATGTGTTATAATGATGATTGTATATTTTTTTAATAATAAATTATATATTTGTACATGTATCTATTCTAAAATTAACCCGCAAAACGCCTGTTTCTTCCATCAGGCTACAAAGACCTAAATGCTATTTCAAAGGAATTGTAGTTCTTAATTCAGATAATATACAATTATTCTACTGACAAGTTTGTAAGACGTAAACGTTCCGAAAATTGAACAAATTGTCTAAGTAATTAATTTCCATTCGTAACTTTTCGGGAAGTACTTGATGAGATCCTTCGAATAAGTCAACGTTTCAATTAAATTCGAATCCAACTTGAATACAAAGGCGACGTTGATAATAAATGTTTGATGTAAGACGGCTAGAGCTGAAACTGAGTGATGATTGCTTTACTGAGAAACTGACAGCGCTATGTTGCGTTATATTGAACATCTTAGTTATACTTTGGGTTTCCTACGTCGTTCTTCGTCTGTATGTCATGGCTAGACTTAAAATAATTATAGTTAAATAAGACTTATAATGTAAAGTTTGAAAATTCAAACAATAAATAATCCGTTCACATCCAATTTTAAAATGTTGCAATAAATATTATTCTTATTCTTCACGAGAGTATCGTAACCTCCATTGAATAGACATCGGTTATCGTATTACTGTCATCCTGTAACTTATACATCACTCGAGTTTGACGCTCAAAACGAAATTGAATCAATCAACTTTGTAAGAACGGTCGCATTTACTTCTTCCAATACAAAATACTGGTGAAGTTGGTCACAATTGAATATATTTTGGTGATAGGTACTAAGTATCGGGAATAATATTCTCCAAAGACATAACATATAAAGTTAAATCGTTTCTTAAAGATTATTATTTCAATTATTTAACTTTAACTTATATACAAGTAAATACTGTATAAATATAGTAATATTTCATCCATGAAAACTCTCGAAGTGATTCGACAACTTTTATCCGTGATAGGCCTACGCTTGAGCGCCAGTTCGCCTGGTATAAAAGTGGACTTAAAGCGTTTCTTTAAACTCATTTTAATAATTGACGAAATAGGCCGTGGTCGATAGAAAAACAAAAAAGAATTATAAATGGTCTCTCACTAAAATCAAGTCAAGAATCCGGACGCTGAATTACCCGTACAAACGTAATATGTACCTACCAAAATAAATCGTAATTTAAACAAAATTTAATCAAATTGTATTATTATTTGGATACCATTAATCTAGGTTCCTATCATACTATTTCGTCTAGTATTATATAGTATTTTGCCGGAAATCTAGGAACCTAGATTAATGTTGTTCGAATCGGAATTGAATTCTGTCCCAAAAAAGGAATCCGAACACAATTTGATAAAATTTTGTTTGATTTACGATTTATTTTGGTATTACGTTTGAACGGGAAAATCGGTCCGCCGACGCCGGCACCGCTAGAAATGATGAGTTTACATAGAAATCTGGTAAATTGATCTGATCCTGATGTATATCCTGAGTTACATGTGATTTGTATCATAACCTGCAATAAAGAAAGAAAGCATGCTACTTACACGGACAGCCACGAGATGAAGGCGAGCGTGAACAGCGACATGACCATCGCCATGGTTCTGAAGGGGAACAGCTGGACCTCGGTGTTGGGGTCCCAGCCGGGATAGTGGATGAGGGCCGGCAGCCCCAGCAGCTTCTCGCCGCCGGAGAGCCGCACCAGCAGCGCCACGATGTAGGCGGCCAGCGAGCCGTACGTGTTGCAGTGCCGCTTGAAGTGCACCACCATCAGGAGTTGAGGGAACAGGATTACGTACACCAAGTCGGAGCACATTGACCTGGGGGATGAGGCTACGTTAATGTCTTTCTCCAATTACGCGATAACGACTTTATGGACTCGGGAGGATCATTTTTTTAACTGCCTCAATAGTCTAGTAGTCCTGCTACGCTTGAAGTCCTGGGTTCGATTCCCGGATCGAGCAGTATTCTATGAAATTCTCAATAGCAGGAGTTGTGCCCGGTTAATGGCAATAGGCTCGCCCCCATTACGTCTGTCTCGGGTGGGAATCAAACTTACGACTCTCCGCCCAATTATAGTAGCGACAAGGTAACCATCGTAACTGCTATATCAAACGTATTAAGTATTAACGTATTGTGATACTGAGAAAAAAATATAAAAAAAGTACTTCGATCTCAGGCAGGATTCCAACCTGCGTCCCTCCGGTTAACTGCATCGGACGCTTTAGCCACTAAGCTACCGAGACCACTGTCTGTGTTATCGAGTTTCTCTTCCACATTCTATGTCTTAAGGGGACGTCAGCACTAAATGTGTTCAATACATGTCTTCAATTAATCCTGACTATTAAGAGTCCGGCGAACCGATTTTCTCTCACAAACGTAATACCGAAATAAATCGTAATTAATTAACAGTATCTAAATCCGAATGATATACATAATTTGATAGAATATTGTCTGGATTACGATTTATTTCGGTATTACGTTTTTGTGGACAATTCACGCTCCATCGGAATAAAAAATATGTTTTTTGTTATTTTATATTATAATTGTTACCTCATTAATCTAGTGGTCCCAAGCGCGACTGCTACGCTAGACGTCCTGGGTCCGATCCCCAGGTCGAACAAAGGTTATTGGGTTTTTCTATGAAATCTCAGTAGGCTCGTCCTCTTTTACATGGGACCTAAACATACCAGCGAACTGGGGGTATACATTAGTACCTACATCTCTGCCTAACCCTTCGGGAAATACAGGCGTGATGGTATGGTATGTTGTTACGAAGACAAATTGACTTGAAAATTCCCTTTACTAAGAGCAATAAGAAAAAGAGAGTAGAAAAAGCGGGCTCACCGTCCCACGTGAGGGTAATTAGAGCAACGGCCCTGGGTCCATCACGACCCATGGATTGCGCTTACGCATCTACACTTTATGATGCTATCAAATGATGAATTGATGGTTCGAAACACTTCGGAATATAAATTAATCCAGATGTAACCGATCCAATATGAATCGTGCACTCGAATAAATTGGTGCGTTATTAGAATTACGTAATTTTAAGAAAAATGGTGTGAAAAGTATGGTGAATATTTCGATATTCATCAGCATATAAAAACAAGGGAACATCTACATTTCATATTTAGGTTTATAAAAAAAAAGATACTTAAAAACGAGAAGTGTAATAATGCACACCCACAGTTCGCCGGTATGTTTTGAACCTACGACGAGCCCGTTGCCTATAAACGGACACAAATCCAAACGAAACCCAATAAAACTTTGTTCGACCTGGAAATCAAACCCAGGACCTTTAGACTAGCAGTCACGCTTGGGACTATTATACTAATGAGGCAATATAATTTATATTAATACAGCTCGGAGTTTGCAATTTGTGACGGATTAATAGCAATAGGCTCGCCCCTATTACATGGGACTTAAACACACCGGCGAACTGTACGTGTGAATTAGTAGATACCACGCCACTGCCTAACTCTTCGGGGAATACATGGCGTAAGTTGTATAGGCCAAAAGGCTAGGCAGAGATTTAGTCAAGAAAATACCTTATAATGTACAGCCACATTAGTCTAGTGGTCCCAAGCGCGACTGCTACGCTAGAGGTCCTGGGTTCGATCCCCAGGTCGAGCAGTGTTATTGGATTTTCTATGAAATTCTCAGTAGCAGCTCGGAGTCTGGATTTGTGCCCGGTTAATGGCAATAGGCTCGCCCCCTATTACATGGGACCTAAACATACGGCGAACTGTGGGTGTACATTAGTACGCCTCTGCCTAACCCTTCGGGGAATACAGGCGTGATGGTATGTTATGTTATGTACAGCCACACTTAAGAAATTGTAGTCCGCGTTTTACAAAACTACGATTCAAAAATGCATTTCAATTCCCTCCTCTATGAAGCTATCTTAAAAATAAACGAGATTTCAACACGTGCCAGAAGCGAAGTAAAATGAGTTTGGTTTAAATTTTGAATTCCCCCTTACCTCCCCACACCCCACATACTAGAGGATCTAATTTCAACGCAGGTGTGAGCAGACAGGTTCAATCGACCGTGTGCCTACCACTACCCCTCGGAACTACCTGGGGAGGGGGAGGCGATAGGGTTGTAATGTGAACATGATTGTATTCTGTGCATTCAAAAACTAATGTCAAGTACAATTTTATAAATCATATAATAGTATAATGGTCTTATCTTACATATATACATAGTGTATAACAAAGTCACTGTCGCTGTCTGTCCGTCCCTATGTATGCTTAAATCTTTAAAACTACGCAACCGGTTTTTAAGCGGTTTTTTTAATGGATAGAGTGATTCAAGAGGAAGGTTTAAAGCTATTTAACATTACGCTACGGCTCTTAGGAATGGGGCAACGCGGGTGAAACCGCGGGCGGGTCGCTAGTCTTACATACTTCTTTCTCAGCCTTTATTTCACTCAATGCTGAGTGTAGGCCTCCCCCATTGCACTCCATTCCTCTGGGTCTTTCGCCTTTCTCGTCCATTTATTTCCCGCAATTTTTACTATATCGTCCGCCCATTTAGCCGGCTGACAACCGACACTTCTTCGCCCGGTCCTTGGTCTCCACTCTAACACTTTCCTGCCCCACCTGCCGTCGGTCCTTCGGCTAATATGTCCCGCCTATCTCCATTTGCGTTGTGCAACAGCTAGGGCCACGTCGACAATCTTAGTGCGTTCCCGAATGTCAGTACTCCTGACCCTATCACGCAGTGTGATTCCTAGCGTAGCTCTCTTCATTTTTCTTTGAACTACTTACTACAGCTGCTTACATACTATCACGCCTATATTCCTCGAATGGTTAGGCAGAGATGTACTAATGTACACGAACAGTTCCGGTACCAATCTGAAATTTCATAGAAAACCTAATAACCCCCTTGTCCTGGCTTCTCGATTCCCAGGGCTATGCTTATTATATTTCTAGCTAAGCGGAAACAGCCACGCCTACAAGCCTTTCTTTTACAAATTTACCTTTTTAATGAATTATTATAATTATCTTCTCGTGTCATTGTTTTGTTTTGCTATTTTATCTTATATCTTAACTACCAGAATAAACTTTCTTTCTTCCTTATTTATTTTCCCACTCGAGCATTAACCCCGATTAACAAAGGCAAGGACCAGTTTTACAGAGAATAAAATAAATTATCTGTGTTTTGAAACAGAAGAATTTAATTAAGTAAACTAGGCAACCCTATCAAAAGACACGTGTGGATAAGATAAGAGCGAGGGTGTAAAGGATTACATTTCAATTAGCAGCTCGTGCCAGCCCTGAGATTTATTTGCATGGCGCTGCCGATCCGGCTTCGTATATCTACTTTGTCTTTGAGCTGTCCTCCTATTACTGCGGTTTGCTTTAGGATATTGAGAATGGAGAAAGCTTTAATATTCTCATTTCTATAGTTACTAGGAATAATTTCTTGAACCTGTACGTCAGGTTAATGGTCCTAAACGCGACTGGTACGATAGAGATAACATAACATACCATCACGCTTATATTCCCCGAAAGGTTAGGCTGAGGCGTACTAATGTACACACACAGTTCGCCGGTATGTTTAGGTCCCATGTGTGGGGTAATCCTATTGCCATTAACCGGGCACAAATCCAGACTCCGAGCTGCTACTGAGAATTTCATAATAACACTTTGCTGGACCCGGGGATCGAACACAGGACCCCTAGCGTAGCAATCGCGCTTGGGACCACTAGACTAATGAGGCAGATAGAGATCTTCCGTCTTATTACAAAAAAATGCGTAAGTCTTGGCTTAAACCCGGACTTACTGATCTTGGATTGTTACGGTACTAATGTTAATACCAGGACCAATATGAGTGCTTATTACAAAACCCAGACTATCCGAGGATCAGTTAGACCGTAGTTCGTCTTAAGGACTAAATAAAATCCACAGATAATATGTAAAAAAATACAATCTTTCATTCGTTCATTCAGGCTTCATTCCAAGCAACGTTCCGTTTTTCTAAATATTGATAGTATAATAACATTTGAAATACTTTAATAATTATTTATTAATACAAATATATATCATAAATAGTTTTTTGTTTATATTACAATTTACTGAGCAAGCACAGTTTATATTGTTGATGACCTTTTTATAATCAAGTTGTTATAAACGGAACGAAATTAAAATTTCATTCGCGCGCATTATTTGAAACGTCATTATTGTTGTTGCGTCCTTTATCATAACTAAGTACTTGATAATTATTCACCATTGTACATTGTCAGTAATTCAGTATTAATAATAGTGGCAAATAAAATGGAACAACAAAAGAAAAAAAGGGGTGAAAATCCGAATCGCTTTGTAAATCTGTATTTATACCGAAAATCTACGTCACTCAAATCAAAAGGATTTATACGATTACGACGTCTTACAGATCGCCGACACGTCTCTAACATATCTAAATCTTCTAAATCCATCATATCTATAATGTCAATATCCATTTACAAAAATGTTTACTTAGAAATACACAAGATACTAAATAAGCTAACCTCAAAAATAAAGTAATGTCATGTTAGTCCATACTTAAACTAGGGGTCTCAGAGGTTTAACTTTGGTACCAGAGATAGTCCATGCTTTGGTGTTAAACTGTGTTTTATAATAGAGTTTTATTTAGTCCAGTTTTAATCCTAGAACTAAAGCCAGTACTAAAGATAGTCTGTGTTTTGGAATAAGGCCGCTTGAGTTTAATTCTTGTGAGCTGTGAGTTGAACAGTGTTATTGAGTTTTTCTAACAAATTCTCAGTAACAGCTCAATTTGTATTTGTTTGCCCCCTAATACATGGGACCTAAACATACTGGCGAACTGTGGATGTACATCTACATATCTGCCTAAGCCTTCGTGTAAACAGGTTAGATGATAATTCGTAAATTTTGTTTTACTGTATCAAATTGAAAACATGCCACGATTGAAGGTATTGGAAGAAAGGAAAAGGATTTATTCTTCACGAAAAATAAAAGCTTTTTACAGATACAGCGTCACTCGTGCAGAAAAAAGCTTAACTCAGCATTATTGGTGTGGGTCCCAGTGAATAGATCTCAGGAATTCGTTTTCTATGTGTAATCAATATTTGTATGAGCTACAGATAGTTGTTCCGAGGTTGAGAAATTCAGCATACTCGTATAACATAGGTGCTTGTAAAAATGTTAAAGTGATGCTCCTCCAAGCTAATTCAATAACGAGATACTTTAACATATTGAGTTATTTCGTTTTTGTTAAATTAATATATATATATAAATAATTTATTAGTAGCCACGGAGATTTTAGACTCGGTAGAAACTTATGTCATTGTTTTATGATTTAAATAACTAATGTCAGACTTATAACTCGTCCTTTATCAGTTTTTTTAATAATATATTTATAAGATGGTAACATATCCAGAAGACTGGAAGCATCGCTACGTAGAAAGGAAATGGTAATTCTTTGACCCTAGAATAACTACCCTAGGAGTACCTACTTTGACACTTTTTTTATCTTTATATGTTATATTTTATAGTTCTTATTTTATACTTAAGAATTGATATTAGGTAATCAAAATTACTTCAAGGTGGATAAGTTTATTTTAATATTATTTTGTTGATTCAGTTTATTTAAAGGCCACTTGAACATCTTCAGTCACTATCTAGGTACATAAATAAGAAGTAATTGATTAATGGTTCAACCATCAATCAATCAACACTGCAAAAACACCATCTGCCTTATCAAAAATCCCCATAATAACTTTATTATTGAACGCATCCACTTTTTGTAAATTTTATTCAATCACTTTATTGTCCGAACTCCAGTAATTAAGATCGAATCTAGGAAAACGTGCTCTGCTCTCTCTTAGCCTGTATCCGTTGCCAAATGAAAGTGCCATTGGAAACGGGCATTTGGTTTAAACGTATTGGGGAGTCCTAAAATCGGAAGCAGCTCAAAGAGAGTAAGTACTTCTTTCTACATTTCAGAAATATTAGTCTTTTATACACTTGAATAGACCCAAACTTTGATTTATATTCCTCCATACATAGCGACACATCGATTAACATTTGGCATTTTTTATTTGTTGTGCATGCTTTTTTAAGACATAACATACCATCACGGTATTCCTGAAGGATTACGCAGAGTCGCACTAATGTTTACCCACAGTTCGTTGGCAGTCCTATGTAATAAGAAGCGAGCCTTTTGTCATTAACTGGAAACAAATCCGAATTCCGAGCTCGCTGCTAATGAAAAATTCATATTTACACTTAGGTGAACCTTGGAATCGAACCCACGAGCTCTAGCGTAGCAGTAGAACAACTCAGTTCGATCGCCGAACGTATACGAGCACTCGATCCTGAAGGTCCCTTGCATCAGCAAGCCTGCCGCCAGTTCATAATAACACCATCATAAGAACATTACACCAGCGATAATGGTCGATTATCATATATTTTCGGTATAGGCCATTAGCCGTGTTGAGGCTCACCGGTCGATGTGGGTCGATGGCTAAACGTAATGGTGCAACACCATCCTTCAACGTGTGCTCCTAATAGTTATAGTTTATATCTGTATGTACATCGTATAACATAACTAGCTTCTGCCCGCGACTCTTGTCTGCGTGGACTTCAGAATTGGGTCCGACCTGGATAAAAAGTAGCCTGTGTTATTTCAGACTATAATCTATCTCTGTACCAAATTTCATCCAGATCCGTTCTGGCGTGAAAGGGTAACAAACATCCATACATCCATACTCACAAACATTCACGTTTATAATATTAGTAAGGATTAACGCATACCCTAAGTGGTTTGTTCAGAATCGGCTACTAAATTTATATCGGTCATTTTTATCCTAAAAAACTCAGAAAATTATAGTCATCCTTTAGCTGAACAGCCGGAACAAACGGTAATGAATCGTAAGTCAAGGCAATAAGACTTATTAAATGCAGTTATAAAGAAATTCCGTCTTCAATACTTCAGCATTCTTCAGTTTTCACGAAAAAATATATTTTAAGTGTCCGGCGGAGCTTGAATTGTCCATATAAACGTAATACTGAAAACTAATAAATCGTAATCCAGACAATATTCTATCAAATTATGTTATTATTCGGATTTGGATATCGATAATCTAGATTGCTAGGTACTATTTCGTCTACTATTCACTGGAAATAAAAGACCGAAAATCGTTCCAAACTCGGTAAAGTTATCAAAAATTGCATTCGCTTACCTATATTTATTTCCAGTACAGTATTTTAGACGAAATGGTAGAGTAGAAACCTAGATTAACGGTATTTTACCGTATCGAAATCCGAATAATAACAGAATATGATTAGACTGTGTTTGAATTACGATTTATTTCGGTATTGTACGTTTGTAAGAGAAATTCGGTCCGCCGGACTCTTAAATAAAAAATCTTTAAGGACATAAAAGTTAAATGACATATGCTTATTATGAAGGTGCGCATTAATTACGGGACACGTTGTGCGATGAGCTAATAGTCTATAGCTGAAAGCAACTGATACAATTTTTAAAGTTTCGACACCCGCGATCATTTCTAAGGTCGTGGGAAATGAATGGACTATTTAATGTGTAGGGAGCGGTATCCCTGTCTTTCAATCGCTAAACAATTTCAATGACATGTTATGATACGGCCTCTGGGCATACTCGTATACCTAACCCACATAAACTGTCTCATATTGGTTGCATTTGCTGAACGCAAAGTCGATGTTCGATAGGGTCGAAAAATGTGCAAATTTTGGCGTTTTCTAAGAAATTTAATAACAGCTCCGTATTTGGGTTTGTGCACTAACCGGGCACTATGCTCGCCTCGTATCCTAGCCTCGCGAGCTAAAATATACCGGCAAATTGAAGGTGTACATTAGTAGACCACTAACCTAACCCTTCAGGAATATACGGTGACCGTATGTGTTATGAGTTATGACCCATAATATTTTATATTTCCACCAAATCAGAATCAAAACCATTGGTAAAGGGATCTCTTTGTTTATTAACCGATGACTCCTAAACTATAAACCCTGCTACTTTTTACCCGAGTACGCCAGAAGGATTGTTGTTTTTTTAGTAAAGTTCGCCCCACTGCTGGGGCTTAAAGAAATAGTTGCAATCATCATCATCATCATCATCAAATACTCATGATCATAAACCTAAAATTCGTAGGTATCCCCGAACCGGGTCATATGCCTAAGCAATAAAACATAATGCGATGCGTGCTCGTACGATTGCGAGCGGCCGGCGCAGGCGCAGGCATGATTATTGATTGCAGCATCGACGCTAAACACGCGCTAATGACGAATAAAATGTCCGTGTGTCTCCCGTGAACTGTGCCATGATCTATGGGATGCAGAGACACTGAGACGACCAGGAGCCGTATTATGACGTGTTAACGCCAACATTTGTAGGTTGTAAGAAAGAGATGAGGTTATTTAATATGTAGAGCGGCATCTCTTTCTCACAACGTAAAAATGATGGCGTTAACACGTTATAATACGGCCCCTGAAGGACAATTCTGGTATTTAAAAACATTCAAAACATAATTCCAATAAATACGACTCAGTTTCGAATGATACTCTACTAAGTTTAGTAGATTATCATTTGACTTATTACAAAACTGAGTTTTGTTTTAAATAGATAAATAAAGAAAATCAAACGGGAACAAATAAAATTAATTGAGATCGAAAGACGAACGGTAGGATATAATTTAATTGTCATTTATGACAATTAACCTGGATCGAAATTATATTTTGAACATTTTTAGAGACTAGAATTATCCTTCAGAAGTCCAAGTCTCATATTTCAAACTCCTCCATTATTTCGTCATTAAAAAATCCAAAGAAATATACCTATTATGTTCAATTTTCGATGTCAATTTAATGTTTGTTTGCGTTTGAAGTTTTTTTTTTGGTTTATTACAATACCATTTGATTTTAACAATTACAAAACTGAAACTAGATCGATACTTATTTATTAGGAAAAATATTACCGCAGTACCAGAATTATCGTTCAGAATATTCGTCATGAAATGATACAAAGACTGACAGTTTTGATAAAAAAAAAACGAATTAACACCAATTTTAACACCATGAAATAGCACACTGGCCCTAAGTCTTATACCTACAACTGAAATAGGCTTAATCTACTTTCACCTGCCTAAAAAAATTATTAAATCGAATAATGTCGCTTCTGAATTTTCAGCATAACCCCAATTTCCCGAAAGCCTTTGACTAACAAAGGTGAAGCGAAATTTTATACTGTCAAGGATCAAGGGCTCAAGCCTTGTCGATGTCAAGAGGCACAAGTGATAAGGGTCATAGGTTACAAAGAGTTTTATTTTACTAAGCGGCCTAGGTGTTCGATATCAATGTAAGCCCTATAATGCTATTTATATGGTTGAATTTTGTGCAATCAGAGCTTAGCACATACATAAGTCTTATTGCCCTCATAAATATCAATCAATTTGTGACGCCCGCCACCACGATACACAATTAAGTAATTCCAGATTGATTTATTAAAAAACAGATTTAGTGAAAAATATAATGTAGGTACCTACCTACCTACTTATAATACTCACATGGAAAAAATAATGTTAATCGATTCCTGAAGTACTCCTGAAGCATTTAAAGATTTTGTCTATTCTGTTTCTCTGTATTCTATCCCTCAAAGCTATTATAAATGAATACATATGCGCGTACGCAATGCGCCTAGTGTTTGCATCAGAGCACAGACCGTTACACGCTACGTTGCTATTCACCCGTCGAATTTTCGTCTAGAATCCACAACTCTGTAATAAAGAACTTACCACAGTCCATATATGGAGGGTATAGTGAGCGCCATGAGGGTGGCGAGGCAGCCCACCACCAGGATGGACCCACGCATCACCCAGATGATCTCCATCTCCGACGCGTTCTGCCTGAAGATCAGCTTGTACACATTCCTGAGGAGAAAGTGGCGTGGTCAGCGAAAATGATCCAGGAAGACCAAGGTGCTACCTACAACTCTGCTGCGAAGCTCGTCTAAGTTAATATTTAACTGTATTCTTGTAATTTTTTTTTTTTTTTTCATTTTCCATGTTAAGATTGTAAAGTTATTTTAGTGTA
The DNA here is from genome assembly GCA_910591435.1 of Acronicta aceris. NCBI lineage: Eukaryota > Metazoa > Arthropoda > Insecta > Lepidoptera > Noctuidae > Acronicta > Acronicta aceris. The sequence goes on from OU342767.1 coordinate 15,776,817, forward strand.
GAACAAATTCGACTGCGGGCAGGATTCGCTACTTTACAGTAAGTCATGTCGGATAAAGCAAAGTAACTTGCTTTTCAATAGAAGTCTCTGAGACGTAAATTCAGAATGTGGAGGCAAATTTCCACCTGGAGAGTGGGACTCGCGGTGGCTTAGTTGGTGTCTGGTGTGTTTATTCAGAAGACTTAGGTATATTTGAATCCTGCCCGCAGTCGAATTTTTCTTTATTTATTTATTTATGCTTCATGTACAGAAGTGTACAAAGGCGGTCTTAATGCCTTAGGCATTTTCTACGAGACGACCTTTCTTTCACTAAAATAACTTGATACCTATATCTGTATTGCCAAATATCCGGCCGCTGAGCTATAATATGCTAACATTATTGTGTTCCAGTGTGTAGGGTATAGTAGCCAGTCAAAATATTATTGAAATGATTACCTACTTATTTAGTAATCATTTCAATTTTTATACCTCCACGCGTTCCTGAGAAAAAGGTCTTGACAGACAGACAATCGAGTGATCCTTATAAGGTGTCCTTTTGAGGTACGGAACCTAAAAAGACTCAAGGTTCTTCAAAGCGAATCGAAAGTACCGACCAGTAAAGACGCAGAAGGGAAATAATCCCTTAGAATATTAATTATTAAGAGGGTTTTAACTTTAATTTACATTTATCTTCACAATTAATGAGCTTGGGCCGTTGTCTTACTTCTGTTCATTAGGAAATCTCAGGATATTAGAATTGAAAAAACGGGAGTTAATTACGGTGTTAATTAATTTGTGTGAATCTATTTCCGTCGGTGGATTTTAGTTGAAAAAGTAACAAGCGAGTTAGTACATGTTTTGTGCGTGATATCCGGAACCACATCAATAGAAATTACTTAGTTTATAACATGCATTCCCTACTTGTAATATGGCATTTCTTCATGTACAGTAACTATATAAGATTACTTTGCCTTGTAAAAGCAAAGTTTACAAGCAACCTACTGTAATAGGACCTATCAAATTGTAATAAACTTTATTTATACCTAAGGTAAGTACCTACCTAAGAACTTTATTTATACTAAGAAGCAGTGATAGCCTAGTGGTATGACCGTTGGACTGCCAAGTCAAAGGTCTCGAGTTGGAACCCAGGGCACGCACATCTGACTTTTCGAAGTCATGTACGTATTAGCTTAAACGGTGAAGGAAAACATCGTGAGGAAACCTGCATGCCTGAGAGATTTTCTCGATGGCCTGTGAAGTCTGCCAACCCGCACTAGGCCAGCGTGGTGGACTATAGCCTAATCCCTCTCATTCTGAGAGGAGACCCGTGCCCAACAGTGGGACAGTATAATGGGTTGATTATGTTATGTTAAATAAATATATTGATATATCAGTATAGACGTGTGTAGTAGATAGTGGACGACTTGTGTCTTTATATCACAAACCTTATCCAAGTGGCGGCTTGGTCTTCTACTCCGGAGCTGAAGGATTCACTGTATAGGGCGCCGGTTCCGCTTGCGGTTAGGGAAAAAATCGCCGAAAAACGTCGTCTTCGCAGAATTTGGCAGACGACCCACAGGAGCACGGATAAAACCAGACTAAACCGAGCAATTAAAGAACTGAAAGATCTTCTAGCTGATGCTGCAAATGAATCGCTCAAACAGAGATTAATGAAAATGTCTCCAAATGCAAATGGGACCCACAACCTCTGGAAGGCAACAAAGTACCTCCCACAGCCGCAACAGTGTTCCCCGCCTATTAGATCCGGAAACACATGGGCGCGAACTGACCAAGAAAAATCTCTGGCCTTTGCTAAAAATCTCTGGCCTGACTAGCCGGAGTATTTAAACCCAACAATACTGATAGTCCTGAAGATCCAGAAATAGATGAAGTCCTAAGGCAAGATCTGCAACTATGCCTGCCGTTGAGGCCTACTTCACCGAGGGAGATAGCTAGAGAGATTGTAAAAATGGACTCAAACAAAGCACCTGGATTTGACTTGATCACCCCCAGGCTACTGAAAGAGCTCCCTAGGAAGTGCATTATCCTCTTGACCATCCTTATCAATGCCACACTGAGAACCTCACATGTTCCTGCACTTTGGAAAACATCTCAAATTGTTATGATCCATAAGCCTGGTAAACCGCCTAACCAAGTATCATCTTACCGCCCAATTAGCCTGACGCCAGTTTTGTCAAAATTATGGGAAAAGATCATCCTTGCTCGATTATCTCCTTGCCTGGACATGGACCATGTAATACCTGACCACCAATTTGGTTTCCGGAAGCACCACTCTACTATAGAGCAGGTACACAGAGTCTATTGTACAATAAGACAATGTCTAGAAAAGAAAGAATACTGTTCGGCTGCTTTCCTTGATGTTCACCAAGCCTTCGACCGGGTTTGGCATAAAGGACTACTCTGCAAAATTAAGAAGTACCTTCCACACTCCTACTACCTGCTTATGGAATCTTATCTCAGTGACAGAAAGTTTCAGGTCAAGCTCCGTGACGCAAGATCCCCTCTCTTTAGCTGTAATGCCGGAGTACCCCAGGGCTCCGTACTCGGTCCGGTCCTTTACAACATATTTACTAGTGATCTACCTCAGTCACATGATACAGCTGTAGCAACCTTTGCCGACGATGCGGCCTTCCTTAGTTGTAACCGTAATCCAAATGAAGCGAGTAGGTTGTTGCAAACTCAGCTCAACGCCACCAATGCTTGGCTGACCAAGTGGCGAATAAAAGCAAGCGCCCCGAAGTCTCACCACATTACATTTACCCTAAGACGCGAATCCTGTCCACCGGTTAACCTAGGCCCCGACACATTGCCGCAATCAACCTGCGTTAAATACCTTGGATTTCACCTGGACCGTAGAATGACATGGAAAGATCATATAAAAACGAAGAGCAACGAAATCAACCTAAGATTTAAAAACTTACTCTGGCTCCTCGGTAGACAGTCTGCTTTGTCTCTATCTAACAAACTAAGGGTATATTGCTCCATCATAAAACCGATCTGGACGTATGGAATCCAACTCTGGTCGACAGCCAGCAAATCCAACATTATGTGCCTCCAGAGAGCTCAAAACAATATTCTAAGGGTACTCTCATCGGCGCCCTGGTATGCACGCAACTCGGAAATCCATGAGTACCTGGAAATCCCAACCATCTTGGACGAAGCAAAACGCTACACAGCGAACTACAAGGACCGCTTGACAACTCACCCAAACCCGCTATCTAGTATGCTCTTGCAACCCAATCCGACTAGAAGACTCAAGAGAGCCGATGTGCTGTAATATTAAGGAGAGATAGAGCAGTGGCTCTACCTCACCAAACCCCAACTCCCTTCAACTCACCTGATTATAGTCTAGACGACTGATCGCAGGTTTTATATATTAAAAAAAAAAAAAAATATCAGTATAGAAAATTCTATGATTATAATAAGTACCTACTTGTAAAACAATAACACATGAAACATATTTTCCTATGACAGTGAATTTTATTCCTCGACGAACATTCTTTCTGTATTCTGTGTATTTAAAGTGAATGAATGAATGAATATTTGTGGCAAAATAAATAGTTTAAATAAGCTCAAAAGTCCTTACCTAGCAAACATGGAGCTGGCACTGAGCACGCTGGAGTCGGCCGAGGACATGACGGCTGCCGACACGGCCCCCAGTCCGAAGAACGACACGAAGTCAGGAGTGAGGTGCTGCAACACCAGCGGCAGGATCATGGACGTCTGTTCTGAAGTCAGCTCGCCCTCCGGCGTCAGGTCACCGTGGTAGTCCGTCTCGTTCCACGCTAACACACGGAGAAAGGAAAATGTGAAGTTACCAGGCTTTAAACTTAAGCATTGATAAAGTTTTTTATACAGGTGAACTTATTATCTTTTTGTGATTTTTTTTTGCATTTTCCATGCTAAGATTATAAAGTATTTTAAGTGAAGGAAAAATTCAACCGCGGGCGGGATTCGAAGTTGGGTCTTTTGCTAGACTGCGAGTCCCACTCGCCAGATCGAAATTTGCCTTCATTTTCTAAATTAATGTCTTAAGGTGACGTTAGCGACATCAATTGAAAAGCAAGGTAACTTGAGGTAAACTTATGTTTAATTATCACAAAATTACTTTACAATCATTAGTATTTAAACAACTTATACCACGGATTATGTAATCTAAAAGACAAAACGTAAAAAAACAACTAACATTACGTAAGGGCTATAATTTCAATGAATAAGTGTAGTTACTAACGACTTAATAACTTGATTATAGATTAATTTAGCTGCCGAAATTATTTTCACAACAAACTGTGAAAAAATAGTAAGTAGACACTTCGTACTTCATCAACAACGTCAACAGGATTTAAAAAGTAGCAACACTTATAAGTCAAAATAAATTACTGCTCGTTCTAAATAGGTATAACTGACTATCAAGTCAAAACTTTATCAGGGGTTCCCAAAGTGTGCGCCGCGGCGCCCTGGTTCGTCGTAGAAAATGAAGAAGAGCGCCGTAAAGCGATTCTCTTTACCATTCTCTTCATTAATTTTTTTGCCTATCTACCTAATATCGACCAGCTAGATAGGTTAGGGCGCCGAGAAAAAAAGTACTTAAACATGACAAAGCTATAAAAATTAATAAAATATAAGGTATTAAAAATCAATGACCGACAAAATTTGTGTAATTGACCGACAAAATGTATTGAATATTGAGTATTGAGTATTGAGTAAAATTACATTATAAAATGCCAGAGCAAGTACAGCCAGCCAGCACATCGTGTTATCCAAATCTGTAAAATTTCTTCAATCGATTTGCAATTTAATCTTCAAATAATAGATTTTATTATCCATTGGGGAAATTTTACAATTTGTGGCAGGTTGATGTGCTGCTGACTGTACCTGGAAAGTACTGACGAGTAACAACGAGTGGAGTTCATACCGGTGCCCTTGGCGATGGCTCCGATGAGCACGGGCGGGATGGCCATGAAAATACAGCCGATGGCCGCCACGTAGGACAGGATCTGCGCGCGCCCCGCCGTCTTACTGCTCAGCACGCGTTGGAAGTACACCTAGGTAGAACAAACACCATGACGTCAACATGACGACCACGAAACAGAGGCAGTTTAACGTAATGATAAACGACAATTACTTTCATAAATAAATCTTTTATTAAAAACTCTTTTACAAGTCAATGTCACTGTGCATGTCATGAGAATAGAAAATATTTTAGTTACCTTACTAGATCGAACGAACATTTATTTTAGACTAGAAAGGTTGCCTATGTCCTCTTCCAAGGTCTTATCAGGTCTACCAAAATTCATCAAAATTGCTTCAGCGGTTTAGGCGTAAAAACATATCAAACAGACTAAGTTACTTTCGCATATTTATTATATTCGCATTTATTTTAGATATGTAAGCAGTGATAGCCTAGTGGTATGACCGTTGGAATGCCAAGTCAAAGGTCTCGAGTTCGAACCCAAGGCACGTACCTCTGACTTTTCGAAGTCATGTGCGTATTAAATAGTTAATTATCACGCGCTTAAACGGTGAAGGAAAACATCGTGATGAAACCTGCATGCCTGAGAGATTTTCTCGATGGCGTGTGAAGTATGCCAACCCGCACTAGGCCAGCGTTGTGGACTATAGCCTAATCCCTCTCACTCTAAGAGGAGACCCGTGCCCAGCAGTGGGACAATATAATGGGTTGATTGTTATGTTATGTAAGTAGTTCCACTAGAAGGTTAGATATTTATTGATTAAATAAAGAAGATTTAACCTACGAATACCTATTTAACGTTATGTTCTTCATGTGTGATTCTCCTACCTGCCAAGGGATCCCCCCGAAGACCAGCAGTAGCCCGTAATCGACGTAGAACCAGTAGTATTCCGGGTCCACCTTCCCGATCCAGTCCACCTCCATGGAGCTCAGCGGCTTCACGTGCTCGTTGGCCCACGCGAACGGGATACACATCCACAGACCTGGACATGATGGACAAAGTTCAGAGTGTGGTTTCTTTTCGTACACTTACCCTATTACAATACTTACCGTACTTACAGTACGTAGGTATTGTAATAGGGGGCGAGCCTATTGCCGTTCATCGGGCACAAATCCAAACTCCGAACTGCTACTGAGAATTTCATAAAAAACCCCAATAACACTTTGCTAGACCTGGGAATTGAACCCGAAGACCTCAGAGCAGGAAAAGCTACGAAACAGAAAATGACTGGTTTGCAGCTCAGTTAGAATAAATACTTTTCGAACCTGTTCAATCTTTTTATATATTTTTCTGTATGCTAATTTAATGTAAGTATACATACAGACGGAATAGCGATTTAGTCATCCATTAGAGGGGTAACTCTACTCATCATACTGACCAACTTTCTTAAGAAATCCTTACATATTTTACCTACATAAAAAATACGACTTTTTGGTTTTATACTTGTAGGTTTTTTTTTGGACTTTGTGGTTTCGTAGGAAACGTTATTGAGTGCGACGCGTAGAAGCACCCCTTTAACGGGCGCAGCAGACTAAATCGGCACCCAGTATATGTATTGGATCTTGTTAGTAGCAAACGATCGTATTTTATCGTACTTCCTTAAGGGTAATTCGGTGTATATCCATGGGTGCTGCTTAACTTGTTGATATAATAACGTACCTATGAAGATACAGAAGAGCTGTATGACATCGGTGTATGCGACGGAGTACAGGCCCCCGAACAGCGTGTAGAACACCGCCACGCACGCCGAGAATATCACCGACGTGCGGTGATCCATGTCGATAATCACCGCCAACGTCGCACCTACGACAAAATTATTGTACATGATTATAATTTTATATCACCGTGTAGTGATTGATGTCTACAATCATCGCCCGCGTCGCATCTACGACAAATTATTGCAGATAATTATAATGTTCAATCAACGAAGTGCGGTGATTCACCGCAAACGTCGCACTTGCGACCTGATTAATTGATTATTATCCACATAATATGATGAGAATGATCTAACTTCCGTTACGTTTAAGCTCTTTGGAAATATTATGCTCCAAAGAAGAACGTATATAACATTAAATTTAAAATTCAATCTTGCAATATCATTGAAATAACAGGATACCAAATTTCAAATCGATCAGACCTGTGGAAGTTGCTCACATCATTTCATCAACAAGAAAAGAGCTGATAATCTTCAAACGGCCAGCCAGATTTTCATAAATCATAGCCAAGACCACTCAGCTTCAAGTCAAGATTCCAACAAAAAAAAACTGAACCAAAATCGTTCCACTCGTTTGGAGACTACCATGCTACAGACAGACTCACTCACACATGTTAAACTGATACACCCCTCTTTTTGTGTCGGTGGTTAAAAACGAATGTCTGTCACTGAACAGAGTAATTACTTTAAATTCCAGTCTATGAAACACATCCACATCCAGAACACACGGTCTATTCTATGTGTATCATCACATCATAATCAACCCATTACATTGTCCCACTGCTGGGCACGGGTCTCCTCTCAAAATGAGAGGGATTAGGCTATAGTCCACCACGCTGGCCTAGTGCGGGTTGGAAGACTTCACACGCCATCGAGAAAATCTCTCAGGCATGCAGGTTTCCTCACGATGTATTCCTTCACCGTTTAAGCGCGTGATAATTAACAATAATACGCACATGACTTCGAAAAGTCAGAGGTGCCTGCCTTAGATTCGAACTCGAGACCTTTGACTTGGCAGTTCTATGGTCATATCACCAGGCTATCACTGCTTTCAGTCGTCTATGTGTATGTGACCAACAAAATACAATATAACGTGGGCGGATATAAATATATTCCATTAACTAAAAAAATAACGTAAAAAAGTTGGATAACAATTCTGAAAACAATAACGCAAAACTCCTTTGATTTCCTCAGGGACACGGCTGTATAATTTCATTCATTTATATAAACATTATTCAGGTTTCAATAAAATTATATAAGTACACAATTATAGTAAACATACAGGGGATGACTTACGACACACAAATAAAACAAAAGGCTAACTTTTGCGAGTAAATTCTATTTACTTGACGTAATTGGAAATTGGTTGGGCTTGGGTTTGGCAATTGACGTTCAAAACGAAAAGCAGTCATAGCCGTAGACAGGGTGGGGGATTTGAGGGTTGAAGAAACAGCTAGTTTCACTTTCACATAAACTTAGTACTAAATTTCCCTGGACGAACTGTTGATGTACATAAGTACGTCTCTGCCTAACCCTTCGGGGAAGACGGGTGTGATGGTATAGTATAGCACGAGATACGTCTCGTGGCGTCGTAGCTCCTAATGGCGTTCTAAAATTTAGGGTAGGTAGGATACCTCCTTTGAGTATTTTGCCATACAATTTCCAAATACTGACTCGTGCAAAAGCTTAAAATCCTGCCTTAATTATAAACAATTATGTCCCTAATTAGTGTAATTATTTCGCCTTCAGCACGCCATTATGGCCATAACTTTAATTGTTTACGAACCGTTTTAGTCACGAACAATTAGCCGCTAAATATTAACACAATACACCGTACTTACGTATGATACTAATTAATGAAATATTCTAATAAAGATATTAAAAAATATAATAAACAATAAATAACGAATAAAGTTAGCTCAATATGAATCGGAAATCGAAGCCAAGACCGTAATGCTTAGCAGTCGAGATTTATTTTACATTTTCTTGCTTTTTAGACATAGATAGTAACAAATCTGTGTACCTAAAATAAACTAAAATAAATTGAAAATAATGAAGTATGAATGCTAACCCCACTTGCCTGATCAGGGAATTGCGCCCAACAGCCTCGGTTTCAACGTCTACACCGATATGGAAGTTATGCTTACTATAAATATTGAACTTCAATATTACTTCAGCGAAGAGCTCCCTCCCTGGTATCTCATAATTTAAATGAGGACCCTTCATTTACTTGGTATCAACGTCGATAATCCGTTTCGTGTAAACAATTAAGGCGCTGTGACTAGTCAAAATAGGCATCTTAAAACAGTTTTTTAGCATAAAGTATACATTTTAACACAGCAATAAAAATATATGTTAATCTTGAACATATTTACGAGGGAACCTTTGTTTTCAAAACACGTTTTCGTTAAATTTTCTCGATAAAAAAAAATCATAAAATAACCATTAATATTAAATTTCTAGCAGTTGTAACTGTATTATTTATTAAAAAATCTTGATCAAATTTATAACAGTGACGTAATATATAAAAATAAAGGGAACTGTTGTTTTTATTTTTTGATTGAAATACTATATTTTTAATAATTAATAAATATCATGATAAATAACTCGCACGAGTCGAACGAAACATCGCGGCATCGTGGCGTCTTTTTTCTTCTCTTTCATTTCTACGGTAAGCGACAGTGAGCGCTGAGGCGCGCTGCCTGATGGACCTATGTCACTTTGTTCCGCCCGCCGCTCAGAAATAATTTTATATCTGGTCGTTTTGAAAGCTATTTATTTTATTACAATAATAATAATAATATTCATTTTTATTCGATGAAACAAAAACTCACGATAGAAATTGTAAAGTAAGTACATACAAATAGATTATCTATAGATTCGTAAATTCGATGCGGGAATCAATAACTCGATTGGTCTAGCGGTATCGTGTATTGAACAGATATGCACTGGTCTTGGGTTCAAACCCCGCTATAATTTTTCACTTTTTGTTGATTTTCTTATTTGTAGCATATAATTGCTTTTTTTTATTATTATTTACTTTTGTTTTCTTCTTGTTTGAAATAAATTTTCAATAATTATTATTTAACTTTCTATTAGTTTTCTTTTTTTATAAGCTTTTACTAAGTTTTTTTTTAAATTTTCCTGAATCGTTTTTTTGCATTCTATAGTAAAAAGAATCGTCTGGCGATCTATCCGTCAGTAGATGAACCATCGGAGAAAACTTTTCACGAGTATGCTTATATATGGTGTTACAAAATATTGTAGGTAGTAACCAGTAATGCGAAAGGAGATCATTGTGAGTTGAATGAGGAATATCAACAATGTGCATCAGAATGTACATTGTTGATATTACTCAATTTCTAAATGGCAATTATGACAAATGAAAATTTGTCACTGACGTCACTGTCATATTTATATTAGACAATTTGACATTTTTACAATTTACCATTTTGATACTCGTATGCCAATTAAATTAATTAAATTTGTATTACGGCCATTTTCAGAACTCGTCATAATGCACCGAAACCCAGTGCTAAGTGATACATACATACCTACTAAAGTTTATAATATTCAAATTATTTGCAGTCTTACAAAAGAGTGTAGAAATACGAAAAGTTGTTCATAATGATGAGTGATGACTGTAATGACCCCATTACAGTCATCACTCATCATTATGAACAACTTTTACTGTGGTGCCAATCAACAAACTATGGTCATTTAGTCTTTTTTCTTTAAAAAAAAAGAGGTCATTTAGTCGCGGGTGAATGAGCTTTTTCGGCAGATTATTTTTCGCGATTTTAGGGTTGGAGTTAAAGTGAAAGTTGTTCATAATGACATTATTATGAACAACTTCGACGACGAAATGACCATAGTTTAGACTATAGCACAATGACGAATTTGTAAAGGGGCCACAATATAAATCGATAAAGTGGCAAATTTTCTAAATGCTAAATGCATAATAGGGGATATTGCATTGTGGATATTCATCATTTTCTCAAAAAATCACATGATTTATTTATTTATTTAACTAGAACGGTCATAGACCAATTACACTAATTAAATAGAATTGTAATTACTTGATTAACTAAACAAATTTTAGAACTACTACATTATGAGCTTCATTTGGCTTTTCATTCATAGAACGATGGGTGTAATATACTAAATAATTCCAATAATCTAAAACATATCACAGATTCGCACCAAATTGAAATCGATCATAGATCCCTCTCGCACAACTTCAAGGATACCGTCAATAGCCTCACCCATCCATCCTCAAACAAATCAATATCTGGGCACGAGTTCAGGAGATCGTTGAGTGCAGAGAGTGTGCGCGGTATTGGGGACTTTGCTCGGGTTAGAGTACGGCAAGTTGGCACTGCAACTAGTTTATGTTTCCTGCCTCTTAGATAGTTATTATGGGTAAAGAGTTGACACAGTTCATTAAACAAATCAGGTGAATCAATTTTTCCACGTAGGATTTTGCACACCGTGACAATTTGGTCACGGTTCCTTCTGGTTTCTAGGGAATTGTAATCGAGAAAACCCAGGAGAAACTTGGTGGGGTAAAGATATGGGTATCCATAGACCCTCTTGTAAAGATATCTAAGGTATGCCTTCTGTACTTTTTCGAGTATTAAAATATATGTTTTCTCATGGGGACTCCAGATAGACCCACTGGTTTCCAACTTACTACGTACCAGCGCATTATAAATGATTCGAATGACACTGGTATTTTGGAAGTCATGTGCGTTTCTGAGGACAAAACCTAGTCTAATATAGGACTCCTTGGCAACCGCGACCATGCGACCATGGAATGTTAACCCCCAGTCGAATGTAACACCCAAGTCCTTCATGGTCGACGACTTAGGTATAATTTCGTTATTTAACTTATAATCGAAAACAACTGGGTGCCGCGCTCGGCTAAAGGTCATAGCATTACACTTAGTGGGGTTGAATTCAAGTTTGTTATCAACGCTCCATTTATACACCGCCTCGATGTCGCGCTGGGGTGCCAAACAGTACTCCTCGTTTTTAATTGCTGCGTACAGCTTTAGGTCATCTGCATATAGTAAGCATCGTGCGTGGCTGACTACTGTAGGAATGTCATTGATCATAATAATGAATAGTAGAGGCCCAAGAATGGAACCCTGACTTACCCCGGAACGCGTGTGTCTAGATTTAAAGATACCCAATTTGACAAATTGCTGACGGTCTCGTAGATAGTCCGCGATCAGATTGAGAAGTCCAGGGGCAAAACCTATAGCACAGAGTTTCGCCAACAAAATGTCATTATTGGCCCTATCAAACGCCTTCCGGAAATCGAAGTAGAGGACGTCAACTTGGAGCCTGTGATCTAGCTGGGTGGAAATGAAGTCAAGAAGAGTTATGAGGTTAGTGTTCACAGATCTCTTGGACCTAAAGCCGTTGTTGGTGCCAGGGTGAAGGGAACCCCAAAGGAAACTCAGATGCGAGCCGAAAGCAGCGAGGGAGCGCGAGCCGTGACCGACCGTTCGCTCTGAAGCCTTGTGAAGCACTGAACAACTGAAAAATTCTCCCTAAGCAGTTGTTTTATTTTAAACTTTGAACTTTTTAAACTTTTTCTCTAGATTCTAGAATATTCTGACGCACGCACTGACACCGTGCGCGCGCCGGATTCTAGAATAAATCATCTGACAGTTGCCTGCCAGTGTGGCTGCAGCCCGAGCCTCCCCCCGCGATCGCAGCCCCTACTACTCTTTGTCATCAGGCTCTCACTCCCCTACTACCATTTATTATGAAAAACAACGAAAACCTCTTTTATTTGTTAACAAAAATATACAAACTATTCGTTACATTAATTTCATAAAAATGTGTGCTACGCGTCGTCAACAGCCGTGCTGCTCGTTACATAAGTAGGCGCTAATTTGATCGTTGATATGCTTATGCAAAATGCTCTCGAAGACCTTCGCAGGAGATGAAAGAATCGCGATGGGTCGGTATTCTTCGATATCAGTTTTTTTCGAGGATTTAGGTATAGGCGTGACTCTTGAAAGTTTCCATTGTGAGGGGTAATTGCCAGTGCTTATAGCTAGATTAAGAATATGACAGAGAGGTTCCGAAATATACTCTTTTGACATTTTGAGGAGACCAGGGGGGATGTAGTCTGGACCTATAGAGCTATTTGCTTTTAACTTTTTTTTGATATAAACAATCATGTAAGTATGTCAAAATTTAAAAACTTATTTGCTTCAATTTCACATTCTGAACACGAAAACCCTGGGAAAATCACTTTCAACCTTTGTAACTCCACGAGCCAAACCAAAATCAAATTATGTGTAGCAAGTATCGACAGATGGGCGAAGGTCGTCAGTCAATCATGGGAGCTGACGATTCCGAAGAGTTATCCTCCAAAGAGATCACGTGACAACCACCTATCTGTCTGTCCACCCAGTCATATATCCATTGTATTTGTACACATCGCGTAATTACTGTGATTTAGAATTACTTTGTTGTTTTTTGTTTATAACAAAACAAAAAATGAAGAAATTTTTATTTCAGAGAAATCAATGACGATGTGCTATTCGTTGAACCGTCGACAGAATTTCAAGACAATAATACATACTCACCAGTTCATAGTCGAGGAGTCGTTGACGTAATGCATTTTATCAACAGTTGCAAACTATATGTAGCCATAGTTCTTTATTCAATTGTAACATCTCACAGCTGTCACTCATAGCAGAATAAAGGATTGGCTTGATCTCCGGATTCAATTTTAGATGCAATATGTGCAAAGACGATTTTATTGTGACAAGCAAAGATTTAGCAAGTACACACAATGCCAACGCTAACGTGGCTGCTGTTACAGGAATTACTTCTGCTGGTATTGGTTATTCGCAATTCGAAGAAATTACAGCATGTATGGACGTACCCAAATTCATCATCAGCAAAAAATCCATGACAACAGCAGCTATGCGTTCTTAAAACCTGCTACTGCTGCCACAGGATTCGTCAGATGTTGATTCCCATTTTTCATAAATGATGTCTTGATCAAATCAAATCGTTTATCTGGGATCTTGAGCATATGTGGTTTTCGTAAATATGGGTATGTCGATACATGCTGTAATTTCTTAAAATAGCGAATAACCAATACCGGCAGAAGTAATTCCTGTAACGGCGGCCACGTTAGCGTCGTCATTGTGTGTACTTGCTAAATCTTCGCTTGTCACAATAAATATTATCGTCATAATTGTTGTCTTTGCACATACCTATTTTATTTTATATTAATTTGTAAATTATAAACTTTAGTAGGTATGTATGTATAACATACCACTGTGCTTAGGCACAAAATGACGAATTCTCAAAATGATCACAATATAAATTGAATAAATTGAAATTTGCATTCGAATCTCAAAATGGTCAATTCAAAAAATACTAATTACTATACAGTAATTTTGAGTAATTCCTCATTCAACTCGCAATGATCTCGTTTCTTTACTAGTTACTAGTTCATCGTATGGTTTAGACGCAGAATGGCAAATTCTCAAAAAGGCATAGTTTTTTTTGGCATGTATGGTTTTGCGAAAAGGTTAGACGTAGGTTAGACGAGAAAAAATATTTTTTAGCGATTTTAGGGCAGGCGCCATAGTAAAGATGTTCATAGTGGTGAGTACAATGACCTCCTTTGGTATAACTACAGTCTTTTGTAACATCCTGTATCTGTATTATTTTTCTTCAGAATAAACCATCAAGTTTGGTGACTGTTTTTTATACTACTGTGAAGAAAAATATATACGGGAATAAAAATGTCTGTTTATATTAATTTTTCGCAATTTTGACAATTGCCGTTTTGAGAATAGGCCATTTCTAGAATTGACCATTCTACGCCCAAGCCATTTTATTTATGAATTATTTATTATTCGTCTGATGAATCTGTTAAGTTTCTCGATATTCTTTTTTTTAAATAACAATTATTAATTAATTATTTAAAAAAATAAGAAAACAAGTGTGTACATTTTTAAAAATAAAAAAAAACTCATAGTATCTATTGAGATTCGAACTCGTGGAAGCGCAATTTCAAGCCGGACAGCGGCGCGCTAAGCCAAACGTGCACTTAACCAATGTCGCGAAATTATGTTTCTGTATTTAAAGAACGTCGCGCATGGTTGACATTCGCCCGGTGCGCCCCGCAGTAGGCGGGACTACGCGTGCCCCACTTCATCTGCTTCACCCCCTCAAATACCTAAAAGTTGACTATGCACAGCGCCTTAAATAGTTAACTGAATAAGTCGCTAGGTGGCGGTCAGAGCGATAAATGAATTAAAAGCGCCCAAAGCCGGGGTTCGGTTACTCAGGGTGTTGAATAAACTAGTCTATACGTACATAGATATAAAATAAATTATAAAATTCTTACCAAAAAGGAACAGTAATGATTTTAACAGTTTACATACCTTTACATATATGTATGTTCGATCCTAGCTCAAAAACTAATCATCAAATTTAAAACAAATGAGGTGCCGATTGATTGTTCTTTGTAATAAGAGTATCAGTGACGAATTTTTGAAAAAAACATGACAACATAACCAACCAAACACAAAAAAGGGGACCAATAAAAATCATAACGCTTAAGAGGGTTGTAATAATAAGTCAACCCAGTTTTTTACGTTGTCCTCTAAATTACTAGATCAGCCACTATCAATGTTCATCTAAAAAATACTATCTTAGTCACTATTTATCATCAATGTGTGCTACTGTAATACAACCCAGAATGGTTGATATTTTATAGCATCTACACAACTGCTACAATTCGGTTCTGGCACTCGCCGGCCGCTACCGAAGCCCCGCTTGCTTCGCTCGCTCAGCTCGTGCATCGTGTGGTCACACTTCTAACCTAACCAACCAATATTTAAATTTCTTTCATAAATAATTTAAAACTCCTATAATTAAAAACGTAAAATGTTGGTAAGTTGTAAAATCTGTGGCTATCTTAGTAAATCAGTAGACAAGTAAAAATAATTGTTGTTCTTTACTTGACGCTTTCTTTGAAATATTTTGATAGCGTTGTCTTTCTTATGTTCCCGTTGCTCACGTATATAATCAGAGGTTGGATTCTGTGGTAAATAAAAAATTCTGTGCCTGTGACTTATAATTCCGGTCCCCTATAAAAAACAGCTTACGCACTTCAAGCGAAATCATATTATGAGCCTAAAACATCGATGGTCTGAATGAGCAAATCAACCAGCTTACTTATGTATCTACAGAGCATAAAAAAATTCCTACAAGTTTTTACTAGTTCCTACTAGTTTAGTAAGTATCAAATATTGCTACACTGTGGTAAAAAAACCTTCACCGAGTCTATCTTAACATAGTATTTCGAATTCGGGCTTTGCTAAACGTAGCCGTCATTACCACAATTCCTTTCAAAGGTTAAGATATCAAATTCAGGTGAGCCCGCCGGCCCGGGAGCGGTCACAAAACTCGCAAACTAATTAGGTAATTATAATAGCAATTGTGTCTCTGACAGCCATGTTATCTTCTATCTCTGTCTTATAAAGATAACGTTTAATTCCGGGATACATTTGATAAAATACGAATTGGAATAGTGTTTGGAAACCAATTTTTGTCATTCATCCACTGCTGGACGCTAGTCTCTAAAAAAAGATTCTTTTTTAAAACGGCACTCTAACAATTTGTCAACACTACAATTTTTCATTCGTGAATATTGACATTCAGTTTTAATTGGCATGTAACTTCGCACCAGCGAACGCTTCGCTCGTAACTATCGCCGTGTCAAAGACATGTCCCCGGGATATAGTTGACAAGTCGGAACTATAATGTTGAACTCGTCAAGTCTCACAAAGCTACCGCCCCGAGATAAACACCCTTTGACGTTTGACACACAATAACTTTTGTTGTTATAGAAATGTGGTAAACACAGTGATCGTAGTTACGTAATATACCTATATATTCATTTCTTTCTTTCTAACTACAGTCATCAATCAATCTTTTAAGTTAAGCTGTACTTGCCGAGGTCAACCAATAGGTGACCAATCATAGAATATCTAGACTTCTCTGCGCCCCGGAGAACATGTTAAGCCATCCCGATTGTTATACGAACACCTAAGACAATGATTTATTGGTAGTAAAGTAGAGATATCGGTATTTTTTTTAAAGCTTACTAGTAATGTTGGTCGCACATTATTAGTAAATATTCTTGTTAACCCCCGTGCTAAGCTAAATGCTTGTGTGATTTCCTGAGTAGGTTCGCGTCGGTAGTGCAATGGGTGGGTTTCGAATCGGCAACCACGATACTAACACGGTAACGGTATTATTAATTAACTCTGTAAAATTGTCGCAATTTAAATTTCTCCCAATCATGTGGGAAAATGAATTAATCTAGTAAGTAACTAGGTGATAGGCAGACGAGACGGTTGATGTTTCAAATTATTATTATTGTTGTCAGGATTAGCAATCAGTAAACCTGTGCCTAACCGTTCAAGGGAATAAGTACAAACAGGTAAGTTCTCTTATGAATTGAGAACCTCTTTTTTTATTAGGTTGATATCGATCAAATATAAGAAGATTATAAACTACAATTTCAGCAGAAATCCCTTATAGTATAATACCTACCTATTTCCTACCAGCGTGCCTACAAAGGTAGTCTGATAAAGCGGCCACAACCGAGCGACCTCTACCGACGCGACCTCCTTTGTCCCACGACAAAGGCCGCCCACACTTACAAATTACAATGATAAATGAAAAGCTCTTCAACTGAAATTGTCCCGGCCTTACATTTCTTTCTTTCTTTAATAAAAAAAAAACACTCAGTAAAATGAATGTTTGCATAACTTTGTTGACAATCAGTATTCAGTCGGTAGTGTCACATGCTATGTAGCATAACTTTAAAGTATTTTTTCGATATGTTTGCGGGACAAGCTTGGCTAGATATCGCGCAAATAGTTTGGAATTAAAAAAGGCCTTGGCCCAGCAGTGGAAAAAAATTAGGCTATTAAAAATCTTTAAATATTGGATTCTTATTACAAAATTACTAAAGACTTACTATCATAGGAATAATATCATATGAATTTATTTAGATGAATATATGACTGCATCATTAGGCTAGGGATTCCAAGCGCAACTGCTACGCTAGAGGTCCTGGGTTCGATCCTCAGGTTGAAGAGTTATTGATTTTTTCCATGAAATTCAGTAGCAGCTCGGTATTTGGAATTTGTGCTCGGTTGACCCTCTGATGTGGTGGTCAGAGGGTAACCGGAGGGTTAATCAAAACAGAAAAAGCCTGCCCTTGGCGCTAAGTTCTGAATACATCCTTTAAAAATCTGTCACCC
Source organism: Acronicta aceris (assembly GCA_910591435.1). NCBI lineage: Eukaryota > Metazoa > Arthropoda > Insecta > Lepidoptera > Noctuidae > Acronicta > Acronicta aceris. Next base: position 15,794,828 of record OU342767.1, read on the forward strand.
ATGGCGTTGGCCCCCTGGCCTCCATCTACTACACAATTCCTGGATAAGATTAGATTAACTAGTCGAAAATTATATCGATAATATGACTTTCTGGTATGTAAGTAGGTACCAGTTAAAATAATCACCGATTCGAGAACCGAATGCGACACCGAATCCAGACGATTCATGGCATTGCCTAAGATAACTTTACCTACAACTCACCAGCGTACTCTGCCTAACCCTTAGGGGAATACAGGTGTGATTGTATGGTATGGTATGTTTGAGAGACAACGCGTTTCCAGTGACGAAACCAATTTATGTGATAGCGACATACCTTGCCAGAGACCTGAGATGAAAAGTTTGCTGGGTTATGTCTCGAATAATAGCAATAAAAGAAATATTGACATAATCATTTGGAAGATGTTATCTCATTAGAGGGCACCCCATCTATGCAGCCGTCCCATCCATAATGGATGACGGAGGGTGACAGCGCAGTCCAGCCGGTGACAAATTAGTATGGACAAATAGCAAGCAAGATAGCCGAAGGTATAGCCCATGTAAAGAGATATGTTTTGTGTTTTAGAGATTATTGTTATTGTATTTTTTTTATTACTAATGATCTCAATGGTCACAAGTGCAGCTACGGAACATGAGACCCTTGATTCGATTCCTTGGTCGAGAAAAGTGTTATTGGGTTTAACTATGAAATTCTTAAATTATTTTTTAGTAAAGGAAAAAATTCAATCGCGGGCAGGATTCGAACCTGTGTCTTCTGGTTTGATATACCGTGTCGGTTGAGAAGTAAGGTAACTTGCCTCTCATAGATGTCACCAACGTCACCTTATGACGTAAATTCAGAATGTGAAGGCAAAATTTCAATCATGCGGGTAGGGTTCGCGGTGGCTTAGAGGTCAGAGCGTTTGGTATATCAAACCAGAAGACGCAGGTTCGAATCCTGCCCGCGATTGAATTTTTTCCTTTACTAAAAAATAACTTAATATTCTTAGCATGGAAAATGCAAAAAAAAATCACAAAAAAGATAGTATGAAATTCTTTTTAGGGGAAAGGAAAGAAAAGAAATGACGTACCTATAAGAAAGTAACAGACCACAAACACGCTTGTAACTTTTTCATGTTCACTTACATAAAAATAAAATTAAGGTGACGTTGACCCGTATATCTGATCTAAAATCGCTTGACACATGTCATATGGCTGCGACAGAAAAATATAAGCGTGAGTGCTGTCTCACACAATAATAAGTGTGTAGGTATGTTATTTTCAGCGCCGCCAGACACCGGCGGTACTATAATGCTATTACATATAATGCCTGCCTTGTAGGCTATAAATACGGCCGCCCTGCTTCTCTTGTGTTGGAAAAGCCTCTTAAGAATGTACGTACCTTTTTAGTAGTGCCGAAAATCCTAATGGATCTCTGCCTCCTGGGAGGCGACAGGGTAGGTATGTCGGACCCGTGCCGAGGTACCGAGGTACCGGAGGCACTTGCCTTATATTGGCCTTATCAGGCCCTATAGTCACGGTTTCGTGACATTCGTCATGGAATGTAAAATATTTATTTAGCTAAAATAATATTAAAATGGAAAACTTTGGAATCTAATTAAATTTCACATAAAATTAAATCCTTACTAATATTATAAACGAGAAAGTTTGTGAGTATGGATGTATGGATGATTGTTACTCTTTCACGCCAGAACGGCTGAACGGATCTAGATGAAATTTGGCACAGAAATAGATTATAGTCTGGAATAACACATAGGTAGGTTACTTTTTATCCAGATCGGACCCAATTCTAAAGTCCACGCGGGCAGAAGCTAATTTCACATAAAAACCACTCACGCACAATCGCACATGTCAGTCGTCAGTCAGACTTTCCCAAAATCTTGACGATAAGGACTGCACACTATAATTTGTTTCCGAGAGTGAAATATAATGAATAAAACGCGACAATATTAAAAATATCTACATACCTACACATGGATGATATAAAACCATCAGACTCTTTGACCCATTCATTACTTACCTCGTTTTGCGCAATCCGTTGATAATAAATTCTTCGAGATCACTTTTTGTTTAATAAAGCTTAATAACAATGTGGGTCGCACATTACTAGTGTTCTTGTTAACCCCTCGTACTAAGCTAAATGCTTGTGTTACGAGTGGGTTCACGTCGTCACGTTATCAAATTATATTATTACCTTCAAATAAACAGGAAAGCATCACATTACTTGTAAATTAATACAACACACACATTTACAGGTTTGTAATTCCACCCCCTCCCCATAAAACCTCTACCTGCCCACCCATTCTCTTTCCATCTTCACGCCCATTCTGAATATTTGACTACACGTGCCTACTAAGCCACACCGATCGGCAACCCACGCTATCTGAGGGTAGGTGGAGATAATTATTTTTGTCTGTACGTAATTCGAAGAAGCGGGTAGATGAAGTGTCGATAATAATTAAATTCGAAATTGGAATGTCCGTAACAATGTTACTGCCACTCTCAGATTTGTTGTCTGTGGTAAAAAGGGTAAGCACACATATAATAATCACGATGCTTTTTTACACTCGTATATTAATTTTTTTGTCAAAATCATACGGCTCAAACTACACTCAGAGATAATATAGATTAGTGGGGCTTATGGTTGCATTTCTTATAAGTAAAGGTGAAGGCAATAATAGCTTTATATTCAATTTAAAAGAAAAAAAAACTGTACTATAAATCTCATAGGTAAGTTAATTAAATGATAAATGATAAAATTATAACATAACTCATACATAAAAGATTACATAAAAAATATATACTTATAATCTAATAACAACTATAGCTATACATATAATTAATACAAATAGTACTAGAAAAACAAAAACGAATATATAAATATAAATAAAGTAAAATTAAATAACTAATGAAAAGGAAATTATCTAATAAAATACATAAATAATATATACATATAAATAAAGTGAAACTAAACAAATAAAGAAATGGTAATTACCAAATAATATATGTAGATACTATATTATACACGACAAAACATAAGCCGTCCTCCTCTCTCCTACATTGCCGTGCCCGACAGGGTCCATGATTGATACTTTTATATTTATTTTTTAACACCTGTTAACATTGTGGAGTGCAATAAACAAATTGAGTATTGAGTAATGTATTCTAGAACCTGCATCACATACATAAAATTCCTATGGCAGGTTTTTAATTCCAGTAGTACTTAAAATTTCAATTATTTACACAACACAATTAGTTAAAGTGAAACAAGCTACGTAATACGTAAGAAGCAATTCTTAGTTTCTTTAATAATATTCTAAGAATTTTAAAGTCAGTAAATTTTGAGCACGCGATATGCTCGTTTGTATAAATATAGACAAAGCCTTATAACAAAGTATAATAAAATATCATCGTAGAACGAATTAACCCAATAATTCCAGATAAAATCGTTTGTATACTGTTTACAATACCGCCAGGTTAATATAATATATTACGTACATAGACTGCCTCATTATTCTAGTGGTCCCAAGTGAGACTGCTACACTAGAGGTCCTGGGTTCGATCCCCAGGTCGAGCAAAGTGTTATTGGGTTTTTCTATGAAATTCTCATTAGCAGCTCGGAGTCTGGATTTGTGCCCGGTTAATGGCTATAGGCTCGCCCCCTATAACATGGGACCTAAACATACCGGCGAACTGTGGGTGTACATTAAGTACACCTCTGCCTAACCCTTCGGGGAATACAGGCGTGATGGTATGTTATGTTATGTTACATAGGTATTTATAATTCACAGGTAAAACATCAAACACTTTTGGACAACCAAAACAAGCGTTAATAGATACGAGATACTCAATTACACTTGACCCAAATACACATATAAATAAGATTTAAACATAATGGTGGATGGATAAATGTAAGCAGCGAATGCTGGTAAATCGAAGTAGGTACCTACTTGAAAAATGATGAATCCACCAGCAGTTAGCTATATCATACATAGCCATCATTCTTAGCATTTCTCAACCTGGCAAATCTCAATAAATAAAAATGTAAGCCTTGTCGGACATTATTTATTGCCATCAAACAACGAAATTGAAATTTAACTACGAATTAATAGAATTTGGTCCATAAACCGCCTAAATTGTAAAATATTTAGTTCAAATTGTTTATTCCCGTCCTTCAGTGGGTACAATAAGTTATTCAGTAAACAGCCCGGCGGGCTCTCGTTCAATATCTAAATAATTTAATAAACAAACCCTATACATATTCCGTCTTTCGGAATAAAAGCAAGCTACTGGTAGATTTATGCCTAAAATAAATAAATTCCAAGGTAAACAAAATGTCCAATATAAGGTAGATAATGAAAAATCTCTAGGGCACGGGGTTCTTCAAAAAGGGTGTGAAAAGATTTTTAAAGGGTCGGCAACACGCGAGTGATACCCCTGGTGTTGCAAGCGTCCATACGGCTAAGGCTACGGTAACCGCTTGCCATCAGGCGGGTCGTATGATTGTTTGCCACCTTAGTGGTATAAAAAAAACTTGGTGCCTATTACATGTGATGAGCTGAATACTTGTGTGGCGCTGATTTCAGGCACACAGATTTGAATTGAATCATTACTATAATTACCTATTACATACCATCACGCCTGCATTCCCCGAAGAGTTATGCAGAGGTGAGAGGCGTACTAAAGTCCACCCACAGTTCGCCGGTATGTTTATGTCCCATGTTATAGCGGGCGAGCCTATAGCCATTAACCCGGCACAAATCCCAAACTCCAAGCTGCTACTGAGAATTTCATAGAAAAACCCGATAACACTTTGCTCGACCCAGGAACCGAACCCAGGACCACTAGACTACCGAGGCAGTTACCTATTAATAATATCGTAATCGTAATCTAACTTTACTTCATTCTTGGTATATCTCATTATGCTTGCGACCAAATGTGGCTACTGAGCGTGAGATTCTGAATGCAATTCCCAGGTGGAGCAACGCATTATTTACTGTTTTTTCTAGCTATTTATCCCAGAATTTCAATGCCATAACCCAAATACTATAATACTGCCTACTGTAACGTAAGCACGCTTAAAATTAACCATACCTCCATTGGTTAATTTATACGCGATATACCTACATGAATATTCCAATTACTGTCACATTTACCTGAATTTAATTTATCATTGCTAATAGCAGTTTCATTGGAACACACATTTAGAACACATAACATTAATGAACGTAGTTTCTAGCTATATTAGACCATCAAAGACTCAAAGCCCACACATTAATAGTTAATAGAACGTTATATGAAACACATTAAAGCGTTACAAGTTGGAACTAAGTAATTACTTGAAGTGGATGTTTATGTGTGTGTCTGTGCCGACTAATTACTTTTAGGATTATCTGTGAGGTGAATATGAATAGGAACATGCGCTGGCTTTGCGTGCACGCTTTATATATGTGGTCATTCGACGTAGCTGTTCAAATTATTATTATTTTTCGCAATTTGTAGATGTATTGTGTCTATCCAAGAACCTTATATATAGATAACTAGCTTCTGCACGCGACTTTGTCTGCGTTGACTTCGGAATTGGATCCGACCTAGATAAAAAGTAGCCTACGTGTTATTCCAGACTACAATCTATCTCTGTGCCGAATTTTATCCAGATCCGTTCAGCGATTTTGGCGTGAAAGAGTAACAAACAGCCATACATCCATACTCACAAACTTTCACGTTTATAATATTTAGTAAGGAAGGATATAAGGTTCTTGTGTAGGTATAACATATTCTTAGTTCATGTCAATAGTAATTGCCAATACATATAGATAGTATTCACAACTGAGTACTTCCAGGTTCTTATTTAATTAGGGTTTATAGTGACGAACATGTTATCAAATATTTCAATATAATATACGTCACCAACAGTGGTCTAAATATAAAAACTTCATAAAATCGTTATCGTAGATATTTGTCAATTTTGACAGATTGTGTTTCGCAAGTTTTTGATATGAAATAAGTTTTTTTTTTATTTTAGCGTGGCGAACCGTAGCCACATTAATTTTTTTTTCGCAAATTGTAGGTCTAAAACCATAATATATTTTAGGTTAATGATACTAATCACGACGATAACAATATATATCTCAGAAAGACTATAGATTCATAGATCTTTCATTGTCTGGTTACCTCCACATCTTTTAGGTGCGGGCGTGCGGGTAATCCTCATTGATCGTTTAAACGAAATAGATTGATTAACGTTGTAAATAAGTGTACCTAATTATTCTCCTGTTTGTTAGTATTTCACTATCGTGGACATACCATCACGCCTGTATTCCCCGTAGGGTTAGGCAGCAGCGTAGACAAATAGTATTATTTATTATTATTATTATTTATTATTTATTTGCATTTATTTCAGGCAACAAGGCCCATATAAAAATATATAATACTATATCTAAAAGTTTACAAAGTATAAAACATAAAATACTATAACATACATATAACAATAAAACTATAACTATTTTTTCACACTTAAAGTCGGTGTGTGTTCTACGGTGCTCGGTATCCGGCCTCGGAAGCGCCGGAAAACTACACCTTTCGGCCAATACTCCTCCCTCATGAAGGACGACAGATGTTCAGTCGGTACTCTAACCACAAAGGACTTGAAGTTCACGTTGTGCCTAGAGTCTAACTGCTCGACCCTCAGAGTAACATTGCTCTTAACTGCAATATACTCTACGACCTCTTCGGCCTTCGTGGAGTAATGCAGTCTGGACACGTAGAGCGGCGTCACTGGTACTGCAGGACGCAGCAGGTGTCTCGGTCCGGTCGGTGCGCTCCCGCACTTGTTCAGACAGGTAGGCTTCCTCTTCTTCTTCTTCTCCACCTTGATGAAGCCATCCTTGTCGCCCGTGTCCTTCTCTGGACCCACCCCCTGCAGAACCTTCCGCGTAGAATCGCTGCGGCTCTGCTTACCCCCTATTTGGTTCTGCGACACAGCAGGCTTGCCGGTTGCGACAATAGCTGCGTAGGCACGTTTGGGGGTCGACGTACCTACGTGTGACGTTGCCTGTGTCAAGGCAGGATCGGCCGCGGTGCACGTTGCTTCGCCAGCTGAATCAGCGGTTGGTGACGCATGAGCGGAACTCGCCGACTCAAAACTGCTGATGGTGGCATTTTGCGCCCCGCGACGTGTGTTCACGTTAGAGACGTCGGGTGACCTACTTGTCGAAACAATGTTGCGTAATAACACTACTTCGGCACGTAGTTCGCCTATGGTGTTGTTTGACACCTCCAACTTGGACTTCACTTCTGCCAGGCTCGTTTTCAGGGTCGTTATATCCTTCAACAACCTGGTTACGTGGACGTGGTCGAACGTGACGGGGGGCAGCTTATGCAACTCCTTTGCCACGAAAGCAGGCACATCATCTGGGTCGACCTTCTTTAACAGGGTGATGATGTCCTGGACGCTCTTTTCCGTTCCATCTCTTCGGCGGGACGGCATCTGGTCGATTTTTCCGAGGGTTTGGAATAGCAGCAGTTTGGCACTGCTGATCTCCTCCTCTTTGTAGGCAGTCTTGCAGATCTGCATGATGCTGACTTCATCCATATAGTCAATGGCATGCTGTACGAATGCCAGCAACTCGTTGGGTATGAGCTGTTGTGAACCCATAGCGACACAACAGACGGCAACGGCTATACGGCCGCACAAAACGCGAATTAAATATTCGTGCCGCGCAGCACAAAACACGTCCGTAGTCGAGCGTGCATTGCACTGAATGATAATATTTTTGAAGACACGTTTGGCGTAGTGGTTAAGCGATCGGCTTCTGTGCTACGTGTTGTGGGTTCGATCCCCACACGAAGCAAATATTTGAATGATCTACAGGTAGTTGTTTCGGGTCTGGGCGTCGGTGTATGTGAGAATATGTGTTTGTAAACGCACCCACGATACAGGACAATAACCTAGTGTGGGGCAAAGTTTAAAAAAAAAAAAATAGTAATAATAATACAGTATGAGCGTAGACTAGTAGTATAGCTTTGCTAATAAAAAAATTACCCCTTATGCAATATTCCATTTAATTATCAAGAATAACTTATTTCCATAAATAAAATACTCTTTTGTTTGTTCAGTTTTCAGAAACTAGTTGTTTAATTAGGCGTCTCTACATCTAATTAAACACAATATAAGCAAATAAATAATGTTGTTTGCGTTATTTAGCAACATGTTGTTTGTACAATGTACAACATGATGGTAAATAAGCCTTCGTAGCGCGTGTATGTATGTTTCGTACGCTAAATACACATAATACCTATATGATGTTGTTACTTATAATAAAATCAAATCATTTACTTGCTTACTAAGTTAAATACAGGTCTTATTACGTCATTAGTGGTGCTTAAAACTTAGCGGCCTTTTACAGGCGTTGCAAACTGGAGGGATAACCACATTTTAATTTTAAGTACCTACGTTAATACATCCTTTATAAAATGTGTAGCTATACTGATCATTCTGATAATGATCATTTTCTGATTTAACAAATTGGCAATTATAACAGTTGTAATAAAGTGTTTCTCTAAAGAAATATTTGTAGTTTTCAAGTAGGTACGTACCTATAAGTATGTTTTATATTGTTTGGTTAAATTTTATTTAGATGCCTACTTTGTTAAAGAAATATATATATTTATCTTTTTGTGATTTTTTTGCATTTTCCATGCTAAGATTATTAAGTTATTTTTTAGTAAAGGAAATTTTTTTTTTCCAATCATGTGGGTAGGGTTCGCAGTGGCTTAGAGGTCAGAGCGTCTGGTATGGTATATCAAACCAGAAGACGCAGATTCGAATCCTGCCCGCGATTGAAATTTTTTCCTTTACTAAAAAATATATATATTTGTTCATGAAGAGGCTGATTTTACGGTTAAGAGAGAGGGATGCACTATACCTACCTACACATTAAGAGCGTCGTCCCTATTTCATAATCTAAAAATCATCTCAATAACACGTCATGGTATCGCCTCAGAAGTCGTAGAATATAGGGAACACGAGAAATCTGATCAATATAATAAAAAAACAATTGTGACACGTAATACATACACTCACGACTTTCTCCCACACGGGTATGAAGAAACTATAGAACGCCACTTGCTACGATTCTTGCATACTTCTTTGGCTTCTTCCACATTCGTACATCTTCTCATACATACACGCCGGTTGCGAGTGCTAGTACACCTAGGGTAGCCATCCGTTCGGGTTTCCCCGGATTTGTCCTAGTTTAGAGAGTGTCCGGGGACCGTCCGGGTGGGGTTTCATTTGTAGTCCGGTTTTAAAGGTTTTTAAGTCACCTCTTTCAGTAAAGCGCGCCGAGCCACGGGTCGCCACGCGCCCCGTACATATCCGGGTTCGAAGCTCCAAAATCCGGGGCTTTCACGCTTCTTGTCCTAGTTGCCAGATTTTAGACATGGCAACCCTATACGCACCTGTCCTTTTTATCTCGCCAATAACATCGGCGTACCTTCTAAGGCGTCCTCTTCCGACGCTGCCAATAAATTCCCGTCGATAATCAGCTTTCATTAATTCTCTCAACATGTCCAACCCATCTCAGCATATTCATTTCAATACGTGTCACTACATCATCTTTCAGCCCGCAACGTTGTCTTATTACACTATTCTTCAATCTATCATTCTGAGTTACACCGCACTCTTCAATTCACCACATTCTTTAATGAATTACGAATAAAGTGATGTTTCTTTCTTTAGTTTGAAAGTCGACCTCAGGAAAGTCTCCCTCCCTCCCACCGCTATTACGGTAATGTAACTCCATACACTCACACGCTCTTTTACAAAGAAATATCATAAAGCTGTCGGTTATCTTCTATACTTATAATAAATCTGTAGAGAGGTCAATTCTGTACATGAAATATATTTCCAAAATAACTATCAGCGGGTGATTAGTGATCGATACTGACGCCAAAAATGCAATCAGTAAAATTTTTGTCTGTCTGTCTGTCTGTCTGTCTGTATGTTCGTTATAGAAACAAAAACCACTCGACGGATTTCAACGAAACTTGGTACAATTGTTCTTCATACTCCTGTGCAGGTTATAGTATACTTTTCATCACGCTACGATCAATAGGAGCAGAGCAGTGAAGGGAAATGTTGGGAAAATGAGTGATTCATGAGAAAGGTCCCAAGCTATAAAACATCACGCTACAACCCTTAGGAACGGGGCAACGCAGGTGAAACCGCGGGCGAAGAACTAGGGAACAAAGTAACTATTCCACGCGGACGAAGTCGCTGGCAAAAGCTAGTTACTTAATATAAAACCAAGTTACACGCTAGCAAGATTTTTCGATTCCATTTTCCTGGAACTGGTTTGAACTAACAAAAACTCAAAAATATAATCTAATGAATACCTATAACACGACTCCTCTTCAACTTGATTGACACACAGACATTTTACGAGGATTTACATGATGTGACTTATGACGTCTCCAGAATCTAATATTCCGACCGAAAATTTCCGTAACTTCTCCAAACGTCGCTTTGTACGAAACATTACAGAAATAACTTACCTTTCAAAAATATTTTGTAAGGTCATGCTGCAGAAATGTTCTTCCAGAGAGATCTTTTGTTGTTCCAAATTCAACATTTTGAATTTACACAAAATATAATTATCTATACTTATAATAAATCTGTAGAGAGGTCAATTCTGTACATGAAATATATTTCCAAAATAACTATCAGCGGGTGATTAGTGATCGATACTGACGCCAAAAATGCAATCAGTAAAATTTTTGTCTGTGTGTCTGTCTGTCTCTCTGTCTGTCTGTCTGTCTGTCTGTTGTATGTTCGTTATAGAAACAAAAACCACTCGACGGATTTCAACGAAACTTGGTACAATTGTTCTTCATACTCCTGGGCAGGTTATAGTATACTTTTCATCACGCTACGATCAATAGGAGCAGAGCAGTGAAGGGAAATGTTGGGAAAATGAGTGATTCATGAGAAAGGTTTCAAGCTATAAAACATCACGCTACAACCCTTAGGAACGGGGCAACGCAGGTGAAACCGCGGGCGAAGAACTAGGGAACAAAGTAACTATTCCACGCGGACGAAGTCGCTGGCAAAAGCTAGTATACTAATAATAATGCTACCTTTTACACTTACGAGCTACGTTCGTTTAGAGACAATTCCATTCGTCTATGCAAGGTGTGTTGCGTTTATTAGTAGTAAAGCTAAGTCCCATTAAACTTAATGACGTCACTTTTAACACATAATAGTTTTTATGACTTACCGAGTGCTGCCAGGATGCCGGCCGCCCAGAAAACCTCCCCGCAGAGGGCCGGCAGGAACAGCAGCCCCCCCATGCGACTACCGAACGAGTCCTGCAGGGGGTCCAGCATGGTCACGTACCCCTGCTTGCGCATCGGGTTCGCGAAGAATATGCCCCCTGCACACAAACATACATTAACATTATTACTAACATTGGTTTTTTTTATGTCATTTTATGCATTGCCCATGATGACTGTGTCAGTAAATACTGAATTTAAAAAAAATAACTTTTTGGTTATTTAGTGATAGAGATAATATGACTGAGATTCCATGAATATTCCTCATGAAGTCCCCAATTTCACCCGAAATACCAAATGTAATCATTGACTTCAAACATTTTCCGACAGCTACACGAACCCAATTTATATGGGACCGACTATCTATCAGAAAAAAAAACTAAACATCGAAATGGTTCACGATCGAAACCGACCTAGCCTATATTATATATGTACGTATATTTTTTGAAGTCGATTATAAATGGAACGTACCGAACACAAGTGAGAGTGCGTATCCGAATGGCGCCTGGCACCAGACCAGGCCTGACGTGTAGATGGCCTCCGCAGTCCCATTGATGTAGCCGCCGCCCACCCATGTCGCTGGAACAAACCTCCGCGTTACCATCACATCACATCACATTACAATAACTAAGATAAATACTAAACTCGCAAAGCGCTGGGGGCACACCCGTTTATACAATAGTGTCTCTAGCTTGTCAGATTTCGTATAGGGTGCGAGGCGTAAGCTCACCTTTGGAAGAGGTCCTTAATTAAACACAAGACATGGTCTTGGTAAGGGTCTTAAATATAATAAAACCATAATCTAAATAGTTATTTTTTAGTAAAGGAAAAAATACGTTGGTGACATCTATGAGAGTCAACGTCACCTTATGACGTAAATTCAGAATGTGAAAGCAAAATTTCAATCATGCGGGTAGGGTTCGCGGTGGCTTAGAGGTCAGAGCGTCTGGTATATCAAACCAGAAGACGCAGGTTCGAATCCTGCCCGCGATTGAATTTTTTCCTTTACTAAAAAATAATTTAATAATCTTAGCATGGAAAATGCAAAAAAATCACAAAAAGATACATAATCTAAATACTTGAATATTTATGATTCATGAAAAATCTAGGATTGAGGGCAGAAAACTTATTTATTGCCTACGTATCAAGATTCAAGATAATTTATTTTATTATCGTGATTACAATTATTTTTAAGTAGGTAGGTACTTCAAAGAGGTACTTCTGTGACACCGGAAATTCTCAACACTATTCAAGTAGGTATGAAACTATTTGCTATTTAAACAAATCTCAATTTAAACACAACTAGATAAAGTTAATTTTAAATAACAAAGCAAACCTAAAATGATTTTTGCTGCTATCTATAAATTAATTACGTATCTTTATGGTTTATAATTCAAAATATTGTTCTATATATTTAAAGAGGATACTTATGTACAAGTGAGGACAGCAGAAAACACATTACGATTTTTGATAAGCTGACAATATCTAATTTTGTATTTACAATAACAATGTAGTCACTTGTTTTGGTATAGATTACAATGTTTAGGGAAAAGCCCAATAAGGTATCTAGTTTTCGTACATCATTACCTAATATGAAAACACTTAAACCTAAGTTTGATGCATAGAGGTTATATTGCGATATAATTGGCCGATCAATTGAAGATCACAGTTATTCTGAATTTAAGGTTAGAGAAAAAAAATAAGCTGTTAGGCTCAGTGGTAGCTAGCACTCTGCCACTAGAGTTCGACTAGGGTTGTAGGTACCACCGCATTGTCAAATATACATATATTCTGCTAACGGCAATAAAAATAAAAAATATTAATCACATAACATTTACCCCGTGTTAGAATACTGTTCCTCACTGCCGGAATCCCGTAAGAGGCGTGAAAATATCTAACTTGCTCAGTGGTAGGACCTCTTAGGGTCTGACTGGCTGTCGACCACCCTTATGTCGGAGTCTGTCGTAAAGCACGTTGGTGTGTATTTCGACTTGTGCACATAAGAGCCAGTTCCCCTCTTTCTAGCAGTCTGCAGTCCGTAGGGGCTCTTAAGGGTCGGCACCTTATCAGCAATTCCTTTGGTGTTGCAGGTGTCCATGGGCGACGATGTCTACTTACCACCAGGGGGCTCGTCAGCTCGTTTGCCGACTTAATCCATAAAAAAGAACATAAATTGCCATCATATATTTGTAAGGTTTAGGCGGAGGTGTCCAAATGTACCTACACGCACAATGCGCCAATATGTTTAGGTCCCATAGAATAGGAAGCGAGCCTATTGCCATTATTGTATTCCAGTTGAAAGGATAACGTAGCCAGAGAAGTTACTGGGCATAATAATAATGAGAATTAAAAATGAGGTCTTGTGGTGACAACGCTCTGGTTTACCATCATGATTCAGGTTCGCTTGCGTGTTTATCATCTTATTGCCTACAATACATCTAGGCCTCTTACCGGTCATAGTGAATATCCCGACGAACAGTCCGATAGACCGACCGGCCAGCATGACCTCCTCCTCAGAGTCATTTCCGGCTGGTTTCTTGCGGCCCGCCCAGATGCCCACCGCTAAGATCAGCACGTAGAACAGCACGATAGAGATCACACCCGCTATGTTGATCATCTTGAATGACGCTTCCTCCTGGAACAAAATCATTGTGAACCTTGCTGAAGTGGTATCATTTTTGAGGTCGAAGAACTTTGCTGCCAACTTCGTTCGTGGCTCAGACAATTATTACAAATACAATAAAAAAAAACTCGGTAATGTGCTCGTGTCTGTACAAGTGTACATGCGACAGATAGGTACTTTTACAATTGAATGCTTTACGTTTTGTTTAACTAGATGGCGCCGGTGGTGTATCTTCTCAGAGAATCATGGTCTCTTTCAAAGTCCAGACTTATGATTTTTATTTATGGGTCATCGATATTATAAAAGTCGAGGGTTCAACCTGGATGCTAGTTGCGTAGAACTGAGAAACACTGCACAATTTAACGGAAGCCTATACAGCGGGATAATCAGGGCTGATAATAATTGTAATGTTTAGTACATTATTATAATTATAGTAAATGATGGTTCAGTGTAACCAAGTTTTATATCCCTACTTGCTAGCTCTCCCCCGGCATGCGATTGCAATGCCTCTTTTTTTTTCATCATAAACCTTCCCAGGCACGCACACAACAACTCACCAAAGTTTCATCGCAATAGGATGAATGGTTCAGCAATGCATAGAGGACAAACAAACATACATTCATTTTTATTTAAATACAAGTTAGACTGCATCACTTTGGATTACAAAAAGTAGGTAAACTTAAAGATGTTATCATTTAAAATATATTTTTTTTTTATTGATTATGTCGGCAAACGACCAACCAGGCCACCTGATGGTAAGTAGTTATCGATACCTGCAACACTAGAGGACTTGCTGATGCGTTGCCTAGCTTTAAGAGCGCCTACCGACTACAGACTACCAGAGCCTCTGGCTTTCACGGACAAAAATCTAAACACACACCAAGGTGCGTTACGACAAACTCCGACGTAAGGGTGGTCGTCAACCAATCAGACCCCGAGAAGTCCTACCACCAGGGAAGTCAAATATTTTCTTGGCAAGATGCCTATCTGAATAGCAGTGAGGAACTGTATTGTAACTCGTCCCCACTCCGGGAATAAATAAAACGACCCCAACCCAGTTTATCAATTATTAATAACTACCAGAAGGAGATCAGCTTAAAGATTATTTTTCATTTAATACTAGCGACCCGCCCGCGGTTTCACCCGCGTTGCCACATTCCTAAGAGTCGTAGCGTAATGTTAAATAGCTGAAAACCTTCCTCTTGAATCACTCTATCTATTAAAAAAACCACTTCAAAAATTGTTGTGTAGTTTTAAAGATTTAAGTATACATAGGGACGGATAGACAGCGACAGCGACTTTGTTTTATACTATGTAGTGAAGACATACATTCAGCTACCATTACACGAAATTCCTAAACCGATAATATAGAAATAACTAACATTCCCAAAAAAACAAATGATTAACAACACCTATTACACCAGCACCTAAGTATTAAAATTTCAATAAAGAAAAAAAAATCACACGTTCGTTTAGTTATTATCAAGGTTATTATCGTTGATCTAGTGCTTGCAAGCGCGACTGCGGTACATGAGGTCCTGAACTTGAATCCCAAGGTCGAACAAAAAGTGTTAAGCATTCATCATCATCTTCCTGCCCTTATCCCATTTATCTGTGGTCGGCGCAGCATGTCGTTTTCTTCCATTCCTCCCTGTGAGTAGGAAAGCTGTCCCGTCATATCGGCCTTAACACAATCCATTCATCATTTCTTTGGTTTCCCTCTACACGTCCGTCCCTCCACATTCATATTCACCACTCTTTTGGTCACACGCGTTTCATCCATCCAAAAAGTGTTAAGTAGGTATTTGTTTTTTCTCGTTTCGTACCCAAAGGGTAAAATGGGACCCTATTACTAAGACTCTGCTGTCCGTCCGTCTGTTACCAGTTTATATCTCATGAACCATGATAGTTAGACAATTGAAATTTTCCCAGATGATGTATTTCTGTTGCCGCTATAACAACTAAAAAAATATTGATTTTATTCTATAAAATCAATATTTAAGGAGGCGCCCATGATTTGTTTGCCGTTTTTATAGATAATGGTGCCGAACCCTTCGTGCGCGAGTCCGACTCGCACTTGGCAGGTCTTTTCTAATACTTTTGTGATCGGTTAATTACAATAGGATCGCCTCTTATTATATGGGACCTAAAGACAGCGACGATCTGTAAGTTTGCATCAGTAGGTACACTTGTTTGAGGTAAGACATAAGATACCATCACGTCTGTATTCCCCGAAGGGTTAGGCAGAAGCATACTAATGTACACCTACAGTTCGCATCTAATAGGGATCCCATGTAATAGGGGGCGAGCCTATTGCCATTAACCGGGCACGAATACCAAAACTCCCAGCTGCTACTGAGAATTTCATAGAAAATCTCAATAACAATTTGCTCGACCTGGGAATAAAACCCAAATCCCTAGCGTAGCAGTCGCGCTTGGGAGGCTGGAAAGAAAAAAAAACTGGCTAAGCGGGTACCAAATGGTGGTAACCTAATTTATCTTAGCGGGCTAAATCAAATGCTTTATACCAATAAAATGCTATCGAAGTGACTGCCATCGGACCTCTGCATCCAGATTTCTGGGCAATAGATGGATAGAATACTCCTTACTGTGCACCAAAAAGATTAGAGATAGGTATCTGTAAAAACTGGTAGTCAGGTTTTTTGGTCTTCCGTGTACCAACAATCGCCATAGGTGTTCGTATAGCCTCTATTCAAGGTACAGGGACCCCCTGTTAAGAATTATCACCCATCTAGGGGCTGACTGCGGCAAGCGCAACTTAATCTACCAAAATTATTAGTTATTAGCCACGAGCCCAACCTGGTTAAACCTACCTACCACTCTTGCTGTTATTGTGCATAGCGCACTCTAATACCTAGGTACCTACATACATTAACTTACATAAATAAAAAAAAGCGTTGTTATAAATTATTGTAACATTCAACTTTAACCTGGTAAAGTAAAAAAAGAAATTTGGAACAAGGGTATATTATAGGATAGCTTATGCGATACAATTACGAAAAAATATGTGTTTTGCTATATTTTGACAATATGTTAATTTCAACAAAGGACTTGTCATTTTTACCTGCTTTTCTGTTAGTATCCACGCTGATACTGAATACCTAGAAGATATGTCATAATAAGTAGCCACTACAATAATAACTAAGTACTAATGTGGGTATGTATACTCACTTCTCTTCAGTAAAACGCTATCAACGGCCGCGCACGTCACTCCGCTCCCATGTGTCCCATCAAAACGCACAATAGTAAGTAAAAATATACACAACACTGTTTTTGTCACTACCCTGAGGTGTTAGTGATCTGCGGCGGAGGGCAACTGTCGCCCCATCGGAGGGAGGTTTTCTGCGAAGGGCAATTTCTGGTCCTGAAGCTTAACCCGCACATGGGTGGTTGCCAGACATGAATGCACGTGTCGGGGCCTTATATAATAGGGGACCGCATCGTCGCAGGGCTGTTCACGTGTTCCGGAGGTGACAGGAGCCGAGGAGCTGTGCCGAGGCGCGCCGCGACCTGCCGATCGATCCCTCTGACGTCATTGGTCGACAGAGGTACTCCGCGCGCATGTGCTGTGATAACACCGACCTTTTCAACTCTAAAACTCAGCTCTGGGATGATAAACATTACTTTCTAACAAGTACGGCGACGTTCCGCGTACGTTATATACTCAGCAATGTATAAATGTTCCGGAAAAGTGTCGTTTCTAAGTAAAATGGGAGGTGGAAACGTAACTCACACGTACTCCCATTGACAAATTGATTGATGACTGAATTGTGTGTCCTGAAGCGACTTCAGGTCTTGTTATTTATAATAACGGGATGCCTGGAACATGATACGACAGAATTTTTAACTATTATAAATAGTATAATGTACCCTGTTCTCGCTTAATACCAAGTCAAGTTCAGTCAAGCGTTTTCCATTAAGGAAATGAATAACATAAAGAAATACTATTATTGATAATGGTGTAGTCATCACTTATTCCAATTGCTCAAGTAATAAACGATAAATATAAGAGAAAATAATATTGTAGCAAGATCTCTTCCGAACCTCGTAGTTTCGTAGCGGTGTAAGCGATGATTACGTAGCCTTTCGTAGCAGTTGATGAATATGGGATTTTAAAGTTCATTAAAACTTTCACCGTTGGTTAAACACAAGAAACCCATTGGTTAAATATATTATAATTACTATTGAAATAATTTCAACATTCTCTCAACATTGTCATGTTAATGCTAATTTTGTATGTGTCGTGGGCCGATCATTTGTCTGGGCAGATCATGATGATGGATGATGATGCATTTCGTGATACGACCCATTATTCCATAATGTGCCTGACCTGGCGGCCAACACACTGGCGGTCAAGCGTAAGCCTATTACAAATAAAAAAAACCTAATCTTCTTCTGTGTAAGTATGTACAATGGTTACAATTCGATTCTGGCATTCTAACTTCATCCAGCGTATCGTGACGTAACCAGGCAGATCTCGATCGGCCCAATAAAACGATCGACCTACGACATTATGCAACATCATTTCTTGTAAACATAACCGCAACCTCCTTGACTAGTTCACTAAAAAGTTCTAAATTCAAAATGAAAATAAAATGGAGACAAGTTTGACAGACAGATGCGTCGCGTCACCTGTCAAACGTTAAATTCGGTGTTTCCTTTCAAAATCATTCAAAATTATCGATATAAACATTATTCTTTTCTAAATTAAGTAGGGATGTGCGACGCCACGTATTTCACATTTAATTACTTTTCGATTAGACTCTAATTAGGCTGTTAAAATGCATGATACGGTAAGTGGTCATTATTATTAGCGATGACAAGTATCATCATAAATCTATGACGTTGAAGTAGGTACTACATCTATAACAAGTAGATTGTCCATAGTTCAAAATAAATAGTAGTAATTAATATATAGTAGTAGTAATTAATAGTAGTAATAAATAGTAAATAATTCAACCAATTATTGTACATCCTCCGAAAACCAGTGTGAGAGGCATTAGGCAAGATATACGAAGAATAGATAGTCATATCATTACATAGTATAAATGATTACTTACATCGTTTTTTTAAAGCTTACTACTTTTGACGACACGTTTGGCGTAGCGACTGAGCGATCGGCTTCTGCGTCACGTGTCGTGGGTTCGATCCCCACACGGAGCAAATATTTGTATGATCTACAGGTAGTTGTTCCGGGTCTGGGCGTTTGTGTTTGTGAGAATTTGTGTTTGTAAACGCACCCACGATCCAGGAGAAAATCCTAGTGTGGGGCAACGTTTTTTTTTAAAAAAAAAATGTGGGTCGCACCTTGCTAGTATTCTTGTTAACCCCTCGTGTTAAGCTACTACTTGTGTTACGAGTGGGTTCACGTCGGCAGTGCAATGAGTGGGTTTCAAACCGGCAACCAGTTATTATAATGAATTATTAATTCAAGTCATGACTTAGTTAATAGTCAGTTCTTACTATTTAAAGCTCTACAGTCCTAGAAATAAAATCCACGATGATTCCATACTATCATGCCTGTATTTAGGTTAGGCAGAGGTGTACTGATGTACACGCACAATTCGCTGGTATGTTTAACCGGGCACAAATCCCAAACTCCGAGCTACCACTGACGATTTCATATAAAAACCCAATAACACTTTACTCGACCTGAGAATCGAACACAGAAGCTCTAGCGTGGCTGTCGCCTTTAGGACCACTTATGGACTAATGAGGCAGTTCTTACAAAGGCAGGCCTAATAAAAAGTATACATAATTCCGGCACTGCAATGAATTAGAAGTCAGCTTAGTGGTTAAGGCCACTAACATTGCGCCGCGAGTCGTGGGTTCGATTCCCAGCCGATGCAAATATTTGTACGTTCCACCGTTTTTTCGAGACTGGTGTCCTTTGTATCCATTAATTATGTCTATGACATTCCCCGGAATACAGGAGTTGTTCCTAAGTACGGGAGGGTTTTTAAGAAAGGAAAAAGAGAAATAAGAGCAAGTGTGTTTCGTCACAGATAATCCGGTTAGCAGACGTATGGAAGACGTGCAACAAGATCCGCGCGGCCGCGTTCCGCGTGGGCCTCAACCTGTGGGACTGGTACCGCCCGCTCGACCCTGAGGGCAACTCCCTCATATCAGGTATTCTTCTCAATTTGTGGGCGAAACAAAGAAAGTGAGAGCAGACAAATCACACGTAACACAGGTGACAGTAGCCTGTACGGCTTTATTCATTTATCTTGCTTTACTTAATCCTTTGCAATTTAATTAAACAAGGATAATTGCGAGAATGACATGAGTATTGCATTTCTCGTCGGTTTTGTCATCATTACTCCCAGGAGTTTAAGTATTTATTTATTTACATATTTGTAATTGGAAAACCAACTATACAGTTATTTTTTAGTGAAGGAAAAATTCAATCGCGGGCAGGATGCGAACCTGCGTCTTCCGGTTAGATACACTAGACGCTTTGACCTCTAAGCCACCGCGATTCCCGCCCGCTTGATCGAAATTTGCCTTCACATTCTGAATTTACGTCATAAGGTCAGAGCGTCTGGTGTATCTAACCAGAAGACGCAGGTTCGAATCCTGCCTGCGATTGAATTTGTCCTTCACTAAAAAATAACTTTATAATCTTAGCATGGAAAATGCAAAAAAATCACAAAAACACAATAGCTATACAGACAAAATAAACGATTAGCTTATATACATTAAGCCCATTACAGTCGCCAATCACCAGTGGCGACCCCAGGGGGGGGGGGAGGGGGCATGGCCCCATGACAGTTCGACCGAGCTGCGTCTGTAATACCTACCTACCGTAGCGGTTTAGAATAATAATATACATTAAAATTCAAATAAAAATAAAAGAATCATGTCTTTGAAAAAGTTTGTTAGTACCATGCGAACTATCATATGTTTTATTTTACACTAATTACCAGGATACCCTATTTAACATAAGTAGTAAGATCATGCATGCCTTACTCCTAACTCTGTCATTACGTCTTGGTTTCAGAGTCAAAGTTCGTGTCGATCTTGGCCGGTCCGCTGCGGTCCGTAGTGGGTCTGTCCGACTCGGAGATCGCGCAGCTTGCCGACTACTTCCGAGCCCAAGATGGCCGCGTGCTGTACCACCAACTCTGTCAGATCATACATGGCGAAGGTAAAACTTGAACACATAAGAAATGATAGTTAGAAAATAATTGTTATATGTTATACTTACTTCGAGTTTTAATTGTAATCAGTAACTTGACAGTTCCAAGAAAAAAAAATACAATACCTACTACGACTAATAGTGTTGGGGTAGTGAACGATTTTGCGAACGAATGATAAAAAAATGTTTAATATGAATAAACCAAAATTAATGGTTACAAAATCGTTTACTTAGAAGATGTGGAACATACGAATAATTTATAATTGTTAATAAAACTGTTAGTAATTTCCTTTTTTATTTTCTTCTAATAGAAATAGACTAAGAATAAAAATCATGTTATTTTACTTTTTTTTTACTTCGGTTACTTGGACTGCCTCATCATTAGTCTAATGGTCCTAAGCGCGACTGCCACGCTAGAGGTCCTGGGTTCGATCCCCAGGTCGAGCAAAGTGCTATTTAGTTTTCTATGAAATTTTCAGTAGCAGCTCGGAGTCTGGATTTGTGCCCGGTTAATGGCTATAGGCTCGCTTCCTATAACATGGGACCTAAACATACCAGGCGAACTGTGGGTGTACATTAAGTACGCCTCTCCCTAACCCTTCGGTGAATACAGGCGTGATGGTATGTTATGTTATGTTTTACTTTTGTCATTTTATTTCCTCTGAGAAACTTTTATAATGTTCATTAGACATAGTTTTTAAGACAAGATATTTTTAAAATAAAAGTTAGCATATAAGTACATTACTTAAGTTCATTCAATTTCATTCATTCTTTCACCACCTCACTATCATTTTTTGTCATAAACTGGCAACCCTTCAACGGTCAAGTTACTGAATACAGTTAAAAGTCGAAGTATAGTTTATATAAACAACGACTTTGTCTGCGTGGACTTCGGAATTGGGAATAACACAGAGGTTACTTTTTATCCAGGTCGGACCGGGATAAAATGTACCCTATGTGTTATTCCAGACTATATATCTATCTCTGTGCCAATTTTCATCCAGATCCATTCAGCCGTTCTGGCGTGAAAGAGTAACAAACATTCATACATCCATCCATACTCACAAACTTTCGCGTTTATAATATTAATAAGAATAATGTTTTGATAATAATGGAATTATAATGAAACTAGTGACCCGCCCACGATTTCACTCGTGTTGCCCCGTTCTTAAAAGTCCTAGCGTGATGTTAAATAGCATAAAACCTACCTCATGAATTACTCCATCCATTGGTAAAAACTGCATGAAAATCCGTTCGGTAGTTTTTGAGTTTATCACGAACATACAGGCAGACGCAGCGGAGGACTTTGTTTTTATGTAAGGATTGTATTACAATAAGAATTTTTGAAATAAAACCATCCATTTTAGAGTGATAACCATTTAAAGTTTTGAGTATTATCACCATAATTTCTCATTTACATATAAAAGCAGCTCGAACCTAAACTAAAAGATTTCTGATGGAACATTTATTTATTTTGTCTTTTAAGTATTGGGGATTTTTTTTCGGCGATTATTGAAATAATCCTTCAATTACACGAAATAGCTCAGAAATGTATGTGAGACCTTTGTGCTTTCAGAGAGCCAGATGTGGTCCAACTACTTTGACACTAGATTGAGAGCGACCTAGCCTAGTGCTAACGCGTAGCTCCTACACAGCCGTGTCCCTGTTTCATAGCTATTTTATTTTTGCTAATTTTGTAAGTAAAATGTCAAAAATATTGCCTTGTTTGATTTCGTTTGCTCAAAGTGTTGTGCAACATCTCCCTCTGAAGCTCACTCTCTTTACAATGCTGTAGGTACACAGATATTTAGTTGTTCAATTGACATAGTTTTTTGCGCTAGGAAAGGAATAGGACTGTGTCCCTGGAATATACTTACAGGGTTATTATAATAATACCTTATCTCTCTGCTAAACATTAGTAGAAGGTATGTTTTATAAGTGTCAAAAATACAAATACCTAAGTACGTAGGTAGATACATACAATGATCAAACTATAGGTAGGTGCATATATACATATACTAACGGGCGTAGCAGACGTTGTCCTACCCTGAAATAAAATAAATTCTAAAACCCGATTCCAGTGTCATCTACCGGGTCATAAATACATATTTTCACGCCTGTATACCATTGGGGTAAGCAAAGACTATAGATTTCCACTTGCTACGATCCTGACACTCAACTTTCGCTCCATCTACCTTCATTAATCACCTCATGCATATGCCAATACTGAAAATATATAGCTTGATATGTATACGTGAGTACTACATCTTATCATATTTAAGTTCTCACAGTTGACAACTATCGAGATAGATTTCCAATAGAAGAACAGATTGTTAGAAGAAACATCTCTCTTTCTTCATTGAATTTCCGAGGACAAGGCATTACGTGTTGGGCTACAAAATGGATGGTTTTATTTAGAACAGTAACCAGGTCATGCAATCAATACGAGTAGAGGCGCGCATCGACCTCCCCGCGATACTGATCCTACCCTACACAACAGATTACACAAATAACACGTTACATCACATCATTATCAGCGTCGCTTCGCGGTTTCTCATAGAACACTGTTATCTATACCCTCGACCGATGTCAGCGTAGGAGGAAATCAAGCCTTAGACAGTCTGATAACTGAACGGGTATGTCGGACATCTAGCCATTACATACATGACCTTAGTCACGACTATGAGTGGATGTGGTCCAAAACATCGTCCGCAATCAAGCGAGTTCTTGCTTTGCTTCCTTATTATAGGCACATGTGGAGCAAACACGTGCGCCACCTACTGGGGCCATTGTCTGGTAGGGCAATGGCCTACCCAGTTGAACCACCCGCAGGTCATGGAGGCAGGCCCCTCTTTTCCATTGAGCACTATGGGCAAATGCCCAGTGCCCCGCTATCCATAGGGGCAGTAGAGGCCCCCCTAGTATCAACTGCTTTTGTTTTATTTTGCATTTGTTTAAATTAAAAAATAGTCCCCTGACATAACATTGTCACTAGGGCCCCGTTATCCTAGAGTTCCCAAAGCCTTCAATGGGTTAAAGACGGCCCTGCATGGAGGCCGAAGGTCTGTCAGCGCCCGAGGCACCACCATACATAGCAATATTACGCCACTCTCTACTAATAAATGAATATAGCCGATGCTTTACGTGCTGTCACAACTTGACAACCCAATTTCATCGCACGTCCGGACGGACAATAATGACATGCAGGTCGATCGCGTAATACCTAGGTAACTAAATAATTCACGCGAACTCACTCACGTCACAATTAGATCGCTAACAAGAGATCTCCTGGCTGCCTATATATCATGGCTATACTTTGTCTAAATAAGCATGGTTGAAGTTTAATAGGTCACTGACCATTGTTATACTCTTGAGCATAGGTACCTACCTAATGTTTATCTCACAATACCCATCATGCTACGTCAGCGTGACAAGTCAAGCTCGGTACAGTAAAAGTGCGGTGGTGTTTGTCATATTACACAAACATTATAACATACCTACTAGCTGCTGACCTTGGTTTCACTCGCATCGCACAGGACTTTTTGAGATAAATGATAGTCTATGTCCTTCTCCAAGGTCCAATCTAGGTAAGTACTTATCTCTACATATACCACCATTCATTGGTTGAGTTTAGTAAAAACGTAATGAACAAACAGACGAATGTATTATAGTTTTTTAAACGTGCACCCTCCACTGCTTCCTCGTGTTTTCGCTGAGAAGAAGAAGCGGTGCAACAAACTCCCCAGCAACACATTTCTGTCTGTTATGGTTACATAAAATATAAGTTGAATTGTTGTTTGGGCTAAGTAATAAATATTTTTTTTCATTGCTACATGTCAGCTGGCACACACGTTATATTGTGGAATCAAAGTGAATACTCTTAACATTGGTAGATACTAAACACACTGATTAAAATTAAAATAAAAAAAAACCCGCAGCATCAAGACATGATTACCATGTTCTTGCAATATCATTGAAGTATCAGGATACCAAATTTCAAATTGATCCGACCTCTGGAAGTTGCTCAATCACAACTACGAAAAGTCTCGATCAAGTCACCTTTCAAAAAAAAAACTGAATCAAAATAGGTCGATTCGTTTGAGCGCCAATATAACTCAATCTGTCTTTAGTTCTGTGGGAACAGGCTCTAATTAAATATTATGACTATTATCATCAGCCGTAACATACTTATTCCGAACCCCTTGAATATACCATACCATAATATTGATCCAGACACGGGTGGTCGTGACAAGACGTCTGCGGACTGCATCCTCGAAGCATGCCCGCCACCTCCTGAGCCGGAGTGCCACAAACTGGACCAATGGCAGATCCGACGCCTCTGCTGCCTGCTAGCCACCATAGCTGCGCGGGACCTGCCCCTCAAGCCGTATTTCCAAGACTATGAGTTGGTACGATATTGCTGCGCCATTAACTGGATCATAATTGTTTTTGTTTCTTTTTTTCTTTCTAATTACTCGTAATTCTAGATCACTCGTACTAGTCTCTCTCTCATAATTCTCGTTGATTGAAAGTCTACTATGGAACGGCCTACATATTACCCTGTTTCACACAGTCACCCTGAGATAAAACTACCGTCAGTGATGTAGATATGTACTTACAATGGGGTGCGACATGGATTGACAAAATATACCAGATATTTGTTACAGTGTAAGTAGAGGTAACTTAGCGAAACCTCAAGCTATCTGCCACTTTACTCGAAATTTCTCCAAATTTATTTTATTTAATAAAATTTTATATGTTATAATATTTTATCCAATAAAATTCTGATCATCCACTAGGTTGCTAAAAACGACGGTAGAATAACGTTCGCGCACTTCGCGCGCATCCTCAACTACATCGGCGTGATCGTGACGGCGGAGGACTTCAACCTGCTCGTGCGCAAGTTCATCAAAGACTCGTACACCATCGACTACGTCGAGTTCCTAAAAGCAGTCGATGATGTCAAGAAGCACGGCATACGAGGACTCGGCCCGGTACTGTCGCTTTTTAAGGATACAGTTTTTCTGAATACATTTTTGAGATTTTGGGGACCATTAGCATTGCCGTAAAGAAAGGCTAGTACCATTAGGTGTCTTTAGTTATGACTAAGTAATCGACTACTTCCTCATTACAGTGTGTACATGATTACGAGATATTTTTTCTTGAATATTCATGGGATTCCTCAATCTGATTATTGAATATGGTTGCCATCCGTCTGGGTTTCCCTGGATTTCTCCTAGTTTAGAGGGCCTCCAGGGAACGTCCGGACTGGATTTTATTTGTAGTGGGAGTTTAAAAGCTTTTTTGTCACCGAAGACCCCTGCCCTGCTACAGCTGACAGCTGCCCTGACGGTATTTGGGTTCAAATTCCAAAATTCGGATTATTCACGCTTCTTGTCTTGATTGCCAGATTTAGAGACGGAAATCCAAAATACCGTAGACCAAACAACAGATCTGTTAGTATAGTTTGCTATGGTGTACCTACTTATAACTAAGTATTGACATGCAGGAGTACCTAAACCCGAGCGCAGTGATCGATACGACGTTACCGAAGTTGGTGAGGCCTGAGCTGGATGCCGGGCTCTCTACAGCGCCGCTGGGGGCCACGGAAGTGTTCCACCCGGCGCTGAAGCAGCCAAGACCTCCTAGGCAACTCATTGACCTCATGCTAAGAATACAAGAGTTCGTGATGCAGAGGCGCATAAGAGTCTCCGAATTCCTGAGGGTAAGTGACTTATGATATAGTGTCGCAAAAACACTAAAAGAAGATGCATGTATCTGATATTGTCCTCCTAGCCTTTTCCCAGTATTTTACTCAAAGCGACTGCCATCAGAACTACACCGACCCAATTTCTGGACAATACCGATATTCTAAGGATAGACTGCCCGTCAGGCTATTTGGGCTTCTATCTGTAGTGTCAACCATTGCTATCATGATCAGCTATCGAAAGGAAGAAGACAACAACTAAGGATTGTCATTGTTCGTTTGTCAACGGAGACCGAGGGCTTTACGAGCTCTCAGAGGCTTGGCAGACGATCGAATGCCTGATAGAAAGGTCTTAAATCTTAATGTAAGCACCTACCACCTGTAATGCCTCTGTGCATTACTTGTTTGCGCAGTTTTGTGGTAGGAAGATGTAGTATTAAGCAACAAAGTTTCCACCTCACCTTTACCATATGAATACTATGTAAGTTTTAACCGATCAGATGTGTTATTATTTTGATTGTGTCAGGACTACGACCCACTGAACAGCGGTCGCATCGCGCCACAGCAGTTCCGGCGCGCGCTGGATGCGATGGGGCTGGGCAGCGTGTTGTCGCACCAGGAGCAGCTGTGCGTCATGCGCCACTACCTCGACCCCAACGACACCGAGCGCGTCTGCTGGAGGACCTTCGAAGATGACTGCGATCAAGGTTACATTATCATACCATTCTTCTTAAATGTTTAAACATACATCGATGTAGGTACTGATGCACCTCCACAGTTTGCTGGTAGATCCCATGTAATTAGCAGTGAGCCTATTGCCATTAACCGGGCAAAATTCATAGAAAAAACCCAAATACACTTTGCTCAACCTGGGAATCTAACACAAGACTTCAAGCGTCCTGGTTAGGGCTACTAGACTGATGAGGAATAAATAGTTTGCATTATTTTTTAACAAGGTTGCTTCACGCTTGTATAATTTCTATGAGTCTGTAATCTTTTTTGGTGTAAATACAAATAGAGTAGGTATTCCCTCTATTATGAATGTGCAGGGACAGAGGAAGATCTAGATGGAGACCGAAGAAAAGATGGATACATTGATATAAGGCCGACATGATGGGAAAGGGGTTAATATTGAGGTGACGACTGACAGAGATGAATGGAAGAAAAGGACATGCTGCACCGACCCCAAATAAATTGGAACAAGGGCAGGATGATGATGACAACATACGATAACATAGATATATATTGTTGTGCAGTGTTCACTATAAAGGAGTTAGAGAAGCACCCGGGCGCGGTGGCGGGCGCGGCGCGGGTGGCGGTGCTGCAGCTGGCGGCGCCGGGCGCGGCGGCCGACCGCGGCGAGGCCGAGGCCGCCGCCGACCTGGACGCCGCGCAGGCCGCGCTGCTGCGCGTGCGCAACGCCTGCACCGAGCGCGCCATCGACCTGCGACCCGCCTTCTGCGACCACGACGAGTACGCGATGCACACATGATACGATATACCTACCTAGTAATAGTAGTTACCTTTTAGTTAATAATGTAATATTATTACTTTCGTTAAATTAGATAGGTAATACCTTTCTTAATTAGATAGGTAAAACATTTCTTTCCTCTCCTCCTGTACTCATAGTTACCTCAGTTTAAAAGTAAATCATTAACTGACATAAGATAGAACACAAAGATTTAAAAGAGTTTATAGTGCGAACATTAGGAACATTTTTATTCTAGATTTGATGATTTCTTACATTGACTGATTTATTTAGGTACTACGAGCCATTTGTTCGCGAATTGAAAACTCGTTGTAAAATTTTGTTTGTGATATTCCGTGTATCACTATGTAATGTTTTTGGATAGAACTGAGTTGAGGTGTAACAGTAGTTATCGTGGCACAGACACAACAACGGGCACGTGTCGCGCGCGCAGGTGCGGCGCGTGCTGGCGCGGCTGGGCGTGCTGCCCTCCGCCGCGCAGGTGCGCGCGCTCGAGGCGCGCTACCTCGACGACTGCGGCTTCAGCTACGTGCGCCTGCTCGACGAGGTACTGTATATCTACCATCACGCCTGTATTCCCCGACGGGTTAAGCAGAGGTATACTAATCGACGACCAGAGTTCGTTTTTATACGTGAGAGAGCCAAACTTCGGCACGAATGAGCCGGCTCGACCGGAGTGATACCACGGCCTCACCGAAAACTGGCGTTAAACAACGCTTACGTTGTGTTTCGCCGAGTGAGTGAGGTCACCGGAGGCCCAATCCCCTTTTAATAGGTCGGCAACGCACTCGTGACTCCTCTGGTGTTGCGGGTGTCCATGGGCGGCAGTAATCGCTTACCATCAGGCGGTCCGCCTGCTCGTTTGCCCTCCTATAGGTCCCAAGTACTAGGGGGCGAGCCTATTGCCATTACCCGGGCACAAATCCAGACTCCGAGCTGCTATTGTGAGAATTTCATAGAATTACCCACTAACACTTTGCTCGACCTGGGGATTTAACCCAGGACCTCTAGCGTAGTAGTCGCGCTTGGTACCACTAGACTATTGAGGCAGTCGTCGGTACTTTACAGTACCCCCGAAATAACACTGCGCGTCTGAAATTAGCAATAGCGGAAAAATACGCTTGGGCTGGGCGGCATTCGGGAAGCTGCGTGATATCTTTGACCCCAGAACCGTTGATCCCAAAATCCCTAAAAGCCAGGGTAGACACTCACCTTGAGACTGGTCCATAAATTCTAGGTTGCTCATCGTGCAATGGAGAGAGCAATGCTTGGAGTTTCTTTGGTGGATAGAATTCGCAACGAAGTCATTCGCCAAAGAACTAAAGTCACCGACATTGCGCGAAGAATAAGTACGCTGAAGTGGAAGTGGGCCGGCCATGTCTACAGACGGTGGAACAGACAAGTGTTAGAGTGTAGATGGCATTTGGGCAAGCGTAATGTTGGACGCCCTGTGACACAATGGGCCGACGATTTGAAGAAGGTGGCTGGCAGCGGATCGATGCGAGCTGTCTCAAGACCGGGATGATTGGCGCTCTTTTGGAGAGACCTAAGTTCAACGGTGGACGGCAATAGGCTGATATGATGAACCGCGCAGGGCAAATAACTTAATAAAGTGTCCTTATGCAAAAATATCCAAATCAGTAAGGACAATAATCACGAATTCGACACATTTACGAGCCCAACCGTCTTTACACCGAATTTTTATATTAAAATTTACCACGGCCAAACCACTTGCGGATAACTTCACACGTGCACTGTTATTTCATTTCGGGGGGTACACGCATTGGGACACATTTGGACACGCCAGCGCATTACCAACTTCAAATCCATGAGACACCACCTGCTGCCAAACTAGAACATTGTAAATACTTTCAATTCTGTGTTAACATGATTGTTTTCAGTTTTGTAGCAAGTGTATGTTGCAGATTAGGCACTTAAGTATGTGAATTACCTAGCATTTCAGACTTACAAAACTTAAGTCTGATATGCTAGGTTAATTAAGAGAGGTAGGGAATAGTGGAATCGAATAATTCTACTCATAATATTGGAGCTGCCCGACTGGGGAAGTGCCTTGCAGAAAATCGTAGCCAAGGTGAGTAAGGTCGCCAGAGCTCCGCGAGAAAGCGTTGTGGTGGCAGATAGGATAAGCGTCACGCATTGTCTCCTAATTTACCAGCCCAACTATTCCTCCTTGATTTACAGAGATACCCTTGGTGTTTTAAGCGTCCATAGGCTACGGTTACCGCTTATCTTCAGGCGGGCCGTATGTTTGTTTACCACCTTAGTGGTATAATAAAAAATTAAAAAAACTAGCTCAACGTCCCGTTTAATGGCAATGTGAAGGTACGCCTCCTATATGGGTACTCATACTCATGTAGTACCTACCTATATGGGACCCAAACTATACCGGCGAACTGATGGTAGGTACACCTCTGTCTAACCCTTCGGGGTATACTCAGCGTGGCAATGCGTGAGTTGCTATTCGCTATCATCATCAAACGGTTTCCTCAGTGGTGCAAAAAAGTACCTATTTAGTCGAAAAACTAATTCTGATTTTTTGAAGAAAAGAACCTTTTTCGACGGTAGTGTGTCATGTTGTAGTTGATTGAGCGTCCGGTAGAGAGCGCCAGCATCGCGGGCCCGTCGTCGTCACCGCGGTGCACGCGCCCGCCACAGGAGGACCCGCTGCAGACCGACATCGTGCAGATTCTCGCCAAGATCAAGGGCAAGGTCACAAACACAACTGTTCTCTTCATATTAATGTGCTTTAAATGATAGTAGATAAATCAGGTAGCAAAACCTCGTAAGATAGTTGGGGTCCAACGAAAATTTTCTTAATTAGAAGAATAAATAAAACTCGGGAATCTGAATTTAAGGAAAATTACTTAAGTACATTTCTGATATTTAGATATTGGGAAGAGTGGTTAAATCGACCTAGGATACCTATACCTATCATTACTTAGGTAGGTACCTTAGCTAAGCATAACCTCAAACACAGCCTACTTATTAAATGAGAAAAGTGACAGATAGAAGTAGGTATCTACATCTAATCTTGATATTCTTCCAAATTAATCTAAGTGAACATAAAATAAAATATTCGTTTTGGTTATAACCATACCTGGCCCCTGGCCTATGCTTCGCATCTACGTTGTAAAACCAATGTGTCATTGTTTACATTGCTACAAGTATCCTGCCACGCATGACGGCACCAGTTCAGTTGTTTGTCAGATGGTGCGCGAGGGCGTACGACCGCGGGAGTTCCTCAAGCAGTTTGACCCTCGCAACGAGCTAGTCATCGCTAGAGCTGACTTCTACCGAGGTCTAGCCTCCGCCGGACTCTCCCTCACCCCTCTCGAAATGGACACTCTCATGGAAGTGTAAGTATAATATACCTACCTGATTTGTTTTATTGGCTTCGCCTTGTTTAAGCGAGTATTTTACAACTTGTCGATCAGGTTCTGTGCGCCGGCGCGACGGCGCTATGTGGAGTACGAACGGTTCTGCAGCACAGTAGGCGAGGCGCTGACGCAGCCGTCGCTGGAGCGCGCGCCGCTGCTGGAGCCGGTGCCGCACGTGCCCACGCTGGACTCGCCGCTCAACTTCCTCAACTTCGAGGAGAGGAACATCGTCTCCGGCGCGCTCAAGAAGCTCTCCAAGTTCCCCGATCAGCTCTCCAATATACTGGAAGTGTTCCAGGTCAGACGAAACACAATAGACATGTCTTATTTATCGTTTGGATATTTATCAGCCTAAAAGAATTCAAGACAGTCTATGAAAAGGAATTCCTGATGACTTCATCATCAGCATTTTTTTCTTGAAGAAATTCCATACCTATAGTTATCTTGCATTTTTTTTAAAAGCTAGCTTCGTTTTCTCACGCTGTGCGCTCAACAATGAGCTATAAGGGGAGTTTGCGAGTACTGTAATTACAGACTGGCGGCAGCAGTGGTCTATTTAACTTGTGTGATGTTGTCAGGACATGGACAAGGAGCAGTGCGGCACGATCCCGCGCGTGTCAGTGGAGCGCGCGCTGTGCCAGCGCAACCTGCTGGCGCTGGTGTCGGCGCGCGAGCGCGACCTGCTCTACAAGTGCTTCGGCTACCGGCGCGGCTGCGGCGACGAGGTTACATACATTAACACCTGACTTTCATACTTCTCTACCCTTATTGATAAATAGTCTACAAGACATTATATTATAGCACGTTGTGAAGTCGTGTATACATGAATCTTATTGTGATCCCTCAAAAGTGGCGATTTTAGCCCCCTCGAACTGTTTTTCGTCTTATGCTGAGACTGATCTTTTAGAAAGACTATATTCTTATTAGACATAATTCTTATTTATTCGTTCCAATGTAGTCAAAACTGATAACTTTTGCTCTTCTAGTTCAGCAACTTTCAGAATATAGAAAACTGACAATAAATAAACTAAAGGACTGCTACCAAAAAAGTCTGATCCATTTCGTGGTTGAAATGTTATTGTTCGGTCGCAGGTGAACTACCGCGCGTTGTGCAACGCGTTGTCTATCTTGTATGCGACGGCGAGCGCCCAGCCCTGCTGATGCTGCTGCTGACCTTACCGCACATCAGTGTCATCGGTCTGTTCCTGTGTCTGTCATCGTTTGGACTGTCCAGTGTCCACGACATATAAACCACGCACGTGTTCCAAAGGTGTAAATAAAACGAATAAGCGTTATTAAATTCTGTCTTTAATTTCCGAAATTAGGTACTTACTGAAATCCTTAAGTACAGAAATGCTTATTAAAACACAAATATTACAAAAAAAAAAAGTTCACTTAAGCTGGGAAGGTTTATTTTACCAGAATGAGCGATATCAAGATTTTGAACAATGAAATAGTACCTACTAAAAATATTTTATTTATCAAGACCATCAAGACTAAATTATTTTTTTCATTATCATGTCGTCGGGTTCAGGCCTATAAAAAATATGTATATTCAAATATAAAGTAAACTGATTCGATAGTACCTAGTGACCTTTGGTATTTAATAATAGCTGTTGTAACCTACTCCTATTGCTCGATGTTAGAACTCACAACACTATTGTGGTGCGTCAGTATCTGGACTAGACTCCTCAGTAGATGATGCATTAGTACTTGGTAGATCGGTGCTCGTACGTGGCAACTCGGTAGGAACAATTCCTGGCAACCAGGTGTCGGTCTCATTCCCTACGGGCGGCGGTGGGCGCGCGGTGCAATTGGCCTGGTTGGGCCAGTCGCACACCTGCAGCGCGGGGTTGTAGTACAGCCCCGCGGGGCACGGGCGGCAGGCGGGCAGGACGCCGGGGCCGACGCAGTAGAAGAAGAAGCGGCAGTCGCGCGGGTGTGGCACCAGCGAGTCGGGCTCTGCGCCGACGCACGCCATCCAGCCCGCATCCAAGTCGGCGCACCCGCGCCCGTGTATGCGCCACATTAAGTCACGTAACCTGTACAACGTACACATTTCCATCGTCACATGCTCTGATGTCACAACGTAAGTAGGTACTCTGTTCTGAAACAGAGTGCTACTTTAGAGCGCTGCTTGTTTCCTTTGTAAAATCTGTGAATGTTAATTTAAAATACCTGTGTATGAACTCCGTTACTTACAGGGATTTTTCTATTTGAAGGTACCTAATTATCTACTCAAAATGATATACCTACTTAAACAAAATTCTGCAATATCTAACATTTGATGCAATCGGCGTACCTACTAATGCCACAGATTAGCCCGTGCTTATAGGTACTATACCTGGGTAGGCCACAGGAACAATAAGAAACGGGAGAAATAAATGGGCAAAAGATGTCACTATGCGATAGGTACTCACGTGACGGAAAAAAAGAAAGAGCATCAGTTTTCAGATTGTTATTCTTATTTTGTAGTAGTGGCTGGTCCTACTGAAAACCAGCGCTGTGGCATTATGCTTTTTAATTTCGCAGCATAGCTGAGTTGGGGCACGTTAGGATCTCCTTTTTCGGCTTCACGCAGGGTTTACCTTACCATAGTATTTTGTGTAAGTAGGTAATAACCGTAAAAAAACATTAAATAAAGTCTATAACTCACCATGATTCAATCCCAAGCCCAAGAGGGCTGCTGCAGCAAGCCGCCAGTAGACAAGACAGCACCAATAACTTGAACATGGTGAATACCCAGAGCGCACTGGCGGACGCACCAGAGCTCCCTACTTATTGTACCCGCTGGAGTGCCGCCGTGAGTCAGCACCCACTCCGCCTATCTACGACACTCGTGAAGCTGTTCAGATTACTACCTAGGTGCATGCATCACGTTGGAACACTTGGCAGCGATGTCATTCATGTAGGTATGTACATAGGTAGGTACCTATTTACAAAACCTTTCATAAGGCTCCGGCGGGAGCGAATTTAACGTATAAACATAGTACCAAACTAAATCAGAATTTTATCAAATTGTATTAGGTATTATTTGGATTCGGATACCATTATTCTAGGTTTCTACTCTACGATTTTGTGCAAAATAGGTACTTCACTGGAAATAATTGTAAGTGAATGTAGTTTTTGATAACTTTACGAAGAAAGTATGTAAAATCGTGACTCCTCTGGTGATGCGGGTGTCCATGGGCGGCGGTGATCGCTTACCATCAGATGATCAGTCTGCTCGTTTGCCCTCCTAACCCATAAAAAAAAAGATCAATAGACGAAAAAATGCCGCCTTATTTTTTTCGGAAGCGATCTTGCTCCATAGCGTTTTAACACCCGACGCACAGAGAAAAAATCAAAATCGGTCCATCGTTTAAGAGCTACGGTGCAACAGACAGATACACACGTTAAACTTATAACACCCCTGTTTTTGCGTCGGAGGATCACATTTTATGAGCACATTTTTGTGAATTAAAATAAAAAGTCTCCACGAACAAAAAACTTTCCACGAACCGTAACTACTCCACTAACTGATCATTTAATATGTATTTCTTCGTCGGCTTTTCTGGAGGTGGGATCAATATTGTATTCTTTGAGGTTTCGGTAGCCTTGCATTTAGATAACTCGAAGATAATCTTCGCTAGGTGCCCTAGCTTTTAATAGTCCTTTTAGTAGAACCGAATTTTTCATACAATCGTAATACCAAAATATACCGTAATTCTAACACAAATTATTCGGATTCAGATAATGTTAATCTAGGTTAGAGAATGTAATTTTTGATAACTTTGCCAAGTTTGGAACTATTTTCGGGTCGTTTATTTCCAGTAAAGTAGTAGTAGACAAAATGGTATTGTAGGAACCTAGACTAATGATAATCCGAATCCGAATAATAACACAATTTGATAAAATATTGTTTGGATTACGAATTGTTTTGGTATATTACGTTTTGGGCAATTCAAGCTCCGGATCGTTCACCAAAGCCCAAAGCCCAAAGCCACCAAAGTTGAAGTGGTTTTTCGCAGTTTGTTTAATAACTTCTACATTCATGGCAAAAGTAATTGTGACATTAACTATACAAAATTCACAACGTTTAACTAAAATCTTTATTGCGAAAGAAGCGATGGAATTTTTTCCTTTACTAAAAAATTACTTAAAATCTTTATTTTAGCTAAAAGTAGTGGTGTCTTGACAATTGATACAGTTTTTGGCTTGATAAGGATTTATAAGTACCTAAGTGTTTTAGTTCTCAGTTGTGAATGTTGTAAATTTATTGTCGCGATTACTACTGCCATGAATCTAGAACTTGATAAAGACCTACAAACTGCAAAAAATCACTTGAAATTTGAATTTCGCGGGCTTAGGTAAACGACCCGCCTTAATTAAGATTCAAATTAGGCAAAGCTGGGGATGCGCTCTCCAGATCGGCCACCTATAAACCCTTACAAATTTTGAACTAGTTAACACGACTAATTTTTTATGTTATCAAAGTTAAAATCAATAATGGTGGCCATGCCAGTCACACATCGTCGATAGATGCCATGCCGTGCCATGTTCTGCATCAGAGCCACCAACATTTATACTGTGCACCAACACCAATAATCGCGCTGGATCAGCGGCAAATGTGTAAATCTGCCACTGACCACCACCTACCAAGTCTTCTAGAGATTTTATACTTCCTATAGAGTAAAGATACGTAGGCCATTCGCGCCTGTCCACATGTGTTATTATTCTAGAAACTACCTTATCAATACCTACCTAATTCTGAAGACTATGAAGAACCACGAAAAGGTTTTTACAGCTTATATATCATTTCACAAGCTGTTCAATAAAGATTTTGTTAGTGCAGTAGGGCAATATGGCTCATTGTCGCTGGTTCAGGAGTGCCTCCCTTCTCATATCCACCTACGAGTACCTACCATGACATGAGAGACAGAACCTCTCACATCTGCAAGTTTTACAAGTATAGCTCTCTCATCATAGACTATGCTCATTGAAATGTTCGTACATACATACGTAGGTACATACATTCCAACCTCGGTATCTTTCATAGGAGGCATTTGCATTCCTACTGTAGTTTTGTGCGTTTCGATGGCGCGGTCACGGCAATTTTTATTTTTAACCCTTTAACCGCGCGTGTCGCATATATGCGACAAATATTTCCGTGTCCCTACCGCGCGTGTCGTATTTCTGCGACAGAGAACATGCATGATTTTTTCGTTCTATTTTCGTCCTATTAATTGCGTGGTACAACTAAAACTATTATTAAATAGAGCTATTATTTACAACAATTACTTAAAATTGTGTGCGTTACCCCAACAAGAAAGTATCTCCTAGAGTTATATGAGTAGAACGTATAGTTGGTGCCTTATCTGCTGTAAATGTGCCCCCACATAAAAAATGTGTGCCCCCTGTCGTTTCGAAAAAAAATCGAAAAAACGATTCTTGCTGGGGTAACGTTTTTCTAGCAGGAAAATTCTAAACGAATGATTGGAGAGAGAAAAACTGTGCATGGCCAGATAGCTTATATGTGTGCCAAAATGTGCCCCCAAAAATAAAATCTGTGCCCCTTCAGATTTTCGAGATATTGCATTTCCTGCTGGAGTAACTTTTTGATGAATAGTATATCTCTAAAACCATTGCATGTGCCCCTGTAGAATAAACATACGCGAGTAGCTCTTAATGTGTGCCCCTTTGTGCCCCAATTAGATTTTAGAAAATATTTATAGTTTTCAAGTTATCGCGGTTTTATGAAAACCCGAAAAAACATCGCAGCGCCTAAATGAGACAAGGCATAACTTCGCTGAAAACTGTATTCGGTCTTTCTTGACGCTAATAATAACCATACAAAGTTTCAAAAATGTTCATGCATGCGTTTTTGAATAATCTTGCTAAATGTAAAAACGATGGTGTCATAACTTTGACGGCAAAATACAAGGAACTGGCACAATCCCAGATGTGTAGGTGTAAACCAAAATCTTGTGCCTTTAGTCAAAAATATATGGTGAAAATATTGAGCTTCAAATGTTACGCATTAAGTAAATATAAACAAAAAACCAAAATATGTAAACAACGGCTGGTTATCCGACCAAATCTGAATGACTACTAAAAAGCGACGGATTCATACATATCGATGACCTTCTTTACTTTACTCACTAACCGGTTCACACGTGTTGTGCCTGAGTACACTGAAGTAGAAAAGTAATAACTAATAAAATAAAGTTGTTATTGGATTATATTTTAATAGCTGTTTCTATGACCTTACACATGATTAAGTACATTTATAAGAGCCATTTTCAAATAAAACGGCCACGTGGCAAATTCTAAAACCGCTGAGAACAGGACTATAATAACAAACACATGTGCTTTCGATTCTGTTTCACAAACGTTTGCGATAGCTTACAAAGATAGACAAAAATTTAGAGACTCTGTAGATGCACAGATTAATAAAGGAGAATTTCATGATTTCTTATCATTAATTAAAGAATTATCGAATGCCAAGAATTGTGGTAAAAAATTATATGACCTGAGAGCGAAATTGCTCCTTCAACTTTTTAAACAATCAAAAACCCAATACGTAGTTGACTGTTCATGTAATACGACCAAAATATTAGATGAAATATGTACAAGTAGCTTATTCGTTTCCGCTATAAGACAAAGAGTTTGCTCTAATAGTATGTGCACAAGTCATGCAGATGAAAACAAATTGTACAATTGCAAGTATTTGCCGTTGAACTTGGATATAATAAATACTAAAGGTATCAACCACCTACAAGAAGCTTGCGAATCATGTTTAAGAACAGAATTTACTCCAGAGTGTCATATTTGTTGCGCTGGAAATATATCATTCATATACAATGTTAAAGATATTATCATTTATGAACTTCATGACGTGTGCGCTAACTTGGATGATCTGCCTCGTAACATTGAAGTAAATAATAAGGAGTACACAATTCTGTCTGTAATAGAATATGAACCCACTTCGAAACCCAAAAGTGTTGGACATTACAGGGCTCACTGCTACAGAAAAAATTGTAATTTATTTGAATGCTATGATGACTTATATAGTAAAATCCAACGACCTGGGAAATATAATATTATGCCACATGTAATAGTCTACATAGTAGAATAGACAAAATTGTACAGGGTCAGATAAATGCTCCAGGGTAGCCCGCGAAATAAAATTCTCTTACGTTTTTTTGCAATTTGCAAGCCAGTGCTAGGTTGTATGATGATTAAAATATTATTCGCGGCTGTAAGACGCATGTAGTTACAGAATTATAATCATCAAAATCATCAATACAACCTTCAAAGTTCATAAAGGTGTAGGAACCAAGAAAAACAGAAAAAGTCATTCCTACACATTTATGAACTTGGAGCAACCCTCCAAGTTCATATTGATGATTATACTTCTTAATAATATTTTAATCAACATACAACCTAGCACTCATAGCACTGGTGTGCAAATTGCAAAAAACGTAAGAAAATTTGAATTACGCGGGTTGGTTGGAGCATTCACCTTAACCAAATAAATGTTGGTACCTACAGTTTTGAGAGTTGTATTTAGTGTATACCTATAGTCAACCGCACAATGATCTGTGATGCAACAACGTGTTTCCATTTTGTATGTCGTATTACGTACCTATGAGGGATTTATAATTGTGTCGCTTAACTTCAAACTCGGATAAATCCAATTCTGAGAATTTTGAAGATTTTGGTATCAGAAGAAAAGGT
The DNA here is from genome assembly GCA_910591435.1 of Acronicta aceris. NCBI lineage: Eukaryota > Metazoa > Arthropoda > Insecta > Lepidoptera > Noctuidae > Acronicta > Acronicta aceris. The sequence goes on from OU342767.1 coordinate 15,834,254, forward strand.
AAAAAAAAAGTTTTTAAACAATTTCATCACTTGTGTATAAATCCGCATGGTTCTTGAGAAATAAACCGTCAAACTCATAACATTTTATCTAAGTTAGATAGATCCATAAGACAGTTTTTTTCAAATGTAGTCAAGTCCATGAGAGCCAATCAGCTATTTACATTTGTTCAACATGGCCGTCAGTCGACGTAAATTCTGCGACAGTAGCATCGTTCACTGCCGCTTTTTTATTGTTTCTTTTTATTATTTAGACAGTTTCCATGGATAATTCCTTTAAAATTGTGTCACCAAGTAAATCCCGCAAGTGGCCTAATATAAAATTTCGTCGTAAGAAAGAGGAAAGAGTGAAAATTTGGTAAGTTTGAAATACTTATACCTATGCGTTGTTTGGAATTCTGAGTGGTCACTAGGGCTGCCCTAACCATTATCGATTCTTATTATTTTGTTGTTCTACTGTTACAGAATAATTTGGATATAATAAGTATTTGTAAGGATATAATCGATCAAGAATTGTCCGATGAGATTTGTGTAGGTCCTGTGTACCTACACAAATCAAATGTAAGTTTCAAAATATACGTAAGTGCCTTGTGGAGCGGTCGTCTGGATATGTACCTATTTGATAAAATTTTGATTAAATTTGATAAGATATTTATTGCATTTTACCAACTAGGTAATACGTTTGTAAATATGCTGTTCTTTTTTAATGAAGAATTTCATTTCATTTATTTCATTTCAGGTGTTGCTAAAACAATCAATAAACGCGGTCAATCGTTTGAAAACCTTAATCCAGAGACTGCCTATTGGAGTTCCAGTTCATGAATCAAAACTCAATTGATGTTTGCAAATTGCTGGAAACGCACTTTGGCCATGACTGGGCATCGTTAGTGCAAATAAATTATTATAAAAAAATACTTAACAGTGAGAATGTGATAGGGCAACCAATACACGAAGAAGAAATTGAAGAAGACTCGGAAGAAATATTGAATTTTGTTTACAATAGTTAAATCAGGTACCTCCTACTAATGTAAAATAAAAATAGATTTCCTTATTTTGTTTGTATTATTTTTAGTGCTTTTCAGTTAGCTACCTCAAATTTGACTGTCGTTGGTATATCGTGATTTCGCAACTAACTACCACATCCCTAGTTCCAATCGTATTTTTTGAAATCCCGATAAATCCAGATCTATTAAATCAAAATTCTATAAATCCACACTGAGTTTTTTCAAAGATAGATAAATTGCATTCCGTTATATCAAATGAAGGTAAATCCAATCTAAATATTACATTTTTGAAAGAATTAATGGTTTTAATACTGAATTTACTACACCGGACCATTTTCTTCAATACTGTTGCCATATTAAAAACAAAATTGCCTTTTAATTCATGGAAATAAGACTAATATCACTTTCTTTTAAATATCTCGTAAAAGGGTAGAGTGGATTTATCCAAGTTTGAAGTTAAGCAACACAATTATTAACCAACGATTATATTAATGCTGATTATGTATTGTCACATAATTTTGATTTGATGGCGTTTTAGATATCTAAGTGTCATTCCACAGTCATGTGATAATGTTGTATTTAAATGCAAGTTACTCGTAAGAATATTATTTATCTGTAATTTCAAATTTAATATTTTTTTACACAATATTATTCTTATACTTAATATTGATCTGTGATTTTTTGTGATGTTTACTAATTATAATTATGTTAGGCTATGAAAAACTGATCTGTGATTTAAATAATAATGACTACACAACGTGCAAATAATTTATAATATTTATAGGTAGGAAATTTGATCTGTGATTTGATGCAATAATTACTTTAAGAATTAAAATTAAGGGAATAAAAATAATAATTTCCACATCAACAAGCTGTTTCATTTATATAGTCACAAGGTGCATTTAATATATTTTTTAATTAGCCCTCAAAACTTTTGAACGCGACTGTAAGGACAACAGCTTAGGTATAATACGTCCAATAAAGAAGGTCCTCGTTAAGTATGAATCCGTCGCTTTTTAGTAGTCATTCAGATTTGGTCGGATAACCAGCCGTTGTTTACATATTTTGGTTTTTTGTTTATATTTACTTAATGCGTAACATTTGAAGCTCAATATTTTCACCATATATTTTTGACTAAAGGCACAAGATTTTGGTTTACACCTACACATCTGGGATTGTGCCAGTTCCTTGTATTTTGCCGTCAAAGTTATGACACCATCGTTTTTACATTTAGCAAGATTATTCAAAAACGCATGCATGAACATTTTTGAAACTTTGTATGGTTATTATTAGCGTCAAGAAAGACCGAATACAGTTTTCAGCGAAGTTATGCCTTGTCTCATTTAGGCGCTGCGATGTTTTTTCGGGTTTTCATAAAACCGCGATAACTTGAAAACTATAAATATTTTCTAAAATCTAATTGGGGCACAAAGGGGCACACATTAAGAGCTACTCGCGTATGTTTATTCTACAGGGGCACATGCAATGGTTTTAGAGATATACTATTCATCAAAACGTTACTCCAGCAGGAAATGCAATATCTCGAAAATCTGAAGGGGCACAGATTTTATTTTTGGGGGCACATTTTGGCACACATATAAGCTATCTGGCCATGCACAGTTTTTCTCTCTCCGATCATTCGTTTAGAATTTTCCTGCTAGAAAAACGTTACCCCAGCAAGAATCGTTTTTTCGATTTTTTTTCGAAACGACAGGGGGCACACATTTTTTATGTGGGGGCACATTTACAGCAGATAAGGCACCAACTATACGTTCTACTCATATAACTCTAGGAGATACTTTCTTGTTGGGGTAACGCACACCTTAAAATTATGTGTCATAACTCTAAGCATTCAAAAAACTTAAACAAAAATAAGTAATTGGCAGCTTGAAATTTTCTTCGGCGTCTATCGCGAGCGTCGCATAAATATGACCATAGGGATGGGATACAATGCAATGCGCATTTTAAAAACGAAATAACAAACAGTTAAATAATCAGGTATAATGCATCATTCAGCATAAAATAAACGGTGTCATACCAAATAAAGTTAAATTTAACATATTGCCTTGTGTTATTAATTCTTTTCCTTATTATTCATAAGAAAAATATCCCTCACGATCTTTGTATAATGCCAACATTTGACGTTAGTTCCCATCCCTTGACTCCTATGCTTGCAACATATTTCTCTAGTTAGTCTAGCGCGGCTGTCACATTAATACGACCACTGCCTACGTCACAAGCGAATCAAACGAATGGAAAGTTCCATTAATGTTGTTCGTTGGTATTTGTGCATTGTCGATAAAATAGTCACATTTCAATTTTCAATAATGACGACTACTGAGGAATTATTAAGAATATTAGAAGGTGACGACGACGAGTGTGACGACGAATTGGAATTATCCGATTCGATAGAATTTAGAAGTGATGGAGAGGTAAGTACCTATTTCAATTTCTTCTTAGGTTATTTGCACATTATTCAGTAGGTATAGGTATAAATAAGACTCGTTGGGTTTAGGTAACTCCTTGATGAATCGAAATAGTATTTTAAATATTGTGATGTAATTCTGTTATTACCTATATTACCTACTTAACTACCTACATATCCTATTGATTGTTCAAATTTGGAACCGTGTTGTATGTTGTCCTTACCATTATTAAGGTACTGTGACAGTACCTACCAAGCCGGACAGGCACTCGCACTCGCGTTTGTCTCTTTTTCTCTCTCTCTCTCTCTCTCTTTCATAAATCATTATTCGAGTTTGGGTGTAGCTGTTTTGTGTCCGTGACTTGTGTGTTTGTGAAGTCCCAAGCTACACAGGAATTATTCCTAGTGCATGAGTTATCTTTAAAAAAAAGATAACTTTAATAAGCGTTCTGCACACGATGCCGTCACCGCGCCGTCGCCGCGCCGACGCCCGCCGCACAGTTACACTGTAGAATACGAGTCGCGCGAAGCCCGCCACCGCGCCGCCACCGCGCGCGTTCCCGTCCCTGTCTGTTTGATTCATTCCATTAGGTACCGGCTGCGTGCGATCTCGCGGCGTGCACGTTCGTACGCGGTCGGTAATGGAATCAACCTACTGTTTGACTGATTAATTGTCCTTTTTTTTGTTTTTAGCTTATGACTGCGTAATTCTAATTATAGTTGTTGCAATTCACGAGCGCACTCAAGCCTTTGCGTGTAGGTTTCGTGTACGTACACGTCACGTAGGTACACATTGCACTTGTGTGTGTGCCCGACGAAGCGAACAGTTGCGCGCGGACGTCATTCATAGGTAGTTACAAATAGGTAACAGTTCAACACACATCTAAATGAAAAGTGCGCTCGTGAATTGTAACAACTATAACCTACTTATTATAAATGCGTAAATCATTGCATTTGATCTAATAGGTAATCAAAACTTATTAGGTATTTTATAGTATACTGAGGAATATGTGTAAATGAATGTGATGTAAAGTATTATACTCCATTTGTTTAGGTAATTAAATAAAGGTAAACAAAAAAACCACGTGCCGTGGTTATCCAACTAAACGTAATACCAGTCTATTCAGTTTTCATGCTACGTCACAGTTGTACTCTTCAATTTAGCAACGTTATAATTCGTTAATAATGTTGCTAAATTGAAGAGTACAACTGTGACATAGCATGACAAGTGAAGTGAGTGATATTACGTTTAGTCGGCTAACTAAGTCACGTGGTTTTTTTGTTTACCTTTATTTAATTACCTAAACAAATGGAGTATAGTAACTGGTAAGCAAAAACAAAAAAAACAATTGTGATTCAAAGATTTATTATACTTAGTTTGATTTGAAAAGGAAAAAGTCGAATAATAAGAGATTATTTTGATGTAAGTAATTAAAATTTAGATAGTAAGATTAAACAATTGTGATACAAAGATTTAGCCATTGCTGTTGTAGGTAGATTTATAAGAAAAGAAAAAAAGTACCTAGTCGATTAATAAGAGATTATTGTGATGTAAACAATTCGAATTTAGTAAGGTTAAACAATTAGTAACTGTTAAAAACATTTACTTATTAGCTTAAAGATGAACGATTGTGATACGAAGAAAGTGATTAGGGTGGTTAATTTAAAGGTCCTACAAACAGGCGCGACACGCGACACAAAAACATGAGCGGTTTCTTTGTGTCGCGCCTGTTTGTAGAAGCCATAAGGCTGATTTAAAATAAAAACAAAAAATTCTTTGACTTTTTTTTATCGATACAACGATTGCCCCTCCTTATTTATTGTAGGTATTATTTTGTCGATTTGTAGCCTCGCGCTAGGGGCACGACAATTGATATTTAGCCAAGCGGTTAAAGGGTTAAAAACCATTCGGAGTTTTTGTAAAAAAAATTGTAATAGTCGATTCCCAAAACCATAAATTTGTCAAAGTTATAGTCGAAAAGTTCTATGGGCTGAAACTGAACCGCGCGGGCATCCCCGCTTAGCGCAGTTTAAAACTAAGCGTCGCAGAGACCTGAAATTTAGATAACAGATTGAATTTGTCCCCCATGGCCGTCGTACAAATAAAAAATATATCTTAGTGTAAGTAAATAATCTGTGAATTATGTGCTTTTTAAAGAAATAAACAATTGTTATTGTATATGTATACTTTTTAACCACAACATTGACAAATTTATTGTTTTGAGAATCAACTTTTACAAAATCTTGGCATGGCATCATTGGCATTATCACATAGAACCTAAACACACCGACGTGCGGGTGAACATAGGTACACCTCTGCCTAGCCTTTCAAGGAATACAGGCATACCTATGTAAAGAATACGCCACTTCATTTGCGCGCGCCCCTTCATCCTTACCAGAAGTTCTTGACCGGTGAGCGAGCGCCGTGTTAAGTATGCCACCTCTAGACTGCGGCCTATTGGCAAATCCAGGTCGAAATAACGATATTCAGCCGCATCCAGCTAGACTAGCAGCCAACCCCAACTTAGTTTGGATAAGGAGGCTGATAATGTAGGTAGAAGAAGCGTCGATATTTATCAGTATCCGTAGGTATTTGAAGATTCTTTACTACACTTTAGTTTTAGTAGGAAACTATAATAAAATTAAGCTCGCACAAGTGCCAGCCCTACAATGGTAATCGTATATTTACTTACTAGACACAAAACATTACAATTACTTCTAAACATATTATTATCATATAGATGTTCAATATACACTAGATGTGCTGCTCCCTTGCGAGAGAGCGTGCACAGGCGGATAAACGCACAGTGACAAACACAGACAAAAAGTCAATATTTTATTTACACATTTGTTTTATTCTGACATACACAAGTTGTATATCTCCAGTTTGTTCATGACCGATTACTTAGTCTAAAAATTTAATTTCATTCCTAATCAATGGAAGAAACATCTAATTTGTATAAAATACATGATTCTGATTTCTCGATCCTTTACCAAATTAAAGTACAAAACTACATTATCTGTGATGAGATCCAGATCAATAACTGACATGACAGTGAAGGGCGACTACGATACATTCACACGACACACACGCATGCGCCTCCTCGCGCATTCATACACACACGCAACACGTCACAGACGACTCGCCGGCGTACAGGGACATAGTTACAAATTTATAAGCTCTGTAATTATAGTTATTCATTATTTCTAGTGTTCAGTACGTAAGGTAAAATATCGAGACAATTAATGTCATAATCGAATCTAATCAATCTGCAATAATACTCAGTGAATCTATAATCCATACTATATTATAATAAATTTACGCTAGAGCCGACCGAACGCGGCCATATCGTAACTGACAGTATTTTACCCTTAAAAAATCTTCTTAAAATGTTATCAATTACTTCCTTAAATTAAATATGTGGAATGAAATGACGTGCCCCCAGCGCGGCGAGGCGAGAAGCGCAGGGGACACTCATGACCGGTGACTTAACCTGCGGACAACAAGCTACGTTTTACTTTGACTATTTGACAACTTTTGACTAGTATGACAACATGTTTATTTACAAAAATCATCTCAACAGTTTACAGCCTTTAAGTATATATTGTATGTGCAGGGTAGGAAGATTACGTAATATTAATTTTAATTAATCAGATCTAGCATTATGTCCAAGAATGCTCACCTCACTATTGGACTGAGATGACTATCGGCAGGTACTGTGTTTAATAGGGCTGGTGCCTCTGGTTGGCGCGGCCACCGCCACCGCCGCCACCTCGCTGCTTGCCGCCTTGGTACCCGGCTGTAACGTCACCTGTTTGTAACGCTAAACTCTATATTACTGGTTCTATATAAGTTGTCAAGCTGTTGAATAAGGAAAATATAATAAGACTACAATTCACTCTTACATGCATATAACACTGACCCAACAGTGCTTTGTAGGGATAATATAAAGATATGACTCAGTTCCATTATTAGTAGTTTAATGTGTAAGTATGTCTAATGTATAATTATTATGTGAGTAAGTACTAATGATTAATGCAAATTTAATGTTGTCAATACTACATCACTGCTAATAGATACAAGACTCGTAGGCGTACGGTCGCACGACACCTACACTTGTCTATTTTTAGGAGAAACAAGTTTAGCACACGAGTCTATGGGTAGCTATTAGATAAAAGTAAAGTAAGTAGTTCAATTTTTTATTTCAAAGGCTAAGTTAGCTAAGTAATGAATGAAGTAATTTTGTCCGCAGTTATTTAGTTAATGATTGACGCGTAAAAGCACCGCAAGCGAATTAAGTGTCATGCGAGTCGCCGGCGCGACGACGGCGCCGCCTGCCCCCACACTACACACCGGAGCGGCCGTCCCGCGCCGGCTGGCCCCGCCCGCCTCGCTACACTACACAGCGTCGCGGCCGGCCGCCTGCCGACCACCGGCGACCGCCCGCAAGCGCTCATTCGATATACTTCCTCCACACTCTTGTCAAGTTAATAATTTCAAAGACTATACATAATTTAGTAGAAAATTTGAGCCGATGATTAAAAAGAGTACGATAACGCTTCTTGTGTAGCCACGCCATACGAAACCACTAAGAGATGGTGAAAAATCACAAAAGCTCATCAGTCATGCACTGAAAAACAGTTGAGTATAACGATAGACGGCCATCGGACGCGACACATCAGCAAGGCTGGCCACAAGTGCTAAGCGTTATGTCGGGACACTGGACAAGAGCGCGGAGGGCGCTAGGAGTGGCACCTTACAGCAGTACCTTTGCCGCGAGTAGCCGCGCGCGCGCCGTACCCGCCCTCGTACCCTCCGTACCCGCCGTAGTCTGCCCGCAACACAAACACATTAGTCCGCCTCCACCGCTCCGCCCGCCGCCGCGCCGCAGCGCGCGCTCGTGGCCGGAACGGTGGACGTCGCGGAGACTGCTCGACGTATTCTTATTACGCTACGGGCCGGTCGACCGGGTGCCCCGCCGCAGCGGGAGCAACCGGCCGAGTTCATCCCGCTGTACGAGTAGCTCATAAATCGTCTCAGGGTACGTTTTAAGGTCAAGGGACATAAGGAAGAGGCCTCAGCGCCGCTTTTTAAAAAAAAAAAATATTTTAACTTCTATGATGAGGAGCGGTGCACACGCAACGAGACAAAACGACACTTGTAGTTGAGTGACAGCTGACGAGACGATTTAAGATCTACCCAGTAGCGCCTGCAGCACGCGAGACAGCATCTCAGTCGTGGAGCAAGCGCGTTGCGAGGCGACACGTGCACAACCACACACCGCGATCATTTATTTGTTGTTATTCTATCAAGCTTTGTTCTGGGAAATAATTGTCTCATACAGACTAATCGTATTATTTGAATACGTAAGCTGTTATAATAGTAGGAAATTCATTGTGGAATGGCAGTTTTGCATGCAATTAGTAAGATAATATAATTGCTGTGGATGAAGCGTGTGGAGTTAGAAAGGGCAGGGATTGGACTAGGGTTACATATGGAAACACATTGAGAATTTTTGTAACAGTGCTTTATTCAAAAGCTTCATCATATCTTTATCACTTTCACAATGTCTCTCCATATTTACCCCATTTCCCAAATGTAGCATGTGGCGAGAGCGTCGTAAGGTAAAAACGTTACCAAAAAAAAAATATAGAAACTCGAGCAACATTGCTACATATGTCAAAAGTGGTATTACAAACGAACGCTTATAAACATAAGGCAGGTAACATACATATGTACAGAATATAGTTTATACCCGTTGAAACAATGATAAAGAGCGATAGCCGAATGGGCAACTGCACTACAATCTACGCACGAGAGGACACGAAGCAGTTCCTCGTGGAAATAAACAAAATAATGCAAATTAATATGATTTTAGCAAAGTTATATGAGGTGATTAATCCTAGTTTTTCAAAATTTAGACAGAGCTGCGATTATATTCAGATTATACACTGTCGCCTCGACAACATTCACTACACATTATCTCGATGAACATTAAATATATAGAAAAATAAATATTTTCCTACACACTAAATTAAATACCTAAGCTTCGCGTGATGTCGATCTCCTCGTAAAATAAACGTTCACTATAATGTAAATAGGCATATCTCGAGGACGGAGTCGCGCCTCGCTCGCAACGCTAACCTAGCGCCTTACTCTACTACGTTTCACATCATATCCTAGGATCAGGTAACATCAGTCGAGGTAATGTGTCGGTGAGCGGGCTAGCGGGGGCTCGCCATTATACTAGTACTGCTTGCCGCGTTTACCGTAATTGGGATATCCGGAGTAATCGTAACCGCCGTAGCCCCCGTAGCCGTCGTATCCGTAGCCGCCGTAGCCGTATCCGTCGTAGCCACCGCCATAGCCGCCTTGTCCGTAGCCATAGCCGCCGTAGCCTCCGTTGCCCCAGGCGCCCTGTCCGCCATAGCCACCGCGACCACGTCCCCCGCGTAAGCCCCGCCCCCCACGACCGCCGCGGCCTCCCATTCCTCCGGGGCCGTCAGGTTTAGGCGTCGCGCGCTTTACGTCCACCTGCAGGAAACAATATGTTGTAACAACTGCTGAAACAATTTAAACCAAATTGACTGATCTAGACCAATTTATTATATAGGTACTGACCTCCTTGCCAGCAATTGTCTGCTTGGGTGTCTTGAGCAGTTCATTTACCACCTGCTCAGATTCAAATGTGATGAAGCAGAATCCTTTTCTCTGGTTCTTTGTTTTGTCAAAAGGCATCTCAACTTCAATAATCTGCAAGAAAATAAGATCTTAATTACCCTACAGGGACTTCGTCATCATACAATAAAAAGCAATATTAATTCTATCAGTGGCCCGGATTCCTCTTCAGTTAAAGTCGAGAAAAAGTTATCTCACCAAAACCGGATTTGTCATCATAATGTAGCAACAACTATGCAGTGTTAGCAAAAAGTGAACTTACTGTTCCAAAATTACTGAAGAAGTTTTTGATTTCATCATCTGAAATTTCACTGCTAAGACCACCAACAAATATCTTTCCATGTCGTGCTTTGGCCTTTTTAGGATCAACTTTTTTGTTGTTAATTGTGTGCTCCCCAGCAGCCATCACTTTGTCTATGGAGTCTGGTGCCTTGAATACAATGAAGGCAAATCCTCGTGATCTACCAGTGTTTGGGTCAGTCTTGACATTGATGCTTTCAATCTCACCATAAGCACTGAAGTGGTCACGTAATTCCTCTGTGAAGAACAAAATAAACTATAACAGAATACTCTAAAGGCAACAAAAATAAATTATCTTGCCACAAAAATCTCAGATATGTGGGTATAAGCTTTCTTCAATGCTTGATCAGAAGCAGAACTGAATTAGGTCATCATGTAAAAATATATTTCTAATTGACAGATATCAAAATTATCCTCCCAAATATCTTCCACAAATAATTACTAACGTATTATTAAAAGACTGAGACCATACCTATAAATAGTATAAGGAAAATAACACTTACTGTCTGTAGTCTCCCAGCTCAGGCCACCAACAAAAAGTTTTCTGTGAACATTGTAATGTAATAGATTAAAACATGAAGAAATAGACATAACAAATGTGTCTCGATTTAGAAACTGACTTAAAAATTACTATTTATTAATTAACACTATGCAGTACTTGTTTACAGTACTTTACAGCTACTATATTTTCAAAACAAACTCCAAGCACTGCAGCAAATCAAATTGACAACCTGTAAGTTACAAAAAGTAAAGTCTGGAAATTTACATTATCAATAAGGACAACGAAATATGAACAAGATGTTACAGTCATATCGCAAGATTTGAAATTGGCAAAGGTGATCGGGGCCCAAAGTTAAGTGGCCGATACAACTAGTCAGTTTGGTCAGTTTTACTTTAGTGTGAGCCCAGCGGATATATACCATGACGTCCTCCGGCGGCAGCTGCGGCGGCGGCGCAGGCTCACACCTGCAGAGAGACACAGCGTTAGTAGCGCCCCAAACTGACCAACGCACCGCGCCGCGAGGGCGACGACCCCTCGCCGACGCACTCAGCGCTACCGATTTAAAATCTTGCATCTACCTACGTACGCTTTACCGCTACGCTAGCTTTGGAACCGCACAACACCGGCATTCACGAACCACAAGTATGCTAACAAAGAACCAAACGAAAAATCGATAACTGAACCGAGCCGGTGCCGGGTGCAAAAGAGACGCGCAAATAAGACGCCATTTTACTTCATGCGGCTCGGAGATATCTAAATTTAATAAAATAAGCCTGGAAATATTCTGAAATAAAAACTATAACTTCTGGGTCTGTACTTAAATCGTAGAGAATGCACTGTAAAGGTGAAAAAGTTAAATTTTGAAAAGATCTTAACGATTAAAGTTGATTGAGCTCTTTGCCGATAAGGATAATGGCAGAACGCCGCCATTATGGCGGGCACGGACATATAGAAACTCGAACAGCATATTTACCAGAATAGGAAATCCGTAATAGTTTGATAGTGGTAGTAGTAATATGACTACACTTGGAATTAAGAGAGAAACGATTTCAACACAAAATGAAAACCAAATTTACCTGTCATCATCGCGTCCAGGGGCTTCGGCACTATTATGTTCTTGTGTATCTCCGCCACCGTTTTCTGCATTCCCATTTAGTTGATTATCGGTAACGTCTTGTGCAAAGTTATCGTTATTGGCCATGACTAATGTTTAGGCTAAAATTAATAATAACTTAAATCTAAGGTCCACGCGCGACCTTTAACTCCGAATGCCAAATGCAGAAGAAAGAAAGGAAATGCGTGATGAGTCGGCGCGAAACGTTCGTTATGTTGGCTATATGCAAACAGACGCGGTTTTTTTGCAAACAATGTATCCCCACCATCGTAAACGACCAATCACAAGTGAGTAGTAGAAGGAGGTCAATAGCGTCTATCCCGTTAACGACAAAGATAGACAATCCGAATTCCTTAGGAGAAAAAGGGATAAAGATATAACAATTCATGAATTAATCGATAGCTTGCTACCAACAATCAACCGAAAAGGTTACCGCGCCTTTTTTTTTTTGGCACTGATACAGGCACGATACAAAGTATTTCCAGCACACAAAATATAATTTCAAACTAAAATTCAAAATGAAATATCATGTTTACACCACTGTAATATTCAAATATTTTGTTTTTATAACATTTTCTTACCCGACTGCGCCAGAAGGAGAGTTATATCTTATTTTTAGTGTATTGATATTTAACATTATTTAAGTAGGTATAATTGTATTTTCTTTCTTTGTCGTGCTCTACAGCCTATATTCTTATTTAAAATATTATCTTGTTCTTTTGCGATACCCTATCAAGGTCATGTACTCATTAGTATAGTCTTAGTCCTATATGTGGGTACATTTTGCAATAAATAAATAAACGACTTGGCTGGATTTTAACTTGAGAGGTATCGTTAGATTCATCATAATTGTGAGTGTCCTTAGAGACATGAGAGTAATCAAAATTCATTATGGCGACAACCAGACGCCATATTGTGAAAAAGAAAAAGTAAAATTCAACGAAATATGTCAAGTGGGATATCATTGGATAGGTCTTTGAAAAGCGGCGGTAGCTTAATGGCTAGGGCGTCGCACTTGCGATCATGTGGTTGCTGGTTCGAACCCCACCCATTGCACTACCGACGTGGAACTCACTCGTAACACAAGCATTTAGTTTAGCACAAGGGATTAACAAGAACACTAGTTTGTGCGACCCACATTGCTAGTAAGCTTTAAAAAAATGATTATTGGGATTCTTTAATACGTTTTTCATCTTGAAAGATCGTTTAGGAACTATAACGATTTAAAATTTCCTATCCTATTTTCAGTTCTTATAATTATTATCATATAAACGCTTAAAATATTTGCGGCGTCAGATCTAGTGATGCGCTGATATGATCTTTTCGAAGTTTGGATCGTGGGCATACGATCCAATCAATTTTCAGATCAATTCGGATCATTTCAACTCCATCAAATATCGGATCGGAATTGTGGTTTGCACACAATGTAATGTAGGTATGTTAATATTGGATAGTCAATCAAAGTAAGGCCTGGAACTTTAGTTTGTTATGTTACAAATATATAAATAAAATGTCGGTACTTTACATCTTAAATAATATTGGCGTTTGCTATTAGTGACGGTGAGTAGAAAGATGACAGGAAATAAACAATAAGCTCTCGTATACCTTCAATTGAAGTTATTTTCATCTAATCTTAAAATAATCTTTGAATTTTATTAACACGAATAAAAAGACATTATTCATTTTTCATTATAATATAGGTATTGGTTTTGCTTTAATGTGCCTTGACAGCGATTTTACAATTTGTAGCGAAATACCCATATGTCATTATTAATTAGATAAATGTTTTATATTCATGCGATTTTTTGGATCGATCTTTTTAACAACTGATCAAATTCTTTCGATACCATCGTCGGATCGAGACGTTGCGATCCATTACGATCCACAAAATCAGATTGAGCTTAAAAAAAGCGGATTCCTAGTCAGGTCATAGTCCCTGATAAATATATTCTGGGTGTCTTTAAATCACGAGTGAATCGGTTTTTTATAAGCAAGCGCACTCCATCGTAAATCGCAGTATCGCTTAACATCAGGCGAACTGGCGCTCATGCGAAGGCCTATCACAAATAAAAATAAGAGTTGTCGAATCACTTCGAGAGTTTTCTTGGATCACCTGAAATATTTAAATACAGTATTTACTTGTATTTAAAGTTAAATAATTGAAATAATAATCTTTAAGAAACGATTTAAATTTTATGCGTTTTTTTTTAATCGCATAAAGTTAAATCTACTATTTAATTTTTCATATACATTACATTATGTTTATATACTCGTAATATAAGCAAACTGGTACTATTACTCTAATTGGGCGAAAGAGACTGGGCTCCATCCACAACACAGGATATCCTAGTGTGGGGTTTAGTGTCATTGTAATCATTGTAATACTGTATTTCCTGAAATCAATAAATAAAATATAACAAATGCTCGAAATTTGAATGCTGGGCCAGTCACTAGCCTTTCTTTATTTCGTGTGGTGAGTATTTCTAAGTTTGTTATGGCAACACGAAGAGAAATGGTTCGGTCGGCATTATTTTGAATGAAAATCCCAAGAAAGTTAAAATATTATAATATTCTTGGAAAAACCTTTTTAAAAGAATTTGGACTCATAAAAACGTAAGTAACGTAAATAAGATAATTTTATGGAGAATTACGAAGTTTTTAAAAAGGTTGATAGGATGCGAGAAAAACAAAATATTTTTTTTTATCATATAGCAACATTTGCACTGAATTGACACCCGAACGGTGAGGTAGGCTCTTTTTCTGTTTTCAGTCCTTATTTATCGAGAAAATTACGCTATTTCCTTGATAATTTGTTGCTGATTACGCCACTTTAATGCCTAAATTTTACTGAGGTAAGTGCTAATGACTGATTTTGTAATTACAAACCAGAGAACCTTATTATTTTGATTGTCGGCAGACGTATCTCCTTTTAAAGGTTAATGCTCAATATTTTTGTGTTTCCGTAGTTCTTGTATGATACTGTTTTAATTGTGTTCAAAACCGAATATTTTATAATTTAATTAATACTAGATAAACAAACTGGAACCTTACAACTTAAAATAGGGCAACAAAAGAAACTAATAGTTGAGGTCGGAGTCGCCATGCGTGCTTTGACAATACGATTAAGATATCCTTCCCATGTCCCTGGTCTAGTAATCAACCTTATTGGTGATTGTTTACTTTCTGTAAAATGCACGAAATATTGAGTGTGTGCCATTGGCGGCACAATATCTGGTGCTTGTTTACTACAGATGTGCTTGAATACATAAATGTATTGTTGTGTGCTGTGCAAGTTGCAGTTTAAGTCAACTTCTTCAGGAAATACTGGGTACTGCCCATTGTGTTTTGGGTTTATGCCTAACAATATCATGTTCTCATTTTAATCAAATGCTTATTGCATAATTTAAATTCTATTAAATATTCTGATAGATCATTTTAAATCTAATTTTGATATTTATTACATTATAATATCATAGAAGGATTAGGTACCCCTAAGGTGAGTGACTGATTATTGCAATATTGCACACTAATTTAATGTAATGCAGGAAGAAACTTAGTCAACATTTAAATTTTCATCTCTCAATATTTATTACTTTTCTCATTATGATTAGTGTTAATGCCTGTGATAACACATGCACTGCTTCCTCTTTTTTACATACATATAATTTAATTAAATCAGGATCACTCAATGATACTCATGCCTCATCATGTACTACTTTATTGGCAATGGCCAATATTCTTCTCTTGCTCAGTACATAGATGTGCTCCTACGCTGGCAGTTGTGTGATACTAAACAATAAATTCAATGTAGTTTCAGGGGTGGGTCTTGAGACTATGACCCTAGTTAGAAGACTCCCTGTGATATCAACATGTCATTTTAGCTAGTTCAATACCAATTTAACAGCCTTATTAGTGTAGTGGTCCTAAGCATGACTGCTAGGCTAGAGGTCCTGATTCCCGATTAACAGGTAGAGCAAAAGTGGCATTGGGTCTTCCTATGAAATTTTCAGTAGCAGCTTAAAGTTCGGATTTGCTTAAAAAGCTTACTAGCAATGTGGTGCTAAGCGAAATGCTTGTGTTACAAGTGGGTTCACAACGTTAGTGCAATGGGTGGATTTCAAACTGGCAATCGCACGATCACAAGTCTGACTCCCTAGCCATTAGGGTACCGCCACTTCTATTCTTCTTAATTCTATACATTAATAAATAACAGTACATTAGATTATGTACGTACCAATTTCCAACTATGAAGGGTGTCCATGAATGTCCTATGTTCTATACTTATAACTCAAAATGAGTAGTGAATTAAAAAAGGTGAGTTAGATTTTTCATTACTAAAATCTGTGTTAAAAATTTTGAATCTTGGAAATGAGCTTTTCCTTTTTCCTTATGGCAATTGAGTTGATGGTGACTACATTCCAAACAAAGTAACTGATGCCTGGCTTTGCTCTCATTCCAAAGGACTTTTTGAAACAAAAGATAGATTGGATCTTGGAGAAGGACTAGTCAAACACATAGTAACAGACTTAGTTACTTTTGCATTTATAATGTTACTATAGATACATATGTATATAAAAAGTATTTATCAATTATTTTGTCTATACATTCTAATTACAAAAAGACCACTGCACTGGGAGAAGATGTCCTTGTTATCAATATTTATTTTGGCTATAGAAAAATGGGTGTGACAGACACCATAGAAAATAAATTACTTTAATAATTGGGATTAATTTGACATCCACTGATATCTTAAAGAATTAAGGACTTGTAAAACCTGCTCTGCTCACCACATACCATCATGCCTGTATTCCCCAAGAAGTTAAGCAAAAGTCAAAATAGGTTCTTCTAAACCACTCAATCAACCAAAAACAAACTATGAATGAGTTGCCTAATGCTAACTACATTGCCTTACAAAGATTAACCAAATTGATATAACAACTGTCCTGTGGTACTTTTATATTTGTGGTGTTTACCAGCATCTTAACCCTTCAGGCAACAAATTACAGACACATTGCCAAATATCCATGGAATGCACAAATACTTTTGCTTCAATTGAGAATCTTACCCATGACACAGAGCGCAACGATAGTGGCGAGGTGTCAGTAGTTTTAAGATAGATACCGGGCCATAAGGGCATCATTAGCAATGAACGTGCCGATGAACTTGCAAGAGTGGGGGCTAGTAGCATGCAGAAGGGCGCAGAGCCCTTCTGTGGACTACCAAAAGCCCTAGCTCAAAGAACCCTGGCGGTTTAAGCTTTGAGAATGCCATCAAGCTCTGGCGATCACTATAGACCGACCGACCAACAGCGGTCGCAGTGATACTATAGTGGCACGCAAATAATAAAAAATAGTGGTGAGGTGACCACTTTAACCGCCACGCCAAACGACGAGTATATTATTGATCCCGTCGATATATTCCAGCTAAGATAATAGTGTGTTGTGTATATACAGGGCAGCGTATAGCAGAGGGCTGTTTTGGCGCACTGTGAACAACAGCGATGGTAATGGAGGCGTCCCCGTCCCCGCAGAGCGTCGGTCGCGAGTTTGTGCGCCAGTACTACACGCTACTGAACAAGGCGCCCGCCCACCTGCACAGGTAACCACACCTCACACCTAGTAACTACTCTTCAATTCAATTATTAACTGATTGGAAGGTTCTTAGTTCTCACCTTTCATTGAAGCATACAATCAACTGTGATAAAATAAAGAAAGAATAATTTATTTGCATAGAATACTGGTACCACCTACCAGATATGAAATTGGTAGTTTAAGAACAATTCTATATTCTGCCTTAATTAAGAATGCATATAGCATGCATTTAATATAATACACACAACTTCCACTGATTATAAATTAATTATTATTGTTTTTTTTTTAAACTTTGGGAGCCCACACTAGTATGTTCGTCTGTATCGGCGCTTTTACAAACACAAATTCTCACATACACACACACCCAGACCCGGTACAACTACCTGTAGGGCCTACAAATATTTTCTCCGTGTGGGTATTGAACTCACAATGCTATGCCAAGCGTGTCGTCGAATTATTGATCAAGGTAAACATGGTGAAACACACTTATTGAAGGCTATCAATACACAGCATGCTTGCTGTTGTCCTAATTCTTTAGCTCATTAGCACCATAAACAAGTTTTCATTCTAGTCTACCAAAAAAGGATAAGACTGCGAGATACGAGATAAAACATGGTTTAGCTCATTTATTCTGAGTATTCATGTTGAACCAAGCATGTATGAGTCATAAATATGCTACTGTTCAATGTTTTCGTTAACCCTTTGCTTTGACCACCACGTCAAAACAGATAAAACGTGCCCTGAGGGCACGTTTTATCCAAGCTCCGAATTTCCTTTAGAAATCTGTCACCCAGTCGCGACCGTGGCCTGCTGGGCACATTTTGGTAAATGTCGTCTATACATGACAGTGGCGGTCGAAAGGTTAAGCACGTAAACCATACGTCATAAATCATTATTAAAACACTTGTGCAAGAACAAATATTTGTTACTTTGCAAAGTTTCGAGCTTTGGGTGGAGGTGTTCGCTTAGTTTTTTCATTTCATAGGTGTATATGAAATTCTAGGTTTATAACAATAGTAATCGCGACATTAATTACCTAAGTATACAACCTCATTTACAACTGCCTCATTAGCCTAGTGGTCCTGAGCGCGACTGCTACGCTAGAGGTCCTGGCTCCAATTCCCAGGTCGAACAGTGTTATTGGGTTTTTCTTTGATAAGAGATAGATAGTGGAATCGAATAATTCCACTCATAATTGGAGCTGCTCGACTGGGGAAGTACCTCCACCTTGCCGAAAATCGTAGACAAATAACATAGCTCCGTGCTACATTGTGTTCCTAAAACGGTGAGTAATGTCGCCAGAGCTCTGCGAGGAAGCGTTGTGTTGACAGTGTGAGGGACCGGTGGTGTTTTGTTATGTTACCGCCGCTGTCATGTATGGCAGCATGTCTCCTATGCTGCCAACCCAACTATTCCTCCTTAATTTACAGCGTTGGCAACGCGCGAGTGATACCCTTGGTGTTGCAAGCGTCTATAGGCTACGGTAATCGCTTACCATCATGCGGGCCTTATGCTTGTTAGCCACCTTAGAGGTATAATTTGTGCCCGGCTAATGGCAATAGGCTCGCTCTCTATTACATGGGACCTAAACATACCGGCGGACTGTGAGTGTACGTTAGTACGCTTCTGCCTAACACTTCAGGGAATACAGGCGTGATAGTATGTATGTAATGATACAATATTCACAACGATTCAATTTTCAATAAAACTCTCAAGCTATTGAACAATTTAGGATAGTTGAAATTCAATTATTTCCTGTTTGATTAAAAGTATTACACAGATTGAATATAATAACTACTAGCTTTTGCCCGCGGTTTCACTCTTATGCCAAAGGACATAATACTAACATTAAATAAAAAAAGGTCATAAACTTCCTCCTCTCTCCTACATTTGCCGTGCCGGACAAGGCCCACACATGTTTCTATATATTATTGTAACATCTATTTAACTTGTGGAGTGCAATAAATGTATTGAGTATTGACTCCATGAAACAAAAGGTAGTCTATGTCCTCTGGGATTCAAACTATTTCTAAACCAATATTCATCAAAATCAAAACACAATAAACAGACAGACAGAGTTAGTAACTTTCGCGTTTATAATATTTACAAATACGTAGTAAGTTGGACAATATTGCAATACAACATAATAATATATAGTAAAACATAGTATAAAATCATGGTGCTGATAATATACCGGCCTAACGTAATCTTGAACATAAAATCTAGTGCGAGTACAAGTTGGATTTTCACTCGTATTCCTCGTTTGTCCATTAGTCATACTGGTGAATTCGTGATGTAACACGTTATATTATTATGGTTGTACACTCTTTGAAACCTGTTCTTTGGAACTGAACTAACTGCTGCCTTTATTTTATTGAAACACTAGTCGTCTCCAGCGGTGTTACTCGCGTTGAAATTATCGTTTTATCAATTCCGTGGGATTTTCCCCGTTTAGTCCGCTTACGTCACTATCGAAACTGATGTGCGTGTAGCGTTTGTGATTTAGTCAGGATATATTCATTTGCTAAACACCAATAAGCTGTATATATATTATATGGTATAAATTATCACTCCCTTTATTGATTATTAAGCTTGATTTTCTAAAAACACTGATTCACGTATTTCTTTCTTTGTGATATAGGGACTAAGTATTCATTTCCATGCTTCTATCTTTATGAGTACAAGTAACATGGTTTCCCATAAAATTTGTTATCCCATAATTACCCTGATTTGGAAGAATTATCCAAACATCCTAAAATATGTCTTAATTTCTATGTGAAAAGCTAAATATGACTACTAATATTTCTTAAAAAATACGACTTTCATACAACCTTCCAATCCCCGTTTTATTTTCAGGGGAAAGTTTTTAGGTATTGTGTCTGCGATTTCGTGATTAGTCAGTGGGTCGTATTTCGTTTTCGTTTTTGTGCTACTACAAGCTGTACCCGCGGTTTCCCCCGCTTTGCCCGTTCCTAGAGGTCGTATAACCTTCCCTATGAACAGGGCCATATTTAACCTATTGGAGGCCTTGGGCACTTTAGGATAATGGGGCCCCAATGACAATGGAGGAATCAGAGGAATATTTTATAACCAAATGAAAAAAAAAAGCCTAAAGCAATGGGAACTAGGCCTGGGCACTTGCCCATAGTGCCCAATGAAAAAGAGGGGCCTGCCTATGAACCACTCCGTCTATTGGTAGACTAGGTAAGGTAAATCCGTTTTTGAGTTTATCGCGTTCAAACGGGGAGCCGCCGCGTCCGTCCACTTTGTTTTAAAATATACCATCATGCCTGTATTCCCCGAAGGGTTAAGCAGAGGCGTCCTAATACAGCAATACAGTTCGTCAGGATGTTTAGGTCCCATGTAATAGGGGGCGTCCGTATTGCCATTAACCAGGCAGAAATAACAAACTCCGACCTGCTAATGAGAATGTCATAGAAAAACTGAATAACACTTTATTCGACTTGGGAATTTTAGGCAACAATGGCTGCAGGACTCGACTGGCGAGAGGTAGTTCTTGTATTTTAATTATTTTCATCAGATTCCATTCCTTATTATGTAAAATAATACAGTGTGGTATTGCCGCGGCGTTACAAGGAATGTTTGAAACATTTTATCAATGGTTATTTATTGTAAGGTTACAAGGTCATGGACACCCTACACCTTACCTGGTGCATTAGTTAGTTTTGGTGAGTTGACTTAAACCACAGATTTAGTAACTGAAAAAAGTTACTTACGTATTAAAAAGTAAGTTAAAGTTGGATGCTAATCCGTTGTGATCGCGCGCGTCGTAATTTGTCAACTGACTCATAAACGTAGAAATTATTTCTTATTTTTTAGTAAAGGAAAAAATTCAATCGCGGGCCGGATTCGAACCTGCGTCTTCTGGTTTGATATACCAGACGTTCTGACCTCTAAGCCACCGCGAACCCTACCCGCATGATTGAAATTTTGCATTCACATTCTGAATTTACGTCATAAGGTGACGTTGGTAAATAAATTATTTCTTGTTAGAGAAAAAGTAGGTTGCTGCGTTTGTAACCCAACATTAACCGTACAATTGTAGCAAATGGTACTATACAAATAAAAACTTATAAATCACAGAGACAAGTAAATTGTGTGCATTTGTTGTGCAGATTCTACAATAACTATTCGTCGTTCGTTCACGGGGGCCTGGACGCGCCCAACCGCGAGACCCTGCCCGTGGTGGGACAGAAGCAGATCCACAACCGCATACAGCAGCTCAACTTCAGAGACTGCCATGCCAAGATCAGTCAGGTAACAATAACCAATCTTTTTTACTACGGGACAACTATAAAGCCGTATCTTTACATACATACAAACACGGAAAAATGGCATGGTGGTGACATGGGTATATAAACTATGACATGGTGGAACAAATCTATATTAGATACATAATCTGTTATTTTCATTAAGTTATTTTTCCATGATTTTTCTATACATGGGAGAGCCATGCTTCGGCACGAATGGGCCGGCTCGACGGAGTGATACCACGGCCTCACAGAAAACCGACGTGAAACAACGCTTTCGTTGTGTTTCGCCGAGTGAGTGAGGATACCCGAGGCCCAATCCCCTTTTAAAAGGTCGGCAACGCACTCGTGACTCCTCTGGTGTTGCGGGTGTCCATGGGCGGCGGTAATCGCTTACCATCAGACGATCCGTCTGCTCGTTTGCCCTGCTATCCCATAAAAAAAAGAGGAAAACCGACCGTCTTAAGCCTCGCGTGTGTAATTTCTCTGTTCAATATTTTCAGACCCAACAGTCTGAAAAACGGCCGTACACTTATTTCCGGTCAACCCGTGGATTGAAACTTGGATAAAAGAGTCTTCTTAAACGGTCATAAGCTCGGATATAGCTAAAGTCGATATAGTCTCTATTGGAGATACCGTCTCATTGTAATGATCTCAAAATTAGAAATGTTCATAATAAGGTTTACTTTATATTCCTAGTTTATATAATTCCCTAAATAAGATATTGTGTTGTTGGTGTATGTAGGTAGATGCACAGGCGACGCTAGGCAATGGCGTGGTGGTGCAGGTGACGGGCGAGCTGTCCAACGGTGGCGCCCCCATGCGCCGCTTCACGCAGACCTTCGTGCTCGCCGCGCAGTCGCCCAAGAAATACTACGTGCATAACGACATCTTCCGCTACCAGGTAATACTAATACATATAACATACAATACAACGATTATTTTGCTGATATTGACTTATTTGCTATGACATTAACACAATATAAAAACTATGTTTCAATGAAAAGTCATGATGTTTCCTAGGATCTTATTTTAAAGTTTTCATGCTACACTGTAAGTTCTATTATCTGACTTTGTCAAAACCCTCTTTACCTGGGGATGACCATGTGTTCATTGTATTTTCCTCATACTATATGTACTTAATTTGTACTGTAAACTCAGCTTTGCTATTGTGATCTAATAATTGTAACATTATTTTGTGGACAGCGGTGCTGGTCACGTAATTATAAAAAAAAATGTGTTTTCTTGTCTGTATTCTGTATTATTACGTGATTGTTTGTTATCCTGAAGAAATAAAATAAAAAAAATAAAATAACATAATACACATCCACTCAAACTATAAAAATAATGGGTATGAGGATGAATCTAGACAATGTTTATGTAGGGGAAAAACTCATCCTGTTGGGTGTAGTGATATGTGCTTTTTAATAGTGTCACAATGAAGGGTAATATCTGAACTTAAGTTGTGTGTGAATAGAAGCAGGTTTAAGTTGATTTGTCACAACACACGAAATGATTTGAATGGGTGAGCGTTAATTTATACGTTATTAACATGTTGTATTGTTACAGGACATAGTGTTCTCGGACGAAGAAGGCTCGGGCTCGGGTCGGTCGGAGGGTGAGGAGGAGGAGGCAGGCGGCGCGGGGGGTGCGTACTTCCCGCCGCCGCCGCCGCCGTCGGCCTTCCCCGCGGTGGCCTTCCCCGCGCCGCCTGCGCCGCCCGCCCCCCCGCTGGCCGGGCCGGGCCCCGCGCCCGCGCCCCCCGCTCCCCCCGCCGCTCCGCCGCACCTCAACGGACATCCGCAGCAGCACGACGACTCCACCCGCCACCTGGTGGCAGCGCTGCAAGGTACCATTACAACTCATTCAATTGACAACATTTCATTTTTTAAAATCCATTATTATAATTTTATTTGTAACTACATCGAAAAATTTTAGAAGTCAACGAAGTAAGAAAAAAACGAAAAAGAAACAGTATTTTTGTATTAGTGGCTTAATAATTCTGAAATGTTCTCAATTGATGAATGCGACATAAACTTAGCATCGTGATCTCAGGAACATTTCATACACAAATTCTATTCTGTTTGTATCACCTGAAGGTGAGTATTTGCAAAATACACATAGTAAATTAAATGATGTACCAATCATTCCTACGAACATAGTAAGTTTTACTAACACTATATGGATGTACATTAAAAGTGTGCTCTGAAATTAATAAATAATAATCAAAATATAAAAAGTCTCTTTATGAAACTCATTCTGTATAAAATAAGATTTTATGGGGAGCACGGTGCGTCGCAACACGCTCACTCGGCCCAGTGGTCGAGTGTTACTTGTCGATATGACGTCAGCAATATGTAATATGCGATGTTATTGTTGCAGGGACCGGCATAGGGCACGAGCCGGAGCCGGAGCAAGCGCCGGAGACGGCGCCCCCCGCGGCCATGGCAACCGGGGCAGCAGGCCCGGCGGGGCCAGCGCCGATGCCCGTGCCCGTGGCGGCCCCGCCTGACGCCGCGTCGCCGTCCGCGCCCGAGCCCGAGCCGGTGCCCGAGCCCGAGCCCGAGCGCGACCCCACCCCGCCGCCGCACCCACGTCAGTACTCCTACTTACACATTTATATTTTCTGAACGAACATTCAACTGCAGTCGAAGCTTAATGCCGCGACTTCTGAACATCAAAGAAATTAAATTATATTCACAAATAGTTTTTTGCAACAACGTTAATCACTGAAGAATTTTATATCACAATAAATTCGTCATTGTATTTATCCCTTGTATTGCATAAATATCAAAGATTTCATAAAGATGCCGATTGATTGCGGCTGGGTTTCTGGTAAAAAAGACATCTCACAAATGACGAATATAGCATCACGAATAATACTAATTTTGCAAGTACGTAAGTAATTTGTACTTTTTTGATAGTGATTTATTCAGATATTATTGTTAGAAATAGTAATTTCTTTATAGTCATAAAAAATACAAAACATAATGAGGTCCTAAATCCTATATTAGTTACAACACCTATGTAACAGGACCCAGTGTCTTTTCCTTGCAATTATGTGAATTATTTATTAATTAATTATGTTTTTATGCAATAAAATTGTAATTATAATGATGTAAAATTTTTGGTATAGCGGCGGCGCCCGAGCCCAAGACGTACGCCAACCTGCTGAAGTCGGGGTCGGGCAGCAGCAGCAGCGCGGCGGCGCGGGCGTCGCCCCCCGCGGCGGGCGGCCCCGGCCCCGCGCCGGCCGCCCCCGCCCCCGCCCCCGCGGCCCCCGAGCCCCGCGCCCGCCACCCGCGCGCCCCGCACGCGCCGCACGCCCCGCACGCTACTCACGCGCCCCCGCCGCCACCAGGTCAGCCGACCATTATTACTTTTACTTATACACTTTTCCATGATTTCATAAGTATTTAGTACCTTTGGTAAATGTAATATAATGTGAATTTTAAAATACATCATTAAATCGAAACATATAAAAGTTATTTTAAACTGCCTCATTGCCACTACGCCAGTAGTGGTCCTGAGTGCACCTGCTACGCTTGAGGCCCTGGATTCGATTCTTAGGTCGGGCAAAGTGTTATTGGCTTTTTCTATTAAATTTTCAGTAGCAGCTCGGCGTTTGGAATTTGTGCCCGGTTAATGGTTAATAGCAATAGGCTTGCCCTCTATTACATGGGACCCAAACATATCGGCGAACTGTGGGTGCACATTAGTACGCCTCTGCCTAATCCTTCGGGGAATATAGACGTTATCTTATGTTGTTTCATAAAATTTCATTTATGTGAAACAATGATATTACTATAAGCAATGTGTTTACACATGAGTATAAATATGGAGAAAAGGCATGAACATCCGCCAGATTAGGGGCCTTGTGCCTGTGATCGTGTCTCCTCCTAACTCCTTAACTACAGTCCATATTAGATGGGAGAGAGCAACTATGTTGTCAAATCTTATTCTTGGTTTGGTAATTTTTAGAAAGTAGGTATTTTGAAATAATCTTGATGTCTTGATGTGTTTGACAGAATTTTTTTATGAATGTGGTGTTGGTTTATCATAATTGTTTGATCAGTGGTAACGTATGTGTACGTGTGTGTGTGTGTGTGTGGTGTTAGCGGGCGCGGAGGGCGGGCGGCGCTACTCGGACGCGCAGCAGCTGTTCCTGGGCAACCTGCCGCACTGCGCCACCGAGGACGAGCTGCGCGCGCTGTTCGCCCGCTTCGGGCCCGTGGCCGAGCTGCGCGTGCACAGCAAGGCGGCGGCGCCGGGCGCGCCCCGACACCCCAACTACGGGTTCATCACCTACGAGACCGCCACCGCCGCGCACGACTGCCTCAACGCCGCCGTCCGTATACATTTTTACTATCCAGTATCGTTGCATTATTTTTAAAGCTTAGTTATACGCAAGCATAAGCTAACAATGTGGGTCGCACATTACTAGTATTCTTGTTAACCCCTCGTGCTAAGCTAAATGCTTGCGTTACGAGTGGGTTCACGACGGTAGTGCAATGGGTGGGTTTCGAACAGACAACCACATGAGCGTAAATCCGACGCCCTAGACTATTGCTTCAAATTATTAATAAAAAAAAAATATATAATGTTAAATGTCACAACATTTTACAACAACAACTTTTTAAAGTGTCACAACATGCACCATATCTACCTAGCAAGCAACACTTTATTTTTTCTAATTTAGGTGATACCTAATACAGTATGGTTCAAACTTAATGGCAGCTGAAAACATGCATATCCCCGCATAATCTCTCCCTCATCTGCTCCTCCCGCACGCGCCTTTAGTGTGTAACTTACAGTCACTCACTCACGTCTATACACTCATTATACATGCGTAACAGCACACTCACAGCTAAATTCCAAACTATCATTGAGTTTAAATCATACTGTACCTATGAGAACATAAACATGATCTGAAATTAACTTATGGCCAATCCTAATAACAAATCTATTAGTAGATTTGCTTACTAGAATTAAGATTTTGACATAAGGTCCATACAAGTAATGTCAAAATCCTATCTCTAGTAAGCAAATCTATCGACGAATTTGATATTGGGACTGGCCATTATACAATATAAAAATAAACACTAGATTGTCAAGGTTTGCCTATTCTGCATCCTTCTAACAATGTCATACTATAACGTTGAGTAGTGTGAGTAGAGCGGTGCGTGTCAACCGTGTGTGATGGTGTTGCAGCCGCTGTACTTCCCCACGGACGGGTCGGACGCCGTCAAGCTGAACGTGGAGGAGAAGAAGACCCGCGGCCGCGAGCCCCCGCGCCGCCGCCCGCTGTCCTCGCACCGCGCCGCCTTCGCGCCGCGCGCCGCCTACCGCCGCTAGAGCCGCCGCCCCGCGCCCCCGCCCCGCCCCGTCCGCCCCGCGCCGCCTCAGCGAGCGCGACCTCTTCTTTTGTACATTTATTTGGTCGGCGCCCGCGACGTGTGTCGGCGGGGCGGGCGCCACTCCGCCGCTCGTGCGACGTCCCCAGGATTCCGCTAGCAGGAGGACGTCTCGTATTCAGTCACCGTGTCCTCGGGCCGTGCGGGTCGGTTCGGGCGAACTCGGGCGGGTTCGGGTCGCGCGCGATTTACGAGCGCTTCTCGGTGACGACGCCAATGTTTTGCATTCTGTGATTTCACAGCCTACGTAGCTAGTCCGTGGGATCTTCGCTTCGATGTGACGAAATTAGCTAATCCTCGCACAGATTATGTCGCGCCGGACGAGTCGGCGAGCGAGCGCCGTCCGGCCGCTCGCCGACCGCCCGCCGCCTTCACTTATGTAAGATATGCTAAGCTTCTATGTGTTTCGTTTTTAATTCGACATTGAAATGTGAATTTAAGTTAATTTATGCGTCGTGTAGGTATCGACTGCGCGAGCGAGGTCCCAGTGCGGCGGCACCGTGACGTAGTTAGCGATGTCGCGACCGGTCGCTCGCTCACGTAAACAGTAACATTAACGTTCCGCGGCATCGTTCACTCTGAGCTGGCCGGCTGCCTCGTGTTCGGCATCGATCGAATTTCGTTTAAGTTTAGTGATTAGCGGCGCGTCCCCGCAGCCGGCGGATGCGCCCTCGAACGATAAATAGAAAAAAAAATACATATGAGTGTAAATAGTTGTTAGGTTTTATGTTAGGCGGGGCCACGCTGGGCCCCGCCGCGTCGCCGACTCGACAAAATAATAAATTCTAGACTAGCTCCAAAAATCTTTCCAGAACTATAAATAACGTATTTTGTATTTAAAAATAAAATGTATGTTATGTGTCGATTCGCTAAAACGATATTGATGCAAATGTTCTTATGCATTTACTTAGGTCTGTATTGAAGTAATTATGTGACGGATGACGGGCGCGCAGTAGCGTGCGGATACACCACCCGGATGTCTCACAGCCGTGCGGGACTATGCAGGACTGTGCAGGACTGTGCAGGTCTGTGCGGGACTGTGCAAGACAGTGCGGGCTGGGCGGGCTCACCAGCCCCACAGCTATACCCGCACAGTTGCACCTAGTTGATGTGATTAGCAACAGCCTACACTACTGCGTACCAACATCGATAACGATTTGAAACTGTATTATATTCTAATATTATTAATATTAGTTAAAAAAGAAAACTAAAAAAAATGGCAGTGACTGTATTTTTTATTTAGTTTTTCATCGGTTTTTTTAACTGTACTACTAATATGTCGTAAGTACATTGTTTTTCTATTGCGTTGTGAAGTGTGTGGTGTTGCCACACACTGTGCAAAATTTCGTGTACTTATTTATTGTAAATAATAT
Organism: Acronicta aceris; assembly: GCA_910591435.1. Lineage (NCBI taxonomy): Eukaryota > Metazoa > Arthropoda > Insecta > Lepidoptera > Noctuidae > Acronicta > Acronicta aceris. The sequence continues at coordinate 15,862,924 of OU342767.1, forward strand.
TGGAGTCTCGTTTCGCTGTAGGAGGGCGGACGCGTTTGCACCGCCACAGTCGGCCCGCCCGCTTGCGACTGGCACTCGTCTAGCTTTAGCTCATCGCAACACTTTCAAGCTTTTCAATACATTGTTGAAACATTTTCAAGACACGATAAAATAAATATATTTCCCTCATTAGCTCTTATGACGTGTAATTACTAATCAAAGTAACTATTTAAATACTCATGACATTGTACACTGGTAGTGTATTATGTTAACTTTAGTGACGACTCGTCTTCCTTATATTAATAACGTTAGGTGTCACATTGCTGTGTCACCGTCGCACAGCGGACGGAGCACTGACTGTTGGGGCCCGCCCCTCCAGCGCTCATAGTACACACTTCTAAAATAATTAATGATAGCATCTACCAGTAGATTTATAATATCATGTTTGTTAACCTGCCATACGTCTTGTAATCTATCGCCTTTCGATACTCTGAAATGTCTGAGTAGCTGTATTAGTAACCAAAATAACAAACAAACCCGCACACCTTCATACAAATAACTGCTATTGTTACACTTTCAGACATTACGTTTATTATTGTATACCGTGTATAATTAATATAAATAAGTGACTACGACATAATTACAAAAATAATGTTATAATAATATGTTGTTAATAGAGTTTTGCTCGCTTAAGCAAGGTTAACTTGTGTTGATGCAATCTGAGGATTTCAAGTCGCCACTATGTTTGGCGTTAGATTACACGTATGAAAGGCGTTCCCCGTGAGTGGCGAGCGCGGTCCGTGCAGGAGAGGCGGCGCCGGCGCCGGCAGTGCCCGCGCCGGCAGTGCCCGCGCCGGCAGTGCCCGCGCCGGCAGTGCCCGCGCCGGCAGTGCCCGCGCCGGCAGTGCCCGCGCCGGCAGTGCCCGCGCCGGCAGTGCCCGCGCCGGCAGTGCCCGCGCCAGTGGCGAGGCACAGGCCGCCGGCGCCGGCCCCGGCCCGCGAGTGGGCAGGCCCGCTCCTATACTTACTCTACCATACATTCACTTGTAAACGTTGACCTTACATCTAATTACGCGAACCCACTAATCGTTATTGCAACGTTTGCAAGATAAACTAAAAGCAATCCTGTAAACAAAATTCAGACCCCATTCGTAACTATCACTGTTTAATTATGTTAAATGAATTATATTGTTTGGATAGTTTAGATCTGCATTCAGTTAAAGAATGCGTTCTCGTGTATTTTGCTATACGTAATCACTAATCATGACATTGACAAGACTGTCTCATTGGAGTGGTTTGAATAAGGGATGGATATCGTAGTGTAATCTTGATATTTATCGACATATACAGTAGCGACTCGGTTTTAGTTTTTGTGCACAAATGATGGCAATGTGAGCGAACTGTGAGTGTACGACATTAATAGGTGTCACGCATTCGGGGAACACAGGAATGACGGCACAATTAGCGCTGTAGAGCGAGCAATCAGATACTGCACTACAGATTGTGGGTTCGATACCCGCACAGAGTAAATATGTGTATGGCCTACAGAATACTTGTTCCGGGTCTGGGTGTTAGTGAATGTAAAATTTGTGTTTGTAAACGTGATCAGCTAGAGGAGAAATTCATAGTGTGGGGCAACTCTCATTAAAAAAAAAAATTCTGGCGCTTACGCGAATATTAGACGTTGCAATAAAACTATTACTTACGCGATAAAATCTGTAAAAAAGAGTAGAAGTATTTCAAATAAACAAAAGAGAGATGTATGGTATCGCTATTTATCTATAACATGTTACATTCACCTCTCTTATTTGTGACAATCATGTACACTGTACAGGGATTATTTTAAGTCCTATGAAATTTATATAAAACTAAATCAAATAATGTAATGTGACGTCTATACGTATCTAAACGACGGCGGAATTTCAAGCGTCTGTCGTTACGCCGTGTGTCTGTGTGTGACGCGTCTACACCAGCAGTTCATTACTGTAGGACGCAATTTATTACAAACCTCACAGACAACAGAAGTAGCTTAGTGTTTTTTAGTAAAGTACCTATTTATCTCTAATCCATCAGATTTTGATCGGGAATTTTGTAGGCACGTGGGTTTGTCACAAACCTGCAAACAAACCGTTTGTGGGGCATATTGTTATCAATGTCGTAGTTCAGTTGTATAGCGGGATGGGGTCTGAAGTTTGTGCATAACAGCGCGATGTTCAGTACGATGTGTCGCAGCGGCGCAGGCGGCGCGCGCCGGTGGGTGCTGTCGCCGCCGCGCTGCCCTCTCTAATAGAGATGTACTTTTTGTAACACGCCGAGACTTTTATTTCGAATACATCCTGAACTCCCAATTCCTTCCTTGTCCTTGTATTTATGAATAATTTTATGCAGGGCAAGCATGCAGAGATAGCTCGGTACCCTCTTCAGAGACAATACCATGAAGCCCTGGTTTTGATGTCCAGGCTGGGCACCTATATTGGTGCACTAAAATAGAATATACCGCATAGTGCTATTGCTAAAACTGCCTACTTAGTAGTAAAGAAATTAGCTGAATTCGATATTTTTATTAGTTACCTTGGTACTGTAATGTGATAAGCTGTATCAAATTAAATAATTTTCAACGTAAAATTTAAAATGCACCTTTATGATAGAAAAAACTGGCTTACAACTATAACAAGTAGATAGAAACACGGAACATTAAAAATGGTGTATTCTTTGTTTTGTGTATAGAACATTCTAGCGCCTACAGCACCTCGTATGCAAATGTTTGGTTCAACCATCAACTTGTATGTTGCGCCCTAATTATAATGTCGTTCACAAATAGCTAGGAGAGACAGGATACTGAAAACCACCAACGAGAGCTAAATCTGAAACCAAGCAAGGGCCCAAATAATATTACCTTCATATATATAAATACATTGAGAAGAGCACTAGTCTAGTGGTTCTAAGTGCGACTGCTAGGCTAGAGGTCCTGGGTTCGTTTCCCGTGACGTATTACGAAAACTAGCTCTTGGACTATACGTTAAAAATTGAATATAAATACGTCAAACGAAACGAAACTAAGACACGACTAAATCTGTGACCTGGAGAAAAATTGCGACTAGATTTAGGAGAAAACAGACCTGCGCTAAGTGCCCTTGCTTTTGAGATTCAATTGGACCAAGCTGGGGAGGCGCAGCCCAGATTGGCCGCCTACAAACCCTTAAAACTTTTGAACCAGTGACCGACTAATTCTGATATTTGGCGACAAATTTGTTAAGTTATCATAATTAAAATCCCTGATGGTGGCCATGCCAGTGTCAATCACACCTGGTCGAGCAGTGTTATTTATTGGCATTTTCTACAAATTCTCAATGACGAACTGTGGGCTAAGGTCCGACCGAGATCTCGGTCTCGGTCTACATACACGCTGGTTACGAGTGCTACGCACCTTGAAGAATTTCGTCAATAAGTTCGGCGCATGTCCTTCTAGGGACATAATATAAATTCCTTTCGTTAAGCAGTTTTCCTTCATTCTGTCAACGTGTCCAAATCATCTCAGTAGGTATATTCTTTCCAATACCTGTCACTACTTCATCTATTGTATCTTATGTTACACTAGCTTTTGCCAGCGACTTCGTCCGCGTGGAATAGTTACTTTCCCTAGTTCTTCGCCCGTGGTTTCACCTGCGTTGCCCCGTTCCTAAGGGTTGTAGCGTGATGATATATACATTGATAGCTTGAAACCTTTCCCATGAATCACTCATTTTCCCAACATTTCCCTTCACTGCTCTGCTCCTATTGATCGTAGCGTGATGAAAAGTATACTGTAACCTGTGGTTTGGGCTGTGCGTTGATAGATCACTATGTCAGTCAGTCAGTCACCTAACGTAAGAGTAGACAAATATAATCAGAAAGCTCCGAACTGCTAAGCTATCGGGAGTTACACGTGTTATTGTGAGTCAACCATAAAAGATAGACGTTTGCTGTCGTGGAATATTTTTTATATAATTTTAAGGAGAACATTTCCGTCATACATGATTTCTGTGTAGCTTTAACCATTAAGGCTGCACACGCGACGGAAGCCTAAAAAATGGAGTAAGTTCTCCTGTTTTCCCAACATTTCCCTTCACTGCTCTGCTCCTATGGATCGTAGCGTGATGAAAAGTATACTATAACCTGCCCAGGAGTATGAAGAACAATTGTACCAAGTTTCGCCTCTCATAGATGTCACCAAACGTCACCTTATGACGTAAATTCAGAATGTGAAGGCAAAATTTCAATCATGCGGGTAGGGTTCGCGGTGGCTTAGAGGTCAGAGCGTCTGGTATATCAAACCAGAAGACGCAGGTTCGAATCCTGCCCGCGATTGAATTTTTTCCTTTACTATTAAATAACTTAATAATCTTAGCATGGAAAATGCAAAAAAAAAATCAAAAAGATAGTTAAAAGGTAGGGTGGCATCGTACGACACTGAACTGACTGTAAAGTAAGTCGTGTCGGTTGAGAGGTAAGGTAACTTGCCTCTCATAGATGTCACCAAACGTCACCTTATGACGTAAATTCAGAATGTGAAGGCAAAATTTCAATCATGCGGGTAGGGTTCGCGGTGGCTTAGAGGTCAGAGCGTCTGGTATATCAAACCAGAAGACGCAGGTTCGAATCCTGCCCGCGATTGAATTTTTTCCTTTACTATTAAATAACTTAATAATCTTAGCATGGAAAATGCAAAAAAAAAATCAAAAAGATAGTTAAAAGGTAGGGTGGCATCGTACGACACTGAACTGACTGTAAAGTAAGTCGTGTCGGTTGAGAGGTAAGGTAACTTGCCTCTCATAGATGTCACCAAACGTCACCTTATGACGTAAATTCAGAATGTGAAGGCAAAATTTCAATCATGCGGGTAGGGTTCGCGGTGGCTTAGAGGTCAGAGCGTCTGGTATATCAAACCAGAAGACGCAGGTTCGAATCCTGCCCGCGATTGAATTTTTTCCTTTACTATTAAATAACTTAATAATCTTAGCATGGAAAATGCAAAAAAAAAATCAAAAAGATAGTTAAAAGGTAGGGTGGCATCGTACGACACTGAACTGACTGTAAAGTAAGTCGTGTCGGTTGAGAGGTAAGGTAACTTGCCTCTCATAGATGTCACCAAACGTCACCTTATGACGTAAATTCAGAATGTGAAGGCAAAATTTCAATCATGCGGGTAGGGTTCGCGGTGGCTTAGAGGTCAGAGCGTCTGGTATATCAAACCAGAAGACGCAGGTTCGAATCCTGCCCGCGATTGAATTTTTTCCTTTACTATTAAATAACTTAATAATCTTAGCATGGAAAATGCAAAAAAAAATCACAAAAAGATAGTTAAAAGGTAGGGTGGCATCGTACGACACTGAACTGACTGTAAAGTAAGTCGTGTCGGTTGAGAGGTAAGGTAACTTGCCTCTCATAGATGTCACCAAACGTCACCTTATGACGTAAATTCAGAATGTGAAGGCAAAATTTCAATCATGCGGGTAGGGTTCGCGGTGGCTTAGAGGTCAGAGCGTCTGGTATATCAAACCAGAAGACGCAGGTTCGAATCCTGCCCGCGATTGAATTTTTTCCTTTACTATTAAATAACTTAATAATCTTAGCATGGAAAATGCAAAAAAAAAATCAAAAAGATAGTTAAAAGGTAGGGTGGCATCGTACGACACTGAACTGACTGTAAAGTAAGTCGTGTCGGTTGAGAGGTAAGGTAACTTGCCTCTCATAGATGTCACCAAACGTCACCTTATGACGTAAATTCAGAATGTGAAGGCAAAATTTCAATCATGCGGGTAGGGTTCGCGGTGGCTTAGAGGTCAGAGCGTCTGGTATATCAAACCAGAAGACGCAGGTTCGAATCCTGCCCGCGATTGAATTTTTTCCTTTACTATTAAATAACTTAATAATCTTAGCATGGAAAATGCAAAAAAAAATCACAAAAAGATAGTTAAAAGGTAGGGTGGCATCGTACGACACTGAACTGACTGTAAAGTAAGTCGTGTCGGTTGAGAGGTAAGGTAACTTGCCTCTCATAGATGTCACCAAACGTCACCTTATGACGTAAATTCAGAATGTGAAGGCAAAATTTCAATCATGCGGGTAGGGTTCGCGGTGGCTTAGAGGTCAGAGCGTCTGGTATATCAAACCAGAAGACGCAGGTTCGAATCCTGCCCGCGATTGAATTTTTTCCTTTACTATTAAATAACTTAATAATCTTAGCATGGAAAATGCAAAAAAAATCACAAAAAGATAGTTAAAAGGTAGGGTGGCATCGTACGACACTGAACTGACTGTAAAGTAAGTCGTGTCGGTTGAGAGGTAAGGTAACTTGCCTCTCATAGATGTCACCAAACGTCACCTTATGACGTAAATTCAGAATGTGAAGGCAAAATTTCAATCATGCGGCTAGGGTTCGCGGTGGCTTAGAGGTCAGAGCGTCTGGTATATCAAACCAGAAGACGCAGGTTCGAATCCTGCCCGCGATTGAATTTTTTCCTTTACTATTAAATAGGTTATAGTATACTTTTCATCACGCTACGATCAATAGGAGCAGAGCAGTGAAGGGAAATGTTGGGAAAACAGGAGAACTTACTCCATTTTTTAAGCTTCCGTCGCGTGTGCAGCCTTAATGGTTAAAGCTACACAGAAATCATGTATGACGGAAATGTTCTCCTTAAAATTATATAAAAAATATTTCACGACAGCAAATGTCTATCTTTTATGGTTGACTCACAATAACACGTGTAACTCCCGATAGCTTAGCAGTTCGGAGCTTTCTGATTATATTTGTCTACTCTTACGTTAGGTGACTGACTGACTGACATAGTGATCTATCAACGCACAGCCCAAACCACAGGTTATAGTATACTTTTCATCACGCTACGATCAATAGGAGCAGAGCAGTGAAGGGAAATGTTGGGAAAATGAGTGATTCATGGGAAAGGTTTCAAGCTATCAATGTATATATCATCACGCTACAACCCTTAGGAACGGGGCAACGCAGGTGAAACCACGGGCGAAGAACTAGGGAAAGTAACTATTCCACGCGGACGAAGTCGCTGGCAAAAGCTAGTCTAGAATAAAAACGATACATTCCAAGAAAGTCAAGTATTTTGGTGTCACTATCGACCAAAAGCTGACGTGGAACTCACACAGCTAATATACTCAAGAAAGCTAACATGGCGTGCTAATAAACTACTGCTAGTGGCACACAGCACTTCTACAGAATAATAAAATCCCTGGCTAAAAGACGAATTTAAGTTTCGAGACTGTTATCAATAAGGTCTAGAGGGAATTGCTAGGAATAGTCCACTCCTAAGCTTTAATTAAAGCCTATGACAAAATGGACACACCTCCTATCCGTGCGCTAAGCAGGAAAAATCGACATTGTAAATAGACTGATGAATTCCCAATTCAACTAGGGTAATGCATATCGCTAACACTCAAGCGCAGTGTTTATTTAAGGAAAGCCCAGATTAAATAAAGGAACGCTAGACTTGAGACGCTGAGACTTGAGCGCTAGATCGTTGAAGGCTCGAGTCTTCTAGTCTCATGACCGTCGACTCAGTGCACAGGGCTCGGCCTCAGCGCTCATTTTTAACACTACTACGGACGCAGTGATACTGTAGCTGCAAATAAACAATAAATAATTTTAAAAATAAAAAAACCCGACTCCCAAAAATGATGGAAACAAGATGACCAATCTCATGCTGTCGCAGGAATTGCCTTAAATTAAACTCTAGTTTTGAGGAAAAAAATATTTTCAAGACGAATAATATGGCGCCAAAAATCGGCCATTTTAATTTTTATAATTAAATATATACCCAGTGTCACTGTCACATTTGAGGCGAATGTATCGACGCCTCTCAAGTTAAAATCCATCAGGCCGTTTAGGCTACAGAGCGTGGTTAAGAAATATACATACAAACATACACTCCAAAAACATCTCCCTTCTGGTACAGTCGGGTAAAAACTCATTGAAAAAAGTGACTCTTGAATTCAGCGATTCTCGGTCTCGGTCTCGGCCGAGATTTTTTTTCATTCTCGGTCTCGGTCTCGGCCAATGTCAAAAAACTAGTCTCGGTCGGACCTTAACTGTGGGCTTCCATTAGTTCATCTCTATATGTTATAGAAATGTGCATTTTCGCATTTTGCACGCGGTCTCAACAAAAACCAGCAATACATCGGACATCAGCATCACGGACTCGCGGGGCGGTTTCGAGTGACCAGTACAGTCACGATTTAACAACATACAGAAGTATTAGTGATTTTTTATTGAATGGGAAAGGCTTTATTTTACTGAATTTGTCAGAGGCCGCCAACTCATGCGTATTTCTTAATGATCAGTACCTATCAACTAAGTATTAATCCTATGCAAAGATACACAAATTTTGTGCAAGTAAAACCATCCCGTAAAACATAGGCAACAAAGTAACTCTGTCTGTCTGTCCTTTTCACGTCTAAATCACTACCAATTTTGATGAATTTTGGTATTGAGATAGACTGGAAAAGGAGAGAGGCTACCTTTTGTCTCAAAAAGTCCTTTGTGGTGCGAGTGAAACAGCGAACAACAGCCAGTACCTAGTAACTATAGCTGGGTGATGAGTATTGTGTTACAATGATGAGAATTTGTCCTAAAATATAACATAGTGTCGTCATTAGTCTTTGCTTTTCATGTAATTTAAGAGACTGGTCTCTGACTTGTGCTTGTTCTATTATCTCTTATTAATAAGAGTAGGTTTTCTGGAGTGATCTCATTTATGTGGTGGTACGGGCACGCAGGATGCGCCGGCGCAGCCGCGGCGCGCCAGTCGGCCACGCGCTCTTACCCCGCGGAGGACGCTTGCTGGCTACCACACTAAATATTTCCGGTGAGTACAAACTTCTTATTTTAATAGTTATCTTACCAATAAATAGGTTATCTAGTAGGTGATAAATTGGGATTAGGCATTTCTTTAAAAAAATAACCCTTTCAGGATTTCTTAGGTTAAGCTTAAAAAGCTCCATTTAAATATTTTTAAACAACTTCTACAGAATAAGGTTTCTATGGTTAACTTATTTATTTAAATCAAATGAATTGAATTTACTTTAGGTAACTATAGTTCTAAGGGACCACAACCTTCAGGGCTACGCTACCTATAAACATTTATACCTATAATAACCTAATGGTGTACCTAACTGCTTAGGTGTTCTAAAATCGCGTCGTTATCCATAACGCATGCACTTGTGTGCTTAACTTTCTGCAAGCCACAAACTGGTTTATTATTCCTCGAGATTGATTTACCCCTTCGAAAAGAATCTTTCAGACTTTGAGGCTTTGATTAGTGTTTACATAAGTGTATATAATAGTTAGACCAACAAGTAGTTAAATTTCGCATAACTTTATTTGTTAGTAGTTAGAATTTACTTATTTATCTTAATTTTTTTAAATTTCGATGAAATCCTTTAGTTATGTCTTGACCACACAGAATATCGAGCATACCTTTTTTAGACATTACCCACAGTCCCGAAATTAGGTTTAGGTCTACGCGAGCCTTTCCAAAAATAGGCTATTGTCTTTACATAGCTCCATAAAAAAACGGACATAGGTAATATTGGAAATAATTTTTAATTATTATCATTTCACAAGTTGAAGCTCCTACTGTCATCGGTCATCCTGCTAGAATTGTTCATTGACAGTACATAACATATATGTAACTCATGCATAATTATTTACTTAACAAGCGACGTGTTGACAAACAACGTTATACGCGTGTCTCGTTGCGAAAGTATTTCATGAACGATTCGTGTGCTCGTCATTAGGTATTAGAAAAAGAATTAATAACATGCATAACTAGCAAATACCTCAATGTATTCAACAATATTTTATTGTTTTGTTACTGCAGTTTTCCACTTTGTAGAAAAACTTCTATCTAAGTAGGCCGATACCACTACTACGTGTTATTATAAAGTCCTCCGCCGCTCTAAGTTTAAGTTTGCTGGGGCTAATCGCAGAAATTACTGTACGGATTTTCATTCGGCTTTCACAAATTGAATTATTGATTATCTAGGAAGGTATTTAGGAAAATACCCGTGCAAAACCGGGGTGGGTCGCTAGAATAGCTATAAATACAACTTTAATAGGTAGGTACTGTTCGTTGGTGAGATGTGCTCACCAACGAAGTCACTCAAGAAAAGCTAGACCAATTCGGTATTTTTAAATGTTTGTAACAGTCCGCATGGAGTTTTTAAGGAAATAAAAATTGAATCGATTGGTTGGAAAAACTGAAACTGTTTTTTCCTATTGTATTTATTGAAACTTAAACAAGATAAAGATTTGTCGGGCCCAATCGCAAATTGCGCCTGACATAGTTTTCGAACTAGGAAACAACGTTAAAACGTTAGGCGCCGCCGCCGCGCCAGTATTCAATATTCCATATAATTACTTATGATAAAAAGTAGGATGCCACAAAAGCGATGTTTTTAAAGTTGTTATCGGCAAGGGTCACGTTATCGACGGACACTGGAGCAGCTTCCGTCCGCGCTCGCGAAATCGTGGCCAGCGGGAAACCGGCTCCGATTGACCCATTTACCATTTTGTTATTTGCGTGATAATCAAACAAAGGATTAACACAATAATCAAAGTAAATTACCGACCTACTCAAATTTAACATAGGTACCGACCTACGCTACTGTAAGCTACATCGAGTTACTGGAAGAATCTACTCACTTGTTGATATATTCTATGAAGAAACCTTTCATGTTCTGCCTTATTCTAAAAACGATCTAGGTATTCAGAATTACAGAGTGGAAATTTATAGCTAGTTTGCAGAATTGCTACTTCAACTGTATCTACCAGAATTGAATTCGCGGAATATCAACAGGGCTAAAAAGGTCGCTTTTGATTAATTATATTATGATTCAAATTAGAAAATTGTTTAGGAACTATGAGCTCTAAATATCAATTGATTGAGAAATTTGTGAAATAATAATTAAGGCGCCTGTTACCTGAGGCATTTTGCCAAAAATGCATTTAAAAGCTAACATACCATTGTATTCCCCGAAGGGTTAGGCAGAGGCTTACTAATGTATACGCACAGTTCGCCGGTATGTTAAGGTCCCGTGCAATAGGAGGCGAGCCTATTGCTATTAAACCGGGCACAAATCCGGACGCCGAGCTGCTACTGAGAATTTCATAGAAACACCCAATAACACTTTGCTCGACCTGGGGATCGAAGCCAGGACCTCTAGCATAACAGTCGCATTAAGGACCACTAGACTAATGAGCATTTAAAAGATCTAGCTATTGAAATATCATTTTTTATTTATTTCTGTACGTTGAAATATAGAAAATGTCTGGGCACGGAAGAAACCTGCTACTTATTGCTGAACTTTGAGCTCTTTCAGCTGAAACATAGATTTTTGTTTAGTCATCAGGAAGAAATCCTAAGCAAGCCATTAACTAGTAAAATATATAATATATAATAACATTTAAATAATTAAAAGTTTGTGGAATCCTGTATGAGAATGTGTGCAGATTGTACCTATACCTGTGCAGGTATTTTGCAACATTAGCATTCTCAATTTTCTGCAATTGTTCGTTTTACGAACTACCTAGTTAAAACTAAATGGAATTAAATATTGCTGTAATAAAAAAAAAAAATTATTATACCATGTAGTATGTAGGACTGCCTCATTAGTCTAGTGGTCCCAAGTGAGACTTCTACACTGGTCCTGGGTTCGATCCCCAGGTCGAGCAAAGTGTTATTGGGTTTTTCTATGAAATTCTCATTAGCAGCTTGGAGTCTGGATTTGTGCCCGGTTAATGGCTATAGGCTCGCCCCCTATAACATGGGACCTAAACATACCGGCGAACTGTGGGTGTACATTAAGTACACCTTTGCCTAACCCTTCGGGGAATACAGGCGTGATGGTATGCTAACCATGTAGTTACCTACCTACATAATATGTAGGGAGGTTAAAGAATGTAGGTATATCAACTGATTTATTCTATTTCATGAAATCCATCTCATGAAAAGACACAAATTCATTGTTTACTTTACATGACAGAAAAAACGACTTTAATTTAGAATTTATGTGATAAAAACTTGTTCCACGTAGTCGTAAACTGGTCGCCCGCCATGCCGTATGCCTGTCCCCAGCACACCGACACACTTTGAGCGCAAGGTTGGAAGGCTATCGCGGACAGATAGTGCGGGTTCAAAAATAATGATGACACCACAATCTTAACTAAAAACTACTGCTATTAAAACACGCGAATTGGGTCTTGAATTGATAAATTAATCTATCAGCTTTATTTATATTTAAAATCCGACAGCGCGACATTCAAATGGCCCAATTTGATCTGATTAAAAACTGTTTGTTTTAAGGAATTGAAGTAGATAGATAGATAGATAGATAGAATATTCTTTATTGCACACCAAAAACGAATGTCAAGTATAAGTTATTAATTATAAAATATAGTTCATTTTATCTATGAATAACGATTTGTTTTTACTCGACTGCGCCAGAAGGAGGGTTATGTTTTTATATCTCATCTACTATAACACAATCATGGTCTCTTTTAAACTCCAGACATAGAAGTAGCCATTGAGTGAGTTACGATCAAGATATCGTCTAAACTGGCCCTTCAGCAACACAACTGTGAAAGCTGTGCTCCAGTGTCGTGCTGAAGATTTAGCGTCATACGCGTACATATACAAACATACCTATAGATATTTTTGCCCCTCTATGTAGTACGAACCTATATACGTTAAAATTATATTATAATTCATTAGTATGATATGAGCGATCATTGATCGACGGACTTATTTAATAACACACAACGCAACATTTTACTAATCACATTGACTCAGCGGATGTTCATTCTATGAATAATGAAATAAATACAGCGGCTGTGTTTGTGAGGACTGTGTACATCTGTGCTACTGTTATACTCATCAATAATATAATCGGCTTCACCACTGTATAGAAGCATCTCGGAGCCAGCCATTCAGTCTCTTCCTGTGCAAGCTTTCATGAATGATTAAGCTATATAAACACGCCCCTCTTGCCATGTGTTGCTCAGAGTAAATACAAATCTTGATCTTTTCTATGCGTGTTGAGATTGACAGTTGATTCGGCCCCCGACTTTAATATCGATAACTTCTGGGAAAGTTTACTTTACCGCTATAGCTATTTTCATTTCTGCCCCTTTGAGTCAAACCTATTTTAACTAAATAAGTCTTTATAGTTTCGATATTATCAATAAAGTATGCCGGTGGTAGGGATAAAATCACAGTAGATTTATACCTAATTAGAACAATAACCAGTTTAGCTGTCTCTTACCTAAGCGTTTTGGAATATGGGGAAGTCTTTCTAAAGCTAATAGGACGGGAAGAGTCGCATGCATCTGTAAGTTCCACAGCTTTTTCTCAGAGTTGTTGTGGTTGTGGCGTCTAAAAGTTCTAACGCCTAATTAAAGATTACTAGAATGTTGTCGCAAGTCCTACTTTAACATATGGAACTAAAACATTCAAAAACGTACGTATTTAGTTTTCGAAAAGCTTTTTTCCCAAGATAAAATGCCTACCAATTTCACAATATTCAGGTGTTGCACGTCGCATGCCTAGTAGGTACATTAGGTATATTCCGCAGTTGCCCAGTAACAGTATGACGTATTCCGAACTCCGTATGTGGGTCAATGGAAACAAATAGGCGTCGACATTCGACCGGCTCGCTGTACCAATTCCAGAATGTTTCAGTCACGGCGCAATGCAATTGAAGAGCAATTATATTGTCATGCAGTAATATGCATTGATTGTTTGTGACGCTAACGAGTGTATGTACAGTCGCGCTCATAAGTGCAGTAGCAATCCTACGCAACTATAGCGTCAACACTAGCACTACTTGTGACCTTTTTCTTTTAAGACAATTCACACGCATACATATAAATTGTTCTTCCGTAGGAATATTATCGATAATTTCGTTATAACTACGTAAGCGACCGGTGGCCGAGTGGTTCTAGCAAGAGGTTTATAATTAATACTAAGGTAGACGGTTCGAATCTTCAATCCTGCTAATCACTTTTTGTATTTCATTTATAAATAAAATATGATTCTTAAGTAGAATATTATTTGTTAAACTTTAGCAAAGATCAACATAAAATGTAAAAGTATGAAGGTAGATTTGAAATAAAATGGAATAATTACTGGCTTAGAGAAAATAAATGACGTTGTTGGTTGGTGAACTTAGTTACGAGTGCTTGTATTATTCCCGTCATTCGATTCAATATTAATTTCAACATGTCTACAAGTAATATAAGTATGGAAGTCAAAGCTAATATTGTGGCTTTACATATGAATGGATTAAATATAAGTCAAATAGCAAATGAAACTGGCTTATCCGTAAGTATATTATTATATTTTTATAATATATAATTATTCAAATAGATCTGGTGTTTTTTTTTAAATAACTTAATAAACCGTTGCTTACATTAATGTGTAAAAACTTTCTTTTTAGAGGAATACTGTGAGCCGTTGGGTGAAGAGGTTTGAGGACGAGGGTAGCCTGAAGGTTCGTGCAAGGAGTGGAAGGCCACCGCTGATTAACCATACCCAGCGGCGCTATATGGTGGCAGAGTATGAAACCAATGGTTTCATACCAACACGTCGATGGGCTGATGAGTTTGACACGTCATTGATGACTGTTCGCCGCGTACTCCATGCCGAAGGCCTGCATCACCGGACGCCAGCAATAAAACCGTTTTTAACGCAACGGCATAAAGACGATAGGTTACGTTTCGCCCGGGAATACCTAGATTTTAACTGGGAAACGACTATATTCTCGGACGAAAAAACTTTTAAGTCTTGTCAGAAGGGAAGGATGCAGTTGTGGCGTAGGAACAATACACGCTGGTCTGACAGTAACATTGTTGCTAACACGGAGTCAGGCAGAATAAGTGTTAATATGTGGGGGTGGATCAGTGCGCAAGGACCGGGCGAACTAGAATTTATTCCGCCGCGAGCAAACAGCAGCAGTTACGTGGACGTTTTAAATAATATAATGTTACCTACAGTGCGTAATGTTTTTCCCCGAGAAGAATTAAATAACTTTAGTTTTGTGCACGACAATTGTCCAATACACCGTGGCGTCATAGTTCGCGAATGGCTTAGGGAACATGCAGAGGTCAACGTTATTCCTTGGCCAGCACGATCCCCTGATTTAAACCCAATAGAAAATATATGGGGTATAATGGTCCAAAGATGGGACTCACGGGACGAGAGATGTCCTGAATCATTAAAGCAACATTGCATTCAAATATGGGACAATTTACGTGGGACAGATATTTGTCAGAATGTTGTGGGGTCCATGCGCTCACGTCTACTCAGCTGTATTGAGAACAACGGAGGCCACACAAAATATTAATAATTATATTATTAGCACAATAACTTTAATTAATTATTACTATTTTTTTTCCGCCTACAATATTATTATTGATTATACTTAATTGGATATTAAAAAAAAACTTTTGTTACATAACTTACAACAAGTAAGTAAACTATATCTAATGATCTTTCCATTTATTACAAAAAATATATGGGAATTTGGTGAAAAGGGGACGTGCTGGCTATAGGACAAGTAAGTTTAAGATTGTAAGATTGAGGTTTAAGTTTCAATCCTCTTTTCCTTGAGAAAACGAATACTTAAGCTATAAACCTCAATTTAGTAGGTAGATGTAAAAATGAAATAAATTAGTTACGAATCAAACATTTTGTCTCATTTCTTTTCATAACACCATAATTAATCACATAAATAATAATTAATGCCATAAACTTCATGCAAGATTACTTTATCAATATTTAAAATTAAATTTTGTCACAAAGATAAAAAAAATCGTTATAAGCTGGAATCGAACCACAAATATCTCATATCACTATGAATCAATAGTATCTTGCTTCAACCACTTAGCTACCAGGGAATATACTAGATAATAATACCTAATATAAATAAATGTTACTTCAAATTACCTACTAGATATTATTTTATTTCAACCTAAAATATTATTCCTTTTTATTTGATTCCTTTGTAATTGTTGGTTTAAAAGATAATTGTATCAATTTTAACTACATACTTAAAAAAATAATATATAATAATCCTTATAATAAATATAAAAAAGTAATTAATAACAAAATCGAACCAGCCAATCCCACCCGGATTTGAACCGACGGACATTTGTTTCCAAGTCATGCATCGTTACATTTAACCACACGAACTAATGATAACGAGTCTAAATTTTTGCTTTACTTCCTGATTCGCTCGCTGCTAACACTAACATGAAAAAAACAAGTATATTGGTATCTTTGTCTCGTATTGACCTCACACACTATCACCTTCTCGTAGTTATACTATTTGACGTAAATGTAAATGTTTGTATAGGTAGCAATCACTCACACATGTATGTGTACACGCAGTTACCGTGCAAGCGAATACGATCTTAGAGGTGCTACTGCACTTATGAGCGCTACTGTACAAGTAGGCTACTCTTTACTCATGAGTAATTGGTCTTATACAATGAGATGACATCTTATTTATTACCGTACTTGAAATCTATTAATATAATATCAAATGATATAGCTCTGTGTACAAACTGAACTGGTTGTACAGTTCAGCTGTAGTTTAGCCTGAAGCAAGTCCCTAACAAAAGCTCAATGTTACTTTCCGCGGCCCGTAAATCAATCTTATTATATCTACATGCTAATAGGGCTTGACAGCAGCATTGGCCACACCTTGGTCCATATAGCGGCTAATCCGGAATACAATTTCTCACTGCCATTCAGACCGTCATGCATCTAGTAAAAAAAGCGAGAAAATATCTCCTCTTAGGATATGATTGGCTGGCTGACCTCCAATTGGGCCCGACGAAACCCTTACGTCGGAGTCTGTCGTAAAACGCCTTTAATGTATCTGTATCGACATTTGCACCTGAGAGCCTTCCCCTTCGGTTGCTACGACTCCAGCTCGGCATTGCATCGGCAAGTCTGATGTTACAGATGTCCGTGAGTGGCGACAAATAGCTCATCTGCTCAATGGTGGTAGAAACAGTACAAAAAAAGCAATTCAAGATATTACGTATGCCTCTAAGGTTTACGAATACCTAATCACACTCATGATACATAAACCTACGAAGATAGGCGCACATGAGACGGGGTGTGTCAGACAGGCTGCAAGCTATTGACACAGCTGTGCTGCGACAAGGACACAACTACGATGTTGTTACTGCACTGCATCCATTGTACATGATTACGGGGATATCTACAGTTGAGTACCTACATCTCATAGGAATTTTGACAATTCTTTTCTTAGCGGATTTATATACACTTTATACTGTAGGTACGCTACTTAAAACCTTGGATACATACTGTTACATACTGGACCTAAACATACTGTATAATTGTGGTGTGATCGTGAGACTCTGCCTAAACCTTCAGGGAATACAGACGTGTATGGCAATGGTATGTAATGTTTATTAGTAAATCATAGTAAATGATGATGCTTTCCGTTAGATATTTTCGGTTTCTATAAAGTTAAATGTGAACACAGCACTTATGTACTGTGAACGAACACACAAAGAGCTTAGGTACCAAGTACTATTTCTCATAATACCGTTACCTAGCCATTTCATTTACAAGTGAATCCTTTCAGTTTCATGGAATCATGTCCGTTATATAATACATAGAAGGTAGGTACATTATGACCGCGCCCTCGTTCCTATGCATACGCGTGAAGCTTCGAAGCTACCGCACGGATCGATCGAGCTCCGAGCAGTCTACATTCTGGGGCCATACTCATTTGGGGAGATCACGTTGGCTCATGGCTTCAATCATTCCAAGAAATAATAAGCAGTAGTCATGCGCAGTATTTTTTGCGAAAACGGAAATAGCGATTGCTCCTTATTGTCTCTGGATTCATTTATTATGATCTTTCTTAAACAACAGCAGTTGTTCAATACTCACTTTTAACAAAGTTTTTTGTATAAAAATGATAAAAATAACGCTGTTCTGCAACACATTCTTGCGTTTGTTGCCAGCCAAAGCGATCATGTTTCCGCGTTAGTTAGCACAGCAAAGTTAATGTCAGTACCTAACTATTCATAAACAATAAAACACATAGATATAAGTAATACAATTAGATAGGTATCAGATACTTATGTATTTTTATGCGACTACCAGAGGATGGTTAATAAATGACTGATATTAATCATTGTTACCGACCAAAATGTAAATGTAGTTTTGGCTACAAATACCTACTTGAATCCTACAGGTACCTTTTTGACTGCTTATTGTGATAGTCGGATTGTACGTTTTAAACTTTTATTTATTGTAGGTAGGTACCTCACATTTAGCTTGCGTTAATAATAGTCAGTTTCGGTGCAGGCAGCTCACGGTACGAAAGCGCAAAGTTAGCACAGTATTGTGCGCTCAATTCTTAGAACGAGCTCGTAAAAACAATGTGAGCTGATTTCTGCAGATGTGGATGAGGTCACCGTGAACCTATATTACCTACTATCCGCGGTGTTCGTAGTCCCCGCGGTGAAGCGTCACCCACATCAAAATCATATCACACAGATTAATTATTGAAATATTGCTGAACGTTGAATACTTAAACTACTTATATATTTTTTAATAACTCAATGACACTTCGCAGCGAGAGGTTATCGCATGAAATAATAAACAATAAACGGTACGCGGCACGAACAGTTTCGGCCAAAACGTGCGTGTTTTACCCTTCATTGGTAGGAACCTACTTAATTTCATAGCCATCACGCCGCGACGCCCCGCTCGGGGCGTCGCGGCGTGATGGCTCCCGCGTGATGGCCCCCGCACTTCTCCTGTATGTTTTCGGTCCCAAGTAATATGGCAATCCTAAAGACATTAATCATAAATCATGATCATCATAGCTCGTATACATTCACTGCTGCAGTTAAGCCTTCCTAAAGCCAATAAGAGAGGATAAAAGGGAATGGAAGTGACAAACAATAAAAAGAACCACTGCTCGACCTGGGAGTAACTATTGACATGGAAATTACCAGCCGTGCTTGCAGCCGCACATACCTATTAGAAATTAGAATAATAAGAGTACATTATTGTATTGGGATCATAAACTACTTAGGTAGGCAGTTAGGCACATGGCGTTAGAATCCGTCGAGACAGGCGCCAAGAAGCTCATTGGCAACGACTCCCTCGTCCGGGCTAGACTCCAATATCTGGAACATCGCCACAAAGTTGCTAGCTTTTCGGTTTTTTATTGGATGTATTTCGGTGACTGTGCATCAGATCTCCACGATCTTATCCCCCCTAGCCCTTTCTACTCTCGGACGACCAGAAGCACGAAAAAGCGACTTCGATTCATGGTGAATATTTCAAAAAACCCGAACAAAACGCTTTAAGTCCTCTTCCCTGATAGATATAATCTGGGTATCTTTAAATCACATGTGAATCGGTTTCTTCTTGGCAAGCGCGCTTCATCGTGGAACACAGTATCGCTGAACATCAGGCGAAGTGGCGGCCAAGTGTAAGCCTATCACGAATATAAAAACAACATCATTGAATAAGTATTTCTGGTCAAAGTCAAAATCATTTATTCAAGATAGACTACTAGGTTAAGTACCTACTTCCTGAACAGTGATTTTTAAATTATAGACAGCTCCCAGAGTGCCAGTCTTACCCCGCCTCTTAGTTTTCTGTTTTATTTTAATAAACGTTTCCCCACACTAGGATTTTCTCCTGTATAGTGGGTGCGTTTACAAACACAAATTCTCACATACACAAACGCCCAGACCCGGAACAACTACCTGTAGATCATACAAATATTTGCTCCGTGTGGGGATCGAACCCACAACACGACGCAGAAGCCGATCAGCCACTATGCCAACGAGCTTCGGACTTTAAGAACCTTTGATGAGCTTCCTAGATAATGGCCGCTACACAATCACTGATGCATGCGTGCAGTCAGCTAGGACTTGACTACTCACAGCTGCTGTGGCTCTTTCTTGAAAAGGTTCTCTCAGACATTGCCCTGCATTGTAACACTCACATACCTATGCTACTATTTATTGGACTATAAAAGAGACCATGATTCTCTGTGTTTGTTTCGGAGTGTCTTCTCAGAGGTCGTCAGAAATATCATTTACCTATCAGTTATCCAGCTTAGATCATCACAATACAAAAGTTTTCTTCCTGAATCAAGGTGGAACAGTAGAACGTGACTCGAAGCTGTTAACTTTCCTAGATCAAAATGACATATCAAAAGGATACACAGAATTAAAAAAACTAAAACCTGACTACGAAAAATCAACTGAAAAGTATCAATGAAACATTTCTGGGTCTAACTTTCGTTTTTATTTTCCACTTTTTGGTGGCTCATGCAAGTACATTATCAGATGCAAGTTTCGTAGTCAAATTGAAAGTTCTTCTTCAAATAAAGAGATGGCGTTAGTAGTATGAAATTTACACATTCACACTTCTAGTGGGCTTCTTGCTTACATGATTTTTATTTTTAGTTTATTTCTATCAGAAGAAAATAGAAAAAGGAAATTAATAATTATTAATTATTCCTATGTTCCACATCCTACATACGATTTAATTTTATATAAATTAAACTATTTTTAATATTCGTTATTTACACAAAATCGCTATTAGGTAGTTGTATCGTATCATTATTTTTCTTTTTTCTTTAAGCTGTCAAGTTACTGAATACAATTAAATGTCGAAGTATAGGATCGAACTCATTACACTTTTTTTGTCTCATTACCCTTTTTTGTCGGATAAAAAGAACCACCGATGTGGGACAACTGTTGCTATTCCACATTGGTTCCGCGTATTCATGTTTTGCACAAAAATATTTGTGTGACTTGACCGAGCTAGTTAATGAAAAATACCTGCAGACTAGCTTAGTTATATAGGTATCATAACTATTTTGCATCCTTATGTAAGTATTAGGTGAGTTGGAAGAGTAAGTTGGAATCGACAATACTAGCAATATTTATATCCCAACCTCTTCGGGTGATTGAAAATGAGGAATGGTGCCTTGTAGTAGTTATAGTTGCCAATGGTGGTGCAATAATATTATAATCAGCTTCCGAGTCGCGCACGCGCCGTCACCGCGGCGGGCGGCGGCGGGGTGCGTTGCCCTCAGGCAGGACACCGACACCGGGCGTCGTTGACACCGCGAACCCTAGGTACCAACCTGACTGCTGTTTATTAGATCAAAGTTCAATTAACTGCCTTGTTAACCTAGTGGTGCTGAGCGCAACTGCTACGCTAGAGGTCCTGGGCTCGAGTCCCAAGTCTAGCAAAGTGTTATTGGGTTTTTCTATGAAATTCTGTCAGTAACAGCTCGGAGTTTGGGATTTGTGTCCGGACAATAGGCTCGTTCCCTATTACATGGGACTTAAACATACCGACGAGCTGTGGGTACATTAATTAATACGCCTCTGCCTAACCTTTCGGGGTATACAGGCGTGGCAGTATGTAAAACTCAATAAATCGGTGCAGTCACATTGCTAGTAATAATTGAATACTATAAACTACAGGTATGAATGAAGCAGTAATATTCTAGTGATATCATTGGACTGCCAGTTGGTCTCGAATCCAGAGCACGCAGGGCACCTCTGACTTTTCGAATTATTCACTAGGCTTTTCTCCTGTATCGTGGGTGCGTTTACAAACACAAATTCTCACATACACAAACGCCTAGACCCGGAACAACTACCTGTAGATCATACAAATATTTGCTCCGTGTGGGGAACCCTTATCATAATACACACAATACTTTATACGAATTTTATCGTTGTATTGATATTATTTAATTCCCGACTTCAGATCCTTTACAGCACCCATGGTCACGGGTAGACGAGTATTGTTATTATAACTTATATAAAGCGACGGTAGCCTAATGGCTAGGGCGTCGGACTTGCGATCATGTGGTTGGGTTTTTCTTTTCTATTTATTCCTTGATAATCTTTGAATCGATAGCAACTATTACGACAGTGGCAAGTTCATTGTTACCCAAGAATGTTATGTATTACCTAATTTGTTAAATTATTCTGAAATATTTGATAATGATGACTGTTGATAATCTAAGTATGCTTATCAGAAGTACGAAGCATCGGCTAATACATGAGACTCCTACAAAATATTGTTATTGATTTGGGGATTTAATCAGGTTGGCTAAAATTGTCCAGCGCACCGGACATCGACAATAAACTCGATCCGAGAGTAAATAGCCCGACGCTTATGAAATATGTGCGGAATACGGACGCGAGCTGCCATCATAAAACATTTATTCCTGTACTTACTGTAACTCACTAACCTGAAAATGTCGAGGTGTTTGACACGATTGCTCGTGTAAGAAAAGCACAGTCAGGTGTGTAACATACCCTGTAGGACTAATACTGACAGTTGGCGAATACCTATGTTTCATGTTATAGGAAGCCAACCTATTGAGAATAGCTACTGAGAATTTCACGCACTGCTCGACATTGGAATCGTACCCAAGACCTTTAGCATGGTAGACGTGCTTACAGGCAGTAAACGAGCAAGTCAGAAGTGTTGATGTTTTTGGGATGAGATTATTAGTATAAGTAGCCGTAGCTCTATTCAGATCAAAGATAATGTAAGAAACGCTGCTTCTTAGGAGAGTTTAACATAATTGGCCTGTCTACAAATACCTAGATCTTATTCTCGCAATCGCAATAGGTTAGTACCTACTGTAGGTAGGTATCTGTTACGGTGGACATAGTGACCGCGTGCGGGGTCGATATCGAGCCACATTACACCACATTATCACAACCGCGCGGATATAACGTGTTATGTATGAGATCAATTATGTATCCTGTATTGTCATAGATATTATATAGGTACAAACCGTCAAACACTGCACCTACGTGGTGTTTTGAAGCCCTACTTTCAAAGTTTCAATGTTATCCGGGGGTGGAAGGATAATAAGGCCACATTGAGCAATTCTTCTGCAATCAATAAATATTTAGTACTCATAATACCTATATCCTGAACAAAAGACCATCTCTCCCCATAATTCACCACTTGTCTCCAATGGTATGTAAGCTTCAGCTCGGTTTCCTCGTACCTGTAAGGCTCAGCTTAATAGAAAAAACATTAAAACCATCACAAAAATCTTAACTATCGCTAGGCCCGTAGCACCAGTGCGTGACGTTCTACTCTACTTATATACATCTGTTTAATTATTTAATTGATATTTGTTACAGGTAGTTCAGCTACAAGATGAAGGGTCTCCTGGTGTTGGCCCTGGCCGTCGCGGTCCTGTGCACGGTTGACGCGGAGGTACGCAAAATTGAACAAAGAGATTTTTATAAATACTTTCAACTTTTCCATGCAACAGTCGCTTGTAAAATCCCTTAAAATATCGCTAAAATCGTCACTTTTAATGAACCATTTTATGATTCACGATCACACGGCTACTTACATAAAGGGCCGTAAATATCTAAGACTGGGGAACGTCCGAGAATGGATCGGTATCACGAGTAATGCAATATTGCTTTGCGTCATGAGAAAAAAAGCTAAATATGCAGAGCTGACTGCTAACCTCCACTAGTTAGTGTGGCACTACAAGAAGAAGAATAAAAAGTCGGTAAAATTACTACATAATAATATCTTTAGGTTCTGTCTTCCCGAGACGGCGGCCATGAAGATTTCATCTCTCAATTTCAAAGACAAACAGCTCCAAAGCATTGTGTAAGTACATGTAAGTTTATGTGCTTATGTGTTGACAGCGTCACCGGCGGCGACACCGGCGTCTGCGCACGACCACCACGGAGCGGCCCGCGCTGCCCGACGTGGTGGCGCCCGTGCGCGAGGACTCGGAGGCCGAGCACCTGGAGCTCGGCATGGCCGAGAAACTCGACGAGAGGCGTTTTCAGGTGATTGCACCCTCATTTTAACATCCACATATGAGAAAAACGACATATCTCTTTAGAAAATATAACATTTATTCCCCGACGGGTTAAGCAGAGGTTTACTAATTTATAGCCACAGTTCGCCGGTATGTTTAGGCCCCATGTAATAGGGGGCGAGCCTTTAACCTATTGCCATAAACCAGTAGCACTACGTTTTGATGTGTAACTATGTAGCCATCATATTAAAACTCTGAAAATTACTTTGCTTTGCAAACATTAGTATTTTTAGGTACTTAGGGATAAATACTGTAGCACGAGTATGTACCTATGATTAATTATTATTGATATTTATGCTTGAAGTTAAAAACTTAAAATCATATTCTGGGTAGGAATAAAATAATTCAACCGTAAGTATCCTGTCAGTAGTCAGTAGGCAGCCCCTCTAATAAGGAATAAGCTCTAGCTTCATACAAAAAGACACGATATTCCACTTTCTAGCCATTTTTTGGATGAAGTTCGTGCAATTCGTGCAGCGAGGAAACAGAAAATACCAGGCTTTAAACATTGTGTAGGAAATATTGTAATTATTACTATGTGTTGCAGGAATCTGAGAGGTCACGTGTAAATGAGATCCTAAACGAGGCATCGCACGAGGGCGGCAACGAAAATGAAGTCATCCTCGACGGTAAGCTTACAATTTATTATCCTTGTGTGTCCTATTACTGGGCAAAAAGATTCTGGTAAAATGTATCTCAGCTAATTTGGTTCTATATCAATAAAACCACTTTTTACAGAATTTTTCGCGTTATATTTTTTCGGCTCCTTGACAGACCCAGACGCGATAAAATCGGTTTATAATTTGGTCCTATAATTTCAACAAATTTTAACTAGCTACTGTTTGTTTCTAGATGTGGGTTAGTAATTATGATCGTTATCCTCAGATCCTTGCCTGAAGGTGCACTGCAGCGCGGGGCGCGTGTGCGAGATCGACGAGCACGGTGACGCCGTCTGCAACTGCATCAAGGAGTGTCCCTACGAGACTGACTCCCGCCGCAAGGTCAGCTGTCTTCCTATACTGCTTACCTAATAAATACAGGCATTGACGATTAACTATCGCAAAAGGATGAGAGGGAACAATTCTGTATGAAATATCAGTTAATTTGTCAAATGTTACATCCCGAAACAAAATCTATCTAACCACTTATAATCACTACAAGGCCTACAATGTTGAAATTTGGCAGATACTTTCCTTAAAAGTTTATTAAAAAAGGGATTTTCAAAAACGAGATCAATGCGAACAAGACTGCGAGGCACAGCTAGTCTTTAACTAGTCCAGACATCAAGTCGCTGGGAACGAACATCACCCGCTAGTATATTTACTGTTTTTATTTATGTACTGTTTTTAATCATATTACCTAAGCAAAGAAAATTATTGTACATAAATTAACCGGAAATCCTAGAAGTAATCAAAGATAATCTGTTGTGCTCGTCATCGCATGTTAGTAGTCTAATCTTTGCGTATCAGATCATTGTCCTCCAATTAAAATCAATTTATGATAAACATTATAATTAAATTGGTAAAAGTATTGACGTAATATTGAGGTTACGTTGAAACCGGATCCGGACCTCTCAACATTCTTAGTCGCTCATATAGACGTTGCCCACTTCTGCTTGAAGAAGATACTTGGTTTCATGGGAGCTAGTCATCTGCTGACACAAAGGGCAAGCGGCAGCGATTTCTTCTGGCGAAAAAAGTTATCGTTAGTCGTTATAACTTTAGAAACCATTACTACAGAGTTTTTTTACCACCCTACACAGTTCCACGAATGAGCTCTTGATGTCTTCTAGTCTACTTTAAAATTGTCCACGGCGCCTCTGCGCTGGACCTTTGACTCATATCCCCGAATGAGCCCTCCCAATAACATCCAGTTAGGAAGACTCACATTATATAAGTATGATCGTCTCCAAAAATATTATACTGATAACACTTCTTAACATCAATAGAAGCTACAGAATATTACGACAGCTTCATTTAAAAAAAATACAATAGTCGAACTTGAAACACCGTTCTAAGCTTCAAAACATTACAGTCTCTAAAGACCTACTTACCTAAAGATGCCATTTTTTATTACACTTCTTATGGATAGTGCTGTATGCGTTATTGTTTAAATAATTTCAGGTTTCTGTTGAATATACATACAGAATAGCATACAGGTCAACCCGGGGACATGATCTTATGCCCTTAGCATAAGGATCAAAATAAATGTAGGTAATTTACTTAAAAGTATAAATAAAGAATTCATGATTCTGTTGTATGACTCCTGAGATTGACATTGACATTAAATTTCCAATATAAGGATTTCAGATCTGAAAAGCAAAATAAATATACATCACACATGATTTGATTTTATCTTCTATAATTAAAACCATTTAAATTGTCATGCCTTAACAGGCAACTAAGTTCTAAGAATGTACCCATTGTAAAACATCTTCAAATTTCTGTACACTACACTTAATTCGCAATAAAGAATTTGAAATTGAATTCGATGAGTGTATTGTGTGCAGGTGTGTACGAACCACAACGAGACATGGTCGTCGGACTGCGAGGTGTACCAGCAGCGCTGCCTATGCCTGGACGGGTCGGAGCTGTGCCGCGGCCCGCAGTACCATCACGTGCAGATCGAGTACTACGGCACGTGCCGCGAGATGCCGGTCAGTACCCATACCACATGGAAGCGAGCCGAGTTTACATGTGTATTTTTACACTACATTCAAATCATGAAGCTGTAGCATGTCAAACTGCTTCCCAGTACTGTATTCCCCGAAAGGTTTGACAGAGGTATACTAACGTACGTATACACAGTTTGCCGGTATGTTTAGGTTCCATGTAATATGGGGTGAGCCTATTGCCATTAACCGAGCTGCTACAAAGAATTTCACATAAAAACCCAGTAAGACTGCTCTGCCTCTAATGTAGCACTTAGGATCACTAGACTAATGATGCAGTTCAATCAACCGAGCAAAAGCTTCGTATTAATCCACATGTCTAATAAAATGTCCTTCTTGTAAGAACAGGAGTGTAGTGACAACGAGATGTTGGACTTTCCACGGCGCATGCGTGACTGGTTGTTCAACATAATGCGCGACATGGCGGAGCGCCGCGAGCTGACGCCGCACTACCTGAAGATGGAGCGTGAGGCCGAGTCCAACCTCACCCGCCGCTGGACTAACGCCGCCATCTGGAAGTGGTGTGACCTCGACGCCCACGACAATGACAGGTATGGACTTACGAATGCCCCCGAAGCGATTTGCCTGAGCAATGCTATGAAAGCACCTAGTAAATAGCGAGACATTAGGTTCTAAGACATAGGTTCTACTTCTTTTTATCGTAACGACAGCAAACAGAAAAGAAGGAGGAAAAGAAAAGAAATCAATAGAAACATTAAACTAGATTGGTCCAGTATTCTGCTACGCGCACGGCGCTTGCCGTAGGGGAAGGTCTTGATGTGTGCAGGTGTCGGGGCACGCTAAGCATAATAGCATATGGGTCATATGTTCTACTACACCACACTTCACTACATAGTATAAAATCAAGTCGCTTCCAGCTGTCTGTCTGTCCCTAGGTATACTTAGATCTTTAAAACTACGCAACGGAGTTTGATGAGGTTTTTTTAATAGATACGACTCTTAGGAATGGGGCAACGCGGGTGAAACAAATAAGAAAACAAAATAAATTAGTGTCACTGGAGAATTATTATTTGTAATCGGTGTATCAACGTTCCGGCTACTTTTTGCCAATAATTATTTGAATGTGTTAGGTTCGTGTCTCGGCACGAGTTGTTCCCGATCCGCGCGCCGCTGATGGCGCTGGAGCACTGCATCGCGCCCTTCCTGGACCGCTGCGACGAGGACGACGACCACCGCATCACGCTCGCCGAGTGGGGCAAGTGTCTGCAGCTCGACGAGGTACACCATGCTATATTTTTATAATACACGGTTTGTTGTATAGAACAATTACGTTTAAATTATTAATCATCCTCCATTTACTGTCCCACTGCTGGGCACGGGTCTCCTCTCAGAATGAGATGTGTTAAGCTATAGTCCACTACGCTGGCCTAATGATGGTTGGCAGACTTCATACACCGTCGAGAAATCCCTGAGGAATGCAGATTTCCTCACAATGCTTTCCGTCGCCGATTATGCGAGTGAACGATTGCGAAAAGTCCGTTTGGTTTGTAAATTCTTATCATTAAGTATTTTTTTGCAGGAGACTGCTAATACCTATCACAACAGTTTGTAAAATAAACGTTGATTCGATTGCAAAGGTGATGTGTATCCTTACTAATATTATAAACGTGAAAGTTTGTGAGTATTGATGGATGTATGGCTGCATGGATGTTTGTTACTCTTTCACGCCAGAACGGCTGAACGGCCTGGAAAAACAAATAGGCCTTTTATCCAGGGCGGACCCAATCCTGAAGTCCACGCAGACAAAGTCGCGGGCAGATGCTAGTTAATCAAAAATTAGTTTAAAATCACTCATTTCTGCATCAATAATGACACATTTGTGATGTTTCTGGTTTAGACCTATTTAGCGATTGTTTTGTATTAAACTGGTTTCGTAACTGTAAAAATCTAATTTCAGTATGAGTTGGAGGACCGTTGTGACGAGTTCACGGAGGACCCACCGAACGGGTTCTAAGCGTCTAGAACTAGCTGCCGGAGCAAGACGCAACACTGCCAACATCTGTACCTAGTGCAGTCCAAGAGATTCATACTTAAATGTAATAGAGTGCTATAAACTAATATTAGGTACGCGTAGTTACGTTACATAATAAACTTTAAAATAAATAAACTAACGATGGCCGCCGGGCGTCGTCGCGCCGCGCGACCTTTTCTATGTAAATAGCAATTACTGTGATGCTGCTACCAAAATTTTGATATTTTATAATAAATTCAAGAAAATTGTTGTCATTGTTTCATTTCATTATCATATTTACTTTATTTGAAATAAAACATCTAAACGAGACCTATTGTTCTGTCGTTCAAACGAGAACATAATAAGTATCCTTTATTTTTTTACCCACGACAGAACGGAGACGGTATATTATGCGGTCAGCGAAAAATATCATAATACAATTTTAACCTCAAAAATACTTATTGCACTGATCTTTTAAACTATATAATGTCATTGAGATATCGAAGAATTTTGCCATTTTGAAAAAGGTAACCATAAGTAAATTTCCTATTTATGTAGATACTTCCATACTAGACTCAGTCAAAAAATATAAAAAGTCAAGTAGTTATTAAGATTTAAAAATATATTGAAATAAAACTACTTTCTACAGATTTTATAGCGTTATTTTTATATTATTTGATTCCCGACGTTTCGGATCCTTTACAACATCCATGGTCACGGGTAGACTGAGGTGTTGCATGAATCGGATCGCCAATAATTAACAAAAAAATGTATGGTAGCTGAAGATATCTAACACCTCAGTCTACCAGTGGCCATGGGTGCTGTAAAGGATCCGAAACGTCGGGAATCAAATAATATTAATATAGCGCGATAAAATCTGTAAAAAGTAGTTGTATTTCAATGTCTAATATTCGCGTAAGTATTTAAAAATATTACTCACAGGTATTAAATGAGATAAAATAAGTAAAACAAGTGCGAGTCGAACTCGTTCGCCGAGGGTTCAGTGCTCTCCCGGACATTGGTCGCCGGTAGCCAACGCTTGTCACCACTGTTACATGAGTTATCAGTGTTATCACTCATGTAGGGGCGCAGCACACGTTACAGTTAGTTTGAGGCCGTGATCTAGTCGCGGCATTGGGTGGTGTTTTCTGATGTTAAAACTACCTATTTATAATGATTCCTTGAATATCATTTTGTAATTCACGATGGATATATGTGGGACCTACATAATTTCACGAGACCGAATATCTTGTCATAGCAAGTTTTTATCAGCTTCTATTTAAAAAAATGATTACGGATACAAACTCTTGTCTAATAAACTCCCCAAATCCGATTAGATATTTATCTTTAAATCTGAAATTGAATTAAAAACTGATTTTTTTACTGTAACAGGTCATATTATTGTTGTGTATTATCTTAGCTTTTTATTGAAATAATAACAAGATACCACCGATTATGGAACGTACATACCTACATACATATTTGTCACGCCTGTCTCCCATTGGGGTAGGCAGAGACTATAGATTTCCACTTGCTAAGATTCTGGCACACCACTTTCGCTTCATTTACGTTCATTAACCGTCTCCACATGATCGTCGGTTTAGGGTGCTCCCAACCTGACCTTTTTTGAGAACGTCCGCAGTTTCATTGTGTTAAATTCGCTGAGGTCGGCCTCCTCCAATTATGGAGCGTGTCAACGTAAATACATGAACATGAAAACATAACAAAACACAACCCTTTAAGCTACCTTTTTTATTGGGCACGGAAAATCCTCAAAAATTCCTCAATCGATCGTCTATTCTACCAACTGAGTGGACTCGTACTCATATACTCAAAACCATAACTGCATGGGATTCGTGACATTCACCACGACCGTGACAAGTCCGACAAACCTTGCCCCTGTGTGGAAAATCATCATGGACTTCCGCCGCCTGGGGAGGGTGACCTACCGACTAAAAACCACACGGTGTTCCGTCCTGCATCTGCTGCGTCAGGGGCTGCAGGAAACAGACAATTCGTCACTACGGGCCCCATCTGTGGATATATAGTGAGGCGTTGGACTCCCCCCCCATCGCCATTGGACTCCCTCCCCATCGCCATTGAGATAAAAATATAAAAATTATAAAATTGCTACGAAGCCCGGAGGTGACTACCCTGATTTGGAATGTATCTGCAGTTTTAAATAGGGGTATTACGTTACTTGGTTCATTAGAACCAAAAAGGTCCCTTGATCGACGCACTTGTTAAATATTTCAGCTAGATGAGGTGCTATAGTGATAGATAAATTATTCTACTACAAACTTTTACCGACATACCTCGTAAGTATACACAAATTTACGGTTATGGTTTTAGGTAGGTACCTAGGTACATTATAGATAACACAGTGTGGGCTAACATTCACATTACATATATTGGGATCAATTTTATTAAAATCAAAACAAACCACAATGTGATGGATGGATCAAACCTCAGACGCCAGTTGTCATTGATATGGTAAATATGAGCTTATGATTTAATCTCTATCCATGATATCGATTTGATAATACTTATAATTGATGATTGGTTCGTTAACAGTGGTTATCAGCGAAGGCGGACGCTCTCCAAGTATAACTAGTAGTTGCACCGCTGTAGTGCACAGTACCAACCCCACACCGCCGCATTATGTACAAGCTTCTAGTATTGTGCTGTCTTCTACTCAGCGTATTCGCCGACCTGCAGGAGAATTACCACCTGAAGTAAGTCCATCTACAGCCTTCACTGGCCTGACTGCCCCCGGCTACGGCTGCCTGGGTCTCATAGGTATTATCATAACGCTTAGACCAGTCGACCATCGATATCTCTTTCGAGATAACTTCACATTTCTTGATCTTATAATCAAAGAGACTTTCATTGAGTATAATTCTGCCTAGAATTGTTCCATAATCTTGATAAAATAATAGTCAAGTCCAACGTATACCGTGAATTTTCCCAAAAATTTTTATGTTAATTAATTAAAAATAAATAATTAACTTTGACAGTATTCCGTACGTAATAACATATGAGAAAACCTACAAGAAAACCATGTGAAACCATCGACTAAGTCGCCCTGGGTCTCTTGATATTATCGATGGCTTCTCACCTAGGGCATTTCAGAGTCATACCCAAACAGTCGCTACTGTTTCAGTGTTTATTTTGAATTTGTCATAAGTTGAAATTTTCATCTTTTAAAAATTTGAATGAGAGCAAAAAAAATTAACTGATTCTACAATTTTTAATTACATGCTCCAAAAACATATGTATCATACAAATCACCACCTTGCTTTACAGTCAAAACTCATAATCAGGTATCCCTTGTTTTCAGGTTGCACCCAAAGATCTCACGTGGGCGTGTTTGGTCTGCCTCATACAATGTAACAACTTCAACACCTCCTACAAATGAAACTACATGGACACCCCCTATCAACGAGACGACATGGTCACCCCCGATCAATGTAACAACAACATGGACACCACCTACTAATGGGACTACATGGGCACCCCCCACCAACGCGACGACATGGTCACCCCCGATCAATGTAACAACAACATGGTCACCCCCTACCAACGCGACGACGTGGGCGCCCCCTACTAATGGGACTACATGGGCACCCCCTACCAACGCGACGACATGGGCACCCCCTACAAATGGAACAACATGGGCACCCCCTACAGATGGAACAACATGGGCACCCCCTACAAATGGAACAACATGGGCACCCCCTACAAATGGAACGACATGGTCACCCCCTACCAACGCGACGACATGGTCACCCCCGATCAATGTAACAACAACATGGGCACCCCCTACCAACGCGACGACATGGGCACCCCCTACCAACGCGACGACATGGGCACCCCCTACCAACGCGACGACATGGGCACCCCCTACAAATGGAACAACATGGTCACCCCCTACCAACGCGACGACTTGGGCACCTCCTACTAATGGGACTACATGGGCACCCCCTACCAACGCAACGACTTGGTCACCCCCTACCAACGCAACGACTTGGTCACCCCCTACCAACGCAACGACATGGGCACCCCCTACCAACGCAACGACTTGGTCACCCCCTACCAACGCGACGACTTGGGCACCCCCTACCAACGCAACGACATGGGCACCCCCTACCAACGCAACGACTTGGTCACCCCCTACCAACGCGACGACTTGGGCACCCCCTACTAACGCAACGACATGGTCACCCCCTACCAACGCGACGACTTGGGCACCCCCTACCAACGCAACGACATGGACACCCCCTACGAACGCAACAACTTGGTCACCCCCTACCAACGCGACGACTTGGGCACCCCCTACCAACGCAACGACATGGGCACCCCCAATCAATGTAACTACAACATGGGCACCCCCTACTAATGCAACGACATGGGTACCCCCTACAAATGGAACGACATGGACAACTCCTACAAATGGGACCACTTGGGTACCCCCGGTCAATATAACGACGACATGGGCACCCCCTACAAATGAGACGACATGGGCACCGCCATCGAACGAAACGATCTGGCATCGCCTACATTTATTTTAATGTAACTTGGGTACGCCTATGAAACAAAACGACACGAGTCTCCTATCTACCCTACCGACCGTGACAATTTGAAAACCACCGCTTACTAGCAACTCAACTGGAACGTGGATATATTGTAATAAAATGCAAATTTAATTTTGTCTTTTACTTCTTCAAATTCTATCTAACTACCTACATTTAATAAATAAGAAAGTGTTAAGCTGATATATGGCTGTTTCGCGCGGTTTCACTTTATATTTTTTAGCCTATATTACTCAGCGATAAACTGATAATGTAGCCTTCTATTAGTGAAATATTTTTTTAAATCGGTTCAATAGTTTTTGAGTTTATTCATTTCAAACAAAAATAAAAACCTTTTCTCTTTATATTATGATGAGTATGGATATAGTTTATATAGTTATCCCCAATGATATAATTAACTATTTATTGTCATTGGTTATCCCAATAAATAACTAATAAAATGAATGTTAATGAGCACAAAGCATCAAATAAATACTGCTGAAAATCTGTACGAGCTAATTGTGGTGAACGGCGTCTCCGTTCACTCGAGAGGGTGAAAGCTGCAAATAATCTGGAGCTTTTTAGACGATGAATTCCGTTTTTTAGAACACATTAATTTAATACGGATGCAAAATGCGTTTTATAAATTGAAGGTTGCTTAAAATTGTTCAAGTCATTAATGTAGAATGTTCCCTATTTAATTTATTTCATTCTTTCTGACTTACATCAGAAGGAATGAAATAATAACACCAAATAATTGGAAGTCCAAGGTTATCGGAATTCTTAATTTTCTTTACTTAAAAAAAAAGGTTACTAGCAATGTGGATCGCACATTAGTAGTATTCTTCTTAATCCCTCGTGCTAAGTTAATTTAATCAATTAATTACCTGCGTACAAATATAAGACGCGTGTCTACCTGTACCCTAAGTATAACGACTGAAGTAAATTGTGGAAGTGGGCTGGCGGGCGAGCTCTGAACTGAAGGAGCAGCAAGCATACGATGTCGCCACAAGGTCTTACACGGAATTCGTCAGTTACTCTCCAAGGACATAAGAAAGACCTTTTGCAGACTTGTTAGTGCTTTCAATTACTGCGATGTCGTGTCTGAGCCTAGACTTTTTCAAAACATATAAAATGCATACAGAAGGTCCAGATCGTTTGTGTTCGCTTCTGTTATAAAGTTCCAAGAAGGTCTTATATTTCTCCTATTATTACAGAAAATGGTATACTTATTTTTGTTTTGTGTTTCGTGCACAGGAATATTACAAGTGAATGTCTATCATACCTACACTATATGTAATTTTAGTGAACAGATGCATATAGCCTAAATACAAGGTTTAGAGAAATAAAAAAAATTTAATACCGAAACACAGAAGACTAGGGTATAAAGTATTCTCAGTGTGTTCGTAGATCGGTGGGATTCCCCGATGTTGCGGAGGTGGATGCGGCTCCACGCCGAAATTTAATTGTATATTTTTATGTGTCTGTAACTTACTAATACTAGAATTTAAGTTAAAATTGTTACTAACCCTATGGACTCCTGTCTGAAATAAAATTATTCATTCATTCATTCATAAAGGCAGCTTCAAATACGCAGCTTTAAAGATTTGGAACAAATAACCTCCTCCCTTTCGAATTATTAATATTTCGAATTATTATATTATTAATAACAGGCTAACTTTAAAAATAAAAAGTAAATGTAAAAAATTAGTCAGTGAATTCAAAAAAATACCGGCGGAACGTGAATTGCCAACAAAAACGTAATACCGAAATAAATCGTAATATTATATTATTATTCGGATTAAAATACTGTTAATCTAAGTTCCTACGATCCTATTTCGTCTGCTACTACGTCACTGAAAATAAAAGACCGGAAAATCGTTCCAAACTTGGTAAAGTTATCAAATATTGCTATCACTTACAATTATTTCTAGTGAAGTATTTTGGACGAAGTGGTAGAGTAGGAATCTAGATTAACGGTATCGGAATCCGAATAATAACAGAATTTGATTAATTTGTGTTTGAATTATGATTTATTTCGGTATTATGTTTGTAAGACTGCCTCATTAGCCTAGTGGTCCCAAGCGCGACTGCTACGCTAGAGGTCCTCGGTTCGATCCCCAGGTCGAGCAAAGTGTTATTGGGTTTTTCTATGAAATTCTCAGTAGCAGCTCGGAGTCTGGATTTGTGCCCGGTTAATGGCAATAGGCTCGCCCCCTATTACATGGGACCTAAACATACCGGCGAACTGTGGGTGTACATTAGTACGCCTCTGCCTAACCTTTCGGGGAATACAGGCGTAATGGTATGTTATGTATGTTATGTTATGTTTGTAAGAGAATTTCGGTCCGCCGGACTCTTAAGTATTTATATTTTAAGTCATACTTAGATCAATGCTGCCATTCCACTATATTTCATATATTTAACTAGTTCGAATCCTACATCACTTAGCCAGAAAGCAACATCCACATTGGTATGTTCATGTATTTTTTTTATATAATAAATAAGATTAACTATTAGATCTAGTAATAAATTATCATAAAGACCTACTTGGTTGTCGTTGTTGTAAATGGGAGTCAAGTATTGCAGCTGAAAGCCAGCGCTTGGCAACTTCCAAGGGGGGCTTAAGCTTAAGTTGATGCTTTAACCTTTTGCGTTCAGTATTATAGTTATTTTCTAAGTACATAATTGCTACAATGATCGTTCGTATGTGATGGACGTCATCGACCGATGGATCTTCGCAACAATTGTATTTATCTGATCGTTTCGATAATCGCGTAGTGTATGGCTACCTTAAATGAGATATAGCCTAACGCACAGATAGTGTAAAACTGTCACGACATAAATAATCCGAATTCACTTCACCCTTCAACTTGGTCGTCGTAGCCGTAGTAAGTACATCAGTTATTCTTTGTATATTAACTTATGTTTCTCAGTTAGTCAAATTTATCTAAAGCTATCGGTTAGTTATTGTTAAAGAATCTCATTTATGTCTGGACGACTGGGCAATTATTGTTCATCAAATCAACCTAATCTCCGTCAGCAGCTAGACAAAATAGGCAGTGACTCTTCCGATGTGCCGTTACAAGCCAAGCTAAGTTAGGGTCATGAGCGCCAAAGGCAATTTTCTAGGAAGAGACAAAACACAATTTATCTGCAGAAATGAAATTTAACTATAGGTATTATGTAAAATGCACTTTTATTTTGTTTAGACATTATCGTCCAGCAGCAAGGCAAATACCTCCCTCCTTACCCTCCTTCCAATCCTCTCGGTGGAGAACCTTTTATGGCCAACCCTTCCAATAAATGCCAAACATCTTATCTTGTTCCTAAACTATTTCAGATTTTCTGAGACAAATTTAAAGACTCTCTGTTCAATATTCTCTCCACAATGGCATAAATTCTACTAAAACATAAAATTTAATATTTTTTTAAATTGTTATCATTTCAGTACTACTGAGGATAGCCCAATATACCAGCCTATTATTGAATAGATAGTATATAATAGTCAATAATAGGTAGACCTCCCCTACCAGATTTCCTTTATGCCCACTCGATCTAAGACATCCTGTATGTTGTATGTTTGTTCCTTTGTGGCGCTCTAGAAAGAAACCAAACGCGTGGGGCGATTTTGATGATTGCTACGTCAATCGATTTGTTTTAGATCTTGCGAGTGTCACTAAAGACATGACAGTACTCAATTATTCCTTGTTAATCTCTCTCAATAATTATTCTTGTAAACTCGTGCTAAGCTAAATGCTTATGTACCGAGTGGGTTCACGTCGGTAGTGTAATGGGTGGGTAGGTTCGAATCGGCAACCACATGATCGAAAGTCCGACGCTCTAGCCATTAGGCTACCGCCGCTTCGTTATTGTTCTTAAATCTCTTTGTGTACATTACAAGTATGTATTTTGTTTAGAGTTTTAGTATTTTTTCAAATGGTAGGCACTTACCTAATTACAGTAATTATAATTATACCTATGTCGCCGGTGATTCACTGACTATCAATTATTACTGATAATAGGTATTACGGCGTGTCTCCGATACGGATATAGAAAATAGCTATCATCAAAACGGTTGAATTAACGTAAAGGGAAGTAAGTAAGTATGAATCAAACTACCTAATTAACAAATAAATTAGCTCCGGTTCAGAAGCATGTATTTCCAAAGTACTTTTGCATTGACTATAGATTTTAACTTTATCATAACATACCATCACGTCTATATTCCCCGAGTGGTTACGCAGAGTTATGTAATGTAATAAGGGGCGAGGCTATGTATTGCCATTTACCGAGCACAAATCCTAGCCCCGAGCTGCTACTGAGAATTTCATAGAAATACCCAATACCTAACACTGCTCGACCTGGGAATCTAAGCTTAGGTAGGATCTCCAGTCACTAGACTACTATTGAGGCAGTTATAATTTTTTTACTGTTTTTATAATCAATATATAATATAGATATGGTTATCATATTATAATATAAAGTGATAATAATATTAGTCTAATGTAGGGTTTACACAGGTGACTAAAGCCGCACCGTGTGAATGGCAATTCGGCTAGGTCGCCAGTGACTAAAGCCGCAAGCCCCAAAGTTGGCTACCATCTGACTTTGGTCGCCCGGCGACCGACCGCATGAGGCTGGTGACTAAAATCGACCGTGTAAACGATCAGTTGCAGGTGATCACCCGCCGCATGAAGGAGTGTTGCAATTCCGGCACGAACATATATTCTGCTCGACATTTTCGAAGGAAATGACCGAGCGACATGCGATTTTAGTCACCCGTGTAAATAGGCTACCGATGCGGCTTGGATGAGGCCATTTGTGAAGTGACTAAATCCCCCGCACAAAGCAATTGCCTAAAAATAAAGGATGCAAGTTTTCAGTATCCCTTCCAACCGGTCAAGGAACAAAACATTATACATATGCTACGACGATTATAGACATGGCGGTTTGTATTCCGCCCGTCGGTGAAGCCCTATTGCTGTTCTTTCCATATTCCTTTTCGTGAAAAAGCTTTTTTTATGATATTCATATTCATATATTTATTGCAATCCATAATGTACATATACAGGTGGTAGGAATAATAAAGTAAAACAATTATGGACCCTGTCGGGCACAGCAAAATTAATAAGTAGGAGAGAGGAGGAGCACTTGGTTACTTAGCCATATTCCCCCAGTTCGCCTGATGTTAAGCGATACTGCGATCTACGATAGAGTGCGCTTGCCTAGAAGGAACCGATTCACTCGTGATTTGAAGACACCCAGATAATATTATCAGAGAAGACCCACTCAGGAAGCGCATTCTACATTTCAGCGGTACGCATGATAAAAGTCGATTTGCGTTTCGTGGAAAGCCTTTCGTTCGGGTTTTTGAACTGTCCACCATGAATCGATGTCGCTTTGTGCTTCTGGTCGTCCGATAGTAGAAAGGGTTGCTTACTAGCATTCTAAAAAGCCATATGCGTGACTTCTCACAGGGGCGGCAGTCAAGATTGCGCTCAATCACACTGTGCGGGGGGGGGGACACTATATTCACATTTCTTTGGTTATGAGACCTTTTAGATACTCGCCTTTTTACGATATTATTATAAGTGTAAAAAAGGTAGTTGTTTGTTACATTTAGGAACATTCAAGTAAAAAATGATGCAGGAAGAGGCTAATTTTATCTGTATCAAATTCGTGCAGTGAATCTAAAGAGTTGAAACAATTAAAATATAGAAAAGTGATGCAAAGGGTTATTTTAATCGGAAATACTTAGTCCTTGTCCCCCATCTACAGCAATATCAAAACACGAGAGTGTAATTGATTCTGAGAACGAAATTTTTGCAACTATTAAAAAGTATAGAATATCTGGAACTACAACAGATTGTTACTTTTTGTGTCCAGTGTAACAAATCCTTCTGTTTGCCCTGTTTTAATGCAAAACATTTTATTGCTTATTTATTAAATATATGATAATATAATAGTAGAAGCAATGATAGCCTAGTGGTATGACCGTTCGACTGCCAAGTTAAAGGTATCGAGTTCGAATCCAAGGCACGCACCTCTGACTTTTCGAAGTCATGTATCACGAGCTTATACGGTGAAGGAAAACATCAAGGAGGATCGAGGATTTGGATATCGCTAATCTACCTAGATTAGCGATATCAAAATCCGAATAGTATCATAGGAACCTTCTTACGATACTATTTTGTCTATTACTACTTCACTGGAAATAAAATACCAGAAAATCGTTCCAAACATGGTAAAGTTATCAAAAATTGCATTCGCTTACATTTATTTCCAGTGACATATTTTGGACGAAATGGTACAGTAGGAACATAGATTATCGGCATCGGAATCCGAATAATAACAGCATTTGATTAAATTGTGTTTGAATTACGATTTATTTCGGTATTACGGTTGTAAGATAAATTCGGTCCGCCAGACTCTTAAGTTATGTTGATTTGTTTCGATTTATTTTAATAATTTTACCATTGGAAGCTTTAAACACTGTGGGTTGTGCGTTATTTTTTATGTTAAAAATAAAATATTGAACTTAATTTTGAAATAATACTACTTTTTACGGATTTTATCGCGTTTTATTGATATTATTTGATTCCCGACGTTTCGGATCCTTTACAGCATCCATGGTCACGGGTAGATTAAGTTGTTGGACGTCTTATTGTTATAATTACTAACAGCTACCTTACATTTTTGTTAATTATTGGCGATCCGATTCACGCAGAACGAGCTCACCGTATCCTTCGGTCTTGCAGTTTTGGGCTTGGATTTTGATTTTATGGAATCTATAATGGGGTTCCAAGCAGGTGGTAAGACCCAGCCATCTTCTCTATTGAAATTTGGATGTTTTTTAATTTCAATAGCCTCACGGATCATCCTGGGAAGGAATCGGTTTTCTTTTTCGAGGACTACATAGACCCCTATGGGAAAAAGTAGGCAGAAAAACAGAACGCCGCTTGCTACGATTCTTGCATATCTCTTTTGCTTCATCCACATTCATACATCTTGTCATACACAGGCGCCAGTTGAAAAAACTTTGTTTTTTAAATGGTGATTATTTCAATATCTACTACTGAATATAGCCCTATGATATACCTATTATTGAATACATGGTATGACCTCACATCCCAGATTTCCTTTGGGACCACTCGAACTAGGACACCTGTATATGTACCTATGTATGTATGTTCCTTTATGGCCCTCTAAAACTCAAAAGCGTAGGCCAATTAGGTATTATGATTCTTACGTCAGTCGATTTGTCTTAATCTTGCTTGTGTCATATAGACATGACAATAATAATAATACCTATTAGTATGGATTCATTAGTTCTTAGATCTCTCAGCGTACGTAATACGTAATTAATATTATACATAAGTCATGTAGTTACATATTTAGTATTATATCCAATGGTAGGCACTTACCTAATTACAATAATATAACAAAATAATATATCGCCGGTACCTATATAATTGAACCATTTACAGTATGTATTTAAAACGAAGCAACTGCATAAAAAGTTTTGTTCTGTTCTTAAGGTAGTTAAATATATAAAAAAATTGCACATAGGGATGCAAGTTTTCACTGTTTCAATCGCTCAAGAAACAAAACGTAGATTATTATAAACTTCGACGAATAAAGAGATTGCGCTTTGTATTCCACCCTTCAATCCTGTTCGTGATAAAGTTTGTTTAAGTACTTAAATAGGTCTATAATCTACCTATATTAAAATGTTCATTAAAAATATTTTTTTCGAAAGTTTAGCTAAGTACAGGTGTTCTTTTAAACTTTCTAACAATGTTGATGTTAATTCTTAGTAAAGCAAAAAAGCCAATCGCGGGCAGGATTCGAACCTGCGTCTTCTGGTTTGATATACTAGATATGCTATATCAAACCAGAAACTTAATAATCTTAGCATGGAATATGCAAAAAAATCACAAAAAGATAATGTTGATGTTATCAAGTATGACAACAATTGTTTCCAGGTTGCATCCAAACACCTCACGTGTGTTTGTTTGGGCTGCCTCATCCAATGTAACAACTTTAGCTCCTCCTACAAATACAACAACACCCCCTCTAAATGCGACGACATGGTCACCCCCGATCAATGTAATAACATGAACACCCCATGGCACGAAATGGGCTCCTCCTACCAATGGGATGACATGGGCGCCCCCGTCAAATGGATCTACATGGGCACCCCCTACCAATGCGACGACATGGATGCTTCCAACAAATGGAACTACAAGGGCATCCCCTACCAATGCGACGACATGGACGCCCCCTACAAATGTAACAAAATGGTCATCCCTTACAAATGGGACGATATGGTCACACCCTACAAATGCGACGACATGGGCGCCCCTGCTAATAGGATGACATGGGCGCCCCCTACAAACGGCACTACATAGACACCCCCTACCCCTACTAATAGAACGACATGGTCACCCCCTACAAATGCGACGACATGGGCACCCCCAATCAATGTAACAGCATAGGCACCCCCCACAAATGAAACAACACGGGCACCGCCATCGAACGAAACGATTTGGCACTTTATACAAATGTTACTTGAGCCCCCTTATCAAACGAAATCACACGAGCACGAGCTTTCAATAAAATGACGTGTAACCCTACAGCCTACAATACAACCCTAAGTGGTGGTAGGTGGTGGACCCTTTCAATAGTGGTCCTAAGTGCGACTGCTACGTCCTGGGTTCGATTCCCAGGTCAAGCAAAGAGTCGGACTCGGTGCCGGCGAAGTGTGGGTGTACATTATAGTACATCTCTGACTAACCCTTCGGGGAATACAGGCGTGATGGTATGTTTTATGTTATTGGTTAATTTAAATTAATGTGGATGTTTTAAAAAAAAATTTTAGTTTTAGGTAATTAGAATATTACTAATTAAGTATACTACTTTTAGCTTTGACTGTTATCAATAAATGTGACTATATGTATTTAGGGGCAATACATGTCTCAGTAAATTGTATTTCCTATAAAACAATGTAATAGAATTATGTATTTTAAAATAATAAAAGATTTTAAAAAGACCTGATGACAAAAATTATTCGTAAAACGAAACGTTAAAAAATATAGTTCCACTTTATTCCGTATGAATTTAGCTTGGCTTGGCAGCACCGTAGACGGTATCCCCGCCCGCCATTTCAATCGAAGCTGATTGGATGATTTTGAAGAAGCAAGAAAATACGACATTTCCGCTTACGTGCAACGTTCAACAATTGGCTGCCCTGAATTTGCTCCGAACGGCGCGGCGCTGCCATCTTTGTATTAGAGTTTTAGCTTGGCGCCTTTCCTGTGTTCGTTGTTCAGTGTCTGTAGTGGTCATAGTGTGTTACACGTTTCAAAATGGTGAGTTTTGCAAGATTTTGTGAAATTTAGTTGTTTTTGTGGTGCTTTTAAAGTGTAATTCGATGGATAATTGTGTTATGTACTTACTGGCGAAGTTTCAACATTGTACGAGTTAATTTAATGGGATTTTACATCAATTTTAGGCTGGCGGTAAAGCGGGTAAAGATTCTGGCAAAGCCAAGGCTAAAGCAGTATCCAGATCAGCAAGGGCTGGGCTTCAAGTAAGTTAATCCTTTATCTTAATTTATAATAGGATTTTTCATGATATAAATATAACTAGATTAGTTCTATTTTACGATTGCATATAATTGAATAATACGAATGACCCCTCAGTATGGCGGCGACCATTACCTGTCCAAGGAAAATAATCAATAGATTGTAGCGACAATGAACGTTTTTATTTTCAGTTCCCTGTGGGAAGAATTCATAGACATCTCAAAAATAGGACTACGAGTCATGGACGTGTCGGAGCCACGGCAGCTGTGTATTCTGCGGCGATCCTGGAATATCTTACTGCCGAGGTAAGACGCGACGCCCTATCAATATGGCGGCACTCGACAACGCAATTAAATAACTAAATTGGTATTGCTATTTGGCCGTTATAAAAACTTGACATTGATTTAGGTTTGTTCTTGAATTTTTAGCGCAGGCCTATTATTTAAGTAGGTATATCGAATTGTATATGATTTTATTATTTACAGTCTAATTTTGGCGGGAAACTTGTTTAAAAAGGTTATGTTTATTACATGTATTCACTCAAATAATAATTGCAAAGCATAAATTTAAAGTAAACGGAATGTGTAGCATTAAGATAGTTATGAAGACACATTAACTAGGTACCTATCTGATCCTACACTAGGTGCACATTCTGTTTGTAGGCATGCTTTAGGTACTTTGGTAAGTATATTGTTTTTAAGTACCTAAGTAAAAGATGTGATGTCGGTTTTAACTAAAGGTTTTTATTAATATTTCAGGTACTGGAGTTGGCGGGAAATGCATCCAAAGATCTTAAAGTGAAGCGTATTACGCCACGCCACTTGCAGCTTGCTATCAGAGGTGATGAAGAACTTGACAGCTTGATCAAAGCCACCATTGCGGGTGGTGGCGTTATTCCCCACATACACAAGTCGCTCATCGGGAAGAAAGGCGGCCCTGGCGCCCCTGTTTAAATTATGGTAAGTTATAACATTCCTCTATGAGTCATAGATAGACACAAATGACTACCTGGCCTAGGGGGAATAGCTAGTCAACCTTGCTAAAATCTTACTGTCTAGTTTGTTATTATTACTTAGTATAGTCCTGTATTGTCCATAACAAGAGCTAAATAGAGAGAACACTAGTCTTGTACAAAATTTTGTTATTTTTAGTTGTACTCAGGGTGAGGCACATCATTACTTGTAG
Source organism: Acronicta aceris (assembly GCA_910591435.1). Taxonomy (NCBI): domain Eukaryota; kingdom Metazoa; phylum Arthropoda; class Insecta; order Lepidoptera; family Noctuidae; genus Acronicta; species Acronicta aceris. The sequence goes on from OU342767.1 coordinate 15,906,865, forward strand.
TTTTTATGTCGCTAAATCTAAATCCAGCTACAGAATTGCTCTAGCATGTGAGAATATGGAGATATACCAATCTCAAATTGCTGAAAACATGTTTTTTAGCAATATTTGAACCATTCGTTTCGAGGACAGCAATTTCTATTGTCATTTCTAACTAAAGTACCTACCTAAGATCCTTTTAGTACTACTCTTCATCCAAATCAACTTTCAAGGGTGCTTTAGATAACTAAATTTTTTTTGTCATCAAAAAAGTACTTCAAATATTGAAAAATCATTTATACACACATGGATTTAGATGTAGCATTCAAAAATGTATAAGACATTATGTCTCACTCTGATGAGAAAAATTTGGTTGACTAGTGTAATTATTTTATACTCATATTTTTATAAAGGTATACTCTTATATTTTGCATTATATGAATTCTAGTTATAATGTAGCTCTAGTAGAGGACGCTAAGGTACAAGATGTCTTGGTATAACAACTATTGCCATGCTTTTATGCACAATGTAACAATACTCCATAGAAATGCTTATAAACAAAGATTGGTCAAAAGGCCAGTGCCTTATGATCTGGGTGACTTACCTGGTAGACTGAAAACCTTCCAGGTAGGTTTTCACTAGTTCCCACCTTAAATGGGAAGTTCTATCTCACCTGGCATATTCTCTGGACATACCCCCTTCCAACTATCACTTATTCCCTTTGAGTCTGCATGTCCTGGCTGGAGCAGCACTGCAGCATAATACTTTTTTTTAAGTTGCCCCAGACTGAATTCTGGTTGTGTTTACAAACATAAATTATTATCACACACTCAAACATCGATACCCGGACAACTACCTGTAGATTATTAAAATATTTATGCTGTATGCAACACGTTCACAACGCGTAGCGTAGAAGCCGGTCACTCAGTCACTACGCCAAACGTGTCTTCGAAATATGAAGATAGATGCTTAACTAAGCCCATTTTGTCAAAAGAAACTACATCAATCAGACATATAATTTCTGATTCATTTCGGTTATGTTATGTAAGGAATAGAGTTATTTTAAGGTGTATAATCTGTCATGACGGTAGGCCCATTAGTGGGATACCAAAAACCCCGAATAAATTCAAGCTTTGGGTGAATGGAGCCTCCAGGCATGCTCCAGCACTAATTCAAACTTACAATAATAAAAGGCACACACACTTTGGGATAAGGCTGAGCAAGAACAATTTACACATTGCAACAACAGCCTACACATGCACAACATGTTAAACCTAAGGCTAAGCGACACGCGAACCTTCTGACGTTGTTAGGAGGCTAATAAAATGCCACTCAACCTTCTAGGGAAATGTGGATCGCTAAGTACAGGACAAGTACAGCACTAATCTAGGTAAACATACAGTTCAGTCGGAAAAACTGCATTTCTGTAGTGGCTTTACAGTGCCTTATAAATTGATGTTAGGTTGGGGTGCAAAGACAATAAAATTGAGCCCGTAAATTTTTCAGCCTCATGATTGTCTTGACTAATTTCGATATATCAATATACAAATAACTTTTATAATTCGATGTGGCCATAGTGGCCATTCCGAATGGCCAACTTCAGACACCAAATAACCATTTTGACCCTACTTATTTTATAGCCTCTTTTATAGCTCCTGACTGCTATGCTAGAGGTCATGGGTTTCAGTCCCAGCTCAAGCAGTGTTATTGGAATTTACTATGAAAATTTCAGTAGCATTTGGTAATTTGTGTCTGGTTAATGGTAATGGACTCGCCCCTATTACATAGGGCCCTAAACATACTGGTGAACTGTGGGTGTACATTAGTACACTTCTGCCTAACCATTCGGGGAATGGTTTTTTATTTATTTAAGAGCTCAGCTCTTGGCAGTGTTGATATGGTATCTATAGATATCGCGTTAATACATTGATTATTTTTATTGGTTTGTCTTCAGGTTATCTTCAATACCACCTTCACTGCATTTGACTCCGGGCATGTTTTCTATGGAACTTATCAGCTGATTGACATAATGGTTTTCAAATAATTTAGTGATGTGAACAGTGGAGTGATTCCAGGGAACTGTTTGTTGGGTCCGGACTAAATAGTTTAGTAGTTAATAAGTACTAGAAATATTTTAGTGTTAAGGAGATTTAATATGATTGTAGAATTAAGTTTAATTTTCTTGTTTGTTCTTGGGACATGATATTTTTCTAAGGCATTGATTATTACAATGACATTGACTTATGAAAATTATATTGCTACCAGTTTCAGTTGTGCTAAATAGGTGTCTGCAAGTACCTCAGAGGCTGGTGCACCATAATTTTTATTTTGAGTAAATATGCAAACCTTAATTAATTAATTCATAATTTGTTTGAAGCTGTAAGCTGTTGTAATTTTTTTGCAGCATTTTGTATTTTTGAAGTGTCAAAAATTGTAATTTGGTATGATTGAACTGTTACAAGTTGTAAGAAATGTATTTTGATCTTTGAAATATATTGAGAAAGCACTGGTATCTGTTTATATTAATTGAAATGAAATTATATTGGCTTTTCTACAGCGGCCAGCAATCAAGTCTTGATTGTGTGTGGTGTCTGGCAGACTGAGCATGATATTGATAACATATTGTGCAACATAAGCTAGTTAGTGAGTTTTGGCTTACCCTAGTTGAAGTCTGTTGAGATGCTTTTGAAGTTCTGGAGGATTCTGTAAAAGTAAGGGTCAATATGCTTCGGAAAATGAATCTATCTGACCATTCTATTAAGACTAGGTAACGTCAGGGCCGTCTGAAGCTATCTAGAGGCCCTTTGGCATAATAAAGTTTGGGGTACTTTTTTATAGTGAATAGATGTATGATTCTTTTTGTAGGGTCTCTGTGGGCCTCACAAACCGGGGCCATAGGCCCGTTTTCCTTGTGCCCTTACGGAAAGACTGAACTGGGTACCGTTTCCCTTCAATTATGACTAGGGAATGCAATGCAGTTATTCGTACATTTTAACTAGATTTCCAAATCCGTTTGGATTCCGATGGCGCGGCGACGGCGATTTAAAAAAAAAACCATGGCAAAATTTTGTAAAAGTTGGGATTCCCAAAACCATAGTCAAAGTTATTGTTAAAAAGTTATGAGGGTTTGAAATTGAACGTGGCCGCGCCATTGAAACGTGGACAACCGAAAATTAAGCGTCGCAGAGAGAAATTTAGGTAAATAATAGTTAATTTGTAAATTCCTAGGTAGATATAAATTTTATTTTAGGAGCTGTAAGAATAAAACCCCACGGCCGCGCTATTGAAACTGAAAAACACGTTATCGCCGATATCTCGCTGAAAAAAAGCATCGCAGAGTTCTGAAGTTGCACGTTTTAATCTAACAAATAATATCAAATTTTGAACAAAATTACCGATTTCAAACGAAATGTTTGGCCAAGGCTCGCCAACACACGCAGAAACTTGTTTAATGAACAGTGGATTCAAAACGATGTAGCTCTCCAGGTTATAACGGAAATAAGTACTTTATTTGTTGCCGGTTAAGGTTGATTTCACACTAACGGCCAATCCCAATAACAAATTAATCGATAGATTTGCTTACTAGAGGTAGGATTTTGACATTACTTGTATTAACATTATGTCAAAATTTTATCTATATTATGCAAGTCTATCGACTGATTTATTATTGGGACTAGCCGTAAATGTATACCCCCGGCATTGGCCGAGACCGAGATCTCGGTCAGACCTTAGAATGAACTAAAAACTCTTAGTATTAAAACAAAACCACAATTTTATTAGACATTTATTACAATAACTTATGTCTTTTCATTTGTAAGAGACACGAGTATTTTATTGCTTTGATCATGTAAATATTAGATAATATTTTTAAGATCTGTGACTTTATTACTAGGTGCCATGGTTGTAATTAGGTTGAACATAAAACCGTTTTACCGTAAACAAATATAGCTGTTTAAGTATATATTCACGCGGACAGTATTTAGCTTTGATTTTGTACGTGACCCTTTATAAGACCCCAAGTCAGCCCATACCTGGGATGCTACTTAACTCCACCGTAGTGCAACACTCCACGGTTACTAAGCCCCCCACCGTGACAAGGTGAGAACCTGTGGTGGGGGAGGTGGCGCCGTACTGCATAGGTCGCTATGCGACTTTAAACTTGTGGACCAGTCTCACCGTCGTTTACAGCCGATTAAAAATATATAAATAACAGGTAAGAATACTGTTCAACATTTCCTTTGCGATAGGCATCCCGTAAAAGGCGTAAAAATATCTGACATGCTCGGTGGAAGACCTTTAGGTCTGACTGGCTGGCGACCACCCTTAAGCGCGTGTTATTTAACTATTAATACGCACATGAATTCGAAAAGTCAGAGGTGCGTGCCTCGGGTTCGAACTCGAGACCTTTGACTTGGCAGTCCAACGGTCATACCACTAGGCTATCACTGCTGATATTATGATATATCGTATATTAAATAAAATTGGTTTTATCATGACTAGTGATGGGTTTACGCCACGGAACATTAAATAGGTGGAATTAGCATAATGCCTATTTTGTATGAAAACCAGTGTTGCCAAACTCACACATTTACGTCTTACACACTATTGTAACTGGATTATGACTGGTCAAAAATAACAATCACGATCAGATTTAACACACTAAACTATTTGCATTGAATTCAACCTTATAACAATTGCACATACCAAATAGGTCTGTAACCTTTTACGACTATTTTCTTTTGGAGTTAAAATCGATTTCAATACGATGAAGTACCGCTACTCCACGCTAGATGGCATTTATAACAATTTTTTTCGAATAAAACTATGGTGCTTGTTATAGGAGAAGATTTTGAATGACAAATAGTGTGTCACGCATACCGACAATAGTGATGTGTCCATATAATACATTCTTGTGAACTTATCGATAAAGATACTACGAAATAAGTGAATAAAGTGAAGATATAATGTTAAAGTAAATACCAAACATCGTTTCTGATATAATATAGTTTAGTACGTATTGTTATTATATTATTATTATGTATTATTAGCGTTGTTAAATAGTGCGTTGTAAAATTTTATGAGATATCAGCTACATAGCAAGCAAATTAAACTGCCTCATTAGTCTAGTGGTTCCAAGTGCGACTTCTAAGCTAGATGCTGGGTTTGATTCCCAGGCCGAGCAGTGTTATTGGGTGTTGGTGTGAAATTCTCAGTATCAGCTCGGATTTCTCGGCATATTATTATAATAGGACCTAAACATACCGTTAAATAGCATTCGACTTGAACAATATCAACATAATTATTTATATTTCTTTAAATTATGTAACCTAAAAAAATATATCAACTGAAATAACTGATTACCGGTTTTCAATACACATTCCATCACGCCTGCATTCCTCGAAGAGTTGAGTTGAAGAACTGTGGGTAAACATTAGTTCACCCACAGTTCGCCGGTATGTTTAGGTCCCATGTAACAGGGGGGCGAGCCTATTGCCATTAACCGGTAACAAATCCAGACTCTGTGCTGTTACTGAGAATTTCATAGAAAAATCCAATAACCCTGCTCGACCTGGGCTTTAGCTCCGTAATTCATACTGACTTCTGAGACGGTTACGTGATTATTAGACATATTATAATAACGCACTTTACGGATTATATCGCTTTATATTCTTTTTTTTACAGTAACAAAATCCCTATATCATGTTTACGAGATTAAAAATTTGCATCACAAGCTAAATTTTTCTTAGTATACTGGAAAGTACATAATATAGGTAATTTTAAAAATGAAAAATAGTCGATAACATTTTATCGATATTGCATGCACTAATTGAATAGCGGCATCAATTTGGTTAGGTAAGCAAACATTCTAGAACAATTGATTGCCAATAAAAGAAAATCAACTCTATTTCTATAGGGAAAGGGATAACTTTAGATTGTCATTTTTGTGCTATGTTTGGCGGAAGAAAATTCAAACTTATTTTATCATTTTATTGTAATAAACTGAAAATAATACTTCCCGATTATACGAAATCCCTTCATGTGATAGATTTTTACCCCAGCTATGGTTTTTGTATTCTTAAATGGCACAAAAGGGCCTTTTTTTTTTAGATTTTTTAAAGTTTTCAACGCATGTTTGCGCGTTGGCTATCTGCGAACGCGACTGAGAGCACTTTATACGGCAAGTGAGTACATCGTACCAGACTAGTGGAAACAAGGTTACGCCCACTTACTGCTTCTAGGTACTTCTTTGTTCTGTGGTTTACGCCGCGGCATTTTGGGCAGATTGAATTAACGCCCGATATCCACCCGTTTGTGCCCAGTAAATGTCAGGGCATTTATTTATTGCTTTAAAATTATTTATAATTCTTATGATTAACTTATGAAGATAATCTTTTTAAGTATTTAAGGTAATTTCAATTGAATCGAAACAAATATTAACAAAACAATAAAGAATAAGTCATTTTTCTCGGTAAATTCAAAATCATAATATTTGACACACTTCTAATCGGCCCGAAACGCACATGTTTGGTTGATGATTAATACTTTTCCCCAAATATTATCCAACACCGCCTCATACATAATTTGTGAGTATTAATAATTGTTGTTTTCAGTAATTATAATATTTAAGTATTTTACAATCTATTAAATGTCGTCCTTAGTTATGTTTTCCGTATCTATTTCTTGGTAAACATTGTTAAACTAAGCTTTTTACGAAATTATGGAAAAGTCGAGTTTAAAATTACTTTCTGTGGGTGACTAAACTATTTTATGCTGGAGCAGGCAAGGCGCACTCAGCATTTTAGGTAAGTATTAGAGAGATGTTCCGACTCGTCGGTAAAGCCGACTATCCGAGTCCAATTTCATAGTTGTAGTCTATTCGGCTAAGAACACCGACTATCCGGCTTCTTACTTTAACTATCAAATGTATATCATCATGTTTACATTAAACCTTGATTGTTACATAATAATTTTATTTTAATCATTCTTTCACATTTGAAATAATTATAAAGCAACCATTCCTTTTGAACGGTTACAGCCTTACCATATCACATAAATTAGCAATTTGTTTGTGACACACGGCTGACCCGCGGTATTAGCCAGTTCGTAATAGTTTTGAGGAAAGACACGGGGTCCACCAAACATGCTCCGCTGTCACCTTTAATGCCAAATATAGTTTTCATTTGTTGAACTTAACGTACGGCCAACAAATAGGTAAAAGATAAAGTTTATAGAAATGAAAACGGTTACATCGCGAACTGGCTAATTCCGCGGGTCAACCGCATGCCACAAACAAATTGCTAATATAGCTATTGTCGGGCTGCATAGTGCACCTTTGGTAATCGTTAGTCTTTAAAATTACTTGTAAAGAATTAATAAAAACATTTAAGAGATAAATGTCCTATTTAAAAAAAAAATGGATTAAGTCGACAAACGAGTCAAATGAGTTGTGGGCTAGACAAACTACCGAGTGGGTCCCACATAACGGTAGACGACAACGCGGCAGACCTAGACGGAGATGGCGGGATGAGCTTGACTTCTTTAGGAAGGATTGGCCCAAAATAGCCTTGAGTCGTGAGGAGTGGAAAGAGGGTAGGGAGGCCTTTGCCCTGCAGTGGGACGACAACGGCTGAATAATAATAATAAATAAAGTCGACAAACGAGCTGACGCCAGAGCCGCAGCTCTTAGTGCAAAAGTCGAAACACACACCTTGGTGTTTTACAAAGGACTCCGAGACTACCCGAGGAGTTGCTGATGCTTTGCCGATCCATATGAGCCCCTACGGACTTCAGGCTGCCGGAGCCGCAGCAAACGAGGGGGAACTGGCCTTGACGCGCAAAAGTCGAATCACACACCGAGGTGCTTTACGAATCCGATGTTAAACGGTTAAGGAAAACTACATGCCTGAGATATTTTCTCGATGGCGTGTGAAATCTGCCAACCCGCACTAGGCCAGCGTGGTGGACTATAGCCTATTCCCTCTCATTCTGAGAGGAGACCCGTGCCCAGCAGTGGGACAGTATAATGGGTTGATTATGTTTAAACATTATCGATGTATTTTCAATATCGTACGATAATCGTTTATTTCCAACAAAACCCCAATCCTAGAAATGTTTCTCTGACATCTGTCGCGCGTATCACGATAAGTTTTGTCTGTCTTTCCTTTGAGTTATGTTTACTTTGACAGAGGAATATGCTCAGAGGAAAGACAAGACAGACATTCTTCTGAGGGGTAAGCCCGGTCACAGATATTATACGCCCGGCTATGCCGTCTCCATAGACCCGAAGCTATTCGAGCAATTAGTTCTAGACATTCACTCAGAGGAAAAAAAAGGGATTAATAAATTATCGCTTGCACAACGCAAATAAATATAACTAATAGCTGACCCGGCAAATGTTGTTTTGCAATTTAAATTATAAAAAAATAGGTGTTGGTGGTAAAAAGGTGAAAATTTAGGGTTGTATGTATTTTTTAATGCCGAATATTTTTTTTAGTGGACCACCCTTATCACAAATGGGTATGTAAAATAGTTAACGTCCTATTCTCAGACCTAATAAATAGACACAAAATTTCATAAGAATCGGTCAAGCCGTTTCGAAGGAGTTTTTTTTACAAATACTGACACAAGAATTTTATATACCTATTTATTTAGAAAAGTCAGAAAAAAACATTGATACTCTGTGGCTACTGTAGCGAACTGACTGTGGCACTTTGGCGAACACTTTTCATACACAAAGTCGGTTCTCCTTTTTTCTACACTTCATTATCTATTATAGATTAATAATCTGTGCCTGCCTACTGCCTGCTGCCGCCATTTTGGTTAAAGTCGTATCTGCTGTTTGTTTCGTAGTGACTCGGAAAGGCCACATCAAATTTTATTCTATAGTTACACTACAAAAACGGACGACGCAAATAAACATCCTGTAATGTGATTGTTTTGGGTGTGTTATAAACGTAAAAAAAGGAGATTCATAATTTTATTCAAAAACGTTCGTATCATTCAGCAAGGTTGTATTTCAAAATAGTGCTCTAACAAGTAAAAACTATGAGTTCAAGACATCGGGACAGAAGTCGTTCAAGATCCCGTGATCGGGAGAGGGACAGGCATAAGGAAAGGGATCGTGAGAAGACCAGAGACCGGGACCGTGATAAAGATAGGGAGCGCGATCGCGACCGTGACCGGGAGCGCGACCGCGATCGTGATCGCGATCGCGACAGGGATAGAGACCGAGATCGCCACCGTTCCAAAAGGTACATTGAATTGTACATGTCCTGAATCATAAATAATAGAGAAAAATAATTGCCGCGCATGTTGTACGTTGCGCGTACAACATGCACGTACACAGAATCGTACATTGTTTAGAAACTAGTTTTCATATGGTAGTAATGGTATCGATTGGTTATTGTAATGCTCTGCAGGGATAAAGAACGGGAGCGCAGCCGGAGCCGCGATCGCCATAAGGAGAAGCGTCGCAGCCGCACTCGCTCGCGCAGCAGGAGTCGCAGCCGCAGTCGCAAGTCCAAAGATAGGCAAGTTATCTTGGTTTGACCATGTTATCTGAGTTGTGTAGACATCACATGAATTAGTTAGCAGCTGTTTCTGGGTGGTGTGAAGTAGTAAAATGGAAATCAGTGCCTTACTAATATTATAAATGTGAAAATTTGTAAGTATGGATGTATGGATGTTTGTTACTCTTTCACACCAGAACTGTTGAACATATCTGAATGAAATTTGGCACAGAGATAGATTATAGTCTGGAATAACACATATATTTTATCAATTCAACTAGTATCTAATAGAAAAAATTTAAATGCCTGTAGCATTGAAAGGTTAACACAATAATTATTGGCAATGCAAAATCTATCATCTTGGTCTCCAGGGGTTGGTGTATTGCTGAATTAAATAAATTGATCACTTAGATTAACATCTATTTTGCCAAGGTGTGATCAGAAGTAAAGGAGAATGCCAATGGACAGTTACTCTTAAAAATGGCTTGTGTCTCAAAAAGTTAAATATCATGAAATATTGAAATCTCATCAAGTTTTAATTAATTAATTTAATTTTTAATTTTAATTTTTTTAAAAAAACATTGCCTCACACTAGGATTTTCTCCTGTATCGTGGGTGCGTTTACAAACACAAATTCTCACATACACAAACGCCCAGACCCGGAACAACTACCTGTAGATCATACAAATATTTGCTCCGTGTGGTGATCGAACCCACAACACGTGGCGCAGTAGCCGATCGCTCAACCGCTACGCCAATCGTGTCGTCGTTAAATAACTGTTTTATAAAATATGTGTATAGAACATTTTGAACATATCAATAGATAGCTGCAAGGTAAAAAAAAATAATCAGTTTCTATAACCCTGCAAAACTACATATTAGGTAGTATTTATCTATCTTATTTTCATTGAAAATGTGATGAGACACATACCATTGTCTCATCACATTATTAGCTATATTTTTATTTATTGTTGATATTGTAATCAAAATTGTTTCAAACATGTTATTATAGTATATAGTACTAATCAATTGTATTAAAATCTATCAGTACAGGTACAACCTTATTTGTCATTTGCAATATTGTTGACAGTGTTGACGACATTGTCAACCTGAACCAGTATGTTTTTCTACTGGTTTTTGGTACATTGTGTGTAGAGTTGCCTTTTCGTTCCTCTGTTACTGCTACTATCCTACTGAAAATTAACATACTACCAACGACGCTGCTGCACTGTGTGTGTTGTATTTTACCAAAGACAGGACTTTTTCGAGGATGTATTTAGACATGCCATCAAGTATTTTGAAGGTGGTTTGATAAAGATGCAACAATGTTGAATTCAGTACATTTGTTCTTAGTGCCGTGGGCATTCTCCTTAACATTATTCTTATTGTGAAAATCAATTTTACATGACATGTATTACAAAATAGTAGGCAATGTTAGCAATTAGTAATTTGTTTACAGAGACGGGACTATTGCTCTGCTGGACCAGATGGTAGGCACGACGACAAAGGCGACGGCGCGGCAGGTGACTAGCAACGGCGTGAACCCGGCCGCGCACGCCGCTATACTCGCGGCCGCCGCTGTTGCGCAGGTTACTACTTATACAGTACACTCACCTTTGTATTCTGTCTGGTACTCTGGGTACTATATCTTCAATTGCATCAAGCCCTATGGGCCCAGATTTTAATACAATACAGGCTAGGAGTTTCAAACATCCTAAATCTATAATAATAGCAGTGGAAAATTAAAATTACTAAAGCACCACTTTGGCATCTTTATATGTGAGAGGTTTACAGTTTTTATAGGCTCACCTCTGTTACATGGAACCTATATACCAGTGAACTGTGGGTGTAAACATAATGCCTAAGCCTTCAGGGTACAGGTACAATGGTATGTTATTGCACAAAAGCATTATTTCTGTATGTAGAAATATTATTACATCAATTTTATGGTTTCATCCCACCCATGTTACAGTAAATATTCCTGATTTTATTTACTAAGATTATTTTTAATTATATGTACATTAGCTAAATAGTGGCACTAGATTGTTGTTTGTTTTGTCAGATTTATCTTCAAATTAAAGCTAAACAAAAAGGCAAATATCCATTGTTATAGAGGCACCTTTTTTAAACCAAGCGTGCCGGCGCCCATGTTATATTAATTTGTGTGAGGGTTGCATAAAGCTTCCACACACAATTGATGATATATAAATGATCATCAGCAGCTGCACCTTCGGCCTTACCATCAACTTGCTGACTAGCTAATGTTTTTACCACAGCATGAACTATTTTATGTGTAGCTTGTACAAGAAAGAAGTAGAAGTATTATGTATTTTAAAAAAAGAACCGACATGAGAGAATGGTAGTTATTATTTAGTGTTAGGAAACCAGGGATTGATGAACATATCTACCTATGTGTACTCTTACAAATAGTCACCAGAAAGATGCATAATCTTAGCCCTGAGGCATTAGATTTATGATCACGCAAAACCAGCTGTATTTGGAGGGGAATACTAATTTTTATTTATGTATTATGTTAGATGTTAGACGAATATCAAAATGAAGTCCGATGGTGTACCATAATTCGTAAAGGGTATCTTATGTGTTCTAAAAATCGATGTATTAATTGTGTTCATTGGCGCAGTACTCGTATTTAATTATAGTGTGTTGGTATGTTTTTGTTTTGTTCTGTTGACGTTTGGCACGTTCGTTTGTCGCGCTCGCGTAACAGACGTTTGTGGCGCAGCGGCGCATGGCGGCGCCGGTGCAGCCGGCCGCGGCCGCCGCCGCCGCGCTGTCGGCCGCCACGGCCATCCCGCCGCCCACGTCCGTGCAGCAGAAGCTGGAGCTGCTGCAGGCGCGCACGGAGTCACGCTACCGCGACAAGCCGCCGCACCACGACTACCACCCCGACGACGACCAGGACGACGGCCTTGGTAATACATGTTTCACTACTCGAACTAATACTGCCTGAACACTCATAATATTCCGGAGACCAAACTGGACCTTACTGCTGTATCAATTGATATTACTAACACAGAAGATCGCCTATCGGCACTAAATGATGTAAGAACTAACAGATTTTGTAAACAAAACTGTTAAAAATCAGCCATTGAATAACAATTGCCACACAATAAAATAGTTGGCTTTGGTTGTACATAAACTCCAGACTGTCAAAGAGTTTCACTGCCTAGCTGAGGTCCACCAATATCGGTAGAATATCAACGGAATATAACGGTGTTGCATTGCTTATTGATGATGAGATGCGGCTGAATATCAGTATCTGCTAATTCTAGCTATGCATGGCTTACAGTACTCCCGAAATAACAAAGCGCGTGTGAAGTTAGCCGTTGCGAACAGCCGAACAGGTCAAATAACTTAATTAGGTGTTCTTATGCTAAAATATCGGGACCAGTAAGGACAATATTGACGAATTCGAAACAATTACGAGCCCAACCGTTTTTACACCGAGTTTTTATATTAAAATTTACCACGGCAAAACCACTTGCGGATAACTTCAGAGGCGCGTTGCTATCTCGGGGGTACTGTACCTTAAACAACAATGAGAAAGCTACTGGAAATAAGCTTAATCGCTTTGTCAACTCGTGTGAGTTTGAGCGTGAGTGTGTGTGTGAGACATGAGAGAGAGTGAGTGTGAGTGCGGCAGGGCCGGCTGGCGAGACGGCGGCGGAGCGGCGCACGCGCTGGATGGTGTGTGTACGTGTGTGTGACTGTGTGTGTGTGTGCGGCAGGGCCGGCGGGCGAGACGGCGGCGGAGCGGCGCGCGCGGCGGCGGCGCACGCGCTGGATGGTGTGTGTACGTGTGTGTGACTGTGTGTGTGACTGTGTGTGTGTGTGTGCGGCAGGGCCGGCGGGCGAGACGGCGGCGGAGCGGCGCGCGCGGCGGCGGCGCACGCGCTGGATGGTGTGTGTACGTGTGTGTGACTGTGTGTGTGTGTGTGTGCGGCAGGGCCGGCGGGCGAGACGGCGGCGGAGCGGCGCGCGCGGCGGCGGCGCACGCGCTGGATGGTGTGTGTACGTGTGTGTGACTGTGTGTGTGTGTGTGTGCGGCAGGGCCGGCGGGCGAGACGGCGGCGGAGCGGCGCGCGCGGCGGCGGCGCACGCGCTGGATGGTGTGTGTACGTGTGTGTGACTGTGTGTGTGTGTGTGTGCGGCAGGGCCGGCGGGCGAGACGGCGGCGGAGCGGCGCGCGCGGCGGCGGCGCACGCGCTGGATGGTGTGTGTACGTGTGTGTGACTGTGTGTGTGTGTGTGCGGCAGGGCCGGCGGGCGAGACGGCGGCGGAGCGGCGCGCGCGGCGGCGGCGCACGCGCTGGATGGTGTGTGTACGTGTGTGTGACTGTGTGTGTGTGTGTGTGCGGCAGGGCCGGCGGGCGAGACGGCGGCGGAGCGGCGCGCGCGGCGGCGGCGCACGCGCTGGATGGTGTGTGTACGTGTGTGTGACTGTGTGTGTGTGTGTGCGGCAGGGCCGGCGGGCGAGACGGCGGCGGAGCGGCGCGCGCGGCGGCGGCGCACGCGCTGGATGGTGTGTGTACGTGTGTGTGACTGTGTGTGTGTGTGTGTGCGGCAGGGCCGGCGGGCGAGACGGCGGCGGAGCGGCGCGCGCGGCGGCGGCGCACGCGCTGGATGGTGTGTGTACGTGTGTGTGACTGTGTGTGTGTGTGTGTGCGGCAGGGCCGGCGGGCGAGACGGCGGCGGAGCGGCGCGCGCGGCGGCGGCGCACGCGCTGGATGGGCTCGGAGCACGACAAGACCTTCATCCCCGGCCTGCCCACCGTGCTGCCGTCCACGCTCACGCGCGACCAGGAGGAGCAGTACCTACGTGAGTGTCCCTACTATTATTATTTCACTCTTCACTGTAATCATTTTCCTGAACGCTGACTACACATATTGCCGGCGAGTCGTTCACTATAAATAACTTGTGAATTTTTTTCTTAGGTCCCCATTCAACCCGGCCCGCCCGCTATTGCCGGGAAATAAAATCTAACTTTTAATTGATATTATTAATTCTTATCTTAACTCGTGTCGAAAGATTGTAACTGCATTGGTCTACAATAGATAAATGGAATATTTGTAGTGTCGGTAAGTGAAATATAATTGGACATGCATAATCATTATTTTACTACTGGCTGGCAAAATATAAAGATGATTCTCTGCAATTTATGGAAAGGGTAGTGTTGCAGGTGTCCAAGGGCTACGATGACTACTTCCCACCAGGTGGCTCGTCAGCTCGTTTGCCGACTTAATCTATAAAAAAACCTAAACGACGATAATATGCCCAACTGTGGAGCACGCTAACTATTATTCTTATTTCCTTGCACACTAACGAGATAACATTTCAAAATGATAACGTCACTTATACGGCGGAAACTGAGAAAATGTAACCGTTACGCTTTGTCGTAATAATATTAAATCAACAACGAAATACGTAATGTAAGGTTATGAAACTTATGAATAATAATAATAATTCCAAAATGACATATGATAATTTTTGATAGGTCAGAAAAATGACGTCATTCACCGTTTAACCATACAAATGACGTCATTTGGCATTTACGTCTCTAATGAACATGAAAATGAAATGAATAGAATGAACTTCAAAGACGAAAATAAATATGAAAATGATTGAATATCGGAAAAACAATCAATACGGGTATGCTATTTTTCGATTTAGTTTTAAATAAAATTATAATATACTAGCGACCCGCTTGCGGTTTCACCCGCACTGCTCCGTTCCTAAGAGGCGTAGCGTGATGTTATATAGCCTATGTTACTCAGTGATAATGTACATTTCTAACGGCAAAAGACTTTTTGAAATCGGTCCAGTAGTTTATTCGTTACATACAAAAATACAAATCATTCCTCTTTATAATCCTTACTAATATTATAAATGCGAAAGTAACTCTGTCGCGCTTTCACGCCAAAACTACTGAACCGATTTAAATGAAATTTGGTACACAGATAGTCGATACCCTGAGAAAGGACATAGACTTTTTAATACATAAAAAAGGGTTGTAAGGTGATGAAAGGGGGGGATGAAAAGTTACATAGAAGTATCGTCATTAACAAGCTAGAAGCTTCAAAATTATTTTTTAGGCTGTTGATTCTATATAAATAAATATGACATTCAAAGTTGGAAAAGTTTTACCCTCAAGGGTGTAAAATAACAACAATAACATAAAATAATAATAAGTTTGTATGGAAATATGTAAGGTTTATGTGAATGTTTTATAAATTTGCGATGTTCTGTTGAGGTATAAAAATCAAAGATCTGGAACACCCGATTTAGTGCCATAATGGTCCAGCTAAACTATAAGAAATATAAAAATGACCCCTTAACAAAAGTTGTTCAGCCTGATGAGCATTTTCTGTTGAGGTATAAAGATTAAGTTAAATTTATTTGCATAATAAGAAATAAATACCTAAGTATTTGTACTAGCGTTTTTGAAATTTCGATCTGTGGGATGAAAGTTCGTATGAAAGTCCAAACAAATCTGTTTATGATTACTATACGTATATTTATCGGAAACATTTGTATGATTAGTAAAAATACCGACTTTGAAAATATATACACGTCGCGCAAGCGCTAACAAAACACATAGAACTTTATAAATAGCTGATATTTACTAAGCTATTTACAGTAAACCACAGCAGTTTGTTGTGTATTATTTGCAAAATAAGTATAGATACAGAAAATTTAAAATGCCGCCCAAAGTAACTATTCCACGCGGACGAAGTCGCGGGCAGAAGCTAGTATTGGTATAGATGGGTGTCAAAAAATTAAATTGATGAGGAGGAAGAGGAGGAAGCGGAGGAAATACTGTCACTTGATATTGAGAGCGACGCGACAAAGTATCGATTTTTGAAAGTCTTCCTCATTGTTTCTCAACATGGGGGCCCACCGTTGGTCCGTCTCATGTGTTCAATGAAATATTATAGAACATATCGCGAGCTTGCCAAAATTTTTGTTAAGGGTCCAGCGGAGCTTGAATAACTCACAAAAACGTAATACTAAAATAAATCATAACCCAACACACAATTTTATCAAATTGTCTTATTATCCGGATTTGGATATCGTTAATCTAGGTTCCTGCTGTATGTACCATTTCGTCTACTACTACTTCACTGGAAATAAACCACCGGACACTCGTTCCAAACTTGGTAAAGTTATCACGAATTAAATTCGCTTACATTTATTTCCAGTGAAGTATTTTGGTCGATGTCGTAGAGTAAGAACCTAGATTAATAGTATCTGAATCCGAATAATAACACAATTTTATTAAATTGTATTGAAATTACCATAAATTTTGGTATTACGTTTGTATAGAAAATTGGGTCCGCCGGTCTCTTAAGTGAAATTTGTTGACTATTTAGTGGGTAAACGTCGACATTAAAACGTCGAGAAACAATATCTACCTATCACATACGACGATGCAAGATTAAGTGTCATTAAAAAAAAATACGAATAGTAGCGCGTTCTTTAAGACCTCGACTAACCTTCTAAAACTTATTATTTTTGTAAACGTAAATGAGTTACATAAACTTAGTAATATGAGTTAAGTATTGAACATTAAAACATTTATTTTACTTAGTATTCAGTTAAAATCTTTTTCATAGAAGCACTGCGGGTGGGTCGTGTTTTGAATTTGCAAAATAATTAATAATAGCAGGTTTTCTTATTGCGCTTACGCGTCACCAAATGTTATTTTAATTTCAGAATATTAGAGCTATTTCAGCGTGGTCCACTGGAAAGTGTAGTACATTCGTAATGTTATGATAATGTGTCACGTGCTGAACGTAGGTAAGGCGGTCAATGTTCTAATGTGTGCGTATGGCCGCGGTTGGCTAACCCGTTCCCTTGCAGTGCAGCTGCAGATCGAGGAGGTGTCGCGCAAGCTGCGCTCCGGCGACCTGGGCATCCCCGCCAACATCGACGAGAGGTTAGTGCCGCCCCCCGCCGCCCCCGCCCCCGGGGCCCAACTCCGCGACACCCATGAGTATACTACTCACGTTTTCATTATTATATCTCTAGTTACGAGCGCTCCACGCGTCATATTTACCTACATAGCTACGTCCACTACATCCATGTTTGACGTGTGTTTTCCACTCGGACCATACATAATTCGACACCAGATGCAAGCGCGTCAGCTGCAGCAGCAGCTGCTCGCGCTCACAACAGCTGACTTAAACTTATACCGAAACTTACATTAGGACTATAAAAAAAGCATTGCATTGACCTGCCGACAGGTTGACTTAGACACGAATTAGTTGAAAGTATTGTAAATTGATAGTATTAAATTTGAATTACAATATAGGAGGTCCGGGTGTGGGCGATGTTCAGGGCACAGCGTGCCGGGCCCCGCGTGGAGCGTGCCTCGTCTCCGCCCTACTAATGCGCCATTTTCTTCATTTTGCAGGTCGCATACAGACTGCTCATAAACACTAATGATTCAATTAATTAACTCATCTAATAATAATTATTTATTATCTTGATAATTTTCAGCGACTACAGCTCAATTATTATTAATAACCAGATTATTTTCAGGGCTAATGAGCTTAATTAAAATTTCAGGATCAAATTAATTGAATTATTCTTTTTTCTCAGGCGTTAGGTTCTAGGTATTAGAGTAGGATATCAATACACATCATAATATATTTCCTTTTATATAACGCGGTGTTTAATATGTCGGTCAAGCAAATGAGAATCTACAAACATTAACATAATTAATACACGTCAAAACTGTGATTGAGATAATATTAAGCACCGTGGTTTGTTATTTGTTATTGACTTGGCGCCGCAACACTCGAGACCATAGCTTTCTGCCGAAACTCATCATGAACGAACAGCGGCTATGGGGCCATCTCCATAAATTACGTCACACGAATTTCATTATCTTTTGACTCCATGTGACACATCGTCACATTTGTAAGATCTCACCCTAGTGTGACGTCACATATTTTGCAATTTATAGAAATAATCAAATCAAAACAGCGGTTCCAAAATTCACATTCAGTTCATCAATCAAACACCAATCTTATGAAAAGAAAAAGAAAGAATAAACTAGAAAGAAGAAGGAACGAGTTGGTAATATTTTTTGTGGAACTGTTTGTTTTGCGTTTTATTAATTTAGATTTTTACGTGAGATTACAAATTGATGATGTAGTCACTTCTATACACAGCCTTCCCTTGAGATGTTACGTAATATATGGATGGCACCTATGGTAAAATTGATATTCTACACTACTGAAAGATATCAGATTTATTTGTCACAAAAATCAAAAGATATACTTAATACACTATCTGTGTGTCATTATACCGACTGCGTTATACCTGTAAACAGCACGATGCAAATAAAATATTTCTCTTCATAACAAGACTTTAATTAGCCCAGTGTATAGTTAAAATATACAACCTACTTACATATGAATTAAAAAAAATTAAAATTACACGGTAGAAGTTTTTTCAGTAGGCACGGATATATTCCAGAAAGTAACAAATATATCCCAAATCCCCACTTGAAATAGTTCGTTTATTTTTTTTATCGGTGCTCAAAATCAACCCACGCGTTTGGTTTGTAGAACGTCACAAAGGAACAAACATACACTATACATATTATTAAAGTATATACCTACTATCGTTTGCGTCGCGCAGTCGGGTAAAAGGAAAGGCTACGGTGTCGAGTGTGCGTGTAGTGCGCGCGTGGGCGGTGAGTGGTGAGTGGTGCGTGGCGTTGTGTAGTGTAGTGAGTGCGAGTGCGAGTGAGTGTGCGTTGTGCGCAGGTCGCCGTCGCCCGAGCCCATCTACTCGACGGACGGCAAGCGCCTCAACACGCGCGAGTACCGCACGCGCCGCAAGCTCGAGGAGGAGCGCCACCGCCTCGTCACGCGCATGCAGCAGATCAACCCCGAGTTCAAGCCGCCGCCCGACTACAAGTGCGTCACTCTACTCACTGTTGCGTCACTCTCACGTGTCGCTGCGCGCTGCGCACACTGCTCACCCGCGCTGTTTGTTGTAGACCACCCATCATCCGCGTGCACGACAAGGTGATGATCCCGCAGGAGGAGCACCCCGACATCAACTTCGTGGGGCTCCTCATCGGACCGCGAGGCAACACGCTCAAAGGTATACTAACATACTAAATAGTAATGAGGCATATTAACAGCTTGCGATCTCATTAAAATTTCTGTTATTCGGTTATCGTAACTGAAACGCTCGTTGCAGCTATGGAGAAGGAGACCGGCGCTAAGATAATAATTCGTGGGAAAGGCTCCGTGAAGGAGGGTAAGGTGGGCCGGAAGGACGGGCAGCCGCTGCCGGGTGAGGACGAGCCGCTGCACGCATACATCACTGCCACCAACGCGGACTGCGTAAAGAAAGCAGTCGAGAAGGTAAACACTCACAAGCTTCCGTCAACGTGCTGAGGGAAGTGAGATGTAAATCAATCAGTTAATGGCGGGTGGTTGCGGTTGCAGATCAAGGAGGTGATCCGTCAGGGCGTGGAGGTGCCGGAGGGGCAGAACGACCTGCGGCGCATGCAGCTGCGCGAGCTGGCCCAGCTCAACGGTACCCTGCGCGAGAACGACGCCGTGCGCTGCGCCAACTGCTCCGCCACCGACCACAAGACCTGGCTCGTCAGTACATACACACATACTGCCAGAACGCTGCCATGTGCAGAATGTTCACCACATGTGGAGACATTCTGCTTATATTTACAATTACGTTTGGATAAGCCTACGTTTACGTTAAAAATTTTGTTTTTTGGCAGCATTATTTTTGAAAGAAGAAATCTTTGATAACTTTGTATGCTTTTTTATATAATGATGTTCGACGAGATGTAATGTAATGTAATCCTGCCATTAGCAAAGTCTGCTTCCATATTTGTACACCTGTCACGGTAAAACATGTTGATCCTATCTCTAAACTTATTATGCATTATAACTATGTACTATTATATACTCATGTTTGTGCAAATAACTGTATCTTATCTTATCCTATTGCAGTGTCCGGATAAGCCAAACGTAACGAACAGCATTGTGTGCTCATCATGCGGTGGAGCCGGACACATCGCGCGCGACTGCCGCGCAAAGCGTCCCGGACAGGGCACGCTGCACAACACGCCCAACAAGGTAATGCGCCAGGCGTCCCGGACAGGGCACGCTGCACAACACGCCCAACAAGGTAATGCGCCAGGCGTCCCGGACAGGGCACGCTGCACAACACGCCCAACAAGGTAATGCGCCAGGCGTCCCGGACAGGGCACGCTGCACAACACGCCCAACAAGGTAATGCGCCAGGCGTCCCGGACAGGGCACGCTGCACAACACGCCCAACAAGGTAATGCGCCAGGCGTCCCGGACAGGGCACGCTGCACAACACGCCCAACAAGGTAATGCGCCAGGCGTCCCGGACAGGGCACGCTGCACAACACGCCCAACAAGGTAATGCGCCAGGCGTCCCGGACAGGGCACGCTGCACAACACGCCCAACAAGGTAATGCGCCAGGCGTCCCGGACAGGGCACGCTGCACAACACGCCCAACAAGGTAATGCGCCAGGCGTCCCGGACAGGGCACGCTGCACAACACGCCCAACAAGGTAATGCGCCAGGCGTCCCGGACAGGGCACGCTGCACAACACGCCCAACAAGGTAATGCGCCAGGCGTCCCGGACAGGGCACGCTGCACAACACGCCCAACAAGGTAATGCGCCAGGCGTCCCGGACAGGGCACGCTGCACAACACGCCCAACAAGGTAATGCGCCAGGCGTCCCGGACAGGGCACGCTGCACAACACGCCCAACAAGGTAATGCGCCAGGCGTCCCGGACAGGGCACGCTGCACAACACGCCCAACAAGGTAATGCGCCAGGCGTCCCGGACAGGGCACGCTGCACAACACGCCCAACAAGGTAATGCGCCAGGCGTCCCGGACAGGGCACGCTGCACAACACGCCCAACAAGGTAATGCGCCAGGCGTCCCGGACAGGGCACGCTGCACAACACGCCCAACAAGGTAATGCGCCATACGCCAAACGTATCACTTCGTACTTAGTGTGATTAAGACGACACCTAAGACGACATTCGCTGAGTATCGATGTGGAAAAAAAAAATTATATAAATAAAAATGGTAGTACTTAAAGAGCGCCTGAACGTGCGTGTGAAGTGAGGTGCAAAATCCAGTTTGCGTAAAGTGTTAACAACACGGCGGGAGCCTTGCGCCTGCGCTGCGAATTATTTTTTGAACAGTGCTTATAGTGATAATAGACAACGATACACTAGTCCAGTTTTTTAAACCATTGAAAAAATAGTTACTAATAAATTAGACCGAACTCAGACCATCCTACAGTAACGTAAAGGATCTGTTATAGTTTAAATGTTGCGTAGTCCGGTACTAGCTTAACTTTATTGTTAAGGTTTTTTTTTAATTATGTAAATATGTTTATAAATAGTTTATTTTTGTTTTAAACCTTTATTGAATGTTGTTAAAACTATACAACGTCACAAGGACCCCATGCTGTGCTATTTTTCGACTACAACTTATTTTTTAAATATTTGTATGATGTGCAGGCTAAGATCGACGAGGAATACATGTCGCTGATGGCGGAGCTGGGCGAGGCGGCGCCGGGCGGGGGCGGGGGCGGGGGCGCGGGCCCCGGGGGCGGGGCGCGGCGCTGGGGGCCGGGCCTGTTCGCGCCGCACGCGCCGCGCGCCATCATGCCGGCGCCCGCGCACGCCGCCACACGTACGCTTCTCTTCACTCTCCACTACTTATCGTATATATACGCACGTGTACACTCTACTGCTGACGATGCTCGTGCCACTTGTAACAAATTCTAGGTTCTTGACTGTGCATTGGTGTGACATATTAACTATTGTAATCACAAGCATCGAAAATATTAACTACTAGCTTTTGCCAGCGACTTCGTCCGCGTGGAATAATTACTTTGTTCCCTAGTTCTTCGCGCGTGGTTTCACCTGCGTTGCCCCGTTCCTAAGGGTTGTAGCGTGATGTTTTATAGCTTGAAACCTTTCCCATGAATCACTCATTTTCCCAACATTTCCCTTCACTGTTCTGCTCCTATTGATCGTAGCGTGATGAAAAGTATACTATAACCTGCCCAGGAGTATGAAGAACAATTGTACCAAGTTTCGTTGAAATCCGTCGAGTGGTTTTTGTTTCTATAACGAACATACAGACAGACAGACAGACAGACAAACATTTTACTGATTGCATTTTTGGCGTCAGTATC
Organism: Acronicta aceris; assembly: GCA_910591435.1. Classification (NCBI taxonomy): domain Eukaryota; kingdom Metazoa; phylum Arthropoda; class Insecta; order Lepidoptera; family Noctuidae; genus Acronicta; species Acronicta aceris. Next base: position 15,929,614 of record OU342767.1, read on the forward strand.
GATCACTAATCACCCGCTGATAGTTATTTTGGAAATATATTTCATGTACAGAATTGACCTCTCTACAGATTTATTATAAGTATAGATGACTATCAAATTTTATGATAGTAAAAACGGGTAGTGGTAATACGTGTTCATCTATACATATAATAAATATTAAAAAATTTTTTGAATAAGAATGCCTTCTTCGATAGTTATGTGAAAAGTTAAAAGGGGCTCCTTATGATAGCACCATAATAGTGGAGTTATCCTACTAATATTATAAACTTAAAGTTTGTGAGTATGGATGTTTGTTACTCTTTCACGCCAGAACGGCTGAACGAACCTAGATGAAATTTGGCACAAAGATAGATTATAGTCTGGAATAACACATAGACTACATTTTATCCAGACAGATCGGACCCAACTGAAGTCCACGCGATCAAAGTCGCGGGCAGAAGCTAGTAGTGTTATAAGATAGTGAAATTGTTATTCCGCGCAGGTGTGGCATTCCCGCCGCCGCCCGCGCCGCCCGCGCCGGCCGGCCCGCCCGCGCCCTCCGCGCCCTGGCTCGGTACGTATATACTATATACCACCCTCCTGCATCGACAAACCCAAACCTAATCGCTACACATAGCGTCAATACTTCTCAATTTAACTATCGACATCTCAATTTCTATAAAAAAAAATACCACTAAGTATAATTGATTAAAAAAAGTACTGTCTCATTAACCTAGTTCTGTGTGTGAGTGCTACGCTAAAGGTCGAGCAGTGTTATTGGGTTTTTATATGAAATTCTCAGTAGCGGAGTTTCGAATTTGGGTCCGGTTACTGGTAATAGGCTCACCCTCTGTTCCATGGAATAACAGTCCATAGGAATAACGTATTTAATTGAAATTGTTAGTTGGCATTTTTTTTAAGTTAACTTCAACATGTTATTACTTTTACTCTAGTACTACGTAGACCGTAACTATGAAGATACAAAATATGATGAAACACTTAAAAAAAGGTAGTGTATTCCGCCTCGTTCGGTTAGTCTTGGCGTGCCATTAATTTCGACAGTTTGCCATATAAAATTTTGATGATGTATTTTATGTATTTTTACCTCTAATCTGACGGTATCATAATAAATACTTATATAATTTCAAGTCATTCAAGAATATACGCAGTAAATCACATAATATCGATCTATATTACACGACCCTATTGGTCGTAGGTACTTTATTCGTTGATTCTTGAGCCGGACGCTGGAGGACCGGCAAGTGATATAATATCAAGTGGTTAAAAGGGTTTCTTTTTGGTCCGGAACCATAAAAAACTGAGCAAAGTGTGCACAGCGAGCGTCGTTAACTAGGTCCCGGAGCTCGGTGAGGAGAACCGGAAGCTAGTAGTTACTAATGGAGTCCCCCCCGGAGACAGGCGGCGCCGGGCCGCAGCCGCCGCCGCCCGGCAGCGCGGCGCCGCCGCCGCCCGCGCCGCCCGCGCCGCCGGCCCTGCCGCCGCCGCCGCCGCCGCCCGCCGCGCCGCCGCGTCAGGTACTGTGCGCACCACGCTGCACGACCCTAGTGCCGCATATTACTATCTAGTAAACGTGCTGTGATCGTTTGCAGGGTGACGGCAAGATGGGTCCTCCGCCGAACGTGCCTCACATGCCGCCGCCGCCGCCCGGTTAGTATAATGCTTCGATATTACTAAATTGTGCGCCAAGGATAGAAAGTGACACATTAGTAATGAGTGTGCATTCGACCTGTATACTTTCCCCCGGGTAAAACATAGTACTTTATAAACCAGTCAAAACAAACCATGGCCCACCACGTTTTTAGGCTGTCAGTTAAAAACATTGAATGGAACGCAATTTTTAATAACATTACCAAGTTTGAAACGTTTTTCCGGTCTTTTACTTACAGTGAAGTAGCAGTAGACGAAATAGTAACATAGAGACCTTAGATACTCCATTTGGTTAGGTACTTAAGGCGGATCGTTCAACTGAGCCCGCGAAATTCAAATTTCAAGTGATTTTTCGCAATTTGTAGGTCTATAATAAGTTCCGCATTCATGGTAATGGTAATTGCGACATCGGTGCGACAAGGTGGCATCGTACGACACTGAAATAACTGTAAAGTAAGTCGTGTCGGTTGAGAAGTAAGGTAACTTGCTTCTCATAGATGTCACCAACGTCACCTTATGACGTAAATTCAGAATGTGAAGGCAAAATTTCAATCATGCGGGTAGGGTTCGCGGTGGCTTAGAGGTCAGAGCGTCTGGTATATCAAACCAGAAGACGCAGATTCGAATCCTGCCCACGATTGAATTTTTTCCTTTACTAAAAAATAACTTAATATGTCCAGTATGTCCGCATATAGTAACGTGTGACATGAAAAGTATTTGGTCCCTTTCTCTCATACTGATAAGGCATGTGCTGACTCTTTCTTTCATTTTAAATTTTATTTTCAACTAAATAAATTGTACGGAAGCTAAGAATTTATTAACTTACTTGTGATAAGATACTCCAGCCTCTTTTCTTACTTTAGTATATTAATTTATGTAGTATGTATCGCACCACAAGATAGCACTTATAAATAAAATTAAAGTTGATTGCTGTCAAACACACTTCCGCACCTTAAGTCGGTCAACCGCATGTGACACTACAAATAACACATTGCCAACGAAACAATATTCACATTTGAAGGATGATAACGTGTCTACCTCTATCTTTATATATATAATTCTTCTGTGAGTGTGTATGTGACTGAACTTCTCTCAAACGACTGGACCGATTTTGATGAAATTTTTTGTGTGTGTTCAAGGGGATCTGGGAATGGTTTAGATTCACAATTGGACCCGGTAGGTGGCGCTGCAATCGAGTTTTGGGTTATTTGCAGGGCAGGACAACGTCTGCTGGGTCCACTAGTTTAACATTAAAACTTATAAAGACAATTAAAGGTATCTATATTCATTTCACTCCCAATTCATAAGATATTATTGTAATAAAAGGTTAAATAGCCCTGACCGCCGCCATTTTTATTCTTTACCTTTAGCTAAGTACCTAACCAAATGAAGTGTACATTAACGGTATCCAAATCCGAATAATAACATAATTTGATAGAATATGGTCTGGATTACGATTTATTTCGGTATTACGTTTTTGTGGACAATCTAAGCTCCGCCGGACCCTTAAAGAGAAAGTTTATTAACAACAACGCTTAGAATCAGACTGAGAACACAAGTGACAGAATTAGTGCATTGAAAGGTTTTTTCAAATTCTTTACGTTTCCTGCCTACCCACTTGAAGGCGACGCTAAAGTTGTTGCTTAAAACATTGATAATAATGACTCATAAACATGACTTCTATACAATGAAATGTTTTACATCGCTAATGTTTAACTATTTAGTTATTCTTAGAGAAAAATCGAAATATACTTATTGTGGGTTCTATTTTGTTTTGAGCAGTTTATTTCACCTACAAGCAAAATAAAAATAAGTATAAACGTATCTGAAAATACTTAGAACTGTCTTTGTCAGACTTTCATTGCATACGCCTACCTAGTCCTACTGACATTGTTATTGCCTTTATTTATTTAGGGCCCTTACCGTGACTGAGTACCTGCGAGGTAGGATGCTCCGTCTGCTCGTGGATGGTCGTGTGTCTCAATCAAACTCAGTTTACTCACTAGAACTCCGTAACGACAACCTTCCGTTCGAACAAATTCGCAGTAACTGGCCCGCAATTCGTTCGTCTCGCTTGCGTACGATTTTGCTTATCTCGCAGTCTTTCGCTCTGCAATGTGCCCCTACGTTTATTTTCATACAATATATTTGATTACATTTTTAAATATTTCCATAAAAATATACGTATTTTTTTATTTTTTTTTATAAAACCTTACCCCACACTAGGATGTTCTCCTGTATCGTGGGTGCGTTTACAAAACAAATTCTCACATACACAGACAGTTCCAGACCCGGAACAACTACCCGTAGATCATACAAATATTTGCTTCGTGTGGGGATCGAACCCACAACACGTGACGCAGAAGCCGATCGCTCGGCCGCTACGCCAAACGTGTCGTCAAAAAATATATAATAAAAAAAAGTATATAAATTTCCATAAAACATTTAAACAATATAACAAATAGTTTCCCACTGGTATCGCAGGCATAAGCACGGTCCAAGAGTCTGCATTGCTAGGAGAAACCTAACAGTGCAATTCAGACCGTGTCAGGACTACTGCTTTCTGCATCCAGCCACCCAAAGAAAGCCCCTTTAGATGTTGTTCGAGGCCCTTGGTTATTAAATCATTGGCTGTCAAAAAGATTGGTACAATGATCGCCGAATCCACACGTCAACCTCGTGTATGATACTTTATTTCTTTTTCGACTTTTACGAGGCACGTTTGGCGTAGCGGATGAGCGATCGGCTTCTTATGGTACGCGTTATGTTGAGTTGCCTTGAATTCCACAAGATTGTAATTCAAGAATTTTCACTATTATGTATGTAGGTATGATGGGTATGGGTTGGCGCGGCGGGTTCAACCCACCGCCCTGGGGCGCGCCGCCGCCCGCCTTCCTCGCGCCACCCCCACCGCCGCCGCCCGTGGCCGGGGACTAGCTGCTCCCGCCGCCGCCCGTGGCCGGGGACTAGCTGCTCCCGCCGCCGCCCGTGGCCGGGGACTAGCTGCTCCCGCCGCCGCCCGTGGCCGGGGACTAGCTGCTCCCGCCATCGCCCGTGGCCGGGGACTAGCTGCTCCCGCCATCGCCCGTGGCCGGGGACTAGCTGCTCCCGCCGCCGCCTTGAACTGTGACGTCTCCACTTGACTTAACGTTTACTAGAGATACATGCTCTACCCGAGTACATCGTGACTATGAAATATTGTTTTAATCACTAAGATTGAATTGATATGTATTATAATTATATTAAACAGCAATTGAATACGCTAATGATTTCCTTTGCCTGTTGTCTCCTACAAATCTCGATATAACAATTGTTCGATGCAATAATTACGATCGAACACATTTTGCTGATCTAGCGATCCAATACCGCCGCACTGTGTGCCTCGGGACACCAGTGCATATTCGGACAGCAAACCGGTTGCATTCGTTCTTACCGACAGCTCAACCATAATCATTTAGCATAGCATAGCATAGCATAGTTTTCAGTTCAGCAATAAATCTTTAAAAGATATTGAAGTTTAATTTAACATACAGCTGTCGATACCGCTTAGGTCGCGTCTCCTACATTTTTGGTCCTTCGAGCCGGATTCAAGGACTTCGCGGTCGAATTTAGTTTTTTGGAACTAACGGCAGTGAAGTGCACTTGTGCCAAACCAGTGACAATTTGGAATACAATATTTATTTACATATTAGTTTAGCAGTGACTAGTGGTACCGACATTAGCAGCAAAGAATTAACTTTGAGTGTTCGATATATTTTACCAGTGAGTTAATACCTCACCGCAGCAGCAACAGTAAGTGGACGGCTTACATTAACACCAGCTCCAGTCGCAGTCATCACCCAGCTCAAGTAAGATCGTTCAATTTTACTTATTTAACCAGCAGCAAGATGGAAACTATTTATTTCAATCAAACAGAGATTACAGACAGTTTGATAAAACTCCTCACCAATTTTAAAAAGGATAGCGTAGAGCGTAAAACTTTAGATTATTGTAAGCGAAAGCTCGAGTTACTTGATAGGTATTGGGAAGAATACCAAGTAAATCATGAAAAGATTCTTCCTTTTGAGAAGACCAATCATAAATATTTTGTCAACAAAGAGTTTGAGCGTACGGAAGAAATTTACGTTACAGCAAAAAGGCTCATTAATCAACGTCACCATGACTTGATACAGCGGGGACAGCCATCTGCGTATCCTCAACTAGCACACCAAGATGAGGCTGGAACTTCAATGAACCAGCCGGAAGCAAGAGCAACAACATCAGCAACTCCGACTTTCGAGTCGAGAGGCACCAACAGTAAGCTTGACGACATGCTCCATAAGCAGTCTGTCAACTTTAAAGCCTTTAAAAGAGCCGTTGACAACATTGATCTCGAGAATATTGTTGACAAATGGGAGTTCGAAGATACTCTTCGAATCTTGCAAAACCGTTGGACTACCATTGATAACCTTCACTGGGAAATCATTGGCGAGTCGGGAGAGGATCTAGTAATTGATTATGAGTCCTGCTTTAACGGGCACGAGCGAACTTTTAACAACATGAAGAAAGCTATTAACACCAACATGTGGTCAACATCCTATAGAGAAAAGTCAACTCCAAAAATGGAAATCCCTGTGTTCACGGGCAATTATCAGCAGTGGGTGTCATTCAAAGATTTATTTAGCGAAGCAATCCACAAAAACACCGCATTATCAAACGCTCAAAAAATGCAATTCCTAAAAAGCAAGGTGAGAGGTGAAGCGGAGCGTATGATACAGCATCTACCTATTAGCGTCGATAATTACACCGTCTGTTGGGAGATTCTGAATCATCGATTTAACAACAAGAAGCTCATATTTACATCGCACGTCAACGTGTTCCTAAACCTTCCCAATATTCAGCAACAATCATTCTCAGCTATTAAAAAAATGCATGACGTTACGTTAGAGAGTCTTCACGCCATTAAGAACCTAGGTGTAGACACTAGTACGTGGGATCCTTTACTCGTGCACCTTTTGTCACAAAAGTTGGATAGTGAGTCGTATGCCGAGTACATAGAGTCGTTGAAGAACGTTAGGGAGCTACCAGTACTTCAAGACTTTTTAGACTTTTTAGAAAATAAATTTACTAGCCTAGAAACTTCTCGTCGACGACAAGATAGCATGATAAAATCGCAGACATCTAATCAGCAAGCATCTACATCATTTTCAAATAATAGAAAATATAATAATTATCGAGTTAACGATAGTTATTTCAAGCAAACGAAGCCTATGACGAAATCCATGCACGTATCGGAAGTTAAATGCCCTCTTTGTTTTGCTGAACATACTTTATACAATTGCGAAAGGTTTCACGAATTGTCTAATGAAATGAAACTTAAAACCATCAAACAACATAATTATTGTATTAATTGCATTTTTAATCATAATGGAAATAAGTGCCGTTCGACAAAACGATGTCGCAAGTGTGCCGCAAATCATCACACCATATTGCATGAATGCTTTACGCAACAAAAACCTCATTCCACGTCCGGTCCGACTAAACAAAAATCAAATAATAATAAACAAGAGGACAATAATATGAATTTAGGGAATAACAACGGGGTTCACGCATCTCAGCAAGATTTCACGGAGATTCTCCTAGCTACAGCATTAGTCAGGGTGACATCCGCCGATACCACGCAGCTAGTATTGAGAGCTCTTATTGATCAGGGCTCTCAAATTTCATTGATTAGCGAAAAAGCAGCCCAACAGTTAGGTTTGAAACGACAACAGTTTGATGGAGTTATTTATGGAATCGGAGAGAAGGATGCTAATTGTAAGGGCAAGCTAAGCATTACCTGTCAATCCATGTACACCAGTTTTAAATTTCATACTGATGTTTTGATTATGAAAAATCTTATCAAAAACCTCCCTAATCGATCCTTTGAAAGGCCCTCATGGTCCTATCTGGAAAATATAAACTTAGCCGATCCGGAATTCTACACAAGTCGCCCAGTTGACTTATTGCTGGGGGCAGATGCATATGCCCTCATTATGTTAGACGGTTTGATAAGAAGTTCTGATTCGTCATCACCTTTAGCTCAACAAAGCCAGCTAGGATGGTTACTATGTGGTAGCGTAAAACCACAATTCCAATGTAACGTCATCTTAAATAATACCGCAGATATTCAGAAATTTTGGCAAATCGAGGATATCCCCGAACAAACCGAAACATCAGCAGAGGATAAACAATGTGTTGAGTATTACCTATCCACGACAAAACGTCTAGAAAACGGTCGGTATGAAGTTCGGCTACCGATGCAACAGCAAGCGAGTGATGTCTTAGGATCGTCAAAGGAAATAGCCTTAGCACAATTTAAAAACTTAGAGAAAAAATTAAGCAAACAAGAATATTTAGCACAACAATATAAGCAGTTTTTAAGGGAGTATAAGGAGTTGGGACATATGAAATTAGCAACTTTCAGCAGTAAACAACTAGAATGTTACTTACCCCATCACGGCGTCCAGCGAGCAGAGTCATCCACTACGAAGTTACGTGTCGTATTTAACGCATCCGCAAAGACGTCTACCGGACTGAGTCTTAATGACGTCATGCATAGAGGACCCAATTTACAAAGAGACCTACAGGCATTGTTACTGAAGTGGAGACAATATAGGTATGTGTTCACAGCCGACATCGAAAAAATGTATCGACAGATTTTAGTTAATGAAGCGGATCAAAAATTACAACAAATTTTTTGGCGAGAGAACACAGGACAACTAATCAAAGCATACCAGTTAACAACGGTTACATATGGCACGAAGTCAGCACCCTTTTTGGCGATGATGACCCTTCGGCAATTAGCGGCAGATGAGCAGCATAACTACCCCATCGCAGCAAAAATGTTACAAGAAGACTTCTACATGGATGATCTGGTATCGGGGGCTCATACTATTGCCGAAGGAAGAAGAAGCATAGTAGAAATTAATTCGTGTCTTAGCAGCGGAGGATTTTTGTTGAGAAAGTGGTCAGCAAACGATAAAACGCTACTGGAAAATATAAATTCATCTCATCAAAATATTCAAGCGTCATCGTTTATTTTCAATACTGAGAATACAGCAAAAACATTAGGTTTGAGGTGGGACCCAAACACAGATGAATTTACATTCGACTATAACTCAGCAGATACCACAAAATTAACAAAGAGGTTGCTTTTGTCTGAAATATCAAGGTTATTTGATCCCCTAGGTTGGCTATCACCGCTGACAATAAAATTGAAATTACTATTCCAAAAAGTTTGGCTGGGTGAAATTCAATGGGGCGAGGAAGTTTCAGCAGAAATAAAGAACGAGTGGGTAAAACTAACTGAAGATATGGAGTGTATAAACCAGATTAAAATCCCTCGATGGCTGCAAAGTACGAGCAACGACGTTATCCAACTACACGGGTTTTGTGATGCATCAATTAAGGCATATGCATGTGTCATATATGCCAGAATCGTAACAGGAAATAAAGCCTCAGTAGTACTGGTTGCAGCAAAAACAAGATTAGTCCCAAACAGCAAGATAGTATCGTTGCCTAGATTGGAACTCTGTGCAGCGGAGCTACTATCCAGATTACTAGCAAAAATAGTTAAAGTAAAGTAAAGTAAAGTTTATTTCATAAATAATAAAACAATTGGTACAATATGGGCTCTGGATCCCGCACTAGGATACCCTGTGTTGCAGGATCCAGTCTCTTTCGACAGCTATAGATACATAACTATGAGTAGGTCTCTTAACTGTTACTTAATCATTACGTTAGGTATATATGTGTTAGCGTGTGTGTGTGTGTGTGTGTGTGTGTGTGTGTGTGTGTGTGCGTGTGCGTGTGCGTGTGCGAGTTGGTGTTTGATTGTAAAAGTGTCAGCGTGTATGTGTCACTGTCACTTACAAGAAATGAGGTTTTCAGTGTCAATATAGTTAATACCCAGCAGCCAATCACTGACATGTTTTTTACAAGCATATTTTGTCATTTGTAGGATATTCAATTTTTTGTTGACTTTAGTGTACAGGTATGGCCCTATGAAAGAGAAGGCTTTATTACTAAGTTTTAAATAGTAGAAGCCAGTATTCCATTTAGGTTTCCGACGTGAGCGTTGATCCGTTATCATAGTAGTAATTGCAGTTGTATGGAATCTCAAAATCACTGACACAATGTACAGTTGGCGCACCGTCAATACTTTAACCTTTTGATACAGCATATTTGTGGGAAAACGTATACCTAGTTTGTAAGAGACTTTTAAAATTGCCCTTTGTGCTCGTTCTGCAGTTATAAGATAACTCTTGCCAGCGGAACCCCATGTTATAATGCAGTAACTTAGTATCGACTGGCACAGGGCAAAGTAGGTCATTTTGAGAGTATTATGATCAGCTATTGATCGTAGTCTTTTAAATATGTAAAGAAGTTTCCTGACTCGAGAGTTAACTGATTCAATTTGTTTGCTCCATATAAAGTGTTTATCAATGTTAATGCCAAGGTACTTAATGCAGTCTACTTGTTCAAAAACAGGGCAGCTGCAGCTAAAAATAGAGTCCTTGTCACATTGGTGGAATTTAAGTGTAAGATGTTTGGGAGCAGTGGTTTTTTTAGTTACCGAAAAATTTACAATTTTAGTTTTTTTAATGTTCAATGTAAGTAAATTATATTGGAGCCAATTAGCAACAGTTGACATTCCAGTTTCCGCGGCACTATAAGCTTCCCTCCATGATTCGCCTTCGAATATTATAGCTGTGTCATCAGCGTATGCAAAAGTATGGGCATTGTGCAGATTTAGTGAACAGAGACCATTCACATACAAGAGGAACAGAGTGGGGCCAAGGACACTGCCCTGGGGTACCCCGTATGCTAATTTTGCAAATGAGCTCTGATAATCACCCAGGCAAACCCTTTGTATGCGTTCAGACAGGTAGGAGCTGAACCAGTCCAGAGCAGTGCCCCTGATACCAACACGTTCCAGTTTCTTGATAAGTATAGGCCTGGACACGGTATCAAAGGCCTTGGCAAGGTCAAGGAAGACGCCGACACACTTTTTCCCGCTATCCAATTTACCAATAACATGGTCCACCACGTTAGTGACTGCGTCCTCCGTTGACCTTCCATTACGAAAGCCATACTGGTTTACCGATAACAATTGCTTCTTCTCTAAGTATGTCAATAATCTCTTGTTCACCAATTTCTCCAGTATTTTTGATAAAGATGTAAGGAGCGATATAGGCCTGTAGTTGGGTATAACTGTCGCATCACCTGCTTTGTAAATCGGACAAACATTTGCAGTTTTTAGATGAACTGGAACCGTTCCTGACGACATGCTTAAGTTGCATAAGTGTGTAATAGGAGCGGCTAGACAGTGTTGTGCAAGTTTAAGTACGCGATTTGAAATTCCGTCCCATCCAGGAGCTGAATCGTTTTTAAGGTTGGAAATGATGTCACGTACTTCTGTTTCATCTGTTGGAATCATGAAAAAGGATTCAGAGATGGACAGTTGATTGTTGTCCAACACTAATGCTAAATTGGCTAGTTCTGATTCCGTTTTATTAAGTTGGTTGAGGGTCTGTTCGGCAAGTTGAACCCCTATATCAGCAAAGAAACCGTTGACCAGATTCAGAGAGTCCACCGGATCAGTACTTGTGTCAAGCAACGTTAAGCTACTCGACTTTTTGTTTTTGAAGTCGCATATTGATTTAACAGCTGTCCAGGTTTTTCTGCAGTCTCCTTTTGAGTTTTCCAGCAGTTGTTTGTCGTAGGCATTTTTTAGGTTTTGTATGATGTTGTTGCAATAATTTCTGTAATTTTTATATTTTTGCTGCAAGGAGTGGTTATCTTTATTTGCTTCCTTTTTTGTTTCAGTGTGAAGTGTGTCTCTTTTTCGTATACATTTAAGTAGATTTTTTGTCATCCAAGGCCTCCTGATAGTTTTAGAGTTACGCAGTATTTCTTTTTTGGTGTGTCCATTTATGATACCTCGTAAATTTTCTATGAATTTGTTTGTTGCCATATTTACGTCATCAGAGTGTAGTATAGGTGTCCAGTCTGTATTTTCTATATTCTTAAGTAGGCTAGGATAATCAACCTTAAGCTTATATTTAGTTTGTGCAGGGACAGGTGACTGTCTAACCGTTCGCTTACAAATACCAACTAACACCGTATCATGATCAGTCAGGGACGATTCACAAACAACAGTTTTCGTGGCTCTTTTGGTCTTAATTAGTGCATGGTCAAGGCAAGAATGTTCACGTGTCGGATATTGATGTCCAGGATAGAAACCGTGATGTCCTATGATGTCGAGGTATTCACTAGCACGTTTGTCCTTTGTATCTATTTTAATATCAATATTTATATCTCCTATGATTGCCATTGATGGGGTGCTATTGTTTTCAAGGAGTTTATCTAAGGAATTACAGAAATTATGAATATTATATATTGAGGGCGTCCTATATATAGCACAAATTGTAAACTCGGTATCCACGTTGATGACCAGGCAGTTCGCATCTTGAAACTGTGGCTCGTGTATGGTGACCTTCAGTTCAGATTTATAGAGAACGGCTAGGCCATCGTTTTGGTTTAAAAATATTTGGGAGTAATGGCATTCATAGCCTTTAAGCTGAACTTTTGGGGTATAGTCGTGAAGTCTACATTCGGTCAGAATGATAATATCAGGCAGGAAATTAAGTCTTGAAAGGAAAACCGTGAAATTATCAAAATTTTTTAGTATGCTGCGTATATTTTGATTTAAGATGGTAAGCTGATTTTTTACATTACCTAAGTCCTTCATACATTGTTCTGGGTGGTTATGTTTGGTACTAGTGAAAATATCAGTGCTATCAATATCATCAATTAAGTCGATTGGATTAACCATTTTTAATGTTAATAAAGAATGTGACTCTGTTACTAATCTTGATATCCTTCGCGTAATACAAATTTAAAGATGCCAATTTAGGTAAGGTATATTGAGCTTTACAAGTACATGTCAGGGGTATGTATAGTTTGTGATAGCGATTTGTGGGTCTTTGATATATTGAATGTGTTGTGGTAAAGTTAAAGTGTGCCGTTTTACACGTAAGTGTGATGTAAGTGTGTAATGTGTTGCCGTAAATTGTGTATGTTAGTGAATATGTATTTATTTTGAGAGTGGAATGTTGAGCTTTTAATGTAAATATATTGAATGTAATTATTTTAGTTGCTTTAAAGTTTCGATAAAATAAGCAATACTTAACTACAATGCAAAGGTCACAGTTTGTTACATTATTATGATAATTACAATAAGTTAAAGTATATGGGAGGAGCATACAATTAGTTACCACGTAGTTGTAGAATAGTGGCCTCATTTTTGACGAGAACATATTTAGCTCCTTCTTCTTTACGGAGAAAAATTCTGCCATTAGCGATCCAACAAAAACGGTAATTTTCAGTGGCAGCAAAGTCCCGAGCAAGAAAGTGCAGCCTTCTGGTTTTATTTGTGAGATGTTCGGAGAAGTACAGGGGTGTTGATGTGCCAACAAGGCCTAAGTGGGAGGAGTTCAAACGACAAGTTTTATGTTGTTCCGTGTTATATAGTTTCGTTCTCTTTAGAAATTTTTCCTTTACGAAAATATTGGAAAATTCTATTACGACAGTTGATGTTGAGGCACTCTCTTTGGAAGGTAGGCGGTAGACATCCTTTATTTCATTAGATGATTCAAAGCTTATGGATTTCATTAAGTTATTAGTTGAGTTCAATAAGTCAAGCTTACTTTCCTTTTTAATTTTCGGAACGCCTCTGATTTCGATGGAAGTTTTTCTAATAAATCTCTCAAGTGTTTCGGATTTTTCCTCAATATTAGCAATAGAAATTCTTGTAGTATTAATCTCTTTTTCGAGCTTACAGATATTCTTTTCCGACTCAGTAACTTGAACCTTTAAAAAGCCTATTGTCTTTTCTATCTCCATGTTAGACGTGATAATATCTGCATTTTGTTGTGTAATATTCAGTAAACTCTTTTCTAGACTATCTAACCGTGCATTTAGAGGAGCTATCATTGAGGAAAGCATTTCCATAATGTCCATCTTGAATTGCTCAAATTTGTCAGTTATTACATTGTCTTCTAGGCGCACTCGTTTAGAGTTACCTCTCACGGTGACGTTCTGCCCGGAAGTTAAGCATTCTGACCCTGTTCTGTTAATATTAGGGTCCGAGATAGAAAGAGTTTTCGGTGGAGTTCGCTCCATTCTTCCGTATGTACTAAAATATAGAAAAAACAAAACTCACGGCGCAGGCGCGAGGTAACTAAGTTCGACGATTGAAGTCGCTTGGATCCTTCGTAGTAGGCGCAGGCGATAACGATATACAGCTGTGTGCGTGTCCGGGCGGGCGTACGCTCTCAGCGGTGCGGAAGTGGGATGGCAATTATTTGAAAGCTCTCTTTCTCGCGGGTCGAGGCACGGGGCGCTTCCTACGCGGTAACTCCGCGGCCGAGCACAAATTTTTGTTGTTCAAAACTCTAATTTATGCACTTGCAAGTGGGAACTATTATAGTAATTAGAGTAATATTAGATTTGTAAAGAGCTTAGGCAACACGTCTGCACTGGATGATAGTTCGGACGAAAGAGGCACGAGGCAGAGGCGTTACTAGCATAGTTAGGATGAATCACGAAATATATGCTTGGAGTGATTCAAAAGTAACCCTTAGCTGGATAAAAGGCAATCCAGACCGATGGAAGCCTTTCGTATCAAATAGAGTGAAGAAAATCACTAGTATAATATCACCCCGTAGTTGGTATTATGTAGCAAGTAAGGAAAATCCTGCCGATTCAGCGAGCAGAGGACTATCGGCTAGACAACTAAGAAACCATACATTGTGGTGGCGAGCCCCAGCCTGGCTATGGACACCCACATTTAAGATCAAGCAGGAGCAAACAGAATATTCCACTGAAGAAGAGATCCGGAAGCAAGTCATTACCGTCCAACATAATAATCCTGGAGAGAGCATTATCGAAGCTTTAATAAATCGCCACAGTTCCTTTACAAAAATAAATCGTATAGTAGCATGGTTATTACGTGCACTTGCACCAACACGTAAACAAAGGCCGCCGTATCTCACCTTACAAGAGTTAAGGAAAGCAAAATTAGTTATAATTAAATACATACAGCACAATGAATTTGCATTGGATATAGATGGGTTATTGCATAACAAATTAAGCTCAAACAGTAAGCTATTAAACCTTAACCCATTTTTAGATCAAAACGGCATATTGAGAGTTGGGGGACGACTTAAAAATGCTTACATTAGTGATGACATGAAATACCCGATAATTATTCCTTATAGCGGGCGATTGACAGAGCTTCTCATCCAGCAAGCACATGAACATACTTTTCATGGAGGAGCTCGGCTCACCTTGTCACTTTTGCGACAACAATACTGGATAATTAAAGGAAATAGAGCTACCAAGAAACAACTTCGCAACTGCGTGACCTGCAAAAAACAAGAACCAGCAAGACTGCATCAAATAATGGGGAACCTGCCTGATTTTCGAACTAATCCAGCCCCTCCATTCTATCATACTGGCATAGACTACACAGGGTTTATCAGAGTGAAATCAAACAAGGGCAGAGGTATTCAGACGTCTAAAGGATATATCGCCTTGTTTATTTGCATGGTTACGAAAGATATCCATATAGAATTAGTATCCGATCTTAGCAGTATACCGTTCATAGCTGCATTACGCCGAATGGCGGCACGACGTGGAGCTCCGAAACACATATATTCGGACAATGGTACTAACTTTGTAGGTGCCAACAAAATTCTTCAAGAAGAGCAGCAACAGTATGAGCGCTTCTTTAACGATACCTTTTACAAAGAGATAGCAGAATTAAGCCTAGAATGGCATTGGAATTGTCCGTCTTGGCCGAGTGCTGGAGGACTCTGGGAGCGATCTATTAGGAGTTTAAAGCAACATCTGAAAAAGGTAATAGGAGACCAAGCATTGACATTCGAAGAATACAGCACTATTCTATCTCAAATCGAAGCGAGCCTAAACACAAGACCACTGTGTCCGATGACAGAGGATATCGACGATATTGATTTTCTTACACCAGCACATTTTCTAACCAGCCGTGCCGGTCTGACTATCATAGAAACGGCTCAAGATGCGAGAACAAGGTGGCATATGGTGAATAAAATGTTTCAAGATATATGGAAGCGGTGGAAAGTGGAATATCTTAGTCTACTATCAGTGCGCAGCAAGTGGTTAAAAGGACAAAAGAATATAGAAATCGGAGATATGGTAAATATCCATGATGACAACATTCCCGCAGGAAAATGGCCTGTTGGTCGCGTAGTAGAGGTCCATCCAGGAAAAGATGGCGTTGTCAGAGTGGTGACTTTGAAAACAAAAAATGGTTACATAAAGCGGCCAATAATAAAACTATCTATTTTACCTATAGCAGAAAAGCAAGCAGAAAAGAAAAGCAAGCAAGAGAATATCGAAGCAGTAAGGCCCCAAAGCAATAAAGCAAAAGCGGAATCGAGAAAACGGGTTACCAGTTGTCCTAAAATCTTTAACATAGCATTATCGTTATTATTTTTTATCAACCTTATCCTATCCACTGAAGCATCTTATAAGATCACAAAATTCGACAATAATCAAACATTGTATTTTGATCCTCTGGGGCAAATGCATCTGATACGTGATGAGTGGAAAATCGTAACGTATTATAATATGTCTCCTTACTGGCAAGGAGATAAAGCGATAACACAATTTTCAAACTATCTTGAGCAAACCTGCAGCAAAATTCAAGAACAGAGTAATTGTCGAATTATCATCCTACACATACAGCATGAGTACAACGAACTACAATATTACAACCAGCTGCTACTAAATCAGCATTTTGTAGCGCCTTTGCGAACCCGACGCGGGCTTATCAACGGTGTCGGTTCCATTGCAAATTCATTGTTCGGTGTACTCGATCAGGAATTCGCGGAAAAATACAGGAATGACATTGACCTCATACGTAGTAATATAAACCACCTAAGTCAGCTGTACAGAAACCAGACATCGGTCATAGAAGCGGAATATAATATATTAAAGCGAACAGAGGAGACAATTACAAAACAGCATAAGATAATTAATAAACATTTAAATTATCTGGACCGAGTCACTAACTCCATGCAGAAAGAAATCGATATAATGTCTATTCAACAAGATTTCACATTAGCAGCATTAGCAACCATTAATATGATACAAAATTTAAAGCGAATTCAAGATACTTTTCTTAACACTATGACAGAAATCTATCATGGACAGATCAATCTGCACCTCTTAACACCACAACAGCTTCGTGGAGAGTTACAAATTGTATCTAGTCAAATATCTAAGGAATTAGCGTTACCCGTAGATGACATCCAGTTCAACCTGTACAAGATCTACAAATTGTTAAAAGTCAAGGCAAGAATGACGGAGGAATATTTCATATTTGAAATTACATTACCCTTAATCAGCAGAGATACGTTCCAGCTATATCGTTTAATAGCTGTGCCGGTTCAAGTTGATAAAAGCATGTTTAACATAAATCCAGCATCAGAGTATGTCGCGATCAACCTAAAACGGGATGCATACATATTAGCTAATCGCAATGACCTTCAGCGTTGTGAATATCAAGCAGAAACTTACCTTTGTAGTCTACCTGGAGCGGTCAGGAGTTTAAGTTCTGATGACAAATTCTGTGAAAAGGAGAAGCCAGCTACTTGCAGAATGATAAAATCTAACTGTGAAAACAAATGGATTCTGTTGCACAACTTATCTACCTATTTGTACTTCTGTTGTGACCCATACTCTTTGAGAGTCATATGTGACGACGATTTACAAGAACGCCAAGTAAGCAAGGCCGGACTTATTCAACTGACTAAGCAATGCATTGCAAAGGGTCATGACGTAACACTATACGCTTATCAGCAATTACAGAATACGATCAATCTTAAACCGAATATATTCGAGACAAATATAATTCCGATAAATCATTTAGTTAGTAACCTCACTCTACCTATCCAAAATTTTAAAAACTATGAATTCGACTATGATAACACACAGATAAACGATTCCTTAAAGCATCTCGGTGAACAAATTAAATCAATTAAGAAATCCGGACAGCAAACCGAGATTCTTACAAAGCATGATGTACATCAATATGCTTTATCATATGGATTATTAGCAGCAGCTATCGCTGTGTTCCTGTGGATCCTGCGGCGAAGGTGTCAGCAAGTCGGCGGTCCTGCCGTTCAGGGCCGCTCTGAGAGCATCCCAACCAGTGTGAGTGTGTGTATAAACCAAACTGAGCAAGAACAAACCTCTAGTGTCAGTGCGCGAAACCCACCCCGATCCGTGAAGGGGTCGAGAGTCGAGAGAAGTGATAGTGCGGATATATCTAGGTCTTCAAAGCAATGGTGCGACATGTCAACGTCTCCTATTGCCAAAAGACAATCCGTATTTTCGATTGAGGTCTCAACTGTGTAATCATATTAGCTCTAAGTTTTATTGTTTAATCACCTTATAATTCATCCATCATTAAACATTGTCCTAATCCTCTTTAGCATGTAAGCCCATACTCACGTAACGCTTTTATTGTTATATATGCTTTTGCATTTCTTCCCCTCGGGAGCATGTTCGATGCAATAATTACGATCGAACACATTTTGCTGATCTAGCGATCCAATACCGCCGCACTGTGTGCCTCGGGACGCCAGTGCATATACGGACAGCAAACCGGTTGCATTCGTTCTTACCGACAGCTCAACCATAATCATTTAGCATAGCATAGCATAGCATAGTTTTCAGTTCAGCAATAAATCTTTAAAAGATATTGAAGTTTAATTTAACATACAGCTGTCGATACCGCTTAGGTCGCGTCTCCTACAACAATATAAAAAGGTATTACATAATTAGGTTTGCATAGAAGAAAGAAAACAGATTTCAATACAGGTATGTAATTAGTTAGTAAGTTGGCACCTATGAGGTCATGTGGCTATTGTAGAAGCGCCGAGTGGACGTTCATAAGCCTTGAAGACAAGCGTTCAAAGCTCAGTTTCAACGCTCGTGACTGTTGAGCGATGAACGCTCGCGTTAAGGCGCTGACAACAGCTAATGAAATTCGATGTTTCGGTATTTTAGCCACGCCCACTATTGCTCCGATTACCTAGCGCTCTTTTTTAAAAGGGTGGTGATACAGCGAACTACCAAATAAGAGACAAAGTGACGCTGTCAATAATGAACATTGAGTCAATAGATGGCGCTGTTTTATTTATTGCTCTGTACGAAGAACTAGTAACAAATTAGACAGGACGATTAAAAAATCAAGTACCCATGTATAGGTAATTATTTTATGAAACTTTATTTACAATTAATTAAAAACAATATACCTAAGCGTAAGGAAAATAAAAACCCAAACTACCTACTTATATTAGCCAAATTTTCATTAGTTTTACATGCACTTTTTATTTGCTTTTTTATATAAAAATATATTGGTCTAGCTCAGGTGGTCCCCAGCATGTGGAATGTGGAGTCGAAAATATTTATACAATTATTATTATTTTTTTTTATTTTAAAGTAATACACTACTCACGTTTGTGTTTTATGTACCACTAACGATAAACTATATATATTAACTAATAAAACATAGTAGCTGTTGCGACAAGACTGCTTTATTAGTTTATTTTTTATATAACTGGTCGTCAAAGTGAACCACAGAGAATACCAAAGATTAAAAACACAGACCTAGACATTCAAATATATGTTGCCATATACATAATTATACAGGTTGAAGATATTAGTAACTGAACATTTATTTTGATAATATTGTAATACCTCCACTTATAAAAATAATGTAAGTGTAGTAAGAACAAAAGAAAACAAAGATATCTTCACAATAACATTCAACATAACAGGCAAACAACCTTAACCAAGTTTCATATAAGTATTAAAAATATTAACACAATGCTTTAATACCCAATTGCTTAATAAATTGGTTGTGCTTGTTACTACTTTATCCCTTTGTTAAAAGGTCTGCTGGCATTTCAGAAGTTGACACATATACAATTTTCACAATATTGTTAGCAACAGCCTCTCTAACAAAATGATGTGGCATTTCAGAAGTTGACACATATACAATTTTCACAATATTGTTAGCAACAGCCTCTCTAACAAAATGATGACGAATATCAATATGTTTTGTTCTCCTATGGAACAAAGGATTCTCTGTTAGTTTCTGAGCACCCTGATTTTCATTGTACAGAGTAATTGTATAATTACAGTCAACAATTTCTGACAATAAGTTCTTCAAATAGATGGCTTCCTTAAAGGCTCTGATATTGCCATGTACTCACTTTCTGTGCTTGATAATGCAACTGTTTGCTGTTTTTTACATTCATATGATATTACAGCACCTGACAATTTGAAACAGAAACCTGTATAGGATTTTCTATCAATATTATTAGAACCCCAGTCAGCATCTACAAAACCTTCCAAGTGATTATTATCATTACTGTTACGCCGAGTAACTAGGACGACGGAGATGGGTCACGGAGATTCTGGATTAGTCGATGAAGCAGGTAGAAAACAAACAAGAGGAATATGCTAGAATGCGGCACCCGCAACAAAAAGAAAAACAAACAAAACACAATAGCGTGAGACCGGGCTCAAGGTCAAGGATTAACAATGGCGATTGTAAACATCTATTGTTCGCAAGTTGAATAAACGACGTAAACATCTATTGTCTCAAAAATGCGGGCGGGTCGCATTCTGGAGATTTATCGAGATTTTTTGAATCCAGAATCTTCGTGGCCCATATAAATAATGGTCGACAGCGTCGGAAGGGCAGTTCAGTTTTGGACACATCGAAGTGAAGTACCAAGTGATTATCAGTGCAGTGTAACAAGTGCTAGTATAGTGACTGTTCGTGTGTTTTCCTGTGTGTGTTTGTGTGGTGAATAAAGTGACTGTTTTCGGTGAAATTAGTGATTTTAATTTATCCCGAACCCCAGCTCGTAACATTACTATACATTAGTCCATACGACTTAGTTTTCTTTAAGTATTTTAATATTCTTTTTGCATGTTTCCAATGGACTTCTGTAAAACAATTATTGAATTGGCTCAAATAATTGACACTAAAACTGATATCTGGTCGTGTTAAGATAGACAGATACATTAGGCTTCCTATCAACTGTTGATAAGGGTACCTTTTATTAACTTCTTTAGACTTTTCTAACTTTAAATTATTATCAATTGGAGTATCCACTCCATTACAATCTAGCATGTTAAATTTCATTAAAATCTTATTAACAAATTGCTCCTGATCTAATGATATACTGCCATCTTTATACATCCTAATCCTCATACCCAAACAATTCTTCACCTCTCCCAAATCTTTAATCTTGAAACTTGACATTAAATCTTTCTTTAATTTATCTGTCATAGTGCTACTATTGGAAAAAATGAAAAAATCATCAACAAACACAGTTATAAAAATCTGCTCCTTATTTTTCTTTTTACTATACAAGCATGGTTCTAGTTTTGACTTTATATAATCTAATGATATTAAGCAATCATTTACTCGTTGATTCCAAGCTCTGGCAGACTGTCTTAATCCATATATAGCACGTTTCAATTTAAGAACAGTGTAACTTTTACATTCTAAGTTGGGTGGAACTTGCATATATACATTTTCAATGAGTATGCCATTCAAGAATGCAGTAGTTACATCGAGATGGGTAACTTCAAAATTCAATTTTACACTTAAAGCGAATAACAGTCTTAAAGTTGAGTATCTAAGAACAGGTGACCATGTATCTCTATAGTCTACGCCTTCTTTCTGGGTGAAGCCCTTTGCAACTAAACGAGCTCTAAATCTCACTTTGTTATCACTTTCAAATTTCCTTTTAAACACCCACTTGTACCGGATCACTCTGTCCGCTTTTTCACTGTCCACCAATTCCCAAGCCTGGTTTTCTTCAAAAGCTTTGAGCTCCTGTTCCATTGCCTGTTTCCACATTTCTTTATCTGGCCCCTTCATTGCCTCTTCGTAGGTTATTTCATCATTCCAAGACTCCTGCTTGTCAGCAGTACAGAGGTTGAAATTCCATATCTCTCTACTATTTTTCTTGTGCGTTTGCTTGGTAGGTCAGGGACTTCTTCTGCCCTTAAATCACCATCTTCCCCACATAAGGTATGGTATGAGTCATCTGATGTTGTGCTTGAACTAGAGATCTCATGGACATAGGGTCATTTAAATCCAAAATGGTCCTTTCCTCTTCTGTTTCTTCCTCCACTGATTGTGAATCGTGTTCATCAGTAATTTCCTGCACTACTATCTGAGTATTATCTGGGATGTTTTCCTTTTCCATAATAGTCACATTCCTGCTCGTAGTGACTTGCCTTGTTTCCAAGTGGTATAATCTGTACCCTTTTATGTTACCTGGATAACCAACTAAAATGTACTTGACAGCTTTCTTGTCCCATTTTAGTCTTTTACTTTTAGGCACATGCACCATCACAGGACTACCAAAAACTCTGATATGACTCAGGTCAGGTTTTCTTCCAGTCCATTTCTCAAATGGTGTAATATCACCTAGACCTGAGGCCAGCGACCTATTCTTTAGGTAAACTGCTGTGTTCACTGCCTCTGCCCAAAAATGTTTTTCTAATTTAGCCTCAAAAAGTAAGCATTTAGCACGTTCAACTATTGTTCTGTTGAAGCGTTCACAGAGGCCATTCTGCTCCGGCGTGTATGGGTTGGTTTTCCGGTGAACAATACCTTCTGTTTTCAAATAATTTTCCATCCCCTGGGAGCAAAATTCTCCTCCATTATCTGTTCGCAGTACTTTGATTTTATTTCCAGTTTGGTTCTCTACCAACATTTTATAATCCTTGAAGTACTGTAATGCTTGATTCTTTTCTTTTAAAAAATATACAAATGACATACGACTGGCATCATCAACAAAAAGAAGAAAATATTTTGCCTGGCCAATAGATTTAGTCTCCATAGGCCCACATAGATCTGAGTGAACCACCTCTAACAGGGTTTCACTTCTATGACTGGCTGATGTAAAAGGTAAACGAGATTGCTTGCCTTCACAACACACTTCACAGTTTGATTTCTGGATGTTGGCCTTATCTTTGTAGTTTACACCCTCCACTGCACCATTCTTCATTTTCTCTAAGTCACTACTGTTGATGTGCCCGAGTCTCCTATTCTATAGTCTTGCTTCTGTGTGGACTGCCGAAGCTGCTAACACCTTTGATTTCATTGTGATTAATTTATACACTCCATTTTGTAATCTTGCTACCCCAATTAGTTTATTCTGATTATTACGGATATTGCAACAGTTCCTCTCAAATGAAACTCTATTTCCATTTGCTATTAACTGGCTAACAGATAGGAGGTTAGTTGTGAGATTTGGAATATACAACACATTTTTCACACAAATGTTAAACTGGTCGCTATTTACACATGTAGTTATTTGTGTATCACCGGCACACATAACTGGCATAGACGCTTTGTTTGCCACAACTATTTCTATTTCTAATTGTTCACAAGCTTAAGAATTAATAATAAGCATTTAATATTAAACAAAGTAGTTAAATATGCTAGTATATAAAAGTAAAATGTGGTTTTATATTATTAAAAAATATTTTGGTTACGTTTTATTTCGAAAGGAAAAATGGCCCTATAAAAGAACCTTTTTTATGATTTGTTTACCTTTAGTTAAGTACCTAACCAAATGGAGTATAGTTAAATTTTTAGGGGTCACTATACTATCACTTTCTGATGTAACTGCAACTGGAACGTTTTGTAATCTGCAAAAAAATACATTCAGATTTGGAAGATCTTTTTTCAGCACTAAATGTACCTCTCAGGTCTAATAAAAAATATAGCAAAGCCTGCACTGTGATTTATATACTTATAAGGTCAATTAAAATAGGTAGGTAGCAAAACTCCGCAGACATGATGGGTATCTAAATACACCAAAATAATAATTTTGATTTTTTGGGGGTCCGTTACCGCTGGTGGTGTTGTTACTTGAATATTTGCTGAGAAAATTGTGTTATATTTTTTGTTTTATCGTGTTTAGTTATCGATATTCATTACGTCTGTGAAGTTTCCACAAAGAAAACAGAATTTCAAAAAGACACGCACGTGGTTGTCTTTTTGATCATGTTTAGACCCATCACGACTGCAGAGTTTCGCTAGCTAATTTATTTTGACCCTGTACAATGGGCAAGAAACAATAGACAGAAGTTACGAGTATTTTCTTATAGGTCCAGTTCTAAGAGAGTCATAGATCTATGGAAATTTGATAGTTTATCACTGGATTTATTTGTGACTTTTTTTCTAAAAGTAAAGGGGATCCTTTTTGTCGCTATCCCCGCTAAATAATAAATTATTATACGTATAATAATATGATTGTAACATCACAATCTTACTGGTGAATTACTATTATTACTGTTAGTAGTATTTATACTTACTATATTATTATTAGTAAGTGTATTTATTGTATATAAGATGTCTAAACTGTTAAAGTATTATAGGTAAGTTGCCACACTATCGCATTAGGTTTAAGACCTGTAAAGATAGGTATAATGGTAAATAATAAATAAATAAAAAATCCGAGGCTACACCTGTTTCTAAACTGTGCGCCAAACGTCTCTTTTTACCGTAGAGAAAATTAAATAATTCTAGGAAATTATTAAAATTAATAATTATTATTCTAAAAACTTAAAATAAAATAATAAAAGATCAAAAACCTAAATTACACTAGTCGCTAGCAGACTACGAACTCGAAACTTCTTACTCCGAATCCTATGCATTTACCACTCGACCAATCGAATACTGCCGATGTAGCCGAATTTGCGCTATCAGTTGTAGAAAATAACGTAAGTTTCATTTTAGTTATTTAGTTAGAATTTCATTTCTGTTCGTGTATCTGTTTTGTCACATTCTATATCCATGAGATGTTTTTGTTTGTTAGTATAAAAGCGCTTTTTGTCTGGCCTCCGGCATTTTTGTTTGTTTCTCATTTTTCACGGCAACTATTATTCACTACTTAGAACTTTATTTATATTTACAACTTAGAACTCTAAATGATTATAATTACAGCTTAGAACTATATTTATCGTACAACTATATCCTTTTAATTAAATTGGGAAGAGAATAAAATATGTATAGTCTATTCCAATCAAAACTGAAAACTTTGTAAACAAACCAACACTCAACATAAAATCGTCGATTTCATACTGATTTCGTTATCACTTCATTACATTCTGATGTCGGAATCTTCGTAAATACTGTCACTTTCATATTTAACTCGTTTTTTATTGCAATTTCTACTGAAATATATAAAAATCATCGAATTTATAAAATTTGTATTAGTTTGACAGTTTTTTTTTTCTAAAGCTTTAGTGACGTGCTAATCTGTACGATATTGAATGAATGAAAAACAGATTAAAAAACGTGAAGAGGGCAAGCTATTATGGCATTATGCCAATTGACAACATTTCATTTTTGTAACACGCTTATTATATTATAATTTATTTGAAACTAGATCGAATAAAATGGTATACCTGTATTTTTTATTTTCCCGATATTCAATCATTTTCATATGTATTGTTGATTTTGACGGATTAAATATTCTACTTATATAAATTAAACATAAATGGACATTGTATAGATTTTTTTTCGGTTGTGACATTTTTATTTGGGGCTTCTTTTAATTTTTATCAATAATATTATGCAATGTACACATTCTTAGGCTTAATTCCTTTATCTCCCAGCTCAAAATACTTATTTAAAAGCATAACAGTAGTAAAAAACTAAGTAAAGCAGTATACTAATATTACATTTATAATAAGTGTTTATTATACATAGGTACTAATGTCGACATCGATGTAAAGAAACCAACATCTTCTAATCAAGTTTATTCCATCGAAAGAAAAAATCCATTCACTCATTCGTTCATAAACATTATTTTTTGCAATAGGCACATCACTAAAACTATTTAAGGTCATTGACTTTTCTTTGATGACCTAAAGGTCTAAGTTACCAGGTCATAAAATCCCTTAAAAAAAAAAAAAAAAATGACTTTTCTTTGTTTACAAAGTTTTCAGTTTTGATTGGAATAGACTATAGGTATGTTTATGTTTGAAATTGTCATACAGCAAAATACGTAATTGCGGATAGCGCGCGGAGTAAAGCGACATACGTCCGTCTAGCAGGGCGCCTATGCGCTCACTGTCGGATTGCATAGAAAAGAAAGAGAAGTGGGATGATGCAAGGCTCGCAACTTATTACAAAACCATAAAACAATTAATTACTTTAAAATTTTTTAAGTATTCCAAAATATAAAACAACTAAGTTCTGTATTTAAATGTGATATGTTATTGTACTTAATTTTACCAATGTGCATCGATTAGTAATACAGATTTTTTTGTTGGAAGGTCGTTTTAAGAGGCTAGTTTACCATTTTTTTGTATCGAGAAAACTTTTCAAAAACATGTTTTGAATACAACTATGTTTTCCGGAATATGTTCAAGATTAACATATATTTTTTTCGCTATCACAAACTGTATCAGTCTTATTACAAAAAAATGCGTAAGTCTTGGCTTAAACCCGGACTTACTGATCTTGGATTGTTACGGTACTAATGTTAATACCAGGACCAATATGAGTGCTTATTACAAAACCCAGACTATCCGAGGATCAGTTAAACCGTAGTTCGTATAGGGACTAAATAAAATCCACAGATAATATGCAAAAAAATACAATCTTTCATTCGTTCAATCAGGCTTCATTCCAAGCAACGTTCCGTTCTGTAAATATTGATAGAATCTTAACATTTGAAATACTTTAATAATGATTTATTTATACAAATATATATCATAAATAGTTCTTTGTATATATTGCAATTTATTGAGCAAGCACAGCTTATATTGTTGATGAGCTTTTTATAATCAAGTTATTATATTTTGCAACAACTCTGAGTGAAACGGAACGGAATTAAAATTTCATTCGCGCGCATTATTTGAAACGTTTTTCAAAAGTCTGTAAAGCTTACGAAAGGAAAGTTTTCTGTAGCATTACCTTAATGTTGTTGCGTCCTTTATCATTAACTAAGTTCTTGATAATTATTCATCATTGTACATTCTCAGTAATTCAGTATAAATAATAGTGACAAATAAAATGGAACAACAAAGGAAAAAAAGGGGTGAAAATTGGAGTTCCGAAGGAAAAGTTAGTGAGGCATTTTATTATAATGAATTTTGTAATGTATACATTATCTATCTTAATTTCTAATATCGCGAATGTTCTTATTATTAAAGGAATTATTACGTCCAACTTATTGCTCAATCAGCGCAAATAATAGAAGACAAGTCGACGAAAACCACAATAATTATACAAAAAACAAAAGAGTGGAAGAATATATCGACTAAGTAAGTAGTACTTATTACTTTTGATATATGTGATATTGTGTCGTAGTGATATATAATCAGCCTTATTATTCTTTTTAGATTTAATGAGCTGACGGGAAAATTTCGATCAGATGCGGAACTGAAGTTAGCTTGGAAACGTATGAAATTATCGGCCAAATTTAATATATCTGCTCATAGGAGGGAACAGTTAAGGACAGGGGGTGGTCAAAAACCACCGTCACCTTCTCCCCAGGACTTAGAAGTGATGGCAATTTCTCCTCATGACTTTGTTATTGAACTAAATAATTATGATAGTGATGCAGTGGTATGTAAATAAAATGTCTTGTGTTATTTAATTATTATCATACTTTAATATACTATTTTGTTCAAAATTATCTTTTTAGATATTTTATGATGTTTAGGTGGTAGGTGCTCTGTATCTGCCTTTAGAGCATACAATTTACAAAATATATCTTTGAATTATATTTCCAAGTTTCAAATACATAGGTATTAATTGCATTATAATTAACGAAATGAAAAAAATGTAGGTAAATTTTATTTAGTTATTTCACTATTTTCACTAAATTATCTTTATAATCTTAGCATGTAAAAAAATCAAATAGATAAAAAAGTTGTTTTTTTTTTAGAATCCCGTTACAGTGACAACAAATACACTAGAAATGTTTGAACACGAACTAGAACACGATGTTGCGGATGTTGCTCAAGGTAAATAATAGTTATTGAAAATGTAGCAAGTAATTAAGACGATTAATTAGGTAGTATGATTAATTTTATAACTACTCAAATTTTGTTAAATAATAACATGTTTTTATTAATTTTAGATATTTCCCAAGATCCCGCTATGGCTGCAGAAAGTGCCGATATAGTAACAGGGTCCAACAATGAGACTCCTTATACTAACATACCAAAAAAACGGGGCTTGCAAAATAGGTTTGTTGATATTGGACCTATTCTCATAATACAAACTTTACCATATGTGCTGTAAATATTAAAATCATTTGTCTCGATTGTAAGAGATTTTACATTTGGGTAATGCCCCAGGCATCAAAATTCTATCAGTTTCATCAGCTTTTATACCTTTCCATGTTTCAAAATAAATTAACTCTAATTTCTATTTGGTTTTACAGAAGTAAAGATATGCGCCAGGTCATTGTTCAAAGTAACACAGATTTTAAAAAAAGACAATTAGAAATTATGGAAACAGAACACCAGTATAATATTAAGATAGCAAATTTAAAAATAAAAAAAATAGAATTAGAAATTGCTTTATTAGAAAAAAATAACACTAAAGAATGAACTGTAAGTACCTACACATTTTCTAGAAACATTCACTTATAAAAATATAAACCTAAATTTACAGTAAAAAAAGCATATCTATATAAATAAAAAATAATGTTAGTTCGTATGTCCTCTATGCATTGCTAAACCATTCACGCTATTGCAATGAAACTTTGGTGGGTTATTGTGTGCATGCCTGGGAAGGTTTATGACGAAAATAAATACTAAAAAGAGGCATTGTAATACATGCTAGGGGATAGCTAGTATTCAAATAAAATTTAGCAGTTATAAATACATCCTACTAAAGTAATTACAGTAATTCACTGTGCAGAGACTGTCTCCATATGTACTTACTACACATCATAGTAATATTCTTCTACTAAAATAGTAACCAAATATTTAAGTGCAAAACTATAACATAATATTAATAACTTGATAATACCTATTGAAATTTTCTTTTCAGGTACTTATATGCTGCAAATATTATATTATTATATAAAAAATGTATATGTATAAAAGAAGACTGACGACTGACTGACTGACGTTTCAATGCACAGCCGAAACTACAGGAGCTAGATCCCTGAAAGTTTGCATGCTGGTTCCTTTTGCACTGTAGACAAGCACTAAGAAAGGATTTTTGGAAATTCAACCCCTAATTTAGTGAAAAGCGGGGGTAAAAGTTTGTATGAAAGTCCACACACACTACCATTCGTTTGACATACACACACACATATACATATTTAATAAACGATGACATTGTCAAGTCATTCCATAGAACAGCTATGACAAAATGAAAATTGTTTTGTAACTTAACACACATTTTATGATATGAAACCTCCATGGTGTAGGAGCGTGGTGGGCACAGTATATTTTAGAAACGAAAATTACCTAAGTATGCAGGCGAAGCTGTGCATGGGAACTCTAGTTTTAACTTTAATCTTATGGAAATACAAAGTATTTTGTGTTATAATTATTATAAAGATTTTTTACTGAAAATGAGTTTCAATAAATTGCCTTCTCCTAACATTTCCTCTTAATGAATTTGGAATATAATGTCCTGTAGATTCCATGGATGAAGATGATTCAATATTATCTTCCACAATAGGAAACAGGTCTTCTTTCATGTCTATAGCAATATTGTGAAGTACAGCACATGCAACAATTGTTTTTTTTGCTGTTTCAATATCAACAAACATGCCTCTCAATAGACAACGAAAACGTTGCTTTAATAATCCAAAACATCTTTCTACTGTGTTCCTGGTACGGATATGACTTCTATTATATCGTTCTTCTTGTGGTGTAGTAGGGTTAAGTATTGGTGTAAATAAATATGGAGTGCACGGATAACCACTGTCACCCAGTAAAATTCCAGAGAATGCACCAGCCTCAAACCTCTGTTTCAATCTACATTCTCTGAATATTCTTGAGTCATGTACACTGCCACGCCATCTGGTTACAATGTCCATAATTTTCAGGTCAGCATTACAAACCATCTGAAAAGTGAGTTTTTAGAAAATTTATCTCTCGCTTTTATTAGAATTTTTTGTTTGTAACATTCTCATCATTTTGTGATCAAACTGTAAACTTAAAATACCTATTAATTATAAGACAGTAACAACTTAAACTTGTTTAAAAATTACCTGTACATTAATTGAAGGAAATCCTTTTCTGTTAATATATAACTGACCCCCATCAGCATTTATTTTTTTTACTCTTATATGAGTACAGTCAATTGCACCAATTACTGTAGCTGTACCTTCAATACTACGGAATTTCCTAATAGTTTCCTCCTGTTCGTCTGCAGTAGCAGGCATTTTAATAAAGCTCCTGGACAGCCTTGATAAAATGTCTACTACCTTTTTACATGTTTTGCTCACAATTGGTTGAGACACACCATGTAAATCAGCTGTATCGTCTTGAATCTACAAATAAAACAAAAATAAGATATTATATTAGTAATTAGTTAAACTTTTGGCTTTATGTTAGCCTTATGTTATTGATAAAGGTACTTTTTCATAGCACTTACTTCATGGCGAGCCCAGTTCCGTAAAGCACAAACCACTTGAACTTCGGGAATCAAGGGGCATCCTCGACGGTCGTGGACTAAATGATCACGTAAAAGATCCACTATTTTTGCTCCGAATCGCTTTGTAAATCTGTATTTATACCGAAAATCTTCGTCACTCAAATCAAAAGGATTTATACGATTACGACGTCTTACAGATCGCCGAGACGTCTCTAACATATCTAAATCTTCTAAATCCATCATATCTATAATGTTAATATCCATTTACAAAAATTTTTACTTAGAAATACACAAAATACTAACTAAGCTAACCTCAAAAATAAAGTTATGTCAAAGATAGTCCATACTTAAACTAGGGGTCTCAGTGGTTTAACTTTGGTACCAGAGATAGTCCATGCTTTGGTGTTAAACTGTGTTTTATAATAGCGTTTTATTTAGTCCAGGTTTAATCCTAGAACTATAGCCAGTACTAAAGATAGTCTGTGTTTTGGAATAAGGCCGTATGGGTTTGGCTAAAAAATTGTTTGAGATATGCCTATTTGGGTGTTGTCAGCGCCTTAAAGCGTTATCATTTCAACTAAGGGTATATAAATTAAATATTAACTTTTGGAACGTCGCGTCATGTCAAATATGTAAAAATCTTCCTAACGGAGAATTTAAATTTGTCCAGTAATGAGTAACCTAACAAGACCCGATAGACATTCGCCGATAGACCACATTACATTGTAAATGTCATCGGAAAGAGCACGCCATACAAACAAAACAATATACAACATTTTCTTGTATACCTAATAGTCTATGAAACGATCAAACATTTATCCAACTCCAAAAAAGTGTCTAATACGACACGAAGTTGCTGAGGTGGACCCAACGATTATAAGGCCCTTTGACAAACCGATCCAAATTACCTACCTGGTAATTTAGGACGTTACCATTGGACCCTGCCTATGTAACAGTATGAAATCTAAATCTTTATTTAAACTCATTGTCATACGAAAAGCCTTAGCGTAGATATTTACAGTTACTAGAAAAAAAACAATTGCATAATATGAAAACTTATTTTTTTATTAAGAAATTGTCTAATTTTAAATTAAATACATCACTTGTCAGTCGCAATATAGATCGATATGATTGAACACGAAATCAAAATATATTAAATGCACAAAATATATCTACATTACTTATATTAATGCTACAAGAGATTATTATTGCATTAAACGATAAATATTAAGGAGTCGTACACGAAAACAAGATTTAATCTAATAAATAGTCCAGACAGGAATACCGTTACGTCCTATCACCGACAATAATAAATAACTTAGTTATCAAATAGCACAGAACCGATGAGGTGTGAGCGGCGCCACCAGGAGGCGCCTCGCGTTCACCTACTGCACTGACTTACATTGAAACAATAATTATGTTTAATGATAGATCATTTCTTTATGAAATGAACAGTATCATATTATACTGCATGTATCAAATCTATATATATTTTTTTTTCAAAGATATAATGCATCTTTTTATAAACTTATTGTATAGGAAGGCCTTCTCTATAGCCCATGGCGTGGTATGCCACGAGGGGAGAGGATCAGAGCAGTGTCCCGAGACGCACGCGACGTTCTGCTACGCGCTGCACAGTTAGCGTACGTTTCAACAACGTAACGCGTTATTTTAACGCTTTTAATAGAACTTACACCTCCCGTGCGAATGGAGGCTTACTACTAGGTTTATTTGTGTCGATATCGATAGCAATGCATGTCGTGAAAGCGACTATACAGCTTCTTACTAAACACATTTTTTTACGTTATAAATAAATGTACAATATGTATAAAGCCTGGCAGCGGATGGCAAACGTATTAATTTCTAGTTGACCAGCTATGACATATATATCACAAACATTCAATTATTATTATACTAGTATCTCAATGTTAGTTTATTTTAAAAGTACAAGTTATAACAACGAATTCGAGGGACAGATTCAAGTACTTAAGTTTTTAATAAAACCAGAACATAAACATGCAGCCCCGACAATATAACTGGGCCTTCCTGAAGCTGAGCGCATGCCTGAAGTGGCTGCACAGTGCACAGTTGTCAATTTTTTCATAAAACCTTAGTGCAGAGACAGCGTTATAATTATTTCGCATTATAATAACATTATTATTTTTCTATTGGTATTGGTATAGCGGGCTATTTTCCGCAACTCCACGTCAAAGCGCGTATTTTGCGTGCAGGTGGGAAGATTTATTATTATTATTTCTCTAAAATCTCGATATTTTTGCACAATATCTATCTTTTATGTTATTTTACACGCGCAGACGTTCGGAGAGGCTCTTCAGAGGGAACAGTTACATCACCCGAACTGTAGTCGCATGTCTCATCACGGGGTCTTCTTACTGCCACCTTGCATCAAGTTCAAGTCATAAATCGGCAATTTAGTAGCCAAGGGTAGGTTAGTAGCCAAGCCAGCTTAAGGTCAAAAATTTGGGTTAGGCATATAATTAGTTAGAAAAATGTATTCAGGAAGGTTGACCAGTGGTGGCAACTAAGCCAATTTCTCATCAGTGCTGGGCACCCTCATGTTAATAGCCCAAAATTAGGTCACAATAGACCCTAGTAACGAGTCGTTTTGCTAGGAGCACGCTGGCTTCGTAAAGTATTCGCACTTTTTCGACTATGGTTAGAGTATTTGTGAAACATAATATTTTGAATTCGAGACTTAACGACAACGCGTCTTTAGCAAAGCCTCGAAAAACTTATAAGAAATTATCGGAACCATATTTTCATAGCGCCGCCGCAGTGAACCAGTGCAAAGTAGTGCCAGCGCGGACGAGCGTGATGTGTGGGGCGCGGGATACTGAAGAGGGGCGCAGCGCACGGTAGGACAGGGCAGGCGAGGCGGGGTAGAACAGAGCAGGCGGGGCGGGGTAGGACAGGGCGGGCGAAGGGGAGCGCGGGGTATTGCTGCACGGCGGCTCATCGCGCCTCCTTAGCGGTGAGCTTCTCGATCAGCTCCTGCAGTGGCGCCAACTCCCGTCGCTCGATGAGGTTAAATTCCTGCACAATGAAGTCAATACAGTACCTACACTAAATGTCACAGTGGTCGAGCAGTCAACTGCTGCGCTAGACTGCAAGTCGGGGGTTAAAGATTTGTCTAGCTGCAGACTACCGTCTACGTACCGGGCGGTGCCAGCAGTGCCTAGGCGCAAGGCGTATACCCTGGAGGGGCGCAGAAATGACCCGACCAGATAATTTTTCAAGGGCGCAGTTATAGAAGCTCGCGCCGGTCGCATAAAAGACTAGTTAACGCATAGTCTGCAGGTGGTAGTAGTAGGTTCCGGGTGTGGGCTGTTTGTGCGTCAAATTTGTTTGTAAATGCACCCAAGCGTTAGGATAAAATCATAAGTAGTGCGTTTTCGTCTCGTTTTATAGGTATTCTAAGCTGTGGCTATTATATTCTCGTGTTTAGTCTTCAGACTACACAAACTTTAATTATTGCTTTATGCTCGTCTGCATGTTACAAGCAAACAATATTTTCTGCATTTGAAATGTGAAAATGGTTGCCGCAATAATAATCTGTACCTATAATAAAATTGTAACAAGCCAATATCTGTACATTATAGGTATTAAAGAAAAAATTATATGGGGGTGTCTTTATTAGAGCAACAGAAGCCAAAATATGTTTGTACGCGCATCACGCAACAACTACTGCATGGAATTGAATGTAGTTTTCACCCATGTATTGCTAGAGTTCTAACTTAAAATCTGGTGTACATTTTATCTTGATACGCCGCCTAGAGTCGGACTTTACTTATGTTAATCTTTTTGGCACGTGAGTGAAACTGCGGGCAACCAACTAGATAATAAGAGTGCTGGGTCAATCTGCTGATGACCGTGTTATTGCATGTGAAAGTATGAGACCTGCACGAAGAAGATGAAGTGCTTGAAGGAGGTGTTGAGGTGAGCTTCTTCGCCGAGCTGCACCACCTCGGGGAAGTGCTGGTGGTAGATGTGCGCGTACACGCGGAACAGCCGCTTGAGGATCGTCTTCGCCATCGCCAGGAAGTTCTTGGGGAACGGCACGCCTGCAACGTTCGCATCTACTTCACACGGTTGCACACAAGTCACAACACACTATATACAATACATACAGTTCTAATGAGTTCACCAATTAACGTAGTCTCTTCTACTTGTGGACTCCGACACTGCCATGCCATCATCATTATTGATGGCTTGTTAATAACATTTAGCCTTGAACTACATTCATCATCAGGACATCATCTTCTCGTCATCTTAGGACTCGATCACGGGATGTGATTGATCACTTGATGACGAGGCCTAAGATGACTGCTAAGTCTACTCCGGTTAGAATCCAAGGAACGTCTACAAACAATAGACCTCGGGAATACGTGTACGTAACGGGTAATCGTCGAAGCTTCTCCGAATGAAAAGTTACTACTACTAAATGGAAATCTCGAAACAACAAAATGGCGCGCGATGGGTCACAGTCCTCACTTATCTGATCCTTTAGCTATCCAGTGGTTTAATAAAATGTTGGATGGAGATGATAGATTTGTAACTGCAACACCAAACTGTATCCCCCGATTTAGTTAATTCGTTTTTGAATTGCGGCCCAGTACGGAAGCAATTTTAAAGACTTATTTACGTCAAAAATGAAAAAATATATAACTACGTGAAATCATTTAAGTACCTACCTACAGATGTAACTTAATAAACAAACAACCTGAAAGGCTGTTTGCAGTTTGTCATGTATGATTTTAAACAATGTAGGGTTTTATGTTGATGTGGTTGGTAAATGAATGAAGGTCGTCACTTGATACCTATATACATATAATTTACTGGTACCAGTTACAAATACATATTATAAATCTACTCTACCTACCTACCTACGACCTAACTGCTCGGGTGTGGGGAGACAACTGCCGCGCCGCGCTTAGTTACTAACTTAACACAATGCAATTCTAATGCGTCAGCAGTATCCCTATAAACAACTTTCGGAAATTATAACATAAAGAAAAGTAGTTCTATCGCTAAGTTTTTTAGATACCTACCTATATTTTTTCAGTAAGGTACTGAAATTCAACGAAACGAATTGAAATCGTTGATATTAACATAACATACTATCACGCCTGTATTCCCCGTAAAGTTAGGCCGAGGTATACTAATGATTGTATACGCACAGTTCGCCGGTATGTTTAGGTCCCATGTAATGTAAAGTGGGCGAGCCTATTGCCATTATCTGGGCAAATCTCCAAATTCCGAACTGCTACTGAGAATTTCATAGAAAACCTCAAGAACACTGCCCGACTTGGGAATCGAACCCAGGACATACAGTTGTGCACTGTTCACAGTTGTATCTGGTGGATCTAACTATAACTGAGGCGTGTTCACCTTGATACGCCTATAAGTCGAGTTTTAGTAAGGAATACTTACGTAAGATAATACTTTTGGGACGCGAGTGAAACTGCGGGCAACAGCTAGTCATAGCAATAACACACCGTTTAGATTAATACATAACAAAAAGTAAAACCGCCTTCAAAATTATAAAAATAATGCAGACATAAAATAACAGTTTCGGAAGTCTGTGCCTTCGATTTGGTTTGAACTTTTGTGTTCGCCACAGACTTCCGAAAGTGTTATTTTATGTTTGCATTATTTTTATATTTTTGAAGGTGGTTTTACTTTTTGTTAAGTTATTTTATTTCAACATTTTTAGTAGCGAGTAAAATTTTACGCATACCTAGGCGACGTTATCATTTAGTGTTATTGTTATTTTCTTCAAAATTTTGTGATCAGAGCTGGCCCAAATGTTTATGGGACCACCTCTGAAGTATGAGCTATCGATCAAAAAAATAATCATCACAATCGGTTGACGTGATATTGAGTTATTCGTCCATTTGTCGCGCACATACTTAATGCAAATTTAAGACTTATATGGTTTTGTCATGGATTCCATTGTCAGAACTGGACCAAATTTAAATGGGACCACACGGGAAGCACCAGCTTTTAAATAAAAAAAACATCAAAATCGGTTCACCCATTCGAAAGTTATAAAATACCAAACATAAAAAATACAGTCGAATTGAGAACCTCCTCCTTTTTGTTGAAGTCGGTTGAAAATAATTAAATTTAAAATATTAATAGTTTTATTTTGGAGTTTAAAACAAAGTTCTTACAGAGGGTAAGTACCTTCTTCAATTAGATAAGTAGAAATAAATAAACAGATACTTTAGAGCTAGATACTGTTGGCCGAAAAAGCTAAGCTAATAGCAATATAAGAAAGTTATTAATTTATTGGATGCTTAAACTCTCTGATGCTCTCAACCGGGAAGAGTGGAAGAAGGAAAGGGAGGCCTTTGCCCTGCATTGGGACGATCACGGCTAATAATAATAATAATAAATTATTTATTAGTAAATTCAAACCAAACGCAACAGAAACATGAAACATGACTGTAGCGCCAAACCGAAACACCCTAGCTCTGGAAAAGCATAAATTGCTAAGTAGTTAGGACACATAGCGATTGACGATTTCAGGTAGATATTACGTTTAACGTTACACTACATAATTTATAATTTTTTCGTCTTTCTGTTTTGATGAAAATCTTAGGGTAATTAAAATTACTTGTCCCTCACAATATAAATTAAACTGTAAGTTATTTACCAATTTTAGAGGGGAACAGTGTTTCGTCGTCGAGTTGGTCTTGCGCCCAGGTCATAAGGTAGTCGATGTACTTGGGCGCAGAGCACTTGATGGGCTTTTTGACGGTTTGCCCGTCCGCCCAGTGGTACTCGTACTTGGGCCCCGCTGACATCACGGCGCACGACTCCTCCGTGCAGAACTCCGTGATGGTGCCATACAACATGTTGATCTGGTTGAAGAAGTCCACCGCTGCCAAACAAACACGGGCGTCGTTAACCTATCTACTCTGATTTCATAAAACAATATGTAACTATGAACCTGTAACATACACATAACTTGTCTATTTGTGTATGTAAACACGCTCACATGAAAAAAATGCATCTGACAAATGATTTAGTACAATTTGATTCCTTTCTGTTAAGGATATACTTTTTACTGGAATACGTGTTTCATTTAATAGTGGCCTAGGTTCTATCGTTACTTCTCAGAGACTACACGAATGTTAGTAAGACACGATTTCTCTGAGTGTCTGGAAGTAACGATAGAACCTAGGTCACTATTAAATGAAACACGTATTCCAGTAAAAAGTATATAAAGGGGTAACAAATTTATAATTTTTCTCACTTGCATGCAGAATACACATGACTTTATATTCTACACTAGCTTTTGCCAGCGACTTCGTCCGCGTGGAATAGTTACTTTGTTCCCTAGTTCTTCGCCCGCGGTTTCACCTGCGTTGCCCCGTTCCTAAGGGTTGTAGCGTGATGTTTTATAGCTTGAAACTTTTCATATCATTGAAATCACTCATTTTCCCAACATTTCCCTTCACTGCTCTGCTCCTATTGATCGTAGCGTGATGAAAAGTATACTATAACCTGCCCAGGAGTATGAAGAACAATTGTACCAAGTTTCGTTGAAATCCGTCCAGTGGTTTTTGTTTCTATAACGAACATACAGACAGACAGAAAAATTTTACTGATTGCATTTTTGGCGTCAGTATCGATCACTAATCACCCGCTGATAGTTATTTTGGAAATATATTTCATGTACAGAATTGACCTCTCTACAGATTTATTATAAGTATAGAAGATGATAAATAAAAGAGTTATAACAGAATATGAATTCGTTTTTATGTATATATATTGTTATTTGTCGTATAGTACCCGTCTTTTGCTATCAAAATAAAATAGTATTTTTCCTCGTGCAGGAAGCAACTGTGAAGGACTACGAGGGAGGATGTAAGCTTGATAGCTGCTTATCGAGTGAGTCACCCGCGCGCCGCTCGCGCACCCCGCTGCACACAATGCTCCAACGTCATTAACAATGGGCAATACCAAATATGTTTCTATCACTGATATATCATTGACAATTAGGTCCTGTGTATTGATTTAAGTAGCGTCATGCTCGAAATTACAAAAGATGTATGGTATGGTAAAGCCAGAGCCGGGATCAATTAGGCAGTGTAGATAACTCCCTAGCGGCCCCGCATCAACTATGAAACGCCGCGCCCAGAGAAACATTTTTTGTATTTATGATGTCACCTGGGTAATCCTTAGCTATAGTCAGACCCGTTAGGTCGCGCTTTTGTCGACTTCCTTTGGGATGCGAGTGAAACCGTTGGTTTCAAAATTCCATTTTGGCAGGCAAAATAAGTAGTTAGTTAAGTTAGCAAGTAAAGGGTGATGTAGTTAATTCAGCCCTGGATATGTCTATTTTCCGCAACTCCATGACAAAGCGAGTATTTTGCGTGCCGAAAAATCTCTAACGTTTTATATTTATCTGCTGTACTTTGCCAGCAAAGTTGGCGTTACTATGAACTGAGGCCAAAATTTCAGTCAGTCAGGCTTATCTGGTGCACTTGCAACCAGATGACAGACATTGTGGATGATGAATTCGCATATTTGTATGGCTTACAGATTACGGCTGGGTGATTGTGAATCCGAAATTTGTGTGTGTAGAGAGACCCAGAATACCATACCATATAAACTTAATGTGTCATAATGGGCACTGTTCCATTACCGTACAAATAATTTCATGAACCATGAACGCATGGTGAAATCTTTCAAAAATGTCAGGTGCGTAGCACCCACTACCGGCATGTATGTATGAATGTGGAAGGAGCAAAAGAAGTATGCAAGAATCATAGCAAGTGGCGTATTATAGTTTCTGCCTAGAGAAAGGCGTGAGTGTATGTACTTAAGTAATAATATAGATCTAATGACAGTGAATGATGAATGAATGAATGCTTAGGCAGAAAGTATAATACGCCACTTGCTATGATTCTTGCATACTTCTTTTGCTCCTTCCACATTCATACATACACACCGGTAGCGGGTGCTACGCACCTGACACTGTAAAGCTTGTGTGATTTGATGGTGGCCATTTACAATCAAGTGCAAATATATGTATGTACCATAAAGTCTCAAAAAATGTAACCACCAACAAAAGAAAGAGTGTGTTACCACCAGTCAGCCATTCATAAATTTATATAAATTC
Source organism: Acronicta aceris (assembly GCA_910591435.1). Taxonomy (NCBI): domain Eukaryota; kingdom Metazoa; phylum Arthropoda; class Insecta; order Lepidoptera; family Noctuidae; genus Acronicta; species Acronicta aceris. Next base: position 15,969,171 of record OU342767.1, read on the forward strand.
ATTGGTATATACATTTTATTAATTACAACACATATATTCAGTTGTTCAATTTTATAAATTTCAAGATGATTAACAACTGATAAATGTAATTCAACTGTTTCACTTGGCACAGCTGTTTTGTAAAACAGTTGCCAGTAGTGCTTTTTTTATGTTAAACTTAGACTATGTTTGTTGGACTGAGCTACAAAATACATACATAGTCTACTTAATTACCATGGCCACCATATTATCATAGCATGCAAAGTACAAGATTTTTTGTAGTTTAATGATAAAATGGCTTTTTCTCAAGAGTGGGACAATATAATACACAGGGTAAATAAATACAAAATAATAATACTAACTGTTGACAGCAACCCACTCGTTGAGATCCTCACCCTCTGGCAGCATGACGGCGAGGCGCAGATTGCCCGAGCCAAGCGTGGCTGCCGCGTGCCGCATCAGGTCGTACTGGTGCGTACCCTCCGGGATGTTTTTTTTCGGTTTGAATGTCTTGTTGGAACGACTTCCACTGAAACACACGAGTCACATGAACATTTGTGAAAATATTTACACATCAAGATCTACTATATGTATATTACTACGGTACCAGAAGGAAGGGAGCACCGTCCTCTACCCGTAAAATCATCACGCAAAAGTCCATACGACACCCCACCCTCAGTCAAAGCATTCCAATTAGAGCCTTTGCAGAGGCGGCCAAAATGCCGAGACCATATAAATAATCCGAAAGTCCGAAACTTAACCGCAGACGTAAACAAGACGTCAGCGTAGCAGAAAACGGAAGATGTTTAGATATAAATAGACACAGTACTGATTGAATTTACTAAACCTACTAGTACTTACAATAAAAAGCTCATTTTGAAAGCGTTTGTGTCCCTTTCGATTGTGAGGAGTGTTAAATTTATGAGAATAGCACCAAGTCATTAAAATTAGGTTAGAACAATACAAAAGTCCTTTGATGCAGCTGTCAAAAGTTTATTGCATTATTTTTTAACCCCAATTTGACATATTGACATTAGGCGATGTATTGCCAGCATTGATTGCCAGTCACTGAACTCCAGTCACAGACTATTAAGTCTAACTACTACCTACAGTATGCTGGACACTTAGACTATAGTCCGGTCATTTTAGACAATTGAAATAAAGAAAATTCCGACAGAGCCAAATCTTCGTAGAGACCTTAGGTTTACCACAAGGAATAAAGTGTCAAAAGTCCCCATCAGTCCCATGTGAGCTTAGGGACTTATTCGGGGCCCAAGGTCAAAATTTTAGGTTTTTTGGATTTTTCTCGAAAACGGTAAGTTTTATCGAAAAAGTACCTTAGAGCAAAGTTGTAGATCTTAAAATTTTCTATAAAAATGGTCCCTATAATTTTTTCTCTAAGACCCACTATTTCCCAGATATTGCGCTTTTAAGAATCATGTTCTACATAGTATGCACACATATGCCACGTATATACATATTTAGGTACTCAAGCAAGCAAAAATGCCTACTCGTGTCTCTTTTATGTATACATATTAGTACTACTATATATATTAGTACTACTCACTGCAAGGACTCCATCTGATAAAATTATTTACTTTTTAAAACCTGGGAAGGCGCAGCAACGGACAGAAATATATTCTTCTAAAAGTTTATCAGCTTATCCAAAATGCCAACTTTATTTTATTTTTACATGCGATAACCGGATGCGATACTACGTCAGCAATGTTTAGAAGGGGCAAAAATTCAGTATTAAAATTATTTGAAAAAAATGATTTGATTGACTGCGCAAAAGTATTTACAGAAATTAATTCTTCACCTCAAATACTAATTATTAAAGGAATTCGGTTTCTTCTTGCGGTTTATGGAGCTCCAAAAAAAATTGATTGCATAGATACGTACAGATATTTAACATTTTTAAAAAACACACGAAACAAAAAGCAAGTACAGCTATCTTGTCTTCCTCCAACATCGGCATCTGCTACTCAACATTTGTTTCGAGTATACTATCAAGTTCAGACATGGCAAGGCAATGAACTGAACCCTGAAGACTGGGGTTGGAAATTGATAAATAATACTTTGGAACCGATTCGAACTTTACTGCCCCCTGCTCCAGAAAAACTTCTTAACACTATTTTTTGCAATTGCAAGAAAGGTTGTAGTGCCAAATGTGGCTGTAAAAAAGTAGGGTTGCAGTGTTCTCCAGCGTGTACCAATTGCCAAGGTGTCTCTTGCTCAAATGTTCAATTAAATACAAGAGAGGAAGATTCATGTGATTTTGATGAAGAGACAACTGATTCATCTTCATTTGAACAATTTCTAAGCGTTCATCAACAGGAAGGAGAAGAAGAAGAACAAGAAGAAATTGATGAAAACATGATTGTTGAAGTTGAATATGAAGAGTATGAGTCAGATTAAAGTAATAAAAAAAAAGTTAGAACGACAGTTAAACTCAGTAACCCATATCAATAATCTTCATACTATTAAATAATTATTGTTCCTGAAAATAACGTCATAAAGGTTCGTGGAATAGGCATACCGGGGATACCACGTTAAAAAAAACGCGCCGAGTACACTACGTCACAGGTGGTGTGGAAATGTGTGCATATTATGTAGAACGTGATTCTTACAAGCGCAATATCTGGGAAACAGTGGGTCTTAGAGAAAAAATTATAGGGATCATTTTTATAGAAAATTTTAAGATCTACAACTTTGCTCTGGGGTACTTTTTCGATAAAACTTACCGTTTTCGAGAAAAATCCAAAAAACCTAAAATTTTGACCTTGGGTCCCGAATAAGTCCCTAAGCTCACATGGGACTGATGGGGACTTTTGACACTTTATTCCTTGTGGTAAACCTAAGGTCTCTACGAAGATTTGGCTGTGTCGGAATTTTCTTTATTTGATCACTATTTTTATGTCTAAAATGACCGGACTACTAGACAACCAATCGGGCAAGTTTATAGGCAACGTGCAAGGCGAAAGCGCAAGGCCAAATCCGAATCTTTTATGGAAACAATACTTGACATTGATACACACGTTATAAATTAATCACATTTAAAGAAGTGAAAAATAACACTTAACTGAGTGAAAATGCATTCCTGGGTGCTCAAACACTTTAAGGCTAAGAAAAGTAAGTCAAATTGTGTAAAATTATATTACTTTCTCAAGAATAGTACATGAGTAGGTATGTACTATTCTTGAGAAAGTAATATAATTTTACACAGTTTTCCATAGATAAGTGATAACCGACAATAGTGGATAAATGCAGTAAAAAACCATTATGTACCTAAGTATCAGTTTCAAAAACATTTGGAAACTACTTACTAATAATGTTATTTTAAAAAATAGCTAAGTTTTGTATGTAGTGGTACTTTTCAATACTAACAAATCTGTAAACATAACCTCAATTAATATAGTTTCTTTTTGCGTTTCTTGGTTGTCTAGTCTAAGGCCGGACAATAGTTGTCCCTGTTATCGATAATCATGAATATATTTATATTTTCAAGATAGTTTCGATAAGAGCCAAATATCAATTTATTTATCAACTAGCTTTTGCCAGCGACTTCGTCCGCGTGGAATAGTTACTTTGTTCCCTAGTTCTTCGCCCGCGGTTTCACCTGCGTTGCCCCGTTTCTAAGGGTTGTAGCGTGATGTTTTATAGCTTGAAACCTTTCTCATGAATCACTCATTTTCCCAACATTTCCCTTCACTGTTCTGCTCCTATTGATCGTAGCGTGATGAAAAGTATACTATAACCTGCACAGGAGTATGAAGAACAATTGTACCAAGTTTCGTTGAAATCCGTCCAGTGGTTTTTGTTTCTATAACGAACCTACAGACAGACAGACAAAAATTTTACTGATTGCATTTTTGGCGTCAGTATCGATCACTAATCACCCGCTGATAGTTATTTTGGAAATATATTTAATGTACAGAATTGACCTCTCTACAGATTTATTATAAGTATAGATAGATAGAAGATTATTTGAGTACTGTTATGTATCGGTAAAATTATCAGTATTTTTACCGATAATTTTATGAATACTCAGTAGTGATAACTGCAACGCGACGTTGCAATAACGTGCACGATTGGCGTTCAGCGATGCGCAAAGAGGAGTAGCAAAAGTGCAGCACGCGGCGAGTTTGATCACGCGATGAGTCAGATCAGAATTCAGAAGTAAAGTAAATCGAGTTAATCGATAATGCGGACTGCCACACCAACTAAAAGCTAACCGATTCCGATATAAGAAAAACGAGCATCCCTTTTCGTAATGAGTTCTGTTTTAATGCTTATTTAAACTTAGCATTACTAATTGCAAGGGAAACAGATTTCAGTTAACATTATTGCTAAATTCATCATGATCATATTTAAAATTCAGTAACACTAGCATCTATAGAACGTGTATGACATAAATCGACACGAGAGCCACAGTGTGGTTAAACAAAAGAAACTTCAGATCTCTCATCGTGTTGCCGGCAATGTTCACATTATTTTTAAACCTTTTGAATATAATTAAAATTATAAAATATGGGTTCTGAATGATTAATAATTATCGTTAGCGCGGCCATGAATATGTAAAAAGGCAAAAAGAAACTATATTAATTGAGGTTATGTTTACTTACAGATTTGTTAGTATTGAAAAGTACCACTACATACAAAACTTAGCTATTTTTTAAAATAACATTATTAGTAAGTAGTTTCCAAATGTTTTTGAAACTGATACTTAGGTACATAATGGTTTTTTACTGCATTTATCCACTATTGTCGGTTATCACATAACTATGGAAAGTGAGTAGGTATGTACTATTCTTGAAAAAGTAATTTATTTTTACACAATTTGACTTACTTTTCTTAGTCTTAAAGTGTTTGGGCACCCAGTAATGCATTTTCACCCAGTTAAGTGTTATTTTTCACTTCTTTAAATGTGATTAATTTATAACGTGATGTATCAATGTCAAGTATTGTTTCCATAAAAGATTCGGATTTGGCCTTGCGCTTTCGCCTTGCACGTTGCCTATAAACTTGCCCGATCCGAAAGGGGCATATAGAAATCATAATCACATTAACAAATAAATAAGAAACATTATTAATATTCATGAAAGTAAACATATTATTAATAAAGTTATTTTAGTGAAGGAAAATTTCAATTGCGGGCAGGATTCGAACCTGCGTCTTCTGGTTAGATACACCAGACGCTCTAACCTTTAAGCCACCGCGAGTCCCACCCGTGTGATCGAAATTTTGAATTTACGTCATAAGGTGACTTTGGCGACATCTATTGAAAAGCATGTTACTTTGCTTCTCAACCGACACGACTTACTTTACAGTTAGTTCATCGTCGTACGATGCCACCTTACCTTTTAACTATCTTTTTGTGATTTTTTTGCATTTTCTATGCTGAGATTATAAAGATATTTTATTCTTATTTCCTTTATTCATTAGAGGTACATTCAAATTGAAATACATTTTCAAATATTTTTATAAACATAAAAATAAAAACTCTCCATAGGTGTGAGTCGAGGCTCTTGGCTTATTATTATTATTAAAAGCTCGTAATGTCCCACTGCAGGGCAAATGCCTCCCCACTCTCCTTCCACTTCTCTTCTTTAAAACGTTTAAAATAACTTTATAATCTCTTCAGATTATAAAGTTATTTTAAAATTTTCGCACACTCTAATTAGTCGATGTTTTTGTGTTGCATCATTTTAGGTTAAGTTATTTTATGGTGTACTTTTATATCTATGTACTGATAGGATGCACGTGTATGTGTATTACTGTGTAATTTCCGTAGTGTGCCGTATGTTTACTTCTCCTCCCACCAAAAGTGGCAGAAGAAGTTGTCCGGTGTTCCGCTCCTATACCGTCTCCATTGTTATATGCTCTAAGTTTCTGATATGCCCTAGTGAGGCAACTCATAACTGTTGATTTAAAAAGGTACAGTACGCGCGACATAAGTTGGCCGGACTGAAGTTAGCTGTTTGTCAGTTTTTGGTTGCGCAGTACACAATTTTTAACGTAAACAATCCACTGCGCATTAAAACGGCGAACTTGACTCCGGCCAACTTATGCCGCGCGTACTGTATATGTTACATAACATACCATCGCGCTTTTATTCCCCAAAGGGTTAGGCAGTTTATAATACTCTGAGAAATATAGAGTTAGTGGTTCGCCGGTATAAGGTCTAAGTTACCAAATCATAAAATAACAAAATATGCGAAAAACGCTCCAGACGAAACCTATTGTCAATTATCAATGACATTGAGTGACATATTGTCACCGTCATTGATCCTGTCAGTGTCAGATTTTTTCTGCAAAGGAGAACGGAGTTTGCGCTGCTCTAAATCGATACGATTGCTTGAATTTCTGCCTTTTGGGCAAGTAGTTGTGAAATTGTATTTAATTAATCTAAAACTACCAGAATGCAAGGTCTATCACTTGAAAGCTTGAAGAAGCACAAAGCTGTAAGTAACACTTTGCATTTGTTGTCCACTACGCCTTAGTTATGCACTTCTTACATAATTAACCTCTCTTTCTTATCATTGCTTTATTGTAAAAACCTGAGTGTTTAGCCAAGTGATGATGACTTTACTACTTATTTGAACGTATGTGTGAATTTATACTTTGTGTATTGATTAATTCATTTAAAGAGTTTGTAAATGTAGGTTTATCTTGTTAGCTGTCATTTGTAAAATCTCTTCATGCTACAAAACTGAAAATAGGTGGAAAATGGAAATGGCATACCACTTAAATTCTTGGAATATACCATACTTATGAAGATTAAGTAGTTTTTTTTCAATGAAGAAGTTTCAATTCAGGCCTAAATTTTAATCTTACATTCATGTTTTAATACCTTAAATTACAACTTGATACAACAAAATGTATGTATGTATATCTTTTAAATACAATTTTCTCGGTAGTTACCTTAGTGTATCAAGACAACCAACATAGAATGACATTAAGATCTTGGTTAGCATTTATATGGCCTAATTCTTTATCTGTTAATAACAAGTGTGAGGATAAAGAGGCAATGCTTGTCCACTATGTATCTACTACCAACCTAATCTGCTAACATTTGTCAAACATTATTCTATTTTAGATACGAAAAGTTCCACCTTCTCTAAAAGTCGGTTAAAATAAAATAAATTTTGACCATGAACCATGATTTAAAAAATAATCTATCTTCTATACTTATAATAAATCTGTAGAGAGGTCAATTCTGTACATGAAATATATTTCCAAAATAACTATCAGCGGGTGATTAGTGATTGATACTGACACCAAAAATGCAATCAGTAAAACTTTTGTCTGTCTGTCTGTATGTTTGTTATAGAAACAAAAACCACTCGACGGATTTCAACAAAACTTGGTACAATTGTTCTTCATACTCCTGGGCAGGTTATAGTATACTTTTCATCACTCTATGATCAATAGGAGCAGAGCAGTGAAGGTAAATGTTGGGAAAATGAGTGATTCATGAGAAAGGTTTCAAGCTATAAAACATCACGCTACAACCCTTAGGAGCGGGGCAACGCAGGTGAAACCGCGGGCGAAGAACTAGTCTGATATAAAAATAATCTAATAACTGTTTTTCTCGTGACTGTACATGCGTGGAAGTTTGGAGTGCCTATGTTTTATCCGGCCAAGTTAAGGGTCCGGTGGAGCTTGAAATGCCCACAAACGTAAAACCGAAATAAATCGTAATCCAGACAATATTCTATCAAATTATGTTATTACTCAGATTTGGGATTCGTTAATCTAGGTTACTACTATTTCGTCTACGACTACTTCACGGGGAATAAAAGACCTGAAAATAATTCCAAACTTGGTAAAGTTATCAAAAATTGCATTCAGTTACATTGATTTCAAGTATTTTGGACGAAATAGGAACCTAGATTAACGGTATCAGGATCCGAAAAATAACAGAATTTGATTAAATTCTGTTTGAATTACGATTTATTTCGGTATTATGTTTGTAAGAGAAATTCGGTCCACCGGACTCTTAAGCTGGGGGTACTGTATATGTATTACAAAATAGGTACATATTTTGATATCACAAATGTTTGATGTAAGTTCATTTTGATGGTTTAAATTTTTAAAACCTAAAAATTTAAACCATCAAAATGAACTTAGAACTGGGATAAAATATTTTGTTCATGAAGTTTAAAGTATACATAATTAAAACTAGCTTTTTGCCCGCGACTTCGTCCGCGTGGAATAGTTACTTTGTTCCATATAAACTTTCATCCCCTATTTTATCCCCTTGGGGGTAGAATTTATCAAAATCCTTTCTTAGCGGATGCCTACGTCATAACATCTACCTGCATGCCAAATTTCAGCCCGATCCCTCCAGTGGTTTAGGCTGTGTGTTGATAGATCACTAGTATCAGTCAGTCAGTCAGTCACCTTTGAATTTTATATATATTTAGATAACATTACTTTTCATCTGTGATGATGATGATAAATGAATTGACTTTTGCCAATATATACAATTTAATAAAATGGAAAGTGTAGATTTAATTTTGATCATCAGTTACCTACATTAGTTGTAATAATGTTACAATGTGTATGTGTAGTTGATCCCGCTGTATGTGTGTGTGGGCATCGGATGCGCGGGCGCAGTGTTCTACCTGGGCAGGCTGGCCACACGCAACCCTGATGTGTCCTGGAACAAGAAGTCGAACCCAGAACCCTGGGAGGAATACAGGGCAAAGCAGTACAAGGTATGTGACAATATTTGAACTAGGTACTAGCTTATAGTTTAATATTATGATATTAGGTCCATAGTGGGACTCAGTAACCTATTGTTCTGGTAGCATATATTTAGTATCTAATGGTTAAAATAATTAAATAACTGCCTTATTAGTCTAGTGGTCCTACATGTGATTGCTATGCTAGAAGCCCTGGGTTCGATTCCCAGGTCGCAGTTTGTATTTGGGATTTGAAGACCCTTACTTGGGACCAAAATATGTTGGGGACTGTGGGGTACATTGGTACACCTTTACCTAACCCTTCGGGGAATACAGTTGTGATGGTATGTAGTGTAGTGAAAGCAATGAGAAGAGACATTGGTGGTAAAAAGGGTTTTGTCTCAACATTTTTAAATAAGGTAAAGGTGCTTGGTATGCCAAATTTTTATTTTTATTTTTAAGCAATTTGTAGTAGTTTTAATATTATTATGTAATTGTATTATATGAATATAATAATGTATTACATATATTATTATATTCATGGCTGTAGTAATCGTGATATTCAATATGCAATATTCACAAGCTTTACTTAAAATCGTTACCATAGCTGCATAGATACCTATTGCCTAAATTGTACAGTACGCGTGGCATAAGTTGGCCGGAGTGAAGTTCGCCGTTTTAATGCGCAGTGGATTGTTTACGTTAAAAATTGTGTACTGCGCAACCAAAACCTGACAAACAGCTAACTTCAGTCCGGCTAATTTAAGTCGCGCGTACTGTACAATTTAGGCAATAGGTATCTATGCAGCTTTTTTAAAGTTTTGTTGCATATTGGGTCACACATTACTAGTATTCTTGTTAACCCCTCGGGCTAAGTTAAATGCTTGTTGCGAGTGAGTTCACGTCGATAGTGCATTGGGTGGGTTTCGAACCGGCAACCACATCATCGCAAGTCCGACAACCTAGCCATTAGGCTACCACCGTTTCTTTCTTAATTTGGCCTAAAATTTGAGAAAACAAAAAAAATTCTACCTTAAATCAATCATACAAGGAAAACTGCAGTCTAGTCTAGTTTATTTAAATTACCGATTATTAGAACTTTGTGTATAGTAAAAGTGTTCCCTTTAGATACGGTGTTACTAAATTATGTCACACGTGAACATGACATACTGTGATAGTGCTGTTTGTGCTGTTTCAGTTCTACTCGCCCACCAGAGACTACTCAAAGGAGGAGTGTCCCGCACCCAAGTACTAGAGCAGAGCGAGGCGAGCTGACGTGAGGTGTTATCACGAACCTTAGATTGTATAATTTAATAAATAGCAACAATTATGTGATATTACAATTTGTTTTAATTTAATATAACGCAGTTCGAGGGTGCTTACAAAATGAAGTAGCGTGCATGGATTGGGACTGTTCTGCATGTTAAATAAACTATTTCCAGTGGAAGTATGATAAATTATACTTACTATACAAGCGCGTGATTCATGAGGAAGGTTTTATACTATTTAACATTACACTACGACATGGGAACGAGGCAAAGTGGGTGAAACCGCGGGGTACAGCTAGTTCATAAATATAAATGGAAAAGGAAATTGTAACAAATAATTATATAATACTACTAGTCCGCGTGGAATACTTACATTGTTCCATATAAACTTTCATCCCCTATTTTATTCCCTTGGGGGTAGAATTTATCAAAATCCTTTCTTAGCGGATGCCTACGTCATAACATCTACCTGCATGCCAAATTTCAGCCCGATCCCTCCAGTGGTTTGGGCTGTGCGTTGATAGATCACTATGTCAGTCAGTCACCTTTGAGTTTTATTTTTAAAGAAATTAGATACGCCATGTTCATAGTAAATGTCATTTAAAATTGAGTCGCGCTACCATGTCCATACCTATAAAACTAAACAATGAATGCGCGCATAGATTAAGATGAAAGAAATAGCACTAAGCAGTTGTCTTATATGACTCATTTGATATGTCCTAGTTTTTCCGTATGTAGTGATGTGTGACATGAAAAGTATTGGGTCCCTTTCTATCATACTAAATAAGGCATGTGCTGACTCGCTTTATTTTTTAATTTTATTTGCAATGAAAAAAATAAATTGTTAAGAATTTAATATCTTACTTGTGATAAGATACTCCATGCTCTTTTCTTACTTTAGTATAATAATTTGTGAAGTACCACAGCACGACGGCACATATAAATAAAATTAAAATTTATTACTGTCAATAGCGCTGCCAAACACACTTCTGCATCTTAGGTCGGTCAACCGCTTATGTCACAGTCACACTACAAATTACACATTTTTTTTTAAAAAAAAAGCTTACTAGCAATGTGGATGGCACATTACTAGTATTCTTGTTAACCCCTCGTGCTAAGCTAAAATGCTTGTGTTACGAGTGGGTTCACGTCGGTAGTGCAATGGGTGGGTTTCGAACCACATGATCGCAAGTCCGACGCCATAGCCATTAGGCTACCGCCGCTTCAAACTGCATTGGACCACTAACAATATTCGCGTTTGAAGGATGTTAACGTGTCTACGTTAACATCCTTCGTCCTACGTCTTACCTGTGTATACAGTTCGACTCTAAAACCCTTTATGTTTGTAGAACCACACACTTTCCGGAATGATTATATTTTAAAATGCGAGGTGCAGTCAGACATATCGACAATCGAACCCACTGAGGGGTTAGGTTTACAAACAAACAAATACAAGTAGGTTCAAATGAAATAAGTGCCGTCAAATTTTAATTACAAAACTATTCTAATTTATTTTATTTCATGAAAATAACAAATTGGTTTTTATACATACCTAGTTACAATAGACGTTATCGACATAATTGTAATGACAGATTTATATTAAGCACCAGCGCGTGCCTATCAGTTGCGAGCGCGCGCATTTGTGGTTTATTCCTCATGTCCTCCAGCTCTTCGGCTCCACTAGGGGTAAACAGGAATTAATCATACTTCATCACATAATTCATCATCACAAACATAATTTCCTGTTGGCCCCCAATAAAATATTATTTTAATTAGCGTCTTGGTATCGATATTTAACATTTGTTTAATCATATATTTTTTATGTTTTCATAATCTACTGTTTACTCCTTCCCGTGGATTAAAATAATATTTTATTGGGGGCCAACAGGAAATTATAATTACGTTTGGCCCCCACTCAATTGTAGTGGGGGACAACAGTACAAAAATTCCTATTTACCCCCAGAGGGGCCCAAGAGCTGGGGGACAATAGGAATAACCCACATTTGTGTGTTTTTACTGCTTGTAGTACACACTCGATCAGTATTGATCTACGTTTAATAAAATAATGAAATTAACAATTAACATCATTCTACTGGTCGAGAATATTATTTTCTTATTATAAATATTTTATCACCTGTACCTCAATAACTTAATCCTCCATACTTTCTTATTATAAACTATAGCGTCGTAACAGTCGACAGATATTATCTTAATATTTCATCTAGATCACATTCCCTTTCTTTTAAAATTCGTTATAATGCATAATTTTGATAATATAAGATTAATAACTAATTATTATACAATAATCTATATCATCCGTGCTTGCTGAAACTTACGTAACAAAATGCAACATCAATAGAATACGAACCCAAAGCCTTCATCCACAGGGATCACTCATTTCGCTGCCGTGCGATTAGCTGTTGAATTCCATCAATTAATAATTGTACGTATTTTAGTACATAGTCATTTTCTGTGTTTTACAAGTCTAAGCTGTTTGAGCTTAGTCATCGACAGCACTTAAGTTCCGGATTATTATAGTATACCATTGTGGTGCTAATCAACGACTTCCTGTGCGAGTCGACATTTAACTAAGTGCAAGTTCAGGAAGCGAAGACGGAGTAGCAGTGAAACTAGAGCATTGCGGAGCGGATACATGTGGGTGTGCAGTGTAGCCGGCGGCTACTGCTGGTAGGGGTTGTAGCCGGCGGGCGGCGGCTGCTGCTGGTAGGGCGCGGGCGCGGGGTACTGGTAGGGCTGGTAGGGCTGCGGCGGCGGCATGCGCGCGTGGTGCGGGTACGGCAGCGTGGCGTACGGGTTGTACAGCTGCGGCACCGGCGCCGCGTAGTACGGGTACGGTGCTCCGCCCGCGCCGTACGGCAGCGGCATGCCTGCGGACACCATGCACCACCCTCACTCAATTCCACTAACATCCACTAGATAGATACCTTGCAGTAAAACGGCCGCATACTCACCTTGCGGTTGTTGCGGGTAGGGCAGCGCGGACGTGCCGGCCGCGGCGGGGGCGGGGCCGGGGGCGGGGGCGGCGGCGGGCGGCGGGGGGCGCGGTGGGGGCTCCTTACGCGCCACACTCTCTGGCTGTACAATTTTAAAACTGTTTTCTTTTTATCTACATACATACACTCACGCCTTTTAGAATACGAGAAAAGGAAGGGTAATGAGTTTAACAGTTTATGTATGTATGTATCGTATGGATGTTCGATCCTAGCTCAAAAACTAATCACCAGATTTTAACAAATGAGAGGTCAATTGATTCCTCTTTACAGTGAGATGGTTATAGGCTATAAATTTTTGGGAAAATAAATCAATATAGCCCATGAAACATAAAAAAGGATCCAAAAATTAATAAACTCTACCTCTTATGATACTCTTTGGCCTTACCTTAATCCAAAGAGTATCATACGATATATTATGGTACTACAAGAAATCCTATATGGCAAACATTGGAGGAATTAGTAATTTTAAAATTTCGATCAACATACATACATAACATAACATAATCAACCCATTATACTGTCCCACTGTTGGGCACGGGTCTCCTCTCAGAATGAGATTTTTCGATCAACAATAGAAACTAAATAAAGGGTCACGTACAAAATCAAAGCTAAATGCTATCCGCGTGAATAATACTTATACTGCTACATTTGTATACTAACAAACGGAGATCAAAGTATTAAAACGGTTTTAAGTTCAACCTAATGGCACCTAATACATTCACAGATCTTCAAAATATTATCTAATGTTTACGATCATTCATCACATAAAACGAGCAAAGCAATGAAATACTCCTATCACTTACAAATGAAAAGACATAAGTTACACAACTTTTAGTGTGAAACTGGAAGCGGCGGCGGTAGCAGGTAAAAAAAAAACAACCTCAACAAATAAAGTACTTTTTCCCGTTATTGCCTTGAGAGCTACATCGTTTTGAATCCACAGTTCTGTTAAACAAAAGTTTGTACCTGTGTTGGCGAGCCTTGGCGAAACATTTCTAGTGGTGGTTTAAAATATAACTAATCAAAAGTGACTCGTATGGTTAAATTGCGTTTTGGGAATTATTTTTGCAACTTTTGAATACGCACTGCGGCATTGTGAGACGTGTATACATTGGCTGTTTCAAGTAAATTAAACAAAATAAGAGCTCACGTCTCAAGTGCGCTGTTATTTACCGAGACGTATTTTTGGCGCAGACCCGATATCTAGTAGCTATTGTTGATTGAAGATTTAACATTAAGATACCCAACACCCGAGTCTACCATGGATCTGCGTCAGTGTGGGTAATATTGTGTGGTGTTAGTGGGAGCGCACGTACCTGGTCGGCGGCGCTAGTGGCGGCGCTAGTGGCGGCGGCGCTGTGGTGCTGTGGCGGCGCAGGCGCCGGCCGCACGGAGCCGCGCGCCGCCTCCTGCGTCAGGTCTTTCAGTAGCTCGTCCTTTTCCGTTTTGCGCGCGAAGCAGAAGTCCGATACTTTGTTTTGGAATGCCACCAACAACTGTTGCAGAGAATGTATCAAGTTTGAATGGCATGTTGTAAAATATATATAATGTTAATGTCTCGTAAGGGAGGCAGTCGTAACCTGTGTGAGGTCATTGTAGAACTTGATGCCTTCATTGAGGTTGGCGGTGAGCTCCTGGAAGGCGTCGGCGGCGGCGCAGAGGCGGCCCAGCGCCTCGTCCCGGCCGGAGGCGGGCCCGCGCTGGGCCAGCAGCGCCTCGTGCGCCGCGCACACGTCGGCCAGCAGCTCGGCCTGGCGCGCGCGCGAGGCGGCGGCCGCGGCCTGCAGCGGCGCCAGCGCGTCCGCCAGCGCGGCGCCGGCCAGCGCGGGCTCGTCCACGCGCCCGTCGGCGGCCAGCGCGGCCAGGAAGCGCGCGCGCAGGTCCACCGTGGTGCCCTTGAGGCGCGCCTCCAGCGCGTCGCGCTCGGCCTTGAGCACGTCGGCGGCCGCCATGAGGCCGCGCAGGCGCCGCGCGGGCTCGTCCCCGCCCGCCGCCGCGCCCGCCGACCCCGCCGCGGGCAGCTCGGCCGTCAGCGAGCCCTCGCTGCCGCTCAGCAGCTCGATGTTGTCGCGGTGCTGCGCCAGCTTCTGCTGCACGATGTTGTCGGCGCGCACGGCGTTGTCGATGATCTGGCGGTACTTGTCGGCGTTGGCGCGGAAGGCCTCGGTGAGCTTGTGCGACTCGGTGCGGGCCCAGCGCGCGCCGAACTGTTGCCGCAGCGCCGCGTCCGCCTCGGCCTCCTCCCGCAGCATGCGCTCCGCCTGCCGCGCACGACCACTATTTAATCTCTTGTTTCTTATAACAACAGTGCAGTCGTCGGGTGACGAGCAACGCCACGCCCACCGGTGGTGGTTGTATATGCGTACCGCGATATTACTGATTCGTGACGATATAATGTGAGTGACATAATAAACTTTGTCGCAGCACAACATATTTTAAATCCATCTCTGATTCAATCCATATTTACAAGACTGTAATATGTACGTTCTAGTTTAATACAAGCAAATAATGTTAGCTGAGAAGGTGATGCGAGGGGAACAGTAGTATTATATAAATTTGGACAGCCAAGCAGCTTTTTTAACACTGGACTCCAACATTATTTCTTGGACACTCGTAGAACACTCGAATAAACTGTCTAGGGATGAGGAATAGTTTATCGGTTATTATTGGCAATGAACGTGCGGATGAACTCGCAAGAGCGGTACGTAGCAGGGTCAGAGGTCTTCTGTAAAATACCAAAATTTTAAAGAATCCTGTCGGATTCGAACTTTGGGACTGCCATCAAGCTCTGAATGGAATCGCCAGTCATGGACCACTTCAAAGCTTTGATTAAAACCTATATAAAACACACACATGGCTTTATACTAACACTGAGCAGAAACAATATTTTAGATTCAACTAAATGTGTGGGAGGAGGCACACCTCGTCGAGGATGTCCTTGTTGCGCTGCAGCAGCTCGGGCAGGTCGGCCATGAGGCGGGCGAGCTCGGGCAGGCCGCCCGCGTCGCGCACGCCCGCGGCCTTGGCGCGGATGGAGTCGGGCAGGCCGCCGCCGCCCGCCGCCGGCTCGATGCACGCCGGCAGGTTGAGCGAAGCCAGCGTGCTGTTGAGCAGCTGCGTGGCGTCGCGCAGCTCGTTGATCTCGGCGTTGACGAGGTCGGCGCGGCGCGCGGCCGCGGCCTGCAGCGCGGCGTGCACGGCGGCCGGCACCAGCGCCGCGAACAGGTCGGCGCCCGCGGCCCAGCGGCCCGGCGGCTCCAGCGGCTTGGCGATGGCGGCGCGCGCCACGGGCTCGAGCGCGCCGGGCTCGGGCACGCGCTCGTGGTAGATGAAGTCGTTGTCCTTGCGCGCGGCGGCCAGCAGGCGGGCGGCGCGGGCCAGCTGCTCGGCCGCCAGCGGGCCGGCCGCGCGCGCCGCCTGCGCCTGCCGCAGCAGCTCCTCGGCCAGCTGCAGGCGCGCGATCTCCTCGCCGACCGACTTGTTGGCGCGACACACCACACTCTGGTACAGCTGCGTCAGCCCGCGGAACAACATCTGCTTGGAGACTATCTGCAACATGACGCACGCGACGCCGACACTGTAGTGCCCGACGGTGAACACAAACCGAGCACTGAGCGCTGAGCGCCCGAACCACATATTAAGGTGGGTTCCTCTGACGAATTATTGATCAATGTATGGCTGGACTTAGTATCAATAAAGTAAAGTAAGTAAGTAACATCGCTAGAGGCACTCACGGTGGGCAGCCAGTCGCGGTCCCACAGCGACTTGAGCTGGTCCTTCTGCATGGCTCGCAGGGCGTCCGTGTACAGCTCGTCGCAGTGCGCGCACACCTTGGCGACCATGCTCTCCTTCATCTCGTCTGCAACACAAATGGCACCTCGTACACACCCCTGAACCGAATCACTATATGTTACTAGCATTTACCCGCGACTTCGCTCGCGTTGATGTCTTTAAATAAATGTCAAGAGTTATAATCATTATCATTAGAAATAAAATAAAAGAAGGAGAATTGTACAAACGCACTTTAAAAATATATGTTTCACACTAAGGTCAGGTACGTATCACTCGCAACCGGCGCGTATGTATGAGCAGATGTATGAATGTGGAAGAAGCAAAAGAAGTATGCAAGAAACGTAGCATGTGGCGGTGATAGTAATAGTAGAACGCAACCTTATTGAGTGATTTTTAGGATGGTGCCTCTCTACACTAGTATACTACTACTAGTGTAGTGTACTACTATACTTATAGTATGTAGATTTGTACTTATACAAATGTATATACACTAGAAAGTAATCTACTTATTTTAATTTTAGAATTAAAGTTATTCAGAAAATCTATACTGGTTCTAAATATATACGGGTTTGGGTAAACTCCCATGGGTGTATGTGAGAATTTGTGTTTGTAAACAGACCCACAATATAGGATACAATCCTAGTGTGGGGCAATGTTTCTTTTTAATGATTTTCAAAAATAACTATATAACTATCAGCGGGTGATTAGTGATCGATACTGACGCCAAAAATGCAATCAGTAAAATTTTCGTCTGTCTGTCTGTCTGTATGTTCGTTATAGAAACAAAAACCACTCGACGATTTCAACGAAACTTGGTACAATTGTTCTTCATACTCCTGGGCAGGTTATAGTATACTTTTCATCACGCTACGATCAATAGGAGCAGAGCAGTGAAGGGAAATCTTGGGAAAACAGGAGAACTTACTCCATTTTTTAAGCTTCCGTCGTGTGTGCAGCCTTAATGGTTAAAGCTACACAGAAATCATGTATGACGGAAATGTTCTCCTTAAAATTATATAAAAAATATTCCACGACAGCAAATGTCTATCTTTTATGGTTGACTCACAATAACACGTGTAACTCCCGATAGCTTAGCAGTTCGGAGCTTTCTGATTGTATTTGTCTACTCTTATACTTTTCCGTCGGGCACAGCAATGTAGGAGAGAGGAAGCCTCGCGGATGTAATGCTGGGCCTTGTCTAGAGTATGTTAAGAAGTCAGCAGTTTGTGAACATACTCTAGACAAGGCCCAGCACTACATCAGATTTGATAAACCACAAGTCCTCGCAAAAGAAAACCGATTCCTTCCCAGGATGATCAGCGAGGCTATTGAAATTAAAAAACATCCAAATTTCAATAGAGATGATGGCTGGGTCTTGCCACCTGCTTGGAACCCCATTATATATTCGATTAAATCAAAATCCAAGCCCGAAACTGCAAGAACGAAGGATACGGTGAGCTCGTTCTGCGTGAATCGGATCGCCAATAATTAACAAAAATGTAAGGTAGCTGTTAGTAATTGTAACATTAAGACATCCAACAACTTAGTCTACCCGTAACCATGGATGCTGTAAAGGATCCGAAACATCGGGAATCAAATAATATCAATACAACGCGATAAAATTCGTAAAAAGTAGTTTTATTTCAAGACTAGCTTTTGCCAGCGACTTCGTCCACGTGGAATAGTTACTTTGTTCCCTAGTTCTTCGCCCGCGGTTTCACCTGCGTTGCCCCGTTCCTAAGGGTTGTAGCGTGATGTTTTATAGCTTGAAACCTTTCTTATGAATCACTCATTTTCCCAACATTTCCCTTCACTGCTCTGCTCCTATTGATCGTAGCGTGATGAAAAGTATACTATAACCTGCCCAGGAGTATGAAGAACAATTGTACCAAGTTTCGTTGAAATCCGTCGAGTGGTTTTTGTTTCTATAACGAACATACAGACAGACAGACAGACAGACAGACAGACAGACAGACAGACAGACAGACAAAAATTTTACTGATTGCATTTTTGGCGTCAGTATCGGTCACTAATCACCCGCTGATAGTTATTTTGGAAATATATTTCATGTACAGAATTGACCTCTCTACAGATTTATTATAAGTATAGATCATAATTAATTGACGACAAGCAGGTCAATAGAGGATGTAATTTTGATGAATTTACTATTGTAAGTATAGTTTAGTGAACAAGTAATAAAATATTTTTCCTTAGATAAAGAGTGACAACAGAATAAATGGTTTGATCACTGTGGTGGTTGGTATATGCTTATGGTATAAATATTATGTAACAAATCAGGAATATTTCGGTGATTCAATTTTGATTTCAATACACTATATTAAATTGTTCATGTTAGACATTGATTTGTATTTGATAACTGTTAACTTTAGGAGACTACCTTTCAACATTTATCATACATTGAGATGTGATTGGAATGATTAAATTAGGTTCATTAATATTATATGTAGGTGCTATTATTCTCACCACGAATGCACTTGTAGGCAATCACCTCCTGTGCCTGTGCGAGCATGAGCTTGGCGAGCGCGTCCAGTGTCTCCGGGTGTAGGTCGGGCGTGGTCTCCTGGTGCACAGCCATCATGATGTTTGCCTTCAGGTACAAGAACACGCCAGCTGCTTGCTATCACATAACACATGCACAGTTTTTAAGTAAAGCCATGAATTTCATTTTTTTACATTACAATGGGTTCTATTAAGTGAATAAATAAATATATTATATTTGACTGTGATTTTCCCTAACTGTATTCACATACATACATTCACTTTGTATACTGCCTCATTAGTCATGCACTCTAGTTGTTCTGAGCATTACTTTTGGGTGTGAGATTCTGGGTTTGATACTTGGGTAACATGTATGTTTTCTCTGTTAGAAATCTCTTAGTCTTGATTTGAAGAAGAAAAACATTATATACCTGAGAAATTTGTGAGAACCCAGAGAAAAGTCTTAGAAGATACATATAGGTATGGCTTACTTACCTGAAACAGCTTAGCAGCTTGCTTGAGCGACTCCTCAGTTTCTATTGTCTGTTGAGCTGCAATCAGGCTCTGCATGGCACCAATGTTAAACAGGATGCACATACGCTCATATGCCAGTGAACTTATTGCTGCAATACACAATGACATTCAGTAACTTACTTTAGTACTTTACAGACACTCATTGTTATTGACTGCATCTGTTATTGATAAGAATGTGTAGTGTTCAAATACGGATGCACTTGTGGCCTCCCTGGCAACCTGGGGCTATTGATTGACTAATAAGTTGGGCATCACACAGCACAGTAATATACATTGTAACTTACTCAGGCTCATTCTGCCTCCAAACAAGGAGCCCTTATCAAAGGCATCCTTCCACTTGAATGGAATCTGCACCTCCTGCGGCGGCACCTTGGATTCCAGCGATGCCAGTTGGTCATGGTAGCTGCAAGCAACAACTTCATTAGAACGTAGGGCAGCCCCCGCCGGCGGGTCACCACTGATAATAATTGTTCACCGTTCTTTGTATTAATTTTGTTTGTGAGATAAGATGACATCATTGTTGATCACATTAAATGGTACTCGAGAATGGCACGAGCGGCGCGAAGCAGCGAGCGAGTGAATAATAATGTGAGTAAATTCCTTCTACTTAAACAACGATTAAACTGTCGCGGGTGACTCATACGATATGAATATTATTTGCCTGTAGATAATGTCCAGCGAGGATTTCTCGAAGACTTTCCAAATCGCGTTGCTTCTCAGTCGACTCAGCTCATTGAGGGCGTCAGTGTAATCCTCATGGTGCTCGCCGGTATTGTACGTCGAATGTATCAGGTTTTTCAACGGCTTGATAATATCTACGTCTGAAGACTTCTTAAACGGTACAAACAACAACTCCGTAGCCATTTCTAATTTTCTGCGAATGACTAATAAAATAGAACTACCATTGTTGGTGGTGTTCAATGTTGATCAGTGTTGTTATCGTAAAAAAATCTGAGCTGCCATATGTCTGTCATTGTCATAGTCTGGGTTGCCGTATTTTAAGGAAAATATCACTGCATTGTCGTATTTAAATAAAAAAACTTTATTCTTCATTTATTTCTTCTCCATACGTAAAGGTTTCGAATCATTTGTATTACTACACTCGCAACCGTAACCGTATTTAGGTCAGACTAGAACACGACGTAGGAGTAGCTGCGTCGTCTCATTTGCAACCTTTTCATTCATTTTTTACCAAGGTAAAAGAGATGGCACGTTAGGGTGTTTCAACTTAAAAAAATATTTTTATGTTTGTAGGGATTTCCCCGGTGATGTTCAGGTTGTACTTAAGAAGAAGTGCGTTTCTTTTCATTCACTGTATGTACTAGTGAAATACGTTTCGTTTCACGTAATAACCAATTGCTGTATTTTGTGATACGGCAATGACAGGCCTGCCGTATACCGTATTTTTTGGAAAAATACGTGGGTTGCCGGTGTTGATATCGTAAAAATTTGAGCTGCCGTTTGGCCGTATGTCATAGTTGGGGTTGCCGTATTTTAAGGAAAACCCTGAGGGAAAAACTCACTCAAAATTGCCGTATTTAATAAAAAAAATCCTCGTTTGTTTCTTCTCCGTAAAAGTTTCTAATCGTTTCTATTACTTCCGGGCCTTCAGAGTCACATTCACTCATATCCTTACTATTACAATCCTTACTTCCTAACAAATATTATAAATGCGAAAGTGAGTTTGAATGTTTGTTACACTTTCACATTTAAACCACTAAATCGATTATAAAAATTCTTTCATCAATAGAAAGTTATCAGCGGGCAAAATAGGCTGTAATATATTTATTTTTTTTGAATTACAGATCCCTACGAAAATTACATTAATGTAACACAAGGTACTTTTCAAAAATTTGCCAATAAAACTCATTATTTTACGTGCGCTGCCAGTTTGTTATTTCTTTCTTTTTGTGATTTTTTGCATTTTCCATGATAAGATTATAAATTTATTTTTTAGTAAAGGACAAAATTCAGTCGCGAGCAGGATTCGAACCTGCGTCTCCTGGTTGGATACACCAGACGCCCGTCTGAATTCCTGCCCGCGATTGAATTTTTTCCTTTACTAAAAAATAACTTGTTATTTCTTATCAACTTTACTATGGAGATTGTTACCATGGAGATGGTTACTGTGAAAATGCTTACCAAAGAGTATAATAATAAATAGGATAGCGTACTTTAAAGATCCCTTTGACATATATACAGGGTGTCCAGTAAATAGCACGACATACTGCAGGGGGTGATAGCTTGGGCCAATACCTACCAAAACAAAACAATATATGTTCAGCAAAATGTTACGGATATATAACGTAACCTTATGACGTACTCAGAATGTGAAGGCAAATTTCAATCAAGCGGGTGGGGTTCGCGGTGGCTTAGTGGTCAGAGGGTCTGGTATATCAAACCAGAAGACGCAGGTTCGAATCCTGCCCGCGATTGAATTTTTCCTTTACTAAAATAACTAAAATGTTACGGATTTACAATTTTACAAAATTTACCGAAATATCGAAAAATCTCTACCTTGAAACAGATTTTTAAGCATCTCGTAATGAAAAATTCCTTTTCTAGTTTTTTTTACATCAAATTATTCATGAATAGTTACTTTACTCATTGATAAGTCTTTTTTCTATCAAAAACAATAATGTTTTCAAGTAATTGTATTTTATGTTTAAATTTTCACAAAACGATTTTCTTTTCGCACATCTTTAACCTAAAGTGGTGAAAAAAAAGTACGTAGCAGTTTTGTACAACAAATTTAAAAGATAGCTTGTTTAATGGTGATTTTGGAAAGATACAATACTAGTCCATATTCATTGAAAAAATGCTATTCATTTTTTACCAGGTGAAAGAGATGGCACGTTATGGTGTTAGGTTCGTAACTGATAAAGTTCTCTAAGTTTGTAAGGATTTCCCCGGCGGCGATGTCGAGCTATAGAAATTATAGTTATGGATTAACTTAGTATTCATGTAGTTTACCTAATTTATTTATAACAGGATTTGTAAATGTAAGTACAGTCTAGTAGGCAAGTAAATGTCTAATAAAAGTGGACACCTTGCTATAAACTTTGAGGATGTTTTCCACATATATTTTTTTAATGACATTACATTCCCTAATGCTGGGAATCTTCTTTTAATAATATCGACTTCGGCCCAACTTGGACATTAACCTTCAGTGTCCACACATCATTAAGCAGCACGACATTAAGTCGTGCGAACAGGATGTGTGGACACTGAAGTCGTACAGAAACTCGATGGGCACTCTTTTAAAATACGTAAACTTTACACTTCACTTTCACTTTCACTTTTTCACTCTTTTAAAATACCGGATTCTTCTTCATAGGATCAATTTGGAACCGTGCAACTAGACTCAATAAACGCTTGTAACAGCTTATTTGAAATAAAAACATTTAAACTTGAGGACCTCCAAGTTCCGGGTAGGTATTTGATTTATATTCGCACCCTCGATACGGGAGAAAAGGCAAGTGTGGGTCAATAGACTATCCGAACTATGTTTCCTACATTATAGATACCTATCTACGTAGTTTATTTAATCAACAACATTAAAAAGCAAAAATTCTACGCTTTGTTTTCGTTCGAGTCCTTTTAAACATTAGCGGGAATTTTACTACATTTAAGAAGTTTCTAGAAAGTAGTTTGCATATCTAAAACCCAAGAACGTTACAGGTAGGTACCTACCTAAATAAGGTTTCTAATAAAACTTAAAACCTTAAAAATAATGGGAAAAGGTCGAAAACAAAGAGATGTAATTCCGAGGGAGAAGCCGCGGTGGTTGGTAAATATTTTTCAATTGTTTGTCAATTAAAAGATATAGGTAGTCTGTGAATGAGTTTCTCAATTTAATTTTCTGTCCGGACGTCGTGAGTTGTCTGAAAATTAACAAAAATAATGCTAAATTTATTGTAATCTTTTAAGAAAAAAAAAATGGTTAGCAAAACTATGTCCGTATCCAAAACGTGAGTGGATTAACACTTCTATATTTTATTAAATCTATATGGAATTAAAATATTACCTAACACATCTGAAATGATTACGAGCGCAGGAATAGGTAGGTCCATTGGTAGGTCCTAAAAGCAGGTACGCTGTTCAGGTGTTATAACTAGTTCGTGTTTGACAGTTTTCACTGTAATTACATAATTATGTACATACTAAATTTGTAAATACAGTACAATTTTTACAATAGGTAGTTGTTCTTGTTTCTGTCGGTATCGGTAATGATGTAGTACATAAAAATAAAACTCAAAAGTCCAATGGGAATGAGGAGGGTTGAGCATGCGCAGTCCGTCTTCGCAGTCGTCCTCATCGGCTAGCGCGCGAGCGAGCGAGTCCGCCTGGAGCGGTGGTGCAGGCCCGTCGCGCCGCCGGCCAGCCCCCGTCGACCGCTCGGAGCCCGATCGAGGCCGAATCACAAGTAAGTGTGTCCCCGGCACCGGACCGGTACCTGTCGCCGTCAGCCGTCACCCGCCGGCTCGCCGGGCATCGGCCCGCACCACTCCCGCTGACACTATCTGTTGCTTCTAAAATCAATATAACTCTAGTGTGCTTTTGTTTTGGTCATGATTGCACGTGTGGCAGTTTCGTGGATACGTTAAGTGAGACAGTTGAATACGTGAAAAATATAAGTGATGACAACAACTACTAGGTTTTGATAGGGGTGAGTACCATAAACAGAACTGACAATATAAAACTACAACTTTAAAAAATATAACATACGTAGTTCCAGCTAAAAACCAGGTCAGAGATGACCTACCATGCCAAGTAATACCTACCTACATTATGATTTTAGGTTTTAGAACATCTTAAAAAATGTGCCTACCTACTTAATTAAAATCCTGGCATCGGTTGTTGTAAGTATAAAATGTAGGGATGAACTTGAGGCGTAGGTGGGTTCGTGCGACGTAGTTGTTGCAGCCGGCAGCGCGCGACGTAACGATGTGAACTGGTGCAGGAGGTACAGCTGGCGCTGCACGCGTGCTTGGTCGATATTAAATTATCTTGCTTAGGTATAACAGCTAATACAGCGCAAGCTTTGCAATTCTTGTTAAATCTTCCACTAAACAAAGCATAGGAGAAGAAAACAAAATGTTAAGTTATGATGGTGATGCACTGGTAGGTACAATCGAAGCAGTTTAATTGACACAATATGTTAGATAACACTGTCTGATCCGTGAAGGTACTGGTTTTATTTTAAATTTACAAAGATCTCCATAAAGAAACGAGGAAACTAAAAGGGCAATATTTACGGTGGCAGCGACACCGTCCTTGGGTGACAAACAAATAAGTACCAAGGCCTACCATGGATGTACTTAGGTAAGTATCACATTTTAAAAAGATGCTTGATTTTGGGGAAATTGCGGCAATTTGGACACGATATTCGTGAATTTCGCCTAATGAAAGTCGTTGGGAGTCGTTGGATTCAGGCGGCATAATGCTTCCTTGTGGAAGTCTTTGAGGGAGGCCTTTGTTCAGCAATAGACCTCTATTGGCTAATGATGATCATTCGTGAATTGTAAACTTCATTAATATTTTTACTTTCATCTATATAATGTTTCTTATTTTATTTGTGGATGCGGTTGGGATATCATGTAGGTATATGCCTTTCGGATTGGACAGGGTTTTTTAACATGTGTCCAGGTCTTCAGTAAAGTGGCGTCGCGGTCGCGGTCGCAGCGTCTAGTGGTCGTTTATAATTATATCACACATACCTAAGCCTACCCTTGCGACCAGCGTAGCGTACCCTACGTCAGTCAATAGAGTACCTCTGCTGAACAAAGGTCTCTCTCATTGTCTTCTGCAAGCCGGGAGCAAAAAATTACGTGAGTGCTAATTCTCAGTACTTAACTAAAGAATATTGAAGGGTCAGACCGTCAAGTGGGTTGTGCTGGCCTTGAAATCCAAAGTACGCTGGATTCGGGCAAATTGTGAGTGTGGCCGCGCCGGGCATATCATAATGAATAGATAGGTACTTATTTGGTTTCATTTAAAAATGCCGGAATACTTACCTAGATATAGTTTAGGTCATCCTTAACTAATAGGAAAGTATTATTAAAAGCGGCGGTAGCCTAATGGCAAGGGCATCGGACTTACCATCATGTGGTTGCCGGTTCAAATCCCACCCAATGCACTATCGAAGTGAAACCTCTCGTAACACAAGCATTTATTATCACGAGGGTTAAGAAGAATAATAGTAATGTGCGACCGACATTGCTAATTGCTAGTAAGTTTAAAAAAAACGTATTATAAATGCGAGAGTAGGTACCTATGTTAGTCTGTTACGTTTACAAGCTGAAACCAATGAATTCCATTAAAATTTGGAGGGAGATAAACTGCATCCTGCGGATTTAAGCTGAAGACAACATATGGATGTGTCCTTTTAGGATGTGAGTGAAACCGCTGGCAACAGTTAATTCGTGCAGCAAAGTGCAGCAGTGCAGGTGGTAGTGTGAGCACTAGTAGGTAACCCGCTGGTGATTGTTGCAGAGCCCGGCGCTGCCCCGGCGTGGTCGTGCTGCGCCCCGCCACCCGCGCCCGCTGCAGGTGCGCCCACTCCGACACCACCCTACCCTACCCTCACCAGTGACTCACTTGTGATGCCTCAAAGCTCAAACATTGCTCAACATACTTTTACAACATAGCTCATGGCACGAATAAGGCTATGGATAAAGCCTTAAAACGTTACCTATTTAGCATAACAAATAGTCTTGTTTATTTTATTTCCAACTTACCCATATACCCATAGTAGGTCTACACGCGAGGCGGAATCGGAAGCCGGGGACGTGATCGACCTCGGCGGCCCGCGCGGCCTCCGCCGAGCGGCGCCCAAACGACTCAAGGTCGCACACCCGTCACGGTCTCGCCCGCCCTACACTCCAAACCCACGCCTGTGAGTACCTAAACCCTTCGCCGCGAGCCCCGGCACGCTCGCTTGCGGCCTGTCTGACTTCTGTTCGCTCGACAGGTACCCAGGTCCAAGGCCAAACCCGAAGCCACGACCCAGACGCGCAGAAGCCCGCGGCGGCGACACTCGCGGGCGACGCCGCAATCGAGTGTTCCGGCGGCCGGTTCCCAACGCCCGCCTATACCGGCCCGCGCCGCCACGACCCCCCCCGCCCCCCGCTTGGCCGCGCGCCTCGTGGCCGCCCCCCGCGCCGGCGCGCCTGGACACCGCGTCGCGCGCGGCGCTGCGCCTGAGCGAGCAGCGGCGCGGGGCACGCGTCCCGCCGCGCTCGCCGCCGCCGGCCCGCGCGGGGCGCTCTCCCGCGCGCCCGCCCCGCCGCGCGCCGCTCGCGCGGCCCGCCCCGCCCGCGCCGCCGGCCGCTCCCGAGCCGCCGTCGCGGCGCCTGGTGGTGACGCTGCCGGCGGCGCCCGCCGAGCCGGCGCTGCGCTACCGGCCGGCCAGCGAGCACTTCCGCCTGCTGTCGCTGGACACCGACTCGGGCGCGTCGACGCCCGCGGCGGGCAGAAAGCCCACGCGCTCTCCCCCGCCCGCCGCGCCCGCCATGGACGCAGGAAACCGTCACTCGACCAGCCCAGAGGACTGTTCCGATGGCAACGAGACTATGTCCGCGCCGAGCGAGTTCTTGGCCGAGGTGCGTAGCGTGCCTGCGGGTGATGATTGATGATGATGCTAACCAACCAAAATTCCAAATATTATTATGGTTGCTTCGTTTCTTTTCAGTTCCTGTCCGCCATAATGCGCCGTCAATACGCAGAAGCTCTCAAGTACTGCCGCTTGATCTTGCAGTACGAGCCGCACAACGCCACGGCGCGCGGGTTCTACCCACTGCTGCAGCACAAAGTGCTGGCGCACAAGCGGCTCGGTGAGTGCGCGGCAGTTTATGCGTGATGCACGGCCTCACTCGCGGACGCGCCGCTCCATAGATAATACCTACAGTACGTCGCTCTGCTACAGAGGGAGGCTCGTGGGCGCGCGGTAGCTCCAGCGAGGAGGCGAGCGCGCGCAGCGACAAGCCGCCGCGTGCGGCGCCGGTCACGCAGGTACGCATGCACAACTACAGTAACCAGCCACAGTATAGGTAAACATGCCAATTAGAATATCAAGTCATCTTAATACTTAACAACAAAGTCGGACACCATCACGATTCACGCTTATAGGTAAAGAGTTATGCAGAGGTGTGTCCGTATTGATGTAAGTATACAAGTTAATAATATACAAAAAATAATGAATGTTAATGTGTGTGTGTGTGTTGCAGGAGCTGATGGAGCAGGGCGCGGACGAATCAGACGCTTCGGCGTCGGGCGGCGCCGGCGCGTGTTCGTCCCGCTCCCGCTCCCGCTCCCGCTCGCGCTCGCGCGGCTCGTGCGCGTCACAGTCCTCGCTAGAGCTGGACTCGTCGGACGCGCTGGCGCACTCGTCGGACGCACTGGCGCACTCTTCGCCCAGCTTGTCGCTTAGCCGCCACACTGACAGTAAGTTACAATACGATGCCCGACTGTTAACTTGTCATTTCACCATAATAACTACTTATAAGGAGGAGTTTTTCTATGTTCGTTTCCATTTTATGTATGTTCATCAATATTTTCGTCAATTGTGGACAGATTTCACAAATTCTTTTTTCATTTGAAAGAATATTATCTCTGAAGTGGTCCCATTTGGTCAAGATGTGATCAAAACATTTTGAACATAACAAAAATAACACGTACCGTTTGAAAAAACGATCATCGAGTCATCGTAAACATAATCAACCCATTAGATAGGTATACTGCTTTTCATAACAATTGCTCATATTTGTATCAAGCACAAGTCGGTCGTGCATGGAATACTGTTCGCACTTTTGGGATGGTACCAGCTCGAGGCGTTGGAATTCGACGAGAAACGCGCCAAGAAGCTCTTTGGCAACAACTCCCCTTTTCCGGGCTAAAAGTACGCATCAGATCTCCGCGATCTTATTCGCCCTAGCCCTTTCTACTATCAGACGACCAGAAGCACGCAATAGCGACATCGATTCATGGTGAACATTCCAAAACCCGAACGAAAATCCCCAGCAAGTTAATTAAGCAGGCCAGTACTACACTCGCAGCACCTATTAGTCATGTTTGCAATCTTAGTTTGGGTCACGATACTTTCGTTCGGACCCATTTCGTTGCTCTCTTGTATGTCGAAGATACTCGAAAAAGTGGTGAATAAAAAACTCGTCAAATACATGGAAAAAAGCAAGATCCTAACCGAACGCCAATTTGGTTTCCGAAAAGGAATGTCGACTTATGATGATGCCCTGTTGAAGCTGACGTCGTCAATAACTGAATATGTAGACTCCGGTAAGAGAGTAATTACGGATTGTATTAGAGGTCATGTTCTCCAGTGGTTCCAGGACTACCTTGCGGGTAGAGAGCAGCGAGTCATGGTTGATAATCATAGTAAAGCAGACGAAGCTGCTTGCTCGTTTGGTATACCATAAGGAAGTAGGATGGGACCGACACTTTTTCTGATCTATATAAACAACCTTGCCAATATCGTGCCCAATGCTGAAACTCTTATGTTCGCGGACGACACTGTTATCCTGTTTCATGGCCGGTCGTGGCAGCATGTACGGACAGTAATAGAATGCGGTCTGTGTTATGTAACCAGATGGTTGGGGGAAAATCTTTTAACATTGAATACTTCCAAAACTGATTACCTATGTTTTACCAAGACAAGCATCCGAACTACAGTTTAGTATCACAATCCATGACTTTCCTATGTAACCTAAATCCGCATGGCACTGCTCAGAGTACCTGTATATGTGACGCAATCGGGTCGTACGATTTTTTTTATATACAGGGTGTGGTAATATGCAACTGGCCGCTTTATATTCTTTATTACTTTATATTTCTATTACTGTCATGTATCACATATGTCAAAGCAATCTAATACGAATTTTGGCGAATAAAGCCATGTTCATTCTTCAAGTGGTCCAAATTCTACAATTTATTCGCTAAAATAAAAAATGGAAAAATATCTACGACCTAAAAGGTTTGAGGCTGACCGCTGATCCATCATCTAGTTCCGACCAATGGTCTTTATGGATTCATTGGAAGAAAACTTTCGAGAATTTCATACAACTAGAGATGGGTTTATGCCAGGGCATTTATTTTTTTCGCCCAAAATGCCTGGGCAGAAACCCATCTATACATACAACCCATACATACCGCAGAAAAACCAGTAAGTTCAAGCAGCAAGTATCAGCTACTAATTAATTACTTATCACCTCTACTCTATACTCACATCAAAGATTCCCAAGTTCCAAATGGTTCCACTGAATTTGAAATGGCTATACAGAAGCTGGATTCATTATTTATAAAACCGGTTAATGAAATCTATTCGCGGCACCGCTTAGCTAAACGACAGCAACAACCTGGTGACTCCATCGATCAATATTTACAAACTTTGAAACTTTTATCTTTAAATCAGACGACGCAGCGCAAAATGAAAGTGAGTACATTCGAGACGCATTTATCTCAGGACTAACATCACCCATGATACTACAACGACTACTAGAAAATCATACTCTCACTTTAGACAAAGCATATGAATAGGCAAGATCCCTGGAGCTCGCTCGGATTCAAAATGATAGCTACCATCGTGACCCTCTACCCGTAATAAATAATTCCACCGATGAAGACACCTCAGCGGCAACTCGCAGATCAACAATGCCAACAGATTCATGCTACTTTTGTGGAAATCAACGCCACCCTCGCTATGACTGCCCCGCTTCTAATGCTACTTGTACGAAATGCAGTAAAAAGGGCCACTTTGCGAGAGTTTTTCTCAACAGGCCTCAACAAAAGACAGCAAGTGCTATATCAGAAGAACACTATATTGAAGCGCCGAACGAGACACCGGCGTCATCACTACATACATTCTCTTGTATACTATCGGCAGCGAACCTCAATAATGCCATTATATCAGTTAACATAAACGGTAAGAATACTGCCAGAGCGCTCATTGACCCCGAACGTCTTCGCCCTCTTTTAGAAATGCCAGTACCTGAAGACCATGCATCACTTCGAAGAATTATGGGAGTGTTTGCACATTATTCAAAATGGTTCCCTAAATTCTCGGATAAAATAAAGTTTCTTGCAAAATCAGAAAAACTCCCCCTGTCACCTGAAGCTGTTCAAGCATTTTAGTCATTGAAAAAATAAATTGCTAAATCGGCAATCAATATAATTAATCCTAAAATTCAGCTCACTGTTGAGACCGACGCCTCAGATCATGCTATAGCCGGTACTCTCAATCAAGAAGGAAGACCAATTGCATTCTTCTCCAGAACTCTGAATGTTCACGAGCGTAATCACTCCGCGATAGAAAAGGAGGCTGCAGCTATCGTAGAAAGTATTCGGAAATGGAGACAATTCGTGATCGGCAGAACATTCCGTCTGATTACCGATCAAAAGTCAGTCTCATTTATGTTTGATCAAAAGCACAGTTCCAAAATCTGACATTGATGAACCTAACATAGAATCTGACTCTAGCTGGATGTTCAAGACCAAAACATAAGCATACATCTAAATTGTGTATTTTACCTATTGCAGATCAATGAATTTAATTTATTCACGGTGTTTTTAATTTTTACACTGTTTTATTGACACATTATTTTAAGATATTTATTTGTTCTCCCAAATGAAGGGATTTATGTTATAGTGCAGTGTGCAAGATGTTAGTGCAACTTAAGTTTTATAGTACTAAGTTTTTAGGTCAAATGTTGTTTTAGTTCAAAAGTTTTGTTAGTTCAAATGTTTTTTAGTTCAAATTTTTTATAGTCCAAATATTAATTTAATTTTTAAGATAATTTTATAAATGTCAAGGTCAAACTTATAGTTACAACAAAAATTTCGACTTAAGTATAGTATAAGAAGGACATTCATTCCTTAAGGACCGTCCTTGGTGGGCGGTATGTTCAAGACCAAAACATAATATTAATTTATTATAATAGTTCAAACGAACCAAACGTTTCTATTTTCATAACTAGATGGCGTTAAGATTGAAATAGATCGCGATATGGTTTCGTTACACAGGAAACTATAAGTGTTAATTTTTGTACAAAATAAATAGAGCAAACTACCCGATGCCAGTATAGTTCAGTACAACGGTGTTTCATTTGCAACCCTGTTTGTACACACAAAAGGATCATCGGCGCTGTCTTGGTGCCAAACACTGGATTTCCGCCGAGTTGACTCCAAAGGTTCAGATAGTCTCACTCATGCCGACGGTCCTCCAAATGATAGCCTCCCTAATGACAATGGACCACTTAATGAGTTAAGAGCCCCTAATGTTGAAGCTATTGTCGACCCACCCCGCCGTTCAGGACGATTGCGACAACCACCTGTATATGTTCGAGACTATAACGTCTCTTCTTAACCAGGGGAGGATGTGGTAATATGCAACTGGCCGCTTTATATTCTTTATATTTCTGCTTTTTTTAATGAAAACCTGCTAATAATGTATTTAAAGCATTGTATATCTGCTGTTTTTTTTTCTATTTATACTTGTTTTATGCCTGTCATGTATCACATATGTCAATTCAATCTAATACGAAATTTAGCGAATAAAGCCATGTTCATTCTTCAAGTGGTTTAAATTCTACACAGGGCAAGATATGAGAAAGTGAGTGAATGATTGAGGTAACGGCTGATAGGGATGAATGGAAAAAAGGAACATGCTGCGCCGACTACAAATAAATTGGGACAAGGGCAGGAAGATGATGATACAGGGCAAGACAACGTTTGCCCCGAGTCCGCTAGTTATACTTAGAAGTGGAGACTTGTAATTGTCTATGTGTTACTATTTTTATATTTATTAATTTATTGTTACCGCCGTTGGTCTTCCAGGAAATAAGTTAATATATAAAAAATGCTTCTGACAGAAGTCCTTCCTTAGCGGAATGTTGCTAAAGTAGGTTATATTTTTTAAAAGCCATTGATAGGCACGTCCCGACCGGCACGGTGACGTGACCGGAGAGGCGTCACGGCGCTCTCAGTTTCCGGCTGACGCAGGTGCTCTCGATGCATGGCTGTTTCTGTATAGGAAGTACTTACATGTGCTGCGTACGCCGGAAGCCAACGGGTAGTTGTCAGTGTCACCAGGAGTCGCTGTGTTGTGTGCAGGCGCGTCGGGCGCGTCGGGCGAGTCGGGCGCGTCGGGCGCGTCGGGCGCGTCCGTCGGCTGCTGGGAGAGCACGGGCAGCGCGTCGCGCTCCGACCCCGACGACAACGGGAACGCGCCCCCGCCCCCGCCCCCGCCTCCGCGGGCCCTCGCCGACGAGAACGACAATGCGGCCACCATGCACAAGGTGGGTTAACGTGATGAAGGGCGGGCGGGCGCGTAGCGATACCCGCGCCCGCGCCGCCTGACGGGTGCCGTGTGTTCGCAGAGCGAGTCGGCGTCGTCGCTGCGGCGGCTGCGCGCGCAGTTCACGTGCTCTATCAAGTGAGGCGCAGAGCATCGCGCCCCAACACTGTCCATGTCTTGTATTACATGCGTCCGTTTCTAGTAAAGAGCGTGCTTTATTTTTTGTAAGGAATAGCCCGTTCCCACTTGTCGGCCGTCGAGACCGGATTTTAATCGGGTGTCGTCTCGTGCCCAGACGCATCGGGTAGTGTTTTAAAAATTGACATCAGCTTCGACCGGGGCCGACAACCGATTAGTGTGAACAGAGGCGCCGACACCCGATTAAAATCCGGGCCCGACAGCCGACAAGTGAGAACGGGCTGTGAGGCGGGAGGATCGGCGAACACATATCTTGGTCGTGCCTTCTGTAGGACCAACGATGGAGCATATCTTTCTTGTAACTATGTTTTTGTCGTCGTGTCTCATATAGTGTAAATGTGGAGGAGCGCTGTGGTACCTACCTAGTACTCTATGTTTTTGTCGTTTCATCCAGTACCCACACTATTGTAGGTACGAGTCATTTGTATTAACAGTCTGTCTATTCTGTGAACTGATATAACTAACTAATATCCGTGTTCTAAAACGTTTATTTGTTGAACAGACAGCTTGTGTGTAGGTATCATGTCTAATGGCGCCACACTTAATACCTATACCTACAACCTTAATTTTATACTTATATCGTAAAAATCTAAAAGGCCATTAATTGTAGCCAACAACTACATAAGTAGGTAATTATGAGTAACTTGTACCATGTGACCAACCCTGAAACTGCCAAAAAATAGCAATTCTATACACACATACATTCACACGCTTTTTCTTATAAGGGTAGGCAGATGCTACAGACCGCCACTAGGTACGATTCTTGCATAGGTAGGTAAGTTTTTTGATATTCACACACGCCGGATGCGGGCAGGTAGGTACTACCAATGCGGTTTTAAGATCAACGGCAAAAACGATCAAAAATCACTGAAAATCTTACTTTTTCACTAAAAATACTTCTTTTTTTTTCTGCGTCACCAAAGAAAATTTGAGCTAAAAGTCTTCTTACAGTATTTGTATTAGTGCAGAACAAGTGCCAAAAAATGATACCTTTTGCAGCGGTAAATGTAATCTTCTGAAATTTCGTCTGGCCACCCTCAATACGAGATTTATAAATCTCGTATTGGGGGTTCCAGACTTGTGATGCATATTCTAAGTGGCTACGTACGAATGAACAATATAGAATTTTGATTGGCTTAAAAGGCCGGAAACGGGCTGTGTTTCTCATGATCAATCTAAGTGCCTTCGAGGCTTTTTTAACTATACTTTCGATATGTAGATCAAACAAAAGTTTGCTATCTTGTACAATTCGTAAATCTTTAAACTGTTATTATTTTACTAATGTTTTGATTATTAAGTATGTGGCCCGATCCTATTACAGATTGCCGACGTGTGAAGGTTAAGTTAAAGCATTTAGACACATTCAGTTGAAGTTTATTAAGAGTGCAGTATATCTCAAATCTTTTAAGATCAGCTTGTAACTGATAGGTGTCATATACGCTTCGTATGACTTTATGAACTTTCATGTCGTCTGCATAAAGAAGAATATATGAATACTTAAAGCAACCCTTTATATCAGCAATAAATAAAAGGAATAATAGAGGCCCCTTAAATTGAGCCTTGGAGCACTCCTGAGGGGACCGAATTTCAATTTGAGGTGTATCCTTGAAGTACTACAGCCTGTGTCCGGTTCTCTATGTAAGAGGAAAACCATCTGAATAGGTCACCATGTATTCCGGCAACCAATAACTTTTTAAAAGAACAGTAGCCTTAGCACGAACAACTTGCGAAAAAGTATTCGTATCGTCACGATAAAAGCGCTGGTCCAAATCTCATACAAATTGGTCTCCATGACGATGCTAAGGCTACTGTTCAGTAGCCTTAGCACGAACAACTTGCGAAAAAGTATTTGTATCGTCATGGAGACCAATTTGTATGAGATATGGACCAGCGCCTCTATCGTGACGATACGAATACTTTTTCGCAAGTTGTTCGTGCTAAGGCTACTGGATGGCCGATACTATCGAAACATTTACTATAGTCAGTATACGAGTATATGACGTTAACCTGTGCTAGTTGATCTATGCCTTCTGATATAGGTAAATTCATTTGATAAAATTAGATTTGAGGTCGTGGAACGATTTTTTAGGAAACCGTGCTGTTCATCGCCGATGCACTTTAGTGCCGCATACACGTCAGTATATTCTACTCGCTCTAGGATTTTCGAGAATAAACATAATTGTCTTTGATATGGGACTATAGTTTTTGATATACGATTAGTCCCCTTTTTAAAAAATGGGTGTGACAAAAGCCGATTTCCATACTCTTGGAACCGTACCTTCTAACAATGAACGTTTCTATAAAATACATAGGGGTACAACAATACTGTTGGCACAGTTGACTATGAATACTAGGTCCCCCTGACTTAGTAAGATCTAGCGTTCTAAGGTGGAAACACACATTGCGAGGCATGCGCCACGAACGGCGCACAACGAATGCCTCTGCTTGAGGCGTGCGTGTTGAAAAATTATACCAACATATGCTCGGGTCGAGCCAACGCGTGCAAAGCAAATGCCTCGTTTTTTATGGGATAGGAGGGCAAACGAGCAGACGGACCGCCTGATGGTAAGCGATTACCGCCGCCGTGGACACCCGTAACACCAGAGGAGTCAAGAGTGCGTTGCCGACCTTTTTAAAAGGGGATCGGGCCTCCGGTAGCCTCACTCACTCGGCGAAACACAACGTAAGCGTTGTTTAACGCCGGTTTTCTGTGCGGCTGTCCGTGTTCCTGTTTGTTGCGAGGCATGTGCTACGCACAGATAATTGAATTAATAATATAAAAGCAGCAGCGTATACGCGCACGCGATGGCGATGCAAAGGTGCCATCTTGACTGCTGCTGTGTGGGTTGGACTGGCGATGGCGCGAGTGTTAGATATATACAAATTGGCACTGTACTAAGATTCATGATTACAATTGTCATTATACATATTGTATGAGACTGAAAGCGAAATAGATTTGTACTTCGAGGACGAAGTATTGTCAGTATGGCCGTGTTAGATATGTATATATCCCTCGGTTCTGTTTTTAAATATTTCTGTAATATTTTACTTTAAAGCTGTTATATAGCATAGATCATGATTTCGGAACGAAAGTTATGATTTATGCTATATAACAGCTTTAAAGTAATATATTACAGAACCAGGCCATACTGACAATACTTCGTCCTCGAAGTACAAATCTATTACGCTTTCAGTCTCATACAATATGTATAATGACAATTGTAATCATGAATCTTAGTACAGTGCCAATTTGTATATAGTTATCTAACACGAGCATGCGCTGCGCGCTGTTTGGCCCGAGCAAACGCAGTTTCGTTTTCTCAGACGAAGCGTGCGTGGATATAGTACGCGGCGCACACCTCGAACGTGCATGCGCGACTACGTCCACAACTAATGTAATGCTCGTTCTGAGGCACTTTAATCTTGAAGCATTTGCCGACATACGTTGGCTCGCCCTCGCACGTACGTACCACATGCCTCGCTACGAATATAAAGGTACACACCTTGTGAGGCATTCGCTGTGCCCCGTTCGTGGCGCATGCCTCGCAAAGTCTGTATCCACCTTTAAGTAACTTCAACACACGAGACTGACATACATCTACTGTGCTGATCCCTATTACACCGTCATTCATGGGCGTACCCAGCTTTTGACTCAGGGGGGCAAATCAGAAATTTCTTATGCACAGTCCCCCGCGCTTTCGCTGGGTGCTTCGCCGTTTCGCACCATGAGCTATTCGGACCACGGTGTGAATCACACAAGTACCTACCCTTTTACAAAGGACTCTTTTTGGCTTCGTCAATTCGGACCAACGACATTTTATTATAAGTTTTATTAGAAATTTAATTTAATTTTTTAGACTGCACTTGGGGAGGCAACTGTGTGTAACTGTTTGCAGAAGACAACATGTTTAGATGATTATAATATGAGTTTATCATATTAGAACGACTTCAGTCGCTGTGATACTATAGCCGCAAACAAATAATTTCATGCACGGAAATGTACCTTTACGGTGCCTGCGTG
Source organism: Acronicta aceris (assembly GCA_910591435.1). Taxonomy (NCBI): domain Eukaryota; kingdom Metazoa; phylum Arthropoda; class Insecta; order Lepidoptera; family Noctuidae; genus Acronicta; species Acronicta aceris. Next base: position 16,006,472 of record OU342767.1, read on the forward strand.
TTCCGGTTTAGTAAACCAGATTCTAACCAAATAAACTACCCAAAAAAAACAATAAACTACTCTACTACTACTCTGACTTCAACATCTAATCAAGAATATAATGAGCTTTTTGCTTTTGCATACTTGCTTAATTCTTGCTTAATACCTTACCTTTTGACTGCCACAGTCATGTATAGACGACACATCAAAATGTGCCCAGCACGCCACGGCCACGACTGGGTGATAGATTTCTATTAGAAATTCGGAAGCTTGGCGCTGAGGGCACGCTTTTACTGTTTTGACTAGGTGTGTTTAAATCACGAGTTAATCGGTTTCCTTTAGGCAAGCGCGCTCCATCGTGGATTTCAGTGTCGCATAAACATCAGGCAAATTGGCGGTCAAGCGTAAGCCTATCACGAATAAAAAAATAAGGTGGTGGTCAAAGGTTACAGTAGGTATGTACCTAGCTAGATATTAATACTGAAAATTGTTTACGCCATTTGAAAACCCGTAGGTACTATGGGTAGGTACCGTATCAGCCGAGTGTATCGACAAGATTGAATGAAGAAGAGTGTCTGTTAGCGTATAGTTCTTATAATATTGTTGTTGAATCTCACGAAATCCATTTGACTATGAATGTTGTCAAGCGTGTAGGTACATAGTTTAAGTGTGCAACTGTGCATAACATCGGGAGCACTCGGTCACGCAACACTGACGCGGTTCAGTTCACTTCGGTTTTAAAATGTTCGCGCGAAATTTTTATCAATCAATCAATTTTTATTCAATAACAAATTACATTGCGTTTGAATTACAAGGAATAGATATTAGAAGGTAATGAAAATAAATAAAATTACACGAATACGACAACAATAGTTACACAAAACAAAATTAATTATCACTTTCATAAAAATAATCAATAGTTATTATGATCCCGATCCAATTATAATACTTAGTTACAACTCTTCTACTGAGTAGAGACATTTCTTCAATAGGAAAGCCTTGAGTTTTTGTCTAAACTGACCTGTGTATAATATACTTTTTCATTCAGAGGTAATTTGTTAAAAAATTGCACTGCCTGGTATTGCGAACTATGTTTGACAACGTTTAATTGCGGTAATATTTTTGATTTAAAGTCCTTCCTACGTGTATCTTCTTTTAACAACCTATCTGCATCTGTTTCAAACTGGTGTAGTAATAAAACTAATATAGAGAGACCTGGCACTGTTAGAATTCCTAGGTCTATAAAATATGGTCTACAGCTGTCTGTTTGTGAGATGCGGACAATGGTACGAATAGCTCTTTTTTGAAGAACAAAGCTCTTTGCCAATTAAAGTTGTAACTTTTACCCCAGAACTGTATGCTATATCTTAATTTAGACTATTAACGCGGAGTACACCATTTTTAAGTGACTTATAGTGACCTCGTTCCGAAGAGTTCTTAAAGCATAGCACGTAGATGATATAGATGAATCTAATGCCGCTAGTTCCTTTTTCCAACTTAATAAGTCGTCTATATGTATCCCCAAAAATTTTACATTTCTAACAAGGTCAATTTTGATTCCGTTTAGGGCAATATTCATATTATCCGTATTACTTGCTGTTGTTTTAAACAACATTACATTAGTTTTATCTGTATTAATCAGTAGCTTATTCGCTGTAAACCAAGTGTTAAATACTGTCAGAGTTGCATTTACTTACTCAGTGAGCTCCTTTAAATCATTAGCTCCAACTATGGCATTTGTGTCATCAGCGAACGTTGTCAATAATATATCAGGTGATAATTTATTATGTCATTTGTGAAAATTATGAATAATATGGGCCCCAAAATAGACCCCTGAGGTACACCAGGAATAACATTCAACAATGAAGAACAATATTTATTTTTAAATCCATCACAATTTTTATCTGTAATTTCGACGAACATTTTTCTGTTATTTAGATATGAAGAGAAAAGTTTTAGAGCCTTACCTCTTACACCATGTTCCATTTTATTTATAAGTAGGTTATGGTCTATACTGTCAAAAGCCGAGCTGAGGTCCAAAAATATCCCACCTACCCTCATTTTACTATTTAATTTATTAATTATGTCATTCAATAGTGTGTATATGGCATCACCAGTGCCGACATTTTTTTGGTATCCAAATTGTCTTTCATGTAAAACTCTGTTTAAATTGAGATGTCTTACAAGCCGAGTTTTTATAATTTTCTTAAATATTTTGGAAAGCGTAGGGAGAAGAGAAATAGGCCTGTAATTTTTTGAATCAGTTTTAACGCTCTTTTTATAGACTGGTATGATCTTGGCGATCTTTAACTGTTCAGGAAAGATGTCTTCTTTAATACAATTATTGTAGAACTTAGAGTGGCTCAGACAATATTAATAAATGTTTTTTAATTGAGATCGGTATCTCATCATATCCACAAAAGTGCTTATTTTCCATGCCATTTACAATATTGACAATTTCATTAATAGTTGTGGGTGTCATAAGCATATCACAATCGACTCTATCTGTGCTTTGTTTGAGTAAGTTAAGGGGATTTTGAATTTTAATTTCAGTCAAAGAACATTTTGTAATCGAATTGTTTTGCTCAAATATCAGCTAGTTCTTTCAGGATATCTATGATTTTGTTATTAATTTTTAGCAAAAGGTGTTCGTTTCGCGGGTCCTTTGTCCTATTAGTACTCCTATTTATAACTTTCTAAATTTCTTTACTTTGGTTTTTGGCATGATTTATTTTCTCAATTATAGATAGCTTTTTGGCCCTAGAAATAACCCTTCTATATATTTTTTTATAATTATTTTTGTAGTTCAGGACACTAATATCCATTTGGTTTCCAATACTGGCACATAGGAATCTTTTCATTTTACTGGATATTTTTACCCCTTTTGTGATCCACTTTAACTGAAAACTCATTTTTAGTTTGATTTTATGTTCCCGTTTTCTAAAACTATTGCCTATTGCCAGTTATACTCAAGAATTCTTTGACTAAAGAGATATTGTTTTTGGAATTAAGGATTCTTTTATTTACCGTTATATATTGGATACGGAGTACCATCAACATGTCAAGAGAATTAAAAAATATATATTAGATTAAATTTATAAATATGAAATTATAAGTATGAGGGTCGTCGCGTGGTGGAGTGGAGGGTTGCTCGACGAGATGGGCAAATTCATCGAGAGCATAATTGCAGACCGTCCCGTCGCGCACTTTACCTAATTGTGTAGAGCCGGATCTGGCGTCTTGGTGTTGTCACTCGACAACGCCATCGCCTTCAACACTTTGCTCTGGAGCTGCCTCAGGAAGGCACTCATATACTATCGGGTGCCAACCTATCTGACCGTCGCATCATAGGGGTCTATCTGAAGGATAGAGCCGTCACGCAGTAGCCTGTCGGCGAGAGATGTTAGCGGTGTTGCACAGAGTTCGGTCTTGGGCCCGCTCCTGTGGAATATCGGTTACGACTGGGTGCTGCAAGGTGAGCTCCCCGGCGTCGGCTCGACGTGCTGCGCCGACGACACGTTGGTCACTGCAAGAGGAGAAACGGGTTGCGCAAGTTGTCAACAGGATCCGTCGGTTAGGTCTCGAGGTAGCCCTTAGTAAAACCGAGGACCTATACTTTCATGGGCTCCGGAGGGGAGTCTCCAGGATCCCATATCATGGTGGGAGGTGTCCCAATCGGCATTGAGCTGACAATGAACTACTTAGCCCACTACTGAGCACACTTTATTTGAAGTCGATTTAAAACAACTGAGAACCTCCTAACTCCTTCTTTAATTAATTATACAAAATTTAAAAATCCCGCACTATCAAGTCATAGTTACCATGTTCTTGCAATATCATTAAAAAGAGGATACCTACCAAGTTTCAATTCGATCAGACTTATGGATCAGTATCCTGTCCAAAGCCAAACGGACTTCGTGAGATGAAATCTAGGGACTAGATATAATTTAGGGATATCTATTTTTTTTATTAAGCACTGCGGGTCGCACAATGCTAGTATTCTTATTAACCCCTCGTGCTAAGCTAATTGCATACGAGTGGGTTCACGTCGGTAGTGCAATGGGTGGGTTTCGAACCGGCAACCACATGATAGCAAGTCCAACGCCCTAGCCATAAGGCTACGGCCGCTTTATTGTTTGTTTAGATAACTATAGCTATACAATAAGTTTTACCACGCATGCATGATACGGCGGCGCGGTGGTGCCAGCGACGCATATGGTCCGCTAGTGCTGAACGCTGACTGCCACATAGTGGCGATGGCGAATTGGTGATGTATTCTTGACTGCATAACTAGCTGCTGACTTGAGGATAGCTGCAGGCCTGCAGGCACAGAAGCGGCGCGCTTCTGGACCCATGCGAGATACCGATGATACGAAAAATGATAAATATGTGCGACTTGGAATAATTTCTAAATCTGTTTGTATCGAAAATATAACAATGTTTGAAACTATGTTCGATTAAGTTCAACCTTATTTATCACTCTCCCATCCTATCGGAAATATCGGGTTTTAATGTTTTATAATAAATTAAGTGGGAACCTATATCACCCGCTGCAAGCATCGCAAGTCGCAACCTGTGTGGCCGTAACGATCTACAATTATAGAGTTGGGTTAACCATATCCAGCTGCTTTTAGCGGGAGGTAAGGTAAGGCCTACCTACATTACTTTGATACCTTGGTGCATAGCACAAATGATCCAAGGAACAGTTTGATTTAAATTGAGTTACATAGCTTACTGTAAAATGTAAATTTATTTTCCTTATTAAGTGCGAAAGTAACTTTGTTGTTGTTGTCTTCGACGGCTGAAAACTGGCTGAACCAATTTTGATGATGGTATAAACCTCGATTAGACCTTGGAGAAAGACATAAGCTACCATTTGTCCTAGTCTTTTGAATAGCGTGTAACAGCAACAACGGTTGGGTAGTACTTCGATCAACAATAGCAACTACATAAAAGTAATAGATAAAGGGTCACGTACAAAATCAAAGGTAATGCTGTCCGCGTGAATATATTTTATACTTACACAGCTAAATTTGTATACTATTATAATATTTGTATATTATTATTTGTTAGTTTAAAGCTTAAAATATAACTTATTATTATGTATGTACTTAACGAAAGATAAATATAAAAGATACTCCGGCCGTTAATTTGCGTTTTCGGGAATTATTTTTGCAACTTTTGAATACACACTGTGGCTTTGTGAGACGTGTATACATTGGCTGTTTCAAGAGAACTAAACAAAATAAGAGCTCACGTCTCAAGTGCGCTGTTATTTACCGAGACGTATTTTTTGCGCCGACCCGATATCTAGTTGCTATTGTTGATCGAAGAGGTAGTACTTTATTTTTTGATTGAAACGTTTTTTTGATTGAAACGTTTTTTCGATGTTATAATTATGTAGGTACCTACTTAACTAATAAAAAATACCTACTGGTTATATACCATACCTCCTTCTCAACAATTGCATTCGATTCGTTTTTAATCTCCGTAAATATGACCATGTCTCAGAATATCGAATAAAATTGAAATGGTTGCCCATTCGCCAACGAAGAAATTTGAGGGCGCTGACTACTCTTTATTCTATACTTTTCTCTCCTAATTCTCCATCGTACTTATCATCTCATTTTCAGTATATTACTTCCTTCCACAATAAACATCTTCGTTCAACTAATAATCGTCTTCTTCGATGTCCTTCTCACCACTCTGACTTTATACATTCTACCTTCTTCGTCCAATCAATACTGTTATGGAATGCTCTCCCCCTTGAAATCAGAATGATAAACAGCCGGCAATCGTTTAAAACTTGTGTGCGCAAATACTTGCTGGATAAAACGCTGTTAGATTCATCTCGACACTGACTTTTCTTTTTATATCTATTATGTATTGTATATATGTATAGTATATATGTATTGTATTTTATGTTATTTTATATTGTACTAGCTTTTGCCAGCGACTTCGTCCGCGTGGAATAGTTACTTTGTTCCAAATGAACTTTCATCCTCTATTTCACCCCTACATTGTAGGTCGAAATTTATCAAAATCCTTTCTTAGGGGATGCCTACATCATAGTAGCTATATGCATGCCAAATTTCAGCCCGATCCCTCCAGTGGTTTGGGCTGTGCGTTGATAGATCACTATGTCAGTCAGTCAGTCACCTAACGTAAGAGTAGACAAATATAATCAGAAAACTCCGAACTGCTAAGCTATCGGGAGTTACACGTGTTATTGTGATTCAACCATAAAAGATAGACATTTGCTGTCGTGGAATATTTTTTATATAATTTTAAGGAGAACATTTCCGTCATACATGATTTCTGTGTAGCTTTAACCATTAAGGCTGCACACGCGACGGAAGCTTAAAAAATGGAGTAAGTTCTCCTGTTTTCCCAAGATTTCCCTTCACTGCTCTGCTCCTATTGATCGTAGCGTGATGAAAAGTATACTATAACCTGCCCAGGAGTATGAAGAACAATTGTACCAAGTTTCGTTGAAATCCGTCGAGTGGTTTTTGTTTCTATTACGAACATACAGACAGACAGACAGACAGACAGACAGACAGACAGACAGACAGACAAAAATTTTACTGATTGCATTTTTGGCGTCAGTATCGATCACTAATCACCCGCTGATAGTTATTTTGGAAATATATTTCATGTACAGAATTGACCTCTCTACAGATTTATTATAAGTATAGATAGATAGAAGATATATATAAATATATATATATATATAATAAATATTTATGTAATGTATATAGTAAATGTGTAAGTTTATAGTTTTCGTAAGTCTTCAAATCACACATTTCACTTCTACTCTTTTAGTGCGTCTACCATGATCGTCTCTGCACCACCCTAAGGTCGTCTGGTAGAAAATGCCTAAGGCGTTAAGACCGCCTTTGTACACTTCTGTACATGAAGCATAAATAAATAAATAAATAAATACCTATACCTAATGAGGAGACCCCGTCCGACCCGTGACTGTGTTGTTAGGTATCGACATCAGCTTCTATTTAGAAGTAGTTTTGCTCTTTTAGGGCTCTTTCAATTTAGACGTTTGTTGTTGGCCTGCTGCGGTGCCGGAGCGGTGCAGTAGTCGTCCTGCGCACAGACGATCGTATTATTTCATACAAATGAAATAATACGATCTGCTAATCGACTGCGGTGTGGCAACGGTGCGGCGCCGGTGCCGCACACGCACGATACAGGCCGGCAACGCTACTACGTACTACGTGCGCTTTCAATTTAGACGTTTGATGTCGAACGGCTGCCGTCCTGCAGAGGCCCTGCTGCCGAATACAGCAAGCGGCACAGGAAACATGCGAGCCCTTAATAATTACATTGGCGTAGTTTAAGTGTCACGAATTGGAAGGTATACTACCTTTATATGAAAGTAAAGCTACCCAATACCTAACATATTATGTAGATTTTTTTTTATTGGAATGTCAAACTGGGTTTTCAAAGAAAATCCTTTAAAAAATATTTTTTCTTTGCATTTTAGGCATTTTCTGCAAAATTTTAGCATTTTGGGTCCTCTATCACGTCGTACCAGGAATACGTTACATAAAAAATAGCTCGAAGAAAACTGAATGGGTGACCAATATAGGTACTGTAGTTATTTCCGTTTTAAAAATTTGCTTGATTTTGGGGAAATTGCGGCAATTTGGGCGCGATATTCGTATATTTTAACTAATTTTTTTTATTAACTAATATTGTTTACTTTCGTGAATACTTATTTAATGTTTCTTATTTTATTTGGTGATGTAATCGGGATACCTATATGCCCCTTTCGGATTGGACAGGGTTTTTTTAAACATAATATTTATAGTGTATACAACCGCCCGACGTCAACCGTCGCTCGGGCCGTAGCCCGCTGGTCGAAGGATCCTCATTCGGATGGAGGGGCAACACACCTCGTCCCTTCACAGTGGTTTCAGTGGCTGGAATGGCTAAAAGGTTCTTAACTTGCCTAAAATTTATATCTACCTACATTTTCTAACGAGTCTATGAATATTTTTTCGTATTTTTAAAGAATTTGAATTTGTAAATTCAATAAACGGTAAAATCGAAGAAATAATTGATAATTGATAAACAGTATCTTTTTTAATATTGTATATATTTATAATTCTGATAATCATTCAAATATAATAAATAAATGTTATTATATTATATCAAACTTATTATATAAATGAGAATAATAAATATGCTTTCAAATCGAAGAGGTTGGTTTGTTCGGAAATATTTGTATTTTTTTAGTAAGTACTTACGTACACAACTTAAGTCTACCCGTGACCATGGATGCTGTAAAGAATCCGAAACGTCGGGAATCAAAAATAATATCAATACAACGCCATAAATCCGTAAACAGTAGTTTTATTCCAATGTCTAATATTCTCGTGTCAGAAACCATTACCTAAGTACTGTTTTCTCCCCGTCGGCTAAAGTAGAATTGGAAGCAAAAAGAGCCCAGAAGATCGGCTTTCTCCTTTGCATCATGACCCAAATCATCATCCAGAGAGCCAGTCTCTCACCAATCTTGCCGATGTGCTTTGCTTTTGCTATAGCCAGGGCTTTTTTGAGGGATCTGAATTGGATCTGAAGGAATAATTGTACTTATTCCTTTTTGAGGTATCAGCTTTCGGACTCCAAGTAGCTATCGCATCAACCCAGGCTTGGAATTTCTCCTGCTTTTGGTTGGATGCCAGTTTGCAAGAAGGAATAATAGAAAAAATAACATAGTCTTTTAGTAAGTTATTTAATAGTAAAGAAAAAAAATCAATCGCGGGCAGGATTCGAACCTGCGTCTTCTGGTTTGATATACCAGACGCTCTGACCTCTAAGCCACCGCGAACCCTACCCGCATGATTGAAATTTTGCCTTCACATTCTGAATTTACGTCATAAGGTGACGCATGGAAAATGCAAAAAAATCACAAAAAGATAGTTAAAAGGTAGGGTGGCATCGTACGACACTGAACTGACTGTAAAGTAAGTCGTGTCGGTTGAGAGGTAAGGTAACTTGCCTCTCATAGATGTCACCAAACGTCACCTTATGACGTAAATTCAGAATGTGAGGCAAAATTTCAATCATGCGGGTAGGGTTCGCGGTGGCTTAGAGGTCAGAGCGTCTGGTATATCAAACCAGAAGACGCAGGTTCGAATCCTGCCCGCGATTGAATTTTTTCCTTTTTTCCTTTACTATTAAATAACTTAATAATCTTAGCATGGAAAATGCAAAAAAATCACAAAAAGATAGTTAAAAGGTAGGGTGGCATCGTACGACACTGAACTGACTGTAAAGTAAGTCGTGTCGGTTGAGAGGTAAGGTAACTTGCCTCTCATAGATGTCACCAAACGTCACCTTATGACGTAAATTCAGAATGTGAAGGCAAAATTTCAATCATGCGGGTAGGGTTCGCGGTGGCTTAGAGGTCAGAGCGTCTGGTATATCAAACCAGAAGACGCAGGTTCGAATCCTGCCCGCGATTGAATTTTTTCCTTTACTATTAAATAACTTAATAATCTTAGCATGGAAAATGCAAAAAAATCACAAAAAGATAGTCTTTTAGTGTTTAAGTAAAAATACAATTTACTTTTTGTTTTTTATTTAAAACGATAAAACCTTTGCTTAAAGTTTCGTCGAAAAAAGTAACATTAAGTAAGTACATTTTATTCAACAAATTAATGTAAGCACTGACTGTCGGACACTCCACGCAACATATTAAAGCAAAGGGTCGGCAACGCGCGAGTGATACCCCTGGTGTTGCAAGCGTCCATAGGCTACGGTAACCGCTTATCATCAGGCGGGCCGTAGGCTTGTTTGCCGCCTTAGTGGTATAAAAAAACATTAAAGCATTAATAAACCGACGCCACGAATTTTGTCCTAGGTGTTGTCTACGCGTCAACTTTAAAACAACGGCTGTACTATCATGAGGTGAACGCGTTGTCATCGTGCAGCGGCCGTGCAGTTACCCACTCCGAGTAATTTTAATATTGATGCCCAGGAAATTGAATTAACATTTGCCAATAATGTATGCGATATACCACGCGGTGCAGCGGTGAGGGTACGGGTTATACCCGCATATGATAAACGTTCTAAGTTGAACACAGGTGAATTAGGGTAAAGTAAATACCCAATTATTAATAAAAATATTACCCATTATTATTAAAAGAAAAATTATATTAGATACTAGCTGCAGCCCGCGGTTTCACTCGCATCCCTAAACGACTTCTTGAGTTATAGGTCTAGACCTATGTCCTTTCCCAATGCAACCTTTCTCCTTTTTGAAATCCTGATTTTATTGAAATCTGTTCAGCGGTTAGGCCATTAAAAGGTGACAGAAAACAAATAAAAGAGAGTTAGTTTCGCATTTACAATACTGGGTATAGCTGTTGCTCTCGGTTTCATTTGCAGGATCCTTTTTTTTTCTTGAATATTAATAAATACAACGCTTAAGTTGTAGGATGGAATTAATATAAATTATTTCGTTTCTAAATATATAGGTATCTACTGTTTCTACACCGTAGAGGTTTCACCATATAAAATTACTTTGTCTACGTTCCTTCAAAGGAAGAAAACAACTGTCACGTCAACTTACATGACACCTGTAATGTCAAATCGAATATTGAATGAGGTAATAATGAAATCGTATTAGTTGTTAGAGAAAAAATTTACACCCTTTGTTAACTTCTTTACTTTACATTAAAATTGGTTATATCAGTGTGTTAGCCATTTACTTTATCTTATTCAGTATCCGTAAGTATATATTTATTTTGAATATGCTTTATTTCATTATATTTTTAACCTCTGCAAGTCTAGTATATATTTATATATGAAATTAACTTTAATGATTATTTTGAATGTTTGTTTTCAATGGGTAGTTAAATATTGCGACAACTTTAGATAAAAGGAAAAGATTTAAATAAAATTAAGCTCAAAAGTTGCCTTATGATACTGCCAATACTGCTAATGTATTTCTTTTCTATTTCTCTGAATGATTAAGGATGTACTAAGTATTGAAAAAAACAGTATTTTTTGCGCAGTTGTAGTCGGATAAAAAGTACCCTAAATGTTCCAGGCTCATAATCTACGTATACACCAGATTTCATAGAAATCCGTCAAGTAGATCTTGAGTTATAAACGAACATACAGAAATACATACATGCATACATGCATAGAGACTCATTTTTTCCAAAAACCATTAATTCGGCATCTGTATCGTTTAATTAGTCTTCTCTACCTAATTTTTTCCCAATTATCTTGCAATTACAGACACGGCTTTTCTACAGACTTATTATATGTATGTATAGATAAGTAGGTAGTTTTCACTGGCTTATGCTTGACGTATAGGTACAGTATAGGAGCTGAGGATTAGGTACCTATACTTCTTAATTTAGATAAGTTGCGACAACAGCGTGAGATGAGGTTTTTTTTTCTTAATATACCTATAGGTTTACTCACAAAAGTGCCAATAATAATTAATGGGTAGGGTGCCATAATTAAGTCACTTTACCCTACGTACGCACGTACGCGCCGTACGTGCGTATGATTATCTTTATGAGTGACTTCGGATATGACATGCGGATGATACGCCGATGCTTAACATTTTACTAACACCACCACGTACGGGTATGATACGCTATTGATACGTTCTAGTGGGTCGACGTTCATAGCGCGGTCATAGTATGAGACGGTCTGCCCGGCCTGCCCGGTCTGCCCGCTACGGTCAGACTCCTACAAGTGCACTCGCATACAGTTGCCGATGAGCGTCTTCCGTCGATGATAGGTGACCGTCACCTATCATCGACCACAGTCAATGCTTAACAAACACCTTTAACAGTAATATTATAATTTTATTTTTTTACAATACAATACAGTATGTAGCAGTAGAGCCAACCGGCGGGCTTGCGGGCCACGTCTTTGTTCCCAGAGACGAGAGTTCCAAGCCTCTTTAGTAATTGAGACGAGTATCTTCCTAGTAGCGAGTCACGTAAATGCGATACACAACTGTTTGTATAGTAGATAAATAGTTGTTAGGTATGATCCACGATCACAGTTACTTAGTATGCTCTGGCAATTATGCAATCGGCTACTAGGGAAATACCTATAACCGACACCAATTTGGTTATAATTATTAAGTAGGTACCTACTTACTTTACTTAATTATAAAATATTTTCAAATACGACGTAATTTAGTAGGATGACTTCATGGGCTTAGGGCCCATGAAGTCAACTTCATTCATATTATGTAATCACACACATATTTATAAACCTAAGTTAATTTATAATTAAAGCGTCTGAGCTAGTAGTGACTACTTAGTATTAATGTTCCTACACAATTGGGTCGTCCACTGGTGTTTGATTAAAGTATTACAAATAACAGGCTTAAAGAAAAATGTTATAAAATACAATTCATTTCAATTCTGAAACAAATATTAAAGTAAATCGGTTAATTAAATTCCAAGATATAAGCTTTAAAGTTTTTGGTGGTTATTGAAAGGGGATGCTTTGTCCCTTTTCCAAAACAAGTGTTAATAAAGAATTTGTACGGCACAGTGAGTTGTGACGTCACAATTCCCAATTTTAATTTTGTTAGTTAATGGGCTCTATTCATAGTAAACATTTTCACAAGCCCATAAAAAAAACAGTCAAGTAGTAAATTACGATCTATTGTTATTTTGATTAAATACCTACTGGCTTAACATGTGACGGTGCTGTAGGTACAGTAAACGCTCAAAAGTCCATAAGCACGCTAAGGATTACATTGCTATGAACAGTACGAGCGAGCTTGATACAGCCAGTGCGTGTCACTTATTAACAACAATGAATAGAATGTCGTAAGTCAAACTAAACGTCAAGCGATTATATTGCCGTGTATTATCACGGCAATATAGGCAATACACGGTGTATTGCCTATGGACTTTTGGTCGCCACTGTACCTACACTCAACAGCATATCAAGTTACCACAATCTGTCAAATTTCCTCAATGGATAATAAACCCTATTATTTGGAGATTAAATTGAAAATCGATTGAAGAAATTTGAAAGCCTTGGATACCGTGCATGATGTGCTGGTGACCGTGCCGAGGACCGGCTCACACACACAGTGACACACCACTGAATTATTTAGTGGACTCACGTGCACTACATTATAATTTTATTTTTAATTTAGAACTACCTACTCGCTATTTAAACCGAGAGCTTATCTCCAGATGGCACCACCGACGAGCCTCATCTCGCACAAAATTAGGCTCGTCCTAGTACAGTAATGATTCGGTTTATAGTTCGTTATATTACTTTAGATACACATTTGAAAGTACAAGGGAAAACTGTTTGTTTTTATTTTATTGCACGTTATTCTTAACGTGTCAATGGCGAAACGATTTCCGATTAATGTGAGGCTACCGCAATGGCGTTAGGCCGTATTTATAGTTGCTATTCTTTGCCACGAGCACAACTGCACAAGGGAAACATGGGCTGGATCGTCGCTGTCACATATTAATAATATTTCTGAACCAACCTGGTTACGACGTCGACTTAACGAGGATAATGTCGTGTGATGCAACAAAACCAGCAAGCAGGTGGATGGCTGCGTTCTACGGGTATCTAAGTTTGCAGTTGGCGACATCTAGATGGTTATGTTGTCCTCAATGCGAGTCTCATATTGTTTGGAAGCTAACATGCGTGTCTTTATTGAGTGAGATGGATGTGCAACGCTAGTTGGATAAGCTGGATATGTTCGCCCGCAGCTTGGCTGTATGAAAGTGTGACGTGGGACAAGACTACAGGAATAGAAGGGAGCTGCTAATAGTCACGGGCTGGAAGAAATGCGCTCGCGAATGCCACGTCCAAGACATAGTCCGTGTAACCTGACCGGACAGGTTACACGGGCATGAGATAATAATTATAGGGTTTAGAATTACAGTCAGCTAAAGAGATATACTAAGGCACTGACAAATCCTCACATACCCCCGCGCGCCGACGTAGCTCGTCGGCTTCTCTTGGCGATGGCGTCTGTCCCTTCAAAACATCTTATAGTTGTTACATTTACTTACTTAACCTAATTGGCACAAGTCGCGTACAACTACAACACAACACACCATCACCATGTGGCCAGCATGCGGAGCATCACAATCGCAGATAACATTTGACATACAAACGCAGAGAACTGCAGGATGTACTTGAGCGCGATCGTCTCCTGTTTGCGAATTCCTTCAGCTTGGCAATCCTCCACTCGACAAAAATAAGATAATAGAAAAGGGTTAAGGGTCCGGTGGAGCCTGAATACTCCATAAAAACTGAATGCTAAAATATACCGTAATACAATATTCTATCATCTAGTTTCCTGTGTACTACGACTTTACTGGAAATAAATGACCGGAAAATTGTTCCAAACTTGGTAAAGTTATCAAGAATTGTATTCGCTGACATTAATTTCCAGTGAAGTATTTTGGACGAAATGTTAGCGTAGGAACCTAGATTAACGGTATCGTAATCCGAATAATAACACAATTTGACGATGACAGTACTAATCATAATTTCAGTCGTTTAATATTTTTTCGGGGATTTCTCTTTATTGTAAAGTGAAAATGATTATACAACGTGTAACTAAATAAACGAAAGATCTCACGCCAATTAGAAAGTCGAGTCATAACAATAACGAAGCCCTAAAGTCATTTTGAGACACGTAAGCATATTTGTGGTTATACCAATGCTAATGGTGTTGCCGAACTACAGTCGTAGTATAATAGTACAACGAACACATACGACATCGGCGCGCACGCACACAATAACAATTTGTTCGCATACGCGGCCACGCGGGCGGGTTGCTGGTTTGTTCTGTTTTCAGTGTTTTTTTTATTAATTTTTACCTAAGCAATGCGTTACAAAGTAAAATATCTAAGGTTTTTTCAAGTGTACATAACATAACATACCATACGCCTGTATTTCCCGAAGGGTAGGGTACAGGTGTACTAATTTACACCCACAGTTTGCCGGTATGTTTAGGTCCCATGTAACAGGGGCCGAGCATATTTCCCGGTTAATACCGGCCACAAATCCTAAACTGAGCTGCTAGTGAGAATTTCATAGAAAAACCCAATAACACTGCTCGATTTCGGAATCGAACTCAGAACCTTTAGCATACGCAGCAGTCGCGCTCAGGACCACTAGGCTATTATAATTAAATAGGTACCTAAGAATAGGTCGGCCAATCGACTAGGTAACAATAATAAATTGTAGGTTTAAGCCGCTGAACCAATTATGATGAATTTTAGTATAGAGATAGATTTGGTCAAGGAGAAGCACAAATATAATAAGCTAGGTACCCTTTGTTTTAAAAAAGTCCTTTAAAGGCGCGAGTGAAAACGTAGTTAACAGCGAGTCTAGCATATCTGCATATCAATAATGATATTTAACCGTTGTTAGTGCGTCCGTTTGTAATCGTGACACTTCTAAATGACTTGACTGATTGAGGTCATATTATCTCACACAATATGCGACTTGATCTCACATCTAAGCTAAGATCCGATAGGTGGTCAAGAGTTTAAACAAATCTATATTGATGGATCAACATGACTCATTCATATTATAAATACACATCATTAAGTATGTTGTTTATAAGCCAATAAAAAATGGATTCAATAGGTGGCTCAGTCCGGGAACGGCAAAGCAACGACCGCCGACACAACCACTTAGTATAAGAACCTTATAATTGATTTAGGTACTTAATGATCTAATATAATGCCCCCATAGGTGCACTACAACAAAATCATTTTTTTATTATTATGGAAACTTCCTTATATAGTCTTAGCGGACGCCTACATCGTATAAACTTCAAAGTTTCACATTTCGAGAATAGGGAATATGCATAAGATTCAAATTTGAGTAAAATATTTTATTTGTAATCTTTATTATGTCCATTCCTTAATTTTTTACATAAGCGCTTTTCCAGCAAGATTTTAATTATTTAAATGTAGAAAAAGTGCGCGGCTTTACAGATCACAACGGAACTACGACAAGGTTACGTTGTGACGCTCTCATGACGTCATCATAAACATTTACGTTTGTAATTACTAGGTATGAATTGATTTCAGTCCTCTCCAATGTTTGAATTAGTTAGTAAACTTAAAAATATAGATAATTGATAGGATAAAACGATCAATAAATTTTAAAAACTATAAAACAGTGACTATTTTTGCGGATACTGACGTCACAGTACACGCGGCCAATATGACGCGGCGTTTAGGTAAATCTCCCGTATCTGATTGCAGTTTTGAATATTTATTTTTATGACGAAATATTAATATTTTTGTCAAAGAAATATTTTTCGATGCTTTTGATAAAAAATATAAAAAAAGACATGCATATTCCCTATTGTTTTCGGTTCCGTTTAGGCTGTACATTGATATGTCACTCCATTTTCTAGATTGATAATATAATTATGTACACACAAGACACACACACGCTTTTTGCCACGAGGTTAGCGATAAAACCTCTTACGTGTACTCGTATTGCTTCACTAATAATGTTGCACACGTGTACGTGTACGTGTACGTGTAACTTCGTGTCATTTGACATACGTACACATTCCTCACAGGCTGCACAGTTCATCTTGCTTGCATTTATTTCCATTCTTTTCAGCTAAGAATCTATTTATACCTATTTACTAACGTTATCATGTGTTGTAAGGTTGAAACTCTTTTGCTGCCGGTGCAAGTAAAACTCGATCATCAGCGGACATTTAAGAGGTACCCGACTACTTCAACAACAAACAAATAGCTAACAACTTACAAATTATACATAATTTTGTTTTACGATGTACCGCCTCGCCGAGATCATTATGATATATATACCTACCTAATAGTTGAAATTTCAAATACTATTACTGTAGCTACAGAAACAAATTGAAGAAAAGCTTACGATTAAGTTATATTATCGTCACTTATAACCGGAGACCTCAGAGTCGCTGACCGCCGCGGCGCGCATACATACATGACACACTACCGTACCTACGCTTCGTATACGCGAGGATACTGGTTTAAGTCTGTACGTCATATAATAGTACATACAAACAACACTGTAATATTAAACCTATGACACTAAACATTACACGACAAACAAACATTACTTTGTGATGTTACCCTATTTCTATTACAGTACTCCATAAACAGTGTGCGACATACGAATGTTACTCAACGAAACCATTACGCGTAACATGAATTTGAGATATCACAAAGTAATTGTACACGTGTTGGAAGGTACGTAATACGTTATATAACTTTACTTTAAAGTGTTACATTAGTTTTATGAGTTGGTGTCGAGCACTGTACAATTTTATTACAAAATCGATATCTCAGGGTCGGCGAACGAGCTCCGTCCAATCCGATACGATGATGGCAGTACACAGGGTGGGTTACGGTTAGAGTTAGTGGTGAGTGTTAGCAGTGTAGTGTAGTGTAGAGTAGAGTGGAACAGACAGAACAGAGAGTGTACTAGACGAGCACGTCCATGCGGCTGCCGCGGCGCAGCAGGCGCGCGGCGTGCGGCGCGGCGCCGAGCGCGTGGAAGGCGAGCGTGACGGGCTGCTGCCCGAAGTTGGCCTCGAACCTGCACATGACATGCACACGTGCACTCGTTTATCGCCTTTCATGTGTTCGTAAAAGCCTACAGCCTATAATTTAGGGTTGTAAGCAACTTAAGGACGCAATTTTAAGGGCTTTTTAGCCCAAATGTTTTTATTTCAAACTAGCGACTCTTACGAGGCTCGTTTATGTCAATTTTCCCTATATTTCTGTTGAATATAATTTTTTTTCTTTCATACAAACTTTGTCCTCACGACTAGGAACATAACATAAAACAGCCCAATCGGTCGAGCCCTTCTCAAGTGATGATCTTACATGCATGCTACAATTTATAGACATGCATATACCTACCTTTATTTTTATTAGAAAATGGTATAAAGTTATTTTAGTGAAGGAAAAAAAAAATTTTTTCCTTCCTTATAATTAATAATAACTTTGCTAAGAAAATGCAAAAAAAATACAAAAAGATAGAAAATGGCATGCTGATTACAAAAATAACATTCATAAATCCGAAATGTCAATTTTGTTTAGGTAGGCGGTACAGTGGTACAACAATAGCCAGCAGCCCTATTTACGTGTACACATTTGCGCGTGTACAACGCAATAGGCATCAATCTGGCTGAGCCACCATCACCGATTTGAATTCTGATTGATCAATCAAAAAATTTATGGGAATTGGTCCGTGATTCAAAAATGATAAGGGTAGTCCGAGAATATTCATTCCAGTTTAAGCATGTTACCCCATAGTCGACGTAAGCGTTCGGTTTACAAAACTATCATATACCTAGCAGCTAGTAAAAAATATCGATAAAAGAATTGATGAAAATGTTATTTTCATCAATTCTTTTTATTTTCGGGGAGCCCCCGTAATACAAGAACTGCGAAAACTATTTAATTCCATCATTCACTGCGGGAGAACTCCAAAGGCGTGGCATGGGATGGATGGTGGTTCTGTTTTTTAAGAAGGGAGACAAAACCCTTCTTAAAAATTACAGACCCATCTTTCTTTTAAGCCACGTCTATAAGTTGTTCTCTAGAGTCATCACTAATCGTCTCGCTAGGAGACTTGACGAGTTTCAGCCTCCGGAACAGGCCGGGTTTCGTACAGGGTATGCCACCATAGACCACATTCACACAGAGAGGCAGATTATACAGAAGTCCGAAGAGTATAATCGGCCCCTGTGTCTAGCGTTTGTGGACTATGAGAAAGCCTTTGACTCTGTGGAAACCTGGGCAGTTCTGGAATCCTTACAGCGGTGCCAAGTAGACTATCGTTACATCGAGGTGCTGTGCTCTAGGAATCTGCCTTTATAATGTCCAAGTACAGGACCAACAGTCTAAACCCATCCAATTGCGTGAGACAGTAATAATCTCCGAAACTGTTCACGAGCGCATTGGAAGACTTGTTTAAGACGTTGGACTGGAAAGGTAAGGGCATAAACATAAACGGTGATTACATCTCACACTTACGACTCGCAGATGACATATTCCTAATGGCAGAATCGCTAGAGGAGCTGCAACAGATGCTGGACAGCCTAGCTTCAGCCTCGCAAAGCGTAGGTCTCAGCATGAATTTGGATAAAACCAAAGTCATCTTCAATGAGCACATTGATCTGAGACCTATTGCTGTAAATGGTCATCTTCTTGAAATTGTTTCAGAATACCCTTGGGCAGATTTTGCAGTTAGGTTAGAAACAACTTCGAGATCAGGCCAAGAGGAGGATTCAGCTGGGCTGGGCAGCATTTGGAAAACTGCGTCAAGTCTTCTCATCACCCATACCGCAATGTTTGAAAACGAAAGTTTTCAACCATGCGTCCTACCCGTCATCACCTACGGTGCTGAGACATGGACACTCACAGTACGACTAGTCCACCAATTTAAAGTCGCTCAGTGTGCCATGGAGCGTGCTATGCTCGGAGTTTCTCTGAAGGATAAAATACGCAACGAGGTTATCCGACAGAGAACCAAAGTTACCGACATAGCGCACCGAATTAGCAAGCTGAAGTGGCAGTGGGCTGGCCATGTCTGTCGATGAACCGATAACTGCTGGGGTAGACGTGTTCTTGAGTGGAAACCGCGACTCGCCAAACGTAGCGTAGGACGGACTCCGGCAAGATGGAGTGATGATTTGCGAAAGGTTGCGGGCGGAAGCTGGATGCGACAAGCCGAGGACAGGGTGAAATGGCGCACATTGGGGGAGGCCTATGTCCAGCAGTGGACTGCTATAGGCTGATGATGATGATGATGATGATGTTTATTAGAAACTGAATTCATACAATTATATACACTCCGGGACTCCTAAATCGAGCCACCTAGCATAATGAGTTAGTATCGTCCATAACTTTAAAAAATTATATGAATGACCAAATAGTTGTTATGCAGTTTTGTAGCTGGCATATTTGTCGCCTAGTTGACATGCATTTGTTTCTAAATTTAAATTTGTCATCTCGAAAAACAAATGAAGAGGAAACCTGAACAATACAGAAACTGTAAATTATAGCTTTGATTATTGTTTTTTTCGTATCTACGGATTGAAAAAGTTCCTCAATTGTTTTTGTTAATGTTTAAACCGTTTCTGGGTTGAAATTATGGATACTTCGCCTGAAGTAGTGGCTCAAGCCGTGGCTCTTCTTCAGTCTGGTTTAAGCCAGAGAAACGTGAGTACACAACCCCACATAAGCCGATCCGCTGTTCAAAGAGTGTACCACAGGATCCTAGAGACTGGGGGATATGTTCGTCGTTTACGTGGACCACGATTTCGGGTAAAAACAGAACGAGAGCATCGATTTATAGTAACGACCAGTTTGAGAAATCGTCACCTAACTTCGGTCCAGATCCAGGAACAGCTTCGAGACTTTCATAGAGTAGCTGTTAGTGCTCGTACTGTAAGGATAAGACTTGCAGAACATGGACTGAGTTTGTGTCTGGGCCTCGGATGCCATCACTAAATGCTGACCGTTATATACGCCAATGTTTGGACACTCATGTAATGCCGTATACCGAGTTTGTAGGCCCTAACTTTATTTTTATGCATGACAATGCATGCACCCTACCCGGCCCAAAAAATTATCGCCAAGACGTTGGTATCACCGTAATAGAATGGCTATCAAGAAGTTCCGACATGAACCCAATTGAGCACCTGTGGGATGAGTTAAGCGACGCGTTCGAGTCCTTCATTCAGCCCCACAAACATTACAGGAACTGAAAACTGCTATCGAAGAAGAATGGGAGAATATCCCTCAATATGCGATTTTAACATTGTTTAATTCGATGCCAAATCGCATGAATGCTGTCATTAATGCTTTAGGAGGCAATACAAGTTATTAAATAAACAGTTTTTTTTGACTAAATAATTGTTTCTTTAAAACTCCAACAAATGTCTTAGTCTGTACAAAGGCAAAATCAACAGTTAGGTCATTTAAGTGCATTTAAAAAAATATGTTCAAACTCAGAACAACAACAGTAGGTACATGAGCCTATGGCCAGTATGGCTTCCGGCAGCGACGTTCAACAGTAGATGCGATCCTACGCGTCCGCTCGCTGTCAGAACAGGTAGTGTCCCAGGGTGGGGTGGCGTTGGCTGTAAGTTTAGATATCGTCAACGCCTTTAACTCTTTACCCTGGGGTGCAATTAGGGAAGCCTTAGTACATCATAGAGTGCCCCCCTACCTGCAGTGCATCGTCGGGTCATACCTGCGCGACAGGCACATTCGCTATGTGGGTCGGGACGGTACAATCCACCGGAGGGAGATTACGTGTGGGGTTCCGCAGGGGTCGGTTTTAGGTCCTCTCTTGTGGAACCTCGCATACGACGTAGTCTTGTGTGTCGATCTCCCGGCTGGCGTCAATGTTGTTTGTTACGCAGATGACACCTTGGTGTTAGCCGGTGGAGACACTTTTGAAGAGACCATCCAGCTTTCCGAGCTGGGGGTGGCAAGAGTCGTGCAGTCCATCCGCGGGCTGGGTCTAGAAATAGCGCCTAATAAAACTGAGGCGCTATGGTTTCATAAACTACCTAGGAGCAGAGAGCCACCCAGCTCGCTAATCCGAGTTGGAGATGCGCCAGTTCAGGTGGGCCGATACATGAAGTACCTTGGCCTTATCCTAGACGGTCGGTGGGGCTTCGAAGAGCACTTCGAGCGCCTGGTCCCTCGGGTCGAGAAGGCAGTGGGTGCTCTGCACAGAGTTCGTCGCCTCTACGCGGGTGTCGTGCGGTCGATGGTGCTTTATGGGGCGCCTGTTTGGTCGGCTAGACTTTCAGGTGTCCGGCGCTGCAGGACTAAAATCAACAGCCTGCAGTGGAGGATGGCCATTCGCATCGCACGAGGATACCGAACCGTATCTTTCGAGGCGGCAACTCTCCTGGCACGCTTTCCACCACTGGATATCCTGGCGGATATGGACGCGAGGGTTTACGACCAAGTTCGTGCCATCCGCCTTAGTGGTAACAGCGTGCCAGGAATAGCTACTGCAAGGCTGAGGCGGCAGGAAAGGCGACACGCGCTCGAGCAGTGGCGCGAACGGCTACAACAGCCGCAATATTCGCGCAAGCGCGTTGTCGAAGCCATTCTACCGCATTTCGAAGCCTGGCTAAAAAGAGGGGAGCGCATCTCTTACAGGATGACTCAGGTTCTGACTGGCCAAGGTTGCTTCGGTGAGTACCTGAACAGGATTGGGCGAGAGACCACGGCAAACTGCCACCACTGCGATGGGGGTCTAGATTCCGCACAGCACACGCTCGAGGAATGCCCCGCGTGGGCCTCCGAGCGGCGGATCCTGACCGCCAAGATCGGGCAAGATCTGTCCCTGCCAGCAGTAGTGAAGGCTATGCTGGCAGAACCAGATAACTGGGCTGAAATGGCCTCCTTTTGTGAGACTGTGATGGTCCAGAAGGAGGCTGCCGAGCGGGATCGTGAAAGAGCTGATCCT
Organism: Acronicta aceris; assembly: GCA_910591435.1. Lineage (NCBI taxonomy): Eukaryota > Metazoa > Arthropoda > Insecta > Lepidoptera > Noctuidae > Acronicta > Acronicta aceris. The sequence goes on from OU342767.1 coordinate 16,028,963, forward strand.
GCTCGGAGAAGAAGGCGCCGGGGAGGCAACCGCCTCAGCGCCTAACACGCCGAAACCCCGCCTGCGTCACTTAAGGCAGGCGGGTCTTTGGGGTCGCGGTCGCGCAGAGAGGGGACTCTGCTCGCCCATCATGTGACCCCAGAGAAGACGGTAGCACAGTGGTCACGTGTTGCCGTGCACAGTGAGGTTATGGGGAGACCCCTTTACAGTCTCCCCAGGGATGTGCCTAAACAGGCGTCGCACAGGGGGGTTCTGGGGTGGTCTTTTAAGAGGGCACAGTGCCCCCCTTCATGTGCTGATGGTGGCCACCGGGGTGGTTTTAGTGGGTAAAAATCCCACACTCCCCGGTCTAATCCCCGAAGACCGGACGCCTTTTGGAAGGTTTCCCCCCGTAAACAAAAAAAAAAAAAAAAGGTACATGAACCTAATGTTGAATATGTCAGCTACAAAACTGCATAAAACTTTTTGATAATTCATATATTTATTTAGTTATCGACGATACAAACTCATTATGCTAGGTGGCTCGATTTAGGAGTCCGGGAGTGTATATTTTTACGAAATTTTTATGGATAGATTAGTTCTTAGACTACCGCTAACAAAACATAATGTCTTATCTTTTTAACCACTAACACACTAAGTTCCTAACTTTGCGACTAATTTCGACTTATTAACTATTAATTCTGAGTTCAAACAGATTTCCGTTAGGTGCTTTCGTTGTCGATATACAGTGGTGGTCCCCGGCTATCCATATAACTTTTGAACCACGGACCGATCAATTCCCATATTTCACTAATGTAGAATAATGAGCAACTAATTCTCTGTTCATTCGGAATTGAAATTGGTGATGGTGGCCCTGCCCGAAAAAGTCACAAAGTGACTCACGTGTGGCCTCGCAAGCCTCAGCCTCAGTTTTGTCCGAAGTACCTTCTAAGTCTTCGTGAAGATTTGACACTGTGTGTGACCGAGGTGTCACTGGCGCTACTTTCAAATTGTTTTTTATATCACGCATTCATTCTTTATCATGTCTATTCCTGGTACACCGAACATTCTTGTGTATATCATTATTGGATTCTAAATTTAAATATTGTCTTTATACAGAACCAATAACGGAAAACTAATCTCGCACCTACTTGGTTTATTAAAATAGTAATAGTGTATAGTGTTAAATATGGTAGCGGCACTCACTCAGTGGCGATGTTGACGTGTGGCGGCGCGCCCACCGCGTTCTGCACGACCAGGAACAGCTTGGTGGCCAGCTCCAGCACGTGGCACGTGCGCAGCACCACGTCGCCGCGCCGCCGCCACGCGCCCTCGCCCTGCGCACGCAACACGGTCAGCGCGCCCCGGCCGCGCGCCCCGCCCCCGCGCCCCGGGCCACGCCCCCGCGCCCCGCCCCACTCACCCCGAACAGGCAGCCGGGCGCGTCGAGCGCGTCGGCGGCCCGCACGTGCAGCACCAGCAGGTCGTCGGCGTAGGGCGACAGCGACAGGCGGTGCACGCAGTGCGCGGGCAGGCGGCGCTTGAGGCGCAGCGAGCGCGGGTCGAGCAGCAGCAGCGCGGCGGTGGAGAGCACGGCCAGGCAGCGCGCCACGCGCCCGCTGGAGCGCGCCACCTTGCCCACCACGTCGGCGAACACCACGTAGCGGTCGGCGGCGGCGCCGGGCCCGCGGCGCCAGGCGGCGGACGCCCGCAGACGCACGTAGTCGCCCACGAACGGGTGCGCCACGCTGCACGCGTAGTTCTGCTTGCGATCGCGGAACAGCACGCTCGCAGTCACCTGCACCACACCACACCACACTACACTACATCATTTCACTCACTTATTATTACACACGGTCACTGCTAATTCGCCACGATCCTGTGAGAGTTAAAACAAATAATTTTCTATAAAATAAACTCAAAAAGCATTGTTCAAAAGTGAACCGTTTCAGAGATAATATTATTTTTGTTCGAGTTAAAATCGAACACTCAGCGAATGTGCGTAAGTGCATCGTATGCACATAACAGATGCTCATTAGCGGTTTCACACAATTTCTCGTTAGTCCGCGTTCATCGCTCATCGAGACGCCGTGTGCTCACAACCATAAACCATTTTCCATAACCATTTTACCATTGAGTTGAGCTAAAGTCGCTTTAGTTTACTTAGCTTTATTAGTAGTTCAGTGTACTATTGTGCGGCGTAATATAGTTTTTTTTTACTAACTCAAGACTTTAATTTCAATAATTACTACCATACGAAATTCTCATAAACTTTAGAAAGAAAGAAGTGTCTTAGGTTGAATAGTAGGTGTTTTACCTTCTTTCTTCAATTCTTTTTAAATATTTCTTTATCAATATGTGATTTTAGAGGCCCAGGTCAGTGATTTTTTATACGAAATATTATTTTTTTATTCAGAATCAGAATTAGAATCGTTTATTCGTCAAACAAAGGTATTGATCTTAATAATTACATAAAGAAACAAACAAAAAGGTAGATAGACTTATTGAATACAACCAAACTTTGATGTGATCGAAGATAATTAATATAGGTCCAACAAATACTTATACTATTGCCGGTAACGAAACCATACTGCGATTCAGCCGACCGATACAACGCCATCTAGTTGCAACAGGTGAACTAAAATATGCAACTTTATTTAATAGTTATATGGAATTGTACATTCCGCCCACGTGAGCAGGTGTTGCGTGGTGAGCAATTTAAGAAATCATTGAGCAATGGGTAACACGCACAGTTTAGTTATCGGTCTTTTAATTGACATACCCTTGCACTTAAGAGTGACGACCCTCGTAATGTTGTCCAAGCCCTTGTGTTTTTCCGTTATTTTACCTAAAAGCCACTTTGCTGGTGGAAGATCGTCTTCCTTAACTAAAACTAGCTGGCCGATTTCTGGTTCTGGATTTCTGTTTGCCCATTTATAGCGGTGCAGAAATTGAGTCAAATACTCTCTTGACCATCTACGCCAAAATTGTTGCAACATTTTCTGCGTTAACTGCCAACGTTTTAAAGATGAAATAGTAGATGTCTCATAGTTGTTGTCTGGTACTAGTATTAACGGTTCGCCTATCAAAAAATGTCCTGGAGTAAGAGGTGTAGGATCTTGTGAATTTTTTAAGTTCGCGTGAGGCACCCACAAAATTTGTTCCATTGTCGCTAAATATGTCTGCACAATGTCCTCGTCTAGCAACGAAACGTTTAAAAGCAGCAAGAAATCCTTGAGAGGTGAGATCACTCACAGCTTCCAAATGGATGGCTCTAGTAGCCATACACACAAACAAGCATATATAGCCTTTATAGGATCAATTTCCTCTACCCTTAGTAGTTCTAATCTGTACGAGACCTGCATAGTCCACACCACTTCGATAAAATGGCCGAATTGGTGTGACCGAAAATATTCAAAATTTCCGACACTCTATTTGCTATAAAGGTTTTCCATCGACTCGGATGGCTGCTTAACGAGGCCAAAACAACTGTGGAGTCGGTCCAAGCATATAACTTAGATTTTGAGATGTTTAATACTACTCTGGTTTCTTGCAATAGTTTAGCCAATAACACAGCCCCGCACAACTCGAGCCTGGGTATGGAAACCTGTTTAATTGGTGCTACTTTTGTTTTAGACGTTAAAAGATGAACATGGACTGTTCCAGTGGCATCTACACTTCGTACATTCACAGCGGCAGCATATGCTTCACAAGAAGCATCGCTAAACCCATGGAGTTCTAAGGTATCGTCTTGTTCCGTTACATTAATCCATCGTGGGATCCGAAACTTGGTAAGTTCAATGAGTTTTTCACGGTAAGTAGTCCAATCGATTAAAAGCTTAGCTGGTAATTCATCATCCCATTCTATTCCCGAAAGCCACAGCTTTAGAATAATTATTTTTGCTCTTATTATTGCTGGAGATATCCAACCTATTGGATCAAACAACCTTGCTATATCCGAAATAACTTTTCTTTTTGTTACAGGTATGCTGATCGGTGGTAGCTGGACGGAGTATTCAAAGTCGTCGGTTCCAGGTAAGTCCTAATATCTTTATTATTTCATTCGTTTTTAATTCTAACTTACTTTCTGTTGCTTTGTTTCGGTTGCTTATTTCATTATGTAATTGTTCATCGTGGCTTGCCTACTTCTGTAGTTCAAAACCTCCTTAGTTTAGCATTTGATTCATTTCTTTATATATTTGTATGCCTTCTGATACTGTGTTACACCCGGTAAGTAGATCTTCCATGTAGAAATCCCTTAATACCTTCTCTGCTGCTAATGGAAATTGTTTTCCCTCATCATAAGCTACTTGATTAAGAGTTCTCACTGCCAGGTATGGTGCTGGGGCAGTTCCAAAAGTAATGCGTACTAAACGTAGATGTTGCATGTCTTCTTCAGTTTCAGATCTCCACACCAAACGTTGATAGTCTGCATCACATTCAGTTATTTTTACCTGCCTATACATTTTGACAATATCAGCCACCAAGCAGATTGGATGGAGTCTCCACCTTAAAAGAATGTGCCTTAAATCGGACTGTAGAGTAGGACCTACCATGAGGTCACTGTTAAGTGATACACCGTTATTGTCATGACTGGAGGCGTTAAATACAACCCGAAATTTAGTCGTTGTCTTATCTTCCCTGACTACTTCATGATAAGGTAAGTAAACTGCATCTGATTTATTGATCTCTTCTTTAGGTACTATTTCCATATGACCGAGCTGCAAGTATTCTGAAATAACATCACTATATTGTATTTTTAAATCTTGTGACTTTGCAAAGCGTTTTTCTAACATATTGAACAAATTTTATCGCTATTTCACGAGAGTTGCCATATTTACAACTCGGGTCATCATCCTTAAAAGGTAACTTTACGATATATCTTCCTGATGAATCACGTTTGGTATTTCTATGATATAACTCTTCACATTTCCTTTCTTCAGCAGTAAGTTGTTTTTCAATAGTGAAATTATCAGATTCCAGTTCCCAAAATTGTTTAAGGTTAAACTCTTCATTGTTAATGTTAATATGCATGGTGATGATATTACTATTGCAGTTCATGCTTTTGTCAGTGGTATCACTATGAACTTTGCCAGATAATACCCAGCCGAGCCTGGTGTTTTGCGCTATTGGCGTTCCAGGTGGGCCCCTAATCAAGCCTTCAGTAATAATTTGGCAATAGACATCAGCACCAAGCAGTAAGCCTATTTTATTTGGTACATGGAACGTTGGATCTGCTAACTTCATTTCTGGTAAGTTAGGCCACAATTGGACCACAATTTTCCTTTCAGGAAGAAATGAAGTTAACTTCTTAAGGACATGTGCTTTGACAAGTATGGTAAAGGTGGGATCTTGAATAGACTGTAGTTTTACATAAACTACATGTTTGGAATTAAGTGATGCATTCTCCTCACCTCCTACTCCAGATATAACACTGTTGCATGTCTGTTTCTTAAGTCCAAGTAACTGGACTGAAGACTCCGTAATAAACGAGGCCTGTGATCCCTGGTCCAATAAAGACCGCAGTGTTATTCTGGACCCAGTATTGGTTTCAGCCTTCACCAAAGCTGTTGCCAATACAACTTGACTGTTCGTGTTCAAAAAACAACTGGTAATGTTTTTGACTTCGATCTTGTCTTGTGATGTTGTTGCGTTTACAACCAGAGATGTGATTTATTTGAAATACTTCTATTTTAAATGCAAATAGAAAATGCAAAATACCTATTTTATATTTTGTATTTAAATACCTTTCAGTGAAAAGTATTTTGTATTTTATTTGAAATGCCTTTCGAGATGCATTTTGTATTTTTAATATTAATTTCAAAATGCAAAATACTTTGTGATTAAGTTTAGCCAACATTACCAGTCAAACAAAACAAAACGCTTGTATTGCCGAATTCGACAGATAGAGGCGCCTGCTAACCATGCGCGACATCTTTTTCTTCTTTGGTCAAAGTGCGCGCCTTATGTCAAGTAATGTCTGACAAGTGTCAATTTCCAACGAAAACGGCGAACATTATTTAGGGCTATAAATTTATGGATATGAATCGCATAGCCGTTGACACCGACGATTTGATTTCACGACGAGTTTATTATTTTCTGGTGCTGGTGAAGTAGTTAGATACTGATTTGATTACCTACTTTTCTGATATTGAAGTGTTGTTATTATTTCTATAATACTGAAACGGTTATGCACTATACCTGGAACGGTTACGTACTACAAGATAATTTAGATAATCTAAATAGACGTGACTTGGTGGATTTGGCTGGTGTCTAACAATTTCTACTTAGCAAAAAAATTTAAGTACTTACTGAAATACAAATAAAATGCATACTAAAAAGAAAAGAAGTCGACTAACTTAAAAATATCTGTGATTTGGTCAGGGGGTATTTTATTTTGAAAAAGTATTTTAAAAATACCTATTTTGCATTTAGCATTTGAAATACAAAACGCAAAACTATTTAGTATTTTGCATTTGAAATAGTAAATCTGAAAAGTATTTTGCATTTTGTATTTAAATGCTTTTTTAAAACCATTTTGTACATCTCTGTTTACAACAACATTGGTACTATCATCTGAATGTTTGGTTTGTTCGCCGTTGTCAGCTGGGTAAGTACTTTTTGAGTGCAGCAGTGAATGGTGCTTTTTCTTGCAAATCTACATCTAGTGGGTAAACGACACGATGCCACTGAGTGATTCGCGCCTAAGCAATTAAAACACAATCCTGAATTTTGGACAAAATTACGACGTGAAGTCATCTCTTCCTTAGCAAACTCTTTACAATTTCCTAACTTATGGTTAGTATTAGAACAATAGACACAGGGAGCAGATTTATTTCCAGTTTCATTATTAAAAACATGGTGAGACTTAGTGCTCTTTACATCTTTAGGAGATAAAAACTCAAGTGATCTAAATCTGTGCTCTAAAAATTCCATGAACTGGTTTAATGTTGGTAATGTTACGAGCTGGGGTTCGGGATAAATTATAAACACTAATTTCACCGAAAACAGTCACTTTATTCACCACACAAACACACAGAAATCACACGAACAGTCACTATACACTAGCACTTGTTACACTTAACGTCGCACTGATAATCACTTGTAACTTCACTTCGATCTTCACTTGGATGCGTCCAAAACTGAACTGCCTTTCCGGCGCTGTCGACCATTATTTATATGGGCCACGAAGATTCTGGATTCGAAAAATCTCGATAAATCTCCAGAATGCGACCCGCCCGCATTTTTGAGACAATAGATGTTTACGTCCTTTATTCAACTTGCGAACAATAGATGTTTACAATCGCCATTGTTAATCCTTGACCTTGAGCCCGGTCTCACGCTATTGTGTTTTGTTTGTTTTTCTTTTTGTTGCGTGTGCCGTATTCTAGCATATTCCTCTTGTTTGTTTTCTACCTGCTTCATCGATTAATCCAGAATCTCCGTGACCCATCTCCGTCGTCCTAGTTACTCGGCGTAACACTGCCCCCTCCTAAGACATGCTCGTCCCGAGCATTATTACATCCGTGATAACGTGCCAAACGATCCACATGAACGATCTTCGGAGCACCTCTTGGTCCTTTCTGTATCCGGTAGGTCACATCGTTGATCTTAGTCACGACTCGGTAGGGACCGTCCCATTTTGCCTGTAACTTCGGTGACTTTCCTTTGCTGCGTACCGGGTTATGTAGCCACACTAGTGAGCCTTCGTCGAAGCCTTTGTTGTTCATCTTGCGGTCATAGCGGGTCTTCATCCTCTCAGATGTTTGTTGGCCTGATTGTCTGACATGCTCATATATGTCATTCATTCTGGTACGCAAGTCGTTTGCATAATCAGTCACACAACGGGGGGTGTCAGGCGGAATACCGGTGATGAGATCTGCAGGCAACCGTAGTTCTCTTCCGAAGTTCGCGAAGGCTGGTGTTATCGACGTACTTTCGTGAACTGCACTCCGGTATGACAAAAGGAACGGCTGAATGTGCTTATCCCAATCCCTCTGCCTGTTCCCCACGACTTTTGCCAGATATCTCTCTAAGGTTTGATTGAATCGTTCAACCATTCCATCAGATTGTGGGTGGTAAGAGGTGGTTCTGGTTTTATGGGTACCCATTACCCGACACGTCTCCTGGAATATTTGAGACTCAAAATTCCTTCCTTGGTCGCTGTGAATCTCCAAGGGTACTCCAAATCGACAGAAGACTTCATGGACCAATTTATCGGCAACCGTCGAAGCTTCTTGGTTAGGAATGGCGAACACTTCCGGCCACTTAGTGAAGTAATCCATCACAACCATAAAATACTTGTTTCCACTTTCACTTTCTGGAAATGGTCCCGCAACGTCTAGAGCTATTCGTTCCCAGGGCGCTCCAACGTTGTAGACTTTCATTGCTCCTCTGCTGCGCGTGTGAGGCCCTTTTACAGCTGCGCAACTAGTGCATTTACGACACCAGTCTTCAACATCGTCCCGACAGTGGATCCAGTAGAATCGCTCTCGAATCTTCAATAAAGTTCTTTTTACTCCTAGATGACCTCCCGAACATCCGTCATGGTAAAGTTGCAGGACATCTGGCACCTTAGCTTTGGGGACTACCATCTGCAGATGACACTTGTCCCCTTTAACATTTTCCCATTTCCGGCATAAGACACCATTTTGTATCAGCAAACTGTCCCACTGTGCCCAGTAACTTTTTGTGACTGTGCTCAATGACGCAACATCACTCCATGTTGGTTTAGAGGCACCAGCTTTCATCCACTCGAGGATCGGTTTGATATCAGCGTCTTTTTCCTGAGCCTGCTGTAAGTTCTCTTTCCATTCGTCGCTAAGGTCAGTTTTCAGCATCCTCACGGGCACTGTTTCTTTAGCCTCTTGTCTGGAACAATGTTTGCACTTCTCTGGACAAGGTCTTCGTGACAACGCATCTGCGTTACCGTGGGATCTGCCACTGCGATGTTCAATTACGAAGTCGAATTCTTGTAGTAGCTCAATCCACCTGGCTACTTGTCCTTCCGGGTTCTTAAACTGCAATAGCCACTTTAGGGCAGCATGGTCCGTGCGCAGGTAAAATTTCCTTCCCAATAAATACTTGCTGAAATGTTGCAACGTCTTGACTATTGCAAGCAGTTCTCTTCTCGTGACGCAGTAGTTTCTCTCTGGTTTTGACAATGATTTACTGAAGTAGGCTATCACAACCTCCTGATCTCCTTTTCTCTGTGACAACACTCCACCAATTCCAGTATTACTTGCGTCTGTGTCCACGATGAATTCATTTTCAGTGTCAGGGTAGCCCAATATAGGTGTATTGCACAGACGGTCCTTTAACTCTTGAAAAGCACTGTCACAGTTTGTGTCCCAGCAGAACTGCGCTTTTTCCTCGGTCAATTTGTGTAAAGGTTTCGCAATGTCCGAAAAATTCTTCACAAACCGTCGATAGTAGGAGCACAAGCCCAAAAATGCTCTGACTTGCGTCTTATCTTTCGGCACTGGCCACTCTTTGACAGCAACTATCTTCTCTGGATCCGTTTCAACACCCTTTTCCGAAACTACGTGTCCCAGAAAACTCACTTGTCGTTTGAATAATGAGCACTTTTTCGGACTCAACTTTAGATTGGCTCCTCTGATTTTTGATAGCACACGTTCCAGGTTTCGTAGGTGGTCATCAAATGTACGGCCCACAATGATGATGTCATCCAAATAGACCAGGCAGGCGTCTCCGATCAGGCCAGTGAGCACTAGTTCCATAAGTCTCTCGAACGTGGCAGGAGCATTACACAATCCAAACGGCATTACTTTAAACTGCCACAGACCCTTTCCCGTAGAGAATGCGGTCTTCTCCTTATCCTTTGGGTCTATTTCCACTTGCCAGTAGCCACTTTTGAGGTCTAAGGTGGTAAACCATTTCATGCCTGTCAGTGTATCCAGTGTGTCATCAATCCTTGGCAATGGGTAGCTGTCCTTCTTCGTAATGTCGTTCAGTCGTCGATAGTCCACGCAGAAGCGCATACTGCCATCTTTCTTTTTCACTAACACGACAGGAGAACACCACGGACTAGATGAAGGCTCTATCACACCATCCTTCACCATCCCCTCAATCATGATCTCCACTTCCTTCTCTCTTGCAACTGGCAGTCTTCTAGGTCGCTGACGAATTGGTAACTCATTGCCAGTATTGATCTTGTGTTGTACTAATCCGGTTTTTCCTATATCGGCATCATTTGTAGAGAAAATATCAGCGTACTGAAGCAACATCTTCTTAGCCTTGTCCATTTCTTCTTCAGACATATGATTTCTACAGTCTTCCAAGAGTGTTGCCACGTTAAACCTTGAATTGTGAGCGTTATTACCAGTACACTGATCACTGCAACTTCGCATCCAGGCTACTTCTTCACAAATGCCCATCAATGTGCCCTTCTTGATCACTTGATCCTTATCGCTGGGATTGAGTATGCGTACAGCTGATGTATTTGAAGCTTTGACCAACGTTCGTGCCATCTTCCATGGCAAGTCTTCGTCCAACCTTTCTATGAGAACACATCGATTTTCCTGCCCAGCATTCTGTGGTAGAGCGACTGGGACGATTGTTTCCGACTTAGGAGGTAGAATTATTTTCTTCAGGCAGAACACTTTCCCGGCGGTTGCACCTTCCATAAAAACTTCTTCTGTCCCGCACTTCAATACTCCTTGATTAACGTCGATCTCACAAGAATGCTCTCGCATAAAGTCCAATCCCAGTATGCAGTCGTCTACTATATCGGCTACGATGACATTATGCCGATATGTTCTGTTACCAAGTTTCAATTCTACCGCCTTCTCACCTCGGACGGATATGTGCTGACCAGTAGCTGTTACTAATTGTATACACTCACGGTCACTGATGCAGTCCCCAAGAACCCGACGTGCCAGCTGAGAATTCACAACCGTGCGAGAAGCTCCAGTGTCTATTGTCAGCTTACAGGGTGTTCTGTTGACTTCACCTTTGATGATCAGGCTGTTTCCATCATGGGCTTGTGAGATCGAAATCCTTGGGGCTACTTCTGCACCAGCCAGCACCCGCCCCGCAGTCCTGGCTTTTACTCGTTTCCCTGCTGCTCCTCGGCGGTTGCATTCACCGCCCTTACTGCTTCACCATAGGTCTTTTGTCGCCACGTGGTTCCCTTTGGGCAATTAGCTCGGAGGTGGCCCTTTTCTCCGCATATGTAGCATCTTGGTGATGCTGCACCATCCTTTCGACCCTCGCTGCGCTTCGGGCAACCTGCCTGGAAATGGCCCTTTTCCCCGCAAAGGTGGCATGTTGGTAAAACGACTTCCCGGATACGGTGAGTCCGATGGTCCTGTCTCACTGCTTCTACTTCCAAGGCATGGGCTAAGGCGTCTCTTAAAGTCTTGTGGTGCCCAAGTCTCACAGCGGCTCTGACTTCTAGATCACGTATTCCATCGACGAACGCCTGAACAAGATTTCCGTCGATCAGCGCAGGTGTGGACTGGTAGGCTTTCCGGACTAACTTCTCAACTTCTAAAGCCCACTGCTGTAGGGTCTCTGCACCCCGCTGTACTCGGTCCTTCAGCTGGGCACGAAACACGTATTCTAGATGTGTGTCGCCGTATCTTGAGTCCAATGCTTCCAGTAGTTGGTCGTAGGTCATGTCCTTTCCGAGCGCCTCCAGTACGGTTAAAGCCTGGTCGCGGAGGCTTAAGGTGAGTGCCGTCTTGGCTTGAGCTTTGTCCCATCCATTTGACTCCACATAGGCTTCAAACTGGAGCCTGTAAGCTGACCATGAAGATGTTCCATCAAACGGCGGTACTTTAAATCCACGTACCGAGGGGGTCGTAGGAGCATCGACCATAGAGGCCACAAATCCCTTTCCTGCCTTCAGATCGCCTAACGCCTTTGTCACGTTAGCAATCTGTTCCTCGGCTTTGGCAAGTCGACTCTCGTGCTGTTCCACCTGCTCCTTCATAACACCCAGCTGTTTGCCAAGAGTCCCATGGAGGTCCTTTATCAGGTTCATCTGTTCCTCTTGGCGGCGAGCTTGCTCCTCCTCCCGACGTGCCTGCTCCTCCTCCCGACGTGCCTGCTCCTCCTTGTCTTGCTGCCGCTGTTCCCGCAGTAGGCGTGCCTGCTCCTCTTGACGGCGGGCTTGCTCCTGCATCAGTGCCATTAACGTTGCCAGGTCAACTGTAGGTGCTGGAGATGTCCCGGATGGACCAGCGACTGGGTCATTAGGTGGTTGCTCATGACCCGAAGGTAGTGACGGCGAATCTGCAAATCGTCTCTGGTCCATCTCCTGCTGCCGCTGACTTCTTGTCCGGATACCCTCCGTATCTTCTTTCGGTAAAACCGGCATAATTTATCCCACAACTTCTGACACCAAATGTTACGAGCTGGGGTTCGGGATAAATTATAAACACTAATTTCACCGAAAACAGTCACTTTATTCACCACACAAACACACAGAAATCACACGAACAGTCACTATACACTAGCACTTGTTACACTTAACGTCGCACTGATAATCACTTGTAACTTCACTTCGATCTTCACTTGGATGCGTCCAAAACTGAACTGCCTTTCCGGCGCTGTCGACCATTATTTATATGGGCCACGAAGATTCTGGATTCGAAAAATCTCGATAAATCTCCAGAATGCGACCCGCCCGCATTTTTGAGACAATAGATGTTTACGTCCTTTATTCAACTTGCGAACAATAGATGTTTACAATCGCCATTGTTAATCCTTGACCTTGAGCCCGGTCTCACGCTATTGTGTTTTGTTTGTTTTTCTTTTTGTTGCGTGTGCCGTATTCTAGCATATTCCTCTTGTTTGTTTTCTACCTGCTTCATCGATTAATCCAGAATCTCCGTGACCCATCTCCGTCGTCCTAGTTACTCGGCGTAACAGTAAATTATCTGACAGACTACAAATTTTAGCTTCCCATTGTTTGCGTGACTCGTTATCTAGTTTTAAACACATTAAATAAATAACAATGAGATCCCAATTTTCTATATTTATGCCTTCATTTTTCAATGCATTAAAACATTCATTGGTTGTATCAAAAAGTTCCTTTAGACAATTGGATGACTCGTAGGTTATACTTTTTTGACTAAAAATCCTGTTTAAAATACAGTTAGTTATGATTTTTTTATTGTTAAATCTATGTTCCAAAATGTTCCAGCAAGTTAAATAATTCTCATTAGAGATAGGTAAATGGCGTAGTATTTTTTCAGCTTCACCGGTGAGATAACTCTTCAAATAGTGTAGTTTCTGTACATTTTGGAGAGACTTGTTATTGTGGACGAGTGACAGAAACAAATCCTGAAATGTCGTCCACTCGGAATAGTGTCCCGAAAATGTGGGTATGGCGATTCTAGGGAGCTTCACGCTGGTACCGCTCTGCATGCTATCTGTTGTTGACTCTGAACTAGTACTCATATTTGTATTATTAATTATTATCATTGTATTATTAAAGTTTAAGGTCGCAAGACGTTCTTTAAGTGCCGTTTCATAATCAACATATAAATCTTCCGTTTGACTATAAATATCATTTAGATAGTATTCCGACTTCTCAAATTCTTCCCTGTTGTATTCAGTTCAAAGTTTTCTGTGTGTCTCGTCAAAAGTCGAACACTGCTTCTCTAAACTCTCAAGCCTAGTTTCTACATAACTGACCGAGACTCTGTCCTTTGGGGATTTTCTGAAGTTGACATGTCCTCTATCTATTTTCTTAGAGATATCTGTTTGAAGCCTTATGAACGCATCCATTTTACTATGTTATTTTTGTACTAAGTTCAAGATTTGCAAATTATTCTAAGTGTTTGTAACTCGGACACTTAGAAAAATTGGGCATGGATTCCCCGTCTCAACCACAATCGGAGTTAAAATTTTACAAGTCCATGAACTAGTTATTTTTTCTGTCTTTTAATTTATTGTTATTAACTCACTGGACTTGTAACAAATTATAATACAGAGTACTCACAGTTTGTCCTTGCAATGCACTAATTCACTTCACAACACAGAACCACACTTAACTGTCGCATTGAGCGTGGCCGTTAGGTGGCGCCACTCGCGTTGTCCAAAACGTTCCGCTGCTTCGCTCTCGTACTCGCCAGACTGATTGCTGTATTCGGCTCGAAGGACCATGAATAAAACCAAACTTTGATGTGATCGAAGATAATTATAAACTGTTTTTGATTTATTATGTGTTAAGGCAAGGCTATGTTGAATTTTCTTGAGAATTTCTTTCTAGAAGTGACTTTATGTTTTAACGTTCATAAAAAAGTTAATAAATGAGAATGTTACCTTCTCCCGCATGCGGTTGCGCGCGGTCTGGTCGAAAGCGGCGCGGTACAGGCGGCAGCGCCACGCGTGGTGCAGCCGCCGCAGGCACGCGTCCGCGCCGCCCAGCAGCCGCGGCGCCGCCACGCCCGGCCACGCCGCGCACGCCGGCGACATGTGCCGCGCCGGCAGCCGCCGCCACAGGGCCGCCAGGTAGCGCCGCCGCGCCGCGCAGCACCACGCGCGCCACAGCACGGCCGCCGCGCGCGCCGCCCCGGCCGCGCCCGGGCCGCGCGCGCGCCGCGCCCGCCACGCGCGCGCCAGCACGGCGGCGGCGCGGTGGCGGCGGCGCGCGCGGTGCGCCCTCCACGCGCGCTGCGCGCCCGCCACCAGCGCGTGCACGCGCGCCGCGCGCAGCGCCTCCAGCTCCCAAAGCGTGCGCGGGCTGCGCACGAAGACGCGCGAGCGCCCGTACGCGAACTCGGCGCCGGGGATGGGCAGCGAGCGCAGTAGGGCGCGCGCGGCCCGCACGGCGGCGGCGGGCGAGGCGGGCGGGTGGGGCGCGGGCGGGCGGGGCGCGGGCGCCAGCATCCCGTAGCGTGCCACGACGCTGCGCGCGCACATCGACTCGCACCACCCGCTGCGCCGCAACAGCGCCATGTCCATTATTCTGAAGATTTTCATCGCATAATAACAAAACATAAGAAACTAAAGTTAAAACCTATACATTCAAAACTATACGGTCGCGTTCGTAAGTACAGTAGCGGTCTCGCAACACTATAGTATGTACCAGTCACACTTGTGACCTTCTTGACATTTCACACACACGTGCCGTAATAAATCGCACACTTTCATCTAAAAATGTCCTTCATCATTAGTCGGCCGATGTGTCATGTCGATGCCGGTGCCGACGATGTATTTCTTTAATCTCAATCTCAATCTTAAATCATATATAAGAATAATATTAATATTGAATTCAACCTGCTTCGGAATCGCTGCCATTAACTTATCGATACTTGTTATAATAACTATAAAAATACAATAGAATTTAATAAATCGTCAAACCCTAAAGTTTTCTGGAATTACATCAAAAGTAAGCGCGGTGGGCTTTCTACAGTACCAGCTAAAATGTACAAAGATAATGTTTTTGCACAAAATGGTAACGACATTGCAACTCTATTTGCTGATCAATTTCGTTCTGTGTACTCGGACACCACCAGTACCAGTTATACATCTCAAACATTACTTACTCCTTTCAGTAATACATTTATATCTAAGTTACAATTTACAGAAGACAAAATCCTATGTGCTATAAATAAACTTGATGCGTTGAAGGGTGCAGGGCCTGATATGATACCTCCAGTATTTGTTAAGCACTGTGCTCGATCGCTCGCATTACCGTTGCTTTGATATTTAACCGATCTCTTGCAGAAGGCAAATTCCCCGAAGAGTGGAAAAAAGCCCGTATTGTCCCCATCTTTAAGAAAGGAGATCAAGCAAATGTTAAAAATTACAGGCCTATATCCGTACTCTCATGCTTTTCTAAACTATTCGAGTCGGTTCTGTACCCTTCAATTGCAACTCTAATCAATAGCAATATTTCAGACCATCAACATGGATTCATGAGTGGCCGTTCAGTTTTAACAAACTTAGTTGCCTTTGTCTCCGATATAGCTCAGGAAGTAGATGCGGGATATCAGGTGGATGCAATATACACCGATTTTACCAGCGCTTTTGATAAAGTGAATCATTCAATCTTATTACAAAAGCTTTGTAATTTTGGTATAGGCGGATCATTACTTAACTGGTTCGAGTCATACTTGCACGTCAGACCACAAAGCGTTACAATAAATGGATTTGAATCGCAAGCATATAGTGCAGTTTCCGGTGTACCTCAAGGGTCACACTTAGGACCAGTGCTTTTCCTTATATTTATTAATGACATAACATCTCGCGTTAAGTACTGTAAAATGTCACTATTTGCCGACGATCTGAAAATTTACTGACTCTAAACTAATTCAAGATGATCTTAATGAAATCTTGTAACATTAATTGTATGAGACTCAATATTAATAAATGCTCTCATATAAAATTCACCCGCAAAAAGAAACCACTTGTTACAAAGTACGAGATTGCTGGAATACTCTTAAATGAAGTTAAAGAAATTCGTGACTTGGGTGTTATCGTCGATTCAAAACTAACTTTTACCACCCACGTCGACAGTATTGTAAAAAAGACTGCGCAGATGCTCGGATTTATTAGAAGAAATGCTATTGGCTTCAAAAATATCTCCACCAAAATACTCCTGTACAATACTTTTGTCCGCAGCAATCTCGAGTATGCTAGTACTATATGGTCACCGTACTATGTAGTCCATTCGCAGCGGACTGAAAGCATCCAATGAGCCTTTACAAGAAATATTGCATTCTCTTGCAGTGGCTTCTCTCACAGGAATCCTTATGACCACCGGTTA
The DNA here is from genome assembly GCA_910591435.1 of Acronicta aceris. Taxonomy (NCBI): domain Eukaryota; kingdom Metazoa; phylum Arthropoda; class Insecta; order Lepidoptera; family Noctuidae; genus Acronicta; species Acronicta aceris. The sequence continues at coordinate 16,045,686 of OU342767.1, forward strand.
TCCAAATTTAAAATGACTAGTCTTTATAATTGTAGGCGTATTTTTGACCTTTGTTTCCTCCATAAATTATTAAACAATCAAATACAGTGCAATTACCTATTAGAAAAAATCCATTTGGCTACTCCTCACTCTTATCCTAGGCGTAAAATCACTAAATCATTTCACACACCATTTTCTAGAACTAATCTGGGCCAACAAGCACCAGTATACTAAATCAGTGCAATATCATCCAAACACACGATCCAAACATTGACATCTTTGGTAATTCATTCCACAAATTTAAAGTTCAGCTGAAAAAATTGATCGGCAGCAGCTCTAACAACTAGTTTTATTTATGCCAACTATTTTGTTTTTTTTTTTGTTGTATTTGAATCTGGGTAGTGGTATATATATTTATGATTATGCCAACATAAGATGTTAAACACATTACTACATTGTAACTAGTCAATGCTATGTACACCGTAAGTGTTATACATATCAGATGTAAAACCTAGTCAGTATTATAAAGTTTTGATGTATTAATATGTATGATGTGGTTGTACTATTTAATAAAAATAAAATAAAAATATATATCACTTCAAACTCCAGCCGCCCCTTAAGGTCGATATGATGGGAACGGTAGCGAATAATGATGAGGTGATCATTTCATGAAATGATCCATTTTCAAATCTGAAAGTGAACTCACCCCTGCGTGCGGATCTGGTGGCGCAGCAACGCGGCGTCGAAGCGGTGCGGGCGCAGCGCGGCGTCGGCACGCAGGCAGCGCACCAGGCGCGGCGCGGCCGGCAGTCGCCGCACCAGCGCGCCCACCAGCGCGCGCTGCCGGCACGCCAGCGCGGCGGGCCGGCGCGGCGACCCGGCGCCCCCCGCCCCCGCGCCCCCCGCGCCCGAGGCCCCCGCCCCCGGCGCGAACAGGTCGCGCAGCAGGGGCTCGCGCGCGGCGGCCAGCACGGCGGCGCAGCGGTGGCACACGGCGTCGCGGTTCTTGCGCACGATGCCGCGCGCCGAGTACAGCACGCCGCCGCCGAAGTGCACCACCCTGCACGCGCCACGCGACACCAGTGTTCGCCCAGTGTTAACGTTTTATGTCTATATGTCAGTGATCATGACAGATTACGCCATAAACCAATAGGGAATATTACGCAAAATTTGGCGCAGAAGGCACTAATAGCACATTCAGTAAACAAAAATCATGTCAACATTGTCTTTATTTGTTATTTATTAAAAAAAACACAATATCTCATTGCAAAAAATATTCATCATCATCATCATTAGCCTATATTCGTCCACTGCTGGACGTAGGCTTCTCCCAGTGAACGCCACAGAGCCCGATCTTCGGCTTTCCTCATTCAGTCGCTGCCAGTTGCCTTCCGCAAGTCGTCACTCCACCTGGCCGGCGAGCGCCCTACACTACGTTTGCCTAGACGCGGTCTCCACTCGAGAACTCGTTTGCTCCAGCATTTGTGGGTTCTCCTACAGATGTGACCGGCCCATTGCCACTTCAGCTTGCTAATCCTTTGAGCTATGTCGGTAACTTTAGTTCTCTGACGGATAACTTCGTTTCGGATTTTATCCCTCAAAGAGACTCCGAGCAGCTCTCTTCATAGCTCGCTGTGCGACTTTAAACATGTGGACCAGTCTCACCGTGAGTGCCCACGTTTCGGCTCCGTAGGTTAGGTAAAAAATATTACAAAACTTAAATTATTATATACTAGCGGGCTCGGCAAACATTGTCTTGCCCTGAGAATGAAAAAATCGCAGAACCCGATTTCGGTATCACCTACCCAAACCGTCCAAGGACAATCCAAATGCAAAACCAACAAAACAAAGATAAAAAAGGCATTTAAATAAAACTACTTTTTACGGATTTTATCGCGAAACAGGCATTTGTTCTGAATAATTCTTGTTTTAGTTACTAATTTTGTTGTAAGTGTAAGTACTGTTTTTCTTATTGTAGTTTAGTTATTTATTTTCATTGTTTCATTTCATTCAAAACAACTTTGTTCGTCCGAACACTCTTGGTTCTATAGGGATTTATCCTTGTGATAACTCAAACACTAGTGATGAAGATAAAGCTAAGCTTATGGCCCAAAAAATCTTAAGCCCTGAATAATAATGCCACTTATGTTTATATTGTCACTTGCTCCCTTTGGTGAACAATCTACTATAGGGAACGTGCACGAACTATCAAACGCACAAATCGACACGAGATCCAGAGAGAGAGGTGTGGTTCTTCTTCTTTTCGTTTCAATGGTTAAACAATATTCGAGTAGTATGAGGCCACCTCAATGGCGTTAGGTGTGGCCGCGTAGAGATCGTCCCTCGTGCACGTGTACGGCCACAAAGGACACACCAATAGATGTGACATAGATTGTTGTGGGTCGCCGCAGTCACATTAACCAAGATTAAGATCTCTGAATCCCCATTTGCACATATTGCTTCTGCATCTGCCAATCTGGGTACAGAGTCGATTTAGGGACTTCTAAACTGGCCACTGTAAATCGTGTCCAGGTGGTAACTTCCCCTGTGGAGCAACAAAACCAGGAGGTGGAGGATGGCGTTCGATCCAAAGTTTGCGTCTTGTGACAGCCGGGTGGTCTTTGATAACTTGTGTACTGCGGAGAAAGTTGCTGCGGCTTTTGAGACGTCTTAGGGGTAGCTGGTGATCGTATAGGGGATGACGGTGGTCAGGCTCCTGTTTTTATTACTCGCGAGAGCAGGCTACATCTCGTCGAATCTCAGGTGGTGGTATTCCCGCCGATGGGTAAACCATATTTAATGGCGTGGGTTTGAGACAGCCAGTTATAATGCGGCAGGTGTCATTTAGAGCCACATTGACGGGGTTTGCATGAGCGGAGCGATGCCATACAGGACATGCATATTCGCCAGCAGAAAAACACAAAGCTATCCCTGTCGTGCGAAGAACGTCCGGAGTGGCTCCCCACCGTGTGGATGTCAAGCGGCGAAGTAAGTTATTGCGAGTTCCTTCCTACTTTCATTTTAGTGTTTTGGCAGTATGCTTTAAAAGTGAGTGACCGGTCTAATGTTACTCCTAGATATTTTGGGTAAGGACAATGGTCAATGGGGACTCTCTGCCATTTGATATTAAGAACCCGGCTGGCTTGTTGGTTCCGCAAGTGGAAGACGCAAGATTGGGTCTTGGAAGGATTAGGCCTGAAGCCATTTTCATCATAGTACGACCCCAGCATAAGGTTGGCTTCAGCCTCTTCAAAGGTGGGTGTCTGGGTTGTTAACGCTAGATCGTCAGCATAAAGAAATCGTGTTGTAGTTGGATTGTCTGGTTGGTCATTTGTATAGATGTTGAAGAGAGTTGGAGTAAGCACACTTCCTTGAGGAAGGCCGTTTTTCAAGCAGCGACATCTACTTTTTTCCGTCACTAAGTGCACCTGAAAGCGGCGATTGTTAAGAAGTTCGCCCAATATTTTTACAAAGCCAACATCAACAGTTAGATCTTCAACCTTCTGGAGGAGTCTTCTAATGTTTACAATATCATAGGCAGCTGAAAGATCCACAAGAACCACGGTGTGGTTAAAAAAATAACTGTTCTGACTGACCTCTCATCGTGTTGCCGTCAATGTTTACAATATATTTATATTATTTTTACTATGATTAAAATTATAAAAAATGGGATCTGGCCGATTAATAATTATGGTCAGCGCGGCCAGAATATGTCAAAAGGCCAAAAAGGTTATGTTTACTACAGATTTGTTTGTACTGAAAAGTTTAACACACTATTTGATTTATTTTTCTTTGTCTTAGAAGCTCCCAGAAATGCATTTTCACTTAGCTTTAAAATGGCAAATACAAATGTTCACTAGATGATATGTTATTTTTCACATCTTTAGATTTGATTAATTTATAATGTCAAGTATTGTTTGCGTCAAAGATTTGGATTTATGCCACCAAGTGGTAGAGCCTAAGTCGTGCACGTTCTCTATACGGAAACACAAATGTAGGTTTACAATAAGTAGTGAACATTGACAATAGTGTTGTGTGATAGGTGGTGTATGTACTGACTGGAAGTGGTCGGGCGGCAGCACGAGCAGGCGCGGGTGGCGACGACGCTGCAGCCGCTGCAGGAAGGCCGCGTCCCCACCGCCGCGCGCCGACACGTCGCGCAGCGCGCCCAGCACGCTGTCGGGCCCCTGCGAGCGCGGGCACGTCACTCGCGGCGCACGCGGGCACGTCACTCGCGGCGCCGCGCGCACTGCACGCACACTCACCGCGTCCAGCAGGTCGGCGTGCCGCTCGTGGTCGCTGTAGTGCAGCGCGCGCCAGGGCAGGCCCTCGCGCGCGTACTCGTCCTGCTCGCGCCGCAGCGTGGCGCCCGTCACGGCGGCCTGCACGCGCTCCGCCGCGTAGTTGATGAGCAGCCGCTCGAGCCCGTTGTGCGCCAGCGACTCCAACCCGTACACGTCCAGGATGCCCAGCGAGCACCGCTTGCCGGCCTCCGCCGGCTGCCCGGCGTATGTAAGCGTATCACTTTTTATTTGAGCACACATTCGAACGGTTGGCGAATATATCGATAGGTTATTAGGGCAACCGAAAATCAAATGCCAGCTAAAGGTGAATGCGATCGCTTGTAATGTAACGTTACAGAGTCAATCATTACATCAGTGAGGTAGGAGAACCGAGCATTACAGTGCACAACTTGATGATACAATGTGTAACATATTGATACAAATTGTAGTGCGCACTGAAATGCCAGTATGTTTAGATCCCATGTAATAAGGGGCGAGCCTACTGCCATAAATCAGGTTAAAAATGTAAACTCCGAGCTGCTACTAAAAAAATCATAGAAAAACTCGTCAGATAATGTCACAAATTTTGTCGGTACATGTACCTAACGAGTTAAGAAAATTCTTACAAGACGCTAATCTTGATTTTGATGGTGCTCGGGAAGGCATCGAATTTACTTTTCCGCTTACCTATTCTCCCCACTTTAATGGTATTGCTGAAGCTGCCGTGCGTTTTATTAAACACCATTGGAAAAGGCTCTTAGGTTTAACGCATTTCACCTACAAGGAGATGGCCACTTGTTTGACTCAGATAGAGGCCGTTTTGATTTCTCATCCTCTTACCCCTCTCTCTTCTGATCCTTTAGATTTTACTGTCCTAACTCCTTCACACTTTTTAATTGGACGACCACTTAAATCTGTTCCGCTACCACAGAATGGTGCTCCATTCTATGGTAGCGCTTCAGTGTGGTATCACTCAACACTTTTGGAAGCGTTTTCAGTGAGAGTATGTTTCTCTGCTCCAGCAGAAAACAAAATGGTCCACTTAAACAGGACAGCTGTCTGTGGGAACACTCGTTCTCATCAAAGAGAAGGGACAACCGCCACTGGTGTGGCCACTGGGACGAGTCACGAAGGTGTTCCAGGGAACGACGCAGCTTCACGTGTGCTCGAGCTAAAAACGAAGAAGGGGATACTGCTGCGCGCCTATAACAACATCTGCCCACTTCCTGCCAGACACTCTGCAACCGAACGGCATCGACCTCACACGCGGGCACTCTTGTAATATTAACTTGTTAATGTACTAATATAATCAGTGTTTACAGTCCGCTGCTTTCATTCTGTAGTCCTTATTATGGTCACTTACACTTTGCTCGGAATTGACCTCTAGCGTAGCAGTCGCGCTCAGGACCACTAGCCTAAAGAAGCAGGTAGTAAAATTATGATTATTATTATATATCATATCTTTATTTCTTCTCCTTTTGAGAGAATATAAGGCACATCATATGCGGCCGGCCAAGCGTACGAGGGGGAGTTTATATAGAATACGTTAATGATAGTGTAGAGGATGTGATTATTATCAGCCGTGATCGTCCCACTGCAGGGCATCAAACCCCGCAGTACGAGTCAAGCTCATCTCGCCATCTCGTTCCGGGTCTACCGCGAAGTCACTCAACAGCACTTCAGAAGCTGTAGCATCCACATTGTCGTGGTTTTTGCCCACAATTCGTCAGACATGCGGTAGATATATCCAATCCATTCCATCCATTTAACACTGGCTTTTTGGCCGACATCGGCGATTTGTGTTTTGGAGCGCAGTGTGGAATTCCGTATACGGTCCGAAAGTCGGACTCCTAGAATACTGCGCTCCATAGCTCGCTGGCACACTCCAAGTTTGGACTTTTGCTGGACAATCAAAAGACCAAGTCAGTACTCCGTAGTTGAGGATAGGGAGAATGCACATGTCCATGAGCTTTTACTTTAGTATTAGTGGTAGGTCACCTTTCGTGAGCTCTTTCATCGACCAAAGGCTCTTCCAGTCGTTTGCGGTGCGTCTAGCAATATAAAAGCTAAATACCATTCACTAACTTCACTAATCATGAAATGTCTACGAATCGAGACTTAAGTTCACGAAACCCCCCAAGCCTCATAAATAAATAAAAAAATGGCATCTAGCTAGGTTTGACGTACATACATCAAACATATATCAAGAATTACATACCTGCTTACATTTACATTTACCTACGCAGTGCGCGAAGTGTTAAGTTTGTATGGGATAGCCATTTTTTTAGAGACAAGAATTTGAAAAATTGGAATTGTACATAAACATTATATATACATATAACAGTTTGTAGAAAAGTCGTGTCTGTAATTGCAAGATGAACGGGAAAAAATTGGTGGATTGTCTCATTGAATTTTAGTTAATTTACTCCAACTTGAGGCGGTTTAGAAACTCTGACATTAGGGTGTGTTAGTCCTTACTTTGCACACAATAAGAAGAAGAAGTTAATTTACTTAAGCTAGTGCGGTATTTGAACTCATTTTGGGTTGCTAGTGAAACCGCGGGCTGCATCTAGTTGATTATATTTTCAATAAGCCAAATGTTGGTGACTGAGAACAGGTAATAGTAAATTATTGATAAATAAAGTGTAGCTCTATGTTAAAAAACTGTCAATACTTGTACTTGTCCGTGTATTTCCCATCTGTGTATGTGGCGGGGTGTATACCTTGATGCGTTCGTTAACGGCGTTGATGAGCCAAGTGAAGAGGCGAGAGTAGAGCACGCACAGCAGCTGGTCGCGGCGCGCGGCCGCCCAGGCGCCGGCCGCCGCGGGCGAGGCGCACGCGGGCGCGTCCTCGCCGCGCGCGTCCGGCGGCGCCTCGTCCTCCAGCGCGCCGGCGCCCAGCGCCTCGCCCAGCGCGTCCGCATCCACGCCCACGAGCGCGCACGCCTCCACCAGCTCTGCGCACACACACCTGCATCAGACAGTCTCCTTGTAAAACGGGAAGTTCGAGCGGCAGTGTCTCACCGTAGCGGTGGTGCAGGCGCGTGCCGATGGTGCCGTCGATGTTGTGCTGCGGCTCGAACTCCAAGTTGCCCAACTTGAGCAGGAACGCGAGCACGCGCAACACCGCCTCGCACGCGCCGCCGCCGAACCCCAACGCCCGCATCGCCGCCTGCGCATACATCACGCCGACGGTCCCTCATCATCACGTACTTCGTACTTAGGGCATGTTATTCGAATATTCAGAAAGGTTTTCGAGTAGAGTTCACGCGCCGAAAAGCCCGGTGTGGGACGACCAACGAGATGGACCGACGGGGACGACCCGGTGCAGGTCGCTGGGCGTCGTTGGATACTAGCACCATATAACTCATCATAATTCAATTAAACTTACTATATTAAATCTATATATTCTTTATCTTCTATAAATATATATATAAAAGATGAACCTGGCTGACTGACCTACTGACCGACTGAAGTATCAACGCACAGCCGAAACTACAGGAGCTAGATCCCTGAAAGTGTGCATGCTGGTTCCTTTTGCACTGTAGACGAGCACTAAGATAGGATTTCTGAAAATTCAACCCCTAAGGTGGTGAAAGTTTGTATGAAAGTTTGTCATTTTTGCGGGGTACGGCTAGTATGGTAATATATAAATGAACAATAATAGCTAAATATCAAAGTTCAAATGTTTTTATTTCAATTAAGCTGTTACAAGCGATTATCAATTTTAAGTTATATTATTTACTAGGCGTCGTATCAAGATGAAACATGCACCAGATTTTAAGTTAGACCTCTAGCAATACTTACAGCAATACGTCATACTGCATTCAATTCCATGCAGTAGTTTTTGCGCGCGATGCGCGTACAAACATACAGACAGGCAAATAGACAAAAATTCTAAATTGTTGTTTTGGTTTCAATTTGCTTTGATAAAGACCCCGAAGACAATCATTTTTCTTTAATATCTATAATGTATAGACATCGGCCTGTTACAATTTTATTATAGGTATAGATTACCCACGACGGAACGGAGACGGTATATGCGTTTACGGTGAGAGGCTGTTTGTTTGTTTGTGTGTGTGCCAACGAATGTTGCCACTTATCTCCAGAGCGGTTTAACAGATTGAGACGCAGTTCTCTGTAAAAGGCTCGTAATTTATCAGCGATTGTTCGTAGATAGGTAAAATAAACATTTACAGTAAAAGTATCCTATTACAGTGTTAACCTCAAAACGGACCTTAAGAAGAATTTAGCCATTTTGAAAAAGTAACCATTGGAGTATTCTATTTAAGTACATCTGTACTAGACTAGCACCAATAAAATAATATAAAAAAGTCAAGTATTGATATTTAAAAATATACTCACAGTTACCATATAAAATAAAATAAGTAAAAAACTGATAATTCAAAAAAACAGTATTGTGGCAGTTTTTTTTTTATATATTCGTGATAGGCTTACACTTGACCGCCAGTTCGCCTGATGTTAAGCGACACTGCGATCTACGATGGAGCGCGCTTGCCTAGAAGAAACCATTTCACAACTGATTTAAAAACACCCAGATTATATCTATCGGGAAAGACCCACTCGGGAAGCACGACGTTGGTTACCCGCCCCGCGGGCCTTGCCTCTCCCTTAAGCGCCTGGACGCACACTTGTGCACTTCAAACTGTTTATTAAGGTAAACAAACTCAATGCTTAGTAACTAAACACATAATACGTATAAAATATAGTGCGTCGCTAACATATATAAAATATATACAAAAAAGTGTTAGTAGATAGGGCTTAAGACTATGTTAGTAGGACTTCACTTTGCACTTATTGTCTTTTGTGTGCTGTCCTGTGGCACTTGTCCGCGGATGTGACGGAACACCATGTCCTGCCGCCAAAAGTCCTCTGCCATGACGAGGGGCAGAAAGCAATTCGGTTCTCGCACCACGAACGCCTTAAAGTTGACGTTCCGGCACGACTCCATTAACTGCACCCTCGGCGTTTACTTAAGTCAAATTCAAAATGTTTTATTTCAATTAGATACTTAAAAAGGTACTTCTGAAAAGTCAAACTAGTTGCACGGTTCCAAAAAGTGGGTCTTATGGAGAAGCGCCGGCAAGAAACTCTATAGATACTCTTTAAAAAAAAAAACATGATTACAATAATAATCTTCACAACTTTGTTTTAAATAGTTTGACAATTATGCAGTTTTATGTGTAAGATTTATTCAGTATTATAAGTAGGTGTTATATTTAGAAATAAAGGGATTGCCACAGCAAGTAAGAGCTGACCAGTCCCTACAGACAGCACCCGTTCACGAGCATGACGTGTGTATCGGCGTGGTTCGACTCAACCATACTGTAGGGAAATTACTCGACCCGACACGCCAATCCAACGCCACCATCAGCTGCTGCTGATAACGCGCGGTTCGAGGTTGACAAGCTCGAACCGCGGGCACAATATTTTTATAGATAAATATACTTACACAAATTGTTACATCAATATCTGCACGATCCTCACACTTTACACTAGGTAAACTAATAAGGAAATTATACCATATTAGTTCAACCAATACATCAAATTATTATCATAATGTGTATACACTCGTATATTGTATGGTATGTTCAATTAAATAATTGTGCTGACAAATGGTATTATAAAATATATAATATTATAATGTCATTAAATATAATATTGCGTGTAAATTTGGTATGTCAAATTGTATAGTCGATGTTGATGGGGCATACATTAGAAATCTAATACAAGTAGCAGCTTGGACTAATACACCGGCCCAAAATGAAACCAGCGGTATTTACGGTAACCCACCAGATATAAAACAAAAGATTATGGATAAGCGCCGTCAAGAAGGATATGGCATCAATCGCGCCATCCACTGGATAGAACAAGGTTTAACAGAGCGATAAAAGAACTTAAGACTCTCCTAAAAGACTCGGCCAATAATATGGTAAAGAAAAACCTTGAGTTGCTGTCACCATCTGGAATTGGCGTGCACTCACTTTGGAATACAACAAAAACCTAAACAAACCACAACAATCTTATCCTCCGATTAGGTCACAGGACTCTTGGGCCACGACTAATTCAGAAAAAGCAGACGCTTTCGCAGCACATCTAGCAGCAGTCTTAACACCAAATGAAAGTTCTGCCGATGAGTCTGACATCGATGCAATCCTCGACAAGCACCGTGCTCCTTACGTGCCTATTCAACGCAATCTTTAGAATCTCTCATTTCCCGGCCGACTGGAAAATTTCTCAAGTAGTGATGATTCATAAACCAGGAAAACCAGACCATGAGCCATTGTCATATCGGCCAATAAGCCTACCCATACTCTTTAAACTATGGGAAATGATATTTGTTCGATGCAATAATTACGATCGAACACATTTTGCTGATCTAGCGATCCAATACCGCCGCACTGTGTGCCTCGGGACGCCAGTGCATATTCGGACAGCAAACCGGTTGCATTCGTTCTTACCGACAGCTCAACCATAATCATTTAGCATAGCATAGCATAGCATAGTTTTCAGTTCAGCAATAAATCTTTAAAAGATATTGAAGTTTAATTTAACATACAGCTGTCGATACCGCTTAGGTCGCGTCTCCTACATTTTTGGTCCTTCGAGCCGGATTCAAGGACTTCGCGGTCGAATTTAGTTTTTTGGAACTAACGGCAGTGAAGTGCACTTGTGCCAAACCAGTGACAATTTGGAATACAATATTTATTTACATATTAGCTTAGCAGTGACTAGTGGTACCGACATTAGCAGCAAAGAATTAACTTTGAGTGTTCGATATATTTTACCAGTGAGTTAATACCTCACCGCAGCAGCAACAGTAAGTGGACGGCTTACATTAACACCAGCTCCAGTCGCAGTCATCACCCAGCTCAAGTAAGATCGTTCAATTTTACTTATTTAACCAGCAGCAAGATGGAAACTATTTATTTCAATCAAACAGAGATTACAGACAGTTTGATAAAACTCCTCACCAATTTTAAAAAGGATAGCGTAGAGCGTAAAACTTTAGATTATTGTAAGCGAAAGCTCGAGTTACTTGATAGGTATTGGGAAGAATACCAAGTAAATCATGAAAAGATTCTTCCTTTTGAGAAGACCAATCATAAATATTTTGTCAACAAAGAGTTTGAGCGTACGGAAGAAATTTACGTTACAGCAAAAAGGCTCATTAATCAACGTCACCATGACTTGATACAGCGGGGACAGCCATCTGCGTATCCTCAACTAGCACACCAAGATGAGGCTGGAACTTCAATGAACCAGCCGGAAGCAAGAGCAACAACATCAGCAACTCCGACTTTCGAGTCGAGAGGCACCAACAGTAAGCTTGACGACATGCTCCATAAGCAGTCTGTCAACTTTAAAGCCTTTAAAAGAGCCGTTGACAACATTGATCTCGAGAATATTGTTGACAAATGGGAGTTCGAAGATACTCTTCGAATCTTGCAAAACCGTTGGACTACCATTGATAACCTTCACTGGGAAATCATTGGCGAGTCGGGAGAGGATCTAGTAATTGATTATGAGTCCTGCTTTAACGGGCACGAGCGAACTTTTAACAACATGAAGAAAGCTATTAACACCAAAATGTGGTCAACATCCTATAGAGAAAAGTCAACTCCAAAAATGGAAATCCCTGTGTTCACGGGCAATTATCAGCAGTGGGTGTCATTCAAAGATTTATTTAGCGAAGCAATCCACAAAAACACCGCATTATCAAACGCTCAAAAAATGCAATTCCTAAAAAGCAAGGTGAGAGGTGAAGCGGAGCGTATGATACAGCATCTACCTATTAGCGTCGATAATTACACCGTCTGTTGGGAGATTCTGAATCATCGATTTAACAACAAGAAGCTCATATTTACATCGCACGTCAACGTGTTCCTAAACCTTCCCAATATTCAGCAACAATCATTCTCAGCTATTAAAAAAATGCATGACGTTACGTTAGAGAGTCTTCACGCCATTAAGAACCTAGGTGTAGACACTAGTACGTGGGATCCTTTACTCGTGCACCTTTTGTCACAAAAGTTGGATAGTGAGTCGTATGCCGAGTACATAGAGTCGTTGAAGAACGTTAGGGAGCTACCAGTACTTCAAGACTTTTTAGACTTTTTAGAAAATAAATTTACTAGCCTAGAAACTTCTCGTCGACGACAAGATAGCATGATAAAATCGCAGACATCTAATCAGCAAGCATCTACATCATTTTCAAATAATAGAAAATATAATAATTATCGAGTTAACGATAGTTATTTCAAGCAAACGAAGCCTATGACGAAATCCATGCACGTATCGGAAGTTAAATGCCCTCTTTGTTTTGCTGAACATACTTTATACAATTGCGAAAGGTTTCACGAATTGTCTAATGAAATGAAACTTAAAACCATCAAACAACATAATTATTGTATTAATTGCATTTTTAATCATAATGGAAATAAGTGCCGTTCGACAAAACGATGTCGCAAGTGTGCCGCAAATCATCACACTATATTGCATGAATGCTTTACGCAACAAAAACCTCATTCCACGTCCGGTCCGACTAAACAAAAATCAAATAATAATAAACAAGAGGACAATAATATGAATTTAGGGAATAACAACGGGGTTCACGCATCTCAGCAAGATTTCACGGAGATTCTCCTAGCTACAGCATTAGTCAGGGTGACATCCGCCGATACCACGCAGCTAGTATTGAGAGCTCTTATTGATCAGGGCTCTCAAATTTCATTGATTAGCGAAAAAGCAGCCCAACAGTTAGGTTTGAAACGACAACAGTTTGATGGAGTTATTTATGGAATCGGAGAGAAGGATGCTAATTGTAAGGGCAAGCTAAGCATTACCTGTCAATCCATGTACACCAGTTTTAAATTTCATACTGATGTTTTGATTATGAAAAATCTTATCAAAAACCTCCCTAATCGATCCTTTGAAAGGCCCTCATGGTCCTATCTGGAAAATATAAACTTAGCCGATCCGGAATTCTACACAAGTCGCCCAGTTGACTTATTGCTGGGGGCAGATGCATATGCCCTCATTATGTTAGACGGTTTGATAAGAAGTTCTGATTCGTCATCACCTTTAGCTCAACAAAGCCAGCTAGGATGGTTACTATGTGGTAGCGTAAAACCACAATTCCAATGTAACGTCATCTTAAATAATACCGCAGATATTCAGAAATTTTGGCAAATCGAGGATATCCCCGAACAAACCGAAATATCAGCAGAGGATAAACAATGTGTTGAGTATTACCTATCCACGACAAAACGTCTAGAAAACGGTCGGTATGAAGTTCGGCTACCGATGCAACAGCAAGCGAGTGATGTCTTAGGATCGTCAAAGGAAATAGCCTTAGCACAATTTAAAAACTTAGAGAAAAAATTAAGCAAACAAGAATATTTAGCACAACAATATAAGCAGTTTTTAAGGGAGTATAAGGAGTTGGGACATATGAAATTAGCAACTTTCAGCAGTAAACAACTAGAATGTTACTTACCCCATCACGGCGTCCAGCGAGCAGAGTCATCCACTACGAAGTTACGTGTCGTATTTAACGCATCCGCAAAGACGTCTACCGGACTGAGTCTTAATGACGTCATGCATAGAGGACCTCTACTACGCGACCAACAGGCCATTTTCCTGCGGGAATGTTGTCATCATGGATATTTACCATATCTCCGATTTCTATCAAATAATGTCAAAAGACTTAAAACAGCATTAGATGACTGTGCTGTTATTCCATCTCATCAGTTTGGCTTTCGCAAGTCTCATTCAACGGTAGAACAAGATCATAGAGTATATCACACCAATAGGCAGAGCTTCGACCGTAAAAAGTACTGCTCAGCTGCTATCCTTGATGTGCAACAGGCCTTCGATCGCGTGGCACAAGGGGCTACTGGCAAATATCAAAGAAAGTCTCCCACATTCAACTGGCTGGTGTACCTCAAGTATCGGTACTTGGACCGGTCTTGTATAGTATATTTACATCGGATTTACCTGTGGACAGAAACATCACCGTGGCAACGTGTGCCGATGACATAGCTTACTTGTCCGTTGACAACGATGCAGCTACTGCCAGCCGCAAATTGCAGGAGCAACTAGACGCGATCCACAAATGGCTGCGCAAGCGGCGTATACGTGCTAGTGCAGCAAAGACTAACCACATTACATTTACGTTGAGGAAAGGAAACTGTCCTCCTGTAAGACTAGGTGACGACATCTTACCGCACTCAGACTGTGTGAAATACCTTTGCTTCCACCTTGATAGGCGCCTCACATGGAAACATCATATAAAACAAAAGAGAGACCAAGTCAACCACCTATTTCGTAATATTTACTGGCTCATGAGATGAAACTCGACGATGTACTGTCGATGGACAACAAGCTTCTCATCTACAACTCAGTGTTCAAACCAGTTTGGCCCTACGGAATTCAGCTATGGGGTGTTGCTAGTAAAAGCAACATACTCTGCCTGTAACGAGTTCAGAATAGCATCCTGAGGGCATCCACGCTCCGTGGTTCACAAGAAACGATGAAGTTCATGAGTATCTCAACGTGATGAGTGACAGTTACATCTGAAATCAAGCGATACAGGGAACAATACAGAGAGCGGTTATCCTTACACCAAAATCCTCTCGTAGCACCTTAGCTGGACCCGTCTGCGGTGGTCAGGAGGCTTAAAAGAGACCGCCTTATTTGACTGGTAGTGGCCGCACCACCAGAAAAGCCATCACTCACTCAACAGATTTGCTTATGGTCTAACGACCGATTGCAAATAAACCAAGAAAAGAAAAAAAATTGTATAATCTATATTAAAATTATCCAAGACATCATCCTGTGGACCAGCAATTTGCCAAATATTTTTATCCAAAAGATAATCTTCCAATTTATAGTAAGCTTGCCTGCACAGAGTAAACTTAATTTTTTTTTATGGGAATTTTAAAATGAATTCCTGAATTTTATTATAAAATCTTACACAGTATCCCATAAAAGAAGTGTGGACTTTAGCGAGACGAAACTGCGGCTGCATGAATTTTTTTTTATGTCTCGTATTATAACAATGCAGTTCACATTTTTTTGAATAATGGTGTAGATTTTGTCTTACGTACATAATATTCTCATAGATGTACTGAGAAGGCACTGTCATTATATTTATTTCTTTGAAGAGTTCTCTGAGTGAATCGCGACTACGTAGGTTGTAAATGGCTCTAACAGCTCTTTTCTGCAGTTACAAAACAGATTCTGTATCTGCAGCGCGGCCCCATAGCAATATTCTGTAAGACATAATGCTATGAAAGTAGCTAAAGTAAACTAGTCTTGCGGTGGCTTCATTTGTAAGTAGTCTGATTTTTCGAACTGCATAAGCAGCCGAACTCAGGCGTCCTGCTAAAGTCCTAATGTACGGCCCCCATTGTAGCTTTGGATCTATCTTTATTCCTAGGAAAACCGTGTGATCGACAAATTCCAGCTTATCACTATTTAGTACGACGTCACAATCTACACACTTTACATTGGGTAGAGCAAACTTTATACATTTAGTATTCTGCCCATGTAATACTAAATTATTAACTAGAACTTAAACTTCCCAGATTTAATGGACTTCATTATATCTGGGAAGGTTCCTTGGTCGACACACTTGTTAAATATTATCGCTAGGTGTGGTGCTATAGTGTTAATTATACTTTTGCAAACGTTTACCGATTAGATACTTAGTCTTCTGGCGCAGGTACTTCACAATGTCCTCCGCCCTAGTGGTGTAGTGCAGGCGGGAGATATACACCGGTGTTGGAGCGTTCCTGCAGCGGTTCTTATTGCTTCGCATTCGGCGCTTCCTCCTTTGCACCGTCACGAGACCATCATCATTGTCAGCCTTCTCCGTTGCCATATATGGCCTAGGCTTCATACTAGGAGCACTAGGGACGGCTGCAGGCACTGGCAGCGGGGCGGGGCGAGAGGCTCGAGTGGTGATGCGCGGAGAAGCCGCGGCCACAGGCACGAAGTTGCGGGGCGCGCAGGAGGGGCACTCGCAGGCTCAGCAATCGATGGGTGCGCTGACGACGAAATTGCTGACGCGGAACTCGATGAGAACATGTCGAGGGCAGCTCCGCGACGCGTGTTTACGTTTGACGCATCGACTAGTGACCTGTTACCATCACGGTCTTGCGCAACACGCTAACTTCCTTGCGCAAATCGGCGACGGTATTCTGGGATGAGTCTAATTTCGCCTGCACTTTCATATCTCAATGAAAATGTATTTTATTACTATAGCTGTCATTCATGCACTGACCTCTTTAATACCCTATAGGTACACGATCAATTGTCTGTCTTTCCTCTGAGCGATCAGTGCATTCATGTCATTCACTGATTAGTTGCCAATTTTGACAATAGGGTATTTGACTAATGTTTGAATAATTAAAAATACCAAGCTGAGTGAAAAATCAAATAAAATACAAATCCTATTCTAAAAAAATAATTTAAATCGGTTAATAAATTTCAAAGATATAAGCATTTAAAATTTTTGGTGGGGATTGAGAGGGGATGCCTTGTCCCTTTCCCCCAAATTGATTTGTATGGCGCATTGGTTTTTGTCGTCATAAACAAGTATAGTGGGATCTCTGTCTAGCATAAAATTAAAATGCTTGTAACTTCCTTTTTTTCGAGCCGATTTTAATTTTGTTTCTGTTGATAGGTTTATGGTAAACATTTACATAAGACGATAAAAAATAATCAGTCCAATAGCCTATTATTTCCTTCATTTTTAAAGAAAAGGGTACTGAACTAATTTTATGATGTAAAACCTTCATGGTGTAGATACAGTGCCTCAACCGACTTTAAGCATGTTTTATGTACCTACCTGGTTATATTTAAACATAAGCTAGTCTTGGTGAAGATCACTACTACTAGATGAATCATCTAAGTATGTTTGTTCTAGTAGGGGAATGTTATGGCATAATTATGTCTTAATTTATACATGTTTATATTATAATTTGTTTTCGTGCGTTTGACGAAAAAGATCAGTATTATGATAATTATGGTTATTATTGAATGAGTATTACTAAAGTCATTATATAGGCAACAAAGATTTTCAGAAATGAGACGACGACTCACGGTGGTGAAGGCGAAGTGGTCGCGGTCTTGCTGGGCGGCGGCGCGCGCGGCTCGCGGCGAGGCGGCCGCCCCGAGGGCCTCGGCCGCCCCGAGCGCCTCGGCCGCCCCGAGAGCCTCGCCCGCCCCGCGCGCCTCGCCCGCCCCGAGCGCCTCGCCCGCCGCCGCGCGCAGCACGCGGTAATGCTCCCACGACCGCTGCAGCCGCAGACACTCTATAACAAAGAAACTGTGCTGTGCAATGCAAATGCAATTATAATACAGGTTCATTACTAGCTTTTGCCTGTGGTGGACTGCCTCATTAGTCAAGTGACTGCTACGCTAGAGGTCCTGGGTTCGATCCCCAGGTCGAGCAAAGTGAACCGGCGAACTGTGGGTGTACATTAGTACGCCTCTGCTTAACCTTTCGGGGAATACAGGCGTGATGGCCTGTATGTATGTATGTATGTATGTTCACTCCAATCCCAAAGGGCTTTTTGAAACAAAATGGTCTAATCTATAAATTTAGTGAGCCCTTTATTTGTGACAACATAATAGACAGAATTACTTTAGTATTTATTAGACATATAAGTAAGTCAATATGGGTAGGTACCTACTAGCTAAATAAAAACTTGGACTTATTAAAATAGTCAATGGACCCACTACTTTTCAAGTTTTACGTGTGTTAGGCCGAGTAACTAGGACGACGGAGATGGGTCACGGAGATTCTGGATTAGTCGATGAAGCAGGTAGAAAACAAACAAGAGGAATACGCTAGAATGCGGCACCCGCAACAAAAATAAAAACAAACAAAACACATAAGTTTGAGACCGGGCTCAAGGTCAACATTAACAATGGCGAATGTAAATATCTATTGATCGCAAGTTGAATGAAGAGTGTGTAAACATCTAGGCGAGCCGCTCGCATTCTTGAGACTTATCGAGATTTTTCGAATCCAGAATCTTCGTGGCTCATATAAATAATGGTCGACAGCGTGGCAAGGGCAGTTCAGAATTGGACACAGCGAAGTGAAGATCGAAGTGAAGTACCAAATGATTATCAGTGCGACGTTTTAGTGTGACAAGTGCTAGTATAGAGACAGCTCGTGTGATTTCTGTGTGTGTGTTTGTGTAGTGAATAAAGTGACTATTTATTTCGGTGAAATTAGTGATTTTAATTTATCCCGAACCCCAGCTCGTAACAGTAAATTATGTATTATTTATTGTTATATTCTATTACTATATTAAGAGTCGGTCTAGCATAAATCATAATTTCCGAACGAAAATTATGATCAATACTATAGAACAGCTTTAAAAGAAAAATATTACATACATTACAATTACTAGCTTCTGCGCAGACAAAATCGCTTGTCTGCGCGGACTTTAGGATTGGGTCTGACTTGGATAAAAGTACCCTATGTGTAACACATATTTATTCCAGGCTAAAATCTATCTGTGTGCCAAATTTTATCCAAATCCGTTCAGCCATTCTGGCGTGAAAGAGTAACAAACATCCATACATCCATACTCACAAACTTTCACGTTTATAATATTATTAGTAAGGATAGTTAAACTAACACGTGCACAAATATACGCAGGCTACATTTTTATATGGTGTTAAAAAATGTACTCTTACAATTTTAGGAAGGGGAAATGGTAGGGCGGGCGGGGTGTTGAAAGTTTGAAACTGATAAACTGAGCACGGCATCGGTAGGACCTACTACAGAGCAGCCGCGCGGACAGTGCACACAAAATTTGTAAGAAAGAAAGAAAATGTGTTTATTGGCACAAAAATATAATAAAAATGAATACATTCATTAATTTAAAAATGTCTGGCGGTAATGAGAAGAACTACCACCTGACGCTGGTTTTACGCTCGACAGACAACTAAATATCTATGTGTGTATATTGCCAAAATTATTAAAATTAAATTTAAAGTTAAAAGGAATTATTGAATATAGAGACCACCGGGGGTCACAGACACGGTCACCGACACGGTGGTCACCTGTCGGGGTCACCGATAGGTAACCACACGGGGTCACCTGTCGAGGTGACCCCGTGAAATTATAACATAATTTAAACAAAAATGCATTTATACAATAACAAACCTTCATGGTGATACGGCTCAAACAGTAGAAAGTGAGGGCTATCGCGTGTGAATTCACGCTAGAGGCCCTAGTGTAGCGTGAGGTCTCCGAAATGTCAAATTACACTGTTTGCGGGTGGGCTGCGTGGGTTTATTACTAACTAGAATAATTTTATAAATATTTTGCAACACCTAAGTTTAATTATAGCAAATATAAGTTGTGGGTCAATGAATGTTAGTGTTTTGTGACGGTTTTATTTTTCGGAAACTTATGTCCCCCTTTTTTTCGAACAAAATGGGACTACGTAACTCTGCGGCATGCCGGATATTTTTGGTACTATTTAAAGGAATTAAATATGAGTTAATGTATTACTTTTTTTTGCAATAAAAACCTTTAAAAGCTATACTTCAGGACCTCACTCGCCAGCGGTGACATCTGGTCAGCTTAAAAACGGTAGCCCTCATTGCATCATTCAAAATTAGTATTAGTATTGATTCCCACGCTCTTAGCGCGTGAAATAATAAAACTCAATTTTCGAACATTTTTTTATAAAGACGGAGGGTCTTTATAAAATAAAATGTTTTTTACCTTTATATTAGGTTGGGGAATAAGTCTTTTCGCATTTAGTATGTAAATACTTTTAATAAAACATCTTTGGCTGATTTTTATCTGCCTGATTTTGATAACATTAAAAAAGTTACATTTAAAAAAAGAAACAAATTAGTAAAAACATTTTTCCTGCTATTTTTCATTTGTTTTTCTTTCTGTCGAAATCAGTGAATCTAATGAAGAAATTCGATACATTGTAAAGTTTTATTACAAAAAGGGGAAAAATGCAACGCAAACCGCGAAAAAAATTTGTGACGATTATGGACCTAATGCAGTGTCAGCAAGATTAGCACAAAGTTGGTTTAAGCGTTTTCAATCCGGGAATTTTGATGTTAAAGATGCACCTCGCTCTGGTCGCCCTGTTACAGATAAAATTGACGCAATTTTTGAAAAAGTGGAGCAAGGTCGGCATATCAGCAGTTACGACGTAGCTGAAGAACTGGGGATTGACCACAAAACAGTTTCGACCCATTTGAAAAAAGCTGGGTTTACAAAAAAGCTCGATATTTGGGTGCCACACGAGCTCACTGAAATAAACCTAATGAACCGTGTACTCATTTGCGATTCTTTATTGAGACTATAGATGGGTTTCTGCCCAGGCATTTTGGGCGAAAAAAATAAATGCCCTGGCATAAACCCATCTCTAATTGAGACGTAATGAAACTGAACCGTTTTTAAAGAGATTGATCACTGGTGATGAAAAGTGGTTCACGTACGACAAGAACGTGGGAAAAAGGTCGTGGTCAAAGGTCGGTCAGGCTTCACAGACTGTGGCAAAACCCGGGTTAACTCGCAATAAGGTGATGCTGTGTGTATGGTGGGATTGGAAGGGCATTGTTCATTATGAGCTTTTACCGCCAGGCAGAACTATCGATTCGGATCTTTACTGCCAACAACTGATGAGATTAAAGCAAGAAATTGGGAGAAAGCGGCCGGAATTGATCAATAGAAAGGGTGTGGTCTTTCATCACGATAACGCTAGACCATACACATCTTTGGCCACTCAGCAAAAATTAAGAGAGTTTGGTTGGGAGGTGTTAATGCATCCGCCATATAGCCCTGACCTTGCACCTTCAGATTTCCACCTGTTTCGATTTCTTCAGAATTCTTTAGGCAGTGTCAGGTTAACATCAAGAGAGGACTGCCAAAACTACTTGTCACGTTTTTTTATCAGAAGTCCCAAAATTTCTACAACAATGGGATCATGTCACACCCACAAGATGGAAAAAAGTCGTTGAGCAAAATGGTACATGTATATTATAATTAAATGTAAATTAACTTTGAAAAAAAAAATGTCTTGAGTTTTCATATTAAATGCGAAGGAACTTTTTCCCCACCTATTATATTATGTAGTGGGTCTACTGTTTAAATGGGCTGATCGAGTTCAGCCTTAACACATCGCGATACGCCGGATGAACGAAATATAAATATCTTTTAGGTTAGGTTAGAACTGTGACCACACAAAGAACAGCATAGTAGCCATTGTACATGAATTATCATGAAATAATCGGCCATATATCACGAAATACTGGCACATTACGACCTGCCCAGACAAATCTCGATCGGCCCAGTTATACAATCGGCCCACAACATACACATAATTACACACAATTCATCTGTACGTATGTTTTTCACTTAACTCCTCAAAACCGCTGGACCGATTTAGATTAATTTTTGTGTGTAGGAATATTTGAGTGGGCCCCTGGGTGATTTGAAAATACAATTCAACACGGTAGGTAGGTTCTAGGATATTTTGAGGACAGGTCAGCGTCTCCTGACTACTGGGCCCGCTAGTATAATATAGATAAGGTGTAGTGCACTCACTGAGCAGGTGTACGTCGGCGCCGGCCAGCAGCTGGTACAGCACGTGGAAGTTGCGCTCGCCCTCCAGTACGCCACACACGCGCTCCTGCGACACACTATCGATCACGACGCACGAATATACCACAGCGACATCCTTATGATAAAATACTAAGTAGCTACATACTCATCTTTTATATTGTTTTAATAACAAATGACTAAGATTAATAAAGAATATGTTAGTAACTAGTTGTACATAAACAGAAGGAGTTGCCGTCGTGTCAATTCGTGTCCATATTATCGTGCTTCACGTTCGTCCGCACCCTGACCCTTGTTATAGAGAAAACAACAATAGTGATTGAAGGGCGAGGGAACCGGTTATTTCCGGTTCTTAAAAACCACTTTTTTAAATCCGGAACCAAAAATTAAAACCCTTTTCTTTCGATTCCTTCAATGTATCGATAATTTTATAATCTAGTTAATATTGCAGAACAATCACAACCGACTTAAATAGTGATAAATTTAGAAATATGTATGTTTTTCGTATACAAATTATTTTTACTTTACTTATTGCTGCACGAGTCCCGCAACTTAAGTACCTACTCATCTAATCATTTATTCTTAGACTAGGTGTTGTGTGTCCCGCGGTTTCATTGGCATCCCAAAGTAGTTTCCAGACTAAAAACTGTCCTATGTCCTATACCATCAAGTCAACATGTTTTATTTCAATTAGACCAAAGTGGGTTTTATGGAGAAGAGCCCCCAAGAAACTCCATACATACTCCTTTTAAAATAATCATGAATACAATATTAAGCTTTACAGCTTTGTTTTAAATACACTCCCGGACACCTAAATCGAGCCACCTAGCATAATGAGTTAGCATCGTCCATAACTTTAAAAAATTATATGAACAACCAAATAGTTTTTATGCAGTTTTGTAGCTGGCATATTTGTCGCAAAGTTGACATGCATTTGGTTCTAAATTTAAATTTGTAATCTCGAAAAAAAAATGAAGAGCTGCAGTTGTTCATTTTTTAGGAAACCTGAACAATACACAAACTGTAAATTAGAGCTTTGATTATTGATTTTTCGCATCTACGGATTGAAAAAGTTCCTCACTTGGTTTTGTTAATGTTTAAACCGTTTCTGGGTTGAAATTGTGGATACTTCGCCTGAAGTAGCGGCTCAAGCTGTGGCTCCTCTTCAGTCTGGTTTAAGCCAGAGAAACGTGAGTACACAACTCCACATAAGCCGATCCGCTGTTCAAAGAGTGTACCACAGGATCCTAGAGACTGGAGGATATGTTCGTCGTTTACGTGGACCACGATTTCGGGTAACAACAGAACGACAGGATCGATTTATAGTTACGACCAGTTTGAGAAATCGTCACCTAACTTCGGTCTAGATCCAGGAACAGCTTCGAGACTTTCATAGAGTAGCTGTTAGTGCTTGTACTGTAAGGAGGAGACTTGCAGAACGTTTTGTGCAGTGTTGCATAGAAGAGAAAGTAAGTTATGGTGGTGGGTCGTGAACCGTCTGGGGAGGCATTTCCGCCGCAGGCAAAACTGCACCGTCAAAAATTATCTCCAAGACATTGGTATCACCGTAATGGAATAGCCATCAAGAAGTCCCGACATGAACTCAATTGAGTACCTGTGGGATGAGTTAAAGCGACGCGTTCGAGTCCGTCATTCAGCCCCACAAACATTACAGGAACTGAAAACTGCTATCGAAGACGAATGGGAGAATATCCCTCAATATGCGATTTTAACACTGATTAATTCGATGCCAAATCGCATGAACGCTCTCATTAATGCTTTAGGAGGCAATACAAGTTATTTAATAAACAGTTTTTTTTGACTAAACCATTTTTTCTTTAAAACTCCAACAAATGTCTTAGTCTGTACAAAGGCAAAATCAACACTTAGGTCATTTATGTGCATTTAAAAAAAAGTGATCAAACTCAGAACAACAACAGTACATGAGCCTAATGTTGAATATGCCAGCTACAATACTGTATAAAAACTTTTTGATAACTTATATATTTATTTAAAGTTATGGACGATACAAACTCATTATGCTAAGTGGCTCGATTTAGGTGTCCGGGAGCGTAGTTGCTCAGAATTATGCAGTTTGATGTGTAAGATTTATAGTAATGAATAAATCTAATAAAAGCCGTCTCGGCAAACGTTGTCTTGTTACGTATTATATATAAACGTTATCTTCCTGCCCTTGTTCCCAATTATCCAGGGACCCATTCAAACATACACAAAAAAAAGTTCAAAATCACACCAGCAGCTTATGAGGAGGAGTTCGGACAATGCACAGAACGCCATCTACTGGCCTTACCGATACAGAAAACCCTCACAGAAAACAACGCCATGTTTATTTGCGTCCGTGTTTTATTTCTGTCAAATCTGTAAATCCGTTCCCGATACAAAATGTATGACAAAATAATTTTTCTTCATAATGTTCTTTTTCGTGAATTGTTTCGATGTTTTAATAGTTATTCTGCTATTCGGGGAGGAGACAAATCCAACAAACAAAAGATCATAAAAATAAGTCCAGCCGTTCTCGAGTTCTAGTTATAGTGTTGTAACAAACCCGACTTTGTTTTAGGATATATATATTATATCGTCATCATCATCATCAGCCTATATTCGTCCACTGCTGGACGTAGGCCTCTCTTAGTGAACGCCAAAGAGCCCGATCTTCGGCTTTCCTCATCCAGTCGCTGCCAGCTGCCTTCCGCAAGTCGTCACTCCACCTGGCCGGCGAGCGCCCTACACTACGTTTGCCTAGACGCGGTCTCCACTCGAGAACTCGTTTGCTCCAGCGTTTGTGGGTTCTCCTACAGATGTGACCGGCCCATTGCCACTTCAGCTTGCTAATCCTTTGAGCTATGTCGGTAACTTTAGTTCTCTGACCTGACCTGATCTCACAGAGACTCCGAGCATAGCTCTTTCTATAGCTCGCTGTGCGACTTTTAAACATGTAGACCAGTCTCATCTTGAGTGTCCACGTTTCGGCTCCGTAGGTCATGACTGGTAGGACGCACGCATTAAAGACTTTCGTCTTGACGCACTGTGGTATGGGTGACGAGAAGACTTGACGAAGTTTGCCGAATGGAATTTAGACAATAAATATTTTTTTATATCTATATATTATATAGATATAAAATAACACTTATTATGCCATAATAGCTTGCCCTCTTCACGTTTTTTAATCTGTTTTTCATTCATTCAATATCGTACTGATCAGCACGTCACTAAAGCTTTAGAAAAAAAAATCTGTAAAACTAATACAAATTTTCTAAATTCGATGATTTTTACATATTTCAGTAGAAATTGCAATAATAAACGAGTTAAATATGAAAGTGACAGTATTCACGAAGATTCCGACATCAGAATGTAATGAAGTGATAACGAAATCAGTATGAAATCGACGATCTTATGTTGAGTGATGGTTTGTTTACAAAGTTTTCAGTTTTGAATGGAATAGACTTTAATTGTTTTTTTTTTAATTAACACACTTATTAAATGAGTAGGTACTTACATAGGTTACCGAGGTATCCGTATAATAAAATTATTATTTCATATCTGTTTTTCGATTTAAAACCTTATTTATTACCTACCCCCAAACTAAAACCGAGTGCAATAAAATTCATAATAGTCAACGAACATAAATACTCAAATTTAAAATGCATTAAGTGTTAATTACACCTAATAGACAATCTTTCTTTTGATGTAGTATTCAATCTTCGATGATGACGGGACAATGTCGTTAAATAACAGCATTTGGCAATTTTTCGAAAAAAGTTCATCTTATTCAACTAAAGCTAAGTGCAAACAGTGCAATAAATTATATTCACTAGGAAATTCCGAGCCTAGAAGGCAAACTATTTCCGGTTTGAAGCTACACTTGTCTAAATTCCATAAAACAGAACATAAGCCATACTCGTATCTAAAACGTCAGTTGGAAATCGACGAGCACAAAAATGAAGCTAAATTAAAGCGATATGCAAAAATCTGCAACCACCATTGACAGTGGCAGTGGTAGCAAACTGGTGCAGACCACAACCTACTACTAGAACTATTTTTTAAAGCGATAAATAATATTCAAAAAAAGAATCTACCTACTCAAATAAACAACTCGCCTATTTTAAGTATTTTTATGGCGCAATTATTATTAATTAATATCAATGGTCAATAAGTGAAAATATTGAAGACTCCATAGCTATGTGATTTAAAGATAAAAAAAGAAAACTGACTGATTACTACTAACGTTTCCTTTATTTTTCCCTCAAAACATAATCCTTGTAAGGAAGTTTCGGTTTCGGCCGAAACTGAGACCGTTGCCGAAATTCGGTTTCGGTTTCGGTCGGATACTATGATTTAAGGTCCTAGTTGTTAAGCATTGTTGGAGACCTACGAAAACGGTTATGTTTTTAAAATAATCTGCAAGCTAAGTTTCATAACGATTTTTTTTGTTTTTAAGGCATTTTAGTGGAAAAAAAACTCAACAAAATATTGAAATAATATCGTTTTTCGTCGTGCATTTTTTTATAGGATAGGAGGGCAAACGAGCAGACGGATCGCCTGATGGTAAGCGATTACCGTCGCCCATGGACTTGGGCCTCCAGTAACCTCACTAACTCAGCGAAACACAACGTTTTCTGTGAGGCCGTGGTCGAGCCGGCCCATTCGTGCCGAAGCATGGCTCAACCACGTAAAAAAAAAATTTGGTCCGATAATTGTTGTTTTATATTGATAAATAAACAGTGTTTAAACGTTTTTATAAGTCAAAAGAAAAAATTAGTTTTAAATTCATACTTTTTTTTAATATTTGATGTTGCATTTTTGACTTATTTTGAAAAAAGCTAAAAAACATGATAACTCAAGAATGGTTCACTTTTGCATAATGCATATAGGGGATAAAATGATCGCAAATAGTCTATCCTATCACCTATCCTATACCCTATTATCTAACGGGAATACGTCGAATTACCAATAACCCTATATATGTATAAAACAAAGTCGGGTTTGTTACAACACTTAAAACTCGAGAACGGCTGGACTGATTTATATTATCTCTGGTTTGTTGGATTTGTTTGCTCCCCGAATAGCAGAATAAATATTAAAACATCGAAAAAAATCACGAAAATGAACATTATGAAGAAAATTTATTTTCTCATACATTTTGAATCGGGAACGGAATGATGGCAAATGAACATGGCGTTTTTTTTCTGATTCGGTAAAGCCAGTAGATAGCGTTCTGTGCATTGTCCAAACTCCTCAGAAGCTGTTGTTTAAATGGGTCCCTGGATGGTTTAGATTCACAATTTGAGCCGGTAGGTAGCACCGCAATCGATTACGACTTTTACGTTACGTTTTTTTTAGGTTGATGAATGATTGATGTGACCGCTGATAGGGATAAATGGAAGAAAAGGACATGCTGCGCCGACCACAAATAAAATGGGCCAAGGAGGTAACGTAACGTTACGTCCAAAACATAACGTTTGCCGTGCCGGCTAGTTAAGAATAAAAGTAAGTATGACTTGACTAGGTAGGCCTATGCAATGAAAGCCGCACGAAGGCAATTCTAATTATTTTTTAATATACCTATATATGTTTATCGCCAAGGCGATCTAAGCGAAGCGCAAGGGTACTACCTACCTTTTCTCGAAGCGCTTTGTCGGTTTTTGAACCCTCATAACTACTTGGGTTTGGATTATACCAGATAAAATTATCGGGATATGGACTTATTAAACATATAAAGCTTCAATTGCATAACTCTTATAGTATAGATTTTATTGATATCTAAAAAATTCCGATTTCGTCACTGACTCACTCACTGATGAATAATCATCAAAATTCTTAGGGTACTTCCTGAAGTCCTAGAAAGCTGAAATTTGGTGTGTAAGCTAGTATTAGTACACAAACAACAAAAAAAATCGATTGCTCGGAACTTTTACCCCTCAACCCCTAAACCTAAAACCTAAACTAGGGGATGGAATATTGTGTGAGAATTCCCCAAATTTAGGCACCTTTGATGTGCAAGAAATACACCCAAAACAAGAAAGAAAAGATGAACAAATTCAAATTGGTTCATAATTGATGGAATAATCGCGTAACACACATACAGTCGAATTGAGAACCTCCTCATTTTTGAAGTCGGCTGAAAAGAAGTGAAATCTTACCAAAAACATTTTCATGTAAAATGTTGCCAAGACGAGAACATATGGCTCGTTTTATGCAGTGTTACCACGTGACAGTATTTATGCCAATATTTGCATTTGCCTCGAATCGTAGTTGGGCGCTCGCTCAATTGAGCGTTATTATGAGACCGACCCATAGTGAGCGACCACGTCTGTGTACCATAAGTCATCACTGGTATCACACACAAGTTAAAGACTTTCGTCTTCAGAAATTGCGGTATTGTTGACGAAAAGACGTTACGAAGTTTCCCGAACGCTGTCCAGCCAAGTCGGATTCGACAAGTGACCTCTTTCTCGAAGTTGTATCTACCTAACTGGACGGTTTGTCCCAGACATATATATTCGTTAACAACATCCAAAAAAAGTTCCCAGCGGATATTGGATGGGCACGACATGGGCATTTGAAATAACTTTTGTCTTGCCCATGTTCATTTAAGACTCAACTGTTGGGAATCTAGTGTGTGTGTGTGTGTGACTACGCGCGCGTGTTAGTGCGTTTGCGTGCGTGTGCGTGCGCGTCTATGTGTGTGTGTGTACCCGTAGAAATCTTACTATTGCAGAGATAAATAGTTTTGGGGAAATAATATCCCCTGCTTAACAACGTTCTGCAAGGGAATTGCACTGCTCTTATGCTCGGCTCGTACATGGTGGCGTTTTTGTATAAGCATTTTAACGCTTCGATATACCGATAGTCAATGTGGCACCGCTGCAGAGATTGCAGCACTTACACCGCCCAAGTTTAAATCCAATCGAAGGTTTTTTCATAGTCCACAAACGCTAAGCATAGTGGCAGATCATATTCCTCCCTCTTCCGTATAACTGGCCGCAGTGTATCGATGTTGTCTATGGTACTGAAACCTTTTCGGAAACCGGCTTGTTCGGGAGGCTGTAAATTATCAAACTTGCGCTCGAGACGATCCGTGATGACCCTTGATAATAACATATAGACGTGGCTCAGAAGTGAGATGGGTCTATAGTTCTACTATAGGGTGTCATCACCATTTTTGAAAAAGAGCACCACAACACTTCCGTTCCATGCCTGGTGGTCGCCCTCCCGGTAATAGAAAAGATTACCAAATTTCAGGGTAATCGCGTCCTCGCCCTCTATTCGGGCTTCTGATAATGAGTCCTTCATCCCCGTACAACTTTTCTACTTCTTTTTCCAGCTCAACGATAATTTCGTCTGCCCTCAATGTGCGTGCGTGTTACCAGGGCGAGTTATCGTTTGGGGTGGTAGCCGGATCTCTGTAGGAGATTCTTAGCACCCCCTGCCCCGCCGTTACCATAGCCGCTACTATAACCAGGAATAGCGGGGCCGCCGGGGACTTGGGCCCGTTTATTTATTTGTGTCGCCCTTGAGGGAAAATCGCCAATACTCACCACGCTTGGCAGGCGGATTGGTGAGCGCATGGTGATTGTTCTACAGAGAAGACGCTGCTGCCCATTCCTCTGGATGGCTGTCTGTTCCTGCCCCGTGAAAAAGATTAGCCAGTCAGCAAGGTTAGCGAGGTCACGGTAAAGATATATTTTTATCAGTATTGTGACTCGGCCCTGTCCTTGAAATAATTACTTACAGCCGCGCAGTACGTAAACACGCGATAGGGCTGCCCGTGCTCGCCTACAGTATTTTAATTTCATGTATCCCATACACCTATCTCCACCCAGCGTTTGGTTTAGAGAAGTCCGCCATCATTGTCTCTAAAACAAAATGACTAGGTACTGATTCAACTGACTGAGATTAATGAAAAAATACGAAGTAAAACGGGTGAACATAAAACCATCTGATCGCGTGTGCGTTACCTCATTAGCAATCAAACCCTCTAACTATCTACTAAAAAATCAGATATAAAAAAAGTAAATTACCTATAAATAATGTAAATCTCACTAGGTAACTACTCAAATAATAATTTCATACTTAATGATATTTGGTCTAATTCAATAATACCGATGTAATTAGCTAAGTACTTATATAGGGAAGTAGCCTAATAGCCTGGCCTAGGACCTACTACTAGTTTTTTTTAACGCGAGCGTAAACCAAGCGTATCAACCCATTATATTATCCCACTACTGGGCACGGGTCTCCTCTCAAAATGAGAGGGATTAGGCTATAGTCCACCACGCTGGCCTAGTGCGGGTTGGCAGACATCACATGCCACCGAGAAAATCTCTCAGGCATGCAGGTTTCCTCACGATGTTTTCATTCACCGTTTAAGCGCGTGATAATTAACTATTAATACGCACATGACTTCGAAAAGTCAGAGGTGCGTGCCTTGGGTTCGAACTCGAGGCCTTTGACTTGGCAGTCCAACGGTCATACCACTAGGCTATCACTGCTTATCCTAACCTAGATTAACGGTATCCAAATCCGAATAATAACACGTTTGATTAAATTGTATTTGAATTACGATTAATTTTGGTATTACGTTTGTATGGAAAATTCGGTCCGGCGGACTCTTGAGTAAGTAGGTACTTGTGCTTATTTCAATCAAATATTCACAAATCGCACGCTTACTGCTTACCGAAACATCACAATGAATGTTCGGTACTGCGGCGCATTCGCGACTGTCGGGCTACCGAGTGGAGACCTAAGAGGCGCGGAGGTTTGACTCGCGTTCCGACCGTTTGTATGAAGACAGATTACTGATAGATATCTTTACCGTGGCGATGCTGACTGCCCAGGGTACGCCCGACGATCATTTACATACCTATCGTCGCTCTTGGAGGCTCTTTTTAAACACCCCACAAAGTTTGTACACAAGTTATAACATTTACTTAATTATGATTAAATACAGCAAACATAATCCATACCTATAATAAAATTGTAATAGGCCGATGTCTGTACATTATAGATATTAGAGAAGAACTAATATGAGGGGTCTTTATTAGAGCAACAGAAACAAAAATAACAATGTTTAAAATTTTTGTTTCCCTTTGTATGTTCGTTTGCACGCGCATCACGCAAAAACTACTGCATGGAATCAAATGTAGTTTTCACACTGTTGTATTGCTAGACGTCTCACTTAAAATTTGGTGCATGTTTCATCTTGATCCTCCGCTTAGAATCGGACTTATAGTAGGTATGTTAATCTTTTTGGGATGTGAGTGAAACTGCGGGCAACAGCTAGTTATGTTATAAATTCATAAAAGAACCGAAAAAAACGGGTGTCCGGTTCTGGTTTAGAACCGGAGTTAAAAAAAAACGGTGACATCCGTAAAAAATAGCTAGCTAGGTTTAATTAGGTACAGTCGCGACCAAAAGTCCACAGGCAATCTCACAGCGCAATAGCTTTTATTTTCATGCATTATCA
This sequence comes from Acronicta aceris, assembly GCA_910591435.1. Lineage (NCBI taxonomy): Eukaryota > Metazoa > Arthropoda > Insecta > Lepidoptera > Noctuidae > Acronicta > Acronicta aceris. Next base: position 16,077,078 of record OU342767.1, read on the forward strand.
TTGTCGTTAACAAGTGACACGCGCTGGCTGTCTCGAGCTCGATCATACTGTTCATAGCAATGTAATCCTTAGCGTGCTTATGGACTTTGAGCGATTACTGTACGTCACGCGCACTACAACAATGTGCATATACACGCATGACTATAGCATACATACAGACATAGTCAAATCAATTTAATTATATGTGATGTCGAACAACTATATATTACAACACAAATAAATAAATTATTTATTTCACAAGCCTAAAATAGGTACATGAGAAGAGAAAATTACATGTACCTATATATTAATTTAAACTCCTGACATATAAACTAACACTGGCATCTAAGTTACAGGACAACTGTAATTAGTGTAGTGTAGTTAATAAGAGTTAGTGTTACTGGCAAGAGAGGACTCTTGCCAGTCATAATAACAAAGCTTGGGCTTTGTTATTATGACTGGCAAGAGCAGCGTTAAACAATACTAGAAAATACGGCGGTAATTTAATGGCTAGTCGTCGGACTTGTGATCATGTGGTTGCCGGTTCGAAACCCACCCATTTCACTACCGACATGAACTCACTCGTAACACAAGCATTTAGGTTAGCACGAAGGGTCAACACGAATACTAGTAATGTGCCACCCACATTCCTAGTACCTAAGCTTTATTTTGAAAAAAAATACAAATTAACTAAACTTGAAATCAAACTGACTTATAAATTAAACTGAATCTCAACAAAATATCACTAGTGATGTCAAATCACATCACATCTACTGAATGCTGAAAGATTTCACCCTTCTATCTTCAACTTAAGCTTTATCCGAATCTTACATTAGTGTTTTGGTTTAATAAGTTAATTTTGTACGTAATCCAGACTTTCAATAGTACATTCATAATACTTATCAATATGCCATGACACAATTAAAAAACAAAACCTTTAATCAGACCACATAATAGACATGTCCGACGACGAGCTGTGACTTTACCTTTTCCAAAAGATCTGCTTGCAGCACAAAAAATATACAACACCAATTAATAACGATAATACCTATCTTTGTACTAGATTACTTATTTAACTGTCAAAAAAAAAGGGTATTTTAGGTAAATGGAGTAGAAGCCTATGGCAAGTTAATCTAATACTTTCATATTGTCCGCATTTATTATTTAAATTTAAACCTGATCGTTCGACCTAGCCGCCAATATTTTTTTTTTGCTTATGTATAACTAACCAGCACATCTAGTAAAATGTACCGGCAAAAAATCCATTTATATTGCCAAAAATAGTAAATGATCACCAAAACAAATCCCCATTTTGGCGTAAAATTAGAACCAAAAATTTACAACTGGCGGCTCTCCAACTCGAAATTAGGATTGTCTAATCTCAAAAAAAAACCTAAAATCTAATATTTGATAACCATTTATCCATTTTGGTAAGCATTTTGGTGATACATTTACTAAATTTGGTGGTCATTATATTTATACCCTTTTTTTTTCATTGTTACTGCCACGAACGCGCAGTGTGTGTCCTACAATGTGTTATAGGACTACAAATTACGAAAAATTAAAGTTTGAATTAAGCGGGTGCGCGGTCCGTCGACCGCCTCGTGTGCTATCTTTATGTAATATGAGCTGCGAATAAAATAGCATAATTACAATTTTGAATTTCAACAACGACTAAATATGAAATTAAAAAAGCAGGGAACTATGACAAACGCTTTTACCTACTCTATTTCCCTAACATACTGTATTATTCCTTGACGATAAAAATATTATTGTATACCTACAATACGTTAAGAAAATCCTATCCGATCCTTAAAGGTATTATTAGCTATCGAGATTAATTTTTATTTATATAATTTTAATCAGATTACAAGTAAACAAAAATACTCTAAATAAAATTTTATAAAGTGAGGGTATTCAGAATTAAAAATGGCAATACAGCGGCACAAAATGGAAATGAATGTCTGCAAAAATGGAAATCTTCAAAATCGAATTGAATCAAATGGAATACAAAAAATAAAATAAAGAAATATATTTTTTTTGCTCAATTATGGACTTTTAAATAATGCAAAACGGCACACTAAATGCATTTATTATGTACCTAGTATTTTTTTTTTATATGATTTTTTTTTTTTTTTTTTAAATTTATTTATTTGGAACAACAAACACATACAAATAATAACTAGTTGAAACGATGATAACCGCAGTAGTATAAAACTGTGTCGCGGTTATCAGCGCCCCTCTCCAGGTAGGGAAGTAATTAATTAGTTCCAGTTACATTATAACAAAAGATGCGAAGTTGAGAAATAATTAATTTACAAAGTAAGTACGGTATACATGTATATTGGGAGTAGAAGAGTGGTTGTGAGTGTTGAGTGTGAGTGTGTATGTGTGTATGTAGTGTGTATGTAGTGTGTATGTGTGTGTGAATCTGCTTGAGAGATTGAGCGAGTTACACTTCCACTAGTTCCTCTGTCTCGTCATAGTTTAGTTGTTTTAGCCATATATTTAACTTAATTTTAAGTTTTTTTCTAGTTAATGGATAGATATTAATTTTTTTATTTATTTTATTATACATTTTCGAACTAATGTGTTTAAAGTGACGACTTGCTGCGTCGGTTCTGCAGGCTTGTGTGTTACATACCCTATCAAACCGGCGTTTTGTTCTGTAAATACTCAGATCATAGGCAAGGTGTCTGTGTTTACGTAGTATAGTTTGTAGTACAAATAACTGTCTCACAGTAAGAACCTGGCACAAGGAGTAAAGCGCTGTAGTTGGAAAACGTCTCGGTTTCTTCGCCAGAACCTTAAGTATGGCACGCTGTCCGCGTTCAACTCGTAACATAGTCGTTTTGTGACTTCCTCCCCATACAACAAGGCAATAACCTATCAGTGATTGAGCTAGCGAGAAGTATATAGTAATTAAACTGCTAAAATCAACAACAGACCTAAGTTTCTTGAAAACATAAATAAGCTTTCTTAGTCGCATGACTGTGGCATCAATTTGCTGTTTCCATCTAAGGTGACTATCGACTATAACACCTAGGTACTTGATAGTCTGAGTACTCTCTAATTTGGGACAGTTGCAAGTTGTGTTTAGTGTAAAGTTAGCACATGTGTGAGCACGAATTATCACAGGAATTGGAGGCTGACTAGACTTATTGGTTGAGAATGCAATGAATTTGGTCTTACTAATATTTAGAGTTAAGAGATTTTTGGTTAACCATTTCATGACATAACTTAGGGCCAGTTCTGAATTTATCTGAACCTCATTCCAATCATTTCCATGAATTATTAGAGCTGTGTCGTCTGCGTAAGTAATAATTTTGCAGTTGAGTAGGTGTAACTGACACAGCTCATTTACGTATATGAGAAATAGGGTTGGCCCCAAAACACTACCCTGTGGAACGCCAAAAGTGAGAGATTCTTCTCTACTTATGTAATTTGCTATTTTAAGGGACTGTTTACGCCCTGTAAGATAGCTACTGAATAAATCATATGCCGCGCCGCGAATGCCAATGCCATACAGCTTCGAAAGAAGGGTGGGGACAGAGACAGTGTCAAAAGCTTTTGAGAGGTCTAAGAAAATACTAATAGTCTTTTGCTTCCTTTCAAAATTGTTCACAATTGTGTCTGCAAGTTCTAAGACAGCATCGTCAGTAGATTTACCACTTCTAAAACCAAACTGATTTGGTGCTAAAATGTTGAATTTGTTGAGGTATTTGGTGAGTCTTATATTTATGACCTTTTCGAAAACTTTGGAAAGCGTGGAGAGTACCGAAATAGGTCTGTAATTTGAAACACTGTCCCTGTCCCCGGATTTGTAGATTGGGTGAACAATCGCGGTTTTAAATATGTCGGGAAAGATACCTCTTGAGAGGCACAAGTTAAAAATATGGACAAGGATAGGAATAATAGTTTGTCTCGTGGCTTTCACAATAGCAGATGTTATACCATCAAGACCAGCAGAACTTTTATTTTTGAGACCCAGAATAATGTTTTCCAACTCAGTACTATCTACCTCCAGCAACGTCATTGAGTGTAAAGAACAGGAGTGAGAAGAACTGAGATTACTGGAAGCAAGGGTTTTATAGGAGTCCGTTTGTTGAATTTTATCCGCTAATAGTCTACCTATGTTAGAAAAGTAGTTATTCGCGCTATCTACCGATTGAGAGGGATTTGCACAGCAATTTAATAGTTCCGAGGCTGCTATCCTGTTTTGGTTTAAGTTCGCGATTTGTTTAATAAGCCGCCATGTATCTTTAGGATTACTTCTGGCCTTCTGAAACTCAGCACGTTCATATTCGCGTCTAACTTTCTTTAAGATATTATTGCAGAAATTGCGATAACGGTGGAAAATCAACTTGTGTGACTCGTTATCCGGGTGTTTTTTAAATGCACGGTACAATTTGTCACGATGCCGTATACATCTCAGGAGGCCAGGAGTAATCCACGGTTTAATAATACGTCTTTTACTAGGAATGACTGAGGTGTGAGAATGAGATTTAATGACAGAGGAAATAGTTGACACAAGGTATTCCGCAGACGAGTTCGGTTCCTCTGATTCAAAAATTGACGAAAAATTTGTATTTTTAATACATTCGACAACCGCGGGGATATCTATCTTATTAATAGACTGTTTACAAGTATAAGTTTTTATGTTTATGCTACAAAATGTAAGAGTAGGTGAATGGTCAGTAATGAGAGAGTCAAGCACAAGTGTAGTGGCGATGGTATGAGAGCGAAGTATCACATGATCCAGGCAGTTAGAAAGTCTTGTTGGAAAGTTATGGGCTGGAAGCATTGCATGAGAGGCCATAAGAGTCAGATATTCTTCAGCGTAGGAATCTGTGCAGTCGGGTACAATATTTATGTTTAGGTCGCCAATTACGGCAATAGTTTTATATTGTGATAAACCGGTTAACAAATGGTCAAGACTACTTAAAAATTGTGTCAGATCTCTATTTGATGGAGACCGATATACGGCAGCAAAGGCTGCTGTACCATTCAAGTTAAGTAATAAACAGTTTGCATCATTAAGTGTAGGCTCTTGTACAGTTACATTTAAACAATCACTTATATAGACAACTACACCATCATTTTGACTGTTAAACGATGAGAAGTAAGAATTGAAGCCATTTATAGATGGGATTAATTGACATTTACTTAACCAGCATTCACTTAAAACAATAATATCAGGTAAATACGTTAATCTACTCAAGTATACCAATAAATTATTGAAATTACAGTTAAGACTGCGTATGTTAGTATGAAAAATTTTTAAATCATGCAATGCATTATTCCAATAATTGCTACTTGTTTCCGGCGAGCTTATGTAGCTGTTAGAAACCGAAACACGTTCGACTTCGCTCGTTAAAGAAGCTAAGTCATCCATTGCAACATTGAATCAACAACAAGGGACCTAAAAGTGGGACATGGATTGTATAATTCATAGAAGCAAATAATAATGGACTTTCTAGACTTATTTAAGTAGTATCGCCTATGGCCTGATAATAAATATGCAAAAAACACATATGACTGAATAGATACATGGAGTTTGTGGAAAGTGTGTGTGTGAGTATGTAGGAGTAAACAGAGTGTGAGTGGGCTGTGCAATGGTAAGCAGTGTGTGGGTGTAAAATATATATGTGGAGAGTGAGAAATGTGAATGGGAATACAGAAAAACAATTTAAATAAAGTTTTACAATATAGAAAAAATCTGCAACAATCATGCAAGAGATGCAGGGAAAGCGACATAAGAATCCGAAATACAGCAACTACATTTGATACTATAATGACTAGTCACATAGTTTTTCTAATACTCGCTAAATCCATTTCGTTCTTCACCTGCATGTGAGGACTACCAGATTTTTCGCGAACGTATATCCTCCCATGTGAGACCCAACAGAATTCAAACTGGTTTGATTTGGCTGCCTCCCTAGCCAAAAAGAAGAGTCTTTTGTTCTTGGCTAACAAGTTTTCCGATGCATAAATTCGTCTTGCAGGGCCACTTATTTTAAGGTGTTCAGTTGTCAGTTTGTAGTTATTTTTTATATGGTTGCGAAATTTTAACAGAAAATCTTCCTTAAGAAGTACGGTTGTAAAATCAACTATTATTGGTTTGACAGCTGGGTCCTTAGCTTTTATGCGAAACACATCTTTGACGTCTCTTGGCTGGATCGCGAGGTTCAATAATTTACCAGTCTCTGTAATGGTATTCAACAGTGAGGATTTAGTTTCAGATTTATTACATGGGACATTACGTATCTCAACACATGTAGAACGCGCGCTTTGTTCCATGTTCTCAAGCTTTTTTTCGAGATCTCTGATATAATTCAGATTTCCTTCACGCTCTGTTTCTAGAATCTTCAAGTGTGATTTTAGATCCTCGTGTTGTTTAGATAGGAATTCCAAGGAATCGCGTATGTCATTTACAACGGAAAACAATTTTCCATATTTCTCATCCTGCTGTTGTTTGAAATCAGAAAACATTTCCCTCATCTCAGACATAAAAAGGGTTAATTTATTCTCATCGGAGTCATCCATTCGTTTACGCCTAGTATTTCTAAACGTAATATTTGGTGAAATTTCCGAAGTAAGAGTGTCAATTTTAAGGTTTAAATTTGGTTCAGATGAACTATGGGGTGTGCCCAGCGCCTGCTCGTTTGTGACAGGCAATGTTGCAACAGAATTCTGAGGTGCTGGCGACTGTGGCGGTGGTGAGCGGTTGATCGGCATTCTCGTTGTTAGCAAAGTACCAGGCTCACAGTAGTCTAAAGAGGCTAATTGGGACTAATGTGGCGGGGGTCAACTTATTATGGTGGCAATCGACAGATTGGAACAAAACTGCTTTCCGTCTGATGTAAGTTGACCTCCAGTAAAACAAAGGGGATCCTTTACTCACAGCTTTGCTTGTGTGTTTGGCCTCTTGTCCGCTGTCTATGACGTGCCTGTGCACACAGATGAATACGAGTATCGTTGACGCTCGCAGCACGCGTGCGCTTCTGCGAGGTATGCACTCCTAATATTTGTACGGAATTTAACTATCCGAAATTATTAATTTTATGAATTAAAAATAAAAAGCGGATAACTTAAAACGCGTCTGAACTCCTCAGATGTCCGGAGGGAAGGCTAAGTATGATCGAGTACTAAATATGAAACGGCAATTAATTGATTGATTTCACAGAAATCAGTTTTTTCTGTTTTCTAACCAAAGGAAAACTTACGTACTAACTTAATGTTTCTTAAATCTGTCAATTCTACTTCTAGATGGAATATGTCCGTTTTTGCAGTCCTTTCACACTCACACTGTACTAGGTGCCAAACGTACTAAGACTGATGATTGTATTGCTAGATTTTGGGAAAATTGCGGTAATTTGGCAAGACATTAATATTTAATATTTGTTTTTTGGTTAAGGGATTTCTATATGCCCTTTTTGGATCAAACAAGGTTTTTTTTGACATATTGTAGAATTATAGACTTACCTAAACGAATATATATATATATATATACATATATATTCGTTTAGGTAAGCCTATACTATGTACTGAATATATGTATGTAAATGTGCTGGGGTGTTACAAGTTAAAAAAGTTGTTTGTTTGAAGAACCCGCATCACTTAAGTAAAACCAAGAACCAATACCAAAACTACTTACTCAATTTTGCATTAATAATATATTATTAGTGGTACGAATAGACAACGGAATTTTGTTATAAATATGCGGAGCTTTGCAGAAAATGCTTTTACTAAGTAATGAAATTTTACTAGGGACTAGACATAGATTATGCTTACTACGAGCTCTTTCTTAAAAATTAAATTCTAGATTCTATACTCCATTTGGTTAGGTACTTATCTAAAGGTAAACAAATCATAAAAAAGGTTCTTTTATTTCGAAATAAAACGTAATCAAAATAAATCTATATCTTCTATCTATACTTATAATAAATCTGTAGAGAGGTCAATTCTGTACATGAAATATATTTCCAAAATAACTATCAGCGGGTGATTAGTGATCGATACTGACCCCAAAAATGCAATCAGTAAAATTTTTGTCCGTCTGTCTGTCTGTATGTTCGTTATAGAAACAAAAACCACTCGACGGATTTCAACGAAACTTGGTACAATTGTTCTTCATACTCCTGGGCAGGTTATAGTATACTTTTCATCACGCTACGATCAATAGGAGCAGAGCAGTGAAGGGATATGTTGGGAAAACAGGAGAACTTACTCCATTTTTTAAGCTTCCGTCGCGTGTGCAGCCTTAATGGTTAAAGCTACACAGAAATCATGTATGACGGAAATGTTTTCCTTAAAATTATATAAAAAATATTCCACGACAGCAAATGTCTATCTTTTATGGTTGACTCACAATAACACGTGTAACTCCCGATAGCTTAGCAGTTCGGAACTTTCTGATTATATTTGTCTACTCTTACGTTAGGTGACTGACTGACTGACATAGTGATCTATCAACGCACAGCCCAAACCACAGGTTATAGTATACTTTTCATCACGCTACGATCAATAGGAACAGAGCAGTGAAGGGAAATGTTGGGAAAATGAGTGATTCATGAGAAAGGTTTCAAGCTATAAAACATCACGCTACAACCCTTAGGAACGGGGCAACGCAGGTGAAACCGCGTGCGAAGAACTAGGGAACAAAGTAACTATTCCACGCGGACGAAGTCGCTGGCAAAAGCTAGTTATTTAATAATTAAAAACCACATTTTCTTTTTACGTACTAGCATATTTAACTACTTTGTTTAATATTAAATGGGAATTATTAATTCTTAAGATTGCAAACAATTAATTAAATTAAAATTTATAATTATGTCATAAAGTATTGCAATGTGCCTACTAAACAGACAGGTATTTAAAACATTTTTCTATGTAGTAGACTTTTGATAACTCGAAAAAATTGAGAAGTAGTAATGCATGGAAGCGCAGCAAAATATTTAACCGATATTACACTTAGTCGGTTAACCAGATGCCATTCGTGACAGTTTGTGTTTACTTCTTTTGTTCGCTTTTGTGTTTCTTTTGCGGAAAATTGTGTTAATTAGTTATTGCTGTCTGTTTGTTCGTTGTTCTTATTGATAGATTGTTAGTTGTGTTGTTAGTAATTTTAATTGTTAAATTAAATGATACCGAGCCGGGTACTAGGCGACACCTGTGATCGTTTTATTATTAGTGCTGATGATTGTTTTTCATCTGATTCAGATTAAAACATATAAAGTCAATTATAAAGTATATTCGTTTCACTCCCAATTCACAAGATAGCTAGGTACCATTGTAATAAAATTGAATAAAAATGAGTTGAATAGCCCTGAACGCCGCCATTTTTATTCTTTAGTTAAGTACCTAAACAAACGGAGTATAGATTATTTTTGACGAACACAGAATACTCATTTATATAAATACACGGTAATGTCAGCAGTTTGTATTTTATAAAAAATGGTTAACATGAATCAGTTTCATAAATCATAATAACTAATTATCATAATCAGCTTAATATTAAATATTGCTCTAATACAACGCTTCTGTGCTTTAAAGGTATCATCTTTATTTGTGGAATTGCCCCAAAATTGCCCTTGGTATGCTGCTATTACTGCCGGTAAATTGACTACATTTCGTAATTTCCCTAAAGCGAATATTGGCTCAGCTTTTTATACTGACTTATTTGTCTACATATAAGCCTAGAAACTTAGCTACCTCTGTCTCAACAATATTTTTACCTGAGAATTCAATATTTAAATTTGTCATATTTTTATTATTACATCGCTGTCTAAATGTCATAAATTTTGTTTAGTCTAGGTTTAATTATTATTTTCAAGCCATTTAATAATTGTTTTTAGAGCATCATTAATTTCTAATTCAATGTCAATTATTCAGGTTATTTCCTGTGAGCAGAACAGTACCTACTGTCATCAGCAAAGAGGGTCATGTTATACATAATGCTCGCTCATTGATATATAGGAGGAATAGCAATGGCCCAAGTACGCTACCTTGTGGTACTCCGTATGATACATGTCTTATTATATAATAAACGTTGCAATCCAACAGTTTTGTAAATAAGTGAAATATAACTATGTACTTAAAGTTATATGACAACTGGTGTTTAATAAACCTTACAATGATGTAAGAATTTTTCAAGTAAAAACATTACAAATATTACCATTACAATTGCTTTTTAATAAACGTTTACATGTGCAGAAAACGCCTGTAGATTTAGATGACAATATTGTATCTCTAAATCTGTGATTGTAAATTACAAATGACCTCCATAAAATGTAACTTTTTGTTGAATTAGTTGACCAGCGGGCTTTTTCTCCAAATAATTTACTGACCACAAACTTAGACACATTTTGACGTGTTTATGTATCGTTCCTATAGTTACGCCATGTACATCTATAACATGGTATTGTTAACCATAGCCCATTCAGTGCAATGCACATACAATGGGCTGAGTGAGTGAAGGCATGCATTTCTCTTAGAATCGTAAGTATCTAAGATCATGTCTTATTTTCGTTACCAGTTATTCGACTGTAATTTGTTTTTCTGATATTTATCGGTGAACGTAAAATCTCTCTCACATCGAAAGTAAAATGTATATATTCATCATCACTACTTCCTTAGTAAATTCTGACACAAGGCGAGTCCACCTATCGAAATTGTTCTACAATTTACACAATATATAAATTTGTAATTACAATTATACGTTGAATAAAACAGTTTTTCTTACAAATACGAGTATGTAAATGGTCACCTGTAAAAAGAAAATGTTTAATAAACAGAAATATCGAAAATATTTTATTAAATAAAATTTGTGAAATTGTAGGTACAATTTTTCTATTTTGTCAGTTTTCCACCACGGTAAAGTATGGTGTATTCTTTATTCAACAGAAACTTTTAGATTTGTATCTTGTAAAATATAATTACAATTTGTAACAATTATTAAACAGGGCCCAGAACAATTAAACCATACTAAAGGACTGAAGCTATTCAATGGGACGGTTTTTTTATCATTTATTCATGATAGGCCTACGCTTGACCGCCAGTTCGCCTGATGATAAGCGACACTGCGATCTACGATGGAGCGCGCTTGCCTATATGAAACCGATTCACTCGTGATTTAAAGACACCCAGATTATATCTATCAGGGTAAACCCACTCAGGAAGCGCATTCCACATTTCATTGGTAAGCATGATAAAAGTGGACTTAAAGCGTTTCGTTCGAGTTTTTGGAATGTCCACCATGAATCGATGTTGTTTTTTCGTGCTTCTGGTCGTCCGGTAGTAGAAAGGGCAAGGGGGAATAAGATCATGGAGATCTAATGCACTTTCTCCGAAATGTATCCGATAAAAAACCGATAAACTAGCCACTTTGCGGCAATGTTCCAGACTTTGCAGTTTGGCCCGGACAAGGGAGTCATTGTAAATGAGCTTCTTGGCACGTTTCTCGACGGATTCTTACGCCTCGAGCTGGTACTTAGCCAAAGGTTCATCCCAAAGGTGCAATCAGTACTCCATGCACGACCGAACTTGTGCTTTATCTAATGTGAGCAAAATACTAATACAATGTTAGCAATTTACTGGTTTCTGACACTTAAAGAAAACCGATTCCATAAAAACAAAATCCAAGCCCAAAACTGCAAGACCGAAGGATACGGCGAGCTCGTTCTGCGTGAATCGGATCGCCAATAATTAACAAAAATGAAAGGTAGCTGTTAGTAATTGTAACATTAAGACGTCCAACAACTTAGTCTACCCGTGACCATGGATGCTGTAAAGGATCCGAAACGTCGGGAATCAAATAATATCAATACAACGCGATAAAATTCGTAAAAAGTAACTTTATTTCAATGTGAGCAATTGTTCCGGCGTAAGGTAACGACGCACCTTCGAGAGGATACCCAGCTTTCTGGCTACTTAAGCCTTGGACTCTATATAGGAGCCGCAGTTGACGGTTGACGTCAGAGTAATGCCCAAGAGTTCAAGGTGGTCAGTTGTCGGCACAGATACATCTCGGAAAGCAGGAGGCAGTTGGGATGGGCTCTTTTCAGCGGAAAACAGACATACCTGGGTTTTGGCAGCGTTGAATTTGACCAGATTGGCATCGCCCCATTCGGAGACTACCTGAAGGGATAAATTCAGGCGCTCGACCATGGCCTCTCTTAGAGACTGAATTTCCGGTCCACTAGTCCGCGCACTGTGTGTAACTCTTTACAAGGTGCTGTAGTCTGCTGTAGTCTGTAGTAGACCATCAATGTGGAGCAGGAAGAGGGTCGCAGAGAGTACCGAGCTCTGACCCCGAAACACCGGCATTGATATCCATTCGATCGGACGAGAAGCCATCAATAATGACCGCTTCCTCAGAAAGTCCGATATCAAGCACTGAAACCAGTCATGGGAAAGCCATACGATGAAAGATTATTTATAAGTCTATGATGCCAGACCCTGTCCTAAGCCATCGAGATGTCAAGAGAGACGGCAAGCGCCTCCCCGTGTTTTCGATGGCTTCACTCCAAACCTTCTAGCGTACGTCACACATTGACGTACGCTAGAAGGCCCAGTAGACCGGTTTTGGCGAAATCCGTATTGTTGGTCACTGAGAACATCATTTGCTTCTAAGTACGCCAGGAGCCTGTTGTTAAGAACACGTTCCATAGACTTACAGAGTATGGACATGACCGAAATAGGGCTGTGGTTCGTGGTTGCACGTTAGCAAGCTTCCGCGATTTTAGGTCTTGACCATTCTCAAGAGAGAGACGAGAGAGGCGTGTCAGTACAGGAGTCAACTCAAGCGCACATATCCTCAGAACTATGGCTGGTATATCGTCTGGTCCACTGGCTCTGTTTACGTCAAGACTGCGCAGCGTTTTTCGAACCTCCGATTGGCGAATGCGGTATTCGGACATAGTTGTCGTGTTGCTGCGAAGGCGAAGTGGGAGGTGTCGCGCTACCAGTGTCTACACGTGAAGACTCCGCAAAAAGAGAGGTAAACAAGTTGGCCTTCTCTTCAGCGGTATGTGCCATCAGAATCGATCCATCAGGTTTCAGCAATGGAGGAAGTGATGGGAAGTTCATTTCGACTGTTTTAGTTAGGGACCAAAACGCTTTACTACCCGCTGGGTATGAAGCCAGTTTGTTCCCTATTCGACTAATGTGGTCAAAGCGAGCCTTTCGAAGGACCTTTTTACAAAACTTAAATAGACGTAAATCTAAAACAAAATAAAAAACCGAATTAGTCCCCCACAGTATCAAATCGCAGTGGGGAACTTTACATTAATTCAATATATCATAAGAGCGAATCAAATTACCATTCAACAAATACAATTTAAAAAAACAATATCCTCTATATATATTGGTCATACAAATGTTTGATCCGTGTGGGGATCGAACCTACAACACATGGCGCGAAATCCGTTCACTCGGCTACGCTAAACGTTATTATTATTATTTTTTAAATATTTATTTATACTATATAGTATACTATCAAAAAAATCACGAAAAAGAACATTAAGAAGAAAATTTATTTTCTCATACATTTTGTATCGGGAACGGATTGACAGATTTGAAAGAAATAAAACACGGACACAAATGAACATGGCGTTGTTTTCTGTATCGGTAAGGCCAGTAGATGGCGTTCTGTGCATTGTCCGAACTACTCATAAGCTGCTGGTGTGATTTTCACGTTTTTAGGGTTCCGTACATGGGTTCCGTGCACTGACCTCTATAGTACCCTATAGGTACACTGGACAGGCTACCGTCAACGGTTTTTGGCCCCCCTTTGATTTTCGCCATTTTGGTGCTGATAGCACAAGTAAACAGTAACGGAACTAATTTTAGAGATTGGACAATGTCGATACATTGTTGTTCTTCCATGAAGGTTGTAATAGCAAAACGCTAGCCTTAAAGATTTTTTTTTAAGTATGTTACCTAGCTACAACATAACATACTATCACGTCTGTATTGCCCGAAGGGTTAGGCAGAGGCGTACTAAAGTACACCCACAGTTCGCCGGTATGTTTAGGTCCCATGTAATAGGGGGCGAGCCTATTGCCATTAACTGGGCACAAATCCAGACTTCGAGCTGCTACTGAGAATTTCATAGAAAAACCCAATAACAAGTGTTATTGGGTTTTTCTGCTTTTCCTGGGGATCGAATCCAGAACCTCTAGCGTAGCAGTCGCGCTTGGGACCACTAGACTAATGAGGCAATAAAAATTAGTTACCTAGCTACAACTTCTGAAAATCAATTAGACTCTCAGGTGAAGATAATGGAAACTCTAACTGTCCGTCTAACTAGTGTTAAAACTATAATTTAATATATTTATTATGAAACTTAGATCGCGCTCCATCGTAGATCGCAGTATCGCTTAACTTCAGGCGACTGGTGGTCAAGGGTAAGCCATTCACGGATTAAAAAAACACTTTTGTCACCGATAAATTTTAAGTGTATAAAGTTTCGACAATGCTCGATTGGTGCTCTTTGGCTCTTCTTCGACCTCTACTTTCAGCAGTGGAAGGCAATAAGATGATTAATGATGATGAATGCTCGATAGCCAGCCTTCGAGTTTTACGGTACCATATGTCAAAACAACGTTCGTGCTTCCAATTTAGTACATTATATTTTGAATTACGTTTATGACGATAAGATTGCGATGCGACAGTTTTCAAAATGCTTCGTGCTACCAAAATTTGTTCCTTTTACGTACGATAGAGGCGCTGGTCCAAATCTCATACAAATTGGTCTCCATGACGATACGAATACTTTTTCGCAAGTTGTTCGTGCTAAGGCTACTGTTAATATTCAAACTTGTTTTTTCCTTTGTGCTAGTTATTTTTATTTTATAAAAATACTGTCGTTTTACTTTATCATCGTTTCACTTTATCATCATTTAATTTAGCAAAATAAATCCACTGCCGATTTAAATACTCTTTATTTCCATTTACATAACACAACTTCATACGACTTCAACTTCATAAAGATGCAAATATCAAGTGAGGATTAAGAACGATTTCCGTGCGTGGTAACATTTTGGTACATACATTTGTAAGGTATAGTTTTACAGTAAATATAAGATGTGGACCAACTACACCCAGCGGAAAACAAAGCACTTAGAATACAATACAATAACGCCTCCCCAGGTGTCAGACGATCCATAAGGATTCTCAAACATATCACTTCCAAGTAAGTGATATGTTTGAGAATGTTGAATGTGTTACTTGGACTTACACAAAATTATTTATCAGTTCATTCTTGAGGACTTACACAAAATCATACAATAAAAAAATATCGACATTAATGATCGGAACACGGAGATGCTAGTCTTGTGTAGGTCCTGAACGAACGAACTAAAAGACACGTTTCCCATCAGTGAACTAAAAGACACGTTTCCTAACTGAGATCGTTAATCGGTCCTTCGGTCCTAATCGTACTTCGTACTAATCGTACAATTCGTACGTAATGTTTCTGAACCACCGAGATCGAATAAAAGAGCTAATAGTACAATATGTACCGAGTAAAGTTATAATAAGAAGGAAAATTAAATAATATTGACAGAGAGATTAATTTAATGCATAAAATGTGTATTTAATATATATTTTTTTATCATTAAGCTCAACGAATCAGTTGGACATCAAACCCTAGTAACTATTCTTATGACTGTCGAACTATTGTAATGGGACCGAACGATGAACTAATAAGCAATTTGGTCAGATGTCCTATAGGAACTAAGAGAACTAATAGTACTAGTAGAACTAATAAGGTGAACTAGTTCACTGACCAAATTGTACTAGTTCAGAGCGATCTCTTTACTTGTATGAAGTCTTGTACCGAATAGGCACAAGACTATTATGTGTCAATCAATGTAAATTTTAGTTCCACAATAGCACGGAGCAGCGCTTCAAATTGAGCCACAAATTATGCTGTAATTAGCGGGCCCGGCAAACGTTGTCTTGCCCTGTATCATCATCTTCCTGCCCTTTATTTGTCGTCGGCGCAGCATGTCCTTTTCTTCCATTCATCACATTCCCATGTCTTGCCCTGTATATTAAAAAAAATCGTAGAACCCGATTGCGGTGCCACCTACCGGCTCAAATTTTGAATCTAAACCATCCAGGAACCCAATTAAACATACACAAAAAAAAAAATCATACCAACAGCTTATGAGAAGTTCGGACAATGCACAGAACGCCATCTACTTACTGGCCTTACCGAAACAGAAATCGACAACATGTTCATTCATGTCCGTGTTTTATTTCTGTTAAATCTGTCAATCCGTTCCCGAAACAATGTAGGTATGATGAAAATAAATTTTCATCATAATGTTTTTTTTCGATGTTTTAATAGTTATTCTGCTATTCGGGGAGGAGACAAATTCAACAAACCAAATATCATAAAAATCGGTTCACCCGTTCTCGAATTATACGTGTTGTAACAAACCCGACTTTGTTTTATATATATAAGACTAGCTTTTGCCAGCGACTTCGTCCGCGTGGAATAGTTACTTTGTTCCCAAGTTCTTCGCCCGCGGTTTCACCTTCGTTGCCCCGTTCCTAAGGGTTGTAGCGTGATGTTTTATAGCTTGAAACCACTGTTCCACCACAATTCACTGCTCTGCTCCTATTGATCGTAGCGTGATGAAAAGTATACTATAACATGTGGTTTGGGCTGTGCGTTGATAGATCACTATGTCAGTCAGTCAGTCACCTAACGTAAGAGTAGACAAATATAATCAGAAAGCTCCGGACTGCTAAGCTATCGGGAGTTACACGTGTTATTGTGAGTCAACCATAAAAGATAGACATTTGCTGTCGTGGAATATTTTTTATATAATTTTAAGGAGAACATTTCCGTCATACATGATTTCTGTGTAGCTTTAACCATTAAGGCTGCACACGCGACGGAAGCTTAAAAAATGGAGTAAGTTCTCCTGTTTTCCCAACATTTTCCTTCACTGCTCTGCTCCTATTGATCGTAGCGTGATGAAAAGTATACTATAACCTGCCCAGGAGTATGAAGAACAATTGTACCAAGTTTCGTTGAAATCCGTCGAGTGGTTTTTGTTTCTATAACGAACATACAGACAGACAGACAGACAGACAGACAGACAGACAAAAATTTTACTGATTGAATTTTTGGCGTCAGTATCGATCACTAATCACCCGCTGATAGTTATTTTGGAAATATATTTCATGTACAGAATTGACCTCTCTACAGATTTATTATAAGTATAGAAGATAGATAGATGACCCGGTGTACTTCGTATCACCTGTCGTAACGATTTGAAAAAAATGGCTGAACATTTTGATTTTCTACTCTGTATCGTTCTGACTGCAAGTCTATTTTTCATGTTATGGTCCATACAGTTATTCTATTACAGACTCGAATGTCAACAAATAAGGTGCCTATTTTTTCGGTTTGCACGGGTTGCGCCATGCCTATTAAAAAAAATTCAGATCTAAAAAAGTCCAGCAACACAAAATGTCATCAAATGACTTTGAAAAGCTATCTTGAGCCGTTTGAAAAATACTCAAAACAGTTTTTTCTATGAAATAGCTATCATGTTCTTGACTACTGACTCCAGTCTGAATCCATTCTTCTAGGTCGCACCAAATAGAGGATTGACATCAATAAATTTTTTTCTGCATTCCAGCAAAATAGTTTAAACACATTAAATACTCTTTTTAATATGCACGATTTCAAACAATGACAACCATCATCAATGACATTATATAGTTAAATAGAGGTAGACACGATAACATCCTTCAAATGCGAATATTGTTTCGTGGGCAATATGTTATTTGTAGTGTCACTTATGCGATTGACCGACCTAAGGCGCAGAAGTGTGTTTGACAGCGCTATTGACAGCAATAAATTTTAATTTTATTTATAAGTGCCGTCTTGTGCTGCGATACTACATAAATTATTATACTAAAGTAAGAAAAGAGCATGAAGTATCTATCACAAGTAAGTTAATAAATTCTTAGCTTCCGTACAATTTATTTCATTTTTTTCGTTGCAAATAAAATTTAAAATGAAAGAAAGAGTCAGCGCATGCCTTATCAGTATGAGAGAAAGGGACCTAATACTTTTCATGTTACACGTCACTATGTACGGACATACTGGACATATCAAATGTGTCATTTAAGACAACTGCTTAGTGCTATTTCTTTTCATCTTAGGCTGCCTGTATCTATGCGCGCGCTCATTAGGAAAGCCTAAAATGTTTAGGATTATAGGTATGGACGTGTAGCTCGACTCATTTTTAAATGACATTTACTATGAACATGGCGTATCTAATAGTATTATATCATTGACCATCATACTATGTGGCAACTATGACAACTATCAAAATAACAGTTTATATGGGTTTAGGGGGTTTAGGAGTATGAAGCACAGAGAGTAAAGCGCTCCATGCACCGTAGAAAAGGGAGGATCCTCCGACCGGACGGGTGTTTTGTCCGGTGGGCTACTGCCCGACAGTTCTTGTCGGATTTTACTATTTGGTCTTAAGTCGCGGAGAAATCTGTTTGCGCGATGTAGCACTCGCGACTTAGTTCTTCCTTAATCGAGTAGATGGCGCTGTACTTGTAATGCCGCTACATGGGTAAAAATGTAAAATTAAATTATCCCACGGGAACGTGATAAAAAATATCCTATGTCCTTCTCCTGGTTTTAAGCTACCTCCCTACCAATGTTCAGCCAAATCAGTTCAGCCGTTCTTGAGTTATAAATAGTGTAACTAACACAACTTTCTTTTATATATATATGTATAGATTTGTACGCCATAGCCTATCCAGTCTAGTAGCATAGAGATCAGTGGTTCCGTGTCAAGACCTTTTATCTCAGAAACGCGTGGAGGTATCGAGTTAAGTAAACCATAAATTCAGGTCTACAGACCCTTGAAGCTTTATGTTTATAAATAAAACTTCTAAAAAAAAAAATAACTTGCTGTGCCCGACAGGGTCCATAATTGTTTCTCTTTAATTTTACCCACCAGCTTTTGTATACATTATGGGATGCAATAAAGTTATTGAGTATTGAGTATTAAGGTAACGTAAAAAAAATATGGCCGTTTATGCCGTACAAAACGTATATTTCAACACTCTTAAGGGATTAAAAATTTATAGGGTATTTTCCGTTAACCTAGAACTATGAAATTTGGCAAGTAATACCGTTTTATACTAAAAGTATAGGGAAAAATCTGAAAACTATACATTTGTAATTAATTATAATATGTAGCTAGCTACAAATTTGCACGGAACCCTTATTGGGCGAGTCCGACTCGCTCTTGTTCGGTTTTTTATTGAAAAAATCGAAACACTGTTTCGATTTTTTGAGTTCGAAGTTAAGATTTTGTGCTTCGTTACCATTTTATTATACTCAGCCTTTATATAGCTTTTTAGAAATGATTTCGTTTCTAAAATATACTGTACCTACTGTATATTTAAAAAACATGAAGGTTTCATACAAATTACCTACTACTCGTATAAGTTCCCTATACGGAAGAAAACTATATTAAAATTGATAACTTATAACCAGATAATTGAATGATCGCTGTATGGAATCAAATTTTCATCGAGGTAATAAAGACATCTTGTCGCTCGAACAAACTAGCGAAAAAGTTTACTTATTTGGCTACTTCTTTACCGTAGTCTAAAATTTACTATTTACACAGGGACCGGAGCCTGCCAAGTGAGTCCCGCGTGTTTGTCCCGTGAGTCCGAGACGCCTGCGCCATGTTAATGTAGTGTTAAAACAGCGGTACAGACATGAATGAAGCCTTCAATTCAATCAATTCGTCACAATAATGCTTTCTAATTTATTTATTTTGTTTTCTTACTTTATCTTATTTAGGTATCTGTAAGTATTTTTATGTTATTCTGATACTTGACTTTGTAATATTTTTTTACCTGTGCTAGTCTACAACAGGACATTTACTTCAATAGTTACTTTTCAAGTTTAATGTTTTCAATGGTTAATTCAGGAACGCCGTACCGACCCCCTGAGACCAAGATAATAGATTGTGTCTCAAGCGTTGCCTCAAGATACGGGCTATGGGCTATCCAGTTCCTCTAAATCCTCTTCTACCCCCCTCTAAATTAAGTAAGTACTTATTTGATGCACGTTCAAACACACAAACAAATCTACAGACAAGCAGACTTAGAAACTCTTCAACTTAGAAAAATTATTGAAGTTTATTATTTTAATTAATTATCCTCGGTCCCCCAAATTGACAACATTTCAAAATTATTAAGCCACTTAACCAAAAATGCTGTTTCTTTGTTTTCCTATCCTGAGTTCCAAAATATTTTTATTTAGTTTTAATACTTACTTCTTCTGACAAAAAAAAATGTGTGTTGACGACACTTATACGGCGAAAACTGAGATAATTGAAATTTTGTCGAAATAATAGTAAATCAACAACGAAATAAGTAATATGCAATCAATCAAATCAGCCTATTGCCGTCCACTGCTGAACGTAGGCCTCCCCCAAGGAGCGCCAATAATATGCAAGGTTATGAATAATTATAATAGATGCCAAAATGTCATAAAACAATAATTTAAAGGGTCAGAAAAATTACGTCATGAAATGAAATGATATTTGCAAGTATCTCTAAAGATCAGATACTTTTACATATTAATGGTATGGTTTTTCTTTAAAGCTAGATGGCTTCGGCATTTCCTAACTGACGACCTCTAAGAAGAAACATCGAAACAAACTCGGAGAATCCTGCCCGGGATTGAATTTTTCCTTTACTAAAATAATAAATAAATAAATAAAATAAAATAAAAACTAAAGTTTAAAAACTAAAACCCGACTAAGAAAAAATTCAACTAAAAGGTATAAAACAAGAAAAGTTTTCTATCTCCACGAACAGTGGTATCCAGTTTATAGCCATGATCGCATGCCGCTATTATGATCTGTGGGTGCAAACTTAAGTATAATTGCGGCGACAAGATACTATTATGATCTGTAGGTGCAAACTTAAGTATAATTACGGCGGCAAGCCACTTCGGCTATAAACTGGATACCACTGTTCGTGGAGATAGAAAACTTTTCTTGTTTTATACCTTTTAGTTGAATTTTTTCTTAGTCGGGTTTTAGTTTTTAAACTTTAGTTTTTACTTGTCCTTCGACATAGCCCTCTTCTAAAGATTTCCACTTATCCCTGTCCTTCGCAATTCTCATCCATTCTGGACCAGCAATTTCCCAGCGTTTTGGTTGTCTCCCTTTGCTCCTTTTCCCATCTCTGGGGTACCATTCTGATATTGTTTTTGTCCATTTCGCATTCCTCTCTCTTAACATAATATGTCCTGCCCATTGCCATTTTAATGTCTTACATATTTTGCCAGCATCTTTAAATGTAGTAATTTTTTTAATATTTTCTAATCTTACCCTATCTAGTCCAGACATAATAGTATCAGAATATGTGAGTGATACAATGCAGGGCAGTGTCTGAAAAGATCCACAGCGGCTTTGAGTAGACCAGTCCCGACTGACGACACGCATGCATCAGTCATCGTATAGCTCAACCATAATTTAGGGAGCTCAACGACCTGTCGCACGACCATACCAGATCAGCAGGACATTCGTGTAGGTCAAATGAAGTTCCCAAAGCCTCCAGACTATAACAAGCTTGTTTAATTATCACGTATCAATAGCATAAATGGTACTCATATTTACAAATTATATATTTTTTATGACTAGAATATAAATGTCACAGTTCAATATGTCTTATAGTTTAACCGTACATTTTTTTTTATGGAATAGGAGGGCAAACGAGCAGACGAATCGCCTGATGGTAAGCGATTACCGCCGCCCATGGACACCCGCAACACCATAGGAGTCACAAGTGCGTTGCCGACCTTTTAAAAGGGGATTGGGTCTCCGGTAACCTCACTAACTCGGCGAAACACAACGTAAGCGTAGTTTAACGCCGGTTTTCTGTGAAAGACGTCATTTTTACGTGGGCGAGCCATGCTCCCACGTAAAAATGACGTCTTTTTGGCGATTTGGCAGTTATGTCTACGGCACTTACGAATAGAAAGAACTTCAAAGTCGAAAATAAATATGATAATGATTGATTATCGGGAAAATAAAAAAAAAACAGTATCCTATTTTTTGATCTAGTTTCAAATAAAATTATAATATATATGGGTGTTTGAAAAATGAAATGTTGTAAATTAGTATTTTGCAAATATAAGAAAACGCACCCTTCCAACATTGTAATATACGTTGTCAGTAGATAACGCCGACGTCACCTTGATACGTGGAATGTATAAGAGAATCTTTTCAAGTACCTAGGTAGTTCAAATGTTTTTATTTCAAATAAGCTTTTACAAACGTTTATGAAACGTTATGATACGTTCATACGTATGATGTAGTTAACTAATAAGGATGAATTAATAGCAGAAAAAATGCTTTACTCACAATGCGTGATGTGCCCTCCTACAGGCTCCCCTTTAAAATCGAACTCTATTTCTAGTAACTTTCCCTGGAAACAGAAACAGAAAAAAATAATCAATTCCTAAGTACTCTCACGTTAAGTTGCGAGTTTCGTTTTGACCAGTTCTATCGCGTTTGCACTGAATGTTTACGGGTTCTATGATGCTGATGTTTTTTTTTATGGGATAGGGGGCAAATGAGCAACAGGATCGCCTGATGGTAAGCGATTACGGCCGCCCATGGACACCCGCAACACCAGAGGAGTCACAAGTGCGTTGCCGGTGCTTTGCCGTTGCTTTTAAAAGGGGATTGGGCCTCCGGTATCCTCACTCACTCAGCGAAAAACAAAGAAAGCGTTTACTGGTTTCTGAAACTTACGCAAATATATAGACATAGATATTGAAATAAAACTACTTTTTACGGATTTTATCGCGTTGTATTGATATTATTTAATTCCCGCCGTTTCGGATCCTTTACAGCATCCATGGTCACGGGTAGACTAAGTTGTTGGACGTCTTAATGTTACAATTACTAACAGCTACCTTACATTTTTGTTAATTATTGGCGATCCGATTCACGCAGAACGAGCTCACCGTATCCTTTGGTCTTGCAGTTTTGGGCTTGGATTTTATGGAATCTATAATGGGGTTCCAAGCAGGTGGTAAGACCCAGCCATCTTCTCTATTGAAATTTGACTGAAAACTTTCAAGACCACCGTTTTAAGAAGTCAGCAGTTTGTGAACACAAGACAAGGCCCAGCACTACATCAGATTTGATAAACCACAAGTCCTCGCAAAAGAAAACCGATTCCTTCCCAGGATGATCCGCGAGGCTATTGGAATTAAAAAACATCCAAATTTCAATAGAGAAGATGGCTGAGTCTTACCACCTGCTTGGAACCCCATTATAGATTCCATAAAATCAAAATCCAAGCCCAAAACTGCAAGGCCGAAGGATACGGTGAGCTCGTTCTGCATGAATCGGATCGCCAATAATTAACAAAAATGTAAGGTAGCTGTTAGTAATTGTAACATTAAGACGTCCAACAACTTAATGTACCCGTGACCATGGATGCTGTAAATGATCCGAAACGTCGGGAATCAAATAGTATCAATACAACGCGATAAAATCCGTAAAAAGTAGTTTTATTTCAAAGAAAGCGTTGTTTCACGCCGATTTTCTGTGAGGACGTGGTATCACTTCTGTCGAGCCGGCCCATTCGTGCCGAAGCATGGCTCTCCCACGGTGTGATGCATAAAATATTGCCCTTTATTCCTTCAATTTATGTTTAAGATCCCGTTCTGGTTTCGATATAGTCCGGGATATGTTCGGTATAGTGACAGGGTAATTTATTACCAAAGATTAATTGCGATAATTACAAATCTGCTGGCGTTGTGGTTACGCGACGTAGCCGCGTTACCAAACGCCTCCAGCAGCGTGCCGGCCGCGGGCAGGGCACCCGCCGCCACGGCGCTAGCGCCCGCGCGCGCCCCGCCGCCGCCCCCGCCCCCGCCACCGCCGCGTTCGCCCGCCACCACGGCACACTGCAGGCACACGCGCGCCGCCTCTGTTTTGCCAGCACCACTCTCCCCTGCAACAAGACGCGTGTCACATTTCGAGCGAATCAGAGCTTGGCGAGGTTGCGAAATGAGCTAGCCTCTTATAAAATTACTAGAGTGACCCGTGCGCAACTTTGCCTGCGCACTTAGGTAATTTTTGTTTCTAAAGTATACTTACTGTGCCCACTGTACCTACACCATGGAGATTTCATATTATAAAATGTGTTAGGTCCAAGAGAGAGCAGATCGAGGGATCCTCAATAAAATTCGCTACGGGCCCCGCGCATTGTTAATCCAGCACTGGGATCAGTCGAAGAAACAGATAGAAAACGTGGCAACCGCATTAAAAAAACAACAACTCGAGGTCGGGCTCAAGGTCAACGCCCGTAAACAATAGCCGTATATTATTTACAAGTACTTGCTCGCATTCTTTGGAGTTATCGAGATTTTCGAACCCGCAATCTTCGTGGCTTATATGAACATCGGTTGCTAGGGTCGGCAAGGGCTCGTCCCATCATGACCGACGCGAGCGTTGTGTTCACACACATCGAAGGATCTGGAATCCAAAGGATACAAACTGTCCAAAACCGTTTTATGCGCAAAGCGACGGGCGCCCCTTGGTTCGTGCGCACTACCACTAGGGAACCATGTCGATCTGAAACTGCGTACTATCAAGTAGTTTATGAAACGCACCACAAAGCATTACTTCGATGGGCCTCCCATCACCGTAAGGGCGCTATAGAGCCGACAACAGACGCCGTCCGATATACTGTGCTTGCCGGCGAGGCCCGTTGCGAAGTCCCTCTAACAGTAAGCGAAGTTTTATTGCTGGCTTATTATGGCTCGATTTAGGTGTCCGGGAGTGTATAATATTATATATTAATAGGTAATGTTTGTGAGGTTGTAGGGGGTAATCGCTGGATCTACTGAACCGATTTAGAAAATTCTTTTTGTGTTGGACAGTCCATTTATCGAGGAAGGTTATAGGCTATAGAAAGAAGAAGAAGGTTATAACATCACGCTACGCCTCTTAGGAACGGAGCAGCGCGGGTGAAACAGCGAGGGGGTCGCTAAATGTCAATAAACTATGACATTGTCTTGCGTACATTTTGACTGTCAAAAAATATATGTCAAGTCAGCGGGGGTGGCAAAACGTGCGCGCGGGACGGGAGTTACCTGAAGGTAGCGTCAGTCGGCTGCCGTCAAGCCACCGTTGACGGTAACTTGTGTCTACAAATGCGGACGCTTAAGACGAAACACACACGATATCACTACACGAAGATGAATCCGCCGATAGGGAAAGTGTCAAGACAAACAAATTACAATATAATTAGCAAAAAGCAAAACCACACCGAACGGAGATTATAAAAGGAGACGCATCACCGTGTATCGGTCTTTTGCATCTCAGCCATCGGACGGAACGGTCGTGCTCGGCGCGGCTTGTTTGTTCTGTATAGAAGTTGTTATTTTGTAATTGTAGGTAGATCATTGTTTTTTTTATAAAGACTTTCGTCGAGTTGCCTAAATCCAGAAGTGGGATTCCTACTCAGAGCTCATTGGGCCTGAGGGGAATCTCTTTCTCTATTTGGTTCCCTAAATCATAACTTTAAATATCTCAAAATAAGACACCAAAAGTTTATACGGATTTACTAGTGCATTGTTCATGTAAGTACATCTTTTACTCAATCGGTGCTGTGCTACTAGTGTTTTTGAGTGTTAATAATGGCCGATAAGCGGCAAGATTCTAAAAACAAGTCGCGTCGTGACGACACTCGTGTTAGGTCGCGAAATAGGTCTCGCTCGAGACACGGAGATAGCTCGCGGGATAGGTTACGATCCAGAAGCCGTGCCCGGTCGGGTGATAGGAGTCAGTCGCGTTATACTAGCCGTTCCCATAACGGCACGCGCTCACGTGATAGGTATCGCTCACGTACTGATAGTCGTTCGCCACGTAGACCGCGATCAACACACGCTGCTCGCGATAGAGATGTAGTGATGCATCGAACCCTGGATACTATTTTTGCTCGATTAAATACTCTCGAAGGCAACCGGCCTGACGTTTCGCGTAACAGCTAGTTAGAACTAACTTATCCGAGAGATCGCATACTCCTCCGACTCTGCTAGAACGAAACGACACCGTTGTCGTAGGGACGCACTTGTTGCGTGAAAATGAGACCTGTTACAATAATACCCCGACGGCTGAAAGTCACGTATTAGATTCAACCGCCGCGTCAATTGCTCGTCCAGCTGAAAGTACCGCGTCTGGTATACAAGGTGATACAAACGTGTCAGACCTCAATCGGTCTCGGAGGGAACTAGGATCAGTAGAGTCCGCGCGTTTGCTGGCTGATGCAATTAGGACACTTAGTTCCGAAAGGAATCAGAAATATTTTGTATCGAACTTCGACCCTGCCATACACGATATTGATGTATGCTGTGAAGAGGTCGAGCGGGCTAGGCTTAGTAACGGATGGGGGAACGCTGAATGTTTATCGCGAGTATCACTATGTATTAAGGGTGACGCGCGAACGTGGCTAAATGAATGGGTGACCAATGATAGGTCCTGGTCTAATTTTATTATAAAGTTCAAGCCCTTATGCTCACGAAAGTTAGATTACGCGAATATTTTGTTTAATACCATGCAAACTAACTGATAAATACAGCACGTACGCTGAATATGCGAGGAGAACTTTAATGCGTCTCAAAATAGTTAAGGGATTGAGTGACGAGTTAAGAGCGCTTATTGTTATTCGAGGCATCACTGATCCCCAGGTGAAGGCGGCAGCGACTAACGCTAACTTACCCTGTTCTGACTTAGTGACCTTTTTGTCGATATATGCGAAGGCTAGTCGTGCTAAACCAGATCTTCGAAATTCTAGTTTTAAACGGCCGGTTACTAATCGTTCACTTGGACCAAAATGTTTTATTTGTGGATTATCGGGCCATAAAGCATACAACTGCTCCAAAAAATCGAGACTCTGACCAAGGCAGGATTTTCAGTTAATCTTAAAAAGTGTTCATTCCTATGCACAGAGGTCGAACACCTGGGCCGAGTAGTCAGTCAAGGTCAGGTTAGGCCGAGCCCACACAAAGTAGAGACCCTAGTCAATGTCCCTGCCCCACGTAACGTGAAGCAAGTCCGTCAATTCTTGGGTTTAGCGGGATACTTTAGGCGTTACATACGGGACTATGCCAGTAGAACGGCGTGTGTATCTCGATTAGTTAAAAAGGACGTACCGTTCCATTGGGGTCCAGAACAGGAAAAAGTCCGGCAAGAAATTATAACCACCTTAACTAACGTCCCCGTTCTATCTATTTTTGACCCCACACTATTGACGGAAGTACATACTGATGCCAGCAGTCTAGGCTACTCTGTTATATCCCCAAAGGGTAAGGTTAAGTTTGTTAAGGGTATTTCATGATGAACATGAGCATGTCTGCGCTGAGAAAACGATCGATTTAATTTTAAAGCATTTCTGGTTCCCTGGCCTCCGCCAGTTCGTAGCAAAATACATTAAACACTGTTTAGTGTGCGTTTCAGAAAACGCGTTGCTAGAGTTCCACATCAGCCCATTACATCTTGGGAAAAGTCGAGCGTTCCTTTCGAAACCGTCCACTTAGATGCACTTGGACCCTTACCAGAATCAAATGGCTCTAAGTTCGTTTTAATAATGGTAGATTCGTTTACCAAGTACTGTTTGTTACACCCCATTTGTAGACAAGACGTAAACGAACTTAAGCGAACGTTCACCAATGCAATATCGTTGTTTGGTGTCCCGAAACTCTTAGTAACTGATCGAGGGCGGATGTTTGAGTCGTCTGAGTTTTCAACGTTCCTCACAGACTTTGGTTGTGACATTCACTTCATTACCCCGGAAATGCATAACGTAAATGGACAGGTTGAGAGATATGTTAGGACCGTGTTGAATATACTACGTGTTGAGGTGAATCACAGGAACTCTGCGTGGCCAGACAAGTTGTGGAAGCTTCAGCTTGTTCTGAACATGACCAAGCAGAAGACCACGCAATCCTCGGCTCTGAAACTGTTAATCGGCACTGACGCCACAACACCTGTCATCCGTACATTAGTCCGTGACGTGGCCATCGAGATGTCCCAGGACCGTGAAGGTTGGCGTGAGCTATGCAGAACGAATTGATGGCGCAAAATCAGGCGAAACAAGACGCCTATGTTAACCGTGAGCGACGTACACTACGCACGTTTAAAGTTAATGATCTAGTTTTCGTGATTAAATATTCCCAGTCCACAGGAAAGCTAGATCCAGGCATGCGAGGACCATATCAAGTAATACGAGTACTACACAGCGGCCGATATCAGCTCAAGTTGCTCAGTGGGTCATATGGAAAGACCCACCGACTAAACCTATCTGCCAAGTCGAGCGCAAAGCAAACACTGCCGTACCATCCTTTACTGGAACCATTTCGCCGCATTTTCAAGCCCCTATTTGAGAACCTCTGAATAAGACCAGAACGCAGAAATTTTCGCTATAATCACATACTTAAAATCCAAAATTTCAAGTCTGTAGGTCATTTAGTTCCGAAGTTAAGCGAAAGCAAAGTTTCGCATTTATGACACTCGCTCGCTCACTCATGATCATTAAAATAGAACTAGTACTTCCCATAAACTCAGAGAGCTGAAATTTGGTACAGAGTTAGGGTTTAATAGCCACGTAAAGGGAAAACTATAAAAACTAGGATAACACAAGTCAACAAAACTTTTTTTTTTTGGGTTTGTTATTTTTGCTTATTTCCTGATTGTCTACAACGGAAAAATAATCAGAGGCTCCATGATTACCAAATAAAGTTTGCTTTTGTACATTTAACAAGAAAAAATTAATATTCTAAGATTTTGACGGACACTTCGAGTAGTAACGGTGTTAACACGCAAGAGACGGGGTGAAGGGGGGTTACGGGTGCGGAGCGGGGAGTGGCAAATAGTCTCAGTAGTATACTCACGCGCATTAAAGGAAACGACGTCAATTGTGTGGCTCATGATGTAAAATGGCTTCCAAAAAGTGTAAAAATGTCGTTGACTCTTTTTGCTACATTTGCGTCGAATTAATTAAAGTAAGAGCTAAAAAATTCAGTTTGACATTAAAGCGCCGTGAAGCATATGAAGCTTATTTGAACCTTCCTATTCGAAATCAAGATAAAATATGGGCACCTCAGTTCTCACCTTTCATCGGTTCACAAATAAAAAAAAATCTCCAGTGAAGAAATCCTAGAGCTACTACACTACGAAAAACAAGCGTGGCTCAGCCTTAAAGCAGTGATCCATGGTTTCCTTGGCAATAAAAAAGCTGCAAATTACAAAGAGCTCATTTCTAACAGGCTTGATAATTCTAAACTTGTAGAATGTACGTTGTAGAATGTCTCTTAAAATTCATATGCTCCATGCTCACTTAGACCAGTTAAAGATAACTAGGGAGCTATATTACGAGTATAACTAATATTCGGAAGAGCAAGGGGAACGCTTTCACCAAGATGTGATGAATTTTGATCAGCGTTATCAAGAACAATATGATGAGAGCCTAAAACGAGAAAGTCCCTGCTTACACAGAAGAAAAACTAAAATTCTTTATTTTTAATGCTTAGTTGTATTTTTTTTTGGTATATGAAGATTAATCTTTATTGTTCTGTGTAAATAAAAGTGATTAACATATGAATTTGAGTATTTTTTTGCTTTTATAAACTACTGAAACATAAAAAAATTGAGATTTCCTTAAATTTTGAAATTTGGTTCTGGTAACTACAAAAGCAAACTTTTTTACATAAAACTATTTTTTCTTTCATAGGTTACACATAATTAATCAAAATCAGATATACAGAACCCAGACGCAAAAATCTTGTTTACTTGTGATAATCGAAGATCTGGAGTACCTGGTGACCCTGATTAGAAAACACAAGAGCCCAACCAAACTATTAGAGATATCGACATATACCGCCTTTACAAAAAATATTCAACTTGGTGGGCCGCTTCATTTGACGTCAAAAATCGAAGGTCTGAAGTATCTGATGAAGAACCCTCAGCTGGTCTCAGCTGTATTAGAGATATGAGATATTTTTTATATACTATTGGTACATAAAAAAATCGACTGTCATTGCAAAAATCCAGCGTAGTGGGACACATTTTCTAATTTAAATTTAATCTAGCCTATAGCGTCCCACTGCTGGGCGAATGCCTCCCCTTCGAATTTTAATACGCATATAAATAAAATTAAAGAAAAACTCTGGATAAGGCTAGACTGGCTTTTATACTTATACTTACAAGTATACAAGAAGAAATAGTCGAACGATTAACTTTATTTATATAAAGGGACTAGCTTTTTGCCCGCGACTTCGTCCGCGTGGAATAGTTACTTTGTTCCATATGAACTTTCCACCCCTATTTCACCCCTACATAGGTCCCTTATGGGTGGAATTTATCAAAATCCTTTCTTAGGGGATGCCTACGTCATAGTAGCTATATGCACGCAAAGTCTCAGCCCGATCGGTTTAAAATTGACAAAGTTTCAAACAAACTTTCATCCCCTATTTTATCCCCTTGGGGGTAGAATTTATCAAAATCCTTTCTTAGCGAATGCCTAGCTGCATGCCAAATTTCAGCCCGATCCCTCCAGTGGTTTGGGCTGTGCGTTGATAGATCACTATGTCAATCAGTGGGTCACCTTTGAGTTTTATATGTATATAAATTAATATTATGAGGGATTATTTGTATTTCGTTGATTTCGCTTATTAAGGTTAATTAGCAGGTTGTTATTATAACAATTAGTGCTAGATAGGTAATATTGTTAGTTATGAGTACTTTTCTAGTATTCTAGGTTTAGTTTACAAACGATCAATTTAATAAAAAAAGTACTCCTAAAAAAAAATTTGTCAAATAAGAAAATCTAATAAAATAAATCAATAAGCCCACGTTTCTACAAAAAGAAGTGAAATCCCATCAAAAACATTCTGTAAAAAACTAGCCAAGTCTCGATGGAGCTGCTTGTTTATCTCTAAAAAGTAATGAAATCTAGACAAAGTCGCGCCAAGTCTAAGGTTCCTTACTGCGATTTCTTTATTATTTATAGTTAATGTTGTGTGACATGGCCGTTGACTTGCAAACTTATTGAGTCATTTTTAGGATTTTGCCTCTCTACCCTTCCGTTTCCTTTCTCTATTCTCCATGATTGATTACCTACTGTGTGTGTACCGCATTTCGCAATATAACTAATTTGTTTATTATCGTTTTGTAAGAAGAAAGAAATAAAAATGTTAACGACTAATCTTAATATAAACATTTGTTTAAATGTGATAGAAAAATGTTAAATAAATAAAGATAAATTGGATTAGTACAACTAACCTTAAAACTTTTTTTTTATTATTATTTGAATTGCTTTTTGTTTATGAAGCTCTCATTTATTATTTTTAAAAGTGCATCTGAAATAGTTGATGCTATAACTACTTAATTGAATAGACTGCCGATATTTGAACTTCATTTAGCAATAATTTTGTACATTGATATACATATGTCAAAGGGATCTCCATAATAAGCTATCCTATTTATTACTAAACTCTTTGGTAGCAATCTCCGTAGTAAATTTGCTAAGAAATAACAAACTGGTAGCCCACGTCAAATATTGAGTTTTATTGGCAAATTTTTGATACCTTGGGTTACATTGTAATTTTCGTAAGGATTTATATCATTGTAATTTTCGTAGGGATTTATAATTAAGAAAAAATAAAAATACAGTCTTAATTTTGTACACTTAAATATGTCAAAGGGATCTCCATACTAAGCTATCCTATTTATTACTATACTCTTCGGTAAGCATATCCACAGTAACCATCTCCATAGTAAATTTGCTAAGAAATAACAAAACAGCGCAGCGCACGTCAAATAATGAGTTTTATAGGCAAATTTTTGATACCTTGTGTTACATTAAGTAATTTTCGTACGAATCTATAATGAAGAAAAAATAAAAATATAGCCTATTTTGCTCGCTGATTATGTAGCTTTCTATTGATGAAAGATTTTTTATAATTGATTTAGTGGTTTGAGTGTGAAAGTGTAACAAACAGACAAACTCACTTTCGCATTTATAATATTAGTTAGATACATGAAAGAAAGAAGAAAGAAAGAAAGAAATGTTTTTATTTTCGCCCTTATGACACACAAAAAATCAAAATGCAACTGTACAATCAAAAACTTATATGTACCCAGCAAAAGGTTGCGCAAAATAGAAAAACAAAAAAGGGGAGCTGGCAACACAACAGGCATGGCCATCTACCAGATTAAGGAAACTATAGAAGTTTACGGTTCTTGGTGCATAATTTGATCTATTTTTCCTTAATCTATGACCAGTACGAAAGTGGTAACAAATTATTTTGCACAACTAGCAAGTCGTTGATTTTGCTATCTATAAACTACCTACTAACTAGTAAGTTGTCTGTGCCATCTTTGATGTAATATCAAAACGCAACCAATAATGATAATTGTTACTTTAAATACAACAGTATCTCTATGTAGTCTGTGGTATACAATGATTCAATGAATTAATTAATGAATCCTATAGATAGCGTAAAGCACATCAAATGACAACAAAAACAAAACAACAAACAAAACAAAATTATGAGTAACTAAACATATTTGGTAAACAGAACTTAAAACATTATTGTAACATAGTACAAACAATTTAAGGAGAATAGTTAACAAACTAAAGAGAAGAAGTGTGTCATCTCGGTACGAAAATTAGGGCAACGCTCAGCTTAAATGCTATGGTGTCGCAACAAACAACACCTACAGCGCTGGTTTTCAGCGATGGCCTAGGTGACGTGTGTCGTTTTTACGGTGTCCGGTGGTTATTATGATATAATAAGATAAGAAAAAATAAAAACATAATTATTGTGTAAATATACTAACTGAATTTTGGTGTAAAGTTAAAGTGTGTATGCTAAAGTCTATAGTGCTAAAAGGCTTTTATGTGTTTATGAGATTTATTTGAGATTGTGATGATTGGATAATTTATATTAGCATCATAATAATAATAATGGCAGTCTCTGTGACGACACCGACAAGCACCAACACTGTCTGCAGCTGCGCATCTGCGCTGCAACCGCTTAGTCATAACCAAGATCCAGCGGTGTGAGCGGGCGGCTTGATCGATTACAACAAAAGCAGGTACAAGATCGATTACTCTATTTCTCTATGTGCTATGCTATGTGTGAGATGCGAGTGAGAACCCCGAAACCCGTTCCATCCGTGAACTTTAGCAGAAAGTAGAAACGTGGTGAGAAATAGTGAGAATAAAAACAAATAAATAAATGCAAATGCAGTAGACATTATTTTAACTATGTTTAGTATCGTATATTGAACTCATTAGAATTAGAATTGAAGAAGAGATTGAATTAAATACGAGATTAGCTACAAGATAATTTATGACCTAAGGTTCGCAGCTATCAAGATACCTAAAAATTACAAGAATTAAAATACTGTTGTAATGAAAAATAATAATTAATACTAGGTATGTCATTTTAGGCTTTGCAGTAGTAAGGGCAGGAGGGCAAATGTGTTGTAGCATCGTCGTCAAAACCCCAGTCATAATACAAGTCCCACATATTATGCATGTCACCTAATAGTATAATGTTGTCATATGGGGACAGAGCACTGATGCTGTCAGTTAAGCCCTCAAGAAAGCAAGTAAGGTTAGACCAAGGTGGCCGATATGCAGTTCCCACTAGTAACTTTTTGCCATTGTGAGTTACAGATAACCACATCTGCTCAATATCTGGCTGCTCAGGGGGTGTCCTAGCTCGGGCGCTAACTCCACATCTAAGGTAAAAGCCTACTCCTCCTCCGCGTCCTCCACGTATAGTAGTCGGTCGCGGGATGTGTTTTAACTTATAGCCTGGCACACTGGGTGCTCGCTCGTCTTCTCCTAGACGTAGCCACGTCTCATTAATGGCCATGATGTCCACTGCATGGTGGTCCATGGCTAGCAGAAATTCATCAGTATTTGTCGCCAGAGAGCCAGCATTGAAAAGGCCAAACTTTAAATGCTTAGTTCGAGTCATTGTAAGTAGTTAGTGTAAGTGATTGTGTTAAAAACTGTGTATGTGATTTTAAGATAATGTATTGTAAGATAGTATATATGGTTTTTGTAAATATAGTGCAAAATTATAGTGTAGTAAATGTATAATATTAAATAATCGTTATAATTCCATAGAACCTCACCGATTGCAACACTGACCTTTTGAGTACTACATAAGAGACGCACATCTTTCTTTATACTGTTAAGAAAACATAAAAAAGGCTTAGCTAGTTTAAAAGTAAAAATAAAACACCTAATAGTTGGACAGCTAGATAACTTGATTTGTAGGACCAATAATAGTGGTGATATCTGTTTCAGACCGGATTCTACGGGTTGGGTCGCCAGGTTTGTTGCGAACCAATATGCGACCCCGCTTTGTCCAGGCAAACCTCCAACTATGAAGACTGGCGGCACTACGAGTCTTCCGAAACAACTGACGATTGGTTTTGGTCAGCCGTTCGTTGAGGTAGAACCTCCTTGCCGGACCAATCATGTCGAGGTCAGCTGTGGTCAACCCGCATCGCACTCTGGCACTATGCATCAGCTCGTCGCGAAGATCCCGGCGGGCCAGACGCACTGCGATGGCACGCGGCCGCTTATCCACGGCTTCTCCAGGGCTGGTGGCACTGATGTGGCGTCCTCCGACACGTTCCGCACTGACGATGTCACGTTCTTCCACAGTGACCCCCAGCTTTTGGCCTATCAGCATCACAATATGGACTGGGTTTTCCGCGTTCGACTCGGGCATATTTGATAATTCGATATCATTTGCGAGAAGGTCCTGGTCCCTGTCGTTAAGCTCTCTTTTGAGCTCCTGTACAATGCCGTCAACATTTGTAGGGTCCACTAGCGCAGCCGTAGCCCGCTCTTCTAGAGCCTTCACTCTCACCTCGAAGCCATCCAGGCGTGTGTTGCAGCCAACCATGGCTACTTTCAGCTCGGCCAGCTCCGTCTGCATCTCTGACCTAAACAGCTGCATCTCGGAGCGAACTGCTTTTAGCTCCCGCAAAACGATCTGCATGTCAGAGCTAGCATTCCACACAGGTTGGCAGGAAGTTTCTGCTGTTGCGACCGACACAGGTGGGCGATGCATGTTATCCACAGCTATGCTTCGAACTGGCGTGGTCACTAGTGGTACAACATTACCTACAGGACTACTGCTGTGCAGTAGCTCCTGAGAGTCGTCCACCAAGGAGCTGTTGTGGCTTTGTCCTGCAACGTCCAAATCAGCCTCCATACTGACGCCAAACTGACTACAGGCAGCTCTCACTGGCGTCTCAGTCTTGTTGTCACGTGGTATTCTTTTTTTGCACTCCGGACAACGCCATTTAGGTGTCAGTGTAGGGCATAGTTAACAACAATTTTGTAATCTGGTTACTAATTACGATTAAAAGTAGTTAACTACATGTAGTTATGATTACATGTAACTTAACTACAGTAATCAAACTACATTATGTAGTTGTTAATTTGATTGCTGCAATCTAGTAGTTATAATTACTGATTATTATTTAATTATTTTTTTTTGCAATTAATTAAACATGTAATGTGAAGTAATACTATATGTTTTGGAATATGGCTGCAAGGATTAAAGTCGTAGATATTATGTACTTATACTCGTACTTATCAGATCTTAATTACTTTTTATTGACTTGTAATAAAAAAAAACTCAGCAAACATCAAATTGATTCAAATTATTTGCGAATCAAATAAATAACCAAAAAAGGTTGATTGGGTTAATCATTTAAATTAGCTTTTAGTACTACACGTTTTTCAAACATTTCATCCGATAGCCTGTGGGATTTGGGATGGTTTATCATAGTTGCGTATGAAAACAGTCTTTCCACTGGAGCCAAAGAAGGTAATGCGCTCTTGCTCTAACACACGCGACTACAACAACTACAGTACGCGCGACATAAGTTGGCCGGACTGAAGTTAGCTGTTTGGTTGCGCAGTACACAATTTTTAACGTAAACAATCCACTGCGCATTAAAACGGCGAACTTCACTCCGGCCAACTTATGCCGCGCGTACTGTACCTACCAAACGACAAGTCGAAACACGCGCGATAGTCGTTCATGTACTTACATGAACGAATATCGCGCGTGTTGGCTTGTTTAATGACGCAACATCATTTTAAATCTGTAGTTATAAAAAGTAATCAAGTAATCGTGATTGCAACTACAATTAGTAGTTAGTAGTCAAAATTTTTAACTACATATTTTGATTTTTTTCTGTAGTTTGTAGTTATGATTATTTATTACTTTATGTAGTCGTAGTTAGTAATCAGTAGTTAGATTACATTTTGCCCAACACTTTACACTGCCTTTGGTTGGTATACCTACGCATGACCTGTGATAGTGCAGAGAACAGTTAGCGCCATCTGTTGACGAAATGAAGCGTCCGCAGCCGCTACACTTCACTGGCGGCATGACAAAGGTGTAGAATTCGCCTAGAACTAGTGTCTCAACTTCGCTGTTAGAATGCGTGTCCGACTCGGATCGATCACCTTTGCGCAATGCTCAATTGATGGTGCAAATTAAAAGTAACATTAATATTTACAGCACAAAAGTAAAGTCGAGGGTAATTTGTTAATTACACCAATGAACACAAAGTATTAAAGAGAGATTAAAAGCACTTGTAGACACTCAATAAGCTTTACTTCACTTGCACTAATGTATTGTGTCACTTAGATTACTTTTATAAAAAGTTTTAGCAAGTTTTGGCAGTTGTTTTATTTTTAACTGATAAAAGATTGGACAAGGACCCCACCGTGACAAGACGTCAAACGTCACTCCATAACACATGACTGCCTCATTAGTCTAGTGGTCTCAAGCGCGACTGCTACGCTAGAGGTCCTGGGTTCGATTCCCAGGTCGAACAAAGTATTATTGGGTTTTTCTATGAAATTCTCAGTAGCAGCTCGGAGTCTGGATTTGTGCTCGGTCACTGGCAATAGGTTCGCACC
This sequence comes from Acronicta aceris, assembly GCA_910591435.1. Lineage (NCBI taxonomy): Eukaryota > Metazoa > Arthropoda > Insecta > Lepidoptera > Noctuidae > Acronicta > Acronicta aceris. Next base: position 16,114,131 of record OU342767.1, read on the forward strand.
CTATCACATGGGACCTAAACATACCGGTGAACTTTGGGTGTACATTAGTACGACTCTACCTAACCCTTCGGTGAATATAGGCGTGGTGGTATGTTATGTTAACATACAGACATCATGATGATCTGAAATCTGAATCTGCTAAGTGCCTTGCTTGGAGATATTTCCGCAGTTTGTACTTAAAAGAAAGGCGACTGTTTGCCATCCTGATTTCCGATGGGAGAGCGTTCCATAATGAGATAGACTGGACGAAGAATCTAGAGTGGACAAAGTCAGAGCGATGGGAGTGACATGTTTAGAAGAAGGTAAGAAGGGAGCGGGGGGCGGGTAACGCTACACACGGAGTCAATATTCCAAAGATTTATCTCGAGATAGACATTGTTGGTAAAGAATAAAATAATAAGTATCTTTTTTAAGTATTTATTTTTAAGTTTTACAAATATTTTATAATAGCTTCATAGGTACAAAATCATAAAACAATAATTAACTCCGTTTAGGAAATATTTAACCACAGATAAAAAAATTATAGGACTATTCGTCACTAATATCCATATCGCTTGAATCATCATCACTGTCTGAGTAGCTTGAGGAGTCAGAATCTAGCAAATTAATAATAAATCGGTCCATCTCTTCATCAACGATGCGATCGTGCAGACAATATTCATCTTCAATAGTTTGTACATGTTTATCGCAGTTAACCCATTTTTCTAAAGAGAATTCGGCAAATAACTGTTCCAGTGTATTTTTCTTTTTGTCTAAATTAGAATCAATTTCAATTTTTGCGAGCTGTCCTTTGATATCCCCCCAAACCAATTCGATTGGGTTCAAGTCTGGATGATATGGAGACAGTCGTAAGACTTCATGACCTGCCGCCTTTAAAATTTCATCTATTTTGTAAGTATTTTCTGTCGCGTGTTGTTAAATTCAATAAATCACATTTTCTTAAAGACGTATCAAATTCAACATTGTGTCTTTGCAGCCAGGTCTGCGTGGTGGCTTTTGTGGATGTCATTGTAGGCTTTTTGTCCTCTTGTACCGAGTGGTATGCGGCATTATCCATAATAATAACTGAGCTTGGCGGTAAATTTGGCAATAGCTTTTCTCTAGTCCATTTGCTGAAGTTTACAAAATTCATATCGCTATGATAATCTCCGGTTTTGCTTTTGGATTTAAAAATTAAAAGAGCTCCATCGATAAATCCGGCTTGTCCACCAGCATGTACAATAATTAAACGTAAACTTTGCCAATATGCGACAGCACCCCTCGTTCTTCATTGGATTGCCAACACGCTGGTACATTTAATGACGAATTGACATATGTTTCATCGAGGTAAACAATGTTTCTTTGATCTCTTCTGTGCTTCTTTATCGCATTAAGATAATGCCACCGCCACGATACGATGTTTGGTTGTTCAATCAGTAATTTTCTTTTTGATTGACATTTCTTTAATCGAAAGCCAAGTTTATGAATCAATGTTCTCAAATATTCTCGGCCACAATTTAAAATTCCTTCTTCTCTGAGTTTCGCATTCAAAATTTTAACGTAGGAACCTTCTTAAGAACCGTATAAAATTGAGTTATTTTTCTTCTAACAACGCCCTCTGTAAAACTATCAACTTCAATTTTTTTCTTTCGGATTTGTTTAATTTTTTTTGGTGATTTAAAATTTACATTATTTTGTTCATCTTTCAGTTCATTTCCTTCTTTTATTATTTTACATATGGTAGTCACCGAAAGTCCTGTAGCTTTAGCAACAAGTTTGTTTAGGTTTACGTCTTCAAGATACTCTGTAGAATTATGATCTTGTTTTCTGGCTTTAAAAAAGGAATATACATTGTATGCTATTTGTTTAGCTTGCTTGTTAATTTTGTTCGCAAAACTGGAAGAGCGATTCATCTTTAGATTTATCTTGGCAGTCGTATACCTTGTGCGTTAATGTCCAAGCGTCCGTAACAAAAATATCAACCGCGCGCTGCGAGCACAGCCAGCGCACTGGCGCACTTGACGTAAGCTCTCTGCTCCGCGCACCTCTTTCACCCATCCGCTAACATCTCCCCCCGCTCCCTTCTTACCGCGCAGGCGATACGCGAGTTAAACAGTCGGCCTATAGTATGATTAATACAAAGACACTGAAAGTGAGAAGTTAAGTAAGAAGGAGAATTGGATGAAAAAAGTCTCAGTACTTTTTTCATCTAATTCTCCGAGCGTAGTCAGTGCCCTCATGTGTCCACGTTGCCGAATAGGCAACCATCCAAAGAGTGAACGAAACTTAGACACATACTCATATTTGCGAAGATTAAAGACGAATCGAATGCAGTTATTAAGACGGCGATCGAGTTTATTGAGTAGATCTGCATTCAGGTCAAAGAAGCACATATCACCATAGTCAACTATAGAGAATTAGGGCTTGAACAAACTTCTTCGATGGAAGCCGATTTTTTAGGCGGTATAAAGAGCATAGCGATCCCATTACTTTCTGACGGACACTTACTACTTGGTTTCGCCAGTTTAGGGTAGTATCCATATGTAAACCAAGCTCTTTCACACCGGGACTAATATGAATGACCAAACCGTCAAACATGACTTGGGGGAGTGTGATGCTACCTAATTTAAAAATATTCCGTTGACTAACTACAATGGTGGCTTGACATTTGTCAGAGTTTACCGCGACACCAAACATATCAGACCAATTTTTTATAGTCAACAGGCCACAATTTATAGCATTGATAGCATCACATATATTTTCTACCTCAGCTTGACAATATAACTGCAAGTCATCGGCATAAAGATGATAAGAACACTGAAGTTTGTTAGTAATTTATGAATATAGAAAAGAGAAGAGGAGAAAGTATGCCGCCTTAAGGGACGCCAGTCTCTATGTCACACTAATTTGAGGATGATTCCTCAATACGAACGGACTGCTGACCATCCCAAAGGTAAGAAGAGAAACATTTCAGCGCTTCGTCAAAAACCATAAGATGGGAGAGAAGAGACACGAGAATTTCGTGACTGACGGTATTGAAAGCTTTGGAAAAATCAACCAGCACTAACACAGGAACTTTAGTTTCCTCCATACTCGTATTAATATCGTCATTCACTTTAAGGAGTGCGGAAACAGTCCTATGGCCTGGTCTAAGACTGAAACGGACTTAGGAGCTTATTCATATAAATAAACTGGGAGAACTGTTTATGAACACAGGCTTCTTAGAAGCCTGTGTTCATAAAAGTGCTAGAAGCCGCTTCTAGCACTTTAGATAGGCAGGGAAGGATGGAAATAGGTCGGAAATGGCAAGGCAATGAAGGGTTTGGAACCTTAGGCAGAGGCCGTACGTAAGTTTTACGCCACAATGGAGGAAAAAACTAGAGTCTAACGAGTAATTTATAATATGAGATATAGCTGGGAGGAGGTGGTCTAGTAATGATACGATCATTCTACGACTGATATTGTCACTGCCTTAGATTTGATGAATAGAATTATCTTTTTAACCTCTGCATCAGCAACAGGAACAAAGCGAAAAGGATTTATATTGGGACGCGTTAGACCAGATATCGAATATAATGATATTTGTTTGGTTAGACCATCCAGGGTAGGTAGTGTGGTGAAATGATTTTTGAGGACGTCTAGGCCAATTGAATTTGGAAGGTTTAAATGTCGCGATTTGCCGACACCTAAAGTTCCAATAAACTTACTGTTTCAAGAAGTCAGCAGTTTGTGAACATACTCTAGACAAGGCCCAGCACTACATCAGATTTGATAAACCACAAGTCCTCGCAAAAGAAAACCGATTCCTTCCCAGGATGATCCGCGAGGCTATTGAAATTAAAAAACATCCAAATTGCAATAGAGAAGATAGCTGGGTCTTACCACCTGCTTGGAACCCCATTATAGATTCCATAAAATCAAAATCCAAGTCCAAAACTGCAAGACCGAAGGATACGGTGAGCTCGTTCTGCGTGAATCGGATCGCCAATAATTAACAAAAATGTAAGGTAGCTGTTAGTAATTGTAACATTAAGACGTCCAACAACTTAGCCTACCCGTGACCATGGATGCTGTAAAGGACCCGAAACGTCGGGAATCAAATAATATCAATACAACGCGATAAAATCCGTAAAAAGTAGTTTTATTTCAATATCCAAGAAACTTCCAGATATCGGCAGAAGAAGAAATATTATCGAGAATATAGCGGCGCTTAGCGTTACGTATCACCTGGTTACACAGATTCCTTGCAGTCTTAAAGAGTTTCCAAATTTCTTGCCATGAGAGGAAACTAGGGAAGTATTGGAAATTAGGGTTAAATCGAGCCAGGTATTCTCGCCAACGTTATTGTGGTGAGTAGCTTGAAGAGGAAGGACAAAGGCTCGCTGACTCGATCAGGTGCAGGAGTTTACCAGTACGAGTTGTTTTAAACAAGGCATGTATTGAAGTCACCCATGATGATATGATGTACATACTCTGAACCCACAGATTCTAATACTGATTCGAATTCAGTGAAGTAGTCTACAGTAGGAGGACAGTAAACAACACCAAGAATGGCATTAGCACCTTTGACACAAACCTCAATATACAATAGTATAGTGAGTGTTCTTGTGATTTCTGTTGTTTTTATTGAGTTCAATAAAGTGTTTATTTCGGTGAAATTTCGTGTTTTATAATAATTTATCCCAAACCTCAGGTCATAGCAGTAGGTACCCCGTACTAACTCTCCCACAAACTAGACTCTTACTTGAAACAACTCACTGACTCGATAGTTTGTCAGTTTAGATAATTAGGTTATAGTCAATACCTCTACTTTCGAAAATTTAATAGGAGATGATAGACCTTAGTTAAATAGAAAAGGAATCTTAAACATGAACAGCAACTGTCATATGCTTGAACTGTTCAAAAAAGTGATTTGGAACAAAAAACATAATTATTTATTTGAAAAACTCAGCTGGATAAAAGATCTAACTCATAGATGTCTTCGGGTGGCTACACAAAATCGCCTGAAGATTGCTGTGCATAAATCGACTAGATACAGAGGCGGTTTCAAATTTACTGCAGCAAGTATTTACCTTCTCCTATGAAAAGTAGGATGAGTGTACAATTTTTTAAAGATAAATACAAACACGCCTTACTTAAAAAACAATTTGCTGCAGAAAATCTGAGATTTACCTACTGGAAAGACCTCCAACTTGCCAGTTTTGTTTAGATATTATCAGTACCACACACCTCCACATACACGTATACACCCTCGTACACACCCTCCCACAACCCGTATAGACTCCTTCACTCACACGTTCACGTACACTCTCATACACACCCGTACACTCTCGTACACACCCGTACACCCTAACCTAACCCACTCACACACTATCCAACAATCTTGTACAATCCTTTTTTTTATTATTTTTACATATTATTTGTTAGTACCTATTACTATGCTAATAAGTTAATTGTATAATTTATTTATTTATTTATTCATTTGGACAACCAGTAGTTGTTGCATTATTTTGTACATTATAAAATGAATATTAATTATTAAAAACTAAATGCACAACATTTTAAGGTGCCACAACATGCATTATGGTGAGGTTACTTTGTTACATTTGTACTATAGTTATAAAAGACATCACATACCATCACGCCTGTATTCCCCGAAGGGTTAGGCAGAGGCATACTGAATGTACACCCACAGTTCGCCGGTATGTTTAAGTCCCATGTTATAGGGGGCGAGCCTATAGCCATTAACCGGGCCTAAATCCAGACTCCGAACTGCTACTGAGAATTTCATAGAAAAACCCAATAACACTGCTCGACCTGGGGATCGAACCCAGGACCTCTAGTGTAGCAGTCGCACTTGGGACCACTAGGCTAATGAGGCAGTCAAAGTTATAAAAGCAAAAAAAATTAAACAAAGAATTAAAATAATTAAAAGACAAAATAACAAAAATATTGAGATCCTATCGACCCAATCTTAACAACCTCATAACAACTTTTTTGAATATAGATAGCCTGTCTGCAAACATATCCACTTCACCGCAAAGAGCATTATATGCTTTGGACAAACGGGATATGGGTGAAAACTGTTTTAAATTTGTTTTGGCAAATGGTTGGTGCATAATAGTAACAAAGGTTCCAGGTGAAAAACAGCGTCAAGAACTTCAATGTGCTTGACATTAACCTGACCTTGGCTACCTATTTGGTTGTGCTGGGAAACAAATATGTGTCATTGTTCCAGCATATTAGCATGGGAATTTACCGAGGAAAAAAAAACATGTTTTAAATTAAGTACCTATGTACTCCGCTTTATGTATATGTGTTCGAATTTCTCAGCACTCCGAATAAAGATAATTCTTTCTTTCTTTCATAGACAATTTTAGAATAGAGAATGGCCCCCAGCGCGCTAATTATTATAACGTACCTATCTAGGAGTTATGGTGGCTAAATCGGCGGAAAGCTATAATTTAAGATTTCAATCAGACTGTAGTGCTCACCCGTTATGACTATACACTGACTCTCGTTTCGGTCGCGCACCCACCTATACGCCGTGGCCGTTACCGCGTACCTGCAACACAAACCTGCGATTAGTGGTGGGGATGAAAGCCCGGCAGGGGTGGAGGCGGGGGCGGAGTTGGGGGCTGGTCACTCACAGGTGCGGCGGCAGCTGGTAGGGCGGGCGCGCCAGGTACGCGCGCACCAGCTCGGCCGAGTACAGCGGCAGCGCGCGGCACGGGTTCACCGACACCAACGCATTGCCCACGTATGTCTGCAAAATATGTACGAGTCACGACTAAAGATGTCAAACGGTAAAATTACCCTAGTAAAAAATATATCCTTATCTATACATATAATAAATCTGTAGAGAGGTCAATTCTGTACATGAAATATATTTCCAAAATAACTATCAGCGGGTGATTAGTGATCGATACTGACCCCAAAAATGCAATCAGTAAAATTTTTGTCTGTCTGTCTGTCTGTATGTTCGTTATAGAAACAAAAACCACTCGACGGATTTCAACGAAACTTGGTACAATTGTTCTCCATACTCCTGGGCAGGTTATAGTATACTTTTCATCACGCTACGATCAATAGGAGCAGAGCAGTGAAGGGAAATGTTGGGAAAATGAGTGATTCATGAGACAGGTTTCAAGCTATAAAACATCACGCTACAACCCTTAGGAACGGGGCAACGCAGGTGAAACAGCGGGCGAAGAACTAGGGAACAAAGTAACTATTCCACGCGGACGAAGTCGCTGGTAAAAGCTAGTCCTAAATAATATTATAAATGCGAAAGTAAGTTTGTTTGTTTGTTACACTTTCACACTCGACACTATCAAGACTAATTATTCCAAGCCGAAGCACTTCTCTTTGCCATAAAAATTGTTATATTAAGACGATAAAAAATTATAATCATCTTCCTAAACATATAAGAGAGTTACCTAAGCGGCAATTCAAGGCAAAACTCTATAGATGGCTCACAGAAAAGTGTTTTTATAATATTACAGATTTCCTTATGACATGAATATTTTAATGTGCGTTATACAATTAATCTAATTTTCTTAATAGATTAACATAGTTGTGTAATAAGAAACTAATTTGTAATACTATAAAAAATCTATAATGTTAAAATTTAATTGTAAGATTTTGCATGTCGGGCATATTGTATTATCTTTTCCGACGCAGTATGTGAGACTATTATATTATGTTTAGCGACCAACTTCTATATACCATACATCAAGCAAATAAATTCCCTTTCATTTCATTTTCATTTTCATTTCACTCAAACCTCCAAATCGATTATAAAAATTATTTCATCAATAGAAAGCTACAGTACACGCGGCATAAGTTGGCCGGAGTGAAGTTCGCCATTTTAATGCGCAGTGGATTGTTTACGTTAAAAATTGTATACTGCGCAACCAAAAATTGACAAACAGCTAACTTCAGTCCGGCCAAGTTATGTCGCGCGTACTGTACATTATCGGTGAGCAAAATAGGCTGTATTTTTTTTTTTAGATCCCTACGAAAATTACAATAATGTAACACAAGGTATCAAAATTTGCATATAAAACTCATTATTTGACGTGCGCTGCGCTGTTATGTTATTTCTTAGCAAATTTACTATGGAGATGGTTACTGTGGATATGCTTACCAAAGAGTATAGTAATAAATAGGATAGCTTACTATGGAAATCCCTTTGACATATTTAAGTGTACAAAATTAAGGCTATATATATTTTTTCTTAAATAAAGATCCCTACGAATATTACAATGTAACCCAAGGTATCACAAATTTGCCAATAAAACTCATTATTTAACATGCGCTGCTAGTTTGTTATTTCTTAGCAAATGTACTATGGAGATTGTTACCATGAAGTGAGATGGTTACTGTGGAAATGCTTACCAAAGAGTATAGTAATAAATAGGAAAATGCTTACTATAATAATAATAATAATAACGATAACGGTGTGAGTGACGTGTGCAGGCCGAATGATGACGCCATGAGTTTGTTCTGGCGCAACATTTGGTCGGTACCCGTTAATCATACCGAAGATGATTGGATATGTGATGGTGATTGGATATGTCACATATCCAATCATCTCTCTCTCTTCCATGGCTGGTAGAGACCAGCCATGGAAGAAATTAATATTAGCCCCCAAGACGTGGCCTGTGCAGTCCATTCTGTGCCGAACTGGAAAGCCCCGGGGCCGGATGGACTGCACAATTTTTGGATAAAATGGCTACGTAGCTCTCACGCTCGCTTGGCGTCTCAATTCCAGTCATCATTAGAAAGTGGGACGCTACCCCAGTTTTTAACCACTGGAATCACCCATCTGCTCCATAAATCTGGTGATACTGCGGACCCTAAAAATTATAGGCCCATAACTTGTTTGCCGACGGTTTATAAACTTCTTACATCCATTTTGAGAGCAAAAATTTGTTATCATATTGATGAAAGTTCAATTATGTCTGCGTCTCAGAATGGATGTAGGAACGGGTCTCGCGGTACTAAGGAGTTGCTTCTCATAGATATGACCATCAGCCAACAGGTTCGCCGACTCCGAAAGAATCTGTCGACATGCTGGATAGATTACAAGAAGGCCTATGACTCTGTGCCACATACATGGCTCATGAGGGTGCTAGAGCTATATAAGGTAGATGTTTCTCTACGCACCTTCCTGCGGTCGTGTATGGGGCAGTGGAGAACAGTGCTTCATTATCCAGGATGTCGACAAATTCAAAGAATCAGTGAACCAATTAGGATTGAGCGTGGTATATTCCAGGGTGACAGCTTGAGTCCTTTGTGGTTCTGCTTAGCCTTGAATCCTCTCAGTACATTACTAGAGGAATCAAGGCTAGGATACCGATTGAGGCGGGGAGGTCAAGTGATATCCCATCTACTTTACATGGATGACCTAAAGCTCTTTGCTTCATCTGATTTGCATCTGATGGAGTTACTAAAAATAACGGAAAACTTTAGTAACTCCATCAGAATGGAATTCGGTGTGGAGAAATGTGCAGTCATGCATGTAAAACGAGGTGGGATTGTGGAATCTGTGGGAATTCAACTCTCGGATTCCACTCAACTTAGATCTCTTGCCTCAACGGAGACTTACAAATACTTGGGTATGGCGGAGGCTCTAGGCATCAACGTGGCTGACATGAAACAATCGTTGTAAGTGCGCTTCTTTGGGCGCCTGACCAAAGTTTTAAAAAGTCTTCTGTCAGGCGGAAACAAGGTGCGTGCTTTCAATGGTTGGGTCATGCCAGTCTTGATGTACTCCTTCGGCGTACTCAAGTGGACTCAGACTGAACTTGAAACCCTGGATAGGAAGGTCCGTACACTGCTTACGGCATATCGAATGCATCATCCACGCTCCTCGGTAATGAGACTATACATCCCGCGGAAATGTGGGGGTCGAGGATTTTTAAATGCCAAAAACCTTCACAACCGCGAGGTGTGTAGTCTCAGAGAGCATTTCTTAAAAACTGAAATGGGGATGCACCGAGATGTGGTTGCAGTGGACAATGGACTTACCCCTCTCTCCATGGCTAAAGAGAACTGGCGCAAACCTGTAGTACTTAGTACGAACGATCGTAGGAATGTGTGGCAAGGCAAAGAGCTACACGGACGCTATTACAGGGCTCTTCATGAACCTGGTGTAGACACCTTAGCGTCCGTTTCCTGGTTACGCTTCGGAGATCTGTTTGGAGAAACTGAAGGGTTTGTTTGTGCAATTATGGACGAAGTTATGATGACGAACAACTACCGGAAATTTATCGTGAAGGATGGTACGGTTGACATATGTCGGGCATGCCACCGGCCGGGAGAGTCTATCCGACATATTATCTCTGGGTGTTCGCGTCTAGCTAACGGCGAATACTTGCACAGACATAACCTGGTAGCCAGGATTATCCATCAGCAACTTGCCTTGAAATACAATCTTGTGGAATCGGAGGTACCGTACTACAAGTATGTGCCCGACCCAGTTCTTGAAAATGGTCATGCTACATTGTATTGGGACCGGTCTATCATCACTGACAGGACTATTATTGCCAATAAGCCTGATATTGTGGTGATAGATCGATTAGAGCGTCGTGCAATGATTGTTGACATCACCGTCCCGCATGACGAGAACCTCTTCAAAGCCGAAAAAGAAAAAGAAATAAAGTATCTTGATTTGGCACACGAGGTTGTCGACATGTGAGGGGTCGATGCGGCGATCATAGTACCAATCGTTGTGTCTGCTAATGGTTTAATAGCTAAGAGCCTCGACCGACACCTTAAGAGGCTCTCATTAGGTGGTTGGATCAAGGGTTTGATACAGAAAGCAGTACTTCTGGACACGGCCCGCATTGTTAGGAGGTTTCTCTCTCTGGGACCCTGACCATCGGCAGCTTGGACCCTGCTCCCGATGCCGATGGGCTACTATTTTTTATATTTTTAAATGTTTTTCTTATTTTTATAAAAATATTTAAAAATATATACAAATAAGTTAAAATAATAAATAAATGGAATAATAATAATGTCTTCCTCACGGGAGGCATGCCGTGGAATCCAAAAAGGCGATACAAATAATAATAAATCCCCTCTGGGACAAGCGTTACCTCATCATGAGACTAACGTCAAACTGGAGGGTAGATTAGAATCCATTTTTACAAATCTTATACAATAAAACAAAAAAATGTGTCATAAGGTCTAATGAAAAGCGCACAAACCGCAGGGCAGCTTGTGGCGAGCTGATGTTGAGTGGCGACACTGCGGTTCTTATTACTCCAGAGTCGGCCAGGGCCTCGTCTCCAGTTTGCCCGTGTTGGGTAGCTGGAGTGGAAACCGAAGAGCGCCCGCAGGACTCTTAACTCTGTCTTGCCTTAATTGGCCGGCCAGAGCGGGGCCGCCAGAGCTATGTGCCCCGAGCACATAGCTCTGGCGGCCTGATGGAAGTGTCTAATGGCATAATAGCGGGGAAACGAAATCCGGGTCTTTTTGAGACTCGCGACGGTGAAACCAGGGCCACACCTTTCTCCGCCTTACACCCTTAGCCGCTCAAGCCGCTGTTGCCGCCTTTTGCCTGTACTGGCAGCTGTTCGGGGGGCCCAGCTAGTGAGGTGGCAAGTCACTGTCTGCTCTCCCTAAGCATGTTTATTCGAGGCTCAAGGCAGACGCCGTTTTCTTCCGGCAATACAAGTTATCGGTCCACCGAACACCCACATCCATAATCCCATTTTTTATTTCCATATTTTACAATAGTCCTGCACCCGCCCGGAATACTCCATGGCTGTACTCCCATAGTGCAGTTGTGGAGTGTCCCGGGTGTATGCCCCATGTCATATTAGATCAAAGTTCTCCAAAAGCCTCTGCGCGTTTTTCACCTGCGTTTCCCCGTTCCTAAGGGTTGTAGCGTGATGTTTTATAGCTTGAAACCATTCTCATGAATCACTCATTTTCCCAACATTTCCCTTCACTGCTCTGCTCCTATTGATCGTAGCGTGATGAAAAGTATACTATAACCTGCCCAGGAGTATGAAGAACAATTGTACCAAGTTTCGTTGAAATCCGTCGAGTGGTTTTTGTTTCTATAACGAACATACAGACAGACAGACAAAAATTTTACTGATTGCATTTTTGGCGTCAGTATCGATCACTAATCACCCGCTGATAGTTATTTTGGAAATATATTTCATGTACAGAATTGACCTCTCTACAGATTTATTATAAGTATAGATTATTATCAGCCCGGTTTGTCCCACTGCAGGGCAAAGGCCTCCCCACTGTCCTTCCACTCCAAGTTATTTTAGTAAAGGAAAAATTCAATCGCGGGCAGGATTCGAACCTGCGTCTCCTGGTTGGATACACCAGACGCTCTGACCTCTAAGCCACCGCGAACCCCACCAGCCTGATTGAAATTTTGCCTTCACATTCTGAATTTACGTCATAAGATGACGTTGGCGACATCTATGAAAAGCAAGTTACCTTGCTTCTCAACCGACACGACTTACTTTACAGTTAGTTAAATGTCGTACGATGTCACCTTACCTTTTAACTATCTTTTTGTGATTTTTTTGCATTTCCCATGCTAAGATCATAAAGTTATTTTAGTAAAAAAAAATTAAACCGCGGGCAGGTGTTTGTTTTTTTTTAAAAAAACGTTGCCCCACACTAGAATTTTCTCCTGTATCGTGGGTGCATTTACAAACACAAATTCTCACGTACACAAACGCCCAGACCCGGAACAACTACCTGTAGATCGTTCAAATATTTTTATTTTATTAGATCGAACCAACAAACAACACGTGGCGCAGAAGCCGATTGCTCAGCGGCTACGCCAAACGTGTCGTCAAATATTTTAAATTATTTTATATCTATTGCTTTTGTTTTGCGTCATTTTTTATTATTGGCATTATTGTGCGAAATTAACGTGTTTTTATTATGGACATCTGCCAGAGTCAGAAAAGGGAAATTTAGGGTTATACGTAATATACGAGTTTCTCCAAAGGCGCTTTCTGTGAACCAAGGTTTATCTGGAAACATTGGATTACATGAACGAAGTTTATGGCAAGAAGTGCTATCTATCAACAGAGATCTCTGTCAACAGTGCTTCCTATGGACCGAGATATCTACAAACATTCTATCAACAAAGTTTTCGGCGAAACGTGCGGTCTAGGAATAAAGATTTTTCTTTGTCTTTGAACATTGCTTTCTGTATGTAGTCGTATCGCACAAGCGTGTTTTTATGATCTTTAGTTTGTTGGATTTGTCTCCTCTCCGAATAGCAGAATAAGGGATAAGGAAAGGAAGGGTTAAGGGAACGGATTGACAGATTTGACAGAAATAAAACACGGATACAAATGAATGTGGAAAATGAGGTTTTCTGTTTCAGTAAGGCCAGAAGATGGCGTTACGTGCATTCTCCGAACTCCTCTTAAGCTGCTGGTGTGATTTTGATTATTGTTTTTGTGTATGTTTAAATGGGTCCTTGGATGGTTTAGATTCACAATTTGAGCCGGTTAGGTGACATCGCAATTGGGTTCTACGATTTTTTTATATACAGGGCAAGGCATGCGAAAGGGCGTGAATGATTAGGGTGACGGCCGATAGGGATGAATGGAAGAAAAGGACATACTGCGCCGACCAACAAACAAATTGGGACAAGGGCAGGAAGATGACGATACAAGGAGAGACAACGTTTGCCGGGCCCGCTAGTTTTACATAAAATACGGTATATAGTATGATAAAAACGTTACGTAGATACTCACTAACAATATAAATATGAAAGTGAGTCTGTTTGTATGTCACCATTTAGAATGAAGTTTGACAGATAATTAAGCAGTATTGAAGTTTAAAGAAACAGAAAATTTGGTTCAAGCAACCAAAACCACCATTACTACCATGGCATGCTGATCCTACACTAATCGGCAACGTCAAGTTATGATTTTGCAACATTACGCGTGCGGGATTTAAAACAAATCAAAATTTAAAATGTCATAACTCGCCGGTGTGCGGCGCGCGGCGGTTGCAGTGCAGGCCGCAGGTGCAGTGACTACTCACGTATATAATGTCACGTTTGTAGCGCACGTGCAGGTTGTGCAGGAACGTGTCCTCGGAAAGCGGTGCCAGCAGCACCGCGTCGGGCTGCCCCGCGTCGTCGTCCTCCGCCATGCCGGCACAACACCCGTCACCGACCCTCTTCCTGGTGTGCCATGTGCGCCATTGTCAGCACACGAATTTCTAGTGATACTTTTACATATTAATGCAGGAACAGTAAATTAAGAAGAAAGAAAGAAGAAAAGAAATTTATTTAGCACAGCTTTACGCAGTTCACACAAGTACATAGTATAAGTGTATTCATAAGCAGTCTGTGTCTCGCGGCTGTGCCAAATAGGACCAGTTCAGCATTTTGTCAAGCCACCAGTGCTTGACGCTGATTTTCAACTGGACCCTTGCGAAGAGTTACGGATGTAAATCAGTTATGTAATACCTATAATAGTTGTATAATAAATAAATAATGAATAAATAATAAATTATTAAGAGCGACCGTGTTCAATAGACAAATACTTATATAAATAATAATTATAAGAAGAAGAATATTTTGCATCGCCACACTACACGCAGCACGGTAGCAACTAAACCGGTCTAAGCCAGTTGCCATCGGGGCGGTGAGACTTCTAATCCCACACTACCTACTATAGTATAACGGGATGTTATTTGCTACTCCCCAGCATAGCGCGCATTTTGCGTGCTGTAATACGAGTATATAATCACGTCTATAATACCAGAAGGGTGAAGCAGAAGTGTACTGGTTCATCGGTATCTTTGGTGAATTTCATAAAAAAAACAATAACACCACTACCCAATACACTGCTCGACCCAGGAATCAACTCTAGACCTCCACACACATTCCAATTCACAATCCACGCACACCCCACTGCTTCTGATAGTGTATTATATTATCTGTTTAGGTATCATCTGTTATTGATTGACTGATTTATAAAGAAATAAAAATTAAACTAACTGAAGACTTATGAGGTTTATCGGTAAATGTTTCAAAAAGTATAATTAACACTGACTGAAGCACCACAACCAGCAATAATATTATATAAGTGTGTCGATCAAGGAACCTTCCCAGATTTAATGAAGTACAGCAAAGTTACACCCTTATTTAAATCTGGAGATTGTCAAGATCCTGGCTATTTTAGGCCAGTGACTATTCTGCCTGTGCTTAGCAATTTGAAGAGATGCTCAATCAAATGCTATTGCATTTCAATGTTAATAGACTTTTTCATGACCACCAATTCGGCTTCACAAAAGGGCGTACTACTGACGCGGGTACCAGACTTAATAAACTAATTTTTGAAAGCGTTTGACTGAGTTACCCTCATGAAACTCTGCTGTTTAAGTTAGAGCATTAAGGTTTGAAGCACATTACTTTGAAACTGGTCAAATTATACTTGCGAGGTAGGCAACAGTCGCCATTAAATCGCCCGACACGTAGGTAAAAATGGGCGTACCTCAAGGTTCTATTCTAGGTCCATTCTTATTTTTTTGTGTATATTAATGATTTACATACCATACATGCTTGAGGATCGAGCGAAGATTTGTGTTATTTTCGGGTTAATTTTTAAACTAAACAGGCTTATACCTAATACTGGCGATGTGAATAACGCACTTCTTAAGGTGCATGAGTGATTCACAGTTAATAATTTAGTATTAAATGGGCAGAAAACTAAATGCTAAGGTTTGCTCTACCCAATGTAAAGTGTGTAGATTGTGACGTAATACTAAATAGAAAGATTCAAAACTTCAATGGACCGCACAGGACTTTTACGGGACGCCAGAGTTCCGCAGCTTATGCATTTAGAAAGATCAGATGAAGCAACCGCAACAATAGTTTACTTTACTTAACTACTTTTATAATATTATGTCTTACGGTATATTGCTATAAATATAGAATCTGTTTTTTACTGCGAAAAGAGGTGTAAGAGTCATTTACAACCTAGTAGTCGCGATTTACTCAGAGAACTCAGAGTTTCGTCTAAAGTCCATACTTCTTCTATGGGATACTGTGTAAGATTTTATAATAAAAGTCCGGACTTAATATTACCAAAAAATTAATTAAAAAAATATGTTTACCCTGTGCAGGAAAGCTTACTATAATCTGGAAGATAAAAATTTTTGAGAAGTCCTCGTCCAGCTCCACAAGATGATAACTTTGATAAACAACTATCTATAAATCATACAAATATTTGCTCCGTGTGGGGATCAAACCCACAACACGTGGCGCAGAAGTCGATCGCTCAGCCGCTACGCCAAACTTGTCGTCAAATCTGTATAACTGGTACGAGGTATGTCTTTTAAGTTTTGTTGTTTGAAGAAAAAAACACAACTAGAACCTTATAGTACTTTTTATTGTTTTTCAAAGTATTCACCACTTAGCTTAATACACTTTTCCATTCGCTCAAACCAGTTATTATAACATTTATTCTACTCTAAAGCGGGGGTATTCAAAATGGCTGACTTGAAAGCGTCGACTGCTTCTTCACCGGACTAGAACCTTTGACCACGAAGACTTTTCTTAATTTTAGGAAATGTAAAGAAATCGTTAGGGGGCTTAGGTCAGGACTGTATGGAGGATGGTCAAGAATTTCTACTTTTTCCTGCTTCAAATACTCAATCGTATGACGAGCGCTGTGTGAGCTTGCGTTGTCGTGGTGCAGGATGATGCGTCGCTTTGAGTTAGATTTTCGAAGTTCGGCGATGAATTTGGTAAACAAACTGTGGTATACCACTGCGTTAACCGTTCTACGATCTTCAAGTGCAATAGTCGCAACATGGCCGGTCTTTCCAACGAACGTGGCCACCATCTTCTTTGAAGTGCTTCGAGAACGAATAACTTTAGTCGGCTTTGGCTCGTCTTGAAAGACCGAGATTGTAGATTGTTGTTTGGAATCAGGATCGTAGGCATAGATCCAAGATTCGTCACCACCGGTTGAACCTTTGTAGTTTTCTTACACCATCTGACGCGGGCCGCCTTGTGATCGTCGGAAAACAGATGCGGTATCAAACGGCAAACTAGCTTTCTCACACCAATCGCTTCATGCAAGATCTTCTGAATGGTTGTCCCTGAGATGCCTCTATCTCACGATACGTCACATGACAATCTTCGAGAATTAGTTGTCTCACAGCAATGATGTTATCTTCAGTGAAGGCGGATTTTGGGCGTCCTTCGCGAGATTTGTCACTAACACTAGTATATCCACGCTGGAATTCTAAATACCAGCGTTCGACAGTCCGCAGACATGGGGCTTCATCACTGAACACAGATGTTAGCTCTTCAAAATACTGAAGCCGCGTCAGGCCTCTTCTAAAATTGTAGAAAATTATTGCACGAACATTTTCCTTAGAAAGATTCATTTTCATACGTAACCTGACAGATCCCAATCGACGGTGTGACTAAACAATAGCATTAATCCTAATACTTTCAACTGTTTTGAGATTCAACATTTAAACACATTCGAATATAGAACAGGTACAAATTCAAAATTGCCGGGAAATATGGAAACGACAGAACTTAAAAGGCATGCCTCGTACCTAGTACCTACCTGTATTTATTTGTAATAATATTGTGCCCGCAGTCTGAGCTTGTCATGCTCACTTAATGTCCTGCTAATGGTGACGTGTGTTGGCTCGTTTTATTCCCTTCAATATGGTCGATACGTCATGCTCATTAACCGGTGCTGTCTGTCGAGGCTGGCTCTTATTTGCTGTGGCAATCCATAATAATGTTTTTTGACATACATAAACATACACTCACACCTTTTTCTACAGGGATAGGCGGAAACTATAGCCCGCCACTTGCACTTGCAAGAATCGTAGCTGAAGACCTGGTTCGAATCCTGCCCATTGTCAAATTTTTCCTTCACTCAAATAACGCTTTATACCTAGTTCTTTAGCATGGAAAATGCTACTAAAAAAACAAATACAAAAAGACCTATTCTAAGCATGTTCCAGACGGATGTAATCCAGTGTCCCAACAGAGGTGACCTTGCTTGTTGTCATCCATCAAGACTGCAGATGTAATCCAAAAATTGATTTGACCTTCAACGTCCTTGGATTACGGGCGCGTGTTCCCATCCGCAGTTGGAGCGTGTGGATTACATCCGTTTAGTCGGCGGATTACATCTATCCAAAGACAGTTGCCCTGTGACAGGCAGCGGTTGCGCACGTATGCTAGTACAAAATGTAGTCCCCAAACCAGAGCCATTCTTAGGAAGTTATGAATATCATTCAGTCCAATAACTCCAATAAGTTTGAATAGTTGAAAGTCGATCGTTCTTTTAACCAACGCATCATCCACTTTCCCTTTTTTTTCGTCATCAATTGCGCACAAAACTGGGAAAGTGAGGCCCACTTTATGAAATTTGTGCATGATACGAGTACGATGATTTCACGCCAGAAGACGACTCGCCTGGGCGGAAACCCATCTATATAGATGGGTTTATGCCAGGGCATTTATTTTTTTCGGCCAGGGCATTTATTTTTTTCGCCCAAAATGCCTGGACAGAAACCCATCTATACGCGCGACTGATTCGCAAGCATGTTGGCGCGTGGATGTAATCCGTGTAGCCGAAACACAATCCGCAAATGGAAACAAAGTTCCCACCAAGGTGACATGCGTCTGGAACATGCTTTAGTGGTCTAAAATAATTGCAATAAAACATTTTTCATGATTGACGTATTTTTCAAGTTATTGAGAAAAATGTGGGTGATGATTGTTCACCTGAGCCCGCCAAATTCACTTTTCTAGTGGTTTTTGGCAGTTGTTAAGTGATTTTTAAGCAAATTTTTAGTTCTCAGTAAGTATATGGTTTTAATGTCAACTCTATACCTCGTCGCGTCCCCACGAAGTTCCATTTTTCCTTTTGAGGTACAAAACCCTAAAAATGTGAAGAAAATTATATTTAACTAAAAAAACAAATTTCAACATAGAACAGGAGCTGGGTGATGACAATGATTGGGAAGAATTTTCTTCTTATACATATTTATTCAGAAAGTACTAAATAAATATTATATTACAAAATAATAAATTATTTTTGTTTGCAGATATCAAATACCACCATTCCAAGAATTCCAGGATGATGTGTAAGACTGTTGAAATTAAAAAAACCAGACAAGTGCGCGTCAGCCTCACCCACCGAGGATTCCATACAAATTTGTAGGTACATAGTATAATTTGTTACATATTTTATGTATAGTTTTCGGATTCATTTTGAATCCCTTGAGAGTGTCGAAATATACGTTTTTTGCGGCATAAATGGGTTTCTTTTTCTTATGTCAACTGAGAAGTTTGATTTTTTCACAACTTCAAGGGACTGTAGACCTGAGTATATGGTTTTAATTTCAACTTGATACTTGGGTTTTGACAGACAGACGGACAACAAAGTGATTGTAAAAGGGTTCAATTTTTTTCCTTTTGAGGTACTTAGCCCATCAAAACACCCTACTTTCAATAGGGATGATGGCTGAGTCTTATGACCTGCTTGAAATCCTATTAAAGATTCTATTAATTCTAAGCCCAAGCCTAAAACTACAAGACCCAAGGATATAGTGAGCTCATACTGTAAGAATCAAATGAACAAGATTAATACTGCTATTATTAAGATGACATCAGGACACACTACACCTCAGTCTGCCTGTGACCACACAGGCTGTAAAGATTCCACAATGGTTTCTACATGTTGATGTAACATGATAAAATCCGTAAACTATCTTTTTGTGATTTTTTTGCATTTTCCATGCTAAGATATTAAGTTATTTTTTAGTAAAGGAAAAAATTCAATCGCGGGCAGGATTCGAACCTGCGTCGTCTGGTTTGATATACCAGACGCTCTGACCTCTAAGCCACCGCGAACCCTACCCGCATGATTGAAATTTTGCCTTCACATTCTGAATTTACGTCATAAAGTGACGTTGATGACATCTATGATAGGCAAGTTACCTTACTTCTCAACCGACACGACTTACTTTACAGTTAGTTCAGTGTCGTTCGATGCCACCTTAACTTTTAACTATCTTTTTGTGATTTTTTTGCATTTTCCATGCGTCACCTTATGACGTAAATTCAGAATGTGAAGGCAAAATTTCAATCATGCGGGTAGGGTTCGCGGTGGCTTAGAGGTCAGAGCGTCTGGTATATCAAACCAGAAGACGCAGGTTCGAATCCTGCCCGCGATTGAATTTTTTCCTTTACTAAAAAATAATCCGTAAACTAGTTAAATTTCAATAAAGGCGATTCTCTGACCAATAAGGCGACTCTTTGATCGGTGTTTCTGCTAATCTACATCCAAATATATTTCTATTAAAAAAAATAATCAGCATAGCTAGCTTAGCACCTTATCATAAATATGCTTATAAATTGTAAGTGTAACAGAATTCATCTGTTGACATTTTCAGTTATTAGTAAAAATATTCACTTTCACTTTACCTATTCTCCTAATGGGTACCTACCTTTATAAACCAAGACCTAGCACTGTACGCGGAGCTTAAGGATAAAAAAGTAAGAACACTTTAATCAGGTCATCCCGTCATCAGGATATTTAGGTGTTCCATTCCATGGTATAAAGTACAAAAGTATGTCTACGAATAGGTCTACAAAAGTTCCTAATGGTTTGGTTTGATAAATCTAATTCAAGATAATAACTAATCGACTCGAGGAACTCATAAATAACTACAATAGCAGGCAGAGAGAGAAACTGGACTTGAGAAAATCAAGAATTGCCTACCTATAAGACTTCAAGTTTCAATTTTGGCTGCTTCGGCACCATCACATCACAGATCACACGATCACGTTAAAAACATGAATGAATGACATTGATAGCAATGACATCCAACACAGTGTTGCCAGAGGTTTTGAACGAGCGATCAGTGATGGTCGTTATTACAATAACTTACGTAATGCATTTTTCATCCGCAATCTATGCATTATTGATAATAACAATGTATGTACGGGATGTACGGGAGCCGCCTATCACCTTAAAGCTCCAAGCCAACCCTACCTGTTGTATATACAGAAGTAGTGGTGGTAAATCTAACATTACCACTAGTGCTGCAGTTGGAGTGGTTCGCATGCAGCCTGTGGTTGCCAGACGTGCCAGTCTTAGGAATCTCTGTAATTTATTATTTACGGTGACGGTCAGTGTGCTGGGCCACCATACTATGGCGCCATATGTGACAAGTGGTTTGATCACTATTCTGTAGAGCCATTGGATGATTTTAGGAGATAACCCCCACCTTTTCCCTATCATTCTTTTGCACTGCCAGAACGTAATGCATGCCTTGTTTATTTTTCTTATTCTTACTGTCGAGAATTACACCAAGGTACTTAACCTCATTGGACAGTCGGAGTTCAGTATTGAACATCTTGGGTAAGCGATGCGGCGGTAGTGTTCGTTTTTGAGTGAACATTACAGTACGCGCGAAATAAGTTGGCCAGAGTGAAGTTCGCCGTTTTAATGCGCAGTGGATTGTTTACGTTAAAAATTGTGTACTGCGCAACCAAAAACTGACAAACAGCTAACTTCAGTCCGGTCAATTTATGTCGCGCGTACTGTACTAACTCTGTTTTGGTGGGGCTCAACGTTTGCCCACCTATCACATAAAAAAAAATAAACGTAATAAAGCTTTTTGATATGCAAACTCCTGTTTTTTTACATATACGCACACATTCATATCTAATTTGAACTTTTAACTTACTTTGAACTGAAATTTGAGAAAGAAACAGTCTAGGTATGGAAAATATCGATGTATTTTTGAAATATCGATATAATATCGTTGCCACTGTCATTCATCGAAAAAACATTTGTTTTTTTCAACGTGCAACACTATAAAAGTTCATATTCTCAGTTTGGTACTTTTAGTCAATTAGAGAGTGTTGTCTAAGATTGTGATTTCCGAAAAAAACAAATCATGATGAAAAAATATTTAAAATTTCACAAAAATCTGCTAAATAGAAACTTCCGGAACAATTAATCAATTAAGTGTTTCTTAACAATTTATTGATATAAAATTGGTATTTGATATATTTGAGTTATTATTATGAAGTGTTTCTTTTTTAATTAATATTAATTTTAATGTTTTTTAATTAAAATTTTATAAGTTTAATATTTGTAGATAGCGACATCTAAAGAATCCGTAAGTACTAACTAAGAGATTTATTTTTCGCCCCGTTCAACAGATAGAGCCGCTATCTTTTGAAAACGTCACTTTCATTTCAAGGCACTGTCACTGTCCCCCCTTTCTGAGGTCAGTGCTATACTGATATGAATTAATCAATTTTTATACATTTTAAGTTCGAATATACTAGTATCTCTTAGTAGTCTGTGGTAATTTCACTGATCTACAGTACGCGCGACATAATTTGGCCGGACTGAAGTTAGCTGTTTGTCAGTTTTTGGTTGCGCAGTACACAATTTTTAACGTAAACAATCCACTGCGCATTAAAACGGCGAACTTCACTCCGGCCAACTTATGCCGCGCGTACTGTAAAGAGTAGAGGTCAGTGTCTGTCTTTCCTCTTAGTGTGTAATTTATTCGATGGGACTTTATGAGTGATTAATTGAAATAACAAATTATTGGGGCAGTAGTAGGTACACTAATGGCTATAGCGATTCAATATTTGTCTAGGAATATAAGGCATTCAAGTTACATAACGTGTTGTTTACGGAATTTTACGACTACTCCAACTATTATGGAAAAGGCTATGGAAAATTTGAAATCTAATCCTTATTATGAAAAATATTCTGCACGTATAGCAGATCTACAAAAAACTTCCCCTGAAGAGTTTATGCAAAGAGTAGAGCTGCAGCAGAAAGCTAGAGAAGAAGAGAAAAAGAAAAAGTTCTCCTCGGTTGACACTAGGTTTGTAGGATTATTAAGAGATTCTGTCGACTTTATTTAATATGAGTAATAAATTATTGTTATAGACTGCCTCATTAGTCTAGTGGTCCCAAGCGCGACTGCTACGCTAGAGTTCCTGGGTTCGATCTCAAAGTCGAGCAAAGTGTTATTGGGTTTTACTATGAAATTCTCAGTAGCAGTTAGGAGTCTGGATTTGTGCCCGGTTAATGCTCGCCCCCTATTACATGAAACCTAAAACATACTGGCGAACTGTGGGTGTACATTAGTACACCCCTGCCTAACCCTTGGCGTGATGGTGTGTAATAAATTACTTATGTGACTGTCAGAACTTAAGTAGAAACTCCAATATTTCAGGCAATTTTCCTCAGTTTTAAATCCTAAAGGAGCCTTAAAAGAGGGTTCTGAGACTGAGAGCAAAAAACTTGATGATATATTCAAATTAGATCTTGTCAAAGACAAAGATGCATCAGAAATTCAAATTATATGGGAGGAGTACCACAAAAATAAAAAAGTAATTTCAGCAGCTATTCCCAAGGAAACATACTCTACCCTACAACAGAACATGCAGCTGGCTCCAACATTCCTGTTCCCACTGCCGCGTTCCCAGGGTTATGAGTTCATCATGTGCCAGAGCTATGGCCACACTGTACATTTCACTCCACTTCTTGCATATCAGGTTTGAAGCTTATTGTATGGGATAATTATTCACCTTTTTGGTCTGTGTAAGATCTATAGGTACTATACTATACATAAATAACCGACTGCCTCGTTAGTCTAGTGGTCCGGAATGCTACTGCTATGTTTGAGGGTCTAGGTTCGAATCCCAGGTTGTGTAGTGTTATTGGGTTCCATGAATTCTCAGTTACAGCCTGGTGTTTGGGATCTGTGCCTAGTCAATGACAATAGGCTCACCCCCTATTACATGGGACCTAAACATTGTGGGTGTACATTAGTACACCTCTGCCTAACCTTCGGAGAATACATGTGTGATGGTTTACATATATGTATATTTTTTTGTCTGATGTAAAACAGTTTTTTATAATTGCAGCCCTTCCACAAGTGGAATGGCATGAAAGTTTTGCATTCATCGATACAGGTTAACAATAAGCACTCTTGTAAAACAGTATGAAATGAAATGGGTACAATTCCATTTTGTTAATACAATGAAAATTTTGGCAATGGCAATCTGGCTGGATTTTGTACATAACAGAGCTGTTTTGTAAAACAGTGTATTATAAAATCCAACTTAAAAGTCAGGGTGGGCCACCTAGCTATATTAAAAATTGTGTAAATATTTATTATATTGATATATTGAAACTACCCGCGAACTGAAGGTGTACATAAGTACGCCTCTGCCCAACCCTTCGGGGAATACAGGCATAATGGTATGTAAATATTGATTTGCTAGGTGTTCGCCGGAGCTTGACTCGCAACCTAATAGTGACATTAAACTTTCACCCACCCAACCTTAATTTGTAAAAATCCATACCATACATAACCTTGAAACATGTCTATTTATTTATGATGAATAGCTACAATCCCAATTTTCAGGATCCTATCTTTAAAAAAAGCAACTACCCCATCTTATCTTATATTGGGCCGAGGCAGCAAAGCAAGGCCTCGATGTACTTTCACCCATTGAGATCTTTTGTGCTTCCCCTAGATAGTTATTACTCATCCTCACCCAATTCTTTTAACAGCTCTTCTATGAGCTTTCTTATGAGGCCTGGGGGTTGAAGTCTGTAGTCCTCTGGTCTTGGATAACCCTACCCCCAGAGGCGCATTCACTTTCTAGCCATTACATCGCATGTACACAGATGGTGTTGCATGCACTCAATTTCCATTTTGCAGGCCCTGCAGGCTGATGTCTCTGTCAGACCCATATTTTATAGGAGAGCGTTAGTCCCGAAATGTCCGGTTAGCGCCACCATCAAGTGACGGGCCTGACGCCAACTACCGTACAAACTTCCCCCCCGTTCCCTTAAAATGTGAAAATCGAAAAATCCTGAATCACGTCACAATTTATTTATTCTCAGTCATTGTAATTCAGATTATTGTGTTTCTAAGTTTAAAGAACAAAGACTTTCATACAAACTTTCCCCCATTTAATTTAACCCCCTTAAAGTTGAAATTTCCAATAACCCGTTCTTAGTGGATGCTTACCATATAAAATATGTCCTTTCTGTATTATTGTTTTGTGTACAATTAATAAATAAATACATATATTGCGTAAATATTTATAGGTACACAAGGAAAACGCACCAGAGTGCCTTACGATGGTGCATTACACGGAGCTCGCCGACAAGGGTCTTGTGTTGATGCGTGGTGAATATGACAAGGTCAGTCTTAATAATTCAGTAAATTACATTTCCATATTATGTACTATATATAATATTGACAATATTATTAACTGCCCCATTAATTAGTCTAGTGGTCCTAGGCATGTTTGCTACGCTAGAAGTCCTGGGTTCTATTACCAGGTCGAGCAAAGTGTTATTGGGTTTTTCTATGAAATTGTAATTAGGGGCAATAGACTGCCTCCTCTAGTTTATGGGACCTAAACATACATAAACATTTTACAATATACACAAATGTACATTAGTACTCTTCTGCATAACCCTTCGGGGAATAGAGGCGTGATAGCATAATAGTGTTTTGCCAATATTTAAGACAGTTGTTTTTTATTCGTGATAGGCTTACGCTTAACCAAATATAAAATAATAAATAGCTATCTTGGGTCACTTGTGCAAAGCGATGGTGGAATTGATGGCGTAGATTCGATGTGTAACCGTCAGGGTTACACATCAAATCAACGCAGGTTGGATGGCAACAGGTCACAGGAACAACGTGTGACAGACGGATGCCGTTCAAGTTGAAGGGCAAAATCTATAAGTCCATTAAAAGACCTGTCGGCTTGTTTGCATCAGAGTGCTGAGCCGATAAGAAGATGGATGAAGGAAGACTGCATGCAGCGAAGATGAGAATGTTAAGGTGGATGTGTTGAAGAAATATTAGAGGAAGTCTGAAAGTAGCACCAATGACAGAAAAGTTGAAACATAATTGTTTGGAATGGGCATGTGATGACGAGGGATGAAAAGCATTTGACTAACAGAGTAGATAATATGAATGTGGAGGGACGGGGGGTAGAGGGAGACGAAAAAAAAGATGGATGGATTGTTTTAAGGGTCGATACAATAGTATCGACCCTTAAAAGTAATAGTAATAGTATTTTCAATAGAAAATGGAGTGAATGATGAGGCAGCGGTTGATAGGGATGAACGGAAGAAAAGGATATGCTACGCCGACCCCCAAATAAACAGACATGGGCAGGAAGATGCATGAGAACGCCAGTTCGCCTGATGTTAAGCGATACTGCGATCTACGATGGAGCGCGCTTGCCTAGAAGAAACTGATACACAGACACCCAGATTATACCAAGCGGGGAAGACCTACTCAAGGAAGCATTTCTTTTCTTTTCTTTAAAAAAAAAAGACGTTGCCCCACACTAGGATTTTCTCCTGTATCGTGGTTGCGTTTACAAACACAAATTCTCACATACACAAACGCCCAGACCCGGAACAACTACCTGTAAATCATACAAATATTTGCTCCGTGTGGGGATCGTACCCACGACACGTGACGCAGAAGCCGATCGCTTAGCCGCTACGCCAAACGTGTCGTCAAATTTCGTTCGGGTTTGGAACTTAGAATGTCCACCATGATCTTGATGGTGTCCACTGTGATCTCGGTTTCTCGTGCTTCTGGTCGTCTGATAGTAGAAAAAGCTAGGGGAATAAGATCGTAGAAATCTGATGCACACTTTCCGAAATGTATCCGATAAAAAACTGTTAAACAAGCAACTTTGTGGCGATGTTCCAGACTTTGGAGTTTAGCCCGGCCAAGGGAGTCCACAGACTACTAAAAGATAATAGTATCAGACCGCCAACTCTCAAACAAATTTACTGGACATATAGGGGGGGTGGGGGGTTGTTTAACTAACTTGTGGCAAAGGAATTTGGCTACAGCCATGGCGTATTTTATACTGGTCCATTTTATTTATTTATTTTTAAGATAAATTGGCCAATATTTTTTATTTTTTTTAAAACACATTATTTTTACATCACATTAAGATTTTATTTTTATGAATTATTTTTGAGTGTTTTTAGTTCATCATCATACATTGCAATATACTTATCGATTATTATGGATCACATTACAAAAATACATTATTGTGAACATACAGTTATACAGAAATAAAGTGATAGAAGACAATATTCTGTTACAATAATTCACACGCTGCGCACTGACCATTTGTTTTCAATTCACTAAGTTAATTTTCTGTCATTAATTGCATCCGTCCAAAACTGATGGTTAGGTGATGTTTCTATAAATACTGTCCTGAGTATTTTGCTACTGATTGCTCTTCCCTCTGCATAATGAGCTGAAAAACGAAATATGCTAATTGGAATAATCTAAGATTTTTCTTATGTATTAAAAAGTATAATGTGACCCCAATGACAATAATACTATAAGTTTTGTTCTTAGAACATTATGGAATTTTTTTTGTACATTCATAGGGAAAACTAACCTATCCTTATAATTTTAATATAATGGAAAATGGTAAGCAGAATACGAATGGCTGGTTAAATAAACAAATTAGAATCATACCGTCATCATAATATTTTCTGGAATGACATGTTGGCCAATCAAATTTTAAAGTCTGGCTTCAGTGTGATGGCAATCCGTAAATAATTGCTTGAATTTCTGAAAAAAAAATCTGTCTTTAATATTGAAGGCTCAAATGAACTCTTAGTAGGTAATAGTCTTGCCCTGTCAGTGTCTCTGTTAAGACCCTCATTTAGAAAGACAAGGTTCTACAATAGCATTCTAATGTTGCCGATTGTGGGTAGCTAGTGTGCCTGTTTAGGACTGAAGCTATGATGAAATAATGATAATGGGTCTAGTCCATATTTATTGCATTTGTTGTCATTGACATGTCCGTGGCCCTGAACTAGATTTTAGAATAAAATTACGTTCAAGAAACGCAATATCCAGGAATTGTTTCGTATGAGCTATGTTTTATTGATTTTAAACTTATCTCAGTCAAAAAAAATATTTAAAACCTGGGACTAAACCATTGTCTTAATCAATGGACGATGGATGGAGTGGAGGTAATTTTGAAAATCAGTAACAGCTAGTAAAGGCAGAAGTAAGTAACATTAATTAGAAATCATAATAATATTTACCGGCATTGTGCTGAGATGTTAATTCACTCAGAAAAGTATTTAACTCTCGTTTTCAGATATCAGTTTAAAAAAATTATTTCTTAATATATACACGGAAAATGGTCGTCGTATAACTTTATCCTACATTTAACACAACAAATAGTAATACAATTTTCAAGTATCAATGTAATTGCAAGAAACTAGGTTTTATTTGACGATAATCAGTAATTCGAAACATTACATTAAGCAATATGGCGGTTATTGGCCTGTAGAGAAATATCATAGAATTATAGAACCACGTATTACTTTATGCTAGAGTAATGGGTGGTCCCACCGGCATCTTTGATAGATAGCCAATCACAGCCAAGCAGGTACGTCAAACAACATCAAAACAATATGGCGTCTATGTCCAGCGACTTTTGTATGAGAGTTGGACGCCCGTGAGGGACTCGTGGCCAATGAGCTTCTTGGCGCGTTTCTCGACGGATCCCAATATCACTCGCCTCGATACTTAGCCGATCCATCCCAAATCCCACCAATGGAGGGTGACGCTGACAGTGATCTAGATGTCGGTCAATTCATGTCAGATGTAGTGATGGGATGGGTGATTTATTCAATATTTTCTATTACAAATCGATATTATGGATTGATTTTGATAACCGAAATAAAGATTTGATAGTTGAGCGATCGTTTACACACATATCTATCCGCCAGGTACCCCTGCAATGCACGACGTGCAATCATGATCGATTTTTTTTTACATCTATTGTTGTTCATTCACCACCGTGCATTCATCCATAATCACGCAACGCACACACCCGGTTTTATGCGATGTGCTGCAGTCGATTTTCATTTGAATATCAGTTGTCAGTAAATTTGCAATCGATACTGAAAATAGATTTTCTGGCATTTGATATCTATAACCGGTTGGGAACAACCAAATAACCATAGATAAAACAGAATAATAGGAAAAAAATGGACCGTGTCGTCATAAAGGAAGTAAATGGAAATCTAAACTATATAATATATGCTTAGGATCAAAAGTAACACTTTATTTATAAAAAAATGAGCGACACAAAGTACAATAATTAATTCTTATGTTTTTAATTTAGACAAATTTCATTAGTAACAAAAGTAACGCTATATCAATAATCGTAATTGACAAACAGCCGTTAATTACACAAGAGTGTAGCGACATCTACCGTGCTACATGTGAACTAGACGAACAAGGCCTGAATCGCGCAAGTGAAGTTTGCAACGTAACTTGGATATATACAACCGCCCGACATCAACTATCGGGCCCTGGCCCGCCAGGCAAAAACACCCGCCTGGTCAGAGGATCCTCCCTTTGGTGTGAGGGGCAACACACCTCGCCCCTTGACAGTAATGACCCACAGCATTATCTCAAAGCGCTCTTGGCCGTTTATGTGATTCATTTCACTTGCTAATAGCTCTCCAAATAATTCTTTGCAATGAGCATGCATATTTTTTTAATTTTCAATTTGAGTTCCCGTCTCATTTCTTGTTACAAATGGTGTATGTTGTTTTTTTGATATATTTGTAAGACTCCAACCTTTTTCTTTATCTGAAGATGCAGTCATCCTTTGTCTTCGGGAATCGCGCTTTCAAGTCATTTAATTGAGCAAATTTTTTCATGTAAAAACGATCATTAATCAGGCACTTCATGACGTCATAATTTAGTATATCGGGTGTACAAGAAAAAGGGACTTATATTAAAATGGGTGAAAGTATACCGTACTAGGATGCTATCACAAAAAAAAAATTGAAAAAAAATATCCGTTTTAGAGTTACAGCCGTTTGAAGTTTTCAGTATTATCACCATAATTTCGCATAAAAGCAGCTGGAACCTGTAAAGTAACAGATTTTAGAGGTAACGTATTTTTTTATTTCGTCATTCATCCAGCGGTTACTGAAAAAAACTATGAAAACCATTTCCTAAATTGGTCTCATTATGATAGGCTTCCCCTTAACGATGTTTACAAATTATTCAGGTCATGAACTCTCAGCTGTGTACGCTATCCTTTTCTAATCTAACAAAAAAAAAATTTTGTTTCACTTAAAAGAAAACGGCTGAACAGAGACGTACTCTGGCGAATACAAATATTCCAAATAATTTTTCTTTTGAGATAGGTATTTAGTTTTATTGCCGTTGTTTAGTGATTTATTGCCGTAAAATCACATAGGTTACAGAGCAAGCTTTTAAAGTAATTTCAATATTCCTAGAAAGTAAACAAATAACCATTATTATTTTATTGAAATAACATCCAATAAAGTAAAAAGGAAAAATTTAAACGTAATTATTAGAGCAAAACAGTATCCAAAATTCGACTCTGGAGCGCATAACAGTGCGCCCAAGCCGAAAGGCCGCAAATCGGAAGCGGCTTCCTTGTCGGCTTCTTTGACTCGGGCGGCGAGCGGCGCGTTTTGACGACGCAACAAAAGGACACCGACAATGTAAAGGTGGGTTCACACGTGTCGGTTGACTTTTTTGTTGATTACATAATTAATTCAGATATTTTTGGTGGAGGTGGAAGGTGAGAATGGATCGATGTGGGAAAGGCTTTGTTTCTAATTCCAACGTAGCTCGGGTTCTCAGCGAGAGTTTCAGACTGACAATTTTATCCAAATAACTCTGTTCGACTAGGCGACGGAGGATAATAACGAGTACCTAATGTTTTACGTGATGAAACTTCTCAAGGAATATCCGGTAAGAAAGTTTCGTAAATCTAATAGCGGCCCAAGGGATGGGGGATATGAAGTATCAGCATTTACCTTAAAAGTTATCTAAGAAGGTATTTAATAAATTAATTGAAAGTGTTAGATAAAATCACAGAAAACGGTAAACATAACTTACCATACATTATGTAAATCAGAACAGAACAAATTAAATCTGAAACATTAAATAAAGGTCTTGTGTGAACCGCCCTTTATTTGCCTATGCGTAATTCTAAATTAAATGTATTTTTTTCTAAAAACCTATTTTATTTTAGTTCAATTCGGGTTACGGTCGCGTTTGCACGGTATTGGTCGTGTGCATATCGTGTATTAGTTTTAACGTGTGTAAATAGTAGGTACCATGTAGTTGATTTAATTAAGTTTTCATTACTAAACCGGCATGGTTTTGGCGTATGGAATGGCTGCTGGTGATTGTCCTGAAGCATTGCGTTTGTACCTAGAATATTACAGACATCGTAATGATGAACGTGTGCCTTCGAACAGCAGAGTACCTACTTATGCGAGCGGTGCAACGGTTTCGGGATTATGGCAGTTTTACACAGCGGAATACCGATGCCGGCGGCAATGTTAACCAGGATGTTTCAACGCGCATGGGCATGCGTAGCAATGCAAGGGCGAAATTTTGAACATTTCGGTACCGTTGTGAAGTGGCAATGGGTCGACCACGTCCCTCGGATAGTCGGAAGTCCATGAGGATTTCCATACGTAATAACAAAAAAAAAACAGCTAGTAGCAATCGTAGGTATGAACATTCCAAAAGCCTGAACGAAACGCTTTAAGTCCACTTTTATAATGCGTACTGCTGAAATATGGAATGCACTTCCCGAGTGGGTTTTCCCTGATAGATATAATCTGGGTGTCTTTAAATCACGAGTGAATCGGTTTCTTCTAGGCAAGCGCGCTCCATCGTAGATCGCAGTATCGCTTAACATCAGGCAAACTAGCGGTCAAGCGTAAGCCTATGACGAATAAAAAAAAAAGTTAATTTCGTTTCAAACACAGAATTCAACGAATCCTTTTGTAGCCACAAATAACACGATTTGTGTCGGTACCTATCTACCTATGTCTTATACGAAGTTCAATCACCCTTTATGGAGAAGCGCCTACGAAGTTAATGTTTAATTTCCTTGTATCTCTGTTATTTCTAGAGTTTGCTACTAGTATGCACGTTAATTAAGATGTCTTCACGCTATACTATAGCGTGAAGACATCTTAATTACTATAATAGCGTATTTCAGTATGTGTCCCTTTTTCTTGTACACCCTGTATAAAAAATTGTCTAATTTAAATATTTTTTTATAAATATAAATTTTAACAAATAAGTATTACGCGTTCGAGCGCAATATTAGTTCTCGTTTATAAGAAATTAATAGTCGGCGACTAAATCACCGACTGAAGAAGGGGTTGTTATATCCCCCCGCCCCGCTGTGCGCCCGCGCCTAATGCCGCTATGACCTGTCGTGACCTGTGTTATGCACATATGATTGCTTGCGGATAGGTACTTAGTGTCGCTTGGTGTCCAACTTGTAGCCTTTTTAAGTATTTTTTGGTCAAAATATAACATGGTGTAAAAATTATTGGAATCGATTCAGTTACTTATTCTGAACAAACTATATTAAGGTTTCGCCTATACAAAACTTAGTGTTGTATATTTAAAATGAAATTCCCTATTCAAAAATCAAATCCCTGACGTGATGTTGATTAAAAATTATGTAAATAATTACTTTAAAAAACTATAAAATGTTGGTCTTGATGCGCGAAACATTTTGGTGCCACTGTTGCCCTTCTGATGATCCTTTCAATCATTTAATTAGTTGTTATTAAAAAAATATATATATTTACAGTTAATTAAATTACAAATTAACTTGATTTAAATTTTAATTGTTTAATGCCCAATTGCCCAACACTGGTTCGATCCCCACACGGAAGTAATATTTGTAACACCTACAGGTATTTGTTCCGGGTCTGGGCGTTTGTGTATGTGAGAATGAGTGTTTGTAAAAACACCCAGGAAAATATTTAGTTTAGAGTCTGGGTGTACTTTTTATCCGTTAATTGTATGTTTATCAAGTCCCCGCGACCGCGACAAAGAACTTGTTTTCTAGTGCGATGTGTCTTTTTAAAAAAAGAAAAAGCCTTAATTTTATTTGATTACAGAATGTACTCGATGGCCAAGAAGCTCAATGTCTAGCAAATCAATTCCAGATGTACTACAGTGGTAAAGATAGTACCAAATTGCAGTTGTTGGAATCCTTCACCAAGAATCCCGACACTTTCAAACACATGGATCTAATAGCACAACTGGAAAATATAGGATTATAATAAAATCACAGACACATTTATCATGCAATATGGATGTGAGATTTTGTTTGTATTCTAGTTATTTTTATTATAATTGGCATGAGAAACATATTTCTTTTCTTGACATAGTATATAACAAAGTCGTTCTTCATGTCTGTCTGTATATCTGCAAACTTCTGCTAAACCACGCAACGGATTTTGATGCCGTTTTTCCTATCAGTTAGATAATTTTTCACGGAAGGTTTATCTAAATAATACAATAAAACCTAATTATGTTTGTATGTAAGATGAAAAAAACAATATTTTGCAACCAAGTCACCGAGAATTAAATTTACAAGGTTCACATAGAATAAACCTTATAAGATACTTACATAAACATGAAGTACTAAAGATTTATATTTCTTCTACAATCCTAAAGAAAGCTCCGCTACAATCTGTGTCTTGTACAGTTGACTCATAATAATTATTTCTTTCATTAAAACTTTAATTAATTACTTGTTCAGTATTAAAAGCGCGAAGTGTACACGAGTTAAATCTGCCTGAAGAAAATATTTCATGTGTAGGTATTAGTAAATATAATCATTTAGTTGATATTCAAAGTCAGTTACTTAGCGGACATTGTAAACCAGATATTTTGATAGGACAAGACAACTATTTATAATTTGTTATTACCACTAAAAATAATTAAGGGAAAACCTAATGATCCTTACGCAACCCTCACGCCACTAGGGACTAGGGTGGTGCATAATGGGTTTATGTCTCACCTAGCTTCCGAGAACGTGTCATACTCCTCACTGCTCGTCTTCACAGAACTAGATGTCGTTTCAGAGAATAATATACTGCGCGCTATTCAGGAAGAACTTCGACGTTCGTTTAACATATACTCAGTCAATTATGGGGCAAACTGGACCTTCATACCACCTTCTAGCCCACACTGGGGTGGGGCGTGGGAGCGCCTCATACGAACTGTCAAGAGTTCACTTAAAGTTGTTCTAAAAGAACATTATATACATATTTTATACGTATTATGTGCTTAGTTAGCAAGGATTGTTTGTTTACCTTAATAAACAGTTTGACGTGCACAAGTGTGCGTCCAGGCGCTTAAGGGAGAGGCAAGGCCCGCGGGGCGGGTAACCAACGTCGGGCGGATGGCTGTAGATAAGGCGGGTCGTTTGCTACTCGCAATCTGGACACACGCTTGGTCGCGACGAACGCACAAAGGTCAAAAAACAGTGTTCATCATTTACCCTCTTCTCCCTATCGTCTACAATACCTATAGAAAATGCAATACTTTAGTTATTTCAAAAGGAACTTTAAAAATAAAGGACCATGTTAAATGTTAGTAGTATCATCTACATACATTTATTTTATGTATTTAAAAGGAGTGTCTGTGC
The DNA here is from genome assembly GCA_910591435.1 of Acronicta aceris. NCBI lineage: Eukaryota > Metazoa > Arthropoda > Insecta > Lepidoptera > Noctuidae > Acronicta > Acronicta aceris. The sequence goes on from OU342767.1 coordinate 16,148,698, forward strand.
CTTTGTATAAGTGTTATAAGTTATAAGAGGTAATCTGTAGAGGGCAGCCAATAATATACATCTATAAATCTGCTTATTTTTATTCATTTATTATTTTGAATTTCAGAAAAATAATTACAAGTCCAGAATTAGACCAAGAAAGTCAAGACGAGAAATTAAATCCCGTGCATAATAAAAATTACTCCGAAGAAATGTTATAATATTTTTTCGGCTTGCATGCGAAGCAGTTGCAATTAAACAAATAAATTATGCTGAGCGACATTTCGGTATCCCACAACGTACATAGTAAAAAAAAATGGTTTCTGACACTCACGCGAATATTAGACATTGGAATAAAACTATTTTTACGGATTTTATCACGTTGTATTAATATTATTTAATTCCCGACGTTTCGGATCTTACAGCTTTTATATTTATTAATAATAATAAAACATTTAATTCAGACATAGCCCATAAAATATGTTAGTAACAATTATCTTAAACAAATGAGTTAGTATTAGCACACACAGAAACAGGTAAACAACTTGAACTAATTATACTCCCGTAACAATGCCCACCCAGTGTGCCTGTATGGAACAATCATTACGGGATGCGATCATTTCCAAAATGCTGTTGGTGCTACTGCGCAGTCTTTGGAAGAGTGAAGCTGTCTGTCTGCTTATTAGTCATTGACTCTAATTTTTCATGAAGGCTTTCAATATCCAATTCTAGATTTTTTATATTTTATTGCATTATTTTGTAATTTAGATGATAATATGTTTAATTTATTTAGTAACTGTAATCTTTCTTTATTTAATTTAACATTTTTAATGAAAAACTTTTGTCTTTTTACTAATTTTTGTGTCTTCCTGATGTATTTATTTATTTTTACATATTTTTTGAACTTATTCCTACTGCATTTAACTACCCTGACCGAGTTCTTGGATGTGTCACTACAAGTTAAATCTATTGTGCATCCGGGTTTTGTAATACCTGCAGTAGAAACTAAGTTGGGAGCACTAACAACCAACGTGTTCAACTTGTTGAAGAGGCTCTTATTCATAGAGGCTGTGATGTTATGTTGTTCGGTCTCGAGTTGCAAAATTTTACCATTGGCCTCATGTAGCTGCTGTTCAAGAAAATGTACACGATCAAGAGCTTGTTCATACTCAATGCTACACTGTTCAAATCCATCAACAACGAGTTGGAGTCTGCCTCGGGTATCTATTGCCTCGATGCATTGTTCATGCAACATTGACATTTCATATTTTAGAGTTTTATTTTTATCTAAAATTTCTATTAGTTCCCTCTCATTGTCATCTCTTTCCCTATTCATTTGATCACACAACTCCTTGGATGCCTTTAGTTCGCTCAAAGCCAGTTGGAGTTTGGACTCCTCCTGGCGAGCAGAGGCTGTACGGGTCAGCATGATTAAAGAATATAAAGAGAGTTGAGAATACGTGGAAGGGAGGTTAATAGGTAAAAGTAGAGATAAATCAAAGGGATAATATAAGAAAACAAAACGAATTTGAAATCTAAATTACGAAGTTGTCACCAAGTTTATAGGTTATATTGTTGTTGTTTACGTTTGCAGGTGTATGAAATGAACTCGTAATTTATTTGAATTATTAAACACTAATATTATATTTTCATTAATAGGAAACGCAAAACTGAGTTAAATTCTTTTTTTTTTTAATTCTGGCTCCGCACGGTTTGTGCATTTAGCCAATGACAAGTAAGAATGGTAATTTTTTGATAAAGGTAGGGAAACGAAATATTAAAAGGAATCAGGAAAAACGGAATTTGAACAGGTCAGGAGAGTTTTGGGAATATTTAAGTAATATGGATTTATGAATAGGTACTTACACAATCATTTACAAATGAAAACTACAATGAGATGAGGTTACCAATAAATTATTTACAGTTTAATATTATTATGGAAAATAAATGAAGCTATACATTTATACACAGAAAGATTTGATTTGAGCATAGGAGAGAAAGAATAGACGTAGGGAGAGGCATATCAAGGGATACTAGATCATTAAAAAAGGAAGAGTGATCAAAAAGAGGACAGGAAAACAGAATATGATTAACATCCCCCACCTAAAATCCACACGAACACAATGAGCTAGCCACAATGTGAAGTCTGGCAAGGTGGGCTGGGGAACAAACATGTCCCAGTCTCATTCTTATTAATATGGAAGTAGATGCTTTTCCAATATTAGTTTTGGAAAACCATTGCTTCACTGGGACATCGGGTTGAATCAACGAAAAATAACGGCCTTTTGTGAGTTTACTTGACTACCAAGCTTCCCTCCATGAATCCCGAAGGAAAGACTTTGCTAAAGCTATGATATCGCAGCAGACATTTTTATAAGGATGCGTGTCTCCACACTGCACTGCATCACTGGCGAGTTTGTCAGCTACTTCATTACCATGGATTCCAATGTGAGCTGGAATCCAAGCAAATTGTAAAGAATAACCTTTTGAAATACTACTAAATGTAGTCTCTAATGCCAAAAATAACGAGATTTTGACAATTTAATTTAAATGGGAATTTATGAAAAGCTTGAAGAGCGCTGAGAGAGTCTGTAAAAATAATAGCTTTTTTAAAGGCTTAGAGGTCAGAGCGTCTGGTATATCAAACCAGAAGACGCAGGTTCGAATCCTGCCCGCGATTGAATTTTTTCCTTTACTAAAAAATAACTTAATAATCTTAGCATGGAAAATGCAAAAAAATCACAAAAAGATAGTTAAAAGGTAAGGTAGCATACGACACTGAACTAACTGTAAAGTAAGTCGTGTCGGTTGAGAAGTAAGGTAACTTGCCTCTCATAGATGTTACCAACGTCACCTTATGACGTAAATTCAGAATGTGAAGGCAAAATTTCAATCATGCGGGTAGGGTTCGCGGTGGCTTAGAGGTCAGAGCGTCTGGTATATCAAACCAGAAGACGCAGGTTCGAATCCTGCCCGCGATTGAATTCTTTCCTTTACTAAAAAATAACTTAATAATCTTAGCATGGAAAATGCAAAAAAATCACAAAAAGATAGCTTTTTTAAGTTAACATATTTTACGGCTTTGAGAAGGCCGTGAAAACTGAAGACTCTGGAGGAAGTTTGATTTTTTGGACAGTATTATATTGAGAGTGATAGACGCCTACTCCAACAAAACCTGTTGGGGTACGTTTCGACGCATCTGTGAAAATGTGATGATATCCTTCAAACTTTTCTGACAGGATTACTATAAGAGTGGTATTGGCATTAGAGTCCGATTTATCAATTAGGTCATATATGATGTTGGGAGAAAATAATAAACTGTCAAAGTTACAGCTTATTAAAGGGAGCCTGTTGGAACGATGGGTGGGAGAGGATAAAGAAAGGAATTTTTCATAACTTGTGACTAAACATGGAGCAGTTTTATGTGCCCAGTAATTGGATGTATGAATTTGTGAGAAGAGAGATTCTAATATTGAAATAAGAGGATGATTAGTAAACTGAATGACTAAAAAGATATTTGTCTGATAGAAATTGCCTCTTAGATATAAGGGAGCTTCACCGCACTACGTGGAGAGCGTTTATGGGACTAGATTTCATGGCACCTGAAAGAATACGTAGAGCTTTTGACTGAATGCGGTCTAATTTTTGGAGAGCCATAATACTGCCAGGTTCAAGAAGAAATATAGCTTAGTCAAGAATGCTTCTAACTATGGCATTGTATATAAGTTTTAAAGAGGATGGGTGAGCACCCCACCACACACCGGACAGGCATCTGAGTATATTTTATTGTCTTTCACATTTGTTAATAACATAGTCGCAGTGAGGTACTCCACTCAATTTAGAATCAAGGATAATTCCCAAATATTTAAAATTATCATTTTAACTGGGATGGGGATGTCAGGGAGCAATTCTTTTACGGGTGAATAAAACTGCTGAACTCTTAGACGTAGATAAATCTAAGCCATTGAAATGCAACCATGATGATAGGGAAGTCAAAGCAGAAGAGAGAACTGTGCAGGCATGTTCAACCGAGTCACTTGAATGATATAATAATAAATCATCAGCATACTGCAATACCTTAATATCGTTACTAAATGAAGTATCTAAATCTCTGCACTGAACCCTGTGGAAGGCCCCGCCATACAAGTCGCGACATTTGTTGGTCAGCCACTGACAATAATACCGACCGTTCGGATAAAATATTTAAAATTGTAGCGCGCATGTTTCCGAACAGCTCTTTCGAACCGGCGCGCGGTGCAATATTTCCGAATGCACCTTGCCGACTATCGTCCGCGCGACCAATCACAGTGCGACCCGCCGACGCTTCTCGTCCGCGGGCCGCTGCTCTCGTTTTTCGCGCGCGTCTCCACTCTCTCTCTCGCTCTTCTCACTGTGACTTCATCACATACGCACGTGTTCTGTTCGTTATAAAAAAATTAAATAACACTAAGAGCACTGGTTTTGATGACATATGTGTATTCGTAATAAAAACCGTATCACACATAATTGCACCTATACTGAGCTATGTTATAAATATGTGTTTCGAACAGGGAATCTTTCCATCTGTGCTAAAAACCACTATAATTAAGCCGCTCCATAAAAAGGGTGTTAAATCAGATATAAAGAATTATAGGCCTATAGCCCTTACTCCAACATTTTCTAAAATAATTGAAAAAGCCATGTATAATAACTTATATGACTACTTTGAAAAGAATAATATCTTTACGACGGATCAGAAAGGCTTTCGTAAAGATATGTCCATAAATTTAGCTATATATGATTTCTTAAGTTTGATATATCCTAGAGTTGATAAAAGAGAGCCTATATATGCGCTGTATATGGATATGTCAAAGGCGTTCGACTACGTGGATCATGATATTCTACTGAGTAAACTGGAGACGTACGGTGTTAGGGGCAACACTTTAGACTTACTGAACTCTTACATCAGTAATAGAAGTCAGATTACGAGTATCGTCAAAGTCTGTCCGAATACGAAACGTGAAATAAATTATAAGTCTAGGAGTAGAAAAGTGAAATATGGAGTTCCAAAGGGTAGTGTTTTGGGCCCATTACTTTTTATTATCTATATCAATGACCTGCCAAAATCTACTACAGACCGTATGGTTCTATTTGCTGACGACTGCACTGTTGTATACAATGACGAAAATATAATAAATAATAGTTTAAATTTAATAATTCAATGGTTAGAAAATAATAATCTATTAATTAATATTGATAAAACTAAATTAATGCAATTTAAACAGAAAACAAAAAACATTTTACATACTAGAATAGAATATAACGGTGACAAAGTTGAATTGACGACTACAACAAAATTCCTTGGCGTACACATAGATGACAATTTGAAATGGCAAAGTCATATAGAGTTTGTTTGCAAAAAAGTGTCACAGTCATCTTATAGTTTATATATGCTGGCGAAAAAGGTCAATCTTAACACATTACTCGTAGCTTATCATAGTTATGTTGCGTCTAGACTTAGATATGCTATCATATTCTGGGGAAATGCTACCAACTGGGATAAAGTTTTTAAATGTCAAAAAAGGTGCGTGCGAGCTATGTGTGGTCTCAAAAGAACTGACAGCTGTAAGGAATATTTTAAAAAATTAAAATTACTTACCGTGCCATCTTTATATATTATGGAAATGGCTTTGTTTATCAGACATCATCCATCACTATTTACATTAGAGCTTAAATCACGAAATAGAAGCCACATGCATAATAATCTTACCAGGCAGTACAGAACTACTCTCTTTGGTAAAAGTGTGTTTGTTATGGCCACAAAGATTTACAATATGATTCCCAATAACATAAAAGAATGTAGCAGTATTCACGTCTTTAAAAATAAACTATTCCAACTTCTTGTAGAAAATTGTTATTACTCAATTGATGATTTTCTATCGCCTAGACTCTTTTAATGTCTCATGTTTGCTTGACGATAATTTATTTGATGTTGATTGTCTTGTATACGTCCTGCATGACTAACAGTAATAATAAAATTCATAAGTATTTAATCTTCAATGGAATTAAAATTTTACAATCATTTTTGCAATATAATAATTAATAATTTGTGTGCCCTAGTGGCTGATCATGGTATGAACATAATAATTAAATATATAATTATATTATAATGAACACCTTTATGTAACCCATGTATCACAAATAAACGATTTGATTTGATTTGAATGCTAATATTCAATAAATCACTCTTAAGTGGCGTTTTTCCTAATGATTGGAAACGTGCGCGCATTGTCCCGACCTTAAAAAAAAGTGATAATTCCAATGTAAAAAAAATTCTATGCGCCGGCCGCCCTCGGCGCGTACCTACTTGACCAGAACCCTACAAAATAAATTTAGAAAGAATGATCGGAACTTATAGAGCTTGTAATTTATGATATAAAACTGTTAATATAACATTATCATAGGCGGAATTAACATCCAAAAATACTGCTACTGTGGAATGATTACAAGAAAAGGATAACCGAATATCAGCAGTAAAAATACTCAAACAATCAATCGTACTTTTGCCTTTCCTAAAGCCGGATTGAGAAGATGCTAAAAGGCCTTTGCTTTCAACATACCATTCAAGTCGATTTTTAATTATACTCCATTTGGTTAGGTACATAACTAAAGGTAAACAATAAAAATGGCGGCGTTCAGGGCTATTTAACCTTTTATTACAATAATATCTTATGAATTGCGAGTGAAATGAATATAGGTACCTTTAATTGACTTTTTTAAGTTTTAATCTGAATCAGATGAAAAACAATTATCAGCACTAATAATAAAACGATCACAGGTGTCACATATTACACGGATCGGGATCACTTTTTTAACAATTAAAATTAATAACAACACAACTAACAATCAATAAAACGAATAAACAAAACATTAACTAATTCACAATTTATGGCAAAAGAAACTCAAAAACGAACGAAAGTAAAGTAAACACGAACTATCACGAACGGCAACTGGTTACCCGACTAAGTGTAATATCGCTTAAATATTTTGCTGCGGTTCCTCGCAGTACTACTTCTCAATTTATTCGAGTTATCAAAAGTCTACTACGTAGAAAAATGTTTTGAATATCTGTCTTATTAGGTTCTTTTTAGTAAGCACATTGCAATACTTTATGACATAATATGTTTTATTTAATTAATTGTTCGCAAGCTTCAGAATTAATAATAACCGTTTAATATTAGACAAAGTAGTTAAATATGCTAGTGTATAAAAGAAAAATGTGATTTTATATTATTAAATAATTTATTTTGGTTACTTTTTATTTCGAAACGAAAAATGGCCCTATTAAAAGAACCTTTTTTATGATTTGTTTACCTTTAGCTATGTAGGTGCCTAACCAAATGGAGTATAGGTGTTCCGCTAAATTTTATCAAAATAGAGGATAACACAATAGGACGGTACGACGATACATCCGATGGTAATTTATTCGGTTTTAGAATTGGCAATACTATTTGGCGTTTCCATTCATGTGTGATATTACCGGTTTTCATTGAAGAATTAATCAAATCTAAATAGTAAATAAGGACGTTATCACTTAGATTTGCAAAGAAGGAATATGGAATACCGTCAATACCAGGAGCAGTATCAACAGTATTGAGTATAACACCTTTCAGCTCAGGGAGTGAAAAAGGCTGGCTCAAACTAGAATAGTTACCATTATCAGTGATCGTATTATCAATTACCGGGGGCAATTGTAAATAAAGGGGCTGGGGAACCCACGCAGGGGCTAATTTATCTAAAAAGTCGTTTGCTAAAGGCTCGGACATAAGAGAACAAGAGGTGTTGTTATAGACTGACCTAAATCTTTTATTATTATTTGGAGGATGAGGGTTGCAGATAATAAAAGTTAACGTGTCGATGTCCAACGTGTGTATGGTAACGGTTGTGATTGTGAAGGAGGTAAGGTGAAGTGACTCGTAGGTATTGCCACTACATCACTCCCCCCTAAGCGAAGCGTACGTTCGGTTTCACTGATCGGCCAGAACGAGTGACGTAGGTATCACGCGTTGTCTCTGGGGTTGCTGACCGTGGCTCGTCGCTCGTGGTGCGCGCTGTTTCCTGTTGTTGGAGTGATGTTGTTCTGGTGGTAGGTTCTTCGTCGAGTAGGTGAGCTGGCTTCAGTCTGTCTATTGAAACTACTGCAGTTCGTAAGGGCATCTGTATGGTGAATTGTTTGCTGTTGCGTTGCAGAACTTTGAACGGGCCGTCATATGGTGGGGTCAACGGACTTCGCACGGTGTCATTACGCACGAACACATGGGAACACGTCGCTAGGTCTTTATATACGAACGTGCTCGTGTTGTTGTTGTGCGATTTGCTGCTTGGTGACAAGGTTGACATTGTTTCAGTCGGCTGGCGGACGAAATCTGCGTCTTCAATTTTCGGCGTCGAAGGCACGAAGAAATCAGACGGGACGCGTAGTGTTGTTCCGTATGTCATTAAGGCCGGGCTGACGGAGGTATCTTCACGCAGAACGGTACGTAGTCCAAGCAGAACTGTAGGTAATTCCTTGCTCCATCGCGTGCCGGCGGCTCTAGCCATCAGTGCGGACTTCAGTGTACGGTGCCAGCGTTCAACCTGTCCATTCGCCTGTGGGTGGAATGCAGTTGTACGTATGCGAGTGATGCCGAATTTTTTCATTAGCGAGTTGAACAGTGATGATTCGAATTGTCTGCCTTGGTCTGTAGTAAGTCGCAGTGGGCAACCAAATCGTGATATCCACCCCTCGTACACGGCTCTTGCAACTGTTTCGGCTGTGATGTCACGAGTAGGTATGGCCTCTGGCCATTTAGTGGAGCGGTCAATGATAGTAACTAGGTATCTATAGTCATTAGATGGTAGTAGTGGTCCGACTATGTCCACGTGAATGTGCTCAAATCGCGACGATTTTTGGAATTTACCTAGCGGACTGATCACGTGTCGTTGAACTTTGGCGCGCTGACATCCGATGCACGACTTCGCCCATTCACCAACGTCTCTGTTCATAGACGGCCAGAAGAACTTCGATGCCATGATTTTTCTTGTTGTTCGTACCCCAGGGTGACTTAGTTCGTGTTGAGCTTTGTAGGCATCAAAACGATAAGTTCGTGGTAGGTACGGTCGTAGGTTCGCTGTAGATGTTTCGCACAGTATAGGTCGTTGAACTCCGGGAAGGTAGATGCGAGTGAATTTGAGGTTACGGTTTTTCATACATGATTCAAGTTCGGTATCGGTTTCTTGTCGCCGAGTTCGAGGCCGCTGAGTAGCTTCTGCAGCTGGCGATGGTCTGACTCCTGGTACGTCGAGATGAGTCTGTCCTTGAGCGTACTGTATTTACCACTGGCCGGTGGCTCCAGGATGATGTCTGCGATCTGCTCCAGGTCGCTGCAGCCGAGCAGCGGGACGACGAGGCTGAACTTCAGCTCATCTCCAATTTTGCTGGCATCAACTGCGGCTTCAAACTGCGCGAACCACAGACGCGGATTTTGGCGCCAAAATGGTGGTAGTCGGGCAGGTAGGGATATTGTAGCCACGTTGCTCTTCACGGTTGTGACGTCCTGCGCATCGGTGAACTCTTCGGTTGATTTCGACATCTTGCAGGGATTCAGCTTAGTACTTCGGGGTCGGGGGTCACCACTTTGGAGGATGAGGGTTGCAGATAATAAAAGTTAACGTGTCGATGTCCAATGTGTGTATGGTAACGGTTGTGATTGTGAAGGAGGTAAGGTGAAGTGACTCGTAGGTATTGCCACTACAATTACTTACGCCATAGAATTGTGGGGTGAGTGTTTGGTGAAATAGATGAACAAAATTTTTGCCACCCTTCATATTTTTTCCTTTTAAAGTTTTCGAGTATCTGTAATAATTTTTGAAACTATTTCATAATTGGATTGAGACATATTCATGTTATAATTTATTTCGGCGTCTTTTCGTTTCTTAACTGACTCTGTGCACTCAGAGTCCCACCAAGGAGGAGAAGGAATTCTACTAATTGAATTATTTTTTTTTAGGAAACACCTCATCTGCGGCTTCTATTAATATGCGAGCTAAAGCCTCAGCACATAAACTTTCATTATTCTCAGATAGGATAGGAAGTGAAGAAAACTTCTTCTCCACATTAGCTTTATATTTCTCCCAATCACTGGCAGCTTTGTCAGGGAGTTTATATTTTAAATATGATCGCTTAAGAAAACTAGCTGGTTTAGAAAATGGAAACGATATTACAATAGGGAAGTGATCACTACCAAAAGAAGAAGAAAGGGTACACCAAGTTAAAGAAGAAGCTAAGCTGGGGGTGCAGATAGAAAGGTCAACTGCACTTTGGTTCTGGCTGGGATCAGACCGGCGAGTGGCACTACCTGTATTTAAGGTGCACAGGTTATGGAGGTCAAATATATCTAACAGTTCTTCACCAAAACAATTTGAAATAGAGCTGCCCCAAGATTGATGGTGACAGTTGAAATCCCCCAATAATAGGAATGGTCTAGGCAGAGAAGAAAGGAGACTGTTAATCTCTTGAAGGATAGATGATGAAGGATGAGGAATATATACAGAAACAAGACAAATATTATTTACATTTATTGCTACAATTGATATTTCATTACTATGAGAAGGTAATGAAATGATGTTGAAGGGAATGGAATCTCTAATAAGTATGGCAACTCCACCATACCCATCAGATCTGTCATCTCTAATCGTAGAGTAATTAAAAATTTTAAAAACATGATTTGGTTTGAGCCGTGTCTCTGACAATGCAAAGACAAAGGGCTCATATTTATTTAAGAGGTATATTACATCACTTTTATTGCTGATTAGACTGTGACAATTCCATTGTATTAGTTTGTCTGTCGGTCTGTCCATTATTCTTAAGGTGGGAAATAAATTCTACTATAGGGGCAACATTGAATGGTAAAAATAAATTGTGTAAACAAATTAAATAAAGTCTGATAAGGAAAACTGATTGTTTGGTTCATAAAGATAGCACTACCATTTGTTGGTTCTGGGATTGAAAATTCTTTGATGATGGAGCTGTGGGCATGTTTATCATACTCATGAGAAGGAGAAGGAGGAGCACGGGGTTTGAGGAATACAGTTTTTTTATGACTTAAGGCTGGTTCTCTTTTTTTAAATGCTATGGAAGGAGATTTTTCAAGTACATTCTTGGAAGGAGACGAAACTAAGGTGTCAGCATATGATTTTGATATAGGTGGGTGCAACTTTGCTGCTTCTGCATATGAAACGGAATTATGAGCCATATAAGTTTTGATTTGCTGTTGTCGCTCAAATTCAGGGCATATTTTGATACAGGTGATCCTAATAAAAGCATATCAAAAAAGGAGAAAATTAACAAGAAATTCCCCAAGTTCGAAGTCCAGTCCCAGTTAATGGCAATAGGCTCGCCCCTAATTACATAGGACCCAAACATACCGGCGAACTGTGGGTGTACTAGTACTCCTCTGCCTAACCCTTCGAGGAATACAGGCGTCATAGTATGTCATGTTATGCTGTAGCTAGGTAAGGTAACATACTTAAAAAAAACTTTAAGGCTAGCATTTTGCTATTACAACCTTAATGGAAGAACAAGATAATGATATTGTCCAATCTCTAAAATTAGTTCCGTTACTGCTCACTTGTGCTATCAGCGCCAAAATTGCGAAAATCAAAGGGGGGGCCAAAAACTGTTGACAGTAGCCCTCAAAGGAAAGACCTTATAATACGGAAAAGACTGAGACACGAGATTTTGTATATGATCAATATTTTTTACAAGCTCTTGCTTGCAAAAAATTAATTAACCAACACAAAGAGAAAATTGATAATTTTCAAATAAAGCTACTGGTTTAAAATTTCAATTCATTTATTTTGTGAACATAGGTATATATAATATCTTAAATTATACATGCAGTATTCATCTATTTTTCTGCATTCAGGCAAAAAATGCAAGTAAATAAAATTGAGTGCAACAATTAAATTAATAAAACTAAATGCCAGCAATTTCAAAATTTAAAAAACATAACATACTATTTTTTTTACACCACTAAGGTGGCAAACAAGCATACGGCCCGCCTGATGGTAAGCGGTTACTGTAGCATAAGGACGCTTGCGACACCAGGGGTATCACTCGCGCGTTGCCTACCCTTTAAAAATATTTTCACACCCTTTTTTAAGAACCTCATGCTTTGGGAAAACCTCGGCAAGGACCTGATTCCACAAACTGAGTGTGCGTGGAAGGAAATTCCTCTGGAATCGCACAGTATGAGACCAGAGTGGTTCTAAGGTATGTGAATGAACTGAACGCCGATGGCGAGAGGTGCGGTGGTAGAAAGTAGCTGTTGGCATTTTAACAAACAATTCCCCAGAATACTGCCCATTGTACAATTTTTTTTATTGTCTAAGAAATCTGCAAAGTAAAATTTATCGATAATATTATTTACATCACTAGATAACCTCAAAGCAGTTTCTGAATTTCGCCAAAACGTGTTCCTACGTCTGATTTTCGCTACAATGTGATTCAGCAACACTTTTTATGTATTAATATTCGGATAATATAATATTTTGAATAACAACAAAATTGTTATTATGTGTTGAAAGAAAAACACACAGCGTCGATATGAAGAAGATTTTGTGACTTACCATTTTTTCCCGCAAGGCTGGTAACACTACCTGTTTGTCTCCGGTTGGACACCAATTTTTCTTGGGGTTCGGTTGCGTGAGGTTGGCAACCCTTTACACCTGTCATAGTGTCTTCATTCACCAGGAAGATCTTCCTGCGACGCTGTGTGTTTTTCTTTCAACACATAATAACAATTTTGTTGTTATTCAAAATATTATATTATGTGTTTACTTAAAAACACACAGCGTCGATATGAAGACCTGTTTGGTATCTGCTGGTGACAAACACAAAACGCTATGTGAAAGAATAAAATGTATAAATTATTATAATAACAGTAAATTTTACCATTCAATATAATTTACAGTAATCTTACTACTGTTGGAGGACTCTGAAGAGATCATCTGGTAGTCCTCTGCTGATCAAAACATAATAATATGACATTTGAATATAATTAATATTGGGGTACCAAGTATTCTGGTCCAAAAATTTAAAGAGAAACTGAGCTCCCTTAGTGTATTATTTTATTTTATTACAGTAAAATCTGTAGAATTTTCCGACAGCCTGTCTACTTTTCCTTTTTACCCCACCAGAATTTCATCAATTTAATAATTCTTTATCCAGCTGGCCGAGGCTATGCCAACCTAAAGTAATCTTGGGTTGCTGGCGACCCCACATCTTACATAACATATTTTACCCACACAATAACCTGGTTTAAGTTGGGTGTGTTTTAGCAGTCAATTGTAATCTATAATTAAGGGGACCAGACCTTCTGCTTAGCTTATCCTGTCTTTTGCTACAAATATGTGTAATACTGTTTGATCTAGGTGGATCAAACTGGAAAAGGTTGTTTATTTTGATATTTAAATAATAGTTACATGCCATAACTACCATGTCAATCTTATAATCACCCGAAAGATATACCTTTATGTACAACTTATAAATTATGGTAATGTCAGATCATGTACCATGAATGAACATGTTGTGCTGTCGATAGTGCAGCCTCAACTTCTAGCTGGAATCTGTAAAATATAAAATTAGCCAATCTATGTCTCCAGTACTAAAATAGTACCATAGGAAAAAAAAAATAAAAAAATTAAGAAGTTGTAAGTAGTAGATAAACTATTTAATGTAACTTTATCGTGTGACTGTTTACTCCAGTTAAAAGTCCTTGATTAACAAGTTTTAGTTTGTGATAACACCATTAAATCCATCTTCTGATGGCTGAATAGTACATGTCTATAGTCAATTTCCTCCAGCTGGCACAACAACTGACCTAACAGTTGTTTCTCACAAACTGACCAGTTGCTGGTCTATTACCCCTACCTCCACCTTACACTATCCTGTTTAAAGTTGCCAATACTCAAGAGATGAGATTGGACCCTTAGACAAAAGAGAGATCCATCTCGGCCGAAATTTCCACCTTTGGCTGAAGGCATTCCAGTAGATTACAAATTGAACTTTTCAGTTTAATGTCACATATCTGTTGACCACGGATGCTTCTGCAGACGGTAATGGATCTAAGTACGTCTGAAGTACCCAAACGATGAAACAATCGGTTTGTTGCCGTGGGCAACAGATGCCATTCGTATCATCTCTGCTGATGCCTAGAGAGGCGGTCGGCAGTGCAGTTGTACCTCACCGAGAGGTAATGGGCTGACAGGGCTATGCTATGTCTGAGTGTCATCTCTACTGATGCCTAGAGAGGCGATCAGCAGTGCAGTCGTACCTCCCCAAGAGGTAATGGGTAATGGGCTGACGGAGCTATGTCATGCCTAAGTTAACACTCAGAGATGACTGTCTGCTGATGCCTAGAGAGGCGATCAGCAGTGCAGTTGTACCTCCCCGAGAGGTAATGGGTAATGAGCTAACAGGGCTATGTTATGCCTGAATGTCATCTCTGCTGATGCCTAGAGAGGCGATCCGCAGTACAGTTGTGCCTCCCCGAGAGGTAATGGGCTGACAGGGCTATGTTATGCCTGATTGTCATTTCTGCTGATGCCTAGAGAGACGATCGGCAGTGCAGTTGTACCTCCCCGAGAGGTAATGGGCTGACAGGGCTATGTTATGCCTGAGTGTCAGTCTCAACAACTTGCAAGTTAAACATGTCCAATAGTTGGACTAGACCAGAAAGTGGGTATTCTGCAGACAATGTAATTGATTCCGAATCAATGCATGTACTGCAACCACTCATTCCCATATGATTGCAGTCTCAGCTGTCTTTATTGAGATCCCTCAACCTGCATCTGCTGCATTGGTTGTTATGAAGGGTGTGTCAACACATGGCAACAATGTTTTGGGAACAGTGAATCTAGTTAGTAGTAGTTGCTTTGACTATTCAACTTTTTAACTGACGGCCAAATGGAAATACAAATTCTGACTTGCAAAATACCACAAACCATACAATCTGTTATTTGGACCATCCATCCTTCAAAGCAATCAAAATGATATTTGTAGTGCAACTGTAAAGATTCACATGCTGTAGTAGGTACAATTGCTGTTGTAGAAAGACCTTGGTCTTGACTACTTGGCTCTACCAATGCTGATTGGTTAACCCTGTGATAGGAAAATGTATAGAGCAACAAAAAAAAAAAAATTCTAGTGCTATCTGAGTGTACTGGTAATGCACTGTAAGGCTTTCCTTTTTTCTCATCTTTTCTTAGAGTTCTTTTAATTAACCACTGATATGTTACCTACAACTGAACATTTGTTGTGATCTTACTAGATCCTTCTAATATGACTAATAACACATATCCAAACATACTTCCATACACAACCAGTACTATTTAAATTTCTAGATATTTACTTCTTATCATCTTATTAAAATATCAAAACTTATTATTTTTCCTTAAAATCGTAAGGAAGTGGTAAGTAAACGTTAAGAAAACGCATTTTAAGCTTCCAAACATGACCCTTTTTTAGTATTTTTACATAAAGTCAATGTTTATTGTCAATGTATTATTTCTTTCGTGATATTCTACATAGAATCCTCCATTCAACGATAGATGGCGTTGGCATACTAAGGTTAATAATTTACAATAACTATTGATTACTTATATTTTTCCTCCATTCGACGATAGATGGCGTTGTCACGCGTTTGTAAATAATAGACTCTTACATAACTATATTTGATTACATATTTTTTTCGTCCATTCGACGATTGATGGCGTTGGCACACTAAGGTAAATAAGCTATTTGACTATTGATTATATTTATTCTTCCATTCGACGATAGATGGTGATAGTAGTAACTTTAGACTGGGGTAAAACTCCCAAATGTTGGCCTGTTGTTAACGTAAAATCGAACTTACCACGCCTATGCGATGCGAAAGACCAGAATTCACTATAAATGAATAGGGAATACCATCTATACCAGGAGCTGAATCCCGGACGAGTTTGAGAACCATATTCAGTTCATCCATTGTAAACGGCATGTCAAAGAAATTCTCCGATGGGGTTATAGGGAACTGGAGCTGCTCAACCGCGGGAGGGACAAAGGGAGGAGCAATTTTATCAAAAAAAGTTCAGCAGTTGATCTAGTAATGGGAGAGGAAATTGATGGGGAACAGCCCAATCTGAATCTATTAATGCTCTTCCAAACCACTGACGGGGGAGTAGAAGGGGATAAGGAGGAACAGAACTGAACCCAGCCCGCTCGTTTCTTCTTTCGGAGGAGACCTTTAGATTTAGCATATGCGTGCTAGTAAAAAATTAAATTTTGTGTACTCATGTCTGCATTGTAACGCTTTTCAGCATCATTTCTCTCAATGATCGCTAAAGAACAATCACGATCCCACCATGGTGAAGAAAGGGATTTTGTTACGAGCACTATTTTTTAGGGGAAAGCAAAAATCTGCAGTTGATGTAATAGCCGAAACGAAATTATCATAGCAGCTCTTTGCATGGAGAAAATCCGTTTGATCTGAAAAAGTTGTATTTAAATTTGGGAGATTATAAACTTTCCCTTCTAAAGTTGATGAAAACATTGTCCAGTCGGGATTGGACAAGTTGTAATTCAAAAGAGGGGTGGAAACTTTTTCTAAGTAAGTCTTATTAACCAGAGAAATTATAATAGGGTAATGGTCACTGACGGAAGTAAGAGCTGTGCACTCCCAAAGTATAGATGTCGCAATCTCAGATGAGCAAAATGTTAGGTCCACACAACTTTTCCGCTGACCAGGCAGCGACCTCCGAGTAGGACAACCATTGTTTAGGATGCATAAGTTAAGGTCGTCCAAGACAGCTACAAGATCCTCCCCGAAGGAATCGCAATGGTCCCCATCTAAAATGATGGCAGTTAAAGTCGCCCATAACTAGTACTGGGCCATTTATGTTTTCTAACATGTTCTTTAGAGTAGTCATGTGGTCGCGATGAGGATGAGCAATATAAACAGATACTACTGTAATACCCTCGAGCCTTCCTGCAGCAATGTTTAGATCCCCCACGAGTGGAGGAAGGGACAAAGGCAAAGTTGGAACGCGGTTATTGATGAGCAGAGCTGAACCACCATAACCGTCAGATCTATCACAACGGAGGATGTTAAAATGTGGAATACGAAAGAGTTGGAATCAACCAAGTTTCAGCAATTGAGCAAGCTAAAGGTTTATATTTATTCAAAAGGAATATGAGGTCGTGCTTTTTATGCCAGACACTCCTCACGTTCCATTGTAGGAAGATTATGCGGTTCGCCAATTTTAAGGTTTAATAATATCAATTTTAAGGTTTATCAGCAACGTTGGACGTTGATTGGAAGTTTCGATAAGAAATAATAGATGTTAAAAAATTTATTAAAAGTTCAATAAGAGAAGACAAATTATCAGAAGATTTGGACGGGGAATTGTAAAAGGCACAGCCATTTGATTGTGAAAGTTGAGGGGTATTAATAATCTGCTGATGAGCAAATTTATCGTAAGACGGGGAGAGAGGGACATGAGCCTTAGGCTTAAGAGATATAGTTTTGCGATGAGACTGAGAAGCTGTGCCATTAGCATAATTACGAGAAACAGGTGGAATAGATTTACTGGCTTCCGCATATGAGATGGCTTTTTCAGCCATGACAGTTTTGATGGCTCTCTATCTGCCATACTCTGGACACGACCTGCTATTCGCAAAGTGGTTTCCAGAGCAAAGCAAACAAAAGGCCTCACGCTCAAAAATGTTACAGCCATCACCGGGGTGATCGTCACCACATTTAGAACAGCGGGATTGAGACCTACAAATTGATTCAACATGACCAAACCGACAGCATTTGCGACACTGGATCGTTGGATAAGTGTATTGAGTGACAGGTAAAGCGGTGTAGCAACAATAAATTCTTTTGGGAAGAACTTATCCGTCAAAAGTTATAACACATGTTTCCATTCTGCAACCCCATCTTTTACAGACTTCCTGTTAATGCGACGCACTTTGAGAATAGGCCCGCAGCCTGAAGGAACAGATAAAAGAATTTTAGCCTCTTCTTCTGAAATATCTGAGGGAACACCAGAAACGACACCCAACTTTGTAATGTTAAATGAGGGAATAAAAGCGAAATAGCTATTTTTACTAAGTATAGAGCTTTCTAGGAAGGAGTTAGCATCTTGAGGGGATCTAAACTCAACAGAAACTCGGTTTCTGCCGATACGATTCACGCCGTCACGGACAATGTTGGCGATATTGTTTTTCTGTAAGAATAAACCGAAAGTAACAGGGTGAAAAGTGGTGCCAGCATTCGGATGAGGTTCAACTTGAGAGATATGGATTATGAAAGGGGCTTTGTCAATCACAGAATACCTGACACGCCCTATTTGGCTTCTTGGTTGTTTGGATGGGCGAGTTGGGGAAATTTCATCAACAGGACGTTTTCGCGATCCAATCAGTAATACATTCTGTGGTTCTGTTATACTACAAACATCATCATTGAATTAGGATAAATTACAGAAAGTGCCACAAGGGGGAGTAGAAATATAAGAAATGTCAGGAGGATCGGGAGGTTTATTATTATCCATCCTGATTAGCAAAAATTAGCAATAGATAATAAGCAAGCGTACCTAACAAGCGAAAAGGCAAAGTAAGGGTAAGAAAAACTCACAAAAGCACAAATTAATAAAATAAAATTTTTGACACACGTGTAACCATCAACCTCGTTCAGCTGTTTCCAATTTGCTATTTTCGACATTACTTAGTTAGTAATAAATCATTGATATATTATGTCATTGTCTACACCATAATTCATGAAATGTCAATAAGATTTCAATAGGTAAGGTGTAAATATCCATATAAAGACACATATTATACATAGACTGTTAAACTTACCCATCGCCCTTCCTTTTTTGGTAGTGGAGTAAATAACTCTTACGAATATTTTGACATGCGTGGGCTGCACGCTCATAATCACAATGTTAGTAATGCTGTTATTTGATGTAAGTTTAAAAAAAGTCTTTTAAACTGTTTTGAGTGGGATTCCCGTATTATTGCTAATGCCATAGAATAGCAAATAGTAGGTACCTACAATAATAAAACACACTGCACTTTCGTTATACACAGAAAGATCATTATTTTTCTAACTTAAAATGAATTACAGTGCATACAGTGCATACAGCACATTATAGTGTCTATTACAGTAAACAGTACCTAAATGCAGCAAAAATACAGTAAATTGACTGTAATTACGGTACACCTGGCAACACTGGAACGGACAGACTTTGGAGGAACAATACAACCGAATTTAGTCGGATAGAAATACATCCAAATAGCATCAAATGACAATTGATCTGGTGACATGCCAAAATAAGTAAAACAAAGAGTGAATAATTTGTATGTCTTTCCGAGGTCTTTCCTCTGAGAATTTGTATCATTCTTACATCCTTTTCATGCCTTAAGATAGAACTTTAGACAAAAGACAGTTTCAGGTTTATATTTTTGCCCGGTCTCTGTCTGTCTTTCCTCTGAGCATCCAAATAACACCAAATGACAATAATTGATCTGGTGACATGCCAAAAAAAGTAAAACAAAGAGTGAATAATTTGTATCATTCTTACATCCTTTTCATGCCATAAGATAGAACGAGACAAAAGACAGTTTCAGGTTTATCTTTTTGCCCGGTCTCTACTCAGAGGAAAGGGGTCTCTTTGTCTGCCTTTCCTCTGAGTATCTTGATGTGGGCTGTTTACTGTAGGTACTTAATGCATTGTAGGTAGGTACATATAGTCAAAATTAAATCAACAACACACATTTTATTATTTATATTTGCTCCAAAGAAGATTTTTAATAATAATAACACAATGGCCAAAACAACTTAACCATTATTCTTTATTCGAAATTAATTTTAACTCGTTGTGAGTGTTGTTCGTGACATACCTTTATTTACTCATAAAGCATGCACAGCGCACGCAGAGTTGCGAAAAGCGAGACGAACCGCACTAAAGAGCGAGCCCCACCAAACAGCCGCAAGAGGGGAACGGAGGGCTGCGTGGGGCGGGGCTGCAGGGATGTCGCACTGCTATAAAGCGAAGCAACAGCGCTGGAATTAAGACGAAGACTGACGGTCGCTGTTGCATGCCCGGCATGTCATGAGTACTTAAACCTTTGCAAATCATCTCATAGATCTGATCAAAACTGGTACATGACTACTAGTAACTCTGTGGCACGACTGCGTCAGTCTCAACTGTTTCATCAGTTTAATCTGTGAGGGTAGTATGTATACTCAGGCGTATCGTGCAATTTTACATTTATACTCAATGGTGTCTCCGGCGTTGCTGCTGATGACGGTGGCGCTATCTGCGGCGAATGAGGTGTTCTACAAATACCAGCAATAGTCCCTTCTTGTCTGCATGACTGCTGGAATACGTTCTGTTGTTGTACATTACTTATCCTGATATAGTCCATAGGATTGCGCAAGATCATCTCGTTGGGGACATAACATATATTTTTTGCATTGTTGCTTTTTATGCATTTCAATACATTGTCTTCACATTTTTTATAGCAACGTTTCATAAAAAGATTTTGTAAGAAAACTTTTGTATTTTTCATAACGTCTTCTTCGATGAATGTGGCATTGTGTTGCAGATATATAGGAATTTCAGACATAAACTCTTCGTACAAATTATAACCATATTCGTCGTGAATACTTGAGCTTGATGGAGTCGTGAGGGTTGATACTGATTCTTCACCTATACTGTTCGGAGATTTATTGGTCATTTTCATTGAATCCATAGAAGTAAACAGATTAAAATTTTCTGTTAATCTGTCTTCTTGACTATTCATAGATTTAGAGATTGAAACCTCGTGACTACCAGAGTCTTCTAGAGCACTTTTAGTAGATATTAATTTAATCTTTTCGTTACTATAGGTGTCAATGTTTTTTTCAAATGTATCGAATAATTCGGGCAACCTAACACTGGCTGAGCTCACCGTGCCTAAAACTTTAGAACCTTTTACTACTTCATCCAAGTTCAAGTTTGGTTTCTGTTTTAAATCTGTCAATACAGGCCTTGTTATTGTTTCTGATCGAACCGCTTTAGGGAACATTTTCAAAGTTAATCGGTTACTTGTTATAAGGCATTTTTTTATTTTGTTGCAACTAGAAAAAGCATCACATACTTTACCGTTGTCCATACCAAACAAAAACTGTCCCGAACTTCGTGATCTTTTTCTGATCTCATTTAAACATTTACGTGTTTTACGCTTTTTACGCTTATTTTTAATTAAAAAAGACTCCATTACAATTATTTGATTAATTATGAGATGCTAATTCTGTAAGTATCTTACGTTTGTCGAACACAATCTTTGTATTTAATAAATAAATAATCTCCACGAGAAATAAAAATGTAATTACGTATTTATGTACAATCTTTATTTTTGTTTCCAATTTTCGATGTTTTTTCATCAATGAGATGTCAACGTTGCCTAGCCAATAAGTTTGAATTAAAAAGTATGCAGTTCGATTGAATCATTATGGGTGACGTTCCACTAAACGCCCGAAAATATTTAATAGCCCCTGAATCGCTCCAACCAAAAAGAACAGTATATACGTACTACTTCAACAATATACTATTCGATACATAATAAAAAGAAACCTATTAATATACACTATTTACATAAAATACATGAGCGTAAAAAAGCTATGTATATAAATCTAAAGACAGACAGAGGCGTGACTAGGCCTCTGGTCACGTGAAGTGCCGACAAGTCTCCTTGAAATTTCCTTGAAAAGGAGACTGGCACTAGGGCCCACGAACCGAGCGTTTCGACCCCAAACAAAAATATAGTTACCCGACAGGTTACTATACTTGCGCCGTTTGAGAGTCACTGTAGCAGCAGCAGCGCCAGCGCAGCCAGCTGAGCTTAGAAGATGGGATGGAGCAAGGGTGTCAACACAGGTTGCTTCTCACACCAAAGGCCTACCCTTTTTCCAAGGCAAAAGGGACATACCATCTGGGGCTTACTCTTGAACTCAATTCCGATACATCGACATTGGAATTGTGTCGTTTCGTCAAGTTTCGTACTCTTGAATCCGAGACTAGCGCTAAATTGTTTCAATATTGCGCGGTGATTGAGTGTACTAAATAGGATTGGGAAACGACCACACCATTGGCCAATCAGGGATGCCGATACAAGGTTAACGGATTTGTGCTCAAGAGTACGAAATCGCCCGACACCCAAATTGACATTGGAATCGGATCACGTTTGGATTGGTATTGTATTGTTTTCAAAAGTAAGCTTGCTGGTCTCTACTCATCGTCACGTACGTACCAAGTCATTAGGTTCTAAAACAGCTGGTAGGGTAGGGCAGCACGACAAAGAATGTCGTTAATGTTGGCATGTCGCGCTATGCGGCCTGCACTCCTGCAGCACAACAGGCCATAATATCCGAGGCTGTCGACAACCTCGCCACAGGACAGCGATGCGGAGCTACACAGAGAGCGCCTAGACGGAGTCATGTAGCTAGCCGAAAGGTTGTGTTGTATTGTACTTGCCGAAGGAAGTGCTCGAAGCCAGAGACCTGATTGCCACTCACCCACAGCCATCAGACGAGCACGCTCCGCAGTATTGACTGACGTATTGAGTAGTTCTTTCCGCGTCATCTGCAAAGCGGCTCATCCCACAGCCTTTGGGAAGATGACACCAGGGGTAAATCAGTACTGGGACAAGCCATTCTCCAAACGTTCATAGCATCAGTCAGAAACGGTACTTCATAATCAACCAGAGAAGGTCCTAAGATATTTCTAGGTAACTTTTCGGTACTGTGGACTGGGGATATGAATGCGGGTAACCTGACACTAGAAATTTTACGGATACTGAGGCCACCCGAACGAATGAGGAGCGTGGCTTGTACCCAAGCTCGGTCATCCAGAGCTAGATTTACTACTGGATTTTGCGCATAGAACATTCGATTGAAGACGAAAAATATGGCCTCTACTCTACGTAGTACTTAGTAGTTTTGCTTGCAACTTTTTCTTCTGGGTGACAATGATTTTTACATACACAACTACATATCAAAGTATATATTTCCAGTATAAGCCGAGCTCTAGCTATTTGTAACTATCGGGACAACCACTGTTTGCAACATCTCGCTAGGCAAATAGCTATGACCCACGTAAAAGCTATACAGCATTGCCAGCACTCGTGGCAGATGGCATCATGACCGGGGGATTTACCTCATGACATCGATTTAAAGGTTTTAACGATTTCAGCTTACTTAATTTGCACGCCCAGTGCCACGCCGGGCTCAGCACTGATCACAGTATGAGAAGATCTTAAAGGAGACTTAATAGTGAAGTGCTCCTTGAAAAGATTGGCAATCTTCTCAGGCTCGCTCACGCCGCCAACGCTCACGGGGGTGCCTGGCCTATTCTGTAATTTATTTGCATGCGTCCAGAATGCGAATTTTTACGTGGGAGAGCCATGCTTCAGCACGAATAGGCCGGCTCGGCTATTTAATACTTTATGCACCAAATAGTACAGAGGCGGACTTAATGCTATAAGCATTCTCTACCAGTCAACCATAGGGTGATACAGAGAAAAATGTGGCAGATGCAATAACCGGGTGTGTTGATAAAAGATTAATACATAAACTATAATATACCTATATATACTACTTGAAATATACACCTACATAAAAACTAAATAAATACATTTATATACAATATACAATACATAATATATGTATAATATGTAAACATAAATATATTGTTACGAGCTGGGGTTCGGGATAAATTTAATTAACACCAATTTCACCGAAACAACAATTATTTTAATTAATTTGACAAACACACAACAGAAATTACTGAGAGAGTCACTACAGTAACACTTATCGCACTATAATGTCGCACTTGTAATCGCTTAACTTCGCTTCGATATTCACTTCACCGTGTTCAGAACTAAACTGCCCCGGCCGACCCTCACGACCAGTATTTATAGGAGTCACGAAGATTCTAGAATCGAACATTCTCGATAGGTCCACAAAATACGAGTAGGTAAGTACCTAAGTACCTACTTATAAACAATAGACGATAAAGCGATCGTCTATTGTTTACGGTCATTCACCTTGAACCCGGCTTTTCTTCGAATGTTCTACGTGCTTCTACGACTTATCTAGAATCTTCGTGACCCATCTCCGTACTAATAGCCACTTGGCGTAACAATATTAATACTCAATCAAGTGAACTGTAATGTTCATTTCGAGAATAAAGATTCTTTAAACCGAATACTATATACTTTATAAGTATATCAATGCTGAAATGATTCTGCCAATTTCTTTCTGAGATATTCTCGGACTTTTATTTTAAAGGTGTAACGAGTAGTTGCCATCCGGATATCCAAAGGGAGAGCATTCCACAAAAGAATAGATTGTACGAAAAAAGAAGAATGTAGAAAGTCAGAGTGATGAGGGGGACATCGTAAGAGCCGATTAGATGAAGAGTGAAGGTTTCTATCATGTTTAGAACATATGTATTGAAATGTGATGTTAAATATGAAGGAGAGACAGGAGAATCGAGAAAACCGAATAGAGTAGTCAGTGCTCTCTGCACTCTACGCTCTCGAATAGGCAACCACTTTAAACGTGTACGATACTCGGACACGTGGTCATATTTTCGGAGATTGAAAACGAATCGAATGCAGTTATTCAGAAGCCGGTCAAGTTTGTTGAGGAGATCTGCATTCAGGTCGTAATAGCACACATCACCATAGTCGACTATAGGAAAAATTAGAGTCTGCACAAGCATTGCCTTCACATTACATGGGAGTACATTTTTCAACCGGTACAGAGATCGCAACGTTCCAGTTACTTTCTGGCTCACATGCGTTGTTTGCGCTCGCCAGTTAAAGGTAGTATCGATATACAAACCCAAATCCTTAACATCGGAGCTGAGTGCTATAATAGTCCCGTTGAAGATGACAGGTGGCAGGGAAACACTGTCAAGTTTACTAATAGATCGTTGACTACCCACAACTAGTTATAGCCTGACACTTAGATGGGTTCACAGCCACACCGAATCTGTCAGACCAATTCTGAATAGCTGACAGATCCAAGTTTATTTTATCAATAGCGCTCGAGATATTGTCAACCATCCCGTGGCAATACAATTGCAGGTCATCAGCGTAGAGATGATACGCACACCGAAGATCACGTGTTAAAAGGTTTATAAAAATAGAAAACAAAAGAGGGGAAAGAATACCGCCTTGTGGAACGCCAGCTTCAAGATCACACCAACTTGAAGCAGCCTCACCAGCATGAACTGCTTGCTGACGCCCCTGAAGATAGGAAGAAAACCAACCCAGTGCCACATGAGAGACCTTTAGATAGGAAAGGATAGATAGAAGGATTTCATGACTGACGGTATTAAACGCATTTGAAAAATCAACCAGTACGAGTACGGTCACTTTCGTGTCCTCCATACCCGCTCTAATATCGCCAGTCACTTTCAAAAGGGCAGAAACAGTACTGTGCCCCGGTCTGAACCCCGATTGAAGAGGGCTGATTAAAGAATTACAATGAATATACTGAGAAAACTGTTTGTGAACGCAGGCCTCTAGAATTTTAGACAGAAAAGGAAGGATTGAGATAGGCCGAAAGTGGCAAGGAAGAGAGGGGTTGGGAATCTTGGGCAAGGCTTTTACGTAGGCTTTACGCCATAGGATGGGAAATGCACCAGAATCAAGAGAGAAGTTAATGATATGAGCGATAGCGGGGAGGAGATGGTCTAAGATTGTTAAGATCATGCGCCGAGAAATATCATCACACCCCACCGCATTAGACTTAATAGAAAGGATAATCTTTTTGATCTTTTCCGGGTCTACTGGGCTGAAATGAAAAGGCTCAATATCTGGACGCGTCAGACCAAAAATATAAATGAGAGTTTGATTTTTGGTAAGCCGATCTATAGTGGGGACACTGGAAAATGACGATTGGATCGGCTAAACTAATAGTGGGAGGAAGGTCCACATATTGCGATTTGCCAATGCCTAGAGTTCCGAGGAATTTCCATATTAATAGTTAATCGCTGACTGTTTATATTGCCGGCGAGGATCGCACCACTAGTTTGTCGCTGAGCGACAAGAGCTATCAAAGATAATACTCGCTCAGCGATGCTCGCTAGGCAGTCAGAACTCACGCCGAGAGTTATAATTGTTTATATAAATTCAGTTTTGTGTCCCAAAGACAGGGATATTGTCGAACACTTTCACATCGCTCTTTTCTCGTTGGGAACACGTGTATCGGTTTGTGCAGGATTGCCGTGTGAGCGAGTGGCGCGAGTAATCGCCCGTCGCACTCGCACACTCGCTTATGGCACTTGTCCCACCGCCGATGATGGACAAGAAGCGAGTAGAGCTAGAAACTAGAACCGAGTTGACGAGGAGCCGGAACCGAGTGTGTATTTCCGATAGTTTTATCGCTGAGCTATAGGCAGTAAAAGCTCTTGTTTCTAGCTCTACTCGCTTCTCGTTCATCGTCGGCGGTGGGACAAGTGCCTAATACATTTTATTAAATACTAAATCATCATCATCATCATCATCATATCAGCCAACGGAAGTCCACTGCTGAACAAAGGCCTCCCCCAAAGACTTCCACAGCAATCGGTCACATGCCGCCTGCATCCAACGACTCCCAGCGACCCTTACCAGGTCGTCCGTCCATCTTTGTGGAGGTCGTCCCACACTGCGCTTTCCGGTGCGTGGTCTCTACTCAAGAACTTTTCTGCCCCAGCGGCCGTTAGTTGTACGAGGTATGTGCCCCGCCCACTGTCACTTAAGTTTGCTAATCCTTCGAGCTATGTCGGCAACTTTGGTTCTTCTACGGATCTCCTCATTTCTGATTCGATCACGTAAAGAAATACCAAGCATAGCTCGCTCCATAGCTCGCTGAGGGATCTTGAGCTTTCTTATGAGACCCATAGTGAGCGACCACGTCTCTGTGCCATAAGTCATCACTGGTAACACACACTGGTTAAAGATTTTTGTCTTAAGGCATTGCGGTATTGTCGACGAAAAGACGTTGCGAAGTTTCCCGAACGCTGCCCAGCCGAGTCGGATTCGACGAGTGACCTCTTTCTGGTAGTTGGACCTACCTAACTGGACGGTTTGGCCCAGGTAGACGTATTCGTTAACAACTTCGAGGACAGAGTTGCCAACGGATATTGGGATGGGTAAGACATTGGCGTTTGACATGACTTTTGTCTTGCCCATGTTCATTTTAAGACCCACCTGCTGGGAAACTCTGTCGAGGTCATTGAGCATTATGCTGAGCTCTATACTAAATATTATTGATTAATAAATCTTCGTCTTTGTAGTATTTATGACATTAAAATATTCTATTCCGATGTAATACGATCACCGGAGGTTAACCGGTTAATAACCGATTGATTCGATCGAGTACTTTTACCGGTGATTCTCCGGTCCTCACTGCTCCGGTGCAAACCTCTAATGTCGTCTTTAAAAGCTGCGACACGCTTCATTATTACGGACAACTTTTACTGTGAGTTTTGCCGAAGAGACTAATCGGCGGGGGGAGCCGCTGCCCGTTTGGGTATTTGGTAAAGGCGAAGTGTTGATTTCATTTATTGTTACTTTTGTTTATGGTTCCCGTCCCGGTTTCCTGACAATATGATTTAACCATCTTTTTATTTTTACTGGATCTCTCGGAAAACCAAAACAAAAATCAAATTAAGACGGATCGTTTCGCTGTGCCCGCGAAATTCAAATTTCGAGTGGTTTTTCGCAGTTTCTAGGTCTATAACAAGTTCTAGATTAATGGTACCTAATGGTAATTGCAACATTAACTATACAAAATTCACAATTTTTGCAGCGAAACGATCCGCCTTAATAGAATATTTTTTAGCCATGTTAAGGCGGATCGTTCAGCTGAGCCCGCGAAATTTAAATTTCAAGTGATTTTTCGCAGTTTGTAGGTCTTTATTAAGTTCTGCATTCATGGTAATGGTAATTGCGACATTAACTATACAAAATTCACAATTTTTATCTAAAACCATTGCTTAAAAATCATTATTGTAGCTAAAAGTTGTGTAAAATGACAATTTTGACCAATTACACAGATTGCGCCAAGTTTTTGGCTTGATAAGGATTTATAAATAAAGGTTTTAGTTCTCAGTTGTGAATGTTGTATAGTTAATGTCGCAATTACAACTGCCATGAATCTAGAACTTGATAAACACCTACAAACTGCGAAAAATCACTTGAAATTTGAATTTCGCGGGTTCAGCTGAACGATCCGCCTTAAGTAATTAGATCATTGTTTTAGGTAATAATGAAACAGTAGTAATTTCCAAAGCAAGCGTGGTAGACTGGAGCTGAATTCTTTTCTTTCTCTAAGGTTTTCTTTAAAAGATGATGTGCTTAAGGCATATTTTAAGAGAGTTTTCGCAGTTTGTAGGTCTATAACAAGTTCTAGATTCATGGAAATAGTAATCGTGATATTTTCCGGACCAATACGACCTTCAAACCTTCAAGAAAAGAGCGTACTCCTTTTTGTGACTCCTCTGGTGTTGCTGGTATCCATGGGCGGCGGTAATCGCTTACCATCAGGCGATCCGTCTGCTCGTTTGCCCCCTAAATATTCCATAAAAAAAGCTTTTTATTTTTATCACCACCCAGAGGGCTTTCACCAAAACATGGCGGGTGTTCGAATTTTTCTTAACATAACCTCAAAATAAATTTATAATATATATATATAATATTTATATAATCTTAGCATGGAAAATGCAAAAAAAAACTTTTCCAATGAACGGAACATAAACTATATTTCTATCATGGCTACTGGTCTCTATATTGCTCTATCTTTGTTAATAGACATTTTATAGTTTGATAGACGCGATCACGCCCATGAAGTTCCATTTTTTTTGACAGTCAAAATGTCTCACAAAATGTACGCTCGATAATGTCATACTTTATTGATAAAAGGGATGTTCATAGAGTCATCTATCGTCCCACTTGATATCGGTCATGAAAATGTAATGGATCGAATTATTTGTTTTAGTCAGTACGATTCCAGACGCCTTACAAACCAAAAACTAAAATAGTATACATTTGTACCAAAATAGTATCATTGTATGTTCTAATATTCTTCTAATCTTCTTCTTCTTCTATTTTCTTTGTGGCAATTGAGTCGGTGGCGACTATTTTGCCAATGTCTCTTCTAATCTTATTTCATGTTTTAATTCATGATACAACCAATCATATTTAAAATATGTTTTAAACGATTATCGATTTATTTTCAATATCGTACGATAATCGTTTATTTCCAACAAAACTCCATTCATAAACAAGGTGTAATTGAATTAACTCAAAACCTGAAACTAGTTTGTTCAGAATCGATAGCCCAATCGATTACACAACTTTTTTAATATAGGTTAATTTTTATAAATTTTTCCTTTTTGTATCATGTCGTGTCTAAAAATTTCTCAAGCGACTCGACATACGACGGTTTGCGCACGCGCCATTCACGAAATCACGACCGATGTTTACGTTTCAAACAGAATCGGTACCTACTTACGTCATTCTTATGTCAGATACATAAGGGGCAGAGCGGGGCGCATCTGTCAATGGTGCCTTGAACACCCTAATAGGAATATTCTTTGGACGGACGAGTCTACCTTTACCAGACAAGTATTATTTAACCAGTATAACATACACATACGAAAATCCCATAATAATGGAGGAAGATTCATTCCAGCATATAGCAGATTTTCGTAAAGATAGCTTTACGAAAATCTGTGCTAAAAATCTGTACGAAAATCTATGATAAAAGAATAGGACGAAAATAGTTAATATATTCAATTTAAGCCAAAGTGCTTTTATTGAATTCCATATTCTCAGTTCGAAGCTGATCTGTCGTTGTCATTTGTTAGCACTTTAGCAGTCTGTCTACATAGGTCTGTCTTCTTGGTACTGAATACGGTAGATTGGCAGCCAAGGTGAATGTAATGTAACGTAGTCAGTGCAGTGATATAGTGTGTAGTACAGTACCCCCGAAATAACGCGCGTGTAAAGTTAGTCGTTGCGAACAGCTGCACGGTTATGCGTTCTTATGCTAAAAAGGTGGTCAAGCGTAAGCCTATCACGAATAAAAAATAAAATAAAAAAAATATCGAAATTAGTAAGGACATGTGGCGTATCGACTCGCCCTTAAATAATCCTAAACGCACCCGTCGCGGCCTTAGACTAGACAACCAATGGACCAGTAACGCGCTTATTTCTACGAACAAAAAAGTCTGTCACTTTTGGTGCGGGGCGAGGAAACACAAATAGAAATTGCTGCACACTTACTCAAAAACATTTTCTATCACTACGAACTCAACAAATCAAAATCTTCACCACTAACACAATTTACGCACACATATAGATCAAATACATCAAAATACAAAAATTGACGACTATACGACCGTAAAAGACAGTCAAATTAATTGGGAAGCTACTCTATCGATATTTTATATCGATAGATGATCACAGAAAGAAAGTAGGTATTCAAAAACGTAACAAATACTTGTGTGGATAATAATAATTTAATTTTCCATTCCAAGGATCCATGGTGTTGTGGTAACAATACAATATTGTTTTAAAATAAGGCGGTGGGAGCGCTTGGAAATGTAATTATTTATATGACAAAATAAAATCACCCTACATCTACATTTTGCATCATATATTTTTCGTGACAAGTCTCTCATTCTTCTACATTACATGCCAATTTAATACTAAGAAAACTATTTATGAAAATAAAAAAAAAATACGTGTGGCACTCGGGGACTGCCGCGGTAAAGCTATTGCATAGCGTTTTTTATCAACTTATGTAATACAACCAATGCCACCTAAAGGCGGGTTGCTGAACTAAAGAGACAAGCGTGTTTCTCTTTAGTTCAGCAACCCGCCTTTAGGTGGCATTGGTTTTTATCAACTTATGTAATACAACCAATGCCACCTAAAGGCGGGTTGCTGAACTAAAGAGACAAGCGTGTTAGGTTTTTTTCGTTACGGAATTTCTGGATTGGGTCCCCACGCTCAAGGCCCGCGATAGAAGCTATGCAATAGCTTAATACCACGTAATAAAAACAAAAAATGTATTTAAAAAATAAGAAAACTACAAGTCTTACACAGATACTAGAAAATTAAAGATACGATAGATAGGTTGCCAATCCTGTTTTCTATAGCACAATTGTACCCACTTCATCTTTAAATGAGGGTCGTTTGGAAATCCGAAAAAGTATTAAAGCAAAAATCTAGAAGCATTGGATATCAAGAATAAGCGAAACAAAACAAAAATCAAAGTTTTTTCCAAAGTCAGTAATATCCACAAATACTTTTAAATATGTAATATAGTTATACCTATTCATCTTTAGTAGTCGTAAACAATTATTATAATTTGGTCTTAAACAATGAATACGAAAATAATACCATATCGATATCGATACGCAATCATAAACAATCACTATCACATCATTATTCATAGATGGAAAACAAAATGGCGAAATAGTCTCGCTACACTCCTTAAAATTAGAATTCTAGGCCTTATGATTTAAAAAATAAGACCTATATTTGCAAAAAAATCGATAAAAAACGTTATTCTGCATTAGGACCTATAATTGAAAATCAAAATAATGACATCTCATTGGATATCGCGAAATAGTCTCGCTACACTTAAAAAAAATAATGTTTTAAACCATAAGTCTTAAACAATAAGACATATAATTGCAAAAAAATATATAAAAAACGTAATTCTGCATTAAGACCTATATTTGAAAATCATAAAAATGACAATTTATTGGATATTTTAAATTTAAATCTAATTTATAAAACCAGAAGGTTGAAATTGTTACCTAGTAAAAAAAAAATTAGCTAGTCTCGTGGGGAGTGCGGGTAGTCTCGTGAGGAGTGCATGGTAGTGTGGTTAGAAGTACAAGCTTGAACTTACAGATTATTTCGTAATCGATTATTGAATCGGAATAGTTCTCGATACCTATTAACATATTTTATTATACTATTTTAATAGAAATAAGGCAATTACTAAACTTTTAATACTGAAATATGGAAAGTAACTCCATCTTTTGCTAAATTTGAAGTGTTAGATTTATTTTTGCACACATTAACCACACAGATCGGCATTTTGCACGGAGCATTTATCACGACCGTCTCGAACGAAAACGATTCTGGTTCTGAAAAATCGATTTCGTAAACAGTTTTTATAAACATGGTAGATTTTTTAATCCATTACCTTGACAGAGGGGAATGCTCATGCGAGGCGGGTCCATTGGTTGTCTAGTCTAAGGAAGAACTTCCTTCCGATCGCCCGCTCGCTATTCTTCTTCCGACATCCGACCGACTCGTACGCATGTTGCGACTCTGGAGCCGATTCATGGCGGCCTGTGCTCTGCACATTAAGTCTGCGCAGTGATTAATATTTATAGGATAATTAGTTATCTGTCATGTGTACGTATTCCAACGATTGTGCGAGTAAGCAATATGCGATTCTACACAGACAAGCGACGAGTATTATTCATTCCTCGGCTAGGAGGCCGACTACAAATACTCCAAAGACATTATTGACGAATTTGAAACATTTACGAGATTACAACCCCAACTATCTTTACACCGAGTTTTTATAAAAAAATCCACTGCAAAACCACTTGCGGATAACTTCAGCCGCGCGTTGTAATTTCTGGGGTACTGTAGTAGACTTTTCCAAGAGAATATACTGTAGTGGCAATACCTACGAGTCACTTCACCTTACCTCCTTCACAATCACAACCGTTACCATCACATTACCTTCACCACGTTTTGACCCCAGAGATAGTGAAGAACCGTCTTGAAAAAGACGCACGTTTTGATGCTACAGAGACAGGATGCCGTCTTGACAAAGACGTTTCCGCGGCAGCGTCAGTTCGCTCCGATAAAAGGTGTTTGGTGGATAGCGACGAAGCAAACACAGCACGGCACATGCACAGCACAACAGCGGCATCATGGAACATGGAGAGCAGCAGAGCAGAGGTGGTCACTCGACGACGGCGCTCGGCGAAAGGGCAGAGTTCGCGCGCCGACCTCTATTTATAACCTCTGTCACATTAGTGCCGTGTGCAAAACGCGCCCCGCGCCCGCACCCCGCGGCGCGGCGCGCGCTCCCTAGATAGACTCTGATTGGTTGTAAATATGTGTAAGTAGGTTTAGGATACTGGCTAAATGTAAGGTGAAATTTGTAAATATAAATAGGGAATTTTTGGTTACAAAATATATACACACATTGGACATCGACACGTATACTTTTATTATCTACGACCCTCATCCTCCAAAGTGGTGACCCCCGACCCCGAAGTACTAAGCTGAATCCCTGCAAGATGTCGAAATCAACCGAAGAGTTCACCGATGCGCAGGACGTCACGACCGTGAAGAGCAACGTGGCTACAATATCCCTACCTGCCCGACTACCACCATTTTGGCGCCAAAATCCGCGTCTGTGGTTCGCGCAGTTTGAAGCCGCAGTTGCTGCCAGCAAAATTGGAGATGAGCAGAAGTTCAACCTCGTCGTCCCGCTGCTCGGCTGCAGCGACCTGGAGCAGATCGCAGACATCATCTTGGAGCCACCGGCCAGTGGTAAATACAGCACGCTCAAGGACAGACTCATCTCGACGTACCAGGAGTCAGACCATCGCCAGCTGCAGAAGCTACTCAGCGGCCTCGAACTCGGCGACCAGAAACCGAGTCAGCTGCTGCGTAAGATGAGAGACCTCAGTGGCAAGCTACTGTCTAACGAAGCACTAAAGGTCATGTGGCTCAACCATCTGCCCGCACAAGTTCGCGCCGTGCTCTCCGTGAACACCGAATCATCGCTCGAAATCCTAGCTGCCATGGCCGATAAAATAATGGAGCATTACGAGCCAGCTACAGTCGCCGCAGTCTCGTCAGAAAACCCACCGTCAACCAGTATATCAGTCAACGAAGTGCAGCAAAATTCCATAACTAGTCTACAAATCAACATGTTATCAAAACAAATCGAAAAAATATCTTTCGAACTCGCCGAGCTTCGAAATCAACAATATTCCACGTATCGCTGCTCCCGCCCGCACCCCCCGCACCGAAGCCGCTCTCGCTCGCAGTCAAGACAGCGTGCAAATTGCGCGCGAAAACCCGGCGATTCCGATTGGCTGTGCCGTTATCACTACCGATTTGGCAACGAGGCACGAAAATGTGAATCGCCGTGCTCAAAAAGCAAGCAGGAAAACTAGAGAATACATCGGTTTTGGCGGGAATCGATGTAAATCAGAAGTCTCACCGCCTATGTGTAATTGACATCATCAACAGAGAGAGATTTCTTGTGGACACGGGAGCCGACATATCTGTGCTAGCCGCCCGAAACAAGAAAAACTTGAAGCCGGCAGAAAATACCTACAAACTATTCGCGGCAAACGGAACAGAAATTCGTACCTACGGTGAGCGAACACTCGAGCTCAACTTAGGTCTACGAAGAAGTTTCAAATGGACTTTCGTCGTCGCGGATGTCAAGACGTCTCTACTGGGTGCTGATTTCTTAGCTCATCACAAATTACTAGTTGACTTACATCAAAGAAAACTCGTCGATCGCATAACCGAGCTCAGCGTGAACGCCATCAAGATAAATAATAACGACCAAGAATCTGTGTACATTATCAACCGAGACCACGCATACCACGACCTGCTGAAAAAATATCCAGATGTACTTCGACCCATGTCACTCAAGACTCCGACCAAACATGCCGTGACCCACCGCATAGAAACAACCGGCCAACCCATTTACTCGCGGCCACGCCCCCTGCCTCCGGATAAATATAAAGCTGCAAAATTAGAATTCGAGAAGATGATGGAGATGGGTATCTGCAAACCATCTAACAGTCCGTGGGCCAGTCCGCTACATGTAGTCAAGAAGAAGGACGGATCGCTACGTGTATGCGGCGATTACCGACGACTTAACGCCGTGACTGTACCAGACCGGTACCCCATTCCCCGAATACAAGATTTTACGTACCAACTTCATGGGAAGAAAATCTTTTCAAAGCTAGATATCAAAATGGCATATTTTTGGATACCCATAGAAAAAGAAGACGCTGCGAAAACTGCCATAATAACTCCTTTCGGCCTCTTCGAATTCAACTGCATGACGTTCGGCTTACGTAACTCAGGTCAGACGTTTCAACGTTTCATGCACGAAGTACTACGAGGACTTGACGACTTCGTATTCTGTTTTGTCGACGATTTGCTTGTACATTCGGACAACGAAGAGGAACACAAGCGCCATCTACAGCAAGTACTCGAACGACTCAACAAATATGGCGTCACACTTAACATCGACAAGTGTGAATTTGGTAAAAATAAAATTCAATTTCTCGGCTACGAAGTTACACCCGACGGAATCAAACCCACTCAAGAACGCGTGCAAGCAATAGTCGATTATCCGAAGCCCAACTCGGTACAAGAATTAAGACGATTTTTGGGCATGATTAATTTCTACCGCAGCTGCTTACCCCATCAAGCCGAACATCAACACCTACTCAATAAATACCTACACAATAGCAAGAAGAATGACAAATCACCAATAGAATGGACGCCTGAAGCAGAAAAAGCCTTCGAACATTGCCGTCAAAGCATACTCGAGGCGACTACTCTGACGCACCCCGTACCGAACGCACCGCTATGCTTACTCACTGACGCATCCGACACGAGTATTGGCGCCGTACTTCAACAGAAAATAAATGACGTCTGGAAACCACTTGCTTTCTTCTCAAAAACGATGAGCGAGACGCAGCGTAGATACAGTGTGTACGATCGCGAACTACTAGCTATGTATACAGCTGTCAAAAATTTACGTCGACTGATAGAGGGCAATGAACTTACAATTTGCACGGATCATAAGCCATTGACGTACGCGCTGACCCGAACGCCCAGCAGCAGTGACACACCCAGAAGAGAGCGACAACTACACTATATAAGTCAGTTCTGCACAAACATAAAATATATTCACGGCGATAAGAATGAAGCAGCTGATGCGTTGTCCCGCATAGCAGAAGTCGAACTACTCAACTCGTCCATCAATTATCAACAACTTTCTGAAGACCAAGAAACCGATACCGAACTTGAATCATGTATGAAAAACCGTAACCTCAAATTCACTCGCATCTACCTTCCCGGAGTTCAACGACCTATACTGTGCGAAACATCTACAGCGAACCTACGACCGTACCTACCACGAACTTATCGTTTTGATGCCTACAAAGCTCAACACGAACTAAGTCACCCTGGGGTACGAACAACAAGAAAAATCATGGCATCGAAGTTCTTCTGGCCGTCTATGAACAGAGACGTTGGTGAATGGGCGAAGTCGTGCATCGGATGTCAGCGCGCCAAAGTTCAACGACACGTTATCAGTCCGCTAGGTGAATTCCAAAAATCGTCGCGATTTGAACACATTCACGTGGACATAGTCGGACCACTACTGCCATCTAATGATTATAGATACCTAGTTACTATCATTGACCGCTGCACTAAATGGCCGGAGGCCATACCTACTCGTGACATCACAGCCGAAACAGTTGCAAGAGCCGTGTACGAGGGGTGGATATCACGATTTGGTTGCCCACTGCGACTTACTACAGACCAAGGCAGACAATTCGAATCATCACTGTTCAACTCGCTAATGAAAAAATTCGGCATCACTCGCATACGTACAACTGCATTCCACCCACAGGCGAATGGACAGGTTGAACGCTGGCACCGTACACTGAAGTCCGCACTGATGGCTAGAGCCGCCGGCACGCGATGGAGCGAGGAATTACCTACAGTTCTGCTTGGACTACGTACCGTTCTGCGTGAAGATACCTCCGTCAGCCCGGCCTTAATGACATACGGAACAACATTACGCGTCCCGTCTGATTTCTTCGCGCCTACGACGCCGAAAATTGATGACGCAGATTTCGTCCGTCAGCTGACTGAAACAATGTCAACCTTGTCACCAAGCAGCAAATCGCACAACAACAACACGAGCACGTTCGTATATAAAGACCTAGCGACGTGTTCCCATGTGTTCGTGCGTAATGACACCGTGCGAAGTCCGTTGACCCCACCATATGACGGCCCGTTCAAAGTTCTGCAACGCAACAGCAAACAATTCACCATACAGATGCCCTTACGAACTGCAGTAGTTTCAATAGACAGACTGAAGCCAGCTCACCTACTCGACGAAGAACCTACCACCAGAACAACACCACTGCAACAACAGGAAACAGCGCGCACCACGAGCGACGAGCCACGGTCAACAACCCCAGAGACAACGCGTGATACCTACGTCACTCGTTCTGGCCGATCAGTGAAACCGAACGTACGCTTCGCTTAGGGGGGAGTGATGTAGTGGCAATACCTACGAGTCACTTCACCTTACCTCCTTCACAATCACAACCGTTACCATCACATTACCTTCACCACGTTTTGACCCCAGAGATAGTGAAGAACCGTCTTGAAAAAGACGCACGTTTTGATGCTACAGAGACAGGATGCCGTCTTGACAAAGACGTTTCCGCGGCAGCGTCAGTTCGCTCCGATAAAAGGTGTTTGGTGGATAGCGACGAAGCAAACACAGCACGGCACATGCACAGCACAACAGCGGCATCATGGAACATGGAGAGCAGCAGAGCAGAGGTGGTCACTCGACGACGGCGCTCGGCGAAAGGGCAGAGTTCGCGCGCCGACCTCTATTTATAACCTCTGTCACATTAGTGCCGTGTGCAAAACGCGCCCCGCGCCCGCACCCCGCGGCGCGGCGCGCGCTCCCTAGATAGACTCTGATTGGTTGTAAATATGTGTAAGTAGGTTTAGGATACTGGCTAAATGTAAGGTGAAATTTGTAAATATAAATAGGGAATTTTTGGTTACAAAATATATACACACATTGGACATCGACACGTATACTTTTATTATCTACGACCCTCATCCTCCAAAATACAAACCAGCGTTGCCAGAATGTTACTTTTGTAACATTTTACGTTATTTAAGACCCTCTCATGTTACCTCCATGTTACACGACTAGAAATGTTACATTTACGTTACTTTTAAGATTTAATAAAAAATATTAAAATATTTTCCAGCAACCAAAAAATAGTCGTAATACGCAACGCATGTAAGAAAGTTTCGTTCGTCGTGTTGGCGCACTTGATTTTGTGAACTTCATCACTTCGTTATAACGCATATTCATTCACTCGAGTCTATTTTTAATTCTCCCATCCCGCTTATTTATGGCCAGTCACTATAACAAATCCGTCGATAGATTTGCTTACTACTTTACTAGAGATAGGATTTTGACATAGGGTTCATACAAGTAAGGTCAAAATCCTATCTCTAGTAAGCAAATCTGTCAACGGATTGAACGACGAACGATATAGGGACTGGCCATTAGCCGAGCGAGCGGGCGTTAGTGGCGTCAGATTTTTAGTTTTTTCAGTCAATTATTCGTTCAACTATTATTTTAATTCTTTCGAAGCTTAACTAATAGGACTGAAATCCTTTCTATTTTTTGTGTAATAAAGTGCCTTTATAGTATTATAGTCATGTCCACATAAAATAAGGTCATGTTACTTTTTGAGCTGACCCATGTTATATATATCCATCTGTCACTGGCAACACTGATACAAACGCATGCCTGCCATTTCTTTCACCAAATAACAGTACTTACAGGACAACAAAAGACAAAGTACGCGTCGCGAACAGTGACGTCATCTATGACGTCGAGCAATCGCTCGCGACGAGAGTCGACGACCACGGGCCCTAGAGTTAGAGGTGTTACAATTACAATCGTTGCGGGCGTTTAGTGGAACGTACACTGTGCTTCAGTGTCAAACTGTCAATTTGATGTCTGTCAGTGTGTTTACTGTCTTGGTTCTTTTCTGACTACTACAAGTACAACTGTAGGGGTTAATTAATTCTATTGTAGTTGTTTGATCCACGAGTGACAAAATAATGGTTTAGAGCCATAACAGACCAGATGGAGAACTTTTCAAGAGTAGAAAAAATTGGAGAAGGTACATATGGTGTAGTTTATAAAGCAAAAGATAGAGTGACGGGAAGAGAAATTGCATTAAAGAAAATTAAACTAGAAAAGTAAGTTTTGGCGCCAAAAGATTTACGAACATGTCATTTAATTTGAATGAGTACGAGTTCGGCTATACTGGTTACGAAGGCCTTGTTTTACATTACATGATGTATTATGAAATTGTAGTGAACCGGAGGGTGTGCCATCGACGGCGCTACGTGAGATCTCCGTATTACGGGAGCTGCGCCACCCCGCCGTAGTGCGGCTGCTTGACGTGCTGCTCGCTGACAACAAATTATTTCTAGTATTTGAATTTCTTCACATGGATTTAAAACGACTTATGGACATCACTAAGGGACCCCTGAGATTAGATCTTGTCAAGGTAAATAACCTAAACATACAGTACACTACTGTACCTATCTACCTAACCTTTTGGGGAATATAGGCATGATGGTAGTATATTAATAGGTATTATTAAAATCAGTAGGTAATGATGATAAGTATATCATTTTTAAGTATACACAGGATTCATTTTATAAAGAAAATTTTGAAATTTCTTCCAATTGCACTGGTTTTATATTATTCTCCTTCACATCAACAATCATACTTTGGAATGCATGTTACTTAACATGTTAAAAATTAGTGTGTTAAATGTTGCTAACCACTTGTTAATTAATGTGTGGAGGTTATTTCGACAAATCAAAGTGTAAAACCCTTGCCTTAACTCTTTAGATTGTGTTGGTTGACTACATTAGTGCTGCCTCATACTATATCCTACAGTAGTAAGGTCATAGGTATCTACATAAATAGTTTTGGTGGGAAATTATTTATATATTTTATAAAATTATTTATGTATTTATAAGTGTGTTTAAATCCTGTATTTTTTTTTTCTTATATTATTATTATAATGCTTGATAAGACTCTAAACTGTTATGCATTTAGTACTGAATTAAATGTACAAAGCCACATATGGGTAATTCCATGTAACGGGTGTTACAGTTCGTACACCTTTAATTGCCAAAAAAAATAAAATTATTATGAAAACATAGTAATGTCATTGTTGCAATACACTCCACTTAATTCCAATTTTCATACATGTACTGAAATTTAATATGTCTCTATGCAGAACCAAAATATAGAGCCATTTATGTGCGTAATAGGTGTTACACGATTTGGCCTCAATATATCAGATCGCCCATAAAAAATGTAAAACAGCGAATTTTGTGAGCATACATTTAAAAAAATATATGTTA
This sequence comes from Acronicta aceris, assembly GCA_910591435.1. Taxonomy (NCBI): domain Eukaryota; kingdom Metazoa; phylum Arthropoda; class Insecta; order Lepidoptera; family Noctuidae; genus Acronicta; species Acronicta aceris. Next base: position 16,189,088 of record OU342767.1, read on the forward strand.
TATGCATAAGTAGTTGTAAAAAAACACCACACCATCAGTTTTTTTTATTAGGAATTTATAATTGTAATGGGTTACATCTTGAAGTAACGGGTGTTACGCGTACGAATCTTAAACAATATTTGCACTAATAACTTTATATTAAAGCATATATTTGAATATCTTTTTTTGTGATTTTTTTGCATTTTCCATGCTAAGATTATAAAGTTATTTTAGTAAAGGAAAAATTCAATCACGGGCAGGATTCGAACCTCACCTTATGACGTAAATTCCGAATGTGAAGGCAAATTTCGATCAAGCCGGTAGGACTCGCGGTGGCTTACCGGTTAGAGCGTCTGGTGTATCTAACCAGGAGACACAGGTTCGAACCCTGCCCGCGATTGAATTTTTCCTTTACTAAAATAACCATATATTTGAATGTTATTTATGGTAAGAACACTTAAAATACCATATTAAATAATTTCCCATGAATTTATTGCTTTAAAATATTATCTGTTGATAAAAAACTGTAGTAAGTATGGTTCCTCTTATTTTTAGTTCAGGACTAGGGAATGTGCAGATGATGTTTGTAAATAGTACATTTTGAAACATCATTTTCATTGTTAATGAATATATTAGCGGTGACTCTTTAGATACATGATCTGCACGTCACCCTCACAGACTGAACTTTGGCATAGCGCAACCTACCTGATTTTTTTTATCTATATTTTTTCAATTTCTCTCACTGAAAGCATCTTGAGAATCAACAGCAAAGCCAATCAAAGCTTTTATCAAACAGCAACAGTATAATATTTAGCGATCGTAAATAATTAAATATTAAATTATATATTTTTTTTATTAGAACAAAAAAGAAAAAATGTACGTGTGTATGATAATGACCGTGTTAGTTATAAAATCTTTGTCGCAGACACTAAATAACGCACACCTCCAGAAAATTGAGATAGTTATAAATGATTAAATTAAATTATTAAATTATATTTATTTCTGTAAATAGATTTTTTAAGGACACATTTACAAGTAAATGTATAGAAGAAAATACAAAGTTGTGTATGTGGGGTGTGTGTGCGTGGGAAATCACGTGAAATAGTGGGAAGCAGTAAGTACATCAAGAACATTTTTTTGTAATTTCGGTAACTACTAGCATTTCGGAACAAAAATAAGTAATTGGTGTTAATTTTAGGTAAAAGTGTTAAAAAACTGTCTCATATTTTGTGGATGACCCGTCTGTGTTAAAAAGTTTAGAACAATTCACCGAACCCATTGTCAATACCATAACAAAAAGAGGGAATATCATGTATGACATTCCCCTTCAATATTTCATAAATAAATAAGCCAAACATAAAAAAAGCGCAAATATAAGTTACTTGCAATCATATCCTTACTTTCTCTAGTACATTTTACAATGCATGCAATAGACTAGATGTAAAACAAACTTTTCCACTATTTTCGTAACGGGCGTTACCAGGCAAGGGGACTGCTTTAAAAGCTGGTGAAAGTAAAGAAATTATTGTTTTTATCAAATTATTATTTATGCACCAACAGAAGGAAGATATTTGTCTTTGAATGGCGGGACACGCGCGAGCTGACAATTTGATAGCTGTTCTTTTTCTTCGTTTTTGTTTACCGGAAAAAATAAACAACCATTGATCAAGCCTAATGACTTCAGTTTAGTTGGAGAAAAATCGATAAATACGAAAACTAGGCAAAACTTTTAAAGTTTATAATAAAACATAGGATCAGTAGATTAGCTTAAACTAAATGTTATCTATAATTAGTGAATTTAAAAATAAAACCGTCGGTAGCGTTTTCCATGGAATTACCCATATGGCTATTGAAATGAAATAAGCCTTTATTACTAACTTATTACATTTTTTTACAAGTTAACAGGTCCTGTAGGCACATAAGCCTCCTCTAACTTTTCCATTTTTTGTTCTTTAGCAACTCCTAATAATAGTGGGCCTACCACTTTTTTAAAATCATCTGCCCATCTTTTATATTGACTTCCTATTTCTCTTTGTTATCAGTTCTTGGAATCCATTCCGTTATAATTGTTGTCCACTTCTCATTTGGTTCTGGTAACATGTGGCCTTTCATTGAGGTCATTGACCCTAAGGTCAAGGTCAAAATCCGAAATTCAAGATCCTCAATTCTCTGGTGCATTAAAAGGTCGATGTTCATGGTCAGTGACCATAAGGTCTAGGTCAGCAGGTGCCGACACTGCCGCTAACAAGTCGAGGCGAGGCCTATTTCTGAACGGCATATGTAGTAATAAGGCGTAATCGACGGGTGTCCTTCTTCTGGGTGTCTAGAAAAATAACCACAAAGGGGATGGCGGGTCTACAAGGCCCCGTGTCCCCTTCTTACCTAATCTGTCTGAGTCGGGATGCCCCAAGGCCCGAGCTCGCTTCGCTCGCTCTTGTATCAAGTCTCATAAACTTCCGACTTCTAATTGTATTCAGTAACGTGACAGTTGAAGGGTGACTAGTTTTTGACAATAAAATATAGTGAGGTGGTGTAGGATTGAATGAACTTAAGTAATGTACTTTTATGCTTACTCTTATTTTAAATTTTAAAACATGATACCTTTAAACTATTAAACATTGTAGAAGTTTGTCAAAGGAAATAAAATGACAAAAGTAAAAAAAAAGTAAAATTACATGATTTTTATTCATAATCTATTTCTATAAGACGAAATCAAAAAGGGAAATTACTTTTATTAATAATTCTTAATTATTCGTATATTATACGATGTTTTAAAGGTCGGAGACAAAAAACTGAGATGCTTTTAGCTTTATATTGACGTGTTATATACGATAGAATCTAAAAAATAAAAGATTTTAATAAGAGAAGTAATTTTTCCTCAGTGCCCCGTTAGATACACTCGAACCGGTCACACACCTACCGTTTCTTTTCTTTTCTACCTAGAACAGATCAGAATAAAATGAAACCGGAAGGCAAGAATGCAAAACAAAATGTATCACACACCGACGTTGCTGATCAAAACGTTCTTACCGGTAAGAAAGAGACGTGACTTACGTACTAGCTCTATGTGTCGTTACACGCTGCCCGTCTTCAACCCGGCGCGTGTGATTTTACTAGCGATGTGACTTTGGTCGGCCAATTGAAGCAAGACAGAGTCCTGCACGGGCGCCGTTGAGTTTCCACTCCAGCTATTCAATACGGGCAAACTGGAGACGAGACCCTGACTGACTCTGGAGCAATAAGCACCGCAGTGTCGTCCCTCACCATCAGGTCGCCACAAGCTGCCCTGCTGTTGGTGCGCTTTTCATTGGACCTTATAACATTTTTTTTTGTTTTATTATCACAGGTTTGTAAAAGGCTATTCTGATCTACCCTCCAGTTTTATGTTAATCTCATGATGAGGTAACGCTTGCCCCAGAGGTTAATACTATTATTCAAATGATCAGAGAATGGCTGTAAAATATGAGTACGTATCATGTAGTTTGTACACTATGATGTTGCATTTATTACCTGTCGTTAAAACACACGTGAAGCCTGCCGAATGTCTGCTAGTCAACGTTTCTCATACTCACTAAAAACTCTTACCGGTGGTGGTGTTGTGTATCGGCTCGGTAACGTTCTTGTTCTTGGTCGTACATGCTATATGTATACATACATACACATAGAGTAATATAGAGATGAGTTTATGGCAGTCATTTTTCTTTTTTTTTTCTTTTGTAGGCCTGCAAGAATGTTATGGAACTTTCTTGCTAGGACTTCTTCTTTTCTTCCTCTTCTTCATTTTTTATTTAAAGGAGTATCTATGGTTTTTCTTGCCTGTTCTTCTCCATATGACCCACTATTTGGAAAAGTGCACCTAGTTTAATGTTGGTAGGTACTTGTAATAATCGAATGGTCTTGTTAAATAAAACATTTGATTTTGTATGTTGGGTATGGTAGAAGAATCGTAAAAGTTAAATAAACGCTGTGGAAATGCGTTTCACAGCATTTTTTTTCGTTAACTAACTCGAAATGATAGATTGAGAAATAATCTGATGAGGCAATGTACGCACGTATAACGACGGCGATGTACAACGTATGCCCGAGACATTGAGCTGATTGCTATATTGAGCTATTAAGAAATTAGAGACTTAATATATTTTTTTATAAACAGCGCGTTTATATAGTTTATCTGATGGATTGAGGTATATACTATGGTGTCTGTCTTGTATGTGTTATTAGAATATGTGTTGAGTAGTAATAAACGGGTCTTATAAACGTAGAACGTGTTTCAATTAAATGTCTCCATTTTCTAAATATAAATAACATAACATTGCATGGCGACCCTGCCAGCGACGCGACGCGCGACAAAGTAGTGCACTATCCTAAGTCTATCGCCAATCCATAATCTAAGTCACGCGTCACGGCACGGTCGGTAGCGTGTCATGTTCTAAAGAGACCTTAGACTTGGACAACTATCCCTCCTGAAAATTAGTTGCCCACGAATCGTAATAAAATAAATCGTGGTTGCATAATATTAATAATGTTATGTGTCGGCAGAGTTACCTGCGGCAGTTGCTTGAGGGCGTCGCGTATTGTCACGCACATCGCGTTCTCCATCGAGACCTGAAGCCGCAGAACCTTCTGGTGGACGCGGACGGGAACATCAAACTCGCCGACTTCGGGTTGGCGCGCGCCTTCGGCATCCCCGTGCGCGCCTACACGCACGAGGTCGTCACGCTGTGGTACCGCGCGCCCGAGATCCTGTTGGGCGCCAAGTTCTACTCCACCGCCGTCGACGTGTGGAGCTTGGCCTGCATCTACGCCGAGATGGTGAGTGCGCCGCGCCGGCCGCCCGGCCCCGGCCCCGGCCCCGGCCCCGGCCGCCGCGGCGCGCGCTCACCGAGTCCGTGTGGTCCGCAGGCCAGCGGCAGGACGCTGTTCCCGGGCGACAGCGAGATCGACCAGCTGTTCCGCGTGTTCCGCGCGCTGGGCACGCCGGGCGCGCGCGTGTGGGCGGGCGCGCGCCGCCTGCCGGAGTACCGCGCCGCCTTCCCGCGCTGGCCGCCGCGGCCGGCGCGCGCGCTGCTGCCGGCGGCGGCGCGCGCGGACGCGGCGGCCGCGGCGCTGTTCGAGGCCATGCTGCGCTACGAGCCCAGCGAGCGCGTGCCGGCGCGGGCCGCGCTGCACCACCCCTACCTGGCGGACGCGCGCCGCACGCCGCCCGACCTGCCCGACCTGCCCGACCCGCCCGAGCACTGACTGCCTACTGACTGACACTTTTTTATTTTATTTTTTCCTTTGGCCGATGTCTGCACGTAGGAAAATATTTAAGAAAAAATTAAACGAGAGATCTTCGAGCAATAGCAACAAAAAAATTATACTTACAATTTTTGTTTTTCTCTCTGTATAGTTCACACATCCCGCAAAAGCTACTTCTCTACAACACGAAATTAGATATTTTTTTCACAGTTGTATTGCTGAAATTTGTATAGAGACATTTCTTGTTGATATTGATGTCTGTAATTAATTTTTGAAGTTTTTATGAGTGGCCGCTAACCACCGTTTTTTTAAATGGCGCCTGGGAGGAAGGCCGCCCTCCATACAAAAATATTCAAACCCCCTTTGTACGGAACCCTCGGTAGGCGAGTCCGACTCGCGCTTGTCCGGTTTTTCTTATCACAATCAACATTATTGAAACCGCAATAGAACAATTCAGTAGCGCCAATGTAACTACTTGTTGCAGAAGATGTAGATTTATTAATAATACTTACTGACTGCAAGACCTCCAAGTGATGAGATAATTTACTTTTTGAATAGCTTACAATTCTAACAAAAATGTTTACAAAGATAATAAAAAACAAATTATAATAAAAATTTATTCATAATTACAAGGGTAAAATATGATACAAAATTGACTTACAAATAAATAATTAGGAGGTATTACAGTGTATGGTGCCTGTACTACGAGTAGTAATAGGTGGGGGAAAAAAATTTTCTTCGCATTTAATATGACAACTCAAGACATTTTTTTTTTCAAAGTTAATTTACATTTAATTATAATATATATGTACCATTTTGCTCAACGACTTTGCCATGTTGTGGGTAGTGATCATGATACATGATCCCATTGTTGTAGAAATTTTGGGACTTCTGATCAAAAAATCGGGACAAGTCGTTTTGGCAGTCCTCTCTTGATGTTAACCTGACACTGCCTAAAAAATTCTGAAGAGATCGAAACAGGTGGAAATCTGAATGTGCAAGGTCAGGGCTATATGGCGGATGCATTAACACCTCCCAGCCAAACTCTCTTAATTTTTGCTGAGTGGCCAAAGATGTGTGTGGTCTAGCGTTATCGTGATGAAAGACCACACCCTTTCTATTGATCAATTCTGGCCGCTTTCTCCCAATTTCTTGCTTTAATCTCATCAGTTGTTGGCAGTAAAGATCCGAATCGATGGTTCTGTCTGGCGGTAAAAGCTCATAATGAACAATGCCCTTCCAATCCCACCATACACACAGCATCACCTTATTGCGAGTTAACCTGGGTTTTGCCACAGTCTGTGAAGCCTGACCGACCTTTGACCACGACCTTTTTCGCACGATCTTGTCGTACGTGATCCACTTTTCATCACCAGTTATCAATCTCTTTTAAGAACGGTTCAGTTTCATTACGTCTCAATAAAGAATCGCAAATGAGTACACGGTTCATTAGGTTTCTTTCAGTGAGCTCATGTGGCACCCAAATATCGAGCTTTTTTGTAAACCCAGCTTTTTTCAAATGGGTCAAAACTGTTTTGTGGTCAATCCCCAGTTCTTCAGCTACGTCGTAACTACTGACATGCCGGTCTTGCTCCACTTTTTCAAAAATTGCGTCAATTTTATCTGTAACAGGGAGACCAGAGCGAGGTGCATCTTTAACATCAAAATTCCCGGATTGAAAAAGCTTAAACCAACTTTGTGCTATTCTTGCTGACACTGCATTAGGTCCATAAACGTCACAATTTTTTTTCGCGGCTTGCGTTGCATTTTTCCCCTTTTTGTAATAAAACTTTAAAATGTATCGAATTTCTTCATTAGCTTCACTCATTTTGACAGAAAGAAAAACAAATGAAAAATAGCGGGAAACGAATTTTTACTAATTTGTTTCTTTTTAAGCTACACAGAAATCATGTATGACGGAAATGTTCTCCTTAAAATTATATAAAAAATATTCCACGACAGCAAATGTCTATCTTTTATGGTTGAATCACAATAACACGTGTGACTCCCGATAGCTTAGCAGTTCGGAGCTTTCTGATTATATTTGTCTACTCTTACGTTAGGTTACTGACTGACTGACATAGTGATCTATCAACGCACAGCCCAAACCACTGGAGGGATCGGGCTGAAATTTAGCATTCATATAGCTACTATGATGTAGGCATCCCCTAAGAAAGGATTTTGATAAATTTCGACCTACAATGTAAGGGTGAAATAGAGGATGAAAGTGCATATGGAACAAAGTAACTATTCCACGCGGACGAAGTCGCTGGCAAAAGCTAGTTTTAAATATTTTAGTAATATTGTATAATTATGTACCTAATAAATATCGGGCATTTCTGTAAACCCCTCTCGCTGCCTACAGTTATACTAGTTATATAGTTATACTAGGCTGTAAGAATAGTATTAAATTTAAATATTTCGGATGCGAATCTGTAAAAACAAAGTCAGGTTTCAGACAAAATCTTATTATTTGCACATTATTATTATATTAGCGCTTAGGTACAAAACTTCTTATAGTGTACATAGTGAACGGTGATCGACAGCCATCTCAGAGCCGCTCAAGGCTTCCACAGCTTGAGCAGGCCGTCTTCGCCGTACGAGGCCAACAAGTTTTGATGCGGATGATGCGTCAATCCGATCACCGCCTTCTCGTGGATCTGAAACAGGAGCACGCGGTGAGAGGGGCGCGGTCAGAGGGGCGCGGGGCACGGGCACGAGTGAGGAGCACTCACGTTGATGGTGCGCTCCAGCTTGCCGGTGGCGGTGCAGAAGGCGTACAGCACGAGGTCCTCGCCGGCGCAGTACACGAGGCGGCCTCGCGCGCTCAGCGCCGCACTCACCAGCGCGCCGCCCTCCTGCTCGCGCCGCCCGCTCGAGAACGAGCGCACGATCTGGCCCTGCATGTTCATGATGACCACGGTGTTGGTGCGATTGCACACCACGAAGTGATCGGGGTTCTTGGGCGTGAGCAGCAGCGAGTTGACGGGGGGCTCCCCGCTGCCGAGCGGCTTGAGCGTGGCGGTGCACTCGCCCGTCCGCACCGACCACACCTTGACGCTGCCGTCCGACGAGCCGCTCAGCACCGCGTGCCCGTCCGGCGTGAACACCGCCTCGTTCACGAACGACGCGTGTCCGCGAAATTCCTTCAAGATTTTGCCAGACTTGAGCCCGTGGATCCTGCGGACAGAGACGGTGCGGGCTAAGAAAGATGCGAGCGCGGGACGAGGGGGCGGGGCGGCGGCGCCTACCTGATGGTGCGGTCGAACGACGCGGACAGGATCTGCGTGTTGTCGCGCGTGAACTGCAGGCACGTGACGCCCTTAGCGTGCGCGCGCTCCAGCTTGCGCAGCACCTGCCCCGTGGAGACCTTCCACACCTGCACAGAGGCGGCACGTGAGCGGGCGGCGGCCGAGGGGGGCGGGGGGCGGCGCCCGGCGGCGCCCGGCGCTGTCGTACCTTGATCTTGCCGTCGTTGGAGCCGGCGGCCAGCGTGTCGCTGTCCCGCCCGAAGGCGAGGCTGAGCACGGCCTCCTCCATGCTCATGTACTCCTCGTGCGCCTGGTATCGTAAGTCTTTGCGTATCTTGCCGGTGGTGAAGTTCCACACCTCCACCAGGCCGTCGACGGAGCCCGTCACCAAGTATTGTCCGTCCGGCGAGAACCTGCACGTACCGACTTAACAATGTAAACTTAAGGGTTAGGCAGATGCGTACCAATGTACACTCACAGTTCGCCGGTATGTTTATGTCCCATGTTTGATGTTATAGGGGGCGAGCCTATAGCCATTTTATAGAAAAACCAATAACACTTTGCTCGACCTGGGGATCGAACCCAGGATAAAGAAATGGTAATTACCAAATATGTAGTTACTATATTATACACGACAAAACATAAGCCTTCCTCCTCTCTCCCACTTTGCCGTGCCCGACAGGGTCCATGATTGACACTTTTATATTTTTTAACACTTGTTAACATTGTGGAGTGCAATAAACGAATTGAGTATTGACCGCTAGTGTACCAAACGCGCTTGGGACCACTAGACTAATGAGGCACAACATAATTATGTTCATAAATTCAACTAAATTATACTATACATCTACATTATCATTACAACTGCTTATTGATATCAAAATGTGTTAAAGACTAAAGGCCGGTTTCAATAACAAATCAGTCGATAGATCACGTCCGTTTCAACCGCGCGGTCAACTCATAAAATTTGATGAAACTTTGCCAGGAATTAGTGGTAATTTGTTACCATACACACCTCTTTTCCTGAATTTTTTGCCCAAAAAACTAAGATGTCCACTAACCTAACTAAGCGAAAATAGTTGGCCGCTTCCAATTGAAAAGAGACCATGTATTTATTTTTATTAACCTTGATGTTTTAAAGTTATTTCGTATTTAATCTTATCATGGAAAATGCAAAAAAAAGAACACAAAAAAATAGTTAAAAGATACGACATCGAACTAACTTTAAAGTAAGTCGTGTTGGTTGAGAAGCAAAGGAACTTGCTTTTCTATAGATGTCGCCAACGTCACCTTATGACGTCAATTCAAAATGTGAAGGCAAATTTCGATCTAGCGGGTGTGACTCACGGTGGCTTAGAGGCAAAGCGTCTGGTGTATCTAACCAGAAGACGCAGGTTCGAATCCTGCCCGCGATTGAATTTTTCCTTCACTAAAATAACATAAAGATAATTATTTCTTAGTTGGTGTTATAGAATTTATACCAGACACAAAAATAGGCCACTACAAATATCATTTTTTAAATAAAAATACATATTTTTCTTACCACGACAATCCTTTTAAAATTTTATTAAGTTTCCAATAATCCACGACTGAATGTCTCACTCCATTGTGAAAATTCATGGTCACCCTACTCTAATACAGTTTCATACTACTATATTTTAGTGAATATCTCCCAAAATATTGCCGTCCGAGCGGCCAATTAAAATCGACTAAGAAATTTAAAATAGATTTGCTTACTAGAGATAGGATTTTGACATAAGGTCCACACAATTAATGTCAAAATCTTACTTCTAGTAAGCAAATCTAGCGACGGATTTGTTATTGGGACCGGCCGGCAATAACTTGTTACCTGGCACATTCCACGTGTGACTTTTGACCGAATTTAATAATCTTGGAGAGCTGAGTAGGGCACTGGTCGTCCTCCTCATCGCGGATGGCTGCCTTGCCGCGGAACAGGTCGATGGTGGTACCTGTGGAGCACGCACTCGCACACTCACTTCAGCCACAATATAAATATGTATATCGGGAAAAACGGGGAGAGGGGTTACTATTATTACCGGTCTCGTAATCAGAAGTGATAGCCAATCATTATTTTAGTGGACGACAGTGGGTCATGTTGGTTCAAACATTAAAACACACATTTAGAAGTCATTAAATCTCTCATTTAATCAGACTTCTTGTAGTACTAGTCGTACGTCAATATTACAACCCAGCAAAACCCCAAAACGCCAGCGTGGCTTCGCTAGTGCTATTTCCTACTGGGAGAAGAAGCCACAAGAAACTCCCAAGCACATCAGTTACGATTATTATAATTATAGTTTGAAAGTCGCTTTAACTGTTAACAATAACGATGTAGGTAGAATTACAAAGGAACGCGTGACGGTTCTACGACGTGCGCACAAGTCTACCACCAGTTGTGTAGTGTGACTCCGCAGCTCGATTTGCCATCGCAGTGTTTACCCCTTCCAATTGTCACGCCTTTGATTCCATTTAGTGCCACCAGGTGGCGCTAGCATCTCGATTAGTCAACAGACTGTCCGTAATCATGTCTCTCCGACAAATATATATACAGTATTGTCATGTGACTGGCCCTGTCCTTGAAATAATTACCTACACCCGCGCGGTACGTAAACACGTGTTAGAGCTGCTTGTGCCCGCCTACAGTATTTTAAATTCATCCACCTCCTAGCGTATGGTTTAGAGAAGAATGACACATTCAGATCTGATTTTTCAGTCAGGTCTCAGTAAAAATTGAGGAAATTACTTCACTTATCAAAAACCTAGACTGTTCGAAGAGTTCTGGGCCCGATAATGTATCGGCCAAATTTCTCACTTGTTGTGTTTCAACCATCGTAGAAATAGGTTCTATCACTAGGATTTTCTCACTTTTATTTGAAAAATCTCTATCGTCTTGCACTGTCCCGTCACTTTGGAAGTCAGCCTACGTCACACCTATCCATATGAAAGGATCGAAAAGTGAAGTTACTAACTACGGGCCCATTTCCAAGCTTTGCATCATAGCGAAATTATTTGAACGAGTTGTATACAACTAAATATATCGTCCCCGTAGAGAGAAAAGTCATTAAGTCAAAAAATGGCCAAAATTAGTTACAAGTGTCATTAAAATCACCATTTTCATCTCTAAATATCTGTTTAATTGTCATTTATGTAGGTGCCACTATTTTTGTTTTATAAACTGTAAAAAGTAAGTAAGTCGTCCCTTTACAGTCAAGTATGTAGTGGAAGAATTAACTAATTTAGTTAATTATTTCATTATTCATCAAAAATTTACACAACTACAAATTAAAACGACTTGATTATTTTTTCTCTTGCGTGATCGATGCTTACAAAACTCTCTAGGAAGTCTCAAAATCACTAAAATGATTTAGGTAGTTTGAAAGTTACGAGTTTGATACCATATGCGTAAACGAAAAGTAACTAACTCGACTTAGTGACTACTCGCTCTTTATTTTTAAATGATTTGTACAAATATACATACGCGAAAAACTATTAAAAAAATTTAATGATTTTTTTCCTATTAAATTGGGATATTAGATCTATTGCGAATAATAATTAAAATCTTTTAATAATTATTTATACAACTGCGGCACGCATCGTTACAATTTAGGTATATTTCGCTCGCGAATTAGTGAGTTTGTCGCGGCTAGAGTCGCGAGCGCGATGAATAGTGACTTTCATTCGCGGCATTAACGTTGTCCGATGCACGTGTGTTTCGTTTTTGTTAAAATTAACGTACCTAAACATTATAATTTAACAATGAGTCGTGCAAAGTTTATTATTGATTTATTGAATCAAAATGAAAAAATTGTTATTGAGGTAAGTGTTTGGTACTTATGTTTTTATTTAGTTTGTTATTATTTTTTAAGTAATTATCTGGCCTAGATTTGTGTATAGGTACTAAGTAGGTAAGTGTTTCAAAGTGACAACATTGTACGATACTTGGGAACAAATAATTAATACTTAATGTTATTTTATAGGTACATATCTGTTAACATGATGATGACTTCACGAGATCTAGGTACATAGCAAGTAATTACATTAATGATAATTTGAATGTTATTTATTTGGTGCTTGGATTATTTGCCTTATTGCGTGGTACAATTTTTATGCTTACACCTACCCATATTGGACGAATTTATAACTTCTGAGAAGTTATAAATTAATTATGCATTATTTTCTATCGCATTGGCACTTAGGGTTTGTGATTAATGAGTGACAAAGAGTGATTAACTGGTGTTGCTGTTTAATTAATTTGATTAATTACTTACGTTCAAAAGCTTCATAACTGCTAATTTTTGGTATTTTTGATTGAATTGGCTGGGTTTTATTTGATATATTATGACGTATTATACATAGCTTAAAACTGGAGTTTGCCGGCTAAATTAACATACCTACCTACTTTTGCACATTTAACATTTTCCACACTGTATCTACTTATGATTGCCATGTTTTTAATAGGAGTGCATCTTTTTTATAATTCATGAGTTATTATATGCCTGACGTTCTCTAAATTATTTATTTCAGGAAACTGCGCTACTTGACGAAAGTAAATTGGCCGCCACGACCGAACTGTTCCAAAACAATAATTTATATGAGTCTGCTCCACCGTCTGTAATAAATCCAAAAATAGATCTACCAACTATCAATCCGCCACACTCTGCTCCTTTGTTAGCTGAAACTTATCATGAAGCTATCGCCGTTGAGAACATAGCAGTAGATGAAACATTTTCATGTAAGAAAAGAAACATCATCGATGCCGAAAAGTCTCGTGATAGTCCATATTCGGAGATTAGCGGCATCGAAAAGTTAGATAGTAATAGTTCTTCCCCTGTTCGAGTTTTCTCTGACTCAAGCATCTCATGGGTCCCAGATAGTGAAGAGGATCATCGTATGAAAAAAAAGAAAGGTCGAGTGATCGATGCGAGTACTTCTAGCGATAGTGATAGTGAACAATATTTTATAAATAAATACCAAAGAAGAAGTAGCGCTACTGAGTTTCAGTCAAATACAGAAAATAATCCGGGGCCTTATAATGAATATTCTGACGGTATTGACATCAACAACGACGTTGAAACAAGGGGTCACCAAACTTCCATACAGCAAGAATCTACTCCACCATCTTTCAACTTGGATTACATGGATAATAATACCGCTGTAGATCTTCAAATATCTACTGAACACCCAGCTACCATGGCTGTCGTTTCAAATAATAACGTTGAACCTACTCGTTGGAAGAAAAGTGATCCCAGCAAATGGAAAAAAAACATAGCAAAATCGAATAAACTAAACGGTTTCCCTTATTTGGGTAAAAAGGGTCATCTTATGCCCCCAAAGAAACCTAAGTCCGTAAAATGCTACATAAAATGTCGGTATCAGTGTCAAAATCATTTTTCAGAGGATGATAGAGCACAAATATGTGATACCTACTGGAAAATTGGCGATTTCAAAGCACAGAAACAGTTTTTACTTCAAAAAGTAGTGGCTCAGTCTTTAAAAACAAAGAAAGTTGGTATCCCTAGTGAAAAGAACCGGGCTGCTACATACGCATATCATTTTGATAAAAATAATAAGAAAATACGAGTCTGCAAAGATTTTTTTCTGAAAACTTTATGTATTTCAAATGGACCCGTTAATGAAGCTTTACGATACAAAGATGAGTTTGGAAACTACACGGGGAAGGATGGGCGTGGATCTCGAGTCCCGATTAACAAAACTAGTACAGAATCTGAACAAAAGATTGTTGATCATATAAATTCTTTTCCTCGGCTCGAATCTCACTATTGCAGGAAAAAATCTAAAAGACAATACCTGGACAGTAAACTTACAATCGCCAAAATGTACGAATTGTATAAAGAGCAACTTATAGCAGTTAATGAAGAACCATGTTCTTTTTATGTATATAAAACGATATTCGGGACAAAATTTAATTTGTCATTTTTCACTCCAAAAAAAGATTTATGCCTAACATGCACTCGTTATGACAGTGCCGGACGCCCAGATCATTTAAAGGAACAATATGATTTACATGTTGCAAGAAAGAATACAGCACAACAAGCGAAAGAATCGGACAAGCAACGGTCTATTATTGATGAAGACTACCTAGTCGTAACGGCTGACATGCAGTCTACCTTGCACATACCAGTTAGTGGTGTTGGTATTTTGTATTACACAAGAAAACTAAATGTTCAAAATTACACGATTCATACATCCAAACCACCTCATCAAGCATTCTGTATAACTTGGAACGAAATCAATGGTAAAAGGGGCAGTGTTGAAATTGCCAGTGCCATGAACTGGTGGATCAGTCAGATACCAAACAATATTAAAGAAGTAACTATTTATAGTGACACATGCGCTGGGCAAAACAGAAACCAGTTCATCACGGCATTTTTGATTCATTTAATTCAAAGATCAGATGTGCAGCTGGAAGTCATCGAACAAAAATATTTAGAGAGTGGTCACACTCATATGGAAGTGGACTCCATGCATAGTGCGATAGAGAGACAGCAAAGACATACGCCAGTATATTCCATGATTGACTGGAAGTCTATAATGGAACGTGCTCGTTCCAAAAGGCACAGAGATTCAGCACCACCCTACATAGTCAAGGAATTAAACTACACCGATATGATTGATGTGAGAGCTCTTAATGAGAAATTTGTAAAAAATGTAATTAGAGATAAGGAAGGCAACAAGATTAAATGGCTAAAAATAAAGTGTCTTCGATTTGAAAGAAAATGCCCGGGTCTAGTAAAATTTAGATATTCACACGATGGTCCATATTTAGAATTTGATATATTTGAATATCAGACAAAAACTACACTTGTTACTAGAAAGAGGAGACGACAAGAAGGACAAACAGATAGACATAGCCAGGGAACAGAAGTACTAGAACAGGATTTAAAAAAATATATAATACCAAGAGCTTACTCATCGCCACTACCAATTTCAGAGGCAAAAAAGAAAGATCTCATCAATTTATGCATAAAAGGGATAATCCCACAGGAACTCCATTTATGGTACGAGTCGTTACCCACAAATAAAGATGTTATTGACAGAATTTTGGAACCAGACGTAACAGAGGAAGGAGAAGAAGACGGGTTTGATTAAATAGATTTTTTTTTACTGTTTTCTCAGTTGGATAGTTTTCATTTTGTTTCATTATTATGTTTTATGCTAATAGTATGAAGAAAATGCTGATAATTTATGTATTTTTTTCGTATTTCCGTAAATAAAGCTTAATTGATTATATTATAATAGTATTATTATTTATTTTTGTCATATTTAAAACAAAACTTACAAAATTAGCGTTTAATATTCAGCTAGGTAGTATTTACCTTACACATTTAAGTCATCTAGCTGTTAGTTCCACATTACCTAACTCAAGTTATTTTCTCTCAAAATCAATTGGAACTGTGTAAAAATTCACTAACTCTGGTTGACAATTAACTAATTCACAACTAGGTTAGACATTTTATAGGAACAATTAATTAGTTATATATTTCTTTATTTTTCTCTATTACCAAACGTTTTCTGTTTATTATAGCTCATAAAATATAAACTCTGTTATATTCCCTTTAAAATAAGGCTACTAACATAAAGGTATGTAATGGTGAGAAAAAGTTTTGACGATTTATATTTTCAAAAACTTTAAACGGCTGGATCTCATAACAAGTATTTTCGACTTAATGATTTTTCGCTCTACGGGGACGATATATACTGCTTTAAAGAACTCCTTCTGCCAGTTTCAACATGGCTCTTTGAGGCATCGATCAACAGTATCGAATCTGGTCCTTTTGAACGACTTAATTTCAGGTGCAATGGATAGAGGGCAGTAAGTGGATGTCATTAACACAGATTATAGTAATGCTTTTGACCGAATTGACCATTGCACACTATTAAACAAGTTACAAAATATAGGCATACATGGTGACTTGCTCAGATGATTAAAATCGTATATAGACAATAGATCTCAGGCTTAAATAATTATATAAATTTCAAGCTGGGTTCGTGTTCCTAGCAGGGTTCCACAGGGATCCGTACTGGGACCCCTGCTCCTTGTATCACTACATAGTATAAAACAAAGTCGTTGTCGCTGTCTGTCCGTCCCTATATGTGACCGTCGTATGCTTAAATCTTTAAAACTATGCAACGGATTTTGAACCGGTTTTTTTAATAGATAGAGTGATTCAAGAGAAAGGTTTTAAGCTATTTAACATTACGCTACGGCTCTTAGGAATGGGTCAAAGCGAGTGAAACCGCGGGCGGGTCGCTAGTTATATATAAATGACATCGACTTGTGCCTTCATTCTTTCTTTAAGAAAATGTTGCCCCACTAGGATTTTCTCCTGTATCGTGGGTGCGTTTACAAACACAAATTCTCACATACACAAACGCCCAGACCCGGAACAATGTAGATCATACAAATATTTGCTCCGTGTGGGGATCGAACCCACAACACGTGGCGCAGAAGCCGATCGCTCAACCGCTAGGCCAATCGTGTCGTCATTCTTCGAAACTATTGTGTTTTGCTGACGATATGAAGATTTATCGCACCGTTATACCTAAAGCATCAACTAATTATCGTCTATTTCTAAAAACCTAATTGGTATTGACGCATGACAGACGCTACTACATCCTGGTTTTGGGAATTCTCCTTTATCGACATAAATGCAATGATATTTTGCGCCAGTCAGGGATTGAATCAAAGACGATTCGATCAGGAGTGGTGTGTACACGGTGGTAGAGTAGGGGGTTGGGGGTAGGGGGTAGGTCGGGACATACCGGGCGGCAGCAGGCCCTGGTGCTGCTGCCACTTGAGCGCCTGGCCGAGCAGCGCCAGCAGGCGCGAGCTGGGCACGACGGAGACCTCTCCGGCGAGCGCGGCGGCCACGGCGGCGCGGCGCCGCTCCTTGCCGCCGCCGCTGCCGTACGCCTCGCGCGGGTCGAAGTACGAGCGCGCCAGCAGGTTCTCTGTCGACACCGACACATTATACTTGAGATTATACGCGAGCCAGACGACGATGACTATATACTTACTTATTGTACCTATCTTATAGTAAGGCCGATCTGCCACTGCACACTGGACTAAGATTTCATGCTTGTTAAGTTCCAACAGATTAGGTTTCGTCAGACGTAATGTATCTATACTTATAATAAGTCTATAGAAAAGTCGTGTCTGCAATTGCAATATGATTGGGAAAAAATTGGTGGAGAGGTCTAATTATGAGATACTGAAGCCGAATTAACTGCGCGGCGTACTACGGGGAAGCGCCTAAGACAGCTGTGCCATAAATGCTTTTCCAAAAGTCTGCGGAGGTACATGTGTTATACCTCAAACTGAAGCTAAAGGATGGATCTATATGAATCTACATGATTGATTTTAAATTAAGGAAGTCGTTAGGGATCTTTATGTGTTTCTCGATTCGAAGCTGCTGTTTTTCTCTTATGTCGTTAGCATACACGGTGAAACGGAAAGGCTATATAATGCCTTCAACCCTACGTTATGTGAGCCATATGCAATACTATTGTGACGTTTGAATGATGATAAATCAATTGAAAAAAAAAATACGCCTACAAAATATTTTTTTTATTTTTCTATTCTTAGTACAACCCTAACGTTTGGACCTTGGTACCTACCTACAACGACTACGGACGTAAGGGCCAAACTTTGTTTACAAACAACGCCCAAAAATGGGGATCCACCATGTTTCTTATTTAAACACTTGGAGTTTCACAGATGTACCACATCACACCATTGGTTTGGTGTTAGGTAATTAATAGATACTTAAGTAGGTAGTTATTTGATCACTAGTACCTTCAAAGCAGAAGGTACATCACAACATAATACAGAAAGTAGTAGGTAGATATGTATCCAAACAGCCGCACCGTGATTTCTTTAAAGACCAAGTACCTACAATATTTCGGATACATAGTCGATAAGAGTGGGTTCAAAAAGTCACCCCAAAAGGGGTCGGCCATTTTGAATGCCAGTGCCGTGCCCAGTGCCGAAAGATGTCACTAAATTATAATCTTAGTTGGGCCTCGTTAATTATTACCGAAATGTTGTACCTACTGTTGACTGCCTCATTAGTCTAGTGGTCCCAAGCGCGACAGCTGCGCTAGAGGTCCTGGGTGCGATCCCCAGGTCGAGCAAAGTGTTATTGGGTTTATCTATGAAATTCTCAGTAGCAGCTCGGAGTCTGGATTTGTTCCCGGTTAATGGCTATAGGCTCGCCCCCTATAACATGGGACCTAAACATACCGGCGAACTGTGGGTGTACATTAGTACGCCTCTGCCTAACCCTTCGGGGAATACAGGCGTGATGGTATGTTATGTTATGTTGTACCTAATGCTTCGTCAATTCTAAGTCCGTTATATAATTTCCAAAAAAATAGTATGGCACTGGGATGTAGCACACTAGCACATGAGCAGGCATTTGATACAATGAGGAAGTGACTGGTTTCCTATCCAGTTTTGGCACATTTTGATACAAATGCAAAAGTTATTGTAACAGTAGACGCATCACCAAATGGTTTGGGTGCAATACTGTCATAAGTGGATAGTAGAGGGGTTGGGGTCGGCTCGATTGCCCCCCTATCCCATAAAAAAAGGCAGGCCAAGATGGTGGATGCTGGTGATGGATGCCATCAATAGCCGCACCACCACAGTTAATACGGCTGTCAAAACACCAGCTTAGAACACTCACCGCAGTCCTCACAAGTCATGGTTCCTTTAACAAATATCTCTCCGTTATAGGTGTTACAGACAGCCTCCTATGCAGAGTCTGCATGGGGAACGACGAGATAGCGGCCCATGTGCTCCTGCACTGTCCGGGGGTCGCCGCATACAGGGCAAAGTACCTCGGAACACCGAGTACTCTCCAAGAGATCGCCATTAACATTGATGGCTTGCTTGGCTTTCTCGAGGAGTTGGGGTGGCTCGAATAACCAAATCTTTTCACCCGCACGCAAAATCCGCGCTTGGATCTGGACTTGCGGAAAATATCTCGCTATACCAATACATTGGAATACGATCTACCCGATTTTTTTATCGATACAATGGCTATCGATATCGATTAGTAGATCTATACACGTACACGGAGGATCGGATTTTGATGAATCTTGATAGAGGGATAAATTGGACCTTGGAGGACGGCATAGGCTACCTTTTGTCAAGTTCTTTGGCTTGCGAGTGAAACCGCGGAAAACAGATATAATATGGTAAACCGCGAAACTAAGTCTCTGTTTATTTTATTTGTTTTCTGTTACTTTTTCAAGCCTAAACCGCGGAACGGATTTCGATAAAATTAGGCAAGTAGACAGGTTGCATCCTGAGGATGGACATAGGCCTAGACAATCGTCACAGTTGAGTAGATAACTGACCGAGGTGTATGTAGCGATCCGTCTCGTGCTGCTTCATGAGCAGGCACGGGTGCGTCTGGCGCAGCAGCGAGCGCGCCGCGCCCAGCTCGCGCAGCTCGATCAGCTCCAGCACCACCTGCTCGTACAGCTCCATTAGCTTCTTGTCGGGCAGTTTGAGCGACGCCGTCGCCTTCAACACGGTGTCCCAGTGGCCATTGTTGATGTCCGCGCAGAACCCGTCAACGCTGTCCACCGTGTTTAGAGACACACCTGTCTCCTCCTGCATACAATTCACACGGTATTCATTAGACGCATTACTTACTACTCTGAACTACTCATAATGTTTTATTTAAAGAAAGAAACGGATAACAAAAACAAAATGCTCATTTAGTGTAAGATTGGTATAAATAAATAAATTTTAATTTTGATATTTCATAAAATGTGTATTACTAATTATTATTATATTTTTTTCGAAAGAACTAATTCAGTGCAGAAATTGGAAAAATAAGTTATGTCTCTACATGGGTGTTGCGTACTGAGTATGCAGATATGAATTGTCATCTCTTGAATAAGGGTCTATAGTTAGGAAAGGTGAGAAGAAAGTTATGGATCCATGTTCAAATTTTGGGGAAGATCCCACATGAACAAATCCCAAACATGCTCAATTGGATTGAGATTGGGGTATTGAGCAAGCCACAGTAATCCTACAGTGATATTGAACTCACTGAACACATTCATTACCAACATTGCAGTGTGTGCATGTGTATTATCATCATGCATTCACATGAACAGTAAATCTCGACCGAGCTGGTATCTGGGAAGGTCGACCATAAGGTGCACAACCCCATCACAATTATGCTGCTCATTTAAATTGACTCACGGCAAAATAAGCATCTTGCCAAAGATGAACTTCCTGAGGATTCTGGAGTCGACTCTGACTATCAGGAAATCGCCAAATACAAACTCTTCTTGATTCGGGATGAAATCCGAAACAAGACTCAACAGAACATGTGTCCACTGATTGTTGGTCCATCATAAATGGGCGTTATCCCACATCATCACCTGACAGTTTGGGCACTGATAACCTGTAACTGGTGTTGGGAGCTGTAAACTGTGGTCATTTTGTAGAAAGTGTTCTTATCTCTAGGTAGTGATTCTGTATCTTTGTAGAGGACATTTGGCCACATCTCCAGTAGCCCTGTAGTATGCCCATAATCAGTAAGTTATGCTTAATTGCATGCTGATATTGTCCACAATATTGCGTTGATTGTACTCAACTTCCAACATAACCACAGCCATAAGCATCTGTTCTCTATTAAAGGACGACATGATAAATAATGCTCACAGATAAAAATTAAGAAAAAAAAACTAACAATAATCTTCCAAGTTTTTACGTTTATGTTTTCCCCTTCTTATTTCACAAAATCTACTATTTTATTACTTTAAAATATTTTTTAAAATTACAAACATGTGTTTGTCCATGTTTTATTCTATCCTAAAATTTGGTAAGGTCCGCTGTGGTGGACATACAAATCAGTCAGTTAATTGGTAATGTTCACTGTGACGGACGATAGTTATCCTAGCAGAGGGCAACTCAGGTTTTTTTTTACATTTGTGTAGGCTTTATAGTAATACTCCTGTCCCTACAATAATTAAATTTATATATTTCAAACTTTTTTTCGTTGCTAAATTAAAGGTTAAAGTCAGAATGCAATGCTCACCCTTGTACAATTACTTAAGACCATGGGTCATTCTTATAAAAAACCTACTCCGTAATTTATTCAAGTTGTTATCATACCTGCAGGGTTTGCAGTGTTTTAGTGAGGTTAGATTCCTTCAAGTATTGCTGGATCAGCCGGATTACACTGGAAATAGAAATTATCGATCAGTGTGATGTTTATTCTCTGTCCACAGTCCTTTAGACTACCTATGTTTTTAATAGTTAGTTGTGAATATACTCACTCGGCAGATTCTATTTCTATCGACATTATATGGTCAGAGAATCGCCTTTGGTAATTTGTCTCTGCAGATTTATATGTTACAGTGGTACTGAACTGGCTAGTCAGCACAATATCCAACCTGAGTTAAAATGCTCAGAACTTAGGTTCAGAAAGAATCGTACAACATATTAAAAAAATAGATTGAATGAAAGACTATTTACAATTCAGTATTCTCACAAAAACAACATTATGATCACAGTCTTTCCTATTTATTATTTTAGTACGTATTCTTTTAGGGATGGGTAAAAAATATCGATATATCAAAATATCGATATTTTTTCAGAAAAATATCGATACTAATTAGCGATATTTTTTCCCGCGATATATCAATTTTCGATATTTATTTTCAGATATCAAAATCGATATATTTTTAAAGCTCTGCTGTCTGCTCATGCGTCACATCATGATTTTGTGCAATCCGATTTCTTAAATTTTGAAAATATGCAGTAGGCTGTATGGGTTTAGTTTCTTTGCTTCAAACACAAACAAAAATTACTCTGTATTTGCTTTAAAAGAACAATGGCAGCCGCCCATACATTGTTTTATTTGAAATAAAATTCCTAAGTCTTTCAATGAAAAAAATCTTGTTTGATTCAGCGTCCTCTTCTGAGCTAGTTTGTGCAAGATTTTTTTTTAGAGAAAGCCGAGATTAATATATATTCAATCATGAACTTTTGTAGGTTATATCTTTATGTCACTTCATATTATTCATTTCGCGAAAGTAAAAGCGCAACGTCGCATTAGTATTTCTCTCACTTAGTTTTTTCAGCATGCAATAACTTGTAAAAATATTTATAAATGGTACATAAATATATAAATAAATAATCTTACTAATGGATATAACATGTGACCGAATTTGGCAGTCAGTCTCCGTCAGAATTGTTTATGATAATTGCTAGTCTATTATTATAGTCTTTGTAACGGTAATGAGGTTATTCTACAATAATAGGATTTTATACATACTAACTTTTAGTGTGTATTATGTACTGTTAATAAGGAGTAAGGACCAATTAAACAAGTTTTTTATTTAACATTATCATTATTTATTTATTCTTCGTTACAACTACATTTTCAACTTTGGATCTTAGTCTTTTTGCCAAACAGGAAAAGACATTAATTGATTTGTTAATATCTTGTCTTTTAAAGTATTCTTATCCAAGGAAAAAAAAATACACATAGAAATGCAGCGAAAACTGCAATAAGCGCTCATTTACTCTATTTTATTAAAATAACGAACTAAAAATACTCGCTACTTGTTATTAAATGGCAACACTAGACAAATAAAACTTCGAAAGTAATCAATTTAGTTTTTATTTTTATTTGTTTTTTTATCCGGCCTTAACTGATTAATATGATAATTTGTAAAAACGTAGTTATTTAAAGGAAATTGTTTCGTATATTTGTCATTTTAAGACGTTCGAATTCATATGAAATAAGATTTTGCCATTGTTCTTTCGATAATTTAGGCAATTTTTATAAATAATTGCAAATTCGCCAAAAAATATCGATATATCGAAATATCGATATTTCTTGGGTGATATATATCGATATATTTGAAAAATATCGATACGATAAATATCGATATTTTTTTTTCCATTTGCCCATCCCTATATTCTTTGTCACAGTCACAGATTAGACTATACTAGTGGTTAAGTGGTTTGCACCGGAGCAGTGAGTACCGGAGAATCACCGGTAAAAGTACTTGATTGAATTGATTCCTCGATTAATGTAATAAATACTACAAAAATAAAAGGAAGATTGATTATCAATAATATAAGTATAATATAATAATAGTAATAATATTATTTATTATCAATAGTATTGGTATTTAACAAAATGTATTAGGCCCTTACTCTATACTGATTGTAATGGGCGATTTCAATGCAAAGATGCACACGCTGATCAGCTCAGCCAATGCGTAGGAAAATTCGGGCTGGGAAAACGAAACGAAAAAGGTGAGAGGCTCATCCAATTTGCTGCTGAGAATAGCCTGGCGATATCGAACAGTTTCTTCCAATACCATCCGAGAAGACTGTATACATGGACTTCACCTGACGGCAAATATCGAAATCAAATCGATTACATTATGATCGGCTCGAGATGGAAAAGTTTCATGAGAAATGTTCACACTCTTCCGGGTGCTGATTGTGGATCAGATCACCAACTACTAATAGCAAAAGTCCAACTCAAGCTCAAAGCCGCTAGGAAGATCGAGAGCCAGAAAAGAATCCAGCCCATAGACAGTCATAAATTCTTGGCTGCGATTGACCAAAAATGGCATCAATGGACTGATCTAGATGCTCGATTAGCATCCCCGGACCGACTGTGGGGCAGGCTAAAGAACTGCTTGAGAGTGCCGTATTGGAATCCAAACCTTCAACATTAGCTCGCAAACGTCAACATTGGATGACTGGTGAGACTCTTGCCCTTGTTGAAGAGAGAAGAAGAATGAAAGCTGGAGGAGCAAACGTGATGACACTGAACGCAATATCTGCTCGTATACAGGAAGCGTGTAGGCATGACCGCAATAACCATCTGCAGCACTTGTGTGCGGAAGTTGAAGTTCACGCTGACAGACACGAAACGGGAGACCTACATCAAAAAATCAAAGCCATCACCAAAACACTTTCTTCCAAAACATGGGCTATAGAAAACTCACAGGGCGAGCTACTGACCGAGATACGTGCGATATCTGAGACGTGGAGGGACTACTGTCAATCGCTATTTGAAGATCCTCAAGCATACAATAATCTCCCGACGGAGCCCCAGGACGAAGAGAAAGAGCCATTTATATTGAAGGATGAAGTGCGAGGCGCTATCAAACGCCTTAAAAGCGGAAAAGCCACAGGAAGGGATGCCATACCGATTGAAACTATTAAAGCTTCAGGAGAGTATGGTGTCGATATTTTTCATACCCTGTGTAACAAAATTTGGGAAACAGGAACATGGCCCCAAGAATGGACTCACACAGTCTTTGTGCCTCTACATAAAAAAAGGCTCTACAAAAATATGCAATAACTACCGCTTAATTGCCTTAATATCACACGGTAGTAAAATTCTACTGCATATTCTTAACGAGAGATTAAAGTCCTACCTATCCAGGGAGATCGCTCCAGAACAGGCTGGGTTTGTGAAGGGGAAGGGTACTCGTGAGCAGATCCTAAACGTGCGCCAGATTATTGAAAAGGCTAGGGAATTTAACAAGCCGACCTATATTTGCTTTGTTGACTTTTTGAAGGCGTTCGATTCGGTAAAATGGCCAGTACTTTGGAAAACTCTACTGGCTATGGGAACACCCAAACACCTTGTCTATCTCCTTAGAAGACTTTATGAAGAGGGAACAGCATCGGTAAGAACAGACGACGTGTTATCGAGTGAATTTCATCCAAGTGCCGGGGTCCGTCAAGGCTGTATCTTATCACCACTTTTGTTTAACATCTACACGGAACTCATTATGAGAATAGCACTCGAGAACTGGTCAGACGGAATCACTATTGGAGGCTATAAAATCTCCAATTTGCGTTACGCAGATGACACTACCCTATTTGCAACAAGCATCGGCAATATGGAATCCCTGCTAACTAAAATGGAACAAGTGAGTCTTGATTTTGGCTTGAAGATAAATCGCAGCAAGACGAAGATTATGATTGTTGATCGGCACCACCTGGGTCCGCTGCCCGGTGGCAGCAGCGAAAAAGGTGACTGACGCTGGTCGGCTGCTAGTGGGCTGGGTTTCAGCGAGAACAACTCTGTTGGAGCCCAGGCCCATGCAGTGCTATCGCTGCCTATACGGCGGGCATGTACAGGACACCTGCTCGTCGGATGTCGATCGCAGCGATCAGTGTTATCGCTGCAGTCAGAGGGGCCTCAAAGCCAGCCACTGCACGGCCACTCCGCACTGCTCTTTGTGTGCGGACATGGGCAAGCCTGCGGATCACAGGGTAAGCTCAAAGGCCTGTGCGGCTAGAGGGAAGAAGGAGAAAAAAACTCCCAATGAGCCAACTGTGCGGTTGAGGGAGCCCACAGCTATGGACGTGGTGGAAACCGACCCAACGCCACAATAATGGCCGCTAGGTTTTTGCAGGGCAATATCAACCACTGCGCTAGAGCTCAGGATCTACTACTCCAGAGCATGGCGGAGTGGTTGATAAATGTGGCTGTGATAGCAGAGCCTTTCTCTATCCCCTCCAGGGACAACTGGGTCGGGGACCCCACAGGCTCAGAGGCCATCATATCCTCCGTGGGGGCGGCCATGGTGTTGGTGGACAGGCGTCCGGGCTGCGTTGTCGTCGTCGTCGAGGGCGTCCTAGTAGTTGGGGTCTACTTCTCGCCCAACAGGGTTCTTGCTGAGTTTGAGACTTTTCTCGGTCGACCAGCGGACTCTGCAAGACGATCGGCCGGTATGCTGAGGGACAGCATACCGGCCGATCGTCTTGCTTGACGAGGTGGGGAAACTCTTCGAGCGCATCGTTGCCACTCGCCTTGTCAAGCAAGCTTGTCCTAGCCCGGGAGAGATGTTTTTCGGGAGTCTGCCCGTCTTGCTACTGCGGGCGTCACGCAGGTTGTCGCCCGGATCCGCACGCTGGGGCTGGAGGTGGCGCTCAACAAGACGGAGGCGGTCTGTTTTCATGGGCCTCGAAAGGTGCCTCCTACGGGATGTCCGATGCCCAAGCACCGGAAGCACCGCAGAGGCTGGTTCTCGAGTGCCCAAACTGCAGCCGAGCTGAACCCGACTGTGAGCCGTCCCTTGGCAAGGACGGCATTAGCAGCGGCGACCGGGCACTCGAGGCGAACGGTGCCCATGCCGCCACGGCAGGGCCTTATGTCCCGGCCTTGGACCGCCGTAAAGTCGCAGCCCTCTATCCCTGCGATCGCCGCCGCCACCTCCTCCTTGGTGAGGGAGTCGTCGAGGTCGGTCACGTCTATGGCCGCCGACTTGACCGGTCGGGCCACCTTGGCCGAATCCGCGATGACCTCCTGCAGCTTGGCTGCAAAGAGCTTCCCCCCTTCCTACCAGTTCCGTCCACTCGTTGGACGGGGTTGTAGAAGGGAGATGCCCTTCTCCGACTGGGACTTGGACGGGGACAAGGACGGCCCCAGCCCCTTTCACTGCCACTTATCCGCCACAAGCGGCGGTCGGAGGCGTTGCTCCGGCAGGAGCAGGTCCTCAATTCCTGCTAAGCAGGCTCTTGTGAAGGCCTTCTCCTCCATTATAACCTTGCGGATGATATCCTCAAGGTTGGAGGAGGCGGGGCCCTCTGCCGCAGGGCTCGTCTTGGCCTGTTGTGGCCGGATCAGAAGCTGGCTGACCTCCAACTGCAGGCGATCTACCTTTACCTGCAGTTGCCGCGTCTCGTCAGTGGCCTTGCGCTGGACCAGCTCCGCGACGACGCCACGCATGCTCGCGGCCCTGCATTTCAGGGCCTTCTGCAAGGTCCCCCTTTTTTTTTTTTTTTTCTGCCTTTCCCCGTTCATGGGATCAACGGGATCTTGTTATTCTAGAGTTCTCATTCATACTAGTTCTCGCATTTATGCCTCTCGCACTTTCAAGCTTCATACCTTATCTTCTTTCATCCTTCATCATTTTCACTCGGCCGGGTGGGATTCCCGCTAAGTACCTATTTCTATTTTTATTTGTTGTGACAGGGGAAATAAATTCCAGGGTTATTTTATTTATTCGGAAAAAAATTTCTTGACTTTTTTTTTTTTTTATCTCAGCAGTTATCTTTAAAATCTACAGGGCTTACAATTTTTGTTATTCTGTCTTACATGTTTATTTTTATTATTATTTTTTTTTTTTTTTTTTTTTTTTTTTTTTTTTTTTTTTTTTAAAGCTACTACACAAGTGCGTTCTACGCTATGCGTTTATACGTTCCATGTGTCATCATTTCTATACCTTACGATTATTTCTACGATTCTCTGTTCTTATATCTAGCTAGCTGACATTTTTATTAGTACTAACTTAAGTATACAGTTATAACTTAAGATTTTGACAGTATCGTTTTACTTGTCTAAAGTGGTAAACAGTGCACGTTGTTAACAGCAAGGTCCCCTATAGGTTGGAGGACTTAGAGGCGGTTAGGTAAGGTTAGGTTAGGTTAGGTTAGGTTAGGTTGGGGTGCTGGGCCAGACAACCTCCTCGTGTGCTCCCGGCTGCTGGTCCCGCTTGGATACGTCCGAGGGGAACAGCAGTCGTTCGTTATGGAGCCGGTGCACCCTGGGCACGAGTAATAACTTTCCCCAGTTGGGGACTCTTATTGCTCGTGGCAGATAGTCTGGCATGGGGGGCCTTGGGGCGTTGCTCCGCGTGTCCCTCTGATTTAGCAGAGAGCACAGTGGAGGAGCAAGGGCGGGCTCAGGGGAGCAGGTGGCGGGAGATTTATCCCTCGCTGCCCCCGCCTCTTATCTGGGATGGATTCCCTACACGGGAAAAAAAAAAAAAAAAAAAAAAAAAAAAAAGCGATGTGGGAGATAGGGACCTTACCCTTAAAAGGAAAATATGAAAATGGCAAGCAAAAGAGAGATTTTACCCCAGGGCGGTACCGGCTGCGCCGCAGCCGGAGAATCCGCCACGGAACCTTCCGGTTCCGTCTGCCCCACGTATTCTGGGGGGGGCAATGATTGCCATCCACTTGCCGGCAACGGCAACGAGAGCCGAGGAGGCTCACGCTCGCAGGTATCCGGGCCTGCGAGCGTTACATTGGTGACCGACGGATGCGCAGGGGTAGGCGACCAGGCCCCTGTTGCGGAAATGGATACTGGAAGTAGTGGAAACCGGTCGCGTGGGACGTCTTCCGTTAGGAAACGTCCCGTGTGCCGGTCCTCTGACGAGGAAGGCCTGCCGGCCCCCAAGTTGCCGACTTCGAGGAGGGGTCGGCAGACACCGAGAGGGACGAGTGCTTCGCAGCCGCGGAGGGATAAGCACGGACGCTTCGTGCGCTCCAATACCTCGGCGGCTAGCGAAGCTGAGAGTGACATGGGGGTCACTACAGAGGACCCTGGCGATGGCGGTGAAAGCTGTGCCTCGCTGGGGAGCTCAAAGGCGGAGCTCAACGCCGCCAAGAGAGACCAGCGCAAAGCCGTCGCGGCCGACGAAGTGTCAGAAATGGCTCGACGCGCTCGCGAGCGACGAGCTGCTCTGGCGGCGGAAGGGGGAGAGCCATCTGCGGTGGCCTTGAGCCAACTGGCTCTGGATGGGGTGGACTTAGTCCTGAAGGTTGCCACCAAGTCCGGCAGCCTGAAGGGCACTTTCACCCGCGGCCTAAAAGAGGCTGCCGCAGATATCAGGGAGGCGGTTGGCATCCTCCTCAACAGGACGACCTCTGATGAGGTCGCAAAGTTGCAGGAGGAAAACAGCCGCCTCCGAAATGACCTCGAGGACCTCCGGCGGCAAGTCGCTGCTCTAAGCGAGCAGCAGCAGCGACGCACGTCCACCGATGCCGCACCTGTAGTGGCCCCGACTCCCGCACCGCGACCGGCAAGCCCTCGTACGGACGAAGAGGTCGAGCGCATTGTCCGGCTCTGCATGCTCCAGTGCGGGAGCATGGTTAATGCTCGCCTTGAGGCGATTTCACGGCGTCTCCCAGCGGAAATCCTCCGTCCGCCTCTAGCGGCTGACACGCGGAGGACTGAGGAGCCGCCGAGACTTGCGCCTCAAAAGGAGAAGCCCGCGGAGGGTAGTAAAAAGCCCGCGGAGGGAGCTCCTCAGAGCGACCAGCCCACGACTGCCGGGTCTGAGGGTGAGACCTGGGCGAAAGTCGTGGGCCGCAAGAAGGCCCGCAAAGCCACCAAGAAGGCCGCAGCAGCTGCAAGCGCCCCCGGTGGAACCGCAAAGGCGGTTGCGCAGCCTGCGCAACGGACTGCCAAAGGCGGTCGCAAAGGACCGGCGATACGTACCCCGCGTTCCGAGGCTGTGACGCTCACGCTACAGCCCGGAGCTGCGGAGCGCGGCGTAACGTACCAGTCGGTCATTGCCGAGGCCAAGGCCAAGATCAAATTATCAGATCTTGGCCTCCAGTCCGTCACCCTCAGGCAGGCTGCCACGGGGGCGCGGCTGTTCGAGGTGGCTGGCGATGCGAGCGGCAACGCCGAAAAGGCGGACGCTCTGGCCGCCAAGATGAGGGAGGTCCTCAACCCTGAGGACGTCCGGGTCTCCAGGCCAACGAAAACCGCAGAGGTGCGGATTGCTGGTCTGGACGACTCCGTGACCTCTGAGGAGGTGGTGGCGGCCGTTGCCCGAAGCGGAGAGTGTCCGCCGGACAAGGTGCGGGCCGGCGATATACGCGCCGACGCCACTGGACTCAGCGTAGTCTGGGTTCAGTGCCCTGTGGCGTCGGCGAAGAAGATCGCCGACAGCGGCAGATTGCTGGTTGGCTGGGTTGCAGCGAGGGTGAAACTCCTGCAGCCCCGGGCTCTGCGGTGCTTCCGGTGCCTGGAGAAGGGGCACGTCCGGGCAAAGTGCACCGCCGAGATTGACCGTAGTGATCTCTGTTATCGCTGCGGTCAGCCCGGCCACAAGGCGGCCCAGTGTTCCGCGGCGCTCAACTGCAGCTTGTGTTCGGCTGCGGGGAAGCCAGCGGGACACAAAGTGGGCGGAGGGGCCTGTGGCGCGCCTGCCAGCAAGGCCAAGAAAAAGAGGAGCAGAAAAAAAAAGAAGAAGAGCTCTAAACCTGCCGGGGAAACCTCGCCACCCCCGCAGGCTAGTAGCTCCGCGGCCGACTCCCGGCCCAGGACCGTTGCCGAGGGAATGGAGTGTCAATAATGGCACAACTCCATTTCCTCCAGGGCAACATCAACCACTGTGCCAGAGCTCAGGATCTCCTACTCCAGAGCATGGCAGAGTGGTCGATTCACGTGGCTGTGGTCGCCGAGCCGTACTTCGTTCCCGCCCGGGACAACTGGCTGGGATGCGCTGACGGTTTGGTGGCCATTATTGGCGGGACTCTGATCGACCCGTCTCGGGGCCGCGGCTGGGTTGCTGCGGTCTCAGGCGGCGTTGTCATTGTGGGGGCGTATTTCTCCCCCAACAAGAGTCTCGCCGACTTTGAGGGTTTCCTTGTCGAGTTGGGCGCCGTCGTGAGCCGCTATCACCCTCGTCCCGTTCTGGTGCTCGGGGATCTCAACGCCAAGTCATCGGCGTGGGGATCTCCGGTCACTGACCCTCGGGGCGAGGTGCTAGAAGAGTGGGCGGTGACGACCGGTCTGGTCGTCCTGAATCGGGGTTCGGAATACACGTGCGTGCGGCAGCGGGGCGGGTCGATAGTGGACGTCTCGTTCGCTAGCCCCTCTGTCGCCAGCCGAGTCCGCGACTGGCGTGTCGCCGTGGAGGTGGAGACGCTGTCGGACCATCGGTATATCCGGTTCGACGTCTCTGCCCAGACCGCGAGCGGCCGCCATCCAACAACCCCGATTAACGACGGCCCGCGTTGGGCGCTCAAACGCATCGACAGGGAACTACTCGAGGAAGCTGCCTTAGTCCAGTCCTGGATCTGGGAGTCGACGACGGACGGCCCCGTTGACGTCGAGGTGATGGCGCTGTGGTTTCGCGGGGCGATGACGCAGATCTGCGACGCGTCCATGCCCCGTGTCCACCAACAGTCCGCAAGGCGCCAGGTGTACTGGTGGACTGCCGAGATCGCGCAATTGCGCGTAGCGTGCGTTGCGGCTCGTCGCCAGTACACCCGATACCGGAGACGGCGTCGACGGGATTCCGCCGAGGAGGACGCGCTGTATGAGGTGTACCGCGCGTCCAAGGAGACTCTGTGGCTGGCCATCGGCGACTCAAAGTCGCGTGCCGGGGAGGAGCTGCTGGGGTCCCTAGATCGGGATCCGTGGGGGCGCCCCTACCGTTGGGTACGGGGCAAGTTGCGTCCCTGGGCGCCCCCACTAGCGCTGAGTATGGAACCCCAGTTGCTAGAGGCGGTGGTGTCGGCCCTCTTCCCGGAGCGAGCGGAACACGTTCCCCCGACGATGGCTTCGCCCTCAGCCACAGACTCTCCAGAAGAGGAGAGCACCGATGTCCCCGAGGTGACGCAAGCAGAGACGAGAGCGGCCGTGTCGCGACTCCGGGCTAAGAACACAGCGCCCGGACCCGACGGAGTTCCTGGTCGAGCTCTCGTCCTGGCTCTGAAGGAGCTAGAGCCCCAGCTGAGGGGGCTCTTCACGGCATGTCTCGAGCGGGGTCAGTTTCCCAGTGTGTGGAAGGAGGGGAGGCTGGTCCTGCTCAGGAAGGAGGGGCGCCCCGCGGACTCGCCGTCCGCGTATCGGCCCATAGTGCTGCTCGACGAGGCGGGCAAACTTTTTGAGCGAATTATCGCAGATCGCCTCGTCGGCCACTTGTGCAGAGAGGGGCCGAACCTGGACGACAACCAATTTGGTTTTCGACGGGGGCGCTCCACCATAGACGCCATCATGCGCGTGAGGGCCCTGGCGGAGGAGACGGTGTCCCGGGGTGGGGTGGTGCTGGCGGTGTCTTTAGACATCTCCAACGCATTCAACACCCTACCCTGGAGTTGTATTCGGGAGGCACTGAAATACCATCGCGTGCCTCCCTACCTCCGCCGTACAGTAGGGGCTTACCTGGAGGATAGATGCGTCACCTATCGGGGACGTGACGGTGCCGGTCGGCACCTCATGTCGTGCGGTGTTCCGCAGGGTTCGGTCTTGGGACCGCTCCTGTGGAACATCGGCTACGACTGGGTGCTGCGAGGCGAGCTCCCGTCGGGCGCCGACTTGACGTGTTATGCGGACGACACGCTCGTAATTGCCCGGGGGAGCTCGCACAGGGAAGCGACGTTGATAGCCACGGCTGCGGTGTCACAGGTGGTGAACCGCATCCGGCGCCTGGGCCTGGAGGTGGCCCTAAACAAGTCGGAGGCCATGGTGTTTCATGGCCCCCGACGCGCGCCGGCGCCGGGATCACACATCGTGGTCAGCGGGGCCCGGATAGCTGTCGAGTCCACCATGAAGTATCTGGGATTGGTGCTCGACAGCCGATGGGATTTCGGGCCCCACTTTCGGCGGCTGGCGCCCAAGCTGATGGGCGCAGCGGGCGC
This sequence comes from Acronicta aceris, assembly GCA_910591435.1. Lineage (NCBI taxonomy): Eukaryota > Metazoa > Arthropoda > Insecta > Lepidoptera > Noctuidae > Acronicta > Acronicta aceris. Next base: position 16,221,998 of record OU342767.1, read on the forward strand.
GCTTTCAACGTTGCTTCCCAACTTGGGGGGCCCGAGCGCCGCCTGTAGGCGGTTGTACGTGGGAATCGTGCGGTCCATGGCCCTATATGGGGCCCCTGTGTGGGCGATGGACATGACGGCCAGCACTCTCGCCATTCTGCGCAAACCGCAGAGGGCGATGGCCGTCAGAGTCGTCCGCGGGTATCGCACGATTTCCTACGAGGCGGCTTGCGTCCTGGCCGGATCCCCGCCCTGGGACCTAGAGGCGAAAGTACTCGCGTCATTATATAGATGGCGCGAGGAAGAGCGGGCACGGGGCTCGATGCCGGTGCAGCGGCAGATCGCGCTGCGCCGAGAGGAGCTCCGTCAGGTCTTGGTGGCGGAATGGCGGCAAAGGCTTCTGCGCCCTACCGCCGGCCTCATTACCGTCGAGGCGATCCGGCCAGTACTCGACGTCTGGCTCGGGAGAAGGCACGGCTCCCTGTCGTTCAGGGTGACGCAGGTGCTGTCGGGGCACGGCTGCTTCGGCAAGTACCTGTGCCGCATAGACAGGGAGCCGGACGCTCGGTGCCACCACTGCGTCCATTGCGGGGAGGACACGGCGCAACACACGCTCGCCGAGTGTGTAGCTTGGGAGGAGCAGCGCCGTGTCCTCACAAATGAAGTAGGAGACGATCTGTCGCTGCCGACCGTAGTGCGGAGGATGGTCGGTAGCGCAGAGTCGTGGGACGCGGTGGTGTCCTTCTGCGAGGACGTGATGTCGCAGAAGGAAACTGCGGAACGGGAGAGGGAGATCTCGACTCCCTTCCCCGGCCGCAGGAGGCGCACCGGGCGCAGGAGAAGGGCGGACAACGCCCTTTTCCGGCCCCCATGAATGGGTCCAGGGGCGAGGGACTTGGGGAAGTCCCCGCCCCCTATTCGACGGACCCGAGTCGCAGGCGCGCGCGGGTGTCGGCGCGCGCCTCCGAGGCGATGCACGGGGTAGTTCAACACCTCACTACCCCGTGCAGGAGACGAGGCCGGGACGGACCCGGCCAACACTAGTGTGGGGCTGCGGAAGAATTTGGATTCCCGCGGCCCCGCGCGCACGTGCGAGGAGACACCGTGTGGTTTTTAGTCGGTAGGTCACCCACTCTGGGTGGAGTCCGACACGCCCCGTCGCCTCCCCGGGCGGCGGATGTCCATGAGGATTTTCCACACGAAACCAAAAAAAAAAAAAAAAAAAAGGTTAGGTTAGGTTAGGTTAGGTTGCCCGGGGTGAGGTGGTCTTGGCGGTGTCGCTCGACATCGCCAACGCTTTCAACACCTTGCCCTGGAGTACCATCCGAGAGGCACTCCGGTACCACGGGGTGCCGCACTACCTCCAACGTATTGTCGGGGCCTATTTGTCGGAAAGATCGGTGGTGTACCCGGGTCGAGAAGGATGGGGTCGGCGAGAGACGTCGTGCGGCGTTCCACAGGGTTCGGTGTTGGGGCCGCTCCTGTGGAACGTCGGGTACGACTGGGCTCTGCGCGGTGCGCTTCTCCACGGCGTCGGCGTCATTTGTTACGCCGACGACACGCTAGTCACAGCGCGTGGGAAGTCGTACCGGCAGGCGGCCATACGCGCGACTGCTGGTGTCGCGCACGTCGTGGGTAGGATTCGGCGGCTGGGTTTAGAGGTGGCATTGCACAAGTCGGAGGCCCTGTGTTTTCATGGGCCGAGGATGAAGCCGCCTCCGGGGTCCAGCATCATAGTAGGAGGGGTTTCCATCGCTGTTGAGTCGACGATGAAGTACCTTGGACTCGTCCTCGACAGTCGGTGGAACTTCGGGCCGCACTTTACACGGCTCGCCCCCCGGTTGTTGGGCGCCGCTTCTGCGCTCTCGCGCTTGCTGCCCAACCTGGGAGGCCCCAACTCCTCCTGCCGGAGGCTCTACATGGGGGTCGTACGGTCGATGGCGCTATACGCCGCGCCAGTGTGGGCGGACGCCCTGACGGCCCGCAACGTCGCCGCGCTGCGAAGGCCGCAGCGCGCGATGGCCGTCAGGATCGTAAGGGGATACCGTACGATCTCCTTTGAGGCAGCGAGCCTCCTAGCCGGATCCCCGCCCTGGGACCTCGACGCAAAGCTCCTCGCGTCGCTCTATTGGTGGCGCGCGGAGGCGGTCGAGCGGGGCGAGCGCCTTGCGCCTCGACAGGTTGAGGCACGCAGGGCGGAGCTCCGCCGGGTCCTAGTGGCGGAGTGGCAGGCGCGCTTAGCGCAACCCACGGCGGGGCATGCCGCTGTAGCGGCTGTAAGGCCCGTTTTAGAGGAGTGGCTCAAGAGGAGCCACGGCGCCCTCAGCTTCCGGCTGACGCAGGTGCTTACCGGACACGGGTGTTTCGGGAGGTACTTGTGTCGCATAGGCCGGGAGCCGACGTCCCAGTGCCACCATTGTGGTGATTGCCGCGACGATACGGCGCTGCATACGTTGGCGGAGTGCCCAGCTTGGGCTGAGCAGCGCCGTGACTTGGTCGCGGCCGTAGGTGCTGTGGGGAATCTCTCGCTTCCGGCTGTCGTGTCTACCATGGTCGGGAGCGAGTCAGGGTGGAGTACCGTCGCCACCTTTTGTGAGGCCGTCATGCTCGCAAAGGAGGCGGCGGAAAGGGAGAGAGAGGCTGCCTCGTCTCTCCCCTCCCGCAGCAGACGCACTGGGCGTCGTAGGGTGGCCGACTTCCGGCCACCGTAGGGCGCGGCCTGCGGACGACAGACTAGGGGCGTCTTGTCGTCCGACCAGCAGCAGGCCTCGAGGCGGCGGCGTCGTGTTCCGCGCGCGCCTCATAGTGGAGTCCTGCGGCCGGGGTGACGGCCGCAGTGGGTGACGGGGCCCGCCTGACCATCTGGCGGGCCAATACCCGTCGGGGGGTAGTGACGAATGCTTCGGCGATACCCTCCCCCCGACACACGGGTACAAGAGGAACACGGGTTGGTTTTTAGTCAGTAAGAGTCTGACAGTCCCCTTCGCCCTTCCCCCAGGGCGGAGGGACTCCATGAGGATTTTCCAACCCGTCACCAAAAAAAAAAAAAAAAAAAAAAAAAGGTTAGGTTAGGTTGGTTAGCCGCCGGGATTACACATTGAGGTGGGGGGGGCTCGGATCGCTGTCGAGTCCACCATGAAGTACCTAGGATTGGTGCTCGACAGCCGGTGGGACTTCGGGCCCCACTTCCTGCGGCTGGCGCCGAAGTTGATGGGCGCGGCGGGCGCGCTGTCAACGCTGCTTCCCAATTTGGGAGGCCCGAGCACCGCCTGTAGGCGGTTGTACGTGGGGGTCGTGCGGTCCATGGCCCTGTATGGGGCCCCGGTGTGGGCGGCCGACCTGACGGCCCGCAGCATCGCCGTGCTGCGAAAACCGCAAAGGGCGATGGCCGTCAGAGTCGTCCGCGGCTACCGCACGATCTCCCACGAGGCGGCTTGTGTGCTGGCCGGATCCCCGCCCTGGGACTTGGAGGCGAAAGCGCTCGCGTCACTGTATCGGTGGCGCGAGGAGGAGCGGACGCGAGGGGCTAGACCGGTGCACCGACAGATAGTCCAGCGCCGGTCAGAGCTCCACCGAGTCCTAGTGGCGGAATGGCGGGACAGGCTCTCTCGCCCTACCGCCGGCCTCGCTACCGTCGAGGCGGTCCGGCCAGTGCTCGAGCGCTGGCTCGGGAGGAGGCACGGCTCCCTGACGTTTCGGGCGACGCAGGTGCTCTCGGGGCATGGCTGCTTCGGGAAGTACCTGTGTCGCATAGGCAGGGAGCCGGACGCCCGGTGCCATCACTGCGCCCATCGGGAGGACACGGCGCTGCACACGCTAGTGGAGTGTGCCGCTTGGGAGGAGCCGCGCCGTGTCCTCGCAGTTGCGGTGGGAGACGACCTGTCGCTGCCGGCCGTCGTTCGCTCAATGGTCGGCAGCGCGGCGTCTTGGGACGCAGTGATCGCCTTCTGCGAAACTGTCGTCTCGCAGAAGGAGGTCGCGGAGCGGGAGAGGGAGAGTGCCAGCACTGACCCGACCCGCTCCCGGCGCACCGGGAGACGTCGGCGGAGGGCAGACAACGCCCTCCTCCAGCCTCCCTAAATGGGTCCGGGGGTGGCGGGCGCGGGGACGCCCGCCACACCCCCCCTTCTAGGACCCGAGGCGGTGGCGCGTAGTGTTCCACGCGCGCCCCTCAATGGCGATGGGGGGGAGTCCAACGCCTCACTCCCCCCCTACATATGTACAGATGGGGCCCGCAGGGGCGGGCCGGCACCAGTCGGGGGCCGCGGACGAATTGTCTGTTTCCCGTAGCCCCCGACGCCGCAGGTGCAGGAGGGAACACCGTGTGGTTTTTAGTCGGTAGGTCACCCACTCTGGGTGGAGTCCGACACGCCCCGTCGCCTCCCCGGGCGGCGGATGTCCATGAGGATTTTCCACACGAAACCAAAAAAAAAAAAAAAAAAAAGGTTAGGTTGGGGGGGGGGACCCCCTCACAGTGCTTGCGTCCACGTCGCGTCCCCTGGAAACAGCCCAGTACTGACCACCGTAACGGAGTGGCAGTCTGGGTTGGCCAAAGTGCACTGTGCCTTCGTAGCCATCTTTGCCTTGTGGATACGATACCTGCGGAAATGTCCAAACCTTCGCGGGACGCCTGCGGGCGATTCATCAAACAAAAAGGCCCTTCTCAGGGCCAACCCAAAGGCCCTTCTCAGGGCCAACCCAAAGGCCCTTCTCAGGGCCAACCAAAAGGCCCTTCTCAGGGCCACTCCGACGCTTCGGCGTCAGAGGCTAGCCGCGCGCCGTCTGCGGCGAGCTTCTTTGGAGGGGCGGACGAGTCGTCTGACGACTCAATGGTGAGTGTGTCGGACGCGGCCGACTCTGGGTCGCGCAAGCGAGCACACCGGAGCGGTGGGTCCGAAGGCTCCTCGGCCTCAACGAGGTTGCCGAAGGCTAAAAAGCCGACGGTGGCCAAGGAGACCCATGTCGTTGGGCTTGTGGACGCTCAACGCCAGTTGGATCTGGCTCGGCGGGGTCTGCTCCAGCAAGAGTTGGAGGAGCGGGTCGCCGCCAAGGAGAGACGGGCGCACGCCGCCCGGGCCAAGTCAGGGTACGGGGCGTCCCGCGTCCTGTACGCCGACTACTCCCTCGCCGAGCTTGAGAAGATGGCGGAGGAGGACGAGGAGGAGATTTTGGAGGTCGCCTCTAAGTCCTCCAACCTAAAGGGGACCTTGCAGAAGGCCCTTAAATGCAGGGCCGCGAGCATGCGTGGCGTCGTCGCGGAGCTGGTCCAGCGCAAGGCCACGGACGAGACGCGGCAACTGCAGGCGAAGGTGGATCGCCTGCAGTCGGAGGTCAGCCAGCTTCATCAGAAGCTGGCCGAAGCCACGGCCCGGCCACAACAACAGGCCAAGACGAGCCCTGCGGCAGAGGGCCCCGCCTCCTCCAACCTTGAGGATATCATCCGCAAGGTCGTAATGGAGGAGAGGGCCTTCACGAGAGCCTGCTTTGCAGGCATCGAGGACCGGCTCCTGCCGGAGAAACGCCTCCGACCGCCGCTTGCGGCGGATAAGAGGCAGTGCGAGCCGGGGCCGTCCTTGTCCCCGCCCGAGCCCCAGTCGGAGGATGCCCTTCTCCCATCGACAACCCCGTCCAACGAGTGGACGGAAGTTGTACGCAAGGGGAAGGGCCAAGGCAAAAAGTCGGCGACGGCCGCCCCTGTCGTCCCCGCCGCCACCGCCGCCACCGCCCCTACCCAACCGCAGTCCGGCAAGGGAAAGCGGAAGGGGAAGGGGAAACGGAAAAGGAAAGGGAGAGGAAAGGGGCAGCTAGTCCCCCCAAAAACCGCGGCCGTCGTGGTGACGCTCACCGCGGAGGCTGCGGAGCGGGGGGAGACGTACGCGTCCATTTTGCTGAGGGCGCGTGCCAATGCGGATCCCACCCAACTGGGGATCGGCGGCGTGTCTTGCCGGCGGACCCAAGCCGGGGCTCGAATCTTCGAGTTCCCGGGGGCAGAGGGGAGTGCCCATGCGGACCTCTTTGCAGCCAAGCTGCAGGAGGTCATCGCGGACTCGGCCAAGGTGGCCCGACCCGTCAAGTCGGCGGCCATAGAGGTCACCGACCTCGACGACTCCGTCACCAAGGAGGAGGTGGCGGTGGCGGTCGCGAGGATAGGGGGCTGCGACGTCGCGGCGGTCCAAGGCCGGGACATAAGGCCCGGCCGCGGCGGCATGGGCACCATCCGCCTCGAGTGCCCGGTCGTTGCTGCTAAAGCCGTCCTTGCCAAGGGACGGCTCACAGTCGGGTACAGCTCGGCTGCAGTCCGGGCACTCGAGGACCAGCCTCTGCGGTGCTTCCGGTGCTTAGGCATCGGACACACCCGGTCCCTGTGTCCGTCCACGGTGGACAGGACGGACACGTGCTACCGCTGCGGCAAGGAGGGACACAAATCCGCCGCCTGCAAGGCCGCCACGCCGCACTGCGCGGTGTGTGCCGCCAGTGGCCGCCCGGCGGGCCACATTATGAGGGGGAGGAACTGCAATCCTCCCCCTAAGCGGGGCAAAGCGCAGGCGCCGAACAGGCCTGCTGCTGCCGCTGGCTGCACCGTCGTTCCTGCGGCGGCTGCGGAGGGGGGTGCGATGTCCGAGTGATGGATAGGGTCGAACATCGCATCCTTCAGGCGAACACCAACCACTGCAGGGCAGCCCAGGATCTGCTGACGCAGACCATGGCTGAGTGGTTGGTGGACTTGGCGGTGGTCGCCGAGCCTTACTCGGTCCCCGGCCGTTGGCTGGGCGACCGGGACGGACTGGTGGCGTTGGTGTCGCGGCCTTCCACGGACTCCCCTCCCCTCTCGCTCTTAGAGAGGGGACCGGGATACGTGGCCGCCGCGTGGGGAGACATGGCCCTGGTGGGGGTCTATTTCTCCCCAAACCGCTCTCTCGCGGACTTTGAGGATTTCCTTGAGATCCTCACCGCAGTCGTAGGGAGGGCGGCACCACGCCAGGTCGTGGTGTCGGGCGACCTGAACGCCAAGTCGGCGGCCTGGGGCAACACGGCCGCCGGTTGCAACGTCCGGGGACGCGCCGTCGAGTTTTGGGCGGCCTCGTGCGGTGTGTCCCTCCTAAACAGGGGGGCGGTCCACACGTGCGTGCGGCGACAGGGTGGGTCGGTGGTTGACGTCTCGTTTGCCACCCCCGCGCTGGCCGCCCGCGTCGTCAACTGGCGGGTAGAGATGGTGGAGACCTTGTCGGACCACCGTTATGTGCGGTTCGACATCTCCACCCAGCGGGGAGGGGGGATGGCCCGCGCTGGGCAATCTCCCTTCCCGCGGTGGGCACTCACCCGCCTGGACCGGGAGGCAGCCAAGGAGGCGGCCTTTCTCCAGGACTGGCTGTCGCCCCCTGTCGAGGAGGTCCTGGACGTAGACGCCGCAGCGGTCCAGCTCAGGGGGTCCCTGACCGAGGTGTGCAACTCCAGCATGCCTCGGTCTCGCCGTCCGCCCCCCCATCGTGCCGTCTACTGGTGGACGGAGGAGCTGGAGGAGCTCAGGGCCACCTGCGTGGCGGCCAGAAGGGCCTACGCGCGGAGCCGAAGGCGCAGCGCCCTAAACCGAGACCGGGCAGAGGAGGACCGCCTATACGCCTCTTACCGAGAGGCGACGACGGTCCTCAAGTCTGCAATGGGCGCTGCGAAAGACTCGGCGTGGGCCGAGATGCTGGAGGGTCTCGATAGGGATCCCTATGGGAGGCCATACAAGGCGGCGCGGAACCAGCTCCGCCCGTATGGTCCCCCACTGACGGAGACCCTCGAGCCATCGTTGTTGGATGGGGTGGTCCGGTCCCTGTTTCCGCGCAGGACCGACTTCACCCCACCAACGATGGATCCCCCGCGGGGGGTGGCTCCGCCGGATGAGGAGGAGGTCCCCCCGGTGACGGTGGTGGAGTTTCGCGCGGGGGTTCTCAACCTCCGCGCGAAGAAGACGGCCCCCGGACCAGACGGCGTCCCTGCACGGGTGCTGGCGATCGCCGCCCCCGAAATGGAGGACAGGATTCGGGACCTCTTCAGCGCGTGTTTTGCGGCTGGGAGGTTCCCGAAACTGTGGAAGGAGGGGCGGCTATGCCTGCTCCGAAAGGAGGGACGCCCGGTGGACTCCCCCTCGGCATACCGGCCCATCGTCCTGCTCGATGAGGTCGGTAAATTGTTCGAGGGGATTGTCGCCTCCCGGCTGGGTAGCATTTTGCGGGGGGTAGGGCCGGATCTGTCGGACGCCCAGTTCGGTTTCCGTCAAGGGCGTTCGACGATCGACGCGCTGGCCCTACTCAAGGGCCAGGTGAGGGAAGCGGTGGAGGCGGGGGACGGAGTGCTGGCGGTGTCATTCGACATTGCCAACGCCTTCAACTCCGTCCCGCACTCGACGATATTGGAGGCGCTCCGGTATCACGGAGTGCCCCAATACCTGCGGAACCTCCTGGCCAGCTACCTGGGGGACCGGGAGGTTGTCCTCGCGGACAAGACGGGCGCGGTGAGGCGGTACGGCGCAGAGTCCGGTGTTCCGCAGGGGTCCGTGTTGGGGCCCCCCCTGTGGAACATCGGATTCGACTGGCTCCTGCGGGGAGCCCTCCTCCAGGGCACGAGTGTCATCTGCTACGCGGATGACACTCTCCTCACTGCCCGGGGGAGGAACTTCGGGGAGGCGGCCTGTCTGGCCTCGGCTGGCGGATCCTTGGTTGCGGAGAGGATCCGCCGCCTCGGATTGAGGGTGGCGCTGCAAAAGACCGAGGCCGTGTTCTTTCGCGGGCCTCGGCAGCGCTGCCCTCCCGACGCACACATCGTCGTAGAGGGCGTCCGGATAGGGGTCCAGCCCCAGATGAAGTATCTGGGCCTGGTGCTGGACGACAGGTGGCGATTCGGCCCGCATTTCAGCGGGCTGTCGACGCGCCTGTTGAAGGCCGCGGACGCCCTCTCGTGGCTCCTCCCGAACCTGGGGGGGCCCAAGGCCAAATGCCGGCGCCTCTATGCCGGCATTTTGAAGAGTATGGCCCTATACGGGGCCCCCATCTGGGCGGACTCCCTCCACCGAAGGGAAAATGCAACCGCCATCCGCAAGCCCCAAAGGGCTATTGCACTGCGGGTGGCGAGGGCCTACCGCTCGGTGGGCTTTTCGGCGGCGTGCGCTCTGGCCGGCACCCCTCCTTGGGAGTTGGAGGCGTGGGTGCTCGCCAGAGTGTACGAGTGGACGGCGCGCCGGAAGGCGCTCGGGGAGTGCCCCGTCCCCGAGGAGCGGGAGGCCGTGCGGCGGGAGGCGAGGGACGCAATCGTCCTTCACTGGACGGAGGACCTCGCCACCGCCGCCTTTGGCCGCCGGACCTTGGACGCGCTCGGTCCGGTCCTGCGGAGCTGGCTCGAGCGGGCCCACGGGTTTCTCTCTTTCCGTCTGGTGCAGGTGTTGTCCGGCCATGGCTGTTTCGGAAAGCACCTGCACCGGATCGGGAGGGAGGAAACGCCGGCGTGCCACGAATGCGGGGCCCCGGAGGACACGGCGCAGCACACCCTCGAGGTGTGCCCGGCTTGGTCCGAGCTGCGCCGTGGCCTGACCGCGGTGGTCGGCCAGGACCTCTCGCTTCCCAGCGTGATCAACGCCATGCTGGGGAGCGAGGAGGCCTGGGCTGCGGTTGCCTCCTTTTGCGAGGACGTTATCTCGCAAAAGGAGGAGGCGGAGCGCGCGCGGGAGGACGACCCTCTCGCTGCGCCGCTCCGCAGACGAAGAAGGGGTCGGAGAAGGCGCGCAGGTGCTCTCCCTCCTCTTGGTGGTGATGGGCGGGTGACAGGCGCGGGGGTGCCTTCGCCCGCATTGCAGCCGTCACCACCTTCGTCGGTCACTCCCGGGCCCGTGCCCCTCCCCACGGGGAGGGCGTGAGGGGCCCGCTATGAAAGGAAATCGTCGGCGGGGACTGGACGTAAAGGCTGTGCCGGTTTCCCAGTCCCCGCCACTCGGACGAAGCGGGAGTGCCGCTGGGTTGTTTTAGTGGGTATACCGGGTCAGACCGGGGAGTCCCACATAACCCCCCCATCCCCCGATGGGAGGGCATGCGTAACGCATTTTTTCCCAGCGCAAACAAAAAAAAAAAAAAAAAAAAAGGTTAGGTTGGGGGACCCCCTCACAGTGCTTGCGTCCACGTCGCGTCCCCTGGAAACAGCCCAGTACTGACCACCGTAACGGAGTGGCAGTCTGGGTTGGCCAAAGTGCACTGTGCTTTCGTAGCGAATATCTTGCCTTGCGACTACGAACCTGCGGAGCTATGTCCAAACCTTCGCGGGACGCCTGCGGGCGGTTTTTGAAAAAAGGCCCTTCTCAGGGCCAACCCAAAGGCCCTTCTCAGGGCCAACCCAAAGGCCCTTCTCAGGGCCAACCAAAAGGCCCTTCTCAGGGCCACTCGGACGCTTCGGCGTCAGAGGCTAGCCGCGCGCCGTCTGCGGCTAGCTTCTTCGGAGGAGCGGAGTCGTCGGAGTCTGACGACTCAATGGTTACTGTGTCGGACGCAGCCGACTCTGGGTCGCGGAAGCGAGTATACCGGAGCGGTGGGTCCGAGGGCTCCTCGACCTCGAGGTCGACGAGGTTGCCGAAGGCTAAAAAGCCGACGGTGGCCGCGGAGACCCACGTCGTTGGGCTCGCGGACGCCCAACGCCAGCTGGAGGTGGCTCGGCGAGGTCTACTCCAGCAAGAGCTGGAGGAGCGGGTTGCAGCCAGGGAGAGACGGGCGCACGCCGCCCGGGCCAAGTCCGGGTACGGGGCGTCCCGCGTCCTGTACGCCGACTACTCTCTGGCCGAGCTGGAGAGGATGGCGGAGGAGGACGAGGAGGAGATCGTGGAGGTCGCCTCTAAGTCCTCCAACCTAAAGGGGACCTTGCAGAAGGCCCTTAAATGCAGGGCCGCGAGCATGCGTGGCGTCATCGCGGAGCTCGTCCAGCGCAAGGCCACGGACGAGACGCGGCAACTGCAGGCGAAGGTGGATCGCCTGCAGTCGGAGGTCAGCCAGCTTCATCAGAAGCTGGCCGAAGCCACGGCCCGGCCACAACAGGCCAAAACGAGCCCTGCGGCAGAGGGCCCCGCCTCCTCCAACCTTGAGGATATCATCCGCAAGGTTGTTATGGAGGAGAGGGCCTTTACAAGAGCCTGCATAGCAGGGATTGAGGACCGGCTCCTGCCGGAGAAACGCCTCCGGCCGCCGCTTGCGGCGGATAAGAGGCAGAGCGAGGCGGGACCGCCCTTGTCCCCGCCCGAGTCCCAGTCGGAGGATGCCCTTCTCCCTTCGACAACCCCGTCCAACGAGTGGACGGAAGTGGTCCGCAAGGGGAAGGGCAAAAAGCCGGCGACGGCTGCCCCTGCCGTCCCCGCCGCCACCGCCGCCACCGCCGCCGCCGCCCCTAGCCAACAGCAGACTGGCAAGGGAAAGCGGAAGAGGAAGCGAAAGGGGAAAGGGAAAGGGAGGGGAAAGGGGCAGCTAGTCCCCCCAAAAACGGCGGCCGTCGTAGTGACGCTCACCGCGGAGGCTGCGGAGCGAGGAGAGACGTACGCGTCCATTTTGGTGCGGGCGCGTACAACTGCCGATCCTACCCAACTAGGGATCGGCAGCGTGTCTTGCCGGCGGACCCAAACCGGGGCTCGAATCTTCGAGTTCCCGGGGGCAGAGGGGAGTGCCCACGCGGACCTCTTTGCAGCCAAGCTGCAGGAGGTCATCGCCGACTCGGCCAAGGTGGCCCGACCGGTAAAGTCCGCAGCCATAGAGGTGACCGACCTCGACGACTCCGTCACCAAGGAGGAGGTGGCGGTGGCGGTCGCGAGGATAGGGGGCTGCGACGTCGCGGCGGTCCAAGGCCGGGACATAAGGCCCGGCCGTGGCGGCATGGGCACCATCCGCCTCGAGTGCCCGGTCGTTGCTGCCAAAGCCGTCCTTGCCAAGGGACGGCTCACAGTCGGGTACAGCTCGGCTGCAGTCCGGGCACTCGAGGACCAGCCTCTGCGGTGCTTCCGGTGCTTAGGCATCGGACACACCCGGTCCCTGTGTCCGTCCACGGTGGACAGGACGGACACGTGCTACCGCTGCGGCAAGGAGGGCCATAAATCCGCAGCCTGCAAGGCCGCCACGCCGCACTGCGCGGTGTGTGCCGCCAGTGGCCGCCCGGCGGGCCACGTTATGAGGGGGAGGAACTGCAATCCTCCCCCTAAGCGGGGCAAAGCGCAAGCGCCGAAAGGGCCTGCTGCTGCCGCTGGCACCGTCGTTCCTGCGGCGGCTGCGGAGGGGGGTGCGATGTCCGAGTGATGGATAGGGCCGAACATCGCATCCTTCAGGCGAACACCAACCACTGCAGGGCAGCCCAGGATCTGCTGACGCAGACCATGGCTGAGTGGTTGGTGGACTTGGCGGTGGTCGCCGAACCTTACTCGGTCCCTGGCCGTTGGCTGGGCGACCGAGACGGCTTGGTGGCGTTGGTGTCGCGGTCTTCCACGGACTCCCCTCCCCTCTCGCTCTTAGAGAGGGGACCGGGATACGTGGCCGCCGCGTGGGGAGACATGGCCCTGGTGGGGGTCTATTTCTCCCCAAACCGCTCTCTCTCGGACTTTGAGGATTTCCTCGAGATCCTCACCGCGGTCATAGGGAGGGCGGCGCCACGCCAGGTCGTGGTGTTGGGCGACCTGAACGCCAAGTCGACGGCCTGGGGTAACCCGGCTGCGGGTTGCAATGTCCGGGGACGCGCCGTCGAGTTCTGGGCAACCTCGTGCGGTGTGTCCCTCCTAAACAGGGGGGCGGTCCACACGTGCGTGCGGCGGCAGGGTGGGTCGGTGGTCGACGTCTCGTTTGCCACCCCCGCGCTGGCCGCCCGCGTCGTCAACTGGCGGGTAGAGATGGTGGAGACCTTGTCGGACCACCGTTATGTGCGGTTCGACATCTCCACCCAGCGGGGAGGGGGGATGGCCCGCGCTGGGCAATCTCCCTTCCCGCGGTGGGCACTCACCCGCCTGGACCGGGAGGCAGCCAAGGAGGCGGCCTTTCTCCAGGACTGGCTGTCGCCCCCTGTCGAGGAGGTCCTGGACGTAGACGCCGCAGCGGTCCAGCTCAGGGGGTCCCTGACCGAGGTGTGCAACTCCAGCATGCCTCGGTCTCGCCGTCCGCCCCCCCATCGTGCCGTCTACTGGTGGACGGAGGAGCTGGAGGAGCTCAGGGCCACCTGCGTGGCGGCCAGAAGGGCCTACGCGCGGAGCCGAAGGCGCAGCGCCCTAAACCGAGACCGGGCAGAGGAGGACCGCCTATACGCCTCTTACCGAGAGGCGACGACGGTCCTCAAGTCTGCAATGGGCGCTGCGAAAGACTCGGCGTGGGCCGAGATGCTGGAGGGTCTCGACAGGGATCCCTATGGGAGGCCATACAAGGCGGCGCGGAACCAGCTCCGCCCGTATGGTCCCCCACTGACGGAGACCCTCGAGCCATCGTTGTTGGATGGGGTGGTCCGGTCCCTGTTTCCGCGCAGGACCGACTTCACCCCACCAACGATGGATCCCCCGCGGGGGGTGGCTCCGCCGGATGAGGAGGAGGTCCCCCCGGTGACGGTGGTGGAGTTTCGCGCGGGGGTTCTCAACCTCCGCGCGAAGAAGACGGCCCCCGGACCAGACGGCGTCCCTGCACGGGTGCTGGCGATCGCCGCCCCCGAAATGGAGGACAGGATTCGGGACCTCTTCAGCGCGTGTTTTGCGGCTGGGAGGTTCCCGAAACTGTGGAAGGAGGGGCGGCTATGCCTGCTCCGAAAGGAGGGACGCCCGATGGACTCCCCCTCGGCATACCGGCCCATCGTCCTGCTCGATGAGGTCGGTAAACTGTTCGAGGGGATTGTCGCCTCCCGGCTCAATAGCCTTTTGCAGGGAGTAGGGCCGGATCTGTCGGACGCCCAGTTCGGTTTCCGTCGAGGGCGTTCGACGATCGACGCGCTGGCCCTACTCAAGGGCCAGGTGAGGGAAGCGGTGGAGGCGGGGGACGGAGTGCTGGCGGTGTCATTCGACATTGCCAACGCCTTCAACTCTGTCCCCCACTCGACGATATTGGAGGCGCTCCGGTATCACGGAGTGCCCCAATATCTGCGGAACCTCCTCGCCAGCTACCTGGAGGACCGGGAGGTCGTCCTCGCGGATAGGTCGGGCATCGTGAGGCGGTACGGCGCAGAGTCCGGTGTTCCGCAGGGGTCGGTGTTGGGGCCCCCCCTGTGGAACATCGGGTTCGACTGGCTCCTGCGGGGAGCCCTCCTCCAGGGCACGAGTGTCATCTGCTACGCGGATGACACTCTCCTCACTGCCCGGGGGAGGAATTTCGGGGAGGCGGCCTGTCTGGCCTCGGCTGGCGGATCCTTGGTTGCGGAGAGGATCCGCCGCCTCGGATTGAGGGTGGCGCTGCAAAAGACCGAGGCCGTGTTCTTCCGCGGGCCTCGGCAGCGCTGCCCTCCCGACGCACACATCGTCGTAGAGGGCGTCTGGATAGGGGTCCAGCCCCAGATGAAGTATCTGGGCCTGGTGCTGGACGACAGGTGGCGCTTCGGCCCGCATTTCAGCGGGCTGTCGACGCGCCTGTTGAAGGCCGCGGACGCCCTCTCGTGGCTCCTCCCGAACCTGGGGGGCCCCAAGGCGAAATGCCGGCGCCTCTATGCCGGCATTCTCAGGAGCATGGCCCTGTACGGGGCCCCCATCTGGGCGGACCGCCTCCACCGAAGGGAAAATGCAACCGCCATCCGCAAGCCCCAAAGGGCTATTGCACTGCGGGTGGCGAGGGCCTACCGCTCGGTGGGCTTTTCGGCGGCGTGCGCTCTGGCCGGCACCCCTCCTTGGGAGTTGGAGGCGTGGGTGCTCGCCAGAGTGTACGAGTGGACGGCGCGCCGGAAGGCGCTCGGGGAGTGCCCCGTCCCCGAAGAGCGGGAGGCCGTGCGGCGGGAGGCGAGGGACGCAATCGTCCTTCACTGGACGGAGGACCTCGCCACCGCCGCCTTTGGCCGCCGGACCTTGGACGCGCTCGGTCCGGTCTTGCGGAGCTGGCTCGAGCGGACCCATGGGTTCCTCTCTTTCCGTCTGGTGCAGGTGTTGTCCGGCCATGGCTGTTTCGGAAAGCACCTGCACCGGATCGGGAGGGAGGAAACGCCGGCGTGCCACGAATGCGGGGCGCCGGAGGACACGGCGCAGCACACCCTGGAGGTGTGCCCGGCCTGGTCCGAGCTGCGCCGCGGCCTCACCGCTGTGGTTGGCCAGGACCTCTCGCTTCCCGGCGTGATCAACGCCATGCTGGGGAGCGAGGAGGCCTGGGCAACGGTTGCCTCCTTTTGCGAGGACGTAATCTCGCAAAAGGAGGAGGCGGAGCGCGCGCGGGAGGACGACCCTCTCGCTGCGCCGCTCCGCAGACGAAGAAGGGGTCGGAGAGGGCGCGTAGGTCCTCTCCCTCCTCTTGGTGGTGATGGGCGGGCGACAGGCGCGGGGGTGCCTTCGCCCGCATTGCAGCCGTCACCATCCTCGTCGGTCACTCCCGGGCCCTTGCCCCTCCCCACGGGGAGGGCGTGAGGGGCCCGCTATGAAGGGAAATCGTCGGCGGGGACTGGACGTAAAGGCTGTGCCGGTTTCCCAGTCCCCGCCACTCGGACGAAGCGGGAGTGCCGCTGGGTTGTTTTAGTGGGTATACCGGGTCAGACCGGGGAGTCCCACATAACCCCCCCATCCCCCGATGGGAGGGCATGCGTAATGCATTTTTTCCCAGCGCAAACCAAAAAAAAAAAAAAAAAAAAGGTTAGGTTAGGGACGGGGGACCCCCTCACAGTGCTTGCGTCCACGTCGCGTCCCCTGGAAACAGCCCAGTTCTGACCACCGTAACGGAGTGGCAGTCTGGGTTGGCCAAAGTGCACTGTGCTTTCGTAGCCATCTTGCCTTGTGACTACGAACTGTCGAATGTCGAAACCCTCGCGGGACGCCTGCGGGCGATTCATTAAACAAAAAGGCCCTTCTCAGGGCCAACCCAAAGGCCCTTCTCAGGGCCAACCCAAAGGCCCTTCTCAGGGCCAACCAAAAGGCCCTTCTCAGGGCCACTCCGACGCTTCGGCGTCAGAGGGTAGCCGCGCGCCGTCTGCGGCTAGCTTCTTTGGAGGGGCGGACGAGTCGTCTGACGACTCAATGGTGAGTGTGTCGGACGTGGCCGACTCTGGGTCGCGCAAGCGAGCACACCGGAGCGGTGGGTCCGAGGGCTCCTCAGCGTCGACGAGGTTGCCGAAGGCTAAAAAGCCGACGGTGGCCGCGGAGGCCCATGTCGTTGGGCTCGCAGACGCCCAACGTCAGCTGGATCTAGCTCGGCGGGGTCTGCTCCAGAAAGAGTTGGAGGAGCGGGTTGCGGCCAAGGAGAGGCGGGCGCTCGCCGCCCGGGCCAAGTCCGGGTACGGGGCGTCCCGCGTCCTGTACGCCGACTACTCTCTGGCCGAGCTCGAGAGGATGGCGGAGGAGGACGAGGAGGAGATTTTGGAGGTCGCCTCTAAGTCCTCCAACCTGAAGGGGACCCTGCAGAAGGCCCTAAAATGCAGGGCCGCAAGTATGCGTGGCGTCGTCGCGGAGCTGGTGCAGCGCAAGGCGACCGACGAGACGCGGCAACTGCAGGCGAAGGTGGATCGCCTGCAGTCGGAGGTCAGCCAGCTTCATCAGAAGCTGGCTGAAGCCACGGCCCGGCCACAACAGGCCAAGACGAGCCCTGCGGCAGAGGGCCCCGCCTCCTCCAACCTTGAGGATATCATCCGCAAGGTTGTAATGGAGGAGAGGGCCTTCACGAGAGCCTGCTTAGCAGGCATCGAGGACCGGCTCCTGCCGGAGAAACGCCTCCGACCGCCGCTTGCGGCGGATAAGAGGCAGAGTGAGCCGGGGCCGTCCTTGTCCCCGCCCGAGCCCCAGTCGGAGGATGCCCTTCTCCCTTCGACAACCCCGTCCAACGAGTGGACGGAAGTTGTACGCAAGGGGAAGGCCAAAAAGTCGGCGACGGCCGCCCCTGTCGTCCCCGCCGCCACCGCCGCCGCCGCCCCTAGCCAACCGCAGACCGGCAAGGGAAAGCGGAAGCGAAAGCGAAAGGGGAAAGGGAGAGGAAAGGGGCAGCTAGTCCCCCCAAAAACCGCGGCCGTAGTGATGACGCTCACCGCGGAGGCTGCGGAGCGGGGGGAGACGTACGCGTCCATTTTGCTGAGGGCGCGTGCCAATGCGGATCCCACCCAACTGGGGATTGGCGGCGTGTCTTGCCGGCGGACCCAAGCCGGGGCTCGAATCTTCGAGTTCCCGGGGGCAGAGGGGAGTGCCCATGCGGACCTCTTTGCAGCCAAGCTGCAGGAGGTCATCGCGGACTCGGCCAAGGTGGCCCGACCCGTCAAGTCGGCGGCCATAGAGGTCACCGACCTTGACGACTCCGTCACCAAGGAGGAGGTGGCGGCGGCGGTCGCAGCCCTAGGGGGTTGTGACGTCAAGGCGGTCCAAGGCCGGGACATTAGGTCCGGCCGTGGCGGCATGGGCACCATTCGCCTCGAGTGCCCGGTCGTCGCGGCAAAAGCCGTCCTTGCCAAGGGACGGCTCACAGTCGGGTTCAGCTCGGCTGCAGTCCGGGCACTCGAGGACCAGCCTCTGCGGTGCTTCCGGTGCTTAGGCATCGGGCACACCCGGTCCCTGTGTCCGTCCACGGTGGACAGGACGGACACGTGCTACCGCTGCGGCAAGGACGGACACAAATCCGCTGCCTGCAAGGCCGCCACGCCGCACTGCGCGGTGTGTGCCGCAAGTGGCCGCCCGGCGGGCCACATTATGAGGGGGAGGAACTGCAATCCTCCCCCTAAGCGGGGCAAAGCGCAGGCGCCGAACAGGCCTGCTGCTGCCGCTGGCTGCACCGTCGTTCCTGCGGCGGCTGCGGAGGGGGGTGCGATGTCCGAGTGATGGATAGGGTCGAGCATCGCATCCTTCAGGCGAACACCAACCACTGCAGGGCAGCCCAGGATCTGCTGACGCAGACCATGGCTGAGTGGTTGGTGGACTTGGCGGTGGTCGCCGAGCCTTACTCGGTCCCTGGCCGTTGGCTGGGCGACCGGGACGGACTGGTGGCGTTGGTGTCGCGGCCTTCCACGGACTCCCCTCCCCTCTCGCTCTTAGAGAGGGGACCGGGATACGTGGCCGCCGCGTGGGGAGACATGGCCCTGGTGGGGGTCTATTTCTCCCCAAACCGCTCTCTCTCGGACTTTGAGGATTTCCTCGAGGTCCTCACCGCGGTCATAGGGAGGGCGGCGCCACGCCAGGTCGTGGTGTTGGGCGACCTGAACGCCAAGTCGGCGGCCTGGGGCAATCCGGCCGGCGGTTGCAACGTCCGGGGGCGCGCCGTCGAGTATTGGGCGGCCTCGTGCGGTGTGTCCCTTCTGAACAGGGGGGCGGTCCACACGTGCGTGCGGCGGCAGGGTGGGTCGGTGGTCGACGTCTCGTTTGCCACCCCCGCGCTGGCCGCCCGCGTCGTCGACTGGCGGGTGGAGATGGTGGAGACCTTGTCGGACCACCGATATGTGCGGTTCGACATCTCCACCCAGCAGCGGGGAGGGGGGATGGCCCGCGCTGGGCAATCTCCCTTCCCGCGGTGGGCACTCACCCGCCTGGACCGGGAGGCAGCCAAGGAGGCGGCCTTTCTGCAGGACTGGCTGTCGCCCCCTGTCGAGGAGGCCCCGGACGTGGACGCCACAGCGGTCCGGCTCAGGGAGTCTCTGACCGAGGTGTGCAACTCCAGCATGCCTCGGTCTCGCCGTCCGCCCCCCCATCGTGCCGTCTACTGGTGGACGGAGGAGCTGGAGGAGCTCAGGGCCACCTGCGTGGCGGCCAGAAGGGCCTACGCGCGGAGCCGAAGGCGCAGCGCCCAAAACCGAGACCGGGCAGAGGAGGACCGCCTATACGCCTCTTACCGAGAGGCGACGACGGTCCTCAAGTCTGCAATGGGCGCTGCGAAAGACTCGGCGTGGGCCGAGATGCTGGAGGGTCTCGACAGGGATCCCTATGGGAGACCATACAAGGCGGCGCGGAACCAGCTCCGCCCCTATGGTCCCCCACTGACGGAGACCCTCGAGCCGGCGTTGTTGGATGGGGTGGTCCGGTCCTTGTTTCCGCGCAGGACTGACTTCACCCCACCAACGATGGATCCCCCGCGGGGGGTGGCTCCGCCGGATGAGGAGGAGGTCCCCCCGGTAACGGTGGTGGAGTTTCGCGCGGGGGTTCTCAACCTCCGCGCGAAGAAGACGGCCCCCGGACCAGACGGCGTCCCTGCACGGGTGCTGGCGATCGCCGCCCCCGAAATGGAAGACAGGATTCGGGACCTCTTCAGCGCGTGTTTTGCGGCTGGGAGGTTCCCGAAACTGTGGAAGGAGGGGCGGCTATGCCTGCTCCGAAAGGAGGGACGCCCGATGGACTCCCCCTCGGCATACCGGCCCATCGTCCTGCTCGATGAGGTCGGTAAACTGTTCGAGGGGATTGTCGCCTCCCGGCTCAATAGCCTTTTGCAGGGAGTAGGGCCGGATCTGTCGGACGCCCAGTTCGGTTTCCGTCGAGGACGTTCGACGATCGACGCGCTGGCCCTACTCAAGGGCCAGGTGAGGGAAGCGGTGGAGGCGGGGGACGGAGTGCTGGCGGTGTCATTCGACATTGCCAACGCCTTCAACTCTGTCCCCCACTCGACGATATTGGAGGCGCTCCGGTATCACGGAGTGCCCCAATATCTGCGGAACCTCCTCGCCAGCTACCTGGAGGACCGGGAGGTCGTCCTCGCGGATAGGTCGGGCATCGTGAGGCGGTACGGCGCAGAGTCCGGTGTTCCGCAGGGGTCGGTGTTGGGGCCCCCCCTGTGGAACATCGGGTTCGACTGGCTCCTGCGGGGAGCCCTCCTCCAGGGCACGAGTGTCATCTGCTACGCGGATGACACTCTCCTCACTGCCCGGGGGAGGAATTTCGGGGAGGCGGCCTGTCTGGCCTCGGCTGGTGGATCCTTGGTTGCGGAGAGGATCCGCCGCCTCGGATTGAGGGTGGCGCTGCAAAAGACCGAGGCCGTGTTCTTCCGCGGGCCTCGGCAGCGCTGCCCTCCCGACGCACACATCGTCGTAGAGGGCGTCCGGATAGGGGTCCAGCCCCAGATGAAGTATCTGGGCCTGGTGCTGGACGACAGGTGGCGCTTCGGCCCGCATTTCAGCGGGCTGTCGACGCGCCTGTTGAAGGCCGCGGACGCCCTCTCGTGGCTCCTCCCGAACCTGGGGGGCCCCAAGGCGAAATGCCGGCGCCTCTATGCCGGCATTCTCAGGAGCATGGCCCTGTACGGGGCCCCCATCTGGGCGGACTGCCTCCACCGAAGGGAAAATGCAACCGCCATCCGCAAGCCCCAAAGGGCTATTGCACTGCGGGTGGCGAGGGCCTACCGCTCGGTGGGCTTTTCGGCGGCGTGCGCTCTGGCCGGCACCCCTCCTTGGGAGTTGGAGGCGTGGGTGCTCGCCAGAGTGTACGAGTGGACGGCGCGCCGGAAGGCGCTCGGGGAGTGCCCCGTCCCCGAGGAGCGGGAGGCCGTGCGGCGGGAGGCGAGGGACGCAATCGTCCTCCACTGGACGGAGGACCTCGCCACCGCCGCCTTTGGCCGCCGGACGTTGGACGCGCTCGGTCCGGTACTGCGGAGCTGGCTCGAGCGGTCCCACGGTTTCCTCTCTTTCCGTCTGGTGCAGGTGTTGTCCGGCCATGGCTGTTTCGGAAAGCACCTGCACCGGATCGGGAGGGAGGAAGCGCCGGCGTGCCACGATTGCGGGGCCCCGGAGGACACGGCGCAGCACACCCTGGAGGTGTGCCCGGCCTGGTCCGAGCTGCGCCGCGGCCTCACCGCTGTGGTTGGCCAGGACCTCTCGCTTCCCGGCGTGATCAACGCCATGCTGGGGAGCGAGGAGGCCTGGGCAGCGGTTGCCTCCTTTTGCGAGGATGTGATCTCGCAAAAGGAGGAGGCGGAGCGCGCGCGGGAGGACGACCCTCTCGCTGCGCCGCTCCGCAGACGAAGAAGGGGTCGGAGAGGGCGCGTAGGTCCTCTCCCTCCTCTTGGTGGTGATGGGCGGGCGACAGGCGCGGGGGTGCCTTCGCCCGCATTGCAGCCGTCACCACCTTCGTCGGTCACTCCCGGGCCCTTGCCCCTCCCCACGGGGAGGGCGTGAGGGGCCCGCTATGAAGGGAAATCGTCGGCGGGGACTGGACGTAAAGGCTGTGCCGGTTTCCCAGTCCCCGCCACTAGGACGAAGCGGGAGTGCCGCTGGGTTGTTTTAGTGGGTATACCGGGTCAGACCGGGGAGTCCCACATAACCCCCCCATCCCCCGATGGGAGGGCATGCGTAATGCATTTTTTCCCAGCGCAAACAAAAAAAAAAAAAAAAAAAAAAAAAAAAAAAAAAAAAAAGGTTAGGTTAGGGACACAAATCCGCTGCCTGCAAGGCCGCCACGCCGCACTGCGCGGTGTGTGCCGCCAGCGGCCGCCCGGCGGGCCATATTATGAGGGGGAGGAACTGCAATCCTCCCCCTAAGCGGGGCAAAGCGCAGGCGGCGAACGGGCCTGCTGGTGCCGCTGGCACCGTCGTTCCTGCGGCGGCTGCGGAGGGGGGTGCGATGTCCGAGTGATGGATAGGGTCGAGCATCGCATCCTTCAGGCGAACACCAACCACTGCAGGGCAGCCCAGGATCTGCTGACGCAGACCATGGCTGAGTGGTTGGTGGACTTGGCGGTGGTCGCCGAGCCTTACTCGGTCCCTGGCCGTTGGCTGGGCGACCGGGACGGACTGGTGGCGTTGGTGTCGCGGCCTTCCACGGACTCCCCTCCCCTCTCGCTCTTAGAGAGGGGACCGGGATACGTGGCCGCCGCGTGGGGAGACATGGCCCTGGTGGGGGTCTATTTCTCCCCAAACCGCTCTCTCTCAGACTTTGAGGATTTCCTGGAGATCCTCACCGCTGTCGTAGGGAGGGCGGCGCCACGCCAGGTCGTGGTGTTGGGCGACCTGAACGCCAAGTCGGCGGCCTGGGGCAATCCGGCCGGCGGTTGCAACGTCCGGGGGCGCGCCGTCGAGTATTGGGCGGCCTCTTGCGGTGTGTCCCTCCTAAACAGGGGGGCGGTCCACACGTGCGTGCGGCGGCAGGGTGGGTCGGTGGTGGACGTCTCGTTTGCCACCCCCGCGCTGGCCGCCCGCGTCGTGGACTGGCGGGTGGAGATGGTGGAGACCTTGTCGGACCACCGTTATGTGCGGTTCGACATCTCCACCCAGCAGCGGGGAGGGGGGATGGCCCGCGCTGGGCAATCTCCCTTCCCGCGGTGGGCACTCACCCGCCTGGACCGGGAGGCAGCCAAGGAGGCGGCCTTTCTCCAGGACTGGCTGTCGCCCCCTGTCGAGGAGGTCCTGGACGTAGACGCCGCAGCGGTCCAGCTCAGGGGGTCCCTGACCGAGGTGTGCAACTCCAGCATGCCTCGGTCTCGCCGCCCGCCCCCAGGTCGTGCCGTCTATTGGTGGACGGAGGAGCTGGCGGAGCTCAGGGCCACCTGCGTGGCGGCCAGAAGGGCCTACGCGCGGAGCCGACGGCGCAGCGCCCAAAACCGAAACCGGGCAGAGGAGGACCGCCTATACGCCTCGTACCGAGAGGCGACGACGGTCCTCAAGTCTGCGATGGGCGCTGCTAAAGACTCGGCGTGGGCCGAGACGCTGGAGGGTCTCGACAGGGATCCCTATGGGAGACCATACAAGGCGGCGCGGAACCAGCTGCGCCCCTATGGTCCCCCACTGACGGAGACCCTCGAGCCGTCGTTGCTGGATGGGGTGGTCCGGTCCCTGTTTCCGCGCAGGACCCACTTCACCCCACCAACGATGGATCCCCCGCGGGGGGCGGCTCCGCCGGATGAGGAGGAGGTCCCCCCGGTGACGGTGGTGGAGTTTCGCGCGGGGGTTCTCAACCTCCGCGCGAAGAAGACGGCCCCCGGGCCAGACGGCGTCCCTGCACGGGTGCTGGCGATCGCCGCCCCCGAAATGGAGGACAGGATTCGGGACCTCTTCAGCGCGTGTTTTGCGGCTGGGAGGTTCCCGAGACTGTGGAAGGAGGGGCGGCTATGCCTGCTCCGAAAGGAGGGACGCCCGGTGGACTCCCCCTCGGCATACCGGCCCATCGTCCTGCTCGATGAGGTCGGTAAATTGTTCGAGGGGATTGTCGCCTCCCGGCTGGGTAGCCATTTGCGGGGGGTAGGGCCGGATCTGTCGGACGCCCAGTTCGGTTTCCGTCGAGGGCGTTCGACGATCGACGCGCTGGCCCTACTCAAGGGCCAGGTGAGGGAAGCGGTGGAGGCGGGGGACGGAGTGCTGGCGGTGTCATTCGACATTGCCAACGCCTTCAACTCCGTCCCCCACTCGACGATATTGGAGGCGCTCCGGTATCACGGAGTGCCCCAATACCTGCGGAACCTCCTGGCCAGCTACCTGGGGGACCGGGAGGTCGTCTTCGCGGACAAGACGGCCACGATACGGCGGTACGGCGCAGAGGCCGGTGTTCCGCAGGGGTCCGTGTTGGGGCCCCCCCTGTGGAACATCGGGTTTGACTGGCTTCTGCGGGGAGCCCTCCTCCAGGGCACGAGTGTCATCTGCTACGCGGATGACACTCTCCTCACTGCCCGGGGGAGGAGCTTCGGGGAGGCGGCCTGTCTGGCCTCGGCTGGCGGATCCTTGGTTGCAGAGAGGATCCGCCGCCTCGGATTGAGGGTGGCGCTGCAAAAGACCGAGGCCGTGTTCTTTCGCGGGCCTCGGCAGCGCTGCCCTCCCGACGCACACATCGTCGTAGAGGGCGTCCGGATAGGGGTCCAGCCCCAGATGAAGTATCTGGGCCTGGTGCTGGACGACAGGTGGCGATTCGGCCCGCATTTCAGCGGGCTGTCGACGCGCCTGTTGAAGGCCGCGGACGCCCTCTCGTGGCTCCTCCCGAACCTGGGGGGGCCCAAGGCCAAATGCCGGCGCCTCTATGCCGGCATTCTGAGGAGTATGGCCCTATATGGGGCCCCCATCTGGGCGGACTCCCTCCATAGGAGGGAGAATGCAACCGCCATCCGTAAGCCCCAAAGGGCTATTGCACTGCGGGTGGCGAGGGCCTACCGCTCGGTGGGCTTCTCGGCGGCGTGCGCTCTGGCCGGCACCCCTCCTTGGGAGTTGGAGGCGTGGGTGCTCGCCAGAGTTTACGAGTGGTCGGCGCGCCGGAAGGCGCTCGGGGAGTGCCCCGTCCCCGAGGAGCGGGAGGCCGCGCGGCGGGAGGCGAGGGATGCAATCGTCCTCCACTGGACGGAGGACCTCGCCACCGCCGCCTTTGGCCGCCGGACGTTGGACGCGCTCGGTCCGGTCCTGCGGAGCTGGCTCGAGCGGTCCCACGGGTTCCTCTCTTTCCGTCTGGTGCAGGTGTTGTCCGGCCATGGCTGTTTCGGAAAGCACCTGCACCGGATCGGGAGGGAGGAAACGCCGGCGTGCCACGAATGCGGGGCCCCGGAGGACACGGCGCAGCACACCCTGGAGGTGTGCCCGGCCTGGTCCGAGCTGCGCCGCGGCCTCACCGCTGTGGTTGGCCAGGACCTCTCGCTTCCCGGCGTGATCATCGCCATGCTGGGGAGCGAGGAGGCCTGGGCAGCGGTTGCCTCCTTTTGCGAGGATGTAATCTCGCAAAAGGAGGAGGCGGAGCGCGCGCGGGAGGACGACCCTCTCGCTGCGCCGCTCCGCAGACGAAGAAGGGGTCGGAGAAGGCGCGCAGGTGCTCTCCCTCCCCTCGGTGGTGATGGGCGGGCGACAGGCGCGGGGGTGCCTTCGCCCGCATTGCAGCCGTCACCACCTTCGTCGGTCACTCCCGGGCCCGTCCCCCTCCCCACGGGGAGGTGGTGAAGGGTCCGATAGGCAGGGCATTCGTCGGCGGGGACTGGACGTAAAGGCTGTGCCGGTTTCCCAGTCCTCGCCACTAGGACGAAGCGGGAGTGCCGCTGGGTTGTTTTAGTGGGTATACCGGGTCAGACCGGGGAGTCCCACATAACCCCCCCATCCCCCGATGGGAGGGCATGCATAAAGCATTTTTTCCCAGCGCAAACAAAAAAAAAAAAAAAAAAAAAAAAAAAAAAAAAAAAAAAAAAAAAGGTTAGGTTAGGTTAGGTTAGGTTAGGTTAGGTTAGGTTAGGTTAGGTTAGGTTAGGTTAGGTTAGGTTAGGTTAGGTTAGGTTAGGTTAGGTTAGGTTAGGTTAGGTTAGGTTAGGTTAGGTTAGGTTAGGTTAGGTTAGGTTAGGTTAGGTTAGGTTAGGTTAGGTTAGGTTAGGTTAGGTTAGGTTAGGTTAGGTTAGGTTAGGTTAGGTTAGGTTAGGTTAGGTTAGGTTAGGTTAGGTTAGGTTAGGTTAGGTTAGGTTAGGTTAGGTTAGGTTAGGTTAGGTTAGGTTAGGTTAGGTTAGGTTAGGTTAGGTTTTTTTTTCGGGATAATATATGGGAAGGAAGGGGTAACGCTAAGTATACGTCTGCGCCCTTCCTATGTGGGAGAGGATCAAGAGGTTGAGAGAAGTAGGATAAGAGTTGTGAGTGGATGGGCAGGAAAAAGGATATATATAATTATAAATAATAAATAAAACACTATGCTCCCCTCTATTGCACAGAGCAGCAAGTGATTAGCCTGCTAAACTGTGCCGTAGAGGAGAACATTTGTAGAGAAAAGGAGATAAATGACGGAGACAAAGAAGATATATTTTTGTGTGGTTTTTTGTTTTTGTATTTTTTTGTTTTTTTTTTTTTTTTTTTTTTTTTTTTGTATGAACAAATATAAAGCTTATTCTAAAAACACAAAGGTCTTACAACTAATAAACTTACATCTAGATAACTGTAGAGGATCATTAGAACTATATACATGGGTGTCAAGAAAACTATTTACAAAGAAGTGTGTGAATGTGTAAGATAAGATTAAGAAGTTATGAATTATTTACAATGATCCTTTACATGGAACTTAAGTCTAGAACAATTTGTACAGTGGGTATAGTGTTATGTAGTGAGTAGATAGATTAATGTGTGAGAGTAAATTGTAAATGAGTGCGCTAAAATGACGCCAGGGAAAAGTCGTGTAAAAAAGGGAACGGTGAGAACACTATAAGGCTATTATATCAGCTAAAAGGTGAGTAGGGATTTTATGAAACTAAAATTTATTGATGAGAGGTCACCATCCGCCGTCCCGCACCAGCGCAAGGCAAAAGTAGAAGTACAAAATCGGGGTTTGTGAAAGATTTAAATGAGGTGTGTAGTGTGATGATACTATGATCACGCCCAGGATTCAATTTTGTGTTTAAGGTGAATAAAGATAGTGAGTTATGTGTGTGTTCAAAATGACTATGGTCCATAGTCGATTCTTAGTTTTAGTTTATCGATAGCCTGGACCAATCGAGGGCAAGATGTAGAAGTGGCACTGTGTTTGGTGTTGCAAGGCCGATTGTACTTTTTAACGAACTGCACACAGTTGTAGCAGTCCGTTGCCTTGGTGTCCCGTTTGACGGGACAATCTTTGTATACGTGGGTGAGGGACGAACAATGGGAGCAGATGGATTTGTTGGCCGTGCAGTTCTTGCGAGTGTGGCCGAACTGCAGGCATGAGTAACATTGGAGGAGGGGGACGTATTCCTCAACATGGACCCGCTGGTGATCCAAGTTGACTCTCCCCAAGGTGATTAATTTCCTCCATAGGGGGGGGGACACTAAGAATACGGCATTGTAAAGTTGGTCATTGCGGTTACCCCTTTTAAACCGGAAGACCAAATCTGCGGGGCGGGCGGAAAGAATGAGGCCGTTTTGCTCTATTATGATTGTAGAGAGTTCCTCAGTTGGGATTTCAATTGGGATGCCCTTAACCACCAACATGGGTTGAAGTTTTTTAGATTTTTCGGCAGATAGACTATCTGCCTCTGTAATCTTTTGGAGAGCAATATCCCTTTCGGTCTCGCTGCTAAACTCGACCCTAAGTTTATTGTTAGAGACAAATTTCACATCGGACGGACAGAAGTTGGTGTCTCGGAAGGTTACCTCCGAGCGGAAAAGTTTAAGTGTTTCTTTAGGGGCGATCACTTCCTTCTTAGAGGAGACAATGATCGCCGGTTTGGAGGTGGGAATTACGGGGGGGGTGGCTGGAGCCTGTATTTGGGATTTAGCTGCAGTGGCATAAGACTGGCGAAGGGGTTGAGTGACCGGAGGGGGAGAGAGGGTCTTTTTGAGTGCAGCTATCTCAAATTTCATAGCCTTGGTTACCTCGGTGATGATGGATTGTTTGAGGCTTTCTTGAGTTGAGATGTCGGGGACGAGGGGTACAGCCGGGGCAGGGGGGGCAATTTTATATGTGGCTATCTCGTTGAAAATATTGAGTATAGCATGCTTGTTTTCCTTTTTTAGGCTCTTCCCTTCGGAAATGAGCCTTTTGCAAGTTTGTATCTTGTCGATGACAAACGAGTGGAAAGATAAGTCCATATTTGAGGGGGAAGTTATTAAGTCATTACTAGGGGTAGGGTTGGGTTGAGCCTCTCTGGCCGGTCCCCTACAGAACATGTCTGAACTAGGGGAGGTGGGGAGGGAGTCAACGATGGGGTTACAGTGGAGGGAAGGGAGGTGAGCCACCTCAGTCGGTCCCTCATAGAAAAAGCCGTGAAGCCCTTCCTCATCTGATAAAATCAGAGAGTCGAAGCTCCCGGCGATTTGTCTGGAGGCAGCCTTAGAGGCTGCCTTTGCCCGAGCCGAGGAGCTAGAGCCCCCGGTTACGGGCTGGGATGAGGCCATTTTAGGCCTTAGGTGGTAATAGGGACCAAACAGGGGGGGTTGGGGCTGTCTGTTTGGTGAAACAGGGGGGGGGGGACTGACCAAGCAACGGCCAGTCCAGTTCCTAAGATAATGGCGGTTAAAAGAGGAAACTGTAATAAAATAAAAATGGGGGGGGGGAATGGGGGGG